>OX387273.1:22149200-23633181 GCA_947562075.1 Orthosia gracilis
AATAAAAATTTCGCAGCTGAATGTAAAAACTTCTTTCATAAGTGTAGGTGCTCAAAGAGAAATGTTTGTAGCTTTATGCGGTCAATCATCTTCATCTAGAATGTTTGTTTTGGGTAGGATTTGAGCAGTTTATAAAAACTATTAAAGTAGTTTCAATATTATAACCGGAGGCACAATGTTTGTCGCATTTTCTACCGTTTTTATTGATTTATTATAAAGAAGCAGCTAGAATCAGCCTACTTAAACTTACACAATCTTTTTGTTTGTTTTTTTTTTTTAAACTTTGCCCCACCCTTGCTGTATCGTGGGTGCGTTTACAAACATTTAAACTCACATACACAAGTCACCCAGATTCGGAACAACTATCTGTAGGCCATACAAATGTTTGTTCCGTGCGGGAATCGAACCCGCAACACGAAGTGCAGCAGCCGATACGACACATCGTTCATTATAAATATTAAAAACCAAGACAGTAGGTACAGTAACAAAGATTTTAATCGTGTTATAGCGCGTCTGAGTGCTTGGCCGTTCCCGACTATAACTCCTATAGTGTCCAAAATGAGCCGACGTTTCGGCTGAAACTGTAGCTTTCTAGCAAGTACCGAAATTGAACGAAATGTTACGAATGCGCTGAGAGAGACAACGGGTGCGGGACAGCAGTCACACTCCGTTGCGCGGGCCAGTCACCATCGCCATAATAGACCGATAGCCGATTAATCGATCTTCTGTCGGACATTAAACTCAAACTATAAAGTATAAGACTCGTCTATTAACATCCGCAACTTCGAATTCTCAACTCGAGCAACTTCACACTCACTCAGTTCTCGCTCCACTTCAACATTTTTATTGGAATTGTCAATGTTGGAGATTATTTGCCAGTTGCTAGTATTATCTACAATTTAATACTGGTATCCAAAAATATCATAAGTACGTATTCCCGATATTTTCTTCAAAGGATTTTCTGTTGGTCTAAATCCAGTTTTCGTCGAAATCAATGTTGTTTGATGTCTGAGCTATTTACGGACGGATCAAGGTGGTATTGATTTATTGTATAAGTTTTATTTGAAGACTTTTTTACGTAAGCTGGGTATAGATACTTCTAGAGCCTGGCACACATACAATATTGGCTTACAAATGGATACAGAATAGATACAGAACAAACACATACAATATAGATACAGAGACTCAAGGAAAAATTGTAATAATATCCGCGATGGCGATTGAAGGAAACCAAAAAGTAGGGATCGACCTCGTGACGCTTCGGTAGCGCTTGGCATGCCCATACATTGTTTCTAGTTAGAGCCTCTGACCAAAATACAATTCCAGCTTCGTTTATACATACAGGGATATTCTAATTTTTGTATGTGCCATGCTATTACATTATTAGGTACTTGCTTGCTTACCTAATGTGTAATCTGGGCATAGGTCCATAAACCGTTCCTGACGAAAACTTGAAGAATTAATTACTAATGAAATTACAACCTGAAGCGCTTCAATATCAACGTGGAATCAATTAAGCATTGTTCACAGCCAATGTTAAAGTATCGAATATTTGCGAATCATCGATTATCCGCCGGGTAGGCCTCAATCCCATCGTGAGCACGTTCGAATTCTGATACTCTTGGCAACAGTTATGTAGACACGGCCCCCCCCTTATTACAGGTAATGTTGGAGCTCCACGGGGGCTGTCGCTCACTGTGCAGGGTTCAAGGTAGGCCGGTCGTATTATTTAAACGGAATAAGAACAAAGATATGTTGTTATTTCCGTGTCACCGGACATGTATCCATGTCGTCAATACGACGCGACGCATGGCTGTCGCGTGCGCGTCATGCCTGAGGAAACAAAACCAGATTTCCGATGAATACAGATGATGTTTACTTAAAGACAACATCAAAATACCATTTGAGTAACCCATTGTTAAAAAAAAACATGATGAATTTATTTTAAACATTCATGAAATTCTATCAGTACACGAAACCCAGGTACTGATATGACCTACATTATTATTGTTAAAAGTTTGAAAAGTGTAAGCCATATATCCATATCCTCCACAATGTAGGTATAAGTTTGATATAATATGTCGAGCTTTCATTACATTCAATCGCTTGTTCAAAATGTTTTTCCCAGCCAAATGTTAGGGACTTTCAAGATAACTAAAGCGTATTTAAACGCGTTGTCCAGACTACAAAAGTCGAGTGACATAAACTAAAATGTTTGCTACATTATAGATATATAAACCTTAGAGATATTTAAGCTAAAACTGAGAAATTACGTTTGTAAAATGTAGTCATACCGTATATTAAATGTTAGCAATTACATCCTATATATTTGTTTTGTATTACTTCACCAACACGCGTTGGAGGCAAAATGTATTTATTTAGATATAAACAATTACTTTGCATCTCATTGTAATGTCTATGTATTGTTCTTATGAGAATAAAATTCTTTAAACCGAAACCGAAACTACAATATATATACCAGCTAATGCAGCTATGATGTTACCTAATTATGTACCTATGTATGATAGTGTATATGTGTGTGAGAGAGCTCTAAATATGATGAAAACTTGTGTTTATGTTAGTCTGTATAAATATAATTATAAACATATTACTTTATCAGTTAGTAAAATGTTGGTTGCACCTCATGTGTGCAGATGACAATAAAATGTCTATTGTGTCTGCTAATTGGTGCGCAACGAGTCAAGTAATCGATATCTGTAGTAAATTTTCAGTATAAAAATCAATGGACTCTTTGCTGGAAACGGCGACATTCACAGGGCTTCGAAAAATATGCCTGTAAAGACACGAGGTATAACAAATGTACACTCTTTTTTAAAATTGTATGGATTTTTAAGACTCACAAAAAATCTTCAGAGCAAGATGAAATAAAATGGACTATACGCATTATTTTTTTTCAAATTATTTTTATGTGTTCCTTTTATCTCTCATAGAAGATAATATGTGCCATAACATATTTTTTCTTAGTTTTTGGCTAGCTATTAGTCCGAAAGCTAAATCTTGTTCGCAAAAAAGCTTTAATAAACTCCAGTGTTGCAGGTGTCCAACTACACAGTTATTTTGATTTGATTAACATAAAAATAACTTTAGTCTCAGATACACAATCCCCTCACATGTTTTTCCAAATAGCAGTTTTTTGATACGCGGTATCAATGTATCGGTGATATCTCACACGAGAGGGGGGGGGGGGGAGAAGGGGCGGTCATCTGTCGCCAATTCGCCACATATCAAGAGCTAAGCAGAGGTACAAGCCGAGCGACCAGCCACGAGAAATGAGCGGCGAGCCACGCTTAATCAATACGACAATAAGTCTCCCGCGATGCACTAATAAAGAGCAGAAGGGCCACTCCGTCTAACTAAAAATGAGAAAAAACGGGGAAATCGGATCGGCTGCGAATATTCCACTTTTTGCTTACATTAGACACTAATTGTGCGAACTTTTAAATACGATACGTACTAAATAACTTAGCTTGCCATGCAGGAAACTGTTATTTTTTTTATTATTACACCCAAATTAAAAATGCCGTTTTTAATTTAATCCTTAATGATAATATTGTAAAAAGTTCTGCGAGCAAACAGTCCTGCCTATTTTGGCCTTCTGTAACTGTCTATTTGATCCTTTCTCGTTTCCTTCGCCAGACTCTGCCCTGCCTCGGGTATCTCGCTACAGTTATGACGCCTAGCGCCGTATCCCGGCTGCGACCCGGCTTTTCGGCACGTACAAGTTGGGCCTTAATTAAATCTGCCTCAAATGTTCGATTGCACTCACATTGCTTCAAACCCGATCCAATACAAAGCGACAAACAAAACAATTCATTTTATTAACTCCTATTGTTTTAGCGTCGCTGCATTCCGGGATTTCCAAACAAACTAAAGTATTCCTTGTCGGATGGGTAACGTATTACTCAGTTACTGGGTTGAAGAGGTCAGATGGACTGAAAGGCAAAATACTAGTACTATTCTGCATCCGGTTAAACTGGACGTCAACTTAGTTGAGAAACGGCTAGGCAGATTGGTCAAAATATTTCTTCTATGACTAAATTAAATGGCTGATTAAAGAGATTGTGTAACCAAAGTGATTTCATTTTATTACAGTCTTTCCAACAAACAATAACTGTTTTATTACTTTTCCACGTTCAGCTCGTAAAACGTTATATAACGTTATATTTACTCAGTTCTCGGCCTCGGATAAAGCCGGAAGATCGTTTAAAATTGTTATCTGTTTACATGCAGAATATTCATTAGACTAAAGTGAGGATAGTACCAAACATTATCATACAACACATCATGACGCCTGTATCCCCGAAGGGTCAGGCAGAGCTGCACCTGTAATGCATCTTCTCATATTTTGCCAGTTATGTTTATGTCTCATGCCATAGGAGGCTAGCCTATTGCTATCAACCGAACTCAAGTCCAGACTCGGGGATGTTGCTGAGAAATTCCAGATGGAAAAACCCAGTAACACTTTTTCCGATTTGGGAATCGAACCCCGGACGTCATATTCAGCAGTAGCGCTTGTAACTACAAGACCAACGAGGCAGTATACCTTATGAATTAGTGGACTTCTTTATGAATGAATGCAAATTAACTATTATTTGTTTTCTTGGCAGGTCGTTGGCCTTACATGATTTATTGTATTGTGAAAACAATCTCGTTCAGAAATGTCATCCGAACACAATAAATTTGTTTCATAGCTAAAAAGCGTGCGGATGACAATTTTTTAAATAACTTTTGTTTTCGTGTTGACGTTGTTTTGACGTGAAAATACTTCTCTTTTTGTTGTGCTTGGTTTTACCTCCCTAATTATAAGTTAGTGAAATATGAGCACGGAGTTTGGCCGAAATAATTGATTTTGTTTAGTAACTAGTCCGGCAGTTTTATAATCATCGCAATCCAAGTGGCGATGTATGTTTAAGCAAGTTACTAACAAACACTTACTAACAACGTTTGAAATAGCTTTACTATTATTATTGCCGCACGATAAAGCAAATTAACCTTGAGATAAAACCGATCCACGTAAAGACGTGTTAGTTTCAAAGGTCTCTGTATTTAGGAGTCACAAATGTTAATTTACCGTAACTTTTTCTATTATTAGTAACAGAAACAATGCGATTCCTGAAAAGGTGTCATTGTACCTACTCATTAAAAACAATTTTATTATTCCATAGCTATAAGACCCATCCTGAAATCGCGAAAAGAAATCAGCCTAATATCCGACTACAGAAATCTGCAGTTATAATGGCTTTGCTTGACAGTAGAATAGATTGCTGCAGGGTTGCCTGGCAATATCTAGCCGCAAGTAGCTTATAATTGAATAAATTGAAATTTATGTTTAATAGTTAACCTCAATGATATTCTAGTAAACAGATTTGTTATGAGCGCGCACATTGTGAAAACTCGAATACGTCCTAATTGGGACATATAGTCTTTAATCTATGTCACGCATGGCGAAGACCCATACGAGAACCAAAACAAAAACAAAATTAAAAAAAATGCCATCGTGTGTATTTAGAAAGTGTACCAATTATGATACCAAAGTACATAAAATAGAAGGGATCTCATACCACATGTAAGTACGCAATACATATCAATTTACTAATTTATTACCTAATATTCTGATATTTGGAGTTTAGAAAAAGAAAAAAACATTGGTGGTCAGAATAATGTTTGTTTACATTCACACGCAAATGACAAACACTAGCCGTCTCTTTTTTTCTTGTTGGTTTTATCAAGCCATCCCTTTCGACATGTAGCGAAATGTCAGATGAATGAAAAGTGTGTATGTGTGCTGCCGCTACGATACAAGATTTTCAACTTAATTCAACATCATTTGAAAGAAACTGGTGTAGCAAATAGGAAAACATAAGGTTGCCAGCTCTCCGTTAGCCGCAACCTGAGGATTGTCAGTGTATCTGCTAAACCTGGTAACACATGCATGGAGGTAGCTGAGAGCTAGATGTTCTATACGCACCTACGATACAGGACAGATTGTAGGGCAAAGTTAAAAAACCCGCCAAGTGCGAGTCGGACTCGCACACGATGGATTCCGTATCATTATCGCAAAAAACGGCCACAAAATTACGCTTTTTGAATGGGAGCCGGACCTCAATATTTATTTTATTCTGTTTTTAGTAGTTGATGTTATAGAAGCAACAGAAATACATCATCTGTGAAAATTTCAACTGTCTAGCTATCACGGTTCATGAGATACAGTCTGATAACAGAAAGACAGATAGACGGACAGTAGAGTCTTAGTAATAGGGTCCCATTTTTACCCTTTGGGTACGGAACCCTAAAAAAGATAAACAACAATAAAACAAAAAACTGTTTGCGGCAAGATGCGGCCAGGTGAGCCTGTAGTAATTCATCAAAAACAATATAAATGCAGACTTTTGCAGTGGGACCTCGTACTATCAGTACATTGCTTGATTCATACAAAGTTACAAACATGGGGCAGTTGATTTTTAATTTCCCATTTATAGATTGATCCTATAGTAGAAGCTCTCACCTCATATGAGCTCATGTCTTTTTCCCTAGGGTGTTGGGCAGAAACCTCGCCTCACGTTAAATACTTCTGTTGTTTTTTATAGAAATAATCTGTTATTTGAAAATGGTTCATGGTTTAGTGATTATGTGACGTTATCCTAACAAACGTAGCGTACGCAACCTTTATTATTCCAGTCAAGCTAATAATCGTTGACTTGAGGTTCCTGTTAGTAATCATATATACAGAGCCCAGAATTTATGTGAGCGAAGCCGAGAGCACAGCTAGTCCTGATTGACACACTGTAGTGAATGCAGGTATTCACCATATAAAATGTATATATATTCTTCCCTCTCGCAACAGCGAACTGAGCACGAAGGATGAACTGCTTCTTACTACTGCAATATTGTATTGCTTGAACTCATTACTCATCCGAGTAACTCCTTTTCTTTTGTTTTAGTCTAAAAAACATTACCTGCGTACTTTCTAACAAATCTAAATAAATTAGATTGATGACTCAACATTAAGAAAAAGTTTTACTAAATGGATAAAGATTTCTTCTCGCTACAGGATTCTTATCTTGAATCATTTTGTTTTTCATGAAAAAATGTCGTAATACTAATCTGTTTTTAAGCGTTCTTCTAATACTACAAATTGTGACGAACAGACCACAGACGTCGAATCCTACAAACAATGTGAATGTTTGTATGTTTGTGTTTCAATCACACGAAAACGAATTTGGATGAAATCTTGGACAGAACAGATATCCTAGTTTAATACATAGTATAGTTTTTATCCCCATATTTCCTTTGCGATGATAAAACACTTTTAAAACAGGCGAAGCCGCGGGCACAAGCTAATTACTAATATTTCTGCAGATTGAGTGGCTCTATGAATCTCTCTAACACTCATAACGGCGAACCACTTTATAAACCACGGACGAGCTCAGATAATCTTCAATAGACTAGTTCTGCGGCATCCATCAGCCTTTGTCTGCGCCTCGGTACAAATGTTCCAGTCGCCAGCACTGGCCACGACGCTAGCATCGTAAGAGCGATCCTCCATTGTGCTCGGGAAGACAGGCGAGCACGGCCTTCTGTGATAGACTTAAGACACACATTTTTATAACATTATGGGATCAAAAACCGTGATAAAACGGGTGACACAAGCCTTTCTTAATGGTTGGATACATTAATGTACAGTGTACATGGTACATCAATGTGTAGTAAGCTAGTAGTAGCCGATGTGTAGTGTCATGTAGTTTTTACCATAAGACATAAATTGCATGTAAGATAAGTTTATTAGCCAAATATAACATAACTTTTATGTGAAAACTAGCCAAGTCAAATCTTGATAAGACGACTTTTCAAATTTAAGAAGTTATATTATAAAATAGCAAACATTGTTGTAGCAGAAAAAGCAAGAAATTGTGTTTTTAACTTTATTTTAGAATGTTTTATGTTTTTGTAAGTAATTTCAGGATACAGAACTTGCACCCATTTAGATCTCAATTCTTTTTCATCCTTTCTATTCGAAAAGTGTCACTTTGTTCGTCTTTGAGTGGGAGCAAAATAGCTCTTTTCCGTTAGGAACTTTTTAGCGGGTGGAAATGAGATTTGAATTTGGAACATATATCATTCAGAGAAATCGAACACAAATTGTATGAATTACTGGCTGGTACGTGATGGCCGCAAGGCGCGGGGACCCCGCGCGTTTTTCCCTCGGGCGATGTACTTTGCATCCCTCGCTGCGCTCAGGATTCTACGTTAGAATCCTTCGCTTCGCCCGTGGTTCAAAGTAGCGCCCTCGCCGTAAAAATACTATTTTGCTCCCTTTTCATAAAAATACTATTTTCACCGCGTAGTCAACAAACGCGCATATTCTTAGTATTGAACTTGGCTACCGTTTTCACATTTATGTTTTTGATGGGATAATCTTATCTGAATATTCTTCTCATAAATTCTCTATTATTTTTTACAGAATGAAATAATTGCTCGAATGGATTGTTCACGAAAAATATCGAAAACTGGGAAAACCGGAAAAGGTTAATCCGGAAGGAGGATTTCGGCATAATCCGGGATTATTCACACCGCACTGTTGTTATTAAAATAACTCTATTGAACAGTGTTCATAAAAAAAAAAACCAAGATTTATAGCAAAACACTATAAAGCGAAATATTACCTTTTTTTCTGATGGTGGTTTCTTTGGTACCCATTGTTTTTCATTTTTCGACACCTACTTCGGAAAACAAAGACATTTTTCGCTTTTAGTGTTTTGCTTTAGAAGTTGGTTTAATACTTTTGTTTTTTTTTTCTTTTTAAGTATTGTTATCTCAAAATAGTCACAGCGGATATTTGTGTCTCTGATGTTGGACTCTGCGAATCATTGCGCAAGAAACAGTTTGTCATCGAGTGTACTGCATAGAGTCAGCGAGATAGGACGATGCAACAGACGTAAGCGAGTGAAAGAGGTAGTTATACAATGTTATCTTCTACTTCAATATTGACACAAAAATAGCAACTGCGCAGGGTCTTGCAGCCATCATCAGAGACACAAAGATTCACTGTGACTACTATACCATAAAAATTATTTAAAGCCATAGTAAATCTCATTTTAATTCCATTAAGCCCAATACACAAAAATAGCAACTGCGCAGGGACTAGGATACATTGGTTTATTACGGAGTTCCAGTGCCTACCTTCCGGCTTCAAATACAAATACAAATAATTTATTTGCTGGAACATGGGTACATATATGTGGTGTTACAAACTGCATCATCATTAGATCAGTTCGATGGTACTATTTTCATCAGTACCATTTATTTATATTTTTTGCTTCATCATAGTCTCTTAATTATTCGAGATATCTTAAACCCATAACTTACCTATTAAAGAGTTGCAGTGGCAATTTGTGGTCTACTTCATTTGTGCCACTTCACCAAATGATACCTTCTAAGTGCAAATGCTTGCCATTTTATTTAAAATACCAAAATCACTACATGTCTGCCTATAATATTTGAGGAGTTCCCTCGATTTCCATAGGATGGGAATGAAACCACCTCGAGAGTATACCCTTTCAAAAAATATTTTTTTTACCAATCCATTATGCCCGAAAACACATAAAAAAAGCATTGAAACATCCGAATTGAGAACCTCCTCCTTTTTGGGTAGTTGGTTAATAACGAATGGAAAGTGTCGCAATCTGTAAATAGCTACCTACAGTCAAGGGTCAAAAGCGAAGTCGCAATCACACAAAGCTAAAGTACCTAAAATTTATTTATAGAATAAGGTCCACATCTGGTTTAAGTTTAGTTTTGGATTATTGAATAGAAGAAAAAAAATAGACACTTTTACTTTGGGTTATAGCGACTGCAATTTTGACCATTGACTTACCTAGTAGATCATCATAACATAACCCTAACGTCTAAAATACTAGATTACAGCAACTTGCATTATGTCTCAATATGTATACTCTGCATCTTTATTCTGATTCTGATCTTTTCACCAACCAACTAGCTCGCTCACTCAACACCGTCACTTACTCGTTAAAGGTCATATAGTACAAACACCTTACATAAGCGAAGGATTCCCGCCCACTTGCCCGCGGCACTAGTCCACACTTAGCAGGTGTTCATCTGTAAACCGCGGGTGTTACTCCGACGGTTACCGCGACCTTCTTTTAATTGAGTTCCTATTGTTCGGAACTCAATTAAAAGCCGAAATTAGAATATCCGGCAACCGATCCGACATTCAAGCGCTCAGGTAATCTGGAAATTCATGACGTGAGCAAAGGTAGGTAACTGAGAAAAACGGAAAAGAATAATAGCCCTAATAATAATGTGTTCCCGAACGGTTAGGCAGAGTTGCGACTATTTAATATACGCACATTACGCTAGTTATGTTTAATGACTCACGTAATATGAGGCTTTTTGTCCTCATCCGGGCACCAATCCAGACTCCGGGCTGCTGCTGAGAAATTACAGAAAGAAAAACCCAAAAATACTTTTCCGACGCGGGAATCGAACTCAAGACCTCATGCTCAACAGTACCGCTTGCGAACACTCGAAAAATTGAGGCAGAGAATTTTATCTCTTGATTAAATTCTTAGATAACACTTTAAAATTGTACCGTTCAATTGTATCTTAACTCACTTTTGTCGCTAACGAGCGGATTAGATTTATTTTTAGTTGTGTAAAATAGAAATGGCTTCGCCCTGGGGCTTTGTCCTTCATACAATTCCACGTTAATGTCATCGGCCTCTTGCCCCACTTTGTGAGAGCTTTGAACAGTCGGTAAGTAACGATTTGATTAATTGAATGTCACTTGAAGCGTCACAACTTGTGCTACAAGACTTGTGTTACTTAGGAAGGCTGTGAAGGGCTAGACTCTAAGCCCCTCTATTATACCTTTCAGTTGAGACTAGATGCGATTATCGTAGACAATTGTCGCACATAAAAGGTCAGCGCCGGACTTTAGGTTTCTCCTTCTGAATTTTCCTCCGAAACGATATCCCAAATGAGTCGTCTTGTAAACGCGGGGCCGCTTGACAACCGCGAGCATGAACACTCGCTTATATACGCCTCATCTGCATTATTTTGCCATAATATATTTCGTGTGTCGACTTATTTTTCTCTCACTTACGACAACAATATAAGATGTCTTAGAATCTAGAATTTATCGCATCTCCGAGATAAGCCGTGGTGGGGATAAGGCGCAAACTAAATAAATAAAGCTTTTATAAGCATTGTTTACTTGAGACTGATTATTTTTGGCATAAATGTCCTAAGCCAAATCTTGAAGAGGAATATTTTATTCATAGAACGTAAAACCTTATTTATTTAATATCAATTATAACAACTGTTGATCAACATTGCCTCTTCGTCAGAAATAGTTCCTTTCGAATACTCATTCATAATGCGACTACCCCGAACTACATACAATACAATACGCCGTTATTGGGACACGATTATCTCTGACGTTGCGATACAATGTTGGCTTTGTTGCTTGCTAGAAGGATTAACAGCTACAAAGCCTCGTGTTTGCAGATTCTCGGAAATAAGCACACATCATGAGATTACATGGGGTTACTATTGAGTAATTATTGGTATTAGCTAATCTGGTTGCATGAAAATTTAGAAAGGTACTCGCTATTTTCCTAGGCGGATAATAAAGAGCGAGTGCCGGTCAGGGTGAGGCACGTTGAGCCCATGGATTGGGGACAAAGATTTTATTCGCTAAAAGTGCCCTCACCGTACTGAGTCCAGTGAAAAAATGTCCTGAGTGAGGAGAGTGAGTTTACATAATAATAACGTTTCAACGACTATGATGTCAAGAGGCTCCATAGCGATTGGAAAAACATAACCCTCCTTCGGCAGTCGGGTAAAATGTCAAAAATATGTAGGATTGCCAAGGGCTCTCGAAATGACATATCTTGCAATTTGGTATTTCGAGCATCGCCTTCGCTGATACAACAATACCTTGTCTAGAGCCTATATTGTGTGTCAGAGGTATTGAAACGAAACAGAATCGCTTTTATATTTTGCCGCGGTTTAATGAAAGAGCGATTCTATCGGTTTATATCTTTGTTAGGATCTCTTTGGCATGCGGCACCCGTCGTCGCTGGGTACATGCATTAGCCACGGATTGGAGGAACTAACTCACGCCGCCGGCCGGGATATGATAACAACAGCTGTGTGTTACTTCTTTGTTTGTTCGCTGACAGACTTGTCGACTTATAGATTCGAATTAAAGGTTTCACATATTGTAATAATTTTTAGAAAATGTATGATTATACACATATCAGCCTGTAGCATCTCAATGCTGCCCTTTTGCCCATGTTGTCCAGATTTGTGCTTTTTTTCCGTTTGTAATAAAATAGAGCTTAAAATGGTGATTGAGCCTAATTTATTTAAAGTGCAGGATATCTTATCGTATATGGAACTGCCTCACGTCTACGCTTTATACATCACACGCTCCGGTTCTCACTGAGCGCGGTATCACAAACAGCTTGCTGACGGACACTCGGTATAATGCCTGCGACCGTCGACCGGATGGTGGTACCAGGATAACTGAATATATAGGAGGATCGATTTTTACAAGACAAGGAAAATGACTAACTCTGTTGGCTCGTAGAGAATGCCTAGAGCATTAAGTCCGCTTTGCACCTTTATCCATGAAGCCTAAATAAATAATAAATAATAACTAGTACACTGATGTAGATATTGTTGTTGGTTCCAAAATTTAAATAAGCCTGGTTAATTTATTATTTTCGATAAGCGCCTGCTATTAAGCGTATTGCGTTCAAGAGTCCAAAAAGAAAACGGAACTTAGTTATATAGTTATCAAAGCGGTTTTCTCGAGATTTTAAATCACATAACGCGCACATACACAGATCGCCATTCAAATATTTTTTTGTTCTTTTGCGTCATATACTTGTACAAGTACAAATGCACACACTGTTTATTTTTTTATATTAGTAGACTCGCGCTTGACCACGCTGATTGCTGCTCAAGGACCGGTTGCTGTACATTTAAATACTTGAGGACGTTTTCTTAGCTTCCTAATGATATGCCGCTTATAGCTTCGTCGAGTGGATCATACAAATGTGTTTGTGCATCTTTATCGGTGACCTCAATTATAATCTTGTCGAGTTCTGAATAAGCCACTTGAAGGAAGGCCCACTTGTACGGGTCAACTTAAATGATTCCTTTTAGAAACTTTTCATGCGAAATTCGTAAATGGGGATGATTTGTAAAGACCTCCGTATGAAACGATCCTAAAAACCCTACTCCACAAGTTTTTTTGGAATTACTAAAGCCTTTTAAGGCGCAGATACCCCTGAGTACTTGATTTTAAAATGAGAATCACTTCTAAACGGGTAGGCGTAATTTTTTGCAAGTAATATATTTTAATTTGACCATTTTCTTAATAATTTGATTCAAGAAAATTTTGAGTTTTTTTTAGTATAACATAGTGTAATTGATTTGTAAAGTTATGTCCGACACGGGCAACAAAACGACAATCGCAACAAAACCGCCGGTCGGGCAATCTCGTTTCTACTGGCCACCACGCTTGCTACGCGCCGTAGCAAATGATCATTGCCGTAGCACAAGGTCTACGCCGTAGCCGTAGCCGTAGCTGATGCGTTACGTTGAGCCATTTGGCATTGACTATTATTTCTGCTGTGTGTTTTTAATTTGCAGATACTGCCTCGTTGGTCTAATAGTCGCCAGCGCTACTGCTGAGTTGGGGGTGCTGAGTCGATCCCCGGGATGGGCAAAGAGTAGTTGTATTTTTCACTCGCCTCCAAGTACATGGGACTAAAACGTAACTGGATAAATGTGGGTGTATTAAAGGTGCAACTCTGACTAACGCTTTGAGGAATACAAGCGTGATGATTGTATTTTAAAACGCATAGTACACATAAATGTACACCAAAATAGACAAAACTTATCACGGAATGCTCTAAAATCAGAGTAAAGTTTGACCACTCGCAAACATAACATTCATAATTCGTAAAATAATTTGACTAATTCATTCAGCTTCATACACTTCAAACGCAGGATTAGCCGCCGGGCATGAGATGAGCGGAGTTGGTCTCGAACTAATCCGCAGTTAGAAACACTACAAGAGATACAGCCTTTGTCCAACTTGCTGTACAAAGTCAATTTGTTCGTGGAACTTCCTAGTTCCATGCCTATAGGCACAGTGTTGAACTTCCTACTTCCATGCCTATAGGCATTGCTGAAATAGAAGGTTTATTCTTGGTATTCCAATGCAAAAACCTAAAGTTACTTACTGCACTGCTACTTTATTTTGTGATATTTTTTTGTCAATAAATATAAAATCTCTCTGTTAGTTGCCAAGGTGACTTATTAAATTTAGAAGTAATAGATCGATAGCTTTATTTTAACTGTTAAGGTTGCACTATTCGATCATTCTTTTATACAAACGTAGTCTAGTGATTACTCCACTGTTTGACGATGACCGTTCAAAATAAAAAATGATATCAATTTGTCTCATCATTATCTAGCCCTGTATGGAAACAAAAAAGTTAAAAAAAAAAAAATTGTACGTTATGAGCGTTGAAAGTTCTATATTTCAACACTAATTTTAACGCATCTTTGGGCGGAAAAAATACTATAAGAAGAAAGAAAATTGCAAAACAGCCACCATACAGGGATAGATTAATAGTTCAACGATGCAAATAATTTTCTTTTGAAAATATACATTTAGTCGTTTTTTTCTTGATATCCGTATTCCCAAAGATTACAAAATTTCGCGCGCTCGTTTTCGTCCTAAATCGTCATCCATTTCGCTACAAATTTGCAAAAATGCTAATTCGTACGCAAACTACCTTCATACTGCTCATCACAGCATCAATCTCTTTCGCACGTGTTGTCGGATGATATAGCATGCATTTTAACCCCGCGAACAAAATAGTTCGTGCCGTCGACTAGGGCAACATTAATCGCTGAAAACTATAAATATAAATCGTCGTAACGTAGTCACAAATAGCACACAAGGTCTCAACTGACGAACGTATGAATTTGGATCAAATACAGCATATTGATTCCGCTCCATACAAACAGCATACCTACTTACAATCACTTGTTATGATAAAAAAATTCTACCTTAACGTAAACAAAACACTAAAGTTGTTTAATAATAACAACATAAATATCTAAATATCTAAAGACGAAATTGACAGTACCAGCATCGTCTGTTATTTGTACATTCCCTTTGTCACTATTCGCAGAATGGAAGGCCTGTTTCATACTTAAATCACATAATCTAAACACGACTAGATTCAATATGTAATTAACAACATCTAATACTGTACATATAAAACAGTATCGCATCACATGAGCCATTATGTATTCATAGCAATATTGTGTCAACCAATTTAGTTATTTAAATTATGTCGGCGCCTTCCCTGGGAGTGGCAGTAATCTAGTAACTATTGTAAGTACTAGCTCGCTAGCTAGACAGGAACGATATTCTACGCGATATTATTACAAAAGTGGTCACGAGGCTGTAAAGGTCGCTGTAATTTTAGAATATCAATATTCTTATTAAGATCGGCTTACGACGTTATCTCGAAATATAAATCTGAATATAGTAAGCTCTTAATATTAATAAATGTCAAGTAGATGAAGAAGCCTTGTGTTTGCATGGCAACTGTCGATAAAGTTGTTGGTAAAAGAAAGGCGAAAACATGAGTACAACTTACCTCTGGACCTTATCTCTATACGTTGGATTGTATCAGTATTATTACTGCACACGTCTATTCGGCCGCATGAGACACTAGGCAAGCGACATTCTATCAACGAAAGCGTTGCGATAGCGATTGGAAGAAAGTAAAAAAAAAAATGAGATTGGCAAGCGCTGTCGAAGGTCACGTGAGCCATAACTTACATATTAGCATTTCGACCATTGCTATCGCTGATAGAATGGAACTTTGTCTGGATACTAAGATCAGTCTGAAGTCGACTCCTATAACGAAGTTTCTTTAAGGCTAGCCAGATAACAAACCATAAATTGTACTAAGTAGTTAGTACGGCAGTAAAGTTTTTTTTCTCACCGCCTTCCCTTGTACACGACATATATTTTTTTACTATTCAATATACGTCACTCGTTAGGTTTACAGCCTGCCCAAGGTTGCCGCTGACTCGGCCGAGCTTCGGAAACGACTCATTGTTGCTACCTACGGATACTTGTTACCTAACAACAGACTGAGGACGTATCATTGTAGTCTCTTCTACATTTCTATGCGATTTCTTAGGGTTCCGTATCGGCAAGGTCCAAACTGAGCTCTGAATTGCTATCACTCACTTGTCCATCTGTCAGTCGTTTGTCAAACAATTTTGATCCGAAGACTTGTCTAACTGCCCACTGATCTATGAACTTGAAATTTGGTGATAATGTTTATTATTACGTAGGTATATTTTACTAAATAAATACCAATATATTGATAAATCAGTTTTTTTTTGGTACAGAACCCAAAATATGTGAATTCTGACACGCAATTGGCCGGTTTTATTATGACTATTGTTAGATGGAGTTTAGGATGCGCCAACTGGACGTGACGTCATAGCTGTAATATATGGAATAACAACTATTTGTAAGTTTGTTTTGGTGATGAGCAGATGTATTTGAACAATGGACATATTTCGCCAAATATTCCGTAAATAAATTTGCTAGTTTAACATAATCGTTAGTCCGACAACTTTGAAAGACAAAAAATTAACATCTTTTATAAGTTAAGGTAAGAACTAATCTATTACATTTAGAAGGAGCTTCTCAAACTTATAAAGTTGCCGAAATAATTGACTTTTGTTAAAAGCCAAGTAAATTAATTAAATCTGACATTGACTTTCAATTGGCAATTGATTGCCGTGGCCGCTACTGGTCCCAAAATATATAGTTAAGGAGTTTTCCTTCGACTCAAAATGGAGAAAACTTTCAATTTGTAGTATTTACCTAATAATTAAAATTTATAATATAAAAATATATTTAAATAATATTTTTGTAACACCATATCTTGTAAACTACTTTATAGCCCAGAAAATAAACACATTTACTACGAATAAAATCCTAGTAGTCACTTCAGCAAATTATAAATTTTACCGGCAATAAGTTCATAATGGTTGTAGTAGCTCGAAAAGTCTATAAAACATCCATAACAGCAAAAAACAATATCAAATAATCAACAATAAGCAAATATGGGCTGTCAAAGGGACCAAAAATCAGTGTTTTGCTCAATTCTCGTAATATTTTGATTCAACGGCAACTTGTGATGAGAGCAAGTTTATTGAATTTTGCATAAATAAGTTCTACTTAAGATTAACTAATGGACGTAATGGTAAAAGTACTTAACTAGGCTTTTCTTTCGCAGATCTAAAAAAAATTAGTTATTTTCCTGGGCTAGTTAGTTATGACTAATAAATAAATTCTAATTTTAACTCTCATCGTCTCAAGCAAAATAAATCTCAAAACAGCCAACTCCGTCTCTAAACAGTTTGATCTGAAACTGAATGTAGTTGTAAGATAGTTTACCTCTTTGTAATGTTACAGACCGGAGACTAAACTTGTCTTGTGAACTCACAAACAAAACGTCGCAAGTACTGTAACAGCAGTGGGACGAGTGACTTGGTGGCGAGTAAGTTGTCTCTTTGAGAAAAACTGCGTCTGATAGTGAGATGACAAACGGCTTAATGCAGTCGTTTGAGTCGCAGACAAATTGCAGCTTACCGGATGATTTAAGGACTTTAGTTTTACTTGTTTGTTACGTAGGTTGGTTGGAGCTAACCTTTATCATGTTGTTATTGGTATACGAGACTATAGAGCAAGGACTGCTTCTTGTGAAGAGAAGCAGCCACGTTGGTCAACTGTGACATGGGTTCTGATTTGTTAACAAACAACTATTCAGTGGACTTAGACATGAGAGACGAGGTCTAGGTCTTAACTACTGGAACACCACGACCCTTAATGTAGACATCAAAAACAAATTATTCAGCATTAATATATAAGGTATATGATATTCTTGGTATCTTCTATTACCACTTTATCAGTACAGGCTCTTGTATTAACCTCCCCATCAAGACCCAACAAGTTTACTTGCCCAAGCGAGACGCGATGGGGTCAACCTCCGCGTGTTTCCCAGAGAATATTAACGCAGATCAATGCATTAAGACTACTTTGTTTCGTAGCATGTCTATGTTATTGTTCACAGAACTTACTGAGAAATAAGTTTCCGGGATACTTATTAAGTTTTTAAAACTCTAAGAAGAACATAATCTTGTTTCACTTTGAATTCTTTGTTTCGCAGGTCGTGAGTGCTTAGTAAGTATTTCAATATTTTGTTTCGCTAAATTTCGAAATTATGCGTTCATATATCTTTTATACAAGCACGTCGGTTATGAACACTACGCACCTGGCCTTTCTGAAGAACATCACCAATAAAATCCTTGTATCTCTAGGGCATAATTAATCTCGGTGTAAATAATCACGTGAAATACACATAAAGAGCTAATAAAATCTCGATTCACAATAATAACTTTCAGAGGAAAGTTTGAATGCTTCAATAAATAGGTGATGCCGCTGTCAGTTTTGATGAAGGATCTAGCATATTTTCTTGCAACTAGCTTCATCGTATCTGTTTTTGAATTCGTCGGACACAAAGCAGTTGCCCCGCCCGCTCGGTCGCTGCAGACGGGGCAAAGAGCCTACCATCACAGAATTAAGGACTCGTACTGAAATGATAACAAAAGGTTTGCCCTAAATCGTATGGCGTTCTCGTTACAAGCGGATGTGTGCTGCCACTTCAGAGTTGTGACCAAAAACCGATCAGAATACGCACATTTGTTCTGTGTGTTTAGTATTCTTATCAATTTACGGTAGGTAGTTACTTACCTAATCGGTACGCTAAGGCCCAGTTTTTTTATCCGTGGTTAACTCAACCAATGGTTAATATGTTAACCAATTGTTTCAAATTTCGTTAAAACGCGTTTTTTCATCAAATTTTAGCGTCATAAATGGTCAAATAAGTCAAAGAGTTAATTATTTGACCATTTGTTAGATAAAAAAACTGGGCCTAAGAGATGTGTAACCTACAAGGACACTTATTGAATTATTTACCTTTATGTTTGTGAAATTTTATTGTGAGTAGTTCTGCTGATCTAAATCCTCGTGTCGTTTCTGTAGGATTTATTCAGCAAACGTTTAGATATTGCGCGAGCAAAGGGTTCAACAAAAAGCAGATTTGTTGGTAATCTCCGACAGTCACGTGACGGATGGTTTTTCCTCACTGATGGGCTGTACGTCACGCCAATTTACTGATGGGTTCGTACGTCACGTCAACTTACTGCTCGCTGCCTGTTTGGTTTTTGCTTACATTATTAAGGGTTTCTCTTCCGATTGACGGCCTTTGTGCCTAACTCAACGAATTTATTTTTCCCTGAGGGATTTCTGCGTAGGATTCTTGAGGATTTCATATCCACAAGTGGTTGTTAAGAATGTTGTCAAGATTGTCATAGAATCTGATAACGACAAAGAAAAACTTTTGTGTCCTCAGGAAGGTTATGAATCTGTTTTGTCTTCACAAAATCTCTGAAGTAATAGTATGTGATTTCCCTTAGTTTATCCTCCTTACTTAAATTAATAAACAAATATTTAATAATAAACATGGAATTCCTGGGTAAGGCTAGCAGACTGGAGTCTGTATTTGTGCCCGCTTGCTGGCGCACCTCACGAAATGTGGTTGTAATCTGGTGCACCTCTGTCTGCCCCTTAGGGGAAAACAGGAGTGATGCTGTATGTGACTTAACAATGTGCAGCAACATGGACGACAAATGGCGCACACTCTGATCACACAAACACACAGCGATCATATATCGCTGTGTGTTTGCACTGTCTCTGATAATCTTATCAGAAAACACAATAATAGCCATGACAACCAACTCTACAGTTATAATAGAACACATAGAAAATATATAAGCCGAGTTCGATGTCCTGACTGAATGTGTTTGTCGCTATTCAATAAGCTATCTATATGAAAAGGTGTTTCTTCTATCGATTCGTAATATAAGTAAGCGAGAGAGATTTAGGGAGAAAAATGAAATTATTTTTGATTTTCTTTATATTTTCTTACAGCTTTTTTTTTCAGTCCAAATGCTTAACGTTAGCTTATTGCAATAATCGAGTACTTTACGACCACATGGTTATGTGAAACAAGAAACTTATTTAAATTTTGTAACATGGAGCAAACCAGTGCAAACTCAAGATAAAATATTGTAACAAGTTTGATTTCCCGCTACAGAATCAGTAATATCGCTTCTATCAACACACAGCTACAGACCTGAGAACCTTCTTTAACCGACTTTCCATAAAAGGGAAGGTTCTATGTTCGACTTTATGTATGTTTTTTATGTATTTTCACCGATCTCTCCGTCAATTGTAGACCGATTTTGAAAAATCTTGGTCCCATTTTAATTTGGTTAAAATCTGATGAAGAACTTTCTGAGATATACAACAGAAGTCTTCAATAAATAATGGCAAATCTCTCGGGATTGCTGCAATCGCATGTCTGTTTATTGTTTATACCATTTCATTACATAACATCACGCGAGTAAGCTCTAAAGGGGTACACATCTGTGTACCCATTTCACCGGATATGTTCAAGTTTCATGATATTCGGGTAATCTATTCTGACATTATAGTTACCTTACTAAACAACTTGCCTATTAGGGAGGTACAGCTTATTAAAAAAAGATATTCAAAAAAATACTACCGACTGCCAAATAAAAAAAACTACAAAGTGAAAAATAACTTTCATTTTGGAAGTCAGTGTCCATAACGCTTATAATTGGTTCCTACCAAAGACACCAACTGCCAAAAACTTTACAGTTTTTTATTTGGAAGTCGGTAGTATTTTTTGTAAAAAGTTTTTTATTTAAATAAACGCCTTCGTTTCACTTCGCAGAAAAAGCACACTCTATTTTTCTATCAGACTATTCAATAATCAATGCAGCATAAACTAGTTAAGATTCAATGTTCCCGACGTCGGCGGCGACGAGTCGAAGTTCGCTCCGGACGAGATTGCCCGACAAACCCGCCATGATACCTACTGTGCCCGCTTTGCCCGAGTCGGGATCGAGTGCCGGTGACAACGCAATTGAACAATCATATCGAGAGTCACTTGTTTATTTGATTGCAGGCCGCGAACCGGTTGCGACCCGCTGCGGATCCAGTGCGGTTCCAATCGCCGAATCCATTGTGTTTAATCACTGGACAGAGTTCGCGGCGTACGGCGTGCGGTGTGTGTGCGGTGCTTCCATACGTAATTGTGTGTTGAGTTAGCGGATCCAATGTGCTTTCGATTTGACGTCGAGTTAGAGTGATTGCTATCGTTGCGGCTTACGTTGCGCGGCGTGTGGTGTGTGCTGTGCTTCCATACGTAATTGTGTGTTGAGTTAGCGAATCCAATGTGCTTTCGATTTGACGTCGAGTTAGAGTGATTGCTATCGTTGCGGCTTACGGTGCGCGGCGTGCGGTGTGTGTGCGGTGCTTTCATACGTAATTGTGTGTTGAGTTAGCGGATTCAATGCGCTTTCGATTTGACGTCGAGTTAGAGTGATTGCTATCGTTGGGATTTTGGTTCTCATTGCGTTGACTGGTCGATACTTTGATAGAAAATAAATACATCCTACTCATATTATAATCCTACTAAATTAGGTTAATTATTTTAAAAGTTTGTATATTTGTGTTTGCAACAAACAGAAAAGGCAGAACGGATTCGTTTGAAGATTTGCACACAGATAGTTCATAATCTGGCATAACACATAGCATACTTTTTACTGACTTCTAAATAAGGAGGTAATCAATTCGACACGTTTGTATGTAATTTTCTTGGAATTGTACAATATTCACATATGTTACTCTATGTAAGCTTCTAAACACGTGTGCCAAATTTCATAAGTGTATGCAAGTATGTTTGTTTGTATACAAAAATTACTTTCATTTCAGAAGTCAGAGTGTCGCAAAACGACAAAAAAAAAAAGGTAGACCAAAGACACCAACTTCCGAAACGAAAGTTATTTATGCTCTTTTTAGTGCTTTGCTTTGGAAGTCGGTTATTTTTTTGTAACAAAGTTTTATCCTAATAAACTCGGTATAATGATCCCGTGGAATCATAAAACACTTATCATGCGGGTGAAGCCACGGGCATGAACTAGTTAATACTAAAGTAAAGCTGTCTTTTGACACATCGGCGTATCACTTCGCTAGAGTTATTATTGAGACGGTGTGTAGCAGGCTCACAGCACAATATTCAATTAAGTTTATTCTGTTAATAATTGCTGTGTTAAGTTAGCAACATACAAAGGCTTCCTAATGAGCTAACTTCTATATAATTAAATACTCGAACTCTAATTATTAGCATGTACCTACTAATTACGTTTAATTAATAAAGTAGCTGCTTGCCTCCGGTGTATGTTGTACACAGACTTGTTCAGACTTGTTCGAACTAGAACAAGCTCGTTATTTAATATTTACTTAATTATGATTCGTGCGGGGCGGCGACAACTTTCATTATAAACTTAATCATTGTAAGTTATTATTAGTTACAACACATTTCACTAATAATGAGAACTTGGAACATTCTTCACTAACTTCAGTTAGTAATTATTTTACATAAAAATATTTATATTTAGACATAGTTAGTTATTTTTCAAGAAGGTTTAGTAAATATTATTGGTCATTTAAAATATCGAGCATACTATACTGGGTTCTCTTTTTCACAAGCGCTACTGCTAAGCATAAGGTCCTAGGTTCAGTGCCCGGGCCAGGCAATATGTCATAGCGTTTTCCATCTGAAATTTCTTGGTTTTCCCCTGAAACTGAAACTATGCCCCAACCGTGCAGTAGGCTCGCCCCCCATTACATGGAACTTAAACATAACTGGCGAAATGTGGGTGTACTATATGTAGGTGCAACTCTGCCGAGCCCTTCGGGGAACACAGGCGTGATGTTATTTTATGTGTGTGATGGTCTGTTTGACTAGTTGGTGTCAGTTTGTAACCAATTTCAAACACGTGGATAAAGGCTGATTTATGTTGATTACTCTTTTTACTAAGAACTCGTAAATTATAGCAATCTAGACAAATCACAAATAGAATAAAACAAAGTTATATCTTTAAAGTTATTTCAGTCCACGGAGGCGAAATAACGAGCGAAATAATCAATCACTACAAAACAATAAGAACAAAAAGTTTTCATAATGTATGTTTGTTACAAGTCCATTAGGACTCGCATACATTACGGTATTCTATCATAAACTACAGGTGACGTCGCTAGATTAGTTAGGCTTCATGGAGTTGGTGCTTTTTCTAGCTCATCTTGGTGTTTTGGGCTGAAGTAAATTATCTGCGCGGAATATCCATGTGGGAGCCAAACGACGCGCTTTAAAAACTGCACCGCGCTCATATTTTAAAGCGTCGCCGGTGGCTTGGGAAGCGGACCCGCTAACTCACGGTGAATGTTTTCGTAAGTTTTCTTCCCTTAATTTTAATATTGGTATTACTGTGATAGCTGTATCCTGTCAGACTGGAGGCCGACCCCAGCATAGTTGGAAAAAAGGTGACATATTGTCACAACTTTTATTTCATATAAAACAATTTGTACAACAACTTTTACTACTTGTAAACAATCTTATCTGTTTGTAACTTGTAATTTGTTTATAAAAGGTAAAAGTCATACAACGATATAGATTCCGTTAGTGTGCTATCCAGCTCGTCAGCTCACGGATACTTCAACGTATACAGGTGATGGAGCTCCAATGTAATACACTTTCAATTTAGCAAACAGCATATATCTTACAAGCGCTCCACAGTTCGTTGTGTCGACGGTGTTAGTGCAGGCGATCAATTTGGTGCAGTGTCACAATGAGAACTTTCTCGATCATTCGCGACGCTCTCTCCCAATCGCAATGCTTCACAGTTATTCAATCAGTTTTATTTCAATTCTGTGTCAAATCAAACAGTTTGCTCGGCACTCTTATTTCCATTCCAATTTTATTGAATACTTCTGATAATTATTCAATATTAAATGGGAATTCGTGTAGTACGTCATTGATACCGCGGTTGACCAAAAAACAAATAAAAATATTTGTTTGTCGTTTTAACTAAAATTGTGTTTTCAATATGAATTGAATAATGCTTCAGTAAAATCGATTAATAGTTTAAAATGCTACGTTGACGAGGAATGTTGGAATTTGCTTGTTTCTAAACAACTTCAAGAACAATCTGATTCGTAATCTTAATAAAGTTTTTACAATGTAATTCCTCTTGTGCTTGTACGCGATGGATGACTTCTGTCCGGCCGACTACTGATAAATTTCAGATGGAAAGCTGCCAAATATGAAAACAATTAAATACAAATTAATAACTGGGTAATTGTACACTCACTGCACGATGTGAAGTGTTGCAATTGTAAAGTGACACAAGCATGCCCACCGCGAGCTAATTGCTGCTCGACCGCCCTTTTTTTCGCAATCGCAGGGGACGCTTCATTGTTTCACCCCCCGCCACCCCCGCCTGGTGGCACTAGATAATTAAAAAACTTTTTAACCCACTAACGTCATTAAATGGAGCACGCAAGTAAAAGAAGTGTCCTCACATAATACTACCGATCACTTAACTACAACTTGGTACCTAATCATATAACAGACAATGTAAAAAAGTATTTCATAAGAAGACATTGGTCTAAAAGTTAACCATAGGACGAAAATCTTAAATCCTTTTAGCGTTCGTTGTACGATGCAACGGAGAAAATGTTTCACTGAGCACATTTCATATCTCGGAGTAATTCTATTTAGTGTTCCGACTGCGAGGTAATAACAAGCGACGTCGGGTGAACTGCACAGTTCAGTTCAGCGCAGCGAAAGAATCACTTTATGTCGTTTAATTCGCAAACAGAATGAGATTAAATTGCTAAATCCAAAGCAGTATTATTAATCAGACGGCACAAAAGAGCCACGGGGCTGATGTCACTGACCGCTCGACTGAATATTACATTTTCAATTCTGAGTCCCTACACCGAGCTCGTGCCACAAACTGCACACAGCGACGGGGAGAGATGCCGAGATACTACTTCACTATTAATGCGTTTTTTGTTTCGTACTATTTCCTTCAAAACGTCACACAGAATTTTACTGCACGAAAATTTTCGAGTTAGGTGCTCCGATAAAAAAGCGAAGTAAAAAGAAGTCAGAAAGGCACCGCCCGTCCGGTCCGTGTGACCCAGACGACTCCGAATGCAAAGATAAGAGGAAATTCGAACTCTCGAATTCGATGAGTCACTGTACAATCAGAGTCAATAGTTGTAGCGCTCGAGTTTCAGTTCTTCAGTAAGCAATCATTAAAGCCACTTAAAAGTTTCGAAAGTGGAGAAGTTAACAGTGAGTCGAAAATAACGCAGAAGTGATGAACGATATTCATAAACGGGCTCCTTCGCAACTTATCAAACAAATTAATTTAGCGATGCTTTGGACGCTGCTTTGTGAGGTTCATGAAAGGAGCCCTTTAGCTGCTGTGCAGGAATATTGCGGTAATATAAATCTTGAGGTTTGGTCGTGATGAGAACATGAATGAAAATCGACTAACAAAAGGTATTTAGAATACAGACAGTGAGTGGAAACTTCGGGAGAAAGGACGTCGTAGAAGGACATAAACGGATCTTGTTGGTGATATTTTTCAGAAAGGTCAGGTGCATAGCACTCATTACAGGCGAGCGTGTATGACTAGATGTAAGTAAGTAACCGAAGCAAAATAAGGATCACACTAGACGGCCTAGTTAAGTACCTAAATAGACCGTGCTATGATTAAAGGGAATATCTGCCGACCACTCTCAGACAGCATCGTCGTCTCACTGCGAGATCTTATGGAACCGTTTAAATAACCGATACCATTTCAGTCACTACATAGCTACTATACTACTACTGGCTACTGCTTACTGCGGCTTACTAGCTAGTACCGCTGCAGTTAGACGAAATTCATCTCACACACTAAATATTTTTTTCCCAGCGTTGTAATTTCTTTTATCTTTTTTGATTCATGAGAAATCGGCAATTATTTTAGCAATTATGCCTTGAACTAGCTATAAACTGAGATTTTACGTTACAATAGTTAGGTATAATACATCGACGTAGGTTCACTTCCGTAAGGCAATCAAAACGTAAAGGTTAATACTACATGAAAATGGCAAGAAACAATGTCTTACAGCAAAAATTAAAAGATCTGAAAACTGTAAATTAAAAAAATATTGTCAACTTATATATTATATAAAAAAAATATTGCTGTTGGTAAACTGAACGCGACCTATGTCGATATATGGGGACAACAGTTTACAAACGGCAAGTTACTTTTGTCCCTTCGTTAGAGCATGTATGTTCGGTTCGTTCTTTGTTTGTGAACGTCTTGCGTTACTAGAATTAGAATTTATTTATTTGTAAGGATGTAGTGTTACATAGTATGGTGTTAAATTTTTTGTTAGTTCTATACATTCTACCACGAAATATATGATGTACAAATATTTAATTGTCGTTCTTAACTAAGTAAAATAATTTTTAAGATTTGCGATTTACAGTAAGTCCAATATGAATTAGTATTATTAAAATTAGGTAATTGTTACTTTACAATGTCAAAATTAAGTTTATGTCATCATGGATTTTTACAATGTTCCATATATTCGCCAATGTCATAAAGCAATTATCTAATAGCCAACTTGTCAGCTTATAAACATTAACTAATGTAAGGCTACCTAATTATTTTGATGAATGTAGCTACACCAAGCTCGTGTTTCTACGGAAACTTCGGTTCGCGAGTCCGACTCACACTAAGCCTGTTTTTTTCTAACTTAATGTTACAACACAAAATGAATGAAACACAATCATGGTTGGATCAAAAGTTGCTGGATCAAAAATGTCTTTTAAATGCATGATGTGTTTAATGGCTTATTTCAAAAGTTCTGAAAAGATTTGATTTCAGTTCCAAGAACGGTTGAACATCAATCAAGTCTGCAGTCACTTTTTAATTAAGCTATTAGACAAAAAATTACTCTAAATGATAGTGCGATAAAGTATAAAAAAAAGTTCAAAAACTAAAACCTGAAAAATCACGCTCTAAAAAGTATGAAAAAAGAAAATATTCTCATTTGAAATATTCATAGTGGTGTTCAGAGGATAACCGTCGTATGCCACCAACCGTAACAAAACAATACGGATCATTAGCGCACTCGTCGCATACAGACGTGCTCATCAATGCTTTAAAAATAATATAAATTAACGTTTTAGCAAAAATAGTGATCTAGATTTAGTATATTGACGTGTTATACAGACACTCATTGGAAGTGCTAATAAGTGGAATAATGGACTAACTGGATTATATATTATTATAATCGGAAAGATGGAAGGCAGCCCCTTTAATCGAAGTGAGGTGATGCGGCGCAGTCCTCCTTCAACACCTACACCGACCCAGCCCCAACAACCCAGACTTCTTCAAGCCAAGGAAGAAATTGAAGTTGTCTCAACTGCGGAGATACAGAACTGGATGGGTTCCATTGGGTGAGGTATGTGCTATTGCTTCTGAAGAAAAGCTTAACTCAGGTCAGAACCTAAAAATAACCAATTTGTGCCGAAAGGTTGGATATGGAGTCTCGCAACTGGCTGTTCATTAACTGAAGAAAGAGACTGCGTAACGGACCTAAAGGAATGAGTAATGGGGCTGAACCGGACTTTTAAGGAATCCTGTACAAAGCGGTAGGAAACAGATGCATTATCCCTTGCAGACATCGTGAAGAAGGAGTCTAACAACTTCGTTCGTCCTAATACTTTTAGCTCCGTGGCGATTTATCCCACCGGCAGTTCAAAGACAAGCGATGAAAACAAGAACAGTCCAGAAAATTATATGCCCCGGTGAAATGAAGCTAAAAGTGAAAGGCGTACGCAAGATAGCAATGCTCGTGGTTGCAAGTTTTACAAGTTGGGCTGCATACCGCGAGTATCGAACTCAAGTGGAGTTATTGCGTTATTCGCTACTACGCGGAAGTAACCTCAGTAATAGTTGCTTCGATAGAGGTCCGATAAAATAATAAAGCGGTACGGTTCGATCTTCGAGGTTTAGCAACGCTTGCCAAGGTCACTTTTTGGATTAGTGACCATCAATTACATACCGAGAATTCTCCCTGCCTCGGGTAGCACGTTAAGCCGTTGGTTCCGGATGTCATTTATACATCTTAAGCAGTCAGTTCGAATAGTCGGACATTTGATAATCTGTGACCAATCTTGCCAAGGGGAATCGTGTGATTCAATTACTGGGTTGTGAAGGCCAAATAGGCTGTCGCTCCATGTAAAATACTGGCATTCATCTGCATGGTGAGCTGCAGACTGGAAGCCGACCCCGACATAGTTGGGAAAAGGCTGGCAGATTGATTGAATCGTTGCTCGCTTAGAGCGTCGTCTTTTATCATAAGCAAACTAAAATTACATTATAATACCTGGGATGCCTGTTGCCAAGAGATCCTAATCTTTAATTTCCAATTCAGCCGGCGGGTGTACGTCGTATTCGTTGATTAACATTTGCGAGATGTAGGCGCGCTGTATCAAAATTGTGACGACGGTAGCTGCCGCCGTCTTTGCCGCCGTCCCGTGCGTGCCCCACGACTACGATGCGTTACTGCTGAGACACGTTACTCTTGACAGTCTGGCTGTCCTGAATAGATAAATAAATATTTATTCAAAGTTTAAATTGATGGAATAAAATAAAAAAACAAAGAGGCCTGTACTAGGATTATACTGTATCATAGGTGGCAAGGACTTAAACAATGTATTTGCAAGGTCAAAGACGAGACCTAGGCGACAAAAATTATTAATTTATGCATGCATCAACAACTTTTTTGTGTCTGGGATACACACAAAAATCTGGGAAATAGCCTGTCCTATTTATTTCTAAACCTGTCCTGCAATTCCAAATCATGGACAGGTTTAGAATGCTACGTCAACCCCGCACAAACCAGCAGCTTTAGCTCATCTTATTTATCTTGAAACTTTGGACGGAACTCTAATGTAATGAAAAGTTTGTAATGTACCTACAATATACTCTCGTAGCATAGTTTTGTCGCATCCATCTCTCTTGTAGGACTCAGAGCTTCGCTGCCTCGAGCGATAACTTTGTTATTATTTGGTTTTCATATCGAAATTTGTTTGTCCGCTGTCGTCGAGTTTGTTTCTCTGCTACCTGACGCTGCTGACTCTACCGAAGTACGGGAGATTTTCGGCAACTTCACATATTCATTCCGAGAAACTATTTACTGAAGCGCATTCATAAGATCTGAAAATCTAATGCAACTGAAACTGTTTATTTTATTTTATCACTTAAGAAATTTTACAGCTAGGATACAGATAATAGACAGTTAGTGACGGAAGGCCAATTAACCCAAATTAGGCCACTGACAATATTAGGGAACATACAGAGGTTGATGATTCCTTAAGGTGAAGGATGGAACACGTACGCAGGCCAATTTTGCATATCAGTTCAGAACAGTCAGTTGAGCCATTAGCCAAATTGAACTGGAATGCCATGTCGGCAATTCTTCTCCGCTCAATTGGTGGAAGAATGTGACACCTCCTGCACCGGCTGTAATAGTTAGGTAAATAGGTTTTGGATCTAGACTGAATGTACCTTAAGAGTTTCTTTTGTATACTTTCGATGCGATTGACGAAAGTAGTGTAGATCGGATTCCATACTGGTGAGCAGTACTCGAGATGACTGCGCACAAAAACACAATACAGAATTTTAAGTGTTTTGTTTTTTTTAAATCGGCTGATATGCTCAAGATGAAACCTAGTGCCTTCTAAGCTTTTTTCATAATGTTGTTGAATTGTGTGTCAGAAAGAAGTTTCGAGTGACGCCCAAATCTCTAATCGTATTAACTCCGTCTAATAAAGTGTCGGCTAGTTCATAATCATAAAGAATAGGTTTAAGTGTACGAGTGAAGGTAAATGTGTAACATTTCGAAACATTTAAATTCAAGCCACACAGTTGGCCACACAGTACTGTTAGAATCTGTCCAGATCACGGTGGGGATGCTCAGCATCTTCATAAGTTCTGATATTACTTAGAATCTTCATGTCGTCCGCAAACAAAATAACTGTTGCGTTAGAGAAACACGAAGAGTCATTGATTAATAACGATGTTGAACAACAAAAGTCCCAATCCCTGTGGAATCCCTGAGGAGATAATCATCTATTTGCCACATAAGATGAAAACAACCTGAAGAGATTTCCACTGGTAGTGGAAATCGCAGCCAATAGCTTGCGCAGAAGTATAGCAAGATCGAAGTGATCAAAACGCTTGCTGTAAACAGTATGTATTACATCCACTTGTGTGCGATGGGCCATACATTCAGTCAAGTAGTCACTACATAAAATAAGATTAGTGGTTGTAGACCGACCTCGCAGGAAACCATGTTGGCGGTCACTGATGCTATGTTTGAGAATAGCGTCAAGCTGCTTGTAGATTATTTTTTGCAGGCTTTTAGCGAAAATGCATAGTTTTGATTTGGGCTTTTATTTCACCACGAGGTCTCTAGGCCCATTTTTGTGGATCAGTGTGATTAACTCCGACTTCCAAATTGTGTAATAATTAAATATATTATTATAGCAGCAGACACCCTCCCTGGTTGAAGCCTTTGATAAAAATTGAAAGAAATAAAAAACTTTTTTACAAAAAAAATACTACTGACTTCCAAATAAGAAAGTTATTTTTCACTTTGTAGATTTCTTATTTGGAAGTCGGTAGTATTTTTTTGTAAAAAAGTTTTTTATTTCTTTCAATTTTTATCAAAGGCTTCAACCGGGGAGGGTGTCTGCTGCTTGGAACGATCATCTTAATAGGTACAAAAGATTCACGTAGTTCATTGCGAGTGTCATAGAAAAATGCTGCGGCATTCTCGAGTATACTTCTTTTTTTTTATTTGCTGGGGGAAACCTTCAAAAGGCGCCTGGACTTTTGGGGAAAAGACTAGGGAGTGTGGGATTTTTACCTCACTAAAACCAACCCGGTGATCACCATCAGCACGTAGAAGGGGTCCCGTAACCTCTTAAAAAACCGCCACGGGACCCCAACTATGCAACGCCTGTTAGGGCACATCCCTGGGAAGACTGAAAGAGTGCCTCCTCTGGGCCTCGCTGTCACGGCAGCACGTGATCAATGTGCTGTCTTTCCTGGAGTCAATTGGTGGACGGACAGAGTCTCCAATCAGAGCGCCCGTGACCCCAGAGTCCCACTTGCTTATAATGCAGGCGGGGTTTCAACCGTTTAGGCATCGGAGCGGTTGCCTCCGCGACGCCTTTTTCTGCGAGTGGGATCGACCCTCTCACAATCTCACTCGGCGGCCTCCTTCTGGACCATCATGGTCTCACAGAAAGAAGCCATTTCCCTCCAGTTTTCTGTCTCTGCCAGCATAGCCCTCACCACTACTGGCAAAGGCAGGTCTCGCCCGATCCTAGCGACCAAGACCTGCCGCTCAGACGCAGGGCACTCCTCGAGCGTGTATCCTCGAGTTCCTAGTGCCCACTTCGTTGAGCCAGTCAATCTGGTTCAGCCAAAGATTAATAGCCGTATAATCGGCCGACCGATATAAGTATTAAATACTAGGTCACGCAGGCAGAGTATGGAGTTCCACAAAGTCAGCAGTCACAAAGAGAGTTCCATGATGTGGATTTTCCGGCACCAGGGAGCAGCGCAACTTGCCACTTAAACGTCGCTATAAGATAAAACTAGATCTTGTATTTTATTGTTAATATTTACGTGGCAATTGTATTGCGAGATATTGCAGACAGTAAAATTATCAAACAAATTGACCAGAACAAGACCTTGGATATTACTAGGGCAAATAGACCGATCATCATCATCTGGTTTCTAGTTTATATTCGGAAAGTTAAAGTCGGCAAGAACTAAAAATTTATCAGCTTCTGGAAAATATCCGTTAGGTTATTAGAAAAATTAGTTAACTAACCTGCTTGGGAGTGGCCATGATTTTGATACTATGCATATCTGTGGCATTTGATACGATACTCGCGGTCTCTTCCTATGAAGGGGTGAGGGTAATCCACTAGTCTTCGGCAGAAGAAAACCATTTAATGCGGAGATCAAAACTCCGCGTCGCACTGCAAAAAACACGCCACCCGCTAAAGTTTGTTTCGTGCTAGAATCATTTCTATCGCGCCTCCACACTCTGTAACGGCCGTCAAATAATTCTCTGTCTTTAATACCCTCAATAAGTCAAGTTACACTTGAATATAAGTATTATGATTATTGTCATCTGTACGAGAAAACTGAATTACCTACTACTGTGATGCTGATGTGACTTTGAGCTTAGCGTAATTTTTAGATTACAAAGGAATTTTATCAAAACGTCTGAACTGTAACTTGTACAAGACGCGTGTGGTGAAATAATTATTTTTAACTTTTACAGTCAAAGTTGAAAAGTATCAGTTGCCTGTAAATCATCTTAATAACGGAAACATTTTATTTTATTAATATTAGGAAAACTTACAGCTAATACAATAAATACACAGATGCAAAATGCATAAACGCCCAATTAAACATTTTCACATATACAAAAATTTGGATAAAATATATGACTCAACTAAAAAAAGATTTGACTCAACGCCCAACAAATACAAAAAACTAAAAACAGAATAAAAATTCTAAATATCGAAGAAACGCTTACTCAAACTAAGGTGCCAGAAGTTATTCTATTTATTCGAACTTATGTATAGTAAAATACTTCACTGCACGAACTCACGAGAAGTAGTAAATAGTGATGCATCTCTTACAAAGTAGCACCATCTGCGTGGTGTATGTATAATGTAGTGAAGATGATATAAGTACCAAAGTGTTTCAAGCATCTGAGTGCATATCGGTGGCTAGAGGTTGTTGCTCATAACATCAGTTTGATGTGCTGCACCGAACTCGTTCTGTTGCGCGCTTCGTAGGTAGTTTTCGTACTGTTTGTCTGTATTTATACAGTGGTAACGTGTAACACGGGAACTTGGGGGAAAAAGACCACGACCCTCGAAGGATAAAAATATTTAGAAATTCAGCAAAACAACTTGTAATTCATATATCTACATTTAACACTCGATCTCTAAGAACAACTGAAAAACTATTGGAACTACAGGAAGCACTAGAAACTATAAATTGGGACATAATAGGAATAAGTGAATTGAGACGCCTGGGAGAAGGAATCGAAGACTACGGGAAGTATAACTTACATTATAAAGGTGAAACACCGGGATTGTACGGGGTGGGATTCTTAATCAAAAAGGAACTAATGAAGAATATAGAGGAGATTAAGGGTATTTCGGAAAGAATTGCAGTCATAAATTTAAAACTATCTTTACACCATGATAAAGATACCAGTTGGTCTATTATCCAGGCCTACTCCCCAACTGAACCCAAAAATAAACAAGAAATAGAAAAGATCGAATTATTTTACAAGGATTTACAAACCACAATTCAGAACTCATACAAAAATATCATAATAATGGGGGATTTCAACGGACAAGTTGGAGTGTGTAATCCGGGAGAAGAATATACGATAGGAAAGTACGGTTATGGAAAAAGAAGCAAGAATGGCGAAAGGCTGGTCAAAATGGCGTTAAATAATAAATTAAAAATTCTGAACTCCTTTTATAATAGAAAATATCAAGGAAATGGACCTGGATCTCCCCAAACGGATCATATAAAAATGAAGTAGATTTAATTTTGTCCAACAACTGCAGAGTATTCAAAAACATAGAAATAATAAACCAATTAAATTTTAATTCTGATCATAGAATGGTTCGAGCGACAATGTTAGGAACACATATAAAGAGGAATAGGAGGTTTCAGAACAAAGTCAACAGTCTTATCTGCCTGGGAAATAATGACAAGTTATTAAATTGTCTAAAAACACGTGTAGATAGCACTGAACAATGCATACCAACACAAGACCAATATGATAGCTTGCTAAACATACTGAAATCAGAAACAACCAAAATAAATAACGAAGCCAAGAAGAAACTACTCTCAAGTGAATCCAAACAACTGTTAAAACAACAAAAAGAATTAATAAAAAAAGGAAAGGAGTGTAAGACGAACAGACAGAAGATAGTAAGCTTAAGCAAAGAAATTAACGAAAGCATTAGAAGAGATCATAAAACTAGAAGGCAAAATACACTAAAACAACATATTGAACGAAGTGGAGGAACAAAGAAAGCTTTCAAAGAATTAAACTATAAAAAAGACTGGATGCTATATTTAAAGAACAAAGGTAAGGATTACACTAGCAAGAGGCAAGAAATATTAAGAATTGCCACAGAATTTTATAGAGAACTGTACACAAGGGAGCAGCCGGAAGCCAGAGTGAAACTTGACACTTGGCTCGACCCAGAACCAGTGCCTTTAATTTTGATGGAAGAAACAATAAAAGCTATAAAACTCTCAAAAAAATGGATAAAGCTCCAGGGTCGGATCAGATAACAAATGAACTAGGTACTTAAAACTACTGCACCTATTATAGCTCCAGTACTAACAAACCTGTTTAATGAAATCATAACAACTGAGAGTATACCTGCTGATTGGATGAAATCAACTATAATATTACTTCACAAGAAGGGAGATAAATGGGACTTATATAATTACAGGCCGATAAGCTTAATTTCCAATATTTAAAAGGTGTTTTCCAAAATAGTTCTGTCCCGCATTGCAAATATATTAGACGAAAACCAACCAAAAGAGCAAGCTGGGTTCCGTAGTAATTGCTCTACAATTGAGCATATCCATGTTCTTAGACAGGTCCTGCAAAAATATCGAGAATACAAAAAAACGTACTACTTAGGGTTTGTAGATTTTCATAAAGCATTTCATTCCCTAGAAAATGGATACATATGAGAGGCCCTGAAATGCCAAGGTGTTCAAATGAAATACATCAGAATTCTGAACACTATTTACTCAGGAGGCACAGCCCAAGTAAAGCTCGAGGCAACAGGAGAACCATTCTCAGTTCAAAGAGAAGTTCGTCAAGGAGATCCTATTTCACCAAAATTGTTTACGGCGGTTCTAGAGATGGTTTTCAGAAATCTTGAATGAGAAGATATGGGTCTTAAGATCAATTGCCAAAAATTAAACCATTTGCGCTTTTCCGATGACTTAATACTGTTTTCTGAAGATTCACGGCTTAGAACTAATGCTGCAACAACTAGCTGATGAAAGTGCTACAGCGGGCCTGTCAATGAATCTAAGCAAAACAAAAATAATGACTAACGCTCAAAAATCAGATTCAGATGTTGTAATGGTTAACGAGGAAGAAATAGAGTATGTGAATGAATACATTTATTTAGGACAGTTAATATCACCCCTTGAGCATAAGGAAATAAACAGAAGAATAACAAACACATGGAAAAGATTTTGGAGCCTTAGTGAAATAATGAAAAATGATGAAATGTCCATAAAAATGAAAATATAAGTGTTATATACAGTTCGTATATAACACTTGCATACTCCCGTGCTTAACTTATGGATATCAAACGTGGACTTTAACGTGAATAAAATAAAAGTGTGCCAAAACAGCATCGAAAGAAGCGTAATAAAAAGTGACAGAGTGAATTTGGAAACAATAAAAACCAAAACAAAATTCAAAAATGCGCATATCGTTAGTAGAAAGTTAAAATGGCGCTGCGCAGGACATATGTTACGGGATACGAAAGGAAAGTGTACCAAAATAATAAATGAGTGGTACCCTAGGGGCGACAAAAGAAATAAAGGGAGACAGTGTAAGCGTTGGGAAGACGACTTCAGGCAAATAGCCGGCCCTAAGTGGATCCGAATAGCTAGAGATCGAGCTGCATGGAAGTCCTTGGAGGAGGCCTTTGTCGAGAGACAAGCTGCTATAGAAAACTAAACCGATTACCGATATACTATAAAGACCATAATTAGGTGTAACAAGTATTAATGTCAATAGTATAACATGTAAGAATAAGATTGTAAAGAGTAACAGTAATACAGGCTTATTTTAAAACGTGTTACACCGAGACACGCTACGACACGTACAGAAGATTCACTGACTTAAAAACGCTCAATTTATGAATTATTTTACCCAGAATTATGCCTTATTTACAATGGTTATTACTATTTACCCAAACGCTAGGTTCGAACAAGCGTCAATATTTTTTGACGTTCTTTGACATGGTTATTTAAGTTCCGTTGTAGCTATCTTGGTAACGAACCGCGGTGGCGAGATGCTGCGTAAGCAAGCTTGCATGATCCACCGCCGTCCATTGCATATTCAAAACCAGGATTGATCCACCGCGCACAGGATTTTGAAAGTAGAATTTAGAATGATTTATGCTGCGTTGGTGAGAAAAAATTCTGTGGAATTTGATTGGAATACCTTATACGTATTGCATAAACTTATTCAGATTGGTTGTACTGTTACATATGCTCGGTGTGCGTGGCCTGCGCCGAGCATGTTTCTCGTGATGACCGCCCGCTGCAACTAGCCCCCTCTTCGCCCCCGAGCCGAATCACGATCGCTCTCTTCCGCTTCTTGTATATTTTTTTGTTTGCAACTTTTTCCAGCGGTGCCTCTGTACGTCTCACGTCTGTGCAAAAGCGTCTTTTGTACGAAAGTGTTCGACGAGGGAGCCGTGAGCGCTGGCAGCCTGGTGCACTGGGAGGCTGGCAGCCTGGCGCACCGCCAACTATCGCCGATTGGATAAGTAAGCAGTACAATACAAAGGTAAATATTGATCTAGTGGAGCCTGAAGTCTTTTGAGAAATTCATTAGTACTTTGTTGATGAAACTGTAAATTTTACGACGGTCTACAATTTCAGCTAAGTTTGTTTTGTCAAAGAAAACAGCCAAACAGTTAGATTAATGGGCGCTACTTGCGGAGGTACCTACGTTGTCTCTAGGCCAAATGGTGGGCCATAAAGCGGCACACTGCCGCAGTACAGTCACCTGCGTCCGACGCGGGTAGGGGCGACCTGCAGGCTGTGAGCGTGACGTGATTAGCGACGAAAGTAGTCGTCAGTGTCACAAGAAGCATAATAAACTAACTACGAACTTGAATCAAATGACACAAACTTCATAAAATTAAGTAACAAAGCACTAATTATTAATTAGAGAACATATATGGCTGCGTTATTTAAGAGGAAAAACTTGGCAGTGCCGCGCCGTGTGCCGGCCGAACCACTTTACTCATTAATAAATAGACGCCGACAAGGTTCCGATGAAACTTCAAATACCTTCTACTAATATTACTGTAAGGGTAATATTTATAAAGTTGCTGTAATAAATTTTACAAAAGCTCATCTAAAATGGTTAGTAAAAGTAAAAAAATAATGAGAAGGATGGAAGGGATTGTTCCGGCTTAAAAGATTCACGTGATGTGTGAGCGTGTCGCGGACACGTAGCCGGCTCTAGCAGAAGTACCAGTCATGGCACAACACGTGCAACACGCTGCACATGACGATAAACTATCATCATCATCTTCCTGCATTTGTTCCATATTACTTAGGGTCGGCGTAATACGTTTTGTTCCTCCATTCCGTCCTGTCAACTGACACTCCATCACTTTTCTCCTATCCCTTTTCTGTCATATCCCTCCTCACACATCCTCCATGTATATTTATCACTAACAGGAAAGTAATTGTTCTGTGGTGCAGGACTGATCCCTATCAATTGTTTGTACGGTGATATTTTAGAGTGATCAATGCACAAGCATGGGACTATCAATAAAACATCAAAGGGCAACTGCCATATTATAAGGAACCTTCACATTCTTGTTTCAGAAGGTTTTAAAGCTCAATCTGTCAAAATACCTCTCATTCGAATGCGAATGTGCAACTACACTCTTTTTTTGTTTGACAACTCAAAAGTTATATAAGGTTTAGTTTAAAATAAAAATATTTTGATTTTGATTCACCTTCATTTAACAAGTTTTTGACTTGCACTATAGCAATAGAATAATCCTCAAAGTTTTTATCAGTGTAAGTATAACACTAATAAGAATTATTATAAAAGTATTTCTCCAAATAGCAGCCCTACAACGCTATAAGATTTTCTGTATTTAGTTAGGTAGTAATGGCGTTTAATCCCGTGGCGGCCGGAGTCGGCTAATTAGTTCACTCGCGCCGGAGTCCCGGACTACACGCACGGGATGCGGAACACGGGACGCGGGTTGAAGTGACGGGCGCACTGGCCGCTCGTGATAGCCACGTCGAGTCACTTTACGTCACTCTCACAAGTCACAGGTGACGTGATTTATACCTACTCGTGCCTCCGTCACGTCAGACCTATGAGGATTAGTCCTGACTTTAATATGAAAAGTTTGCATCCCTACGTTTTGCCGGTAACAAGATTTTTTCTCAGAACATTATTATAAGAAGAAAAGTGATTAAAACTTTTGCAGCGTGAATGTTTCGCCGGGCCTACGCACTACCGTGCCTCTGTGAACACGCTTTACGTCTGATATCAGATAAGATCTAGTCTTTAATAACAGATTATTTACTGCAATCGTTACGCGTTTCGCGCATTTTTGTTGCTCTTTACGAACACCAACAAACAGTTACAGTTAGTTAAGCTGCCCCGTCCACAAACACGGCTTATTTGCGCAATGATCGCTGATCGCTGCACGCTGGTCTCGTGCAAACGGAAACACCGCTCATTAGCTGATATAACCGATGCACCATGCTATCGAATCAGCGTGTTATGACTGGTACATTTACATAACCTGCAGATCAAAATGTTCGGAGTTGAAATATGCGCCAATCACTACGAGTATCTACAGGAGGGCCACCTTATGCAATGTTCTAGAAGAAATTAATTTCTCTAGTTTCTTCATACGTTTCAGAAATAACAATAGGAAACCTGGAAGTGAGTCAAATTTAACTAGTAAAATACCATTGCAGACACCGGAACAGATGAAACTAAATAAAAGCTTACTAAAAGTTAGTTTTTTGATGATATATGTTATTTTTGGTTTTTATTCGTGTACTTGTGTGCGTTTGTAGTCCAATGTATTGTGAGTATTCTCAGAAATCCTCTCATCGGTTTTTGTCAAAGTACTTAATTAATGTTCTGCAACTGCATTTCCTATACTGTAAGATCTACACTGCATAGATCCTCTATGCGCCGGGCCGGTATTTGCGGGACTGCGCCGTCAACATGTGACTAATCTCTGACGTAATCTGGCTTAGTGCCGTCATCACGCGTGTACTCGTAGCCACGCCACGTGCGACTGTGTGGCGTCGGCCTTACAGCGTGTACTCATGTTGATGTGAGCAGTATTGAGATTGATGGAGCTAAATGGACAACCAATCGTACAACATGATTGTTATTCATGTTGAGTAGGCGTGATTAGTTTGTGAGAAGACAGTGTGAGTGCATTTCTACAAAATTTATTTGGTAGCAAATATTAGTTTGTGAGTGTCTGCACTAGGTTCACATATATGTATGTCAGACACCATGGATTCTGGACCGTTTTTCACCCATAATCAATAGACAGAGCACGAGAAATATTTCGTACTATAGTGTTAGTGACAGTTTGCAGCACGCCTAAACATCGCATAAATGAATTAAACTGCAAATAGCGGATTGTTCAATGGGCATTTAACAGCTAGTTAGATAGCGACAAACAGACGCGTGGCTACAATGACATGCGAGTGATTAGCGCGCGTTTCGATCGTATCGATCAACGGGCGACTGAATTAGCTGGATATTAATTACAATAACCGCTGTCCTACTAATATTGCCCGCGCGTTCAATCAGCGCGCTAATTGGCGCGGCTCTCATTTCACTTTACATAATGACTGGAAACCAACACTTATGGTGTAGACAGACAGCTAGGTTGTCCAACAATGAATAGTACTCATTAAGACAGGCTTTATAATAAATTTATTAATATTAGGGGTTAAAGTATGAAATTGCCGATTTGTACTGAATAATTGAAATAAGTTTTTTTTAATTAAACATATTTATTTAATCAAAATAATTACCATTAATATCTATACATTGCTGCCATCTAATGGGAAGATCATTTATGCCTTTGCGATAGAACTCTGGTGATCTAGATTTGACAAACTGTGTTTAGGCATTTTGTACGGCCTCCTGAGAAGAAAACTTTTAACTTTTAACTTTTAACTTTTTTTATCACGTAGAAAATTGTCCAAATCACGAAAAAAATGGTAGTCCGTTGGAGCAAGATCTGGCGAATACGGAGGGTGACGAATGGTTTCTAAATGCAGTTCCTGTAGAGTTCAAACGGTTTCTCGTGCTGTATGAGGTCTCGCGTTATCATGGAGCAATAATGGTGAAGATCGATTCATGAGTCGGGGCTGTTTCACTGCTAGTTTTGCTATCATTGGTCGGCGTTTGGCACAGTACACATCTGCCGTTATTGTAAGACCAGATCGGGGAAAGCTATAGTGAATAACACCATGCTGAGACCATTACCTTTTTATTGGTAAGGTTTGCTTTAGGACACTGTTGCGGCGTTTGCCCTGGGGTCAGCCATTGCATTTTTCGCTTACGGTTATCGTAAAGAATCCACTTTTCATCACATGTCACAATTCGATCCAATATTCTTTCATTTCTGTGTCGATTCAACAAGGCAACACAAGTTTCAACACGCTTTTCTTTCTGCAGATTAGTCAAATCATGAGGCATCCATTTTTCATTTTTTTTTTTTTTTTTTTGGTTTTGCTCAAATGAGTCAATATTGTTGGTAAGGTAACGTTAAACCATGCCGCTAATTCCTGGGTAGTTTGGTTCGGATCGGCTTCCACCATCTCTTTCAATTCATTGTTATTCACCTGTGTGCGGTCTTCGACGTGGTTCGTTCTTCAAATCAAAGTTTCCACCACGAAAGCGTTTAAACCAAAATCGCACGGTGCGTTCATTAGCAGTCCCCTCTCCAAACGCAACTTGATATTGCGAGCTGTTTCTGCCGCGTTAGTTTCGCGTCAGAACTCGTATTCTAAAATCACTCGAATTTTCGAAGTATCCATCTTTCTTGTCTAAGCTGAATAAAAAAAACAACTGAAAGTCGATAATCGAATGTTGCACATTTTTTAAAAGAAGAACTTCATAGGTACTATGTGAAAAAAGTTTCATTCAAAAATCTCAAGCCATGAAGGTTCTATGTCAATTCGAAGTACCTATTACAATAAAACGGCAATTTCATACTTTAACCCCTATTATTAACGTACATCTTGATCAATACGCCGTCTTAATTAATTTTGACCCTATTATTCAGACCTTACAACATAATTATTACATTACGCACATATTACATTCAAACCCATTATAAACTCGTTGGAATTCCAGGAAATATATATAGAGGGCATTTCGCTGTCCCGTTGACGTTCTCGATCTATGAAATAAGTTGCCACAAGTTTGAGTAGAACTTCAAGTCAAGTTTTCGTGTATTTATTTTCAGTGGTATTTATTCCTAGTTGAAGCCACTGCAGCCGCAGCCGAGACAAGCTTGCCAGATGATGATTTATCTCTGCTCTAGTATTCCTGACCACAATGCGACGGGAATGCTTTTACTGAACATTTCCGACTCGTAGTGAATGTGTACGTATGTGCGTAATGTACATAAATCTCGCGCGTCATGCCGTCACGCCGCGCTGATAACTTATACAAATAGTTCTCTGTAAATAAGTTCGTCGCCGAATGCCAGTCGATGCCGAGGTCGTCGTTAGTCGTCGTAAAATACAGAGCTTACAATATAGCCTGTTCAGCTGTGTAAAGCGTGGACTCCGTCAAACATAACTAGGTGAAGTAACAATAAGGTGCGGTGTCCATAAATGGATCACTAGCTCAGACACTACATATTTCCTATCAGGAATTAGCACGCATTGTCAAAGAATCATATAAGTCCAAGTTTCTTCACGATGTTTTCCTTCACCGTTGCCTGTGATGTCCAAGATAAACTTACAAAGTACATATGAATTTGAAAAAGTCACATTGGTACTTGCTCGGATTTGAACCCACGATAAGTGCAGTGTACTCAAAAACGCAGAGTTAACAGAATATGTCAGACAGAGTGCGTAAATCTAGTTATCGCTAGAAGACACTATAATTTTTTGAGTCCTGTTATCTACAACAAAATTAATGAGAAATTATATATCTATCCGCTCTCTTTACGAGAGTGCAAACTGAAAATTGAAAAATGGCTACAAAACCTGACTTATGAGGAAATAGAGTGCCTCATACACACTTAAATTGTACTCTTAGCACATTTTTCACATACACATACACGCACCCTTCCTACACGCACACACTCTCAGTCACATGCACCTCCACACCCTCCCTCACACACACACGCACATACATACACTCACACACACACACCCACTTAATACTGCTACAATCTATTATTAATAATGTCTAGTTTTAGTTTTATTGTTATTATAAATGTATGTCTAGTTTCTACCTTAAGTATAACCAAAATTTTGTCTTGGAGCTAAGTTGTATTTGCGGTCCTGGGGTGGGCGCTAATAACTGCGACACAGTTACCTAAAAACTAACGCAGTATTAACGTACACAAAAATTGTATTATGTTATTGTTCCAATAAATATTTGTATTTGTATTGTATGATATCAAGGACCAGAGGTGAGATCTTAGCCACTGGGCCACCACAACACTGACTAACTATTTATCAGACTCAAAACACGTTCTCTAAAACGCTTCAATTTGTCAATCCACGACGTTACACACATCGAGGAAGATTCACAAAACATTGTAATATCAAATTTCAAAACATTACTTCGTAAAGCTAAATCCAAGTTTGACACTGATAAAATGACTCGTCGAAAAAATTCACGAAACTTGTGACATACGGACATGAACGTCACAACACTCTCAGAACGCATTCCCTGCGTCATTTCCCTCTTTATTTATCGCTACATTATGACGTTGAGTAGTTGGCAGCCGGGAGCGTGATGACTTCATAACAGTGACGTCACATCGAGATGTCGCGTTATGTCAGTCCGTGTCAGTCGGACTTGTTTGCTGGAGAGTTATGATATACTTTACATGTGTCACTTCTACGGAATACATTACTCACGGCCGCCCTAACATACATGCCTCTCTGAAGTGAAGCAACACGTGTTATAATATGCACACGAATGTACTAGATGTGTCGGGATAAAGTACGTAAAACTGCGGACACAGCATTAAATATGAACCTACCTACACTGTGTCGTGTTGACATGACCAATGTGATTATCTGACAAATTGCTAATAGGAATATTGTAAAGTAATGAAGTAAATACTGGTAGATAGGTATTCATGTACTTGAATACCTTTCTATCCAACGAAATATAAACACAAGAAAAGCATATCTGTATTGAATTATGCATTCTTCGATAAAGCTACCTAACTTGAGCTGAAAGATGCAAAAATCTGCTGAATGAAAATAGCCCGCGGTTTGTTGGCGCTTAGTGGGGACTGCTCGCAACATACGGGCGCTTTGGGAGCTCACATATAGAGAGAACTACAGAACACCCACTCCCGCAGACTCGGTTAGCGTCCACTATAAACGTAGAGGTAACATCAAGCATGTATGCCCCGAAGACTAAGGCCGAGGTGCACTATACTACACCCATATTTCGTTAGTTATGTTTAAGTACCATGTATGTGATTGGAGGTGAACCTCAATAGGTCAAGAGTTCAGACAAAGTCCAGTTGGAAAAACCTAATAACTATTTGCACGACCCGGGAATCGGAACCATAGCGCTTTGCGACCACTATGTATAAACGGTGAAGTAATGTGAAACTAGATTGTAGCGGTTATCAATAACTGTGAAATCTACAAGTAAAATACGGGTACTACATGCTTAAGGGTGACTACTATAAGATAGCTGTTGTTATTGATAAACATAATCGCGCGTCAAAATATATTTATGAAAATCAGAATCAGTCGATTTTAAACTAATATCATCTGGATTTTGGAAAGAGGTTTATAGTTTCTCTGCAAGCGTGCTGGTTCTTCTGTCCTCATTTATATGGTGGTGTCCCTGCCAGCATGCAAACAGCGCAGCACAAAAATTGAATGCGGTTGCTTTTACTGAACCAGCGGCCACCGGTCGCCGGACCCTGTAGTGCTTAGTAGCAATAGTACTGTATACAGTGGTATACAACCCACTGGGTTTGTATTGCTCTTGTTGTATCAATCGCTTGCTAGTTTTTGAGGGATTTTCAACCGAAAATGATTAATAGAGCACTAACGTTAGTCAAAAACCCACCCAGTTATTTAATTGACGCGTTCAAACAATCAAATCCAAATCAATCAAAATAGTTTACTTCAAATAAACCTTAGAGGTACTTTTAAATTGTCAAACGAGAGAGAGAAGAATTTGCAAGAAACTCCACGGACACTCTTTTCAATCAGTTTCAATTACAAGTTTTTGGTTACATCATTCTTGTTGAAAAAAATACATATATGTGAGAACGATGCAAAAAGACGTACACGTAAAAGCGTCTAAATTAACAAACAATTTTAACATAAAAATGCAATAACAAGCCGAGGCAGCTAAGTTATGACCAATCCAAACTGATGACGCCCGTTCACGAACATGACGCATGGATCGGCACCACTCAGCTCAACCATCATGAGTGGAACCGAATGATCCAACACATGTGCCACCATCAGAGAGAAATAAGAGAGAGCATGACACACTCAACTGCCAGGGCACACAGAAATCAACGAACGACACATAGGTACAGTGAATGGTAGATTTACAGTCGGATCATAGTACTCACACATGTGCTGTGCAGTTATATAATACTAAAAGGAATTGAGTTTATACAATACATATTTAAAATATCCATACAGTCTTCAGCAGGTCTAACAATACTTCAAAACTTTTCTGCCCATCACTAACTGTTCTTGCGCCCTAGTGGCTGCGGAGCAGGACCAGCATTTAGCCAAGCATTTTTGTCAGCGATGTAATCCCCCAACTTATAATATGCTTGCCTGCATAGAGTGCGTTTTATACAAGTTTTAAATTTCGTCTCATTCAGTTCTAGAATGTGGGGAGGTATTTTATTGTAACATTTTATACAGTACCCCATAAAAGATGATGGTACTTTAGTCAGCTTGAAACCTGGTTGAATCAATTGGTCCCTATTTCTAGTAACATAATTATGTCTGTCGCCGTTTTTACTAAAAAGATGTAAATTCTTTCTAACGTACATGATGTTTTCATAAATATATTGACAAGGTACCGTCATGATGTTAATGTCCTTAAACAGTTCCCTTAGAGAATCGCGCCGGCGAAGATTGTATATCGCTCTGATGGCTCGTTTTTGCAGAATAAAAATTTACTCAATGTCTGCAGCCCTTCATGGGGAAGGGCTGCAGACATTGTAAGAGTAAGTAGTAAGATACCGTATGACATTATACTATGAAAGTAACTAAAATAGACTAGCCTCGCGGTATCTACATCAGTAAACTGACGAATTTTTCTAACAGCATAAGCTGCCGAAGTTAGCCGCCCTGCAAGTGATATTAAATGAGGACCACATTGTATAATATATCTATATATCTTTACGAGGTTTTGATTTAATACCATTTTAATTAATATGAGTGAACCTCCACGCAACATAATATTTCGGTTAAAACAACTGCCCACGGCATAATTTTCATAATTAATAAGCATTGCGTGATCTTTCAGCCAATGCTCAGTAAAACAGACAAATTCAACATTGTTATTTCTAAAATAGTTCTATTTCCAATTGCTTCGCAGAAAAACCTTGAATATTTTGATGGAATAATTTCAAAGAATTCTGCTTAGCCCCTTTTTTTAAATTAACTAAGTGTTAGCAAGAAGGTACCTTCTTGACGGTGGATGTATTTTTAACTATTTCGTTGTTGGTACCCTCCCTTGTCCTACAAACTAGTTTAAACTATAAATATTAATAGCAGAAGTGCTAACGTTATTAAACTTATTGATCACCTGTAAATTAGTATTACTAATATTAATAGTACTACTAATATTAACCACAGTACATGCCTTCGACATACAATTTATGTCTGATTTTATAGTAAAAGATAATAGCCTCGCTATTTGACGTCTTACCCTAATAGAGATACACTGTATTGCCTGTCGTTTTTAATTTATCAAAAAAAATGTTGATGTCAAAAAAAACTAATTTGTCGCTGTAATGGCTGACAAGGAAATGAACATGCTTATTCAGCATGTGAATATAATTATTTTCTCAACTAGACTATTTTTCCAAATATGGAAAAGCACACAATATGATTTTATTACAATTTAATTTAATCAATTCTGTTACACACTCAGTGATGTCATCTTTTTTTATATCCAAACTGTTACCTATAAAGACAGTTACATTGGTATCTGATTTACATCCATTATTTGTTACAGATTCCATGAAATGCTTGTAAGATGACCTAGGCATACAATAATTCAAAGTTGAATAACTCTGATTGCTATTTAATATTTTACCTAACCCTCTTCCAATACCATCTGCAAACATAACCGAATGAAACCCATGATGGCTATTATTAGTTGGAAAAGTAGCAGTCTCAGGCCGGTCTACTTGAGACACTTCCTGTGTAATGTCAGTTATGTCTTGGTCAAAGACACCGTCCTCAGACACCCTCTCAGCCTGGGCCGGACCCTCCGTTGCCTCAGGCTGGACAGCCTTCAGGTTGGAGATTATCTGACCGTTCCATTTGATCTGTTGGTTAAAGCTGAACAGGTGTCGATATGACAGAGTTACATTCATACATACGAGTACATAAACTTGCGTCTCAAACTACAGAAGACCACCTGCTACGATCCATACATACTCCTTTTCCTTCGTTTACGATTCCTAGGTAGAGAAAAGTACTAATGGGTTTTTCACCTGGTTACAACCAGAGTATGGATGTATGATGTACCCGGCACCAACTAATCACTTAACTGGCGACATGTGGGTTCAACCACTAGAAACAGCTATGCATAACACTGCCGGTATCACGGGTGTTACAGTAGTGTCTTTTAACAGCTCACTACCCAGTAATCCTTCTTCGCTTTCTGTTCCTTTGTCACTGGTCTGCGTGGCTACTTAGTACACAGCGCTAAGTAACCACGTAGTCTGTTCGTAATGAAATAAAACTTGTAAAGTACAACAAACACTATTGTATTGTAGTCGGACTCGGACGGATCCACGGTATTACACAATGTGCTGCGCGTTTTAAGCTCTTTACGGTTTGTGGAGCGAAATTTTTCAAACTAACCTAATGTTACGTTCGCTTTTAAATATTTCAGAGAAAAATGAATACTGGAAGATGGTAAAGTACGCTAAAAAGAGCACAGCTCCACAGAATGTAGAGTGGCAGGTTCACCCAAATTTCGCCAGTTATTTTTAAGTCCTTGTTGTATTATATAATGGGGCGAGTCTATTGTCACCAAACCGGGCACAAAGTTCAGAATTCGAGTTATTACCGAAAATTTGAAGAGGAAAAAACGGGGCTTGCCGAATTGAACCCATGACCTCATTCTCAGCAGTACGCGCCTGGTAGCGCCTCAGCAGTGTGTTCGTAGTTGTTACTATCTCCAGTACGTTCCCGGAGCCTGAAGACAAGTGTCATTCGATGTCAGCGAAGGCGATGATCGAAATGCCAAAATGTAAGGAATAGATCACGTGACATTTCGATGACGCTCGTCAACCCCATACGCTTTCGATGATAGAATGTCACCTGTCTAGAGCTCCTGAGGCCCTAGACAAGTGACATGACTACTATCATCGAAAGCTTGGTGACAGCGATTGCTTCAAAAACCAAAGACCTTATACTTCTTACTACAAGAATAAGGTCTTTGGCAAAAGCAAAATTGTAAAATATATACAATATATTGTATAATTGTAGCTATATTGAAAAATCACGTGATCAATCCCTTACATTTTGACATTTCGAGTATCGCTTTCGCTGACATCGAATGGCACTTGTCTAGAGCCTCGGGTCAGCATACGCGACACACAAGGATACATGGTCGCCGCCTCCTGCGATATGAATTCCAGGGAGTTATATGTTACGAAGGTAAACAGGTAAGATGGCGCGCATTACATAAACTACACGCGCGCGTGATACATTGCGCGCCGGTGTTACAATGGACTATTAATTACATACATTGCCAGCAAGGCCAGCTACTAAATCATTTATATCATATATCGCCAGTGTGCCCACTGTGCGGGATGGTTCCAAATCTATTTTGTTAAGAGCTGTTTCAACACGATTTAAATCTTGCCTGTTCGTATAAATAGTAACTTTTCATGTTATTGATGATTAATAACACACAATGTTGCACAAAATAATGTACAGCATGACCGGTGGCTTTCCAATGTTAAGTATTGCTTACCTCTGGCTGACCATCCAGTACCTCTGCGCTTGGGCAAGCACGCCATTGGTACCGGCTGTCATTTTTAGATCTTTGACAGTCATCATAATAAGCCACAACGTGACAACACAGGTCGTGATAACAAGTGGTATCGTGTTACACTGTTAGTGAGATATGAAGGTCAGAACCTGCCAAGCCTGACCATCAACAGTCGTAGTCGGGAAAAGGCTTCGCAGGTTGATATTGACGACTGCGATACGAACTTGCCAAATTAATTAATTCATTTCATTCTGTGGTTCACCGAGGCTACTTTTCAGGCTTCATTAAGGCTTGCTGTTTCGGCGAAGGAGGTATTTAACGCGCCAGTGTTTCCGCTGCGCGCCACTGTAAAGCCGACAAAAGTGTCACAGTAAAGGTGTGTAGAGAAGGCTTATTTTACTATTGTCTTTAAAAGTTAATAAAATACGAGAGTAGTTTTTAAATGTTTTGTTTGAAATAAATCTGTGTATATTGTAGTTTGAAAAATGCTCGAAATCGATGTTTTTGAAAGCATTAACGGACAGACTAAATTCATCACAAAAAAAAAAACTACTGGGGTTTACAAAAATTCTATTGATATAGGTTGTTTTTTTTTTTAAATAAAATCAAAAGCCAAGATGGCACCGACCGAAATTGCTGAAATTTTCGTCATGGGTGTCACTTTCATGGTTTTTGGAGTACATATGAAAATGACGAAAATTACAGAAATTTCGGTCGGCACCATCTTGTATTTTCATTTCGACCCCATATTAGCATTTAGCGACCCCAAAAATCATAAAAATGACACCCATGACGAAGGTTTAAAAATTTTGGTCGGCACCATCTTGGAATTTGGTTGGCGCACGGTTGGCGCAGGGGTTGAGCGATTGACTGCTGCGCTGCGTGTCGCGGGTTCAATTCCCGCATGGAACAAATATTTCTATGACCTACATATAGTTGTTCCGGCTCTGGGTGTTGTGTATGTGAGTTTAAATGTTTGTAAACGCACCCACGATACAGGAAGAAATTCCTAGTGTGGGGCAAAGTTTTTTTAAATAAAAAAAATTTAAAAATATTTTGACTTCATATTCGTATCTAGCTACCCCAAAAACCATGAAAATGACACCCATGACAAAAATATCAAAAACTTCGGTCGGCGCCATTTTGAATTTTTATTTTGACTAATATACGCAATTATTATTTTTATTTTGACAGTCCCAACAAAAAACAAAATAAAATGCACCTATGACGAATGTTTCGATCTTTTTTCAGAAAACTTTCCTTACCTACTGATTTTGTTACACTGTGGTCTCATAATATATCGGTCGATAGATTAGCGGGCAGTCGAGTGCGAGCAAAAGTGACATAAGTCCTGCCTCATCAAGGCGTCGCGGACGACTGAAGAGCCGTACGGCGGCCGCTGCGTAATATATTATTTTATTATTAAAACAATTAAAACAAATTCTACCCTGAGAATAAAGTTATATAGGTTGTTAACCTTTTTTTAGATACGTGTTGTAGGTAGTGAATCTTTCATAATCTTCTAAAATAAAAAGAAAATTTAAAAAAAAACTTGGTTTTTTTTATTAAGCGAAGTTTTCGATATCATGTTTTGAATCGCAGAAATGAAAAGTACATTTAGTATACAATATGTATATATATATATATATATATATATATATATATATATATATATATATATATATATTGCATTACTAGTTGTTTGTTTATTATTGAATCAAAGTAATGTAAAAGTCAGGGTACCTACCCTTAAGCTCCGCGCAGCGCCCGGGGCATGCGATAGCGTTACATACTTGCTCATGCCGTATCGTCTCAGTTCACTACTAAATGTATCCGCCATACATTATTCATAGCCCACAAGTTGGCATCAGAAACTGAGGAAAAAAAACGAGGAGTGTATTTCCGCAAGTAAGAAGCAAAGGAACACGGCACCCGGCGGGCGGGCTGTTGAGCGGCGTCCTTTGAGACAGAGTCGGCAGTCAGTGTCAATCGCCGAAGCGCCAAACTTTAAACAGCCGCCGCCGTCCGAGTTTCGCGCCCACCGCCGCACGGCTTCAGTCGCTACTCGCTCTACAAATTCAAATTATTTTTATAGTGTGATTTTTGGTAATTTACAGTAGGTCTTATAATAATTATTATAATAAAAATGTGCGCAAAAATCAGCCCCTTGGGTTTACACTATTGCTAAGATTGACATTGTGCATGCAATAATAAATAATAATCAATTCAAAATAATCGCGCGATATTTTTGTCTTACCGTACCTACCTGTGTCAATTAAGTAAGTAACCCTAGCCGGCACCGTGACTAAAAGGAAAACAAGATAATATTAAAAAGACAAAGGCAGTGAGGTTCCATTGTGAGATTGTGACCCTTTGCTGAGATTAAAAACATAAATGCGTTATTATGGACACGCTAAAAGCCTCGGCGAGACGCCGGAATTAGATTGTGTAGAGCTGAACCAGCCCCCCCCCCCGTCCCCTCCATCCCTCCGCCTGGCACCCCCGCACACCGCCCGCAGCCTCTGCAGCCCTGGTACACCGCTGCAGATTGTGCTTACTCGAGTGATGTAGGACTTTAGTACCCTTTCAATTAAACTCTTTTGCAAAAAAAACGGGAACTTTAGATTTTTCTCTATTTCAATGAAGAAGAACAAGAAAGAGGTTTTATTAATTTAACGATGTATAGGCATGTTATTTGAAGCATCCTGGCATGATTATTTACGTTCTAAATTTAAATTTTGAAATTAACAAAATAAAAATATTGATTATTGTGGATTATTGTAAAATTGCTTTACTTATGGCGCGAATAGTTGAAACGATTTTTTTGCTGATTACTAAATTTTTAAATCCTTTTGGATATTTTCTGCAAATTAAACAGTAATCTTTCTTTTTACATTAAATACCACTTTTTGATACTCGTATGAGTGATAAAGCGATAAGGGCCGGTAAAATTATAGCCCTACTTGAAGAAGGTTGTTCGCAAACTTACGTATCTCAGCAGCTAAATTTGAGTCGTTCAACTATCCAGAGGACTTGGAAACGGTATCAAGAGTCCGGTTCGGTCAAAAGAAGACCCGGTTCAGGAATAAAACGATGCATAGAACCAAGCGATGACCGCTTTTTGGTGAGTCAGGCGTTGCGGAATCGTAAGGCGTCAAGTGCGGACCTGAAGAAGAGCCTTGAAGAAGTAAGAGGAGTAGAATTTAGGTTGTGGACGGTCAGGAGGAGGCTTTTGGCTGCCAATATCAGGACCTCGCTCGGGGCCCTAAATTACTCCGTAAGCACCGTGTTGCTCGACTTCAGTTTGCTCGAAACTGTGCTTCATGGACTTTGGAAGACTGGAACAAAGTATTGTTTTCTGATGAAGCTATAATCTCTTTGTGTGGTGAGAACCGACGCTTTTTGAGTGCTGCGAAGAACACGGGAACGCTATGCGGTAGTGTGTTTCGATGAAATCAATCCTTATGGCGGCGGCTCCGTTTTGTTTTGGGGAGCAATTAATTCGACGGAGCGTATGGAGTTACTTTTCATAGAAATGGAACATTAAATGCACACCGGTACATAATTGAAGTCCTAATTCCATATGCACAACCCGCATTGACTGCAGTTGGGTGATATTCCATTTTTATGGGCGACAATGCTCGCCCGCACCGTTCTGGCGACGTGGAAGCGTACATGCAAGAAGTTGGGATCCGTCTCGTTTAGATTGGCCAGCTCGAAGTCCTGACCTCGATCCGATTGAATGTCTGGGATGTTCTAAAGAGACGGGTAAGATCAGTGCAACCTGCTCCACAAAAAATCATGGAGCTAAAAAGAGTCATTGCAGAAGAGTGGGAACGTATTCCTCAAAACGTTATTAAAAACAACGTGGAAAGCATGCCCAGAAGGATTCAAGCTGTAATTTTGGCAAGAGGAGGTCACACTCGTTATATCTTTTTTTAGTTAAAAAAAGTAAAAAATCATCTTGTCTTTATTGCCGACCACTTCTTATTGTTTGGCCGTGTACATCGGTTTTAAAGAATTCATAGTTTTTTTTTTTTTTTTTATTGCCGTAATTCACTACACGCGTATCAATTAAAACGATTTTAAGTATACAGACAACGTCAACCAATTAAATTTCATTTAATTAACTCAAATCGACATTACAATGTAAATTTCCTTAGGTGCACGTTTTTTTGCAAAAGAGTGTATTTTTAATTTCGTAGGCAAACTTTTTCTGTGCACACACTGTTCAATGATACAGTTTCAGTTGAGTAAGTCATTATGCATATTTGTGTGATATCAGATGCTCTATAAACTGACGGTAATGTAATATAGCTGCTGCATAATCAACTAGCTGCTTGTAATGCAAACTGATCTACAAGGGATTTGCTGCTCAATATTGAGATAAGCCATCGCCATTACGATATTAACATCAGTGTGTGGAGCCAGGCATCTTTATCGCGCTCTATCTGCATAATGGATCAGCAGTAATCAGTCAGTACATACAAGCAATGTAGCAATTACATCAATGATTCAGTACGGGAAGACAAAGGACGAGGACCACCGTACCTGGAGCAGTTAGTTACGAATGCGTCAAATGATTACATTAAATAATTACAATATTCCCTACTATCAGCTGCTTGATGTAACGTTTTCAACATCCTGATGAATCGTAGCACAGAGCTACAAAGTTGAATGCACCTGTAATTTCATTTCATCATCATCGTTTCAGCCGAAAGACGTCCAATGCTGGATATAGCCCTTTCCCATCCACTGGGTTCCCGCAGCCTTAACCGGGTTGTCGCTCCACCTATATGGAGACCTTCCAACGCTGCGTTTTCCGGTACGCGGTCGCCAATCTAGAACTTTCGGATTCGATGGTTGACCTCTTTCTCGAAGTTGGACTTACCACGCCGGTACCGTAGTCTAGGGTAGACGGGCTGCCAGGCACTAGGGGTCATTTCTTTATTGCGCTATTCATCGGTTTGGGGGGGCTTGCCGTAATCGCCACGCTTGGCAAGCGGATTGGCAATCGCAAATTGTTATGAAGTGCAAAGAGAACGCTGCTGCCCATTCTCTGGTATGTCCCTTAGTCGCCTCTTATGCCACCTACGGGAAGATTTAGGATGGTGAAATTCTTAACGTCCGACACCATACGGAACATGATTTCATTTACGTATGTCAAAACTGATGACTTTTAAGCTACAAAATTGAGCTATATAATTGAAATGCTCTCAGGCGTGGAATAAAGGTGTCCACAAAGAAAGGGCCTTGCGCGAGACGGCGGGATGTAACTGTTCTGTGAGATTTTGATTGATTATAATGAAGTTGTCGCCTCTACACCGCGCACCACCGCCGTACAGTGTTGCCGGTTCACATGAAGACACGGACAAAGTTATTTATGATTGTGATTTACCATCAATATTGTCTAGAAAATATATGTAATTAATAGAATAACCATAATTTACTATGAGCTAGCAGTGTTCCGCGGCTTTACTCGCGTAAAATTAAAAAAAGGTAGCCAATTTCAGGTTCTAAACTATTAAGTTTCATTCGAATCCTCTAATAGAATAGCAATAGTTACACTCACATATACTCAATCTTTCAGATAGGTATATATTATTAGTAGGATTAATAAAAGAGTTTTAGAAAAAATAATTTCCCTTAGTTGGTATCGAGGGCAAAAAAAATATCAAAATTATTAGCTCTTGCATATTCTGGCCCTTTTAACAATAATTCTTTACAGGAACTCGAAATACAAGTCCGCAAGGTCGCGATGAGTAAATTCAGCCACGCGTCCTACAAGAAACAATTAATAATAACAACCGAGGTAGCGTGTCGTAGCAAGGTTTGATAATGCAATAAAATAATTAAAAATCCAGAAACTATTTGTTTTAATAAATTGTTATAGAAAGATACAGAAGACACTTACCAATAAACTTGTGATTTTTTATTTTTGTCATATATTTGTTGTTAATTGGAACTGTCCATATAGATACATAAAGGTTGACTGGTAGAGAGTGCCTTGTGGCATTAAGTCCGCCTATGTACCACTATTATACATGAAGTTTAAATAAATAAATAAAATTCATTATATTTCAAGAAAATTAGTATCATTTCTAAAAAACAATACCTTGGACTTCAGAATCCATGTTGTTTGCATGCAAATAACAATAAATATCAAAACTGTGTTTGCTCGAATTAAATTAAGTTTTCGCTTCTTGAAACTGTAGTTGTCGAAAGCGTACTTTAACAAGTGATATCTTGTAATTTTTAGGGTTTCGTACCCAAAGGGTAAAAACGGGACCCTATTACTAAGACCCCGCGGTCCGTCTGTCTGGCTGTCCGTCTGTCACCAGGCTGTATCTCATGAATCGTGATAGCTAGGCACTTGAAATTTTCACCGATGATGTATTTCTGTTGCCGCTATTACAACAAATACGAAAAACAGAATAAAATAAATATTTAAGTGGGACTTTCATACAACAAACGTGTTTTTATGCCATGTTGTGCGATAATGGTACGGAACCCTTCGTGCTCGTGTCCGACTCGCACTTGTCCGGTTTTTTAATAGAAGACTACCCACATTTTTTGTATTCCTATAATATATGCCACATCAAGGGTGGCCGATAGATGAAACCATCGGGAAGTTAGGATGAATTCCCTTAGGTTAAAACATCGTGTGTGGGAGGGTACAATCGTGAAAATGAAATCACACAAATTATTTGATACACTGGGTTTAATCGAATAGACACAACTCTCAGTTACGATCTTGCTTACTTATATTACAGATCGAAACTGATTCTACGACATCTTAGCTCCGAGGCGGTCAGTACTCAACTGCCATATTCTGCTGTCCCCACCACGCAAGTGGTTAGAAAAAGCGCGCCAATGCGTAGTTGATCTTGATTTGCCGCCAAAGGGTGTGCCTGTGGTTTTTTTTGATGTCCGTACTATTGACTAAACCGACATATATATATTCTTTTTGCAAGTCCGGTAATTGTTTTTCATCTACCTTCAACTTTAAAATATTTAGTTTTGGTCCGTCGCCGTCGTCGGCAACACCAGCAGCGCCGCCGCCGCGCCGTGTGTCGTCGCGTGATGGTCACGATTTTCTGATTAATGACGATTTACGTCTAGGGCTTTAAGTTCTGTTTTTTGCGACCTGAGCCTTGCTGGTCCGTTCTGCTTGAATGCTTCTGATTTCATTAAAACACAACGTTTTAGTTTTTATGGGCTTCACCTTCATTATAGGATTTTTTAACTTGTGATGAAATTCATTAGCTCAGGAAACAGTTAAGTTTAATGATAACTAGCTATCAGTGTATCATTTGTTATTGGTGTCAGCGCCGAAATCCAAATTCGCGATTTTTTATATTATTTATTTAACGAATTCTTTAAAATACGCAACATTTTAGACAAGTTGACAACCAGTCCAGTTTGTTAAGAGAGTCGGTCGTTAAGGCAGCACCTAGTTTCTCCCAGATGGCGACACGGCTACATATGACATATAATTAATGTAAGTCCCCCGCCACGCTGAATTTCTGTTTGTTCGAGCTAATCTCGGCAACTGTATAGATTTTTATATGGTTTTCAACAAAGGATAGAGAGATCATCTCGGAAAGTTAGTGATATAATTTCTAAGAAAAATACGAATATAAGCTAGCAGAGCGGCGCGCGGCGGTATGCTGCTTGTTACACAAATTGCGACATTACGTCGCTGAATGGAGTCTTAACCGTGATATGAAAACTTGTGCGTTGCCTTTAACGGTGCATTAATGTTTGTGAATGGCGAGCGTTATCGGTCAGTACTAGTGTACTGATACGAATCGATCGTTATCTTATGAACCTTTATGAACCCATAAAGTAGATAATAAAAAAACACCCTAACAAAAGCAAAGCTAGAATAGATCCTTGAAGAACTCTTTGCGTCAGGCTCCTGAAGGTTCCATTCCTTACACTTATTTATCGTAAGTGAGGCAGTTAAGATAACTATGTAATCAACGGAACTGCTCACGGTCCGCAATAGTCCGCACAGGATGGCACAAAAAAAATAAGAGTGCTATTCGGCGCGCGGCGGACGGAATCATATAATGTGGGTAATTAATGTTCATATATGAGCAGGAACGATATTTATCTGGAACATTAAGGACGGTGATATCTCGTGTCTTCAGCCTACAGACATGCGGGGTAAGAATATAGTAGTGTTATGATTTCACATCGGTAAGTATTCAGTTGAGTGACAAAGATAATAAATGTGTAAGCACATCACTAGTGCATCTCTAGTTTCCCGTCATACAGGCGGGTGCTTGTCCAGAACCTTCAGGACTTATTTCACCCAAAGATTGACTGTTAGAAAATGTCCATTGTATAATGTCATTAAAATCCGTTCGAAAAATTTGTCGAATAGGATGCTTAATTGTAATACTTGTATTTTGCCATCACTGTTAATGTTTCATGACTGGTTGCCAATGTCCTGCAGCTGTACGTTGCTATCTAGTAGATGATAGGATAACAGCGAGTGGATAGAAACTTAATCTGCCATTACTTTGTATCACTAGGTTATGCTAATACAGGCGCAGGCAGATTTCGACGCTTTTGTCCCTTGAAAATCAAAACAAGGCTGATATTTGTATATGAAATAACTACATTAGATTGCAACTCGTTATTTTTTTGCAGTGTTTAATTCATACTGAGTAATGAATGATAGTGAGCACGCTTTGTGTATCCTTTCAGCCGCTGTCTCATTACCCGCAGGAAGCTGTGGAGACTCGAGCCTCTCACGCCACTCAAGCCCCGCACGCCTCTCACGCCGGAGGACGTGTCGCCTTCCCTAAGCATCATTACTCTGTAATCTTTCAGGGAACTTAAAGCAAGCACAAAAGCGTATTGTTTAATAACGTGCTGACTCACTAACGGGGGCTTGAGGGGACTCGCAGGGGGTGAGGTGCTCGTATTCTTCTGCCCCCCCCCCCTCCCGTGACTAGTCACTATCGCATATTAAACCATTTTCATTTTAAGAAAATTAATTGAATTTTTAATAACGCGTCGAGGGACATTATTCATTGTGTCAAGAGACCGCCGCGCAGTGGCCGGCGCTTGACGGCCGCGTGCCCAAATAATAATCATTTGTATTCAAAGGGGCTCTCAATGACTCCTTTTCTTTTTGTTATTTTTTGGCAAAATTCCTAACGCTATATTGACGCAATTTCGATTTAACAAGTAGATATTAAAAAAAAACCCCAAAAACCCCCAATTCTTTTTTATTTCGTACTTTTTAAACTACGTAATTACCCGATTGCCGAAGAAGGGTAATGTGTTTACCAGTCTATGTATGTATGTTTGTTCCTATGTGGCGTTCTAGAGACTAGACGTGTTGGCCGATTTTGATGATTCTCACGTCAATCTATTCGTACTAACCTTGCAAGTGTCACTAGCTAAATAAAAATTGAAATCCATACAAACGTAGTCTGGCGATCACTCCACTGTTTGACGATGTAAATTCAAAATAAAAAAATAATATCAATTTATCTCATCATTATCTAGCCCTATACGGCTTCGGCCGAAATCGGTCAACTGAGGTTCTGCTATAAAAGGTAGACCCGAATGAAATACGCTAGAAGATCTCCAGTAGACCGATTTCGGCCGAAGCCGTATTGGCGGTTACTAAGGATGTAAATGTCACCTTTCAAACAAAAAAACGAAATCAAAATCAGTTCATCCGTTTAAGATTCCTCTAGTCGACGGCATGGTCTATTTTGTGCGCGAGGTTAAAATGCATGTGGTATACCTTTTATAGCAGAACTTTTTATGTCATAATTTATTATTATGTATAACAACAGATAGCCACAATTCTTACCATTTCACACTAAGGTCACTCTTGCTCAATCTCTTCTTCTACCGCTTATAGACTATGCGGATGTCTGTTTTCTGGATGCAACGGAGGTACTCCTAAACAAACTAGAGCGATTGCAGAATTTGTGTATCCGCTTTATTTTCGGCCTCCGCAAGTACGACCATGTGTCGGAATTTCGGACCAGATTGAAGTGGCTGCCGATTCGGCGTCGATGAGATACCCATATCCTATCCCTTCTCTATACTATCCTGCACAATCCTAATTCTCCTCAATACCTTCGCGAACGGTTTGAGTACCTCATCCCGAGGGGCAAACCTTGTCGCACCGCCACTTCGCTTCTCCTTCGTACTCCGCGTCACACTTCCAGCCGTTATGATGGCTCCTTCTCTGTAACTGCAGTGCACCTCTGGAATTCTCTCCCACACTCCCTACGCGATAGCCCTTCTCTCGATGTCTTCAAGAAGAAAATTAAAGAGCATTTCCTTTTAACGCAATGTTAATATATATATATATATTAACATTGCGTCATATATTATGTACTTATGTATATATTTATGATTTATTTTTATGATTATAATTATGTTATTTTAAAATTGTACACTGGATCCTACCCTCTTTTGTCATCATTCTCTGTCACTCTCTAGGGTTTGCTGTAAGAGAACTCAACACTCAGTTAAGCTCGCCTTTGTACATGTACTTTATTATCACATTGTATTGAATATTGTTTTTGGTGTACAATAAAGAATTAATGAGATAGCATAAACTTCATTTCGCAGAAAATCATTTGGCATACACTCATTTATCATACATTCAAAACTCATAATTTTGTTAGTCAGAATCATCTTCAGGCATAAATTTCATATCGATAGTCATTAAAAGGCTGAACCATCATATTGCAGAAAGTCACAGTCAGAATCGTCTTTTGGCATACATTTCATGTCCATATTAATTGAAATACTCATCTATCACATTACAGAAAATTGATAATTATTTTTAAATAGATATGTTTTTAATTATTTTAAAGTTGTTTTTTTTTTTCTCTTTGACTTTATTTATTCGTATAACATATGTACATTATTTGTAAACTAAAATTAGAACTAAAATAAGATTAAAAATATTTAAAATTACGGGGCGTCAAAAAATTCGTCCACATCGCTGTCAACAGGAAAAGTGCCCAGAAGGCTGGCAGCATTGCCACGTTGGATGGCAATACTGATTCTTTGGGCAAAAAAAGGCCAGCTCTCTGGTCTCGTGAAGAGTCGACAAACCGCTTGGCGATATCCCGAAATAGTAGGTGTGCACTCGGATCCCATGGCCCTAATGTTTCAACCCCAATGTTGACTTTGATTTTAATATAGAATAGGTAAGTACGATTAATTTTTAAGCAACAAAGTCGACGGAGCATTATATTATATTTAATTTACTCTCTCTCGTGTCGACGGAGCATTAAATTGTATTTTATTTAATTAAAATTTACTATTTCTGTCTGCAGGGTCTAAAGTAACCTAACATGAACCTTACCTATCCGTGTCGGGGTGCTGTAAGCTCCCGAGCTCGCTTCGGTCGCTCTTGGACTAATTTATTGACCATAATTATCAAATTGCCCAACGTAATAAATAACAACGAGGATCAAATATTATTTGACTATGTATAAACATGATTATCATGTTACCTTGAATGCAGTTCATTTATAATTTATATATAGGTCAACTAATATAGACGCAATAATTAATGTAAAGATTAAACATAAAAAAATAAATAATTTATTTTTAAAAGTGCTCACTTACGATCAATTCGATTTTAGAAGATCAAATAATATTGACCTATAAAATTATTCCAAATGAATTTCTGCCATCTTCACAATATGCCAAGTTAAATTATTATGCAAAATAAAATTATGTCATCTTAAAAGTATGCATGTGTCGCATCATGGCTGGCCTATAGATGCAAACCATCGGGAAGTCAGGATGTATTCCCTTAGGTTAAGAAATCGTGTGTGGGCAGGTCGGTGGGTACTCGTACAGTCGTGAAAATGAAATAACACAAATTATTCGATACAATGGGTTTATTTAAATAGTTCACAGTTACAATCTTACTTACTAAAATAACGGATCGATACTGATTCTACGACGTCTTAGCTCCAAGGCGGTCAGTACTCAACTGCTATATTCTGCTGTCCCCACAACGCAGGTCGTTAGAGAAAGCGCGCCACAGCGTAGTTGTTCTTGATTTGCCGACATGTGGCGTGCTCGTGATTTGTTTTGACGTCCGTACTATTGACTAAACCCGATACATGCATTGTAAATTCGTACATATAAACATTCGGCCAAACAACATTTATACTAAATATTTTTTATGCCTTTAATATATTCGTTTATGCCAAATAAATTAGGGATCATCAAGATTCTGCCAAATAGAGGAAAACCCATTTCATTCATGTCTGGGGTGAGGTCATAGAGAGGCACGGGGAAGCGCTTGCTTTTGCCTCCCTTGGCTTTCGACAGGGTCGGGCATGAAAGCCTTATTGGTAAGCTTCTTTCCTTCGGTCTGCCTAGTATTATATACATGGGATATCTCACCCGGCTCCATCTTTCCGTGGTGTAACCGTGCCGATAACGGACCTTTTCAACCTTCTTGGTGTTACGTTAACATCGACCCTCAATTTTGGTGCATTCATTGAGGCAAAGGCTCAGTTGGCTGCAAAAAAGTTCGGGATCCTTCCAAAGGTAGACGGTACTTCACGCCTGAATAACTGCTCAACTTGTATAAAGCGCAAGACGTGCATGGAGTATTGTTCACACCTCTGGGACGGATCTGCCAAATATCAAATTGATGCAATTTAGTCGAATGACAAACGGGCCAAGAGGCTTATCGGCAACGATGCAGTGCAGCCATATTGCGTAAGTGAATACGGCAACGCAAAGGGTTTGACCGCTATCCAATCGACCAAATCGACCAATCACATGCGCGATGAATGACGTGATGTGGATTTCCGTCTGTGTGATTGGTCGATTTGGTCGTTTGGATAGCGGTCAAAATCTTTGCGTTGCCGTATTCACTTAGCTTCTTTCCTTCTTCTTCTTCTTAGCTTCTTTTCTTTTTCTCTTCTCCACTAAATTTCACAGATGATGTATTTCTGCTGCCACTATAACAAAAAATACTAAAAACAGAAATATTTAAGTAGGGCTTCCATACAAAAAACGTGTTTTTTTTTGCCTACGAAAATGGTACGGAACACTTCGTGCACGAGTCCGACTCTCACATGGCCGGTACTATATCTACAACCTTGGGGTCTTTAAGTCAAGAGTGAATAGGGTACTTCTAGGCAAGCGTGCTTCACCGTCGACCGTCGAGCACATCATCGCTTACCATCAGGCGAGATAGTGGTCAAACGCGAACCCATAGTTAAATAAATAAAAACTTTTTCACAAAAAAATAAACTGACTTCAAAACACTAAAAACTTTTAACAAAAAATCAAACCGACTTCCAAAACAAAACACTACAAAGCGAAAAATAACTTTCTTTTCAAAAATCGGTTTCGAATAATGGAAAACAAGGGGTACAAAAGACATCGACTTCGGAAAAGAAAGTTATTTATAAAATACGAAACAATCCAATTAAAAATGAGATCCACGGCAACAGCAAGCAAAGCGATCTTTTAAAATTACACAATGAGGAAAAGAGCAAAAGACGTCAAAATAAAAGATAAGAATATTTTTATGATAATATTTGAGGGAAACTGAGATGGGCGAGTTTGATGTCGAATATACAAGCGTTTGTTTGTTTATATATCTGCAGGAACTGGTGCATTCAGCTATTGTATTGCCGCCCGAGAATTTTCCGGGACTTTAATTTGTACTGAAAAATGATTTATCATTTAATTCTGCTTCTGCAGGTAAAAATAGCGGAACTAACTGGACACCTACCAAATAAACTGGCCTAGATTTACAAGAAAAAAAGGCACTTTATTCAAGATCAAAATAAAAACAAGAAAAATGCTAACGACAAAAATATGGTCTGATGAATAGTGTCTTTATAATCAGTGGTAAAGTCTGAAATGCAGAACGGTGCGCAGATTGTAATGCCTGCCCATTATTATAAAGAATCTCATCTCTCACAGACAGGCGCTAAGTGACAATTTGACAACTATTTGTTTTCGTATTGATACATCGGACCTATCTATTTTAACGAACAGCACACCTCACAATCAACATAAGAAAACCATATTGTTCAATCTTTTGCAAAAAAGTCACAACTAAAAAGTACCCACTTAACAGAACAAGATAAGATACTGTAACGTAACGTTAATAGATAAGATAAAAATAAGGACCAGCTTCGTACGACGTGCCGCTCGCGCAAAACGACTGACTGAGGGATCAGGTACGGCCGTTGCCGCCCGCCTCTTCCAAGTTGGCGAAGGGGCAAACGCAGACCAGGGTGGCGTATACGGTGCGATGGGACGGCTGGTGGAGCGCTACCGCGAGATGTGGGCCCTTGTGTTCAGCGTGCGCACCCTGCTGCAGTTCATACACCACGTGCCAGAGTTCAGTTGAGAGTATAATTGTTATTTATTTATAGTCTTCAGGGATTAATAACACTCATTCATAAACTGAATTCATTACAATTTTATTAGTACTTTGTGGATAAGAATATACTTTGTAATTCAAGACTAAAAGATGTGTCCTTCAAATTTTGCAACCAAAACCAAACTCAATAAATTATATTTATTGCGCTTCGAAGATTTGATAAACATTGACGGGCTGAATATATTATAATTTAAAGAGTTTTTCAAATAAGATAGTATACTTGGTAGTACTAAGTAGTCAACCGACTTTCAGCGTTCACAGCCCGAATCCAACTAAAAACTGACAGCCGTTTTTTCTCGTTCTATCGTATCTTCTAAATTTCAAATTCAAATCTAAATTATAAATAATCAGAACGTATAAAAATCGGTTTACATAGGGGGCAGTCTGTCACTGCCCTTATTTTGAAAATTATAAAGTACAACCAGCTTATATAATGTCTAGTCCATGGTATGTTATGTCTATGGCTTAAGAAAAATAAATTGGACCGACAGATGTCAATTCAGATGAAAATGGCATAGTAAAAAATATTCTAAGATTTTACAAATTAGCCATATAAATAAATAGTAGAATGTTAAAACAATCAGAAATAACTTAAAGTATGCTTTTCAGGTGATAACAGTATCAAAGAACATATACAAGTAAGTCACATGAGTTGATACAATTTCAAAAGATAAAAAGGTGTGGTTTGTATAGTATTATAAAACGTAAGTAGACTCTCGCTCACAAGGAGTGCCCCGATCTTCTCTGCAGGATTACGAGGCTTATTGGCGGGGACACGCGGGTCAAATGGATCAGTACTGAACTTTCCTGGACTGGAGACCGGTTATTAGCCGGTAGTTATTGAAGAAGTTTGGAGCAGACTTGTTTTGATCACGATCTGTTTTGTTTCCTTGAACCTTAAAGGTAAATAAGTACATACATAATAGACTCGAATGGTTAGGCAAATGCACAAACCGCCCCCCATTGTACACTTGCTTTTAAACATGTGTGTCTTGTACATATATTTTTGTGGTGTACAATAAAGAACATAATAAATAAATATAGTACACACACATTTTACGAGATTGCAAATTCAAACTATTGAACTTCCTAATTACTTGTGATTACGAAACTACAGAAGATCTCCTTAAAATCTTAAGATAAAGATAGACTCATAAACACACAACACTCACTCAAACACACTCAACACAAACATACATAACACAACAATCGCTCAACATTCACTCTGTTTGTTGTAAAACCTTATTTTGCTTAAAGTGATATAATAATATGTTAAACGAAACTACTGTTGTTCAAAATTTCTGCGAACTGCGTCCTGAAATACAGGCTCGGCCTAGCTCAGGCGCAGTTGCTCATCTTTAATTCTTGTACATAATCTTAAAAGCTATACAAAATAATTATAGTGTTCAAATTGTACAATTTTATGGAGAAATAAATAATATTATAATATTTTTTTTTTTAAATTTCGCCAGTTATATTTATGTACCATTTAATAGAGAGCGAGTCTATTGTCTTCAACCGGACACAGGTCCAATAGCACTGCCTGATCCAAGAATCGAACTCAGGTCCTTATGCTCACCACCAGGCAAATATTAGTACATTTTGTTACTATTTTCTATTGTTATTAGAAAATAGTTCTTCCCACGAGAGAAGCCAGTCAACATGAACGAATCAGATATTATGAGCTTAGTTATTCATCTTTTAAAACTACTGATATAATTAGATAATTTAATCACTACACAAACAGATAGTCGGATTATCTTAGACCCAACTTTTTGATCCGTAGCCCGTATCCGTAGATCCGTATTGTTTAACCAATGGTTAAATATGTTAACCAACCAAACGCGTTTTACCGAAATTTGAAACTATTGGTTTCAAATTTCGGTAAAACGCGTTTTCTCACCAATTTTTTGTCTAACAAATGGTACTCGTAACATAATTAATTCTTCAACTTATATGACGATTTGTGATACCCACAATTGATAATATTTGAAACCATTTGTTAGCATATTTAACCACTGGTTAAGTTGAATTCGCATCAAAAGACTGGGCCTTACTTATAATAAATTGACAAAACTCAGCGTCCATTTTGGAACAGTTACAACTAGGTACTAATTTAAATGTTGGCAAAGTTTTTTGACATAAATCACAGACATGACACATTGGCGCGAGTCCATAATGTCGTCATTTTCTTGAATTATAGGTGTCAACCATGTTTTATAGTGCTCGCTCCATTTTTAAAAAGATTTTATTAGTAATATCGTATTACTGAAATTAAAATATAATCTTACTGTATATAATATAATTATGTATCACGGTGTATACGGTGCTGCACTTAAATTAATGTTCAATATGCCATGGATATGGCTAAAAGCGTCCACAGAATAGGTGTCCTCCATCGCGAGTGGTCTTGAGCTTCACGCTTCACGTCATTCACATCATTTCGACGGTCGACGGACGGTGCTGCACGCGCAATATTTCTCTTACAGCTTATAATCCCCATTTTCCTCGGAACTAATATAATTTAATATAAAACCCCTGCAGTTGAAATCGGCAAACATCCTGCTAATAAGGTTGTTGGCTGATCTGCTGCATCTGATAACAAACGCAGATAACAATATTACAATGAGACCGACGGTATGCTTGACAAGTGAAGTAATTGAACGCCAGTGTAAACGTAATACCTGTAATGTAGTAAGTCTAGTATAATATTCAGGCATTGAATAAAACTTTCTTTGAAATGGCGAAATACTGTTATTACAAGCTTTTGTTTTTACTTGCAATATAAGTGTGTATGTAAGTATTTTCGGGTCAAATCTTGCAACTGAATTTTAAAGCAGTTTTCTCCACCGATTAAGATCAAATTTGCATAGACGTTTAGTTTGGATATCAATGTATGGTTAGCTAAGTGACGTCATTCTAAATCCAATATGGTGGACGGCACATGATGGAGGACTAGTTATTTTTTGTGCACTGCCATGATATGTGTATCAAATAAAAGGGTTTGCTCAGAATAATACTGATGTAATGCAAAATGTATTTTTTATGTGTTACGTAAAATTGTATGCCTATAAATATCTTTTAGCAAGCACATGAGAATGGATAAAAAACCTAATAAGTAAAATTGTCGTGAAATACGGATGGTCCGCACAATATTATTATTACTGTTCCGTTTTGCCGCTTGGCCACGGAACTCTAAAAGGAACACAAGTATATTATTATGATTTGAGAAACACCAAGCTTGAATGCACATTTTTTTTAATTAGTTTTTTTCATTCAAACAATCGTACAAGTACATCAAACGATTTCCAAACAGAACATGACAAGTAATTTTTTAATCGCTTCATGCTACGCCGTAGTAGTGCTACGTGGCTACGACCTGCTACGACGTGCTACGTTTGACAAAACGAATCATTGCGAGTCTGTTGCCTAAATGAACGCCTTTTTAATACACTGTTGGATTTTGAACTCTCGGTCTAAACTCAGTGTTAAGAATCTAACAGTGCGTAGTACAAATTAGGCATTCATTTAAGTGTCGCCTGATGTGAGTGAAAACAGGTTTGTGAGTTGTGAAATGCCGCAAATTGTTGATATATTAGTTACGCTAGGTTAAGTTATGGTATGTCTACAGGCAAGAACAATAAGTTGTAAAATTATAAAAATTAAATTTTATTTAGTTTGGACAAAATTTGACCGAACGCGATCAATGTTTACATACATGGCCCGCGTATTTGAAAATTTATAATCTAAGAAAAACCTTCTAAATTCACCAAAAAATAGTGGAACTCAGTGCAATAACTGTAAGTAAGTTTGCTAGTGGTATTATCTGTGACTATCAACTACAACGTGACACAAGTGCAGTATCTATAAATAAAAAAAAATTGAAATAATTACGAAACACAAAAAAGCATAAACATAAACACCGTTAAGAAAAAATAAATAAAATTGAACTTTGGACTATAATCAATGTTCGACAACTAGCGCCAGCCCGTCACCAACTGGTGAATAGATTAACCAAGATAGTACCGCTTCTTGCCACCAGCGGCGCAAAACTAACCATTGGGGATAGCAGTGCCAAAAATATTTTAGTATTTGGTAGAAAAGGGTGTACCCCATTGCTGCGAAGTTCATTACCGCGATGTACGTTACTGCGAAAATTAACAATCGCGACGTTCGTTGTTGCGAAAGTTCTTTACTGCAATGTATGTTACTGCGAAAGTTTACCATTGCGTAGTACGTTTTTTTTTTTTTAATCTGGTTTCAATTTACAATATGGAGTTGTTGGAAAATGTCACTTTCCGAAGAACACGAACGCGGTCGGAACCTGATACCAGCGCTATAATCTCGCAGACGTTGGATTGTACCTTTAATTCCTTGCAAGGTATGTCTGAGGATGAAGATGAAAACCAAATTAACATCTATAAGAAAGAGTTAGAAGAGCTTAAAACTCAACTATAAAGCGCACACAAGTGAATAGAATTGTTATCATTGGAGATTAGTAACCTGAAGAAAACGAATGCTGATTTGGTGTGAAAACTATAGTATATTATTTTATTATTAAATTCTTTATTGTACACCACAAAAATATATATACAGGACAAAAATCATAAAAGCAAGTGTACAATGGGCGGTCTTATCGCACAGGGCAATCTAGAACTAGAGGAGAGGAATTTATGGTTATCAGTCTACAACATTTCTTAAATAATAATAATTAGACATAATAACATAAAATACATACATACAATAATATACTAATAAATAACAAAAATATCATAGAAAAAGGAGAAGACTAATAATAGTGAAAGGAAATGCTCCTTCATCATTTTATTGTTTGTAATTAACAGAGCAGTGGTGGCCCAGTGGTAACGGCCACGATTGTCGTAGGTCGTGGGTTCAAACCCAGGCAGGCGCATTACTTTGTGTAAATTATTTCATCACCACTGCTTTAAAAACGGTGAAGGAAAACATCGCGAGGAAACCGGCATGTCCTAGAACAAAAAATTCGAAGACATGTGACAGTCACCAACCCGTACTGGGCTCGCGTGGTGGATTACGGGTCATTCCCTCTCACAGAGAGGAGGCCTGATTCTCAGCGATGGGCACCTTAAAAGGCTGACAGTGATGATGAATGTATAGAATTTAAGAATTACCGTGTGCTTTATTTCAAGCCGTTAAGTTTTACATAACAAAAATCATTGTGCTATGATCTGAAATGACCAAATAAATTGTGACAAGGATGAATGATGCTGATGTGTTATTATATTAAAAAAACAGATCAAAATAATATTAATGTAATAACAGCTGACCTGCAGTGGAGGCTTACAGCTTTCATTAACATAATATGTCTGTTAATAACCGCACACCGCTGACCACGAGCCGCGATATTTGTTGCACACACACACCGACACTCAGTCCCACACAGAACATTCACTGGATTATGCTCAAATGAGCAAAGCTGTATTGAGGTTTTAGGTACACGGTAGAAATATTAATAAGGATTAAGGATTTTTTTACAATAAGTTTTTGGAACTGAAAGGTAGATACTAATAAATATATACAAATAATAGTTGAAAAACTTAATAACCTGCTTTAATAGAAAACCAAAATAAAAAGGTGAAAATTATTTTCAACAAATTTAAATTAAGAATAGTGTAAATGTGTGTTGTGTGTGAGGATTTCTAATTCTGATTAACAAAAAAAAATGTAAAAAAGCGTGGGGTGCTTGATCTTAATTGTTAATTTTTTTTATTGACAGATATTAATAAAAGTAGTCATTTTGAAAATATCTTAAAAAACACCCCACAATTTTTTCTAATAAAATATTTTTTTTTTTTGTTAATCACATTATTCTTAATTGAAAATTATTTGAAAATTATTTTCTAGTTTTACTCGTAATTTTTTTTTTATTATTTTTCACTTTTTAGTTTACCCAAATATCATGAAACTTGAACATAACCGGTGAAATGAGAGTGTACCAAGGTGAACTGTACACATCTGCGTACTGTCGTGATGTTATGTTATGAAATGGTATAAACAATAAACAGACATGCCATTACAGCAAGCTCGAAAGATTTGCTGTCATTTATTGAAAAGTTCTGTTGTATATCTCCGAAGATCTTCATAAAATTAAAATGGGACCAACTTTAGAACAAACAAGAACTTTCAATATCGGTCCACAATTGACGGGGAAATCTGTGAAAATACACACAAAAAAGACAATGTCGAACATAGAACCTCCTTCTTTTTGGCAAGTCGGTTAAAAAGTAGCAACTCCCAATACACACACGTCACGAGATATCCCTTCTCTCGCTCCAAATTAGAATGATGTTCAAAGTTTGCCGGTACCTAAACTATATCCCGAAAAAGCTTCTTGAGTTTTTTACATGAACCCTACATCACGTCATCTCCCTGTGGACACATTATCCAAAGTATCTGATACTTGGAACTACTCCCGACAGGCTCGACAAATAGAGGCACGTACCGGATTGCTGGTGGGTGACACGTGATTGTGTGATGTTCAGAAAACTATTACTGGCCAAGAAGCGATCATCTACTGTCGAGATACGCAATGTTCCGCACGTGAAAGAAAAGGAGTCTGTGGCGGAATTGACCGATATTATAATTAAAATAGGATTTACCCGTAAACTCCTCGCATATACGTAACATATACAGGCTCCCAGACAAACCGGGATCTTCTAATAGGCCGATTATCACTGAATTTACCAGCGTCCAAACCAAATCCAATTAAGCACTAGCTTAAGCAATTTTAGAACAAAATAATGTAATGCATTTATGGGGAAATAAAGATTATTATTTATTTATTTATATTATTTAATACTACCATTGGATTTAGTTTCTCAAGAACATGGTCTAATTTACATTTTCATTTCAGTCATAAGTAATATCGCTGTACCGTAACTGCGGCTATAACACTGTAGCCGCGTAGCATCGTAGCCGCGTAAAACAGTGTACAAGGCGTAGCAATTTTGTAGGTCTGACGTAGCGATAGTTAGGAATAGTTTGCACCAGCAAAGGATATAAGTATTGCATATGAGTGCGGCTCACACTCGCCGTGACGAAGCCGACGTATTGATGTGAGCCCCATCTGTCAACACGTTGAGCGTGCGCTAACCAGTTCAGTAACGTAATATGGCCCTTGACTCAACGGTGTGCATCCCCCTTAATTACAGCCCGCACGTGACGAACCAGCCTGCGGTCACAACTACAGCCGCAGCACAGCCCTATAGTTGAGCCTTTTTTCCAACTTCTAACACTTATTTGTTTGGGTGTTAAAAACGCGGCGCTCTCGAAACTTTGTGCCTCTACTCTCAGTGCCTCGGTTCCAGCTGTATTTTCACTAAACCCTACACAAAGCTTTATATTTTAAAGCGCTATATAATGTTCGCGCACAGTTTAATGTCGTCTAAACGAGCGTCCACAAATTAAGAGCGTGGGTGTTGCGTTACGATTTATTTTGGAAATAAAAATAAATTTAAAACTGGTATAAAAACAATACTAATTACTATTTTAAATTAAATTTTAGCTGCGGAATAAGTCGTGGTTAGAAAAATTAGTGATCCTGGATTTGTGGCCGGTTGATGGCAAAAGGTTCGTCCCCTATAACATGGCACTTAAACATAACTGGCGACATGTGGGTGAACCTAATGAAAGGTCCACGGCTGCCTGCCCCTTCGCGGAATACAAATATGATATTATGTTACCTATGTAAAAAGATTTTTATTGTTAATTCTGGAAGCTCTAGCCACCGACTGATGACAGGATAACTTTGTCTTCCTCGTTCACGTATAGCAAATCTGATTGACTTGCGGCCCGAGCATGTGAGACACTAGTCTCTGAGGAGTAACAACAAGACACACAATTTATTAGCTGTCCTTACTGCCACACCTTCAAACACCCACAACTTGTTGTCACAGCATTTCAACTGTCACGAGCGAGGAGACGTGCGGCACCGGAAACTACCAGAGTGTTTGGATACGAGACCCTAGACAAGTGACATTCTATCATCGAAAGCGTGGCTATAGCGATTGTCAAAAACGCAAAGTTCTAAGGGATTGACAAGCGATATCGAAAAATCACGTGAACAATCCCTTACATTTTGATTTAGAAGCTCATACTTACGTTACGTAAATATATAAACATACAAATTATACAATCGCATACAACCGTTCGCCACCGGTGCGCCCGCGCGTACTAAGCTAGCCAATGTGTAAGGAATGTCAGTCGGCCGGCTGTATCATCGCGCTCGAACACCGAAGGGAGTGCGACACATACTATCGACATTACCCAGATTGTGTAAGTTCTAAGTTTGTTTATGTACCCTATTATATTTGATTATTATGAGTTTGTAATTTATATAAGCAGCGCTTTTAAATAATTTAGATCGTTATTCGTCTTCTTACTTTCAACACATATCCCTAAAGTGGTGACCCCGCGTTCAAAATGACCAGCAAAGAAGCGATTGAAATGATCAGTATTAAGTCGCGAATTCCACAGTTCTGGCGTGACAAACCCCGTCTTTAGTTTGCCTAGTTCAAAGTCATAATCGCCAACCAGAAGCTTGGAGAAGGGAAATTTGGACTTTGTAGTAGCAAATTTCACCAAGCCAGAGGTGGAGCACATTAGCGATATCATCATGGCCGCTCCGAACAAAGGGAGATATGAAGGAGTCAAGAAGAGGCTCGTGTCCGTTTTCGAAGAATCAGAAGAGGAACAATTGCAGAAGTTGCTCAATGAAATGGAGTTCGGCGATCAACGGCCATCACAACTACTGCGCCGAATGCGAGACCCGGTGCGAGACAAAATACCAGATGCTACGCATGCTATGGATCGGACACCTGCCTGCCGCGGCTCGCGCAGTACAATCCGTAAGCGACGAATCAAAATTGGACTCGCTTGCCCCCATGGCAAACAAGATGCACGAGCAAAGGAGGTAAACTCCGTGTGTTCCTCCCACAGTCAGCCTTAACAGCACAATAGCAAACCTCGTCAGAACAAAACATCATCAGCATGATCAAAACCCTGATCAAGGAGGTAGCTGCGCTAAAAAGGATCGAGAAAACCACAAGCCATTGATTCATGCACGGCCACCGGCAACAACGAAACACCACGAAGAACAATATACCTTGAATATATAGAACACTACACGTCAAATATTCAACACATCACCGGCAGGGACAACCAAGTCGCAGACGCACTCTCTCGAATAGAAACCATAACCTGTCCAACACCAATCGACCACGAAGAGCTGGCAAGAAAACAATCCCAAGATGAAGAATTGAAAACACTAGCATACAAAGGAAAATACTAATTCCAGGAGATCATCATTCCCCTAAGTCAACCACCAAAGTTACTTGCGAGATGTCATCAAGCACTGTCCATATCTACCTTCAGATTTTCGAAGAGTTGCATTCCAAGCAATTCACGACCTTAGTCACCCCGGCGACAAGGAAGCTATTCACTGCCCGCTACTGGTAGCCCTCCATGAATAGTGACGTAAATGAATGGACTGGAACGTGCTACGCGTGCCAGCGTGTTAAGGTGCAACAACACGAATACACCTATTGCGAGTTTTCAACAAGCAAACAGACTCGAGCACGTGCATATTGATATTGTTGGCCCGTTACCTATGTCTGATGGCTATCGATATTTATTGACCGTGATATACAGGGCTACCAAAAAGCCTGAAGCCTATCCATTGGAAGACATAAAGCCGCAGAAAGGGTTGCCAACGCATTCTATGACGGTTGGATCGCGAGATTCGGTTGCCCAGTTACAATAACCACCGATCAAGGGAGGCTATTTGAGTCAGACCCACTCAATAAATTGATGCAACCCATGGGAAATAAATCATAGAATTAGTCGATGCTGAATTTAGTGTATTTTCTTTCTTTACCTTTTTAGGGTTCCGTACCTGAAAAGGTAAAAAAGGAACCCTTATAAAATCACTCTCTCGTCCGTCTGTCTTTCCGTGTGTCACCAACGATTTTTTCAAGAATGGACCTAGCAAATTGAAACTTATACCAGATACTGAGGTCTATAGTCCCTATTAGGTGTATAAAATCAAGGTCCTGAGTCAACACGATAAAAAGACATGGGAAAATTTTGATTTTCGCGAAAACTTTTAAGTACCATTTACTTTTATTTTTCGGAATTTTCCCTTTACTTGTGCTGTAAGACCTTGCTTTTAACCGAAATTGACAGTTCTAGGTCAACCAGAAGTACCCTATAGGTTTATAGGTTTTGGGTCGAAAACCCATAATGATAGTAACCGTTGAACCGTCCCCATACATGCATAGTTGACGCCACCCTGGGTACGGAACCCTTCGTGTGCGAGTCCGACTCGCACTTCTTTTTCTTTGAATCCTGTAGATATGTGTAACTTATAATTTTGCACCGAGTATTAACAAAAATAAAATCCCCGTAAAAGAAGCAGCTATCAACAGCAACCAATCTCACATTGGCCTCGAACTCAGACAGACAACTTTTCTACTTATAAATGTTTTCAATACGTATTGTTGAAGTTCTGACATTCTCATAATATTTTCTTTCTCCGGCTTTTTTATCAGATGAAGATTCCTGTAATCTGTTTTTAAAGTTTCTCAGTTTGAAGAACGTGAATATGCGCAATTATACCGCGCGACCTCTCGCAGCCACGACTGTACAATCATTTACTGTCACGTCCAGTTTTATAAAAACGCAATAACAAGTGAGTCATTCATACGAAGCCGATTTACCTACACTGCATTTGTGAGGCAGACTATTAATGTTCGAAACACTTCTACAATAACAAGGTATACGTAACATAACATCGTATCCATCACACCTGTATACCTGTAATGTAAGGGTTAGGCAGAGGTGCACTTTACCACCAGTGCGGTGGTGATGGTAACCACACCGGGGACAAGTCCAGACTCCAAGCTGCTACTGTGAAATTCCAGAAGGAATAACCCAATAACACTTTGCTTTGACCACGGACCAGCAGCAGTAGCGTGTAACAAATCGTATTTCAATAAAAACAAACAATGTCATGCGACGGACAACAATGTGGCAGTCGATAAGCGGTGCGGAAGCCGCGTCAAAACCGATCCAGTTTAGTGACAGGCGGCATCACCGTGCAGCGATCTGTGGCACATGTTGCATCAATGTTGTTGTATCTGAATCGACTAGTCTACGTGCTGATTTTATTCATTTACTTCGGAAGTGTAATATTTATTCTCTGCTTGCCAGCTGTATGGCTGGCTAATGAAGAGTGAAATGTGACATTTCATAAAAAAAAACAAATATGACATTAGATTAGGAAGTAATACCGTTCACCGAGTGTTATTACATTTTTTCTTTCATTTGTTGTTTCCGGAAATGAGTTGCCTATTGTATGAGCTCCGAAACATCACATAACTGTCCATTACTTTCTAAATGCTGAAGAGAATCACTGAGACATTGACATGTTCAAACAACGTTTTACCGTTATACACAATAGATAAACTGTAGGCAGTGTCTAGGTGCTTTGATACCTTAAGTTATTGCACGTTATCCACATTACTAGTTTGTGGCCGACCACTTTCTGGTGAAGTCTGTGTCCGTCTACTTCCCGCCCAAGAGGCACATGGCGGGTATGGTGGTACAAATCAGCAGATCGGGATGGGATGCGATCTTTCTTCGCATGCTATCCTTGGCAGCCCACTTGCTTCTCTTCGGACGATCTATCGTCATGCGCTGATGCTGTGACAGACGTGTTGCGTCGGGGAATGGAGTACTATATTCCATTCTCTGACGCAGCAATGTCTAACGTCGACAGACCATGGTTTGGAGCCAAGCGTAGCCGCGCCGACGCGGTTAAAAACAAGGCTTACCACGCATGGGTGACGCTCGAACACGCTAAGGCAAATGACGTTGGTCAGGAGAAGAAAGCCTTGAACAGTGCTGTCAAGTCCTGCAAAAAGGTGATGCGATGAGCTAGCTTCATACCCAGCGGGTAGCAAAGCGTTTTAAGCCCTGGCTAAGTCGCCCCTCACTACCACCACTGATGAAACCTGATGGATCAGTGACCCACTCCGCTGAGGAGAAGGCAAACTTATTCGCCTCCCTTTTTGCGGAATCATCGCATCTGAATTCTGATCGCGCGCAGCCTCCCTCGTCTCACTCTGGTCGATGTGTGACGAGTTTGTCGGATATTCGCATCCATCAAAAGGACGTGCGAAGGGTGCTGCGTAGCCTTGATGTGAACAAAGCGAGTGGCCTCAACGCTATACCAGCAATTGTATTTAAACCTGTGCGCCTGAATTGTCTCCGATCTCGACACGTCTATATCGCCTTTCGATAGAGACTCGAAAAGTGCCGAAGGCTTGGTAGCAAGCCAACGTACAGCCTGTGCCCGAGAAGGGCAGTCGAACTGACCCAGCTAACTACAGACCTATCTCTGTAACGTCTGTATCCTCTGTAAGAGTATGGAACGTGTGCTCAACGGTAAGCTCCTGGCATACCTAGAAGCAAACGACATCCTCAGTGACCGCCAATACGGCTTCCGCGGAAATCGGTCCACAGGGGATGTTCTAGCGTTTGCCATTCACATCTGGAGTGAAGCCATCGAGATACACGGGGAAGCGCTGGCCGTCTTCCTCGACATCTCGAAGGCTTTCGACAGGGTCTGGCACGAAAACCTCATTGGTAAGCTTCCATCCTTCGGTTTGCCTAGTGGTCTGTGTAATTGGATTGCGGACTTCCTGAGGGATCGATTTATCCATGTGGTTGGCTGCTTTTCCGGTCAGTTTGATATTAACGCCGGAGTCCCTCAAGGGTACTGACCCTTAAGCAAGAATAGAATAATGAGAATAGAGCAAGAATAATGTTGCCGAGAGCACTGGCCCTCGGCAACATTATTCTTGCTGCAGATCAATGATCTGCTAAAACCCGGTACCTTTGTGTACGCAGACGACAGCTGTTGATGAGAGATGCGTATCCGACGCACGGACTACTGGGCCTCAGATTCGGTCTCTCCGATAGGCCATGGTTGAACGCTTGAATCTATCTTTGAAGGCAGTCTACGAATGGGGTGATGCCAATCTGGTCAGTTTTAATGCTACTAAGATCCCGGTATGTCTTTTTTCGCAAAAAAAACGTACGGCCATGCGTCATCGGTTCATGATGGAAATCCCACCCACACGCACTAATACTTTTATTGTGCGCATAACTAAGGAGTGGAATTCCCTTCCGGAGTCTTTGTTTCCTGATAGCTACTACCTTGGGGTCTTTAAGTCAAGAGTGAATAGGTTACCTCTTGGCAAGCGTGCTTCACCGTAGACCACATCATCGCTTACCATCAGTACGAGATAGTGGTCAAACGCGAGCATATCGATTATAAAAAATAAAAATAACGTGTGCGTCTCGGGACGCCCGACAGAAGTGGTAACTTAAACTAATCTAAGTTGAACTATTTAATATTGAAACTCCTGCCTACCGCTGCCGTATTCGTGAGAGAAAGGGAAGCAGACTGGCGCCGTAACGCGTTACGTTACGAAGCGGTTTACCCTCCCATAAGAAGTTATCACTTCAAAAAGGAATGACTTAACGTTATCTTTCATGCTCGATTTCTTTTATTCACTAGAGTGAAGCTTGCTATCAATTGATAGCACATAGGTAGGTATATGTAGGTCTCCGGCGCGGTTGTCGATGTCTGCTTTTAATCAAATGGAAAGCGTTAGGTATTGCTCTCCAACCTTCCGGCGGTGGCGACCGCACTATCTGCATACGATGTGTTCTCTTTGTACATAAACCCGCTTTTACAGAATCGACTAATTTCTATCACGTTTTTCGTGAAGCAACATCTATCGGAGTACGTACATACATTGCATTATGTACATGCACACAATGCCCACAGACTGCCGGCTTGAGAACATATTATCAAGAAAAGGAAATATGGAGTTATTAGAAGTAATGAAGTGGATGGTTCATTCAAGGTTTTCGGAGGCTTAGTATTAGCTGGTGTATAAAACTCATAAACCACAACGGGTTAGAGCAGTACTTCGTGACAATAAAAGTGTATGATAACATTCCGGCAAAACTAGTAATTTATCGATATCAATATTCATGAACCTGAATAGTTATTCAGAGCAAATTAATTGAACGCGGAGCATCCACCGCCCGCGGCGACTGCACAGACTCGCGGGCGGGCCCGGAGAGCCCGCGTCACCGGGTTATTGCGAACACCTTAAGTTGGTTAAGCTTACGAGATTATACAATACTTGATGTATTGTGAACAGATCATTTCAAATACAATAAATTCCATCAAAATTCGATAGATTAAAATACACCTATGCCTTGAATAAGAAGAAAGAGCGCAAAGTTTACAACACGCGATTTAATATTACTTACGGTATTTGCAATAATCCGGTGACAGTGTATCTCCTTGACATTATGGTTACCCGGCTTTATCAATTTAGAGTACAAAGGGCTCACCGACGCCGCGTTGTCACTAAAGTAACCGATCTATTTTATTCGCTACTTCAGCCGAACTGTTCCGAGCTACATCATACAGTAGATTAAAGCACTCGCTATTCCCAATCACGCGACTGTGAATCCTAGGCCTTCATAAAAGTGAGAGAGGCGTAAGGAGCCCACCTGCCTATTAGCAGTTCGTCATCCTGTCATCGCGTCTAATTAAGTAAACTTGGTCTCCCCCTTCCTCCACTCGGTTCGTATCACTGGCGTGCTCTCTCTCACTTGCAATAAGCACGAGCGTGTCGGGCGAGACTAATATATTGACTTAAGGGAACATGACACACAGGGAAAAGAGTTCTTGGACATCTTTTACAAATCTGAGAGACTCATCAAATATTGTTCATTCGTAGGAGCGATACTTTTGCTGATTGTGTTTCTTTTTGTTTCTTTCTGTTGCGAGTGCAAAACTAGAACCGTTAAGATTAAATAAATTTAAAATGCCAGTTATTATATTTCAAACTCTGAGGTTCAAATTCTCGACCGCAATAGTGATTCACAATTTGCGCGAGCTCCTCACAGGCTCACTGTGAGTATGTATGTACTTATCTGTTTGCAATTAACATGTGTAGTTACCGTGTGTACTTAACATGTGCAGTTACCGTGCGTAGTAGTATTTTTTTAACTTTACACCACACAAGGAATTTGTTCCTGTATCGTGGGTGCATTTACAAACATATTAACACACATACACAAACACCCAGAGCTGGAACAACTATCTGTAGGTTGTTTCATAAATTTCTGAAAAAGTCAATAGTTTTAAACAATCCTTAAACCTAATCATATTCTCCAGACTGAAATCCCGTTGCTTTATGCGCCAATATTTTAAAATACAGGTTTTTTACCAGTCAATTCATAATTTGCGCTGTGTGATCTGATAGAGCAAGTTCAATAACATCAGTTTTACAGTTAGCTTTAAAGTTATGTGCGAAATTACCTATGCATTGAAGTCTCGTAGGTTGGTGTAACGGTAATTTAAAAACAGACACTCGAATTCCAACACAGCACTATTCTTTTTCATTACGTCTTTGTTAAAGTCTCCCACCATTATAATATGCTCATAATTTTTCTTACAAATGAACCTCAATATTCTTTTATTTGTGTTTAATTATTATGTGCAGTTAATGTCTAAGGTTACTGTGTGCTGTTACCGTGCGTAGTGACCTTTTGTAGTTACCGGGGTTAGTTAACTTGTGTCCTTACTTTGTGTAGTTACAGTTTGTAATTACTGTGAGCAATTAATGTCTAAAGTAACTGTGTGCTGTTACCGTGCAAAGTTACCATGTGCAGTTACCGTGGGCAGTTACCTTATCTAGTTGCTGTGGGTAGTTAAGTTGTGTAGTTACCGTGTGAAATTAATGTGTGTAGTTACCGTGTGAAATTAATGTGTGCAGTTAATGTTTAAAGTTACTGTGTGCTGTTATCGTGCATAATCACCGTGATTATTTACCGTGGGTAGTATTTATCTGTATATACCAACATGTTCAGCGAGCAAAGAGGTACGCCAAAACTCAGCCTGATTCATTGACACAATTGTTGTGTGCTAAAATCCTCCTCGCTCTGTGACGACAGAATATTCAGCGGTGAACGAGCTGAGCTTGATTCCTTTACGAGCAGATTGCGGCGTGTGTAAGCATATCGCAAATCTGCTCATATCGGCACACGCCCCGCTGTTCCAAACCGAATTAACTAAAGAATCAGGATCGGAATGTTCGCGAGCTCAGCGCCTTTTAATAAATGAGTCTCAGTCGCTGATAGCAGCCGCACTGTAGCGAACGTTGCCGAAGCTGCTCGTAATTACAGATCTTACGACCTCAAGCGCCGGCGAGCACTATGATATGATTTTGGGGGATATTTGCTTGTTCATACACCTGTCATTTGCTGGAAGTATTTTTTGTTCTTTTTTTTTCATAATTTTTGGAGTACCTATTCGAAACAACGCCCTAAAGAATAATCAGACAAAAAATGATTTAGATTCGTTTTTTTATCATAATTTCACTTTTATAATGATGCGGACTAAAATATTGAAAACTTTCGTATAGACACAAACATTCGACAGCCAGTCTATACTGACGAAGACGTAGTATTATAATGTAGAGATCTTTTGTGTTCGCGACGGACCGTCACCATAACATAGCAAAAATGCAAATAGGTTAAGTAAAAATAAAAATAATGCTCGCGAGACCCATGTAGGAACATGGGCTCAGGTCGTGCATAGGGCGTTCTATCGACGCGCCAGTCTTGAATATTTATTTCTAGATTTATTTTGTTAGAAAATACAAACTAGGTGTTCCATGTTATTGAACCTATGTCCTTCATTTAAGCAGTAAATAGCGAAAGCTAATAGAATTTCACCCTAGAACTGTAAATAGAGACACATTTTCCTTAATTAAGTGGTCTATAATCATGTTATTGTTGTTTTAGCGCATCCAGGTAACCTAGACCGAGACTTAGGCCCTGTATTTCGATAAGTCATTTAGTTCTTGTATATATAAGACCACTCCCTAAGACCACTTAGTTGAGACAATGCGTATGTACGAACCAATACAAAGGTTTATTTATGCGTTTTAGCGGGCTGACCGCTTTCAGGTACACTTGGTGCCTGAAATATTATACGAATGCTTGAATTTAAGCTTCTGAAGGATTACTTGTCGATAGCCTGCTAGCAAGTACTCAGAACCATCTATGTATGATGAAGATTGCTTGGATGGTTTCAGTAGAAATCAACTCGCAAGGTGGTGGTATCGCGAAATTTTGTAAAACTAGCCGCTTTTAGGCGCTCTAATTGCCTGAAAATTCTGGATTATACCTTCTAAAGTTCGATAGCCCGTTTGTATGTCTTTCAAACTATACTTTTAGAGTGAGGATAGCTTTAATGGTTTCGGAGATAGCCAACTTCCAAGATTGCGGGATGACACAATTTTGCGTCAGATTTACCCTTCCAAGGTGGGTACACGCCCGAGGGTTATAGTTTTACCTACTAACGGATAGACTGTTGGGATAGGTACCGGCTCGTCTTTAGTATGTGGAAAATGATTAGATATTTTAAGTACAAATTAACTTTTAAGTTAGTAAAATTACAGATTTTTGACAAAATGGCGCTTTCAGGTGGTTACGCGCCTAAAAGATACAGACATTCCTGTTAATGTATCGTATTTCGATAGCCTGTTAGAAGGGCTACAAGGCTATATTTGTAAAATAATTAGATAGATAACTTGAATTGTTTTAGAGAAAAATAGTAAAATATTAGCTTGTAAGTGGTAAAATCAACAAAGTTTCTCTTCATCCTGGAGAATATCTTCAGGGCGTGTTACGGATCTGGATGTGGGTCCGCTGGATAAAGGGACAAGGCGCACACGCCAATTATATAATAGTATGTCATATTTCTTGTAGAAATAAGGAGTGTTTTATTGATTCATAGGATGTAAACATAGTGAAAATAAATAAATTATAAAATAAGCCTAAAATAAGCCTTTACACCTCAACACTTAGCAGCCATCAACTTCAGGACTCCTGGATCTGAACTATAGATACAGGACATCAGCGCGCTAGGGCAGGAGACTTAGAACCTCCCGTACACCGTACTCGGAGATCACGCCTGGCCGGTACATTTTGGAACTTGAACGATGCACAAAAGAGTCTCTTTACAAGATATTACTGACTCAACACGATCTCATTCTACTAACTTGAAATTTCAAAGTCAAAGTCAAAAATATTTATTTCATCTAGGCCACTAAGTGGCACTTTCGATCGTCAACAATTAAAATTTACACGTAATAAAAATTGATTCTATCGTGCATTCGGAAAAGTAGTTTGTTATGAAGAAGCACGCACGAGAAACTCCATACTTACCCTTTTAAAAATAATATGTGATTTACAATATTTACATAAGTACATACATTAATAAATTCATATATGTGAGGACGATGCACCCAGAATAGCACTACATACTATACTACTTATAGGTATAAAGTATTAAAAGCATTAACAGGTAAATTCATTAATTTGATAAATAGGAGCATGATTCTCACATACTTACAAATATTGCAAACATAGGTAAAATACTTAATTCAACACAACGGCACAGTGTGTGAGTCACTTTCTTAAACAAAATAAAGAGAAATATAGTAACTATGAATGGGTATATAAATTAAGAAATTTGATTTTGTCTATACTAAAGAGTGCCTTATGGAGCAGGACCAGCGTCTTTCCAAGCATTCTTAATTTGAATATAATCGTCTAATTTGTAATATGCTTGTTTAAAAAGTGTGCTTTTAACTAAGATTTTAAATTTACATTCATTTAGTTTTAATATATCACAAGGTATTTGCCATAGAATTTAACACAGTACCCCATAAAGGTGAGTGTACTTAGGCTAATCTATAATATGGTTGATCTAACTTATCTTTAATTCTCCTAATAAAATTGTGTCTATCACTAACTTTACTAAAGATAAATACATTTTTACTAACATACATAATATTTTCATGAATGAATTGGCAAGAAACTTGCCAAATTTGTGAAACTGTCATACAGTAATATTTTGAAATAGTTCCCTAAGAGATTCTCAGTGACTTAACTTATATATGGCTCTGACAGCTCGCTTTGGCAATACGCGTCGCTGATCTGCGTCATCGCCCCGCGGAACCACAGCGCCTCCTGTTTGACATCGACGGGTCCGGCCGTTGCCGACTCCCGGATCGAGGCCTGGACAATGGTGGCCTCCTCGAGAAGTTCCCTGTCGATGCGCTTGCGCGCCCATCGTGGACCATCCGTTCGCGGGGCAGGCGTACCGCGGCCGCCGGCGGTCTGGGTGGAGACGTCATAACGGATATATCGGTGATCCGATAACGTCTCCACCTCCACGGCAACATGCCAGTCACGGACACGGCTCGCGACAGCAGGGCTAGCGAACGAGCGGTCCACTACTGACCCGCCCCGCTGTCGCACGCACGTCTAAACCGAGCCCCGGTTTAAAATGACCAGGCCGGTGGTTACTGCCCACTCCTCCAACACCCCACCCCTAGCATCGGTTACCGGAGATCCCCACGCCGTAGACTTGGCGTTGAGATCCCCTAGCAACAGCACAGGGCGAGGATGGAGTCGGCCTACGATGGCACCCAATTCGACAAGGAAGATCTCGAAGTCGGCGAGACTCTTGTTGGGCGAAAAATACGCACCAACAATGCCAACGCCGTCCGAGAGGGCGGCCACGCAGCCGCGACCTCGGGACGGGCTGACAAGAGCTCGGCCAATAATGGCCGCCAAACCATAAAGGTGTCCAACCCATTTATCTCTGGGTGGGACAAAATACGGCTCGGCGACCACAGCCACGTGAATCGACCACTCTGCCATGCTCTGGGGCAAGAGATCCGGAGCTCTTGCAGAGTGATTGATATCGCCCTGTAAGAGCGCCATTATGCGCAATCCATTCCCTCCACTCCATTCCTAGGCCGGGAGACGGCCAAAGAGCAGCCAGGCTGACGGAAAAAGACCTTAAAGAGCCCCCGGCAACCTTGGCCCTCCTTCTCCACTTCTGCTGCTGCGCGGGTGCGCCACAGGCCTTTTCGCCCGCTCTGTGCCCAGCGGGCCTCCCTGCAGTTGTACAGAGGCTGCAGTTTGGTGCCGCGGAGCACTGGACCACCTTGTGGCCGGTTTGACCGCAGCAATAGCACTCACGAATCGTGACCTTTCCTCGTGTGTTCAAGTTGCCCGCCCGCCCCAACTGTCCACCCAACGCGGGTGGGCAGTTGGAGCCGACGTTGCCCAGGGTGCGCCGCGTGGAGGCTTTCAATTTGCACCCTAATGCATCTATCCTGGGCTAATCTGACAATGAACATGAATGCATAGTAGACACAGATGCTAGCAATACTGTATTCGGCGGGGTGTTCTATGAAAAGGAGATCATGAGGTTGTAATAGCGTACTTCAGACAAAGTGGATTTTATTCTTATCTTTAAACGTAATACATAGTTATCTTTGATGCAGACTGATATTACAAGCGTAGTTATATTTAAAAGTGTTATTTAGTAACAAAACCACCTATAAAAAAAATACCTTAAGTGAAATTGCTGATTTATCCATAAATCATTATAATTGCATAAAAAACTGTTCACTATAATTTTGTGTGAATGTTTGCCTGTTGCTGTTTTAGAAGCATTTAATTTTGTTAATTAGATATTTTATATGGTGTCAAAACACTGGTTTTGTCAAAAAAAGTTAAGTTATTGATTTATTTAAAAAATGGAAATGCGCAAAGGTAAGGGTTTTTTATGTTCTTTTTTTCAGTTATCAGATTACCTTTATTCAACAAGGTTGTTATGAAAATTTTAAATAAAACACTTTTATTTTTCTTCTGTGGCCTTTTATTCAAAATATGAATATACTTGTGAGAAATATTTTATATGCTAAAGGTACTTATGTGCTGCCGGCGCCTTCGTTTCCTGATAGCTGCAACCTTGGAGTAATTAAGTCAAGAGTGAATAGGTTACTTCTAGGCAAGCGTGCTTCACTGTTGCCCACATCATCGCTTATCATCAGGCGAGATAGTGGTCAAACGCGAGCCTATCGTTAAATAAAAAATATCATATAAATCTGGACATTCTCAGTATCAGCCCAGAGTTTGGATACTTGCCCGGTTGATGTCAATAGGCTCGCCCCGTATTACATGGGACTTCAACATAACTGGCGAAATGTGGTTGTATCCACTGCCTTATTTTTTGGAGAATACATGCGTGATAATTATTAGTATCTCCGCAAAATCTATGTAGGTATGTGCCACATTGAGTTACCTACCCACAGACGGTGACTTACTAAAAGTTGTGGTTGTTCGGCTCAACATCGTGGCATACATCAGCACCAGGCGCGCGGCGGCCGTTGTTTGTCTACAAACACGAGTAATGTCCACACGGTTGACATTTGACATATTGCGAAACACGATTTGACACGTTACGCGCCACATGCGGGCGGGTCATCTACTGTTACATGTTATAGTGGAAGCACTTCAGTAAGAGGAGCTAGAGGAAATTAGAGATGTCTAACACTCTGTAGTTTTGTAGCACTGTACTGACTGATGATACGCAAGTACTCGAGATTGCCGACAACTTGACAAGGTATTGTAAGCTTCTCTAGCAAAGTCCTCAAAACTAGCTAGTATTAGCAAGAAAACTAGTTTCAAGTTCGCTCGTTATCAAGTAACTTATGATATATCCACTGAGAAGGTGAAGTGTTCACTCTGTTTTATCGAAAACCCCAATTTAAGTAGCAAAGTAGTAAACTATTCTATTTTACGCTTGTTTATTTACAGACATTTTGCGAAATTTGTTTATTTTTGTCAGCCGACTCTAGATTTCAACCTACGTCCACACGTTCCCTCATTTGTCTGTGGCTTCAACAAATGTTCTTGAGTGACGACGGGCCGTTGGTCGTTTATTATAGTAGTTTTTAGGTTAGAATTAAAAGCTCCATCAATAACCATCGATTTTTGGGGCGGGAAGGGGTAGGTAAATGGGGGTAGGGGGCTACCCCACGTTATCATCCCCGCCCCGTGGAACCTATGGTTATGAAGATATCCATGGTTAACGTTTTTACAATTACTATTTAATAACAATGTCGACGGAGCCCCGGGGCTCCTATTTCTGTCTGAAGGGTCTAAAGTAACCTAAAACGAAGGAGATGACGGGAGCTAAGTTAATAGTAACCTGTCCGTGTCGGGGTGCCCTAAGGTCCCGAGCTCGCTTCGCTCGCTCTTGGACTAATTCACATTTTTTTACCACACGAATTAGATATATTTAAGTAAAAAATATGACAAAAAATTGAATGAAATTTCCGAGTCCGGATAATTTGTAAACAGCTTTCTATTTATGAGTACTATAGTCGAAAAGTCGCTTCTAAACCCCGCTTGCTCCTTTGGTTAATTCTTATCAAGTATTTTTGTTATGCACTTAAGGATTACCTTCGCAAATACATTGTAAATGTTTGACATTAGATTGATCGGTCTGTAGTTGTTTATCTCGTTTTTGTCTCCTTTCTTGTGTATCAGCGTGACTAACGAACAAGTCCATTGCTTGGGTATAATTTCCGTGATTAAAAGTCCGTTGAATATGGCCGTGAGTATGGGTGTAACGTAAATCTTCCCAGCTTATAGCTATTAGTTCATTACTTATCCAATCTGGTCCTGCTGCTTTATCTCTTTTTTGAGTTTCAAAAGCTGTTTCTATTTCATGGGTCATGAATGCAGGTACTTTAGTATAGTCAGCTAAATCAATTTCTTCAGTACAGGTTTTCCTTGAGTATAAGTCCCGGTAGAAAGTTGTAGCTATTGATATTAAGTCCTGTCTTTTCGTCTTAGGTTTTCCTTTTTGTCTTTGAGGTTAGGTATCTACTCTTTTGTATCTGTGAGCTGCTTTACAGATTTTTTTATTCCTCCAGTCTTCGTTACGTGTTCTTCAAATGTTTTAAGCCGTAACTTCTGTCGATCTCATACTAGTTTGAATTTGCTTGCTTAATGTTGTTATTTCTGCCCTTATATCTTTTGTTTTAATGTTGATTTTCATCAATTCAGCTCTTTTTCCTAAAAGTACTATAGTTGTGTCTGTCATTTTCTCATTTTTGTTCTAGGTTTTGTTTACTTTGAGGAAAAAAAATCCGGTTAAAATATCATGTAGCCTTTCTAATTTTTCTTGGGTATTCATATTTTTTGTCTCAGTTATAAAGTCTTATATTTGAACTATTTGTGTTGTGGTCGCTGGTGCTATTGGTTTTGCTTTAAAAAGTCTATTTTTCTTGGATGTCAAGTTCAAGTTTAAGCTTTGTTCTGACCATTCTATGGTTGCTGTTGAAGTTTATTTTATTCAGCTACAATCATCGAAGGATTTTGGTCTATTCGTGAGAATGTAATCTATCTCGTTTTTATAACGGCCATCCGGGGATGTTCAAGTCCATTTCCGTTGTTTCCATTTCTTATATTGACTGTTCAATATTTTCAGATTCTTTTCATGTGCTAGTTCAATTAGTTTATCTCCGTTTCGTGTCCTTCTTCCTTCGCAGTATGGGCCTAATATAATTTCTTTTCCGTGCCGTCTTCCTCCTATCCGTGCATTGAAGTCACCCATATCTATGAGGTTATTATAAGTGTGATCTTGTATTGCGTTGATGAGAAAATTGTAGAAAGATTCAATATCTGCGTTGCTTTACTGTTCCGTCGGAGAGTATATTTGTACTATTGATTATTTTTCCTTGTGAGGAGTCATACTTTTATTCAGTATGGTAATACGTTCTGATATACCTATTAATTCTTCTATTTGATATTTCAGGTCTCTATTTATTAGATAGCCTACGCCGTATTTGCCTGGTGTTTCGCCCAGTAGAGTATAAATTCATTATGGTCTTCAATTTTTTCGCCGAGTCCGTACTTTGCTTAGGCCAATAATTGACGGTCTAATATTTTCCAGTGCTTTCGTAAGTTCTAGCAATGCTTTGTCTGTTCTAAGTGTTAAAGTATTATATGTTGCTATGTGTAAGTGTTTCTCTTCTTTTTGGTGTGTTCTCGTTCCTTGTGCAGGTGTTGAGATAGTTGGAGGATAGTAGTCGTCCTTTCTCACGGTGAATGGCCGGGTTAAGAAAGTTTTTCTAGTTGTTGTTTGATTTAGTGTTGCTGTTTTCCTAGTTTGTATGTGTTTTTCGCTGTCGATGTCATTTCTTAGTTTTTTAATTTCTCTGATAGTGAGGCAGATCTTCCACGAGCCATATAGTCAAACATATTCGTTTTGTTTAGTTTCTTCGGGACTGGGGCTGGCGCCTCAATAAGTGAGGTTTTTGAAGACTCCAGGCTGTCCCTCTTTCTTTTGTCTTTTTTGTCTTCTTTAGATTCTCTGACTTTAAGTTGATCACCTCTTAGGTACGCTACTTTCCCCTTCTCTCTCTCTTCTTTAAGTTTGGGGAGCAGTTCCCTTCTCCTTTCTAGCGTTTCTTTGCTAAGATCCTCTTTGAAGTAAATGCCAGTGGTAAGTTTGTTTCTCTTCTTTAGAACCTTCATTTTCAATGTAGTCGAGAAACTAACAAGAATTGGGCGTGTTTTCACTCCCTTGACCCCTAGCCAGGCTTTGTTGATTTCGTACTTCTCAATTTTAGCTTTAGTTTGCGTTTCAATTAATTTCTTCGCTTCATCTATCAAATTTTCCTATAGTTTTTCGTTTGCTCCAAAAATTAGTAAGTTATTTGTCCATGTACCTGATTTTTTCCTGTAGGAATTTCACTTCTGCCTCCAAGTTTTTATTCTCTTCCATAATTGTCTTTAATGTAGCATCAATGTTTTCAAAATTCCGCCATTTTTGACAGGCATTACAATAGACCTATCAACTAAGATCCATCGCAGTTTAGTAGTGTGATATGTAATACTGTTATGAACTCATAAATTGTTGATTATTTTCCTTGCGTTTTTACCACATAAATTGTTGATTATTTTCCTTCCGTTGTTACCAATTAATGTAACCTAATTTTAAACATTTATTTTCGATTAATGTAATACCATATATTTAATACAGAATTATTTTTTATTACCAAATCTGGTTATTCACAACCTAACTTCAAACATCTACACGTTAAACCGTCTCGGACAAGGAGAGAGTATAATTAAGATAGAACTTCACTTAAGGTAAGTTCGTTTAATCCTATAATTCTATACTATTTGTCTACCTTGAACAAGTCGTTCTAGCTTGATAAGCTCAGCTCTAAAGATTAGCTCTAAAATTATGCATTTTCACCAGAGAGTTTCGAGTAAAAATACCCGACATTAATTATTTAGGGACTCAAATAGAGTCAACTACCGTCACCAAATTATTAAAACACTACTACATTTATACAAACTATTAAAGACTGTCAGCCTGGAATCGGTACTAATGGCTTAAGTCTACTCTGTATTTTTAATAATAAAATAAATATCACGGTTATGTTGCATCAACAATTAGGTATTGGGGTAACTCAGTCGATAGAGAACCTGTATTTAGAGCTCAAAAAAATGTGTCAGATCTATGTGTGGCCTAAATAGCACGGACAGTTGTCAACCGTTCTTTAAAAGCCTAAACATTCTTACCCTACCATCATTGTACATCTATGAAACGAATGTATTTGTCAAAACATACATCTTGCAATACAAAATAGCTTCCAAAAGCTACAATAAAAAGTTACGCGACAAAAATAAGTTAGAGCTCGAAATAATACATGGCAGAATAGCACTAATAAATAAAAGTACTTTCTATATGGCCACAAAAATATTAAATAAGCTGCCTGAGACATTAAAATCATTAAACCTGGACAAATTCAAAAGTGTACTTAAGAAAATTTTAATCGATAAATTTTACTACTCAGTAAAGGACTATTTGGATGACAGTACTATAATCCCTCCTTCATTTATTAAGCATTAGGTCATCATATATATTTTTTGTTTTTTTTTGACATGCCTGCATTTATTGTGTATTTACCTATAATGTGATTTTTAATTTCGTAGACTATATTGACGTTTGGGGGGTTGTCACGTTATCGGAACTTAAAAATTGTGTTGTATCCTATATGAATCAGTTTTAAATATTTTGATTTAATTGTGTTCATAAAAAGTTGTAAATTATAACGTCAGTTAAAAGAGTAAATGGGAAAAATAAGGCTTCACTTTCATGAATGTCATAAGAAATATATACACTCTTTTCCAAAAAAAACGGGCACTTAAGGAAATTTACATTCTAAGGTCGATTTGAGTTAATTAAATAAAATGTAATTGTTTGACGTAGTCTGTATGCTTATAATCGTGTAAATGAATACGCGTGAAGTGAATTCCGGCAATTTTAAAGAAATCGATGTATTCGTTTTGTTGAATTATCGTTTGTAGGGCTTTTCAGATAATTCCGTATCCAATTTATTTTTCTTTTCATTGAATACGTATTTAAATGCGTTATGTACCATTGTCTTCTCTGTGACACCCAGAGATGTGGGGCGTCTCCTTTTCTTAGGAAACACACCAGCACCCGAGGTGCTCGGTTAAGCGTCTTCCATGAAAGAAAAGAAAGGTCTTGACACCAAACAGACAGCGAAGTGATCCTATAAGGAATCCTTTTATAATACTCACAGCGGTTCTTTGTGTCTCTGCAATTGGCTGCAAGACTCTGCGCAGCAGCTATTTTTGTGTCAATACCATTGAAGATGAAGATAGCATTGTATAACTGTCTCTTTCACTCGCTTACGTTTGTTACATATTCCTATCTTGCTTACTCTATTCATTATACTCGATGACAAACTGTTTCTTGCGCAATCCTTCGCACTACTTCAGAGACACAAAGATCTGCTGTGACTACTATACTCCTTTTGACGAACGGAATCCTAAAAGCAACAAACAAAAAGCAAGTACAATAAAAAAAAACCTGGCGACCAACCGATGCGAATGGAGAGCGAAGAAAGAAGACGAATTACGAGACGCAATAACGCGCGTAATATTTTAGATATATCTATATATATAAAAGAAAGTCGTGTTAGTTACACCATTTATAACTCAAGAACGGCTGAACCGATTTGGCTGAAAATTGGTGGGGAGGTAGCTTAGAACCAGGAGACGGACATAGGATACTTTTTATCCTTTTTTTTCTTTTTTTTTACAGGGTAGGGTAGATAGGGTAGGGTAGGTAGGGTAGGGTAGGTAGGGTAGGGTAGGGTAGGTAGGGTAGGCAGGGTAGGCAGGGTAGGTAGGTAGATGACGGGAGCGAAGCCACGGGCACAGCTAGTATATATATATATATTTTTTGTCACATTAATATTATGTAAGATTGTAACGGAGTTTCGCCGCCGCCTCCGTAACTACGGAACTTCCGCGAAACACCTACGCTTCCGCATCCGTCTCCGAAAAGTTATTGCAGAGTTGCATAGGAAGTTAGTTTTAGTATTTATTTTATTGTCAATTTCTTATTTATTACAAGGACAGTTTATGTATTATGTTTATCAATGGTTATTGTTATACTTAATTAATGTTTGAGGTAATGTGTGATGGTAAACAGCTAAGTAAAATAAAGTTTGGAGTCGTGTCACAACGATTCGATAAATCATTTTAGAATCACATACTACAACACTATGTTTCACGCTTGCAACATTTTAAGAAGAAAATGTCGATTGCAGCTGTCAGTTTAGTCTACGAAATTAAAAATCACAGTATAATTGACATCACACTATAAGTTTTTACTGTTGACATTCTGGACATTTTATTAATTTTGTACTTGTTTATTAATTAATTGACATTATCTATTATATTCTATAAAATTATTTTTTTGACATTTTTTTTTGTATCTTGGATTTTATTGCGGACATTCTAAAAATATTTCTAATTGATTTATTTTGAAATTCTTGTATTAATTTGATTAATTGAAATTAGCCTATTTTTATTTTTTGACATTCTGAGATTTTTTAAAATTTTGGTTTTGACATTGTAGTTTTTACTGAAAATTAATTAATTGTCAGGAGAATAATAATTATATTGATTTATTCAACACTAACTCTTTCTATAATTTTGATGTAATATTGTGACATAGAGTTTCCTTCGTGCCTTGGAAGTAGTTAAGCCGTTGGTCCCGGCTGTCATTTAAAGATCTGTCATTTGTGGTAACACCACAGTTTATGCATCTCATGATGAATCAATACGCAATTGAAACTTAAGACCCTACCCTAAACTTAAGACTCTAGTTGGCTTTGTATTAATATATAATATCCGGCGAAAGGAACTTCGTTCAAAGCGAGTACCCACGACACGTCCAACATATTTTTTTTTTTAATTTGGTTCTAATCGAATCAAGCGTAATCGAGAAGAATCGATTGTAACTTTTTAGTGACAGCACTCTTTAAGCACTGTTTCTTTCTAGATTTTGTCAGTAATTTCTAGAAATCAGATAAATGCAATTAAAGAAATCAACGTTTTGAGATGTATTGCGATAAGTACAACAATAAATAATAATGAAAACTGTTCGTTTCGGCTTACGCAAATGTCTTTAAAAGTAGGTTTATTGACCACAATTTTTCGTAGAACGGTATCTTAATCTTTGTCTTGTCAAACAAAGACATGAAAAAATCTTTTAATTATTTGATTAATTCATGAAAGTTCTAGAAGAATAATAAAACTGTAATAATTCATTAATGTATTATATTGAATTATTGTATTATTATTTGAATGTTACGAGCTAGTGAGAAATTTCTATATATGCTAAGGGCAGTTAGTGAGCCATGTGCTTTGATCTGCACTTCCAGACATGATATCCTACACAAACGAACAAGTTTACCTTGAAATATCAGTGTTGATCAATAATTAGCTGATGTTGGTGGCCGATATGTCTGACAGGTTCTGGAGTGGCGACCATGTACTGGAACGCGCAGCGTTGGCAGAATTTCCACAAGGTGGACCGGTGAGGGCAGCAGGATTCCGCTGGATGCGAGAAGCACTGGACCGGTCGAAGTGGCGACGCTGGGTGAAGGCATATCTCAAGCAGTGGACGGTTTTAAAATAGGTCTTTATTTATAAAAATATCGACGCTGTATAGTAACTTATTAGCGGGTTCTAGCAAATGAGTTGCTAAACAGTGTCAAGATTCTTATAAACAAAGGTGTATGAGATTACTAATTCGTAAGCTGAAATAAGGATCATCAAGCTAGGCATCAACGTCAATGGCGAATACATCACACACCTTTGGTTTGGCGACGATACAGTGGTCATGGCTGAGACCATGGAAGACCTCAGTACTATGCTCGATTACCTCAGTAGAGCTTCCGAAAGAGTGGGTCTTAGGATGAACATGGACAAAACCAAGGTGATGTTGAATGCCCATGTTACACCCACTCCTATCAATATTGTGGGCAACTATGTCTACCTGGGAAAAACGATCCAGTTGGGTAGTACCAACTTCGAGAAAGAGGTCAACCGTCGAATCCAACTCGGCTGGAAAGCGTTTGGGAAGTTACGCGGTATCTTCTCGTCCAACTTACCACAGTGTCTCAAGACGAAAGTCTATGCCCAGTCTGTGTGTTGCCAGTGACGATATATGGCTCTGAGACGTGGTCGCTTACAATGGGCCTCATCAGAAACCTTACGGTCACCAAAAGGGCAATGGAGAGGGCTATGCTCGGCGTTTTCTTGCTGTGATCGAATCAGAAATGTAGAGATCCGCAAGAGAACTAGGGTTACCGACATAGCCCGAAGAATTGCCAAACTTGAGTGGCAGTGGGCAGGGCACATTGCTCGCAGAACGGATGACCGATGGAGCAGAAAAGTTCTGGAGTGGCGACTGCGAACTGGAAGACGTTGCGTTGGTAGGCCTCCCAACAGGTGGACCGATGACCTGGTGAAGGTTGCAGGGATCCGATGGATGCGGGACGCTCGGGACCGATCTATGTGGCGACGCTTGGGAGAGGCCTATGTCCAGCAGCGGTCGTGCTTCGGCTTATATGATTACAGTAATATAACTACGTATAAGCAGAATAACACAGGCTATAATTTATAAAGATGCATCCAATAAAGTTTTATGATTCGAGAAAGGATTGTCGTACCTCAACAGAGCGAGAGGGATGACCTGGGAGGATGGGCGATGGGCGGGAGGTGTATGGAGCCTCATTGTTAAGGAAATATCTCATAGATGATCGGCGCAGCTAGTTGTCGACAAACAGACAGCGAGCGACGAATAATTCATCGCAGGTGAGCTGTATAGGCAGTCGTCGCAGCAGTCGCCAACTGAGCAGTCAACATCAGTGCGTGTGACTACAGTTTGAGAATGATGACTGTTGGGATTTGAACCCAAAACTCGCGGGCAGCGCGCGCCGTCTGCACTTGGCACACTCACGCGCGGCCCACGCGGCATCTATGTTTGTGGGTGAGCGGCGCGACATCAACGCAACGCAGCGTGGGTCGAGCAACAATCGCTACCACGGACTCCACCGCACTAGTCGACAGCTGACTCATTCAGTACTGTTAACGCCCTTCACTTGCATGGTGCGGGGGCTGGCTGGTGTCCCTACTGCACGGGCTGAGGATATATAAGGCGCGCGCGTAAGAACGTAGAACTTGTAATACCTTGTTGTAATCAAATTCATACGTATAAGTAATTATTAAGAGTACCTATTGTAAAAAGAAAAATAAATTTATATTTGTCAAGTTTCAGTTTAGTATTTCAGCTCCGCACACTTACCTGACACTACATAATCAAGGCTATAAGGCTAGATTACTGCGGTAACTGAAGTCGAGAAGTCAGTGCTGCAGTTAATAACACGATTAAGATAACGCAGACTTTACCTGTGCCATAAATTGCGCAATAGCTTCAGAGTCAGAGCTTCACAACAATAAGGGGCGTATTGTCGACTCCACAAAAAAGAAAACATTCAAAAGAAGCAAATGAAAGAACTCAATAACTTTACTGTTAGGCTTCAGGCATTGTTAGTTTTTCTGTTGCGGCGCATCGTGGGCACCGCTCACACCGCTCAGCTCCACTCCGCTCTCGTTCTGTAGAACAACGTTCGCACCGGACCATCGTCGCTAACGATTAACGAGGATATTTATTTTATTATTGTTTGTTTGAATACAGAACGTTACGTTCATCATGTTATTAAGGGTGCTGATGGGGCGCGTTTGGGCTCTCTTGATGAATTGACTCCCTGTAAGTGAGCAGCATTAATTCTTCACACTGACTGTTGGCGGGTTCATACCGAGCTCGTCGCCCGAACTCCTAATTCCGTTTTAAATGCTGATGATTCAGACCAAACAATAGCTCGGAGATTGCACAATGTGTCAACAATAAAGCTCTGGAACGCGCTACCCTTTGGCATTAAAAAGACTGAAAGCAAAGTTTCTTTTACAAGAAAAGTTCGTGACCTCTATTTGAGTCAGACTAAATAGCTCTCATCTAGAGTCAGAAGTTTAGTCATAATAATATTAACAGGTTTCTAGTTTTTTTTTATTGGTATTTATTAGTTGATTTTATTTGTATATGTGTATTATTAATATTTATGTAAGTATATACATTTTCGTATACAAATTGTAATTTTTAAATATTTTTGTACCCATTTCACAAAGTTGTCCTTTTTAACCCAAAGGTTGACTTGTAGAGAATGCCTTGTGGCATTAAGTCCGCCTATGTACCACTATTGTACATGAAGTTTAAATAAATAAATAAATCATACAAAGCACAATTTACGCTCAGCCTCCACCGGCTCAATCTGCACACAACCTATCTGATCAGCTAATTTTAACAGTCACTCCAATCCACAAATACACAAACCACAGCCAACTCGAGCCGAAGCGAAACTTTACATGCGCCAGAAATTAAAATTAATCGCTTTGCATTCCACGTCTGCTGGAGAACATTCTTGTGTACGCGATGTTAAGGCACTGTGCAAGTATCGGTGTGTGACGACACTCGCGATAGTTGCGACGAGCTCGCGATAAAAGACACGCGACCAATCGCACGTAAAATAACATATCGCGCACGAGCGCACGCCACCACGCTACCGTCCGCGCTGCGTTCTGTGGCGCCACATGATATATGAACTTTATGTTTTATATTCGAGTTAGCATTAAGTCCGCCTTTGTACTTGTGCATAAAGTTTTATAAATAAATAAATAATCGCGAGTTATGGCTAATAACAGACACACGGTCTTCAAGGTTAATCAACGCTTGCCGAATTCGATCCATAGTTGGATGACCATCCGTAACATACAGAGACTTATACGTGCCTCGGAAAGCACATGAAGCCGTAGGCCTTGACATTCATTGGAAGATCTTTGACAGGCGTTACGGTTGTCAGAAGTCAAAACAATCTGACAGCAGTCTTACCAAGGGGTATCATGTATGTTACCCAGTTGGTTGTGGCCTTCAGATAGGCTGTCACTCCGTGTAAAATACTGGTACTCAGCTGCCTTCGATTAGACCAATGCAACCCCAAACTAGACGGTAAAAGTCGAAGCAGATTGAATCGCGAATTGCTTCGCGGCTGTTCGGTGACGCTGACGTCAGCAGATCTCTCGCGAACATTAACGGCACTTAATTCGCGGCGCGGCTGCATCAAAGGTCCTTTGTGACGCCGTCGGTTAATGGTTAAAGTAAACGTAGGTATTCCGAGTGAATAGATTAGCAGACGAAGCCGCTGCTTGGGGGGAAGGGGGGTAGGGGCTTAGATTGTGCTCGTTACACAAACGAGATGGGCGGTTAATGCGAATTTGAATAGTCCACGATTGTATTTAGACGTTATCCGGATATCAATTAATGTTTTAATTGAATGGCTTCATTAAGCGCCCACGGCCACCTGACAAGTATTATTTATAGCTACACTCAATAACGTTCTCTTTCTTTTCGAGTCGATGGTAACTTGGAGCGAAGGATAATCTCTGCCTCGATTAGCTTTAAGTACTACAATCCTCAATTCTACTAACATTAAATATTTTGCGAGGTCCGCTGTTTGTGTTTGGAACCGCAGAAACTTAACAGTCATAGGTCAGACTTATCGCCGAGCGCCGAACTCACCAGTCATGCAATCTAATTACCTGACAGTACACACTATATGAGACTGTTCTCAACGTGGACCAGCTGGCTTCTACGTAGTATGCTATGTAAAGTCATGGACAATTATTACAAAAAAGTTTTCTTCTGCAAGTATACCATACCATAAGAAAAACCCTTCTATTAAGTAACACAAGATGTTGTATTTATTACAAGCAAAAAGTATTATACCATAATGCGAACGTCTTCCAACATTGTTAGCTCACTATTTTATAGTTGTTGTATACCTACAACAGACAGCTACAGTGCACAGCGTCACTCAGATTAACAAACTTCAGCTTTCACTGTGGAAACGTTTGGCCGCGGAGGCTGTTTGATATCACCCTCCCCTCCTCACCCCCCTAGGCCTCACGCCTCACGCTTCGCCACCGAAACCAGCACACAGTGGCAAAAAGACAAGCTCAGAGAATCCTTTAGCGCGCACAATAGACGCGGTCTGACCTGGAAACGACTCAAAAGATGTGCCGGTTTAAAGGAATGAAGACGTCTTGTATAATGCACCGAGCGCTGGAGGGGAGCAGAGCCGGGGGGTGACCAGGGGGGTACCACGCAACTCTTCACCGCTTTCGGATATTTTTCACCTTTTCCTTGAGCGGCGCGGATTCAATTATTTTTCCATTAAGCTCCCCGGTGCCGCGGTGAGACCGAGAATAGAGCGATGTAAAGTAAGTTGGCAGACATTCATCTTACTTCTGAGACCATTATGTAAACGATGTCGACACTTTCATCAGTGCGGTCGTGGTTCGCTGCTGCAGGTACAGTGGTACCAGGTGTACAGAGCGGGTGAGCAGGTCGCTCTTTATGGCCGCGAGCTAATTATTATTTTGATTGGAAGCATATTGTTCTTCTAACTGACCACAAACTGCTACTCATTCGAGGTACATACAATTCCGTTGTCCAGTTTGTTCTACATGATTGTTTGCAGATATGTACTTGAACCTAGACAGATGCGTCCATCGTACTGTGCTCCACAGAAGTAATGACATCCGCCATGCATAATTTTATATTGACGGGAATGTGGGTGCCCGCTGGCGTTAATCCGTTCTAGGTACTTGTCGTCTTGTCACGTCGATGATAAAATTTTAGTCTGTTTAATTTAGAATCAAATTGTAATTTGATTTGAAGATTTCTTCGTTGGGCTAGTGGTTGCAATCGTTACTGCTGTTTATGATATCCCGGGTTCGATTCCCGGGTCGGACAAAATATTATTGGGCTTTCGATCTGGAATTTCTTGGTAGCAGCCTGGAGTCTGGACTTGACCCCGATGATGGCGTTAGGCTCGCCCCTTTCTATACCTCCCTATTATATATATATAACTTAACTGGCAAAATGTGGGTGTATATGTGCACGGCTAATCTTTCGGGTAATACAGGCGTGATATCAAGTGTCATTTGGATAAATCCTGTTCATTTGTTACCGTTAACCCGAAACCTAGACCTCCATCCAGCAAGGAGACGCCCAACAGTAACACATAACTTACTCTCATCCCTTGTCATCGTTACATCTACAATCATATTATTCTTCTTTTAGTTTTATATATCTCCTCTGATATTATAAAAGGAATATTTTTATTACAAATAGTGTGAGAACGCTTCACAAAGATTCGCTTTCAACATAAATCAAGCGGTGCGACACATTCACACGTATGAGAGCCTATGAAAGTAATTCAGAGCACCCTCTTTTACGGCGCTTGTGAACACGAACACGAGTGTTTGCGCACGCGAACATGGCAATATTATGTACATCTTTACACTACATGATACTGTGCACACATACTGCACTATTGATGAGTCCAACTGCAACAAACTTGTGGAACAATACGCGAGCACCACTTAGTATAGAGTTCAATCCCCGTGAGAGGAAGCCGCAAACTCCGCCTCATCATTTTATTAGACACAATTGAAGAAATAAACAGTTTGCTTTAGTAACAAGGCGGATAACTATAGGATTGAGCGACGCGCCGCCGACTGGCATCGTCTTGAGTCGCACGGGACACTCCGTCACGTGTGCGCTAATTACGTTCACGCCCAGTCAATCTCAACACAAACATGGATCTTACTGCCCGGCCTCACGGTTCACTTTCCAGCGAGAAAGCCTTGAAAATGCTGAGATGTCTGCCGCGACACTACTTTGTCACGGGAAATACATTTTCATTGTGAGCTTGATGCGAAGCGAGACAGGCAAGACGAGGCGAGGTAACAGAGGCAAGGCGAGGTAAACTAGCATGCAAGTGCACAACAGCATTACGTGAAAAGACCGAGAAAAGAGACGCATATGGGAGTGAGTTCAAAGTCAAAGTCAAAATTCTTTAATTCCATCAGGCCAGTAAGCGGCACTTTTGAACGTCAAAAATTGAAATTTAGAAGTAGAAATAATTGATTCTATTTCGTCCATTCGCAAAAGTAGCTAGTTGTGGAGGAAAACGGCCGAATTACCGCCTTCTTCAGTGTCCTACTCACCGCACTGACTTCATTCAGTCCATTTCTCTGTGGAATACTCTCTCCCAAGAAATCAGGATTGCAACCAAAGTCAAAGTCAAAGCCATTTATTTGCGTTAAATGCGGTACAAGAGATGGTATAAATGAGTTATTAGCACAATGACACATTTCGCCATAAGTTGGCATGCAAATATTAAGATATTGAATTAAGGTGCTTACAATAAGCAGATCTCTAATAATCTATTGACACATTGTTTTTATTAGATATTTAACCTGTTATGTTTCATAAACTCTCCAAAACACTTAGTTTACTTACTTAAGTAGACTATGAAATTATATGGTTAAAAACATATAAAATATAAATCAAATAATACCATAAAAGGCATTAGGTAGAAATTACAACAACTAATAACAAGATAATCTACAATGCATTCCTGTAATGATAAGATTGACATGTAGATTTTTTTAGAAATTCTTTTATAGAATAAAAGCTGTGAGAAATGAGCCATTTTTTTAAAACTATACAGAATTTTCTGTAAGGGAGATCGGTTATAAAGGAGGGTATAGAATTATAAATAAGAGGGGCCATGTAAACACAACTACTAATATAACAATAACTAAATAATTCTATCCTGGGTACAGGCAATTCTAATACCTACATACTGTGTAATTTTTCGTTTATTATTGTTATTTTTAGTATTAAAAAGTGAATAATTAGTTTTTACAAATTTAGCGATTTCATATATATACATACAAGGAACGGTGAGGAGATTGTGTGCTTTATATACTGGTCTGCATTAATCAGTCCAGTCCATATTAAAAATGGTGCGGATGCATTTTTTCTGTGCCAACAGAACTCTACAAAGTTCAGAGGAGTTTCCCCAGACAATGATGCCGTAACGGATGATGGAGCAAACATAGGCATGATATACTATTAGCGCAGTTTGTTTGGATGCTTCATCTTTGACTTTTTTTAGAGCAAAAATAAACCTATTAATTTTTACGCATATTTCATTGATATGCTCTCTCCAGGTGAAATGTTCATCCAATGTTATACCCAGAAATTTTGTTGTATGTATCTGTTCTACTGTTTGGTCCCTATGTTTTATTTTTAGATGGATATTTTTACTCTTCTGTGTTTTGAAATTCAATATTTTAGTTTTATCAACGTTTACTTTTAAAGTATTTATATCTAACCACGTAACTATTTTATTCAGACTATTATTTATATTATTCTCATGTGCTTCATGATTTTTACCATTTAGAATAACTGTTGTGTCATCTGCAAATAAATCACACTCTTGTCCTATTTTTTGAGGAAGATCGTTGATATATACAAGGAATAATGGAGGGCCCAAGATGCTTCCCTGTGGAACACCAAAGTAATTTTGCCGAGGCTGAGAGTTGAAGTTAATGAGACTGTTTACTTTGTCATCAAACTTTGTAATTCTGGTAGTCTGAGTTCTATTTAATAAATATGATTTAAACCATTCCAGGGCTGGTCCCCTAATACCAATTCTAAATAATTTATCGATAAGAATGGAATGATTTACAAAGTCGAAGGCTTTACTAAGGTCTAAAAACAAAGCTGAGGTTATGCTTTTGGAGTTAATGTTGTTTATTATAGATTTGACTAAACTGAATGCTGCTAGTGAGGTGGATTTATTTTTCCTAAAACCGTATTGCTCTTTTGCAAGTATATTATATTTGTCTAAGAAAGAGAGGAGTATTTTGTACATGACTCTTTCAAATACCTTGGATTGAATTGGAGTTAGAGCAATTGGTCGGTAGTTGTTTTTATCAGTTTTAGAGTCTTTTTTATGCAATGGTTTTATAATAGATATTTTGAGTTTATCCGGGAAGCAACCTTGTTCTAAAGATAAATTAATAATATATGAAAGTGGTGCTGCAATGAAAGGGGATATTTTTTTTTAAAGGTCTGTAGATAAGTTATCATAACCAGTGGATTTAGTATTTTTTAAAGATTTTAAGATACTAAAGATATCAGCCGGATTTGTAGGATTTAAAAAAAATACTATTGTCATTGCTTTTAATATCTTGGTTACACGTGTGGTTCTGTAAATTAGCGCTGTTTTCAACAATATCAATAAAAAAATTGTATATATATTTGCTATATCTGAACCTGACGTAGCAGTAACATTATACAATTAATATACTCTCAAGCCCTTTCGTTACCTGTGCAGCTTTTTACAATATCCCAAGAAGCTTTACCTTTATTTTTTGAATATGCAATATGCTTAAGATTACATAAGGATTGCATATTATGAATACATTTCCTTAACATTTTCGAGTACACCATAAATCTAGTTTTGTTTTCATGTGTTCTGTCTACATAATATTTATATCTTAATGTTCTTTTAGTGTTACTACTAATTTTAACTCCTTTTGTTATCCATTTTAATTTATTATTTTTGAACTGTTTTTTTAATTTAATCAGAGGGAAGCATAGTTTATAAAATAATGTTAAGGTGTCATGAAACGAATCGAAAGCATTATTCGTGTCTGTAATTTTGTTAATATCCGAAAAAGATAATTTACTTATGTGTTCAATGAATTTGATAACATTTTCTTTACTCAGATCATTTACGGTCATGAAGTAATAGCCTGATATGGGTTTTTGATTACATTCGAAATTCACAACCTGAGCAGTGTTGTGATCAGATAGACAAACATTGTGAGTTTTGCCTATTACGTTTGGAATATTACTAATGATGTTATCAATACATGTGTTCAACCTGGTGGCTTCATGAATATGACATCTCATACCATAATTTCAGATTAATTCTTTAAATTTTGTACAATTATTATCATTGTTTAGAAGGTTTATATTAAAATTCCCAGCTATTATTATTTAGCTTTTTTTATTTTGTAATTTAAGTAAGGTTTTGTGTAAGTTTTCAAAAATATATTTAAATTAGATGAGGGTGTCCTATACATAATAATATCACATGCATAGATTTAATTTCAAGACCACAAATCTCATAATGTTTATCAATGCAAAGTTCTGTTACTTCTTTCAATTCAGTACTTTGAAGATGGTTTTTGCATAGTATACATGTTCCCCCTCGCCGCTGATCAGGTCGTGAATAAATAGCACCGACATAAAAGTTGTTAAGATTAAGGTATTTTTCTTCACCTCTAATAACAAAATGTTCGCTCAGGCATAAAACGTCAATGTTTATATTAGAGTCACGCATCTCATTAATAGTTAAATCACCAACCGATTGACCGTCAAAGCCAAAGTTCGTGAACACATTCGTAAGAAGTTGGCAGTAGTATCGTCACAGCGCTATTTTTTTTCTCCCTTGTCTATTTCAACTAATTGTTAAGTAGTACCTATATTTAGTTTATTTGTTTGAGTATTTATTGTATAATTGAATTGTATTTATTTATAGCTTATATTTAGGCCTTGTATTCAAATCCATTTTACTATCGTAATTGCACCTACTCGTACCACTACTTGTTTCTCCAACACCCAAAGGTTGACTGGTAGAAAATGCCTAAGGCTTTAAGTCCGCCTCTGTACGTTTATGTGCTTAAAGTATTAAATAAATAAACGGACAAGTAACTCCACACTAAAAAAAATTGTTTTACATAATTTACATACATACATTAATTCATATACGTGAGGAAAATACACGCACACAATTTTTGGGGCTGAGTCACCCGCGTCTGTAGGAATGTACCCCATTTGATTCCCTACACGTAGTCCCCGGGTGGTGCAAATCAGGTGACGAACTGGTGGTAGGCTTCGGCCGAAGGCTTGCGACCACCCACCGAGCAAAGACGTTCCGCCAAGCGGCCTAGAGGAGTTGGGTCGAGATAGTTGTTCCACAGCAGGCAGGCCGGCCTGACTCGCGCTGTTATGGACGTATCGGCAGACTGGTCACGGAGGGTAGCGGGATCCGCGGCACGGTGCGCCGCTGGCCGACCGCAGTTAGTTGGGGGCCCAAGTAGTGTGCCAGCTCCACATGAAAGGCTGCCCCGCCAACTGTCGAAAAATCCCGGGATGGGCCATCGTGCTGGTTGGCGACCAGACGAGAGTGCCCGATGGACATTCCTGGGGGGGCTTGGGCATCCCCGCAGTCTCCAGACCAGTTCCCCAATGATGGCGTCCTATCGGCGCGTGTCTGTAGGTTGCAAGCGTGGAACCTCATCTCACTTCCTTCTCCTCTCCCTCTCTTCACTCACGGCAATAATGCCAAGGAACAAGAGAAAAAAAGCTGAACAGCGGCAGCACTCACTCTCACATAAGGTGCACCTCAGCAACATCCGAGGTCTGCACTCTAACCTTGTCGCAGTCCATCTCCACCTTGAGGCTGAGAAACCAGCACTTTTGTTCCTTACGGAGACGCAGATCGGATACCCGACAGACGTGGCGTACCTATCTTACCCTGTTTACCCTGGAGCACATGTTAAGCCCGGGACGACATCTGCTATCGGCGTCTCCGTGACCTTGAAGACTCAAATTACTCAGTGCTATGGGCCCTGGTGGACACAGGTCTGGATAAGATCATCTATGCCTGTGTCTACCGATCGCATAGCGGTGATCTGGAGACAACCAGGCTCGGAAAGTACCTGAGTGAGGCGGCAGATGTGGCTCAGCTACGGTACCCCTCCGCCCAACTAGTGTTACTGGGGGACTGTAATGCCCACCACCAGGAGTGGCTCTTCCCATACCAGTGCACTGACCATGCTGGACGAGAGATGCGAAATCTTTCGATTGCGCTAAATCTCACCCAGCTGGTCTAAGGGGCTACTAGGGAGCTGGATGTTAATTCACATACAGCCAATTGCTTGGACCTTCTGCTGACAACTGATCCAGACCGATACTCAGTGTCGATATCATCACCTTTGGGTAGTTCCGACCACTGTCTGGTGAAGTCTGTATTCGTCTACTCCCCGCCCGATCCCAGCCCAAGAGGCACCCGGCGGGTTTGCCGGTACAAGTCAGCAGATTGGGATGGTATGCGAAGCATGCTATCCTTGGCGGCCCACTTGCTTCTCTTCGGATGACCCATCGTCATGCGCTGACGCAGTGACGGATGTGTTGCGTCAGGGGATGAAGTACTACATTCCGTTCTCTGACGTAACGGTGTCCAGCGTTGGCCGTCCATGGCTTGGTGCCGAGTGTGACCGCGCAAACGCGGTTAAACACAAGGCGTAGGCAAGCATGGGTCGGCGCTCGTGTGCGCAAGGCGAATGACGTGAGTCAGAAGAAGAGAGTTTTCAACAGGGCTGCCAAGTCCTGCAAAAAGGCGATGCAAAGGGCACGGTTTGACCATATTAGCAGAATGGGGGACAAATTAGCTACGGCTATGATTTTTATAATTTGTTTCTTTTGTCGCCGTTAAGTAGTTAATGTTTAGTCCGGGACAGCTTTCAAAATAGAAAGGCATTAAACCAATCGCTTCAAAATACAGTCTACTATTTCTTTCCAAATCCAAGAGTTAACAAATGGTTTGTTATCAAAATATCATCAAAATACATAGTTTGTTCATTAAATTAAAATTCAAATGGACTCATCGATAGTAGATATATGAATGAAATCACACGAAATATTTATATTCAAATATTCAGAATCTTGTCGATAACATATGGAATGCTAAACTGGCGAAAGTTGATAATCCCAGTCAAGACATTTGGCGTCTGACTAAATCTCTCAAGCCCAAGTCTACCGACATACCTTCCCTTAAACTTCCTGATGGTTCCTTTACGACTGGCACGGCTGATCAATGTAACGCTTTAGCAAACGCGTTCTGCGAAAATATGAGCCTTACCACAAACTGGGCTTGTGACAATGAACTCGAGTATGAGGTATCGAACTCCATGTCAGTCTTCCGATTTAATAAAGCCCATTAGGCCATTCGAGGTTCGTAAAGCGCTGGCAAAATTTAAATCCCGTAAATCTGCCAGTCATGACGAAAGCCATAACTTGCTCCTAAAGAATTTGCCACAGAAGGCGATAGTTTATATTACTAAAATTTTCAATGGTTGTTTTGGTCTAGGCTATTTCCCTAACATTTGGAAAAAAGCTAAAATTATACCAATCAAAAAACGCGGAAAAGACAGTACCTTACCTGTAAACTACCGACCCATAAGCCTGTTACCATCTTTTGGCTAACTTTTCGAGTCGTTGATTTATGCTAGACTATTAGCTGCCACTGAGCAGACCTTGATCCAATAGCAATTTGGATTTCGTGCTGCTCACTCAACTACTCAACAGCTAGCCAGGGTGGCTGAACATATTTCCCATCATTTAAACCTCAGACAATCTACAGGTATGTTCCTGTTAGATAACGTAAAGGCATTTGATACCGTGTGGCACGAAGGCCTGCTACACAAGTTACTCATTTTGAAGGTGCCCATGCCGCTCATCAAACTCATCCAGTCGTACCTTGCAAATCATACATTCCTGGTTTACATCAGTGAAACCTCATCATCATCCCAAAAAATCCCAGCTGGCGTTCCTCAAGGCTCGATTATCGGGCCCTTTTTATTTCTCCTTTTCTTAAACGATGTCCCCATTCAACCCCGAACTAATTTAGCTTGCTTTGCTGACGATACTGCCTCGTATACTTCTTCGGATGATACCGATGTGATCATAGATCGCCTCCAATATTCCATCGACTTACTTCTTGACTACTTCAAGAAATGGAAACTTAAAATAAATGAGAATAAGACTGAAGCTATATTGTCTCGTGCTAGGCAACCCCCTCTGAGAGGTTTAAAGGTTGCAGGCCACTCCGTACCTTGGAAAACTTGTGTACGTTATCTTAGGATCAATATGGACTTGCGTGTAAAGGGGGCCCAAGCTCTTGGCGCTTAAACCCTATACTTAATAGGAAAAGCAAATTAAGTAGCAGTACCAAATTAAGCACCTTAACTACACTTGTCCGCCCGTGTATAACATACGCTTGTCCAGTTTGGAGCAGCACATGTCTCTCTAACCATCAACAATTGCAAGTTACTCAGAATAAAGCTGTAAAACTATCCTTCAAAACCAAGTTTAAAACAAATCTAAAAAAACTACATAATCAAATAAAACTTCCTTTCCTGTACAATCACATAATTAAAAAATCACTAAGATTTTACAATAAAAATAAAATTAATACGTCTAATCCCTTGATCTCTAAGCTTTGTTCATCACATCACATCACATCATCAGCCTATTAATGTTCCCACTGCTGGGACACAGGCCTCCTCTCTGTGAGAGGGAATGGGCCGTAATCCACCACGCGGGCCCAATGCGGGTTGTTGTTCATCAGCATTAGACAAATTACCATATGTCGATAGTTACGGCACTTACCGCCTACCGCATCACTATCTTTTGTTCCCACCAACTGAGGTGCAAGCGACCAGCGGTTTGACCCCCGAGAGCCTCGCTGCCGGCCCTGCCCTGACCGCTGTAGCACCGGACCGCGGGCGGCAGGGAGGTTCCGACCGCTGATCGTTAGCTGGTCGCGCGGCTGATAGTTTTCTACAGTTACCGTGCGATCAGCTGATATTTATCATAAATTGTACTTTTAGTGACTTAAAAATACCTACATGCAAGCAGCAAAATTATGTGTTCTAAATAATTTGTATAACTGTTAATAAGTTACTATAATCATGTGGTTAAAAGTTTATGTTATAATCAACTCTTGTTATAATCATTGTGACAAACTTTGAAAGGCGAATTTTGTAGCCTCATAAAGTGTTCTGTGTTATACTGTTTTAATGTGTCTTAGGGTAAGTGCATTTTTGTAAAATTTTATTTAAAATAAAGATCTTTGAAAATGAATGAAATGAACACGAAATATTTTTTACATTTTCATTGATACACAAAAACGGCCGCTCGGTTAATGAGATTAGACCGCTGTTAATACATGGGACTTAAGAACAAAACTGGCACCTCTAACCTTCAGAGAATACAGCTGTAATTATATGTTACTAGCTGTTCCCCGTGGCTTCGGTCCCGTGGCGCACTGCACAGGACCCGTTTTTGGGGTATAAAATAGCCTATGATACTCAGGAATAATGTAGCTTTCTACTGGTGAAAGAATTTTCATAATCAGTTGAGTAGTTTTTGGGTTTATCTATTACAAACAATCGAATCTTTCTTCTTTCTTTAAATCTTTCTTTTTTTATATATAATTAATATATTATTATTAGTAAAGATGATGTTTACGTCACAAAAAAGAAAATAATGTAAGAAACGAAATACTGTATGTACTATTTACAGAAAACTTTATCAGTTTTGACGTATTGCACGTTGAAAAGTACCTGATCGTACTCAGTGATCAGTTAGTCGTCCCTCACTACCAGTCGCTACGTACTGCTTGTGTAGTTGTCGATGAACGTAATAAGCAAGAGCTACTTTAGGAATGTGTCAATGTCAAGTGCGAGCCACAATCGATCGCGTGCTTCCCTCCAACTGATTGTGACTGACTGAGGTTTTTATGACAGTTAAATGCTGCTCACATAAATTCTGCCATTTCCACTTGAGTTTTATGTTTTTCAGCCACAAAATTAAGTACACGGTACGGTTGGTGCAGCGGTTAAGCAATAGGCTAGTGCGTTGCGTGTCGCGGGTTCGATTCCTGCACGAAAGAAATATTTGTATGACTTACAGATAACATAGCATAATATTTTTCAGGTACTTTTCAGTTGATGATTATTTCTCAGCCTGAACGAATATTTATAATTTATATGTAAAAGTAATCTGGCTAAAACCATGATCCGTATTACTACAGCAACCTGAAGCACAGCAGTCGTCCTTATAATGTAATGAAGTGCTATCGGATTATATTATGATGTGCCGTCATGACACGTCACCTCGCATTTGGCGATGTGTTACGTTACACTGTTGCACGTAACACACAGTATGAAAAACAACGGCGCGAGTGAACACTTCATTTACAAAGTAATCCTATCTTTATCGTCAATAAAGCGGTGCGAAGCGCCGTGAGGGGTGAGGGGAGGCAGGGCTATGGAAACACATCACGAGTAATAGGTGTACGGACCTATCAACACACACCGATATGGCTGTGTCATCATAATATCCTGCCTTGTTTAAGAAAATCTAATCGTATGATTAACAAGTTCTAAATTCTAATTCAGCTTAGTGAATTATATATCTACTAATCAGAGCTTTAACACCACAGAAACCGCAATAAACGTGGTCATCTACTGAGCCCAAACGGTCTAAGGGTTAAATCACTATCGACTCGAAAATAAGACGAACAAGTGCTCAAAACTAAAAAGTTTTTCTAAATAAGGTCCATCATGTTTATACTAATACGCCTTTTATACTAATATCGGCTTTGTAAGTGACCGTTGAATAGACTGAAGTTATTATGTAGCTGCCGCACCACACGGCACGACTATAATGGTGCTACGTGGCTACAGCGCTACGGAACTGCAAGTTAAAGTGACGACATACATTTTAAATAGACTCGGTAACGGCTCCGTGACGTCACATACTAAAGTTCTCAGTAATCGGTAATGCTCAGCTGTCAGGCGGTTTGCGTGCGGCGCCTCTGCAACAACATCACAACTTTATTCAGAGGATGAGGATGTTCATTATTCACGTCACACACGAGACGATTGGCTGTCGGAGTGCCGTAGCCAGGTAGCACCCTAGCAGCTTTGCTCCGTAGCCGCGTAGCACAGTAGCCGCGTAGCACAGTAGCCGCGTAGCACCATAGACACGTAGCACCGTAGCCACGTAGCACCGTAGCCACGTAGCACCGTAGCCACGTAGCACCGTAGCCGCTTAGCACCGTAGCCATGAAGTAATGTATGTATAATCCCCGGCACATAAGTTGGCAAGACTCGTTAGATGCGCAGATGTCGTTTTTTAGGTTTTTTAGGTCTCTTTGGTAGTGAAGCGCGGTGCGGGGAACGTTATACTACGCACTATAGCAGCGTACGGCTACGGCGGTACACAGCCAATAGTCTCGTACGACTCTGTATGAAGTTGTCCGAACAACTGAAGTTGAACAGTCACGTGCCAGCGAACCATCCTCTGAATGAAGTTGTGATGTTGTTGTAGACGATTCCGACAGCTTTTTTAAATTATTGTAATATATAAGCTCGTGCTTGACTACTATCTCACCATATGACAAGCGATGCTGTGATCGATGATGAAGCCCGCTTGCCAAGAAGTAACCTATTCACTCTTGACTTAAATACCCCGAGGTTGTAGCTATCGGGAAACAGATTCTGGCAGGGAGTTCCAATCCTTAGCTGTACTCATAATGATTGTATTTCCCAAACGTTTGGTGTGTATGGGTGGGATGTCCACCATGTACCGATGGTACATCGCCGTACGTCTGGTAGTCCGATGATGAAATGGGCAAGGCACAAATAGATCATGCAGTTCTATCGCAAATTCTCCGAAATACAACCGATAAAAACCGACCAGCTGGCAAATTGGGGACGATGTTCAAGGCTCTGGAACCTTGAATCGACAATGCCTCACTGCCGATGAGCCTCTTGGCCTGTTTTTCGATTGACTCTAGTGCATCAAGTTAGTATTTGGCAGAACCGTCCCAGAGAAAAGAAGATCAAACTTGCACTTGATTCAACTTAAGTAGATTGGTTCTGGTTAGGTTCTGGAGTAAAGTACCGTCTCAACTTCGCAAGGATCCCTATCTTTTTTGCAGCCAGTTGAGCCTTTGCTTCAATGTATGGGCCAAAATTGAGTGTCGATGTCAACGTTAGAAGCTAAGTGGTACTGAGTGGCGTGAACTTCAGCGGGTGACGTCACGTCAAGGAACAGTAGCCAGGCCAGGCCACTTATTATGTATGCCGTCAAATTAACTTGCTTACCGCACTATGTAAATGCATTACCACGCGCTACACGGTAGACAGGTGTTCACACTCAAACGCACTCAAAGCCTCTGCTGTGTGACTAGAATATTATTATTACACCAGACTATTATTTATTTTGTTCTTAGTAATCAGCTTATGCACTGACTAATCAGTCATTTAAAAAAAATACGTGGCAAATGGCGGTAAAGACAGGATGCGAATCCCGCGAGTCTCGGCGTAACGGCGGGTCCAGGGCGCGCGACTACGGGTGCCTGACTGAATATACGGAGCACGGCTGCGCAGCGCTGTTTACTGATCAACAGTCGGCGACCCGCATTGTTTGGTCTCCATAAATACCAAGCCAATATTGATTTAGGAACTGACACTACTCTCTGTTTAATTTGATTTATTAAAAACGGCTTCCACATAAACTAACCCTTTCGTTAAATTAAAAGTTTATTTTCCTTCAGATCCTACCCATATGATGAAATTGGTTTAAAGTGTATACCGCATTAACTTCACTGAAATTACTTAGCTGGATAGCGTCGAATAGAAGTTAATTGCGAGTTACTGAAGCTTGACAAAAGGTAATAGGTTATTTCTGTCTGTCCCGCTGAGCGTCGCATCTAGTGCGCCTAGATCTGAGGACTCCAGAGACTCTAGACGAGTGACATTGTATCATCGCGTCAAGTGATTGGTAAAATGTCTCAAAATCTGTAGTATTGTCAATCGCTATCGAAATGTTATTATAAATTACTTACATTTTGGCACTTCGACAATCGGCATCGTTGGTACTCGTAGAGTGACACTTTGTCTAGAGTCTCGGGTACAAAATAGTTATCATACAGAATGGTCATTGTTAGTTATCACTGGGACGCTAAGACGTGAGTGTGAGCCGGCACGCTCAGCAAGTGTGGGCGGGCGACGGTGATGCGTGGTAATGCGTCCACGGCGCACGGGATAATTCAGACTCTGTGCCAGTGGGAACATAGTTCACACCAGCTTGTAACGTTGTATTTCAGTGGATGAGTGTGTTGACAGTGTACTGAGGGGGACTACCATTTATTTTACTACTCGCCACGGACGATATCGACGTGATCAATTATATCGACAGGTGGGGGGAGACCCACCTTTCTTATCAACCACATCGCCACAAACATCATTTACAATGTATATGTACTGAGCCACATCTCATATTCTGCTCTATAAGCAAGATTGTCAGATCACACTTTGATAAATAGTGCATTTCGTATGATTTAGAGTCTTATCTCTTCTCTTCTCTTAATAGTATAACACAAAGTCACTTCTGCCACCGTCTGTTTGTTTCTCTACTTACTTCTTCTAAACCACGCAACGGATTTTGAAACTATTTTCAATAATAGGAAGAGCGATAAACCGAAGGTTTGTAATCATGTCTCACGTGTGAAGCCGGAGCGGGTCGCAAAAATTCTTGTACAAAATAAGCTGCTAAGTTTAACATTTGCCACTCCCGTGACTGAGTCACGTCTGATAGTTAGCCTCTCACGTAATTAGTAGATTGTAGATGTTAGCAAAATGTGTTACTTTTCGGGACAGAATAATAGGATCCGGTGAAATAACGAAACAGCTGGTAATGCAAAATTTCATATTTTATTATATAACAAACCATGTCCAAACCAACAAGTCTATACCTAGGCGACGCGTACTCGTATGTCACATGAAGACGTCGTCGGCGAGCAGCCTGGGGGGCTGCGCGGCGCGGTCGTCCTCGAACGTCACCATCTTGTCGCGCGCCTTCCCCCCTCCCGCCGCGTCGCACAGCCCCCCTTCGCCCGCACCGCTCAGATTGAAGGCGCTGAGCGAGCGCGGCACGAAGTACTCGACGCAGCGCTCGGCATGCCCGGCCGAGCGGCGAGCCGGCGTGTTGCGTGCGAAACTGTCTCCCCCACCACCACCGTAGTTTGACGACTTGCGCCGTGGCAGGCTGTTGAACTTGGTCGGGTTCAGAGAGTCTATCTTAAACGTCACTTGCTGGCGCTTCTCGCAGCCGGCGAGCGCCGCGGACGGCCCCTCGGCCGTCTCGCGCTGTCAGGAGAGCACCGACATGGCGAGCTTATCGTCGCACGCGCCGCGCACGTCAGCGCTGTGCACGGCGCGCGACTTGCCGGCGCCCGCGCACAGCGTCGTGGCACCGCGCAACAGCGCGCCCAGGTCCTCCTGGATGAGGTTGAAGCACATGGCGATTACCACGATGCCTACGAGGATGTAGATGCAGCATACGCCCACCGCTATGTCCTCTGCCTTGGCGGATATGGTGCTAGCGTACAGCCCGGGGCGCAGGTCACCGAAACCTATCGTCGCGAGGCTCGCAAACGAGAAGTAGCACCCGTCTACTAAGTTCCACCTCTCCGTCGTATGAAACACGAAAGTCCCTAACGCTATGTACAGTACAATGAGTAGTAAACTAAGTATAATTGGCACTCGCGTGTGGTCCCGACACGTCCAATGGTAGCCGCCACTAAAACTGTCCAGGTTCAGCGCGGCCTGGAAGGGAGTCCGTCTCTGTGCATCGCACTTGTCACGCAGCGCAGTGGGGGGTGGGCGTAGGCGCGCGGGTGGGCGCAGGCGCGCATAGAGGCTGCGCACTCCGCGCGCCGTGGCCTCACCCAGCGTGCTGAGGTACAGCATGATGATGGGGATGCCCACACAGGCGTACGCCACCGCCACCAGCCGCCCCGCGCACGACTTCGGCGTCACGTTGCCGTGCCCTGCCACAAACACAAGCAAACGGTTAAATACTCTATATAAAAATATTGTCAAATCAAACCTCTACCTGTTTAATGAGTATTCGACAAGATAAAGAACTATGTTAAAGTGTCTTTCCCATGCGCGCTAAGTTTGGTCCTTAAAAGAAATTATGAACAAGACAGGAGCTAGAATTGAACCCTGCTGAATGCCATGTTTTCTTCAGATTTTATAGATCTCTACGTTGACATCAACCTTCTGAATTTTGTTTTTCAGACAAAAAAATCATACGGCCAAAAACTCCGTCCCTCATTCCGCTGTGCTATTATTTCCTGATGAGTAGATGAGTATTATGGTTAAAACGCAATCGGAGGCCTTGGACAAGTCGCAGGATATATCAAGGGTATCCTGCGATCCTTCCAGACCTTGAATATATACTTCTGTAGTTGAAATACCCATTGTTTTATGTAGTCTTGCGAACATTGGATAATCTTAGATTTAAGAATACACAGGCAGGGAAATGTTATATTGTTGTCTCTATTTGTGGCCACATTGAAACCAATAAACTTATGTTTTAATGAAATTCATTCGTTATAAAACAGTAGTAGTGTCTCACCGATGGTAGTGATGAGTGTGAGAGCGTATAGAAAGCTGGTGGAGAAGGTCCAGCGGTAGTCGCGCTCGTGCTCCAAAGCAAGCCGCTCCCCCACGCCTCCGGCCGCACCGCCGCGCATGCTCGACACCAGCACCCTCTGGAACTCCAGCAACTCTTTCGCCGCCAGCTTTGTCCAGTTCTCCTTGTACAGGATGTTCAGGTCTTCTGTGATCGACCACAGCCGCTCCACGGTCTTGGACCTCAAGTCGTTGCTGACACTTTGTGACTGGCTGAGGTTCGGTTTGGACGCAGCGACGGCTGTCTCTTCTGCGGTAACGTTGCCTTCGAGCGCGAGGAACAAGAAACCTCCCAGCAGGTTGTAGGTGAGCACCAAGAAGCATATCGCGAGGCAGGTGAGTGGAGAGGCACGGCGCTTGTGCGCGCAGCGGCAGCAGAAAAGGCGCGCGTCGTCGTCTAGCGGCCGCCGCCATGCCAGGCAGCAGCGTGCCTCGCCGTGTGCGGCGTGCGTGGGGTGCGGGGGGTCGGAGTAGGCGCGCTTGGCCAGGTCACGGCTGCCGTCCTCTAGCATGGTGCTCTATAGCATGGCGCTCTTCACCGCACCTTGTACTTCTTGTGGTGGCGAATCTTCTTGGCGAACATCTCAGCTCGCCGTGCCGGCTCGCTCCCGTCACTAACTCCTGCAACAAACACACTCGGTATAGAGTCTGACGATGACGACACGGTCATCACACACAGTCGAACTTTTGAAAGGCTTCTAAGTAAACAAGACTCGGGAGATATTATTACTTTGTAATTTATTTCTAATTGTAGTTATTAATTATAATGTGTGTTAACGACTTTTGTAATGTATTTCTAGGTGTAATTATTTTTAATGTATCTAATATTTTTAATTTCAAAGACAAAGTTTTTATTGCAAAACGTAAAGGGATGTCAAGGGAGTGCAGTTGAACAACATGAACTTGTTGTTCATCAACACTCCGCTCGATTTGGAACAAGACTATACTTATTACTTTTATTGTTATTTTTTACTCCGTCAGCTTAACAAAAAAATGCCTGAAATGACCAATAATAAACAATACCCGTAGGAAACGCATTACAATTTTAATAATTATCAAATACTAGGTCAGTCTCAATTTTTTTTTCGTAAGACGTTGAGGCACTCCAATATAAGGCCGTTATTAAAATTGGGTTTCCTGTGCAAAGAGAAAATCAAGCCATAAACGCAAAACAATGAGTCATGTAAACAATTGAAAAAATGAAATGCTGTAATGTGTAATAGTCAGGCAAAGGAACATACAGCCTAAGGAAAGTTTTCTATTTTGAAAACAATTGAGGTGGGTAATATCGCTAAACTATCCGATTTTTACTGTGAGAAAACGTCTTTCGGATAGTTTTTGGAACAATTTTATAAATCTCATTAATATTAATTGAACACAAAATAAATTCAATAAAAATTACACTTATATGGCATAATTCCTTTAGCCAACCTCCCTTCGGCACCATTGTAACACTCTGAACGCTATCCTGAGTGAGAGAACCTATCATGAATTCATGACCAATCAAAGAAGGCCAAACATCAAGCAAAACTGTGTTTTGATTGCTAAACATCATAGGTGGCAGTCATCTGGTTCTTTATAGTATTTAGTTTTGCTTGATGTTTGGACTTCTTTAATTGGTCATGAATTCATGATAGGTTCTCTCACAAGAAGAAGGAACGAACTTCATCCATCTGTTTATTGGTTGAAAAACATAATACGTTAAAATATATATCACGAGTGGTTTGTCTGAAAAATTCCTGTCATGACATTATTCGATGAGTTATGCCAGACCGGATAACCAACAGTAATGAGATTTATATTATCTGAAGGGGCATTTCATTTACCACATTTTATGCTAAAAAAGATACGACGTTCACTGGCTTTATTGGATGAGTTAAGATAAACCAAGTAACAAACAGCAATCATCTATACTAATATTATAAATGTGAATGAAAGTTTGTTTGTTACGCTTTCACGCAAAAACTACTGAACCGATCATCATGAAACTTTGTACATATATTCTTGGAGGTATTAAAAGTAACATAGGATAATTTTTATTAAAAAAAAATGCCTTCACTGCGAGCGAAGCCGCGGGTAAAAGCTAGTAAGTAATAAATCTAGTTTAGACAAAAGTTATTTATTTATTTTAATATATGGAGGACTTACAGCTAATAAATACAGACAAAAAGGAAACCGTAGTCAACAGAAAGCCAATTACAACTCCTCACGTATAGACTTATAATAATAATTTATGGTGTGAGCACAAAAACAAAAAAACTCACCGCTTTAATTAAATTAAGAAGCAACATAAATACTTGGTTTGCAATTATATGACTGATGAGAAAGAAAATAATAAATTAATAAAAACAGAAACACACAATATAATATAGCGCTACTTAAAAAAATTGAGGCTTTAACACCTTCTGGCCGAATTCGGATGAACGCCCACGTAGCTTAGCTTCTTTATCAGGGTATCGTGGTCGATCCGATCAAATGCCTTGCTATAATCTGTGTAAACCACATCGACCTGCTTACCGTAATCCATAGCATCCGTAATGAAATCATTAAACAAATTAAGTTAGAAGTGGTTGACAGTCAATGTAGTTGACACATGAAGCGATTTGACTAACACATTACGATTGAACTGATGACGTTCACCCTTGTCTAAAAATTCTAATGACAAAAATCTTTGTTCAAGGAAAGATTTGAACTGATTCATTGTGGGCAAGTAGTCTGAACAATCACTTATTTTCATTTCCCATTGTTTACGTGACTCAGTATCTTGTTTTAAACTCAATACATAAATAACTATAATATAACATTCGTTAGAACTATCCAACAATTCCTTAACTGCGCTGGAGGATTCCAATACAAAATTGTTTTGACTCATAAAGCGTTTAATTATACAATTCGCCAAATATTTTTTATTATTATATCGATTCTTTAATTTAGCCCAACATGTTGTATAATTACTACTAGTTATCGGAATGTGCCGTAAAAGACCTTCAGCTTCTCCTGACAAATGTGATTTTAAATAATGTGGTTTCTGAACATCGTCGAGTAGGGTATTATTGTGTATTAAGGATTTAAACAAATCTCTAAAACTAATCCACTCAGAATAACTTCCGGTAAACATAGGCAATTCAATCTTTGGCAATTTTACAGAATACATCTCTTTAGAACTCTTCGCAGAAGATTCAGAAACCTTACCTAAGCTATCCGAACAAACAATTATCTTCAATTCTTCCCTCAACTCAGTTTTATAATCAGTAAATAATTGTTTCGTGGTCTCATATACATCTTTTATGTTATAATCCGATTTTTCGAATTCAATTGACTTAACCGACGACACAATTTTCTTATGAGTTTCAGAAAACGCTGACCAGTTAGCTTCAAAATTTTCTCATCTAGTTTCTATGTATGAACTGGTTATTCGCTCCTTAGGTGAATTCTTAAAGTTAGACCTTGTTTTACTGATAGTTGAATATAAATTTAACTGTAAATTACTCAAAGCTTTCATATTGAATTATAGATAAAGTCCTTTAAATAAACTTTTCTGGAACTTCTGGATCGCTTTCGCTAGGTAAAGTTCGTGGACAACACGTAAAAAATCACAAGTCTTTGAACTTAATACACTTAGCTGCAAAATCGGGCATAGGTTTCCCGTAGTTCAATTTTTATTGAAATTATTCTAAGTCCATGCACACGGTAAAGATACTAAGTCCAAATTGTTAGTTTAATATTCTAAGTTAATAAGGTCTAAATTGGCTTGTAATGATTAAGTCTCAATGTATTAATTTAGTTGCAGATGTTTAAAGTACTCACAGATTATCTTCGTATCACATCACTGTCACTCACATTTACATAGCTCGTCGCAGTGATATGCGGGGTACTCTCCTCCCGCACCCCAGCTGCTGCTCAAGCTACCTCGAACTGTTTGTGAGCAATAGCGTTGTGTACTATTTGTAAATATACGCTTAAGCGCCACCTTATACGGTCCGCTGATGCTTCTCGCCACTGGCCGCGCTGACGTTACACTTGCAACGGATTTACCATTCAACCTGACTCCACCGCAACAATGAAAATGCACACCAATCCTTCTTCCGGTTGCGAACGACCAATCTATACAACGTCCCAAAAATATCTCGCCTAGAAATAAAACAAGGGTCTCCAGAGTAAGACAATTTATTACCTAAAGTATAGCGGAGGTCATGCAATACAGAAAAATCTTAACACCGCGATCTACAAAAGGGGTCGTCACGGAACAACGCCATCTGTTATTCAATAGTGGTACTAAGTTTATGACACATGTTGAACTTCGATGATTTGTATGTAATAATGATTTAAACAGATTAGACACTGAATTAGCCCCCCTATTATTTACGAGCGTAATAAAAGCAGTTTTCCATACTTTGGGGACAACACCCTGAGTCAAAGACTTGGAGAACAATATTGAGATAGGTGGAATGGAAGGCGATGGAAGGCGCGCATTTACGACGACTTAATTACTGCATTACTGACGAAGCAAATAAAGCTAAGTTCTTAGATATAGAGATTGACAACAAATTGATACGAAAACCTCATGATGAAGAAGTGTGTAAAACACTGAGTAAATCAGCATACGCTCTCTTTCAACTTTTAAAGAAAGTCAACAATCAAACGGCATACCATGGACTGGTTGCCTCTGTTTTGCGGTATGGTGTTATTTTTGGGCACAGGCTACTGATATCCTGATGATGTTCGGTGACGCTTTAACCTAGATTCATTATGTTCAGTGAACTTTTGTCTACCGCGTTAGCCGGGTGTATTAAAACATTTCATTCAACATTCATTAAACCTTTTGTAAATTTTTAGTCAATAAGAACATTTGTGTGTAAAGAAATAAATAGGGTTTACGCAAAACTTTGTTTCACTTCAAAAACACTGACACCTCGTGAAGTACCCCGACATCATTTTGTTGAATGAAATGTTTGCATACACCCGGCAAACGCGGTAGACAAAAGTGCCTTGAATATAATATAATGAATCTAGGTTAAAGCGTCAGGCCGATATTGCAAAGTAAGACGTTCGGTGAAAACACCGAACAGGGCGCTTGTATTTAGGATGCAAAAACGATGCATAAGATAAATGTGCGTTGTTAAGATCACAGACAGCTGTCTTCCTTACGTTAAATCTTTGAAAATATAAACATTCCCGTCTTTATATATATTGGAAACGGCTTTATTTGTGATAAATCTTCCACATCTATTTAAAAAATTGTTGGCAGTCAGAAGCAATCCAATATGAACTTAATATGTGAATCAATTGTGTCAAGTAAAACCGCACCAATGCAAAAAAAAATTGTTTGGAAATGCCCCACGCATTTATAACCAAGTACCCAATATGATTAAAACTATGGCTGTATTGAAATTTAAAAGGGCACTAATGGAAATATTAATTAAAAAAGTTATTACACAATTGACGAATCAAATCAAATAATTTATTTACATAATACATGTTAAAAAGGTGTTACAGGTATAAAAGGTACATTGTTTTATAACCTTATGAGAGTATGCAAATTATATATAAGGTACTATGGCAACATTAAATATTTGTTCAGCGTATTAAGGTTCACTTTCGGTTGGCACAGAAACTGGAGATATAAGACGTTTGTTTGCTTCAATGCTTTATTTTGTACTAAATATTCTAACATGACATGCTTCTATTTAAACAGTAAACAATCCTTTCCAACATACCGCCCACAAAAAGAGTTTTAAGTTCTTTTAAACTAAATGTAACGTTAAAATTCATTTACACATTGCAAATAACAATCAAATATTAGAAACAAAATGTTACATAGTCATAACTATAACCATCTGTCAACTAATTAAATTGCATGCTCAGTAAATCAATCTTACTTCATTAAAAACAACAATTAAATAAACCTATACGGTATCCATATAAAATTTAAACCTTGGTGTCTACAGGCAGGAGACATAATTTACGAACTGATCGCTTAACTATGTGGTTACCGGTTTTCACACTATATACTCTAGTAACTGCATCTTGGCCAGGGTGTTTATCTACGATGCGTCCAAGTGGCTATTTCCCTGGAGCAGTAATTTCCATCTTTACGAGAATTATATGACCAATCTTTAAGCCTGGAACTGTCTTTAACCACTTAGGGCGTTGCTATAGTCAGGCTCATCATGCTGCCATCGCTGCCAAAAGTCATTCAAGAGCTTTTGTGTGTGCTGCCATCGAGATAGTCTGCTAACAGGTACGACGGTGAAGGTCCCCGATCAGGAAGTGTCCTGGAGTGAGTACTTCCATGTCATCTTTGTCTGTATCATCGATGGGGCACAAGTGTCGCGAGTTTAGGCAAGCCTCAATCTGGCACAAAAGCGTAGTCATCTCTTCAAACGTCATGTGACTGTTCAAAACTCGTTTGAGGTGATATTTAGTGGATTTTTTACCGGCTTCCCATAGACCACCGAAGTTCGGACTGTATCCCGGAATAAAATGCCACTGCGTCCCATCCTTGGCCAAAGTATTTACTATATCACCTTCGAATTCTAATCTTCGTTCCAGGTTTCAACAAGCTCTTTGTTGACTCCGACACTCCACATATGATTGCATCTTCCTCTATGTGATACAAATCTTCAAAAGATCTAAGATCTTCTTGAGCGGCTTCAAAATGTTTGTATAAGGTTCATATTCGGTTTGCGCAAATATGACCATGTTTCCGATTTCCGTGTGAAGCTCAAGTGGTTGCCAATTCGCCTTCGCCGGAATGCTCATATTCTTTCTCTTCTATATAATGTGCTCTTTACTCCTTCCACCCCTCGTTACCTCAAGGATCGTTTTCAGTTTATCTGCGATTCCCACACGAAATCACTTAGGTCATCGGATAACTTGCGACTTAAAATGCCAATGCATTCCACCTCTTTCTTGGATAAATCTTTTACTGTCCAAGCTGCTCGTCTGTGGAATGCATTGCCCGACCCAATAAAACGCGCCCAGTCATTGCCTGTATTTAAAAGACTCGTAAAAGACCATTACCTGTCACTGTGATTGTCGTTGGTCAACATTTACTTTCATTGCCTATATATATTGAGTATGTATGTATTTATGTATATATTATACAACATATGTATGTATTTGTGTATCTGTAATAATATTATTGTATTAAAGTAAATATTCGTAATTTTGTGTGTTACACCAATGGCAACCCCATTTCATGTCCAGGCTATCACTATCCATTCCAGGTTGCCTGGAAGAGATCGCGGTAAGCGATAAGGCCGCCCATTGTATGTATTTTATTTTTAAGTTTCCTTTTCTATGTCTTAACTTGGTGTACCTACAATAAAGAATATATAAATAAATAAATCTTCTGAACGCTCCGATTAACGCTTCAGATACCAGGTCACCAACAAGTTCTAAATTGCCATACATATAAACAATTAAATATAGCCCTTGTTCGTTTTAGCGCCTCTTCCTCTTGACATTAGTATGGGGTACGGGCCAGCAAATTCAACACCACAGTTCAAGAGTGCTCGCGCCGGTGTCACTCTTTCTTTGGGTAAGTCCCCCATTAACTGGGTTATAATTTGAGCCCGCTGTTTTGTCCAAATAAAAATTTATGGACTGTAGCCCTGACTAAATCTTTTCCTTTCACAATCCAGTACTTAGATCGAATTTAATTAAGTACTAACAGTACACTTCCATGGAAAGTTACCATATGTACATCGGTCACAATTAATCTAGTGAAATATAATTTATTATCTAAGATGGTGGGGTGTTTTCAATCCTTATCTATATTAGCGTATCGAATTCTGCCGTCCACCCTGAGGATATAATTTAGACCTAAATGTGGATTGAGTGACTTCAATTCACTTCTGTTCTTAACTATACCTTTCTCTGTCAGGTCTTTAATTTCTTCTTTAAAACATTCTTTTTGTGTTATTTTTATACATTTGTGCAATGATTTTACTAATTCTTCAGTGTTTAGACTAATTTGTATTTTTCTTTTTTCAGGTTTAAAAATTGTCTACAATATGTCACTGCTTGCAATAACTCCTTTAGTGTATCACAAATCTCTAAGCGGGTTGACCAACTTTTCTCTTTGACAGATTGTTGCTACCGTATAATGTTTAAATTAATAACTTTTTTCATTTCTAGGTCCGTCGAAGTGTTTATCCTGGTAAATATTTGTGAGAGATTAATTGTTTGATATTTTTTTAAGAAATGTCACATTTATTTTGAACTACCTCCGGTCAATAATAGTATTGTAACCGACTACTTTTCCCCCACTTTGTGAGCGAGTGTTGCTATAAAAGGGGCGCGCTGTCTTTCGACAGATCAGGATCGCCACTAGTCGTGCACCAGCAAACAAGTCACACGCATATCAGTATCACCTACCGCACGGACCACCATCTCCACCTACCCTCAATACTACCGATAGTGTGAATTCTTGCGAGTTCGCACTTTCGTGGGAATTTAGGGCGGGTTTCGCTGCTGCCTAACGGTTGTCGCTCGCGCACAACCGTTATAGTGGTCGCGGAAAAACTAGTCCCCCATAGTTTTTCATGCTTTTAGGCGTATTTAAAAAGCCGAAGAAGGAAGAAAGAAGCAGCAGATGTCTCCGCCAGGCGCCCGCGGCCCTACGGGTCGCGGCGCCCACAGCCAGCAAGATCCCCGTGCGCCCATGGACCGGACGTCCTCGCTCCCCAATCTGGGGACCATGATGTCCGCCCCCATGCCAGCAGAGGAACAACGCCGCAGCCAGCAGGACAGCGCAGAGAGGAGGCAAGGCAGGCAAAGTGCCATCGACCCGACAGCTTCACCTACGTCGCCGAACAGGTACTGTGCCCCCTCAAAGTGCCGCCCCGTTCAACCGCTACCGTTAGCGAACCCGAAAACTCCGGTACCCGCTAACCGTAGTAAAAATAGGACGCCGGAATCAAAATTTTCAGTGGTTTCTCCGGGTACCCACATTGAACAAGGGCCATCAACGTCCCGTTCGACAACCCGCGAATCTCACGGAAAAACCCAGCAGCCGCGCTCGTCACACCCTAGCGCTACTTATGCACAATCGGTGCACCAAACCGCGCGTACAAACGCCCCACGCGCAACTACGTCGTCGCGCGTGTCTACCCACTCAACCCAAGGAGCAGCATCTATGCCTGCCCCACACTCAACCTCAGCTACACGAACTACACCAGCTGCGCCCAGACACTCTACATCGAGTACAACTGTTGTGCGCATTTCTACCCGCGACCCACGCATAAACAGGGAACATGCCCACCAGAGGGCACCACATGTGGGTTCGGCGTCCAATACCGGCTCGCCTGCACCGCCACGCACCGCCGCGTATGATTCCCCCGCGTTCCGCTCGGGCCAATCAAGTTTGAGCGGGTCGAGCACCTCGCTCGCGTCATACGGGCGTAGGACAGACACCGATGACCTGCAAACACCAACATCGCCCTACCCCACCATGGAAATGGAACTAGACTTTCAGGCAGGAGGTAGGGCTCTAAGACGGCGTAGGAGCCCGGAAGAAGCTACGGAGGAAGCGAAACGCTACCGCCCCGACTCACAGCGCACAGAGGCGCGTGAAAATCGGAGCGCAAACTCGCCTACCTTCGCCGAGGCCGCGCGACGTACCCCTTCACCTAGGGCGTCCGCCGCCTCCGCACACAAGAACAGTCCTGCAAGGGTAAGTGACGAGCCTTCACTTACCCAAAACCCCGGCACAGCCCCCGCACCCACTACCGCTGGTAATGACTCGAAAAACCGGCAAAAAAATAAAAGACCCCGCTACCCTCCACTCATAGTAGAAAAACTTCCGAACTGGGCCACGCATTTCAAGGCCCTGGCGAACAAATTAGGCCGCCCACCGAACGCGCGCCCCTTTAGACAGGGAGTTCGTTTCTCTCCAGAGAGCGAAGATGAATACAGGGTGGTACAACGATACTTGACCACCCTGGAAAAAGAGGCCGGAATCAGCTGGTTTGCCTACAGCCTACCAGCTGATAAAAAATTGAAGGTAGCCATCAGGGGGCTGCCGGCGGACACAGACCCCCAGGAGATTGAGGAGGAGCTCCGCAAACAAGGATACGAGCCGGAGTACGTACGGCACATCAATGCCCGTCAGGGAAGACCCGGCTGCGTGTTCCACGCCGTGCTGGCTAAGACAGAGAATGTCAGAGCTATCTATGACACCTCCGTGTTCATGTTGATGCGGGGGGTCAAGATAGAGGCATGGCGTGGGAAACGTGGGCCCGCCCAATGTCACCGGTGCCAGCTCTTCAGACACAGCTCGCACCAGTGCCACCGCCCCCTCGCCTGTGTAAGATGCGGAGAGGGACACGCGGCACGTGACTGCCCGCGTCCTAGAGAAGAGCCGGCCACCTGTGCAAATTGCAAAGGACCGCACCCGGCTAACAATATAAAAAGCCCTATATACCAACAAGAACTCAGACACAGGCGGGCGGGCACAATCGCCATCACGACCGCCTCATCATCACGCCAGCCACAGAAAGTGGCACAAGCAGCTATCCAGCCGACGGAAGAGGCCCAAGGCGAGTCGTTGATGGCGGCAGCAAATGGGCCCACGCAACGCGGAGAGGCTACCTCCTCAGGGCAGAGGAGTAAGAAAAGAGGAGGAAAGGGTAGGAAAACCCACCCTCCAGCGACCGAAGAAATCACCCAAGAGGCAGCCCCTGTCCAAAAACAAACACAGGTACCAACAGCCAATCAAAAACAGGCGCAGGCAACCACAGCCAATCAGAAGGCCCCTAGCGCCGGCACAACGCAACAGAGGCGCCACACTGCGGGCAAAGTTGGTACTAAAAATAGTACCAACCAATCCGCCGGCGCTAGCAAAACTACACCGGCCAATCAAAACCAGGCATTGGTTAACAAGAAAGCTACAGATGACCAAAACAAAAATTTCACGGCCTGCGCCATACAATTATTGATGGACCTAATTAAGGCCATCAGTCAGGGGCAGGACGTGGAGCAAGTCATCCTCGACGGCTTAGCCGCCTTATTAACACTCTATCATGGTAAATAAGCCGTTGAGGGTGTTACATTGGAATGCCCGCGGCCTCAGAGGTAAGGTCGCCCACCTCCGCCATCTCCTGAAGGAACAAAACATCGACGTGGCGCTCATAAACGAGACTCACCTGGGACCTGAAGATAGGTGCAAGTTCCCGGGTTTTCTCGTTTACAGGAAGGACGAACGGTCGGCATCTAACACTCGATACCGTGGCCTGGCAGTCATAGTAAAGAGAAGAGTCGTCCATCAAGAGCTCCCCCTACCCCAGCTGAATTCCATGTACGCCCTGGGCGTGCAGCTGCACGTAGCCGGCGAGGATATACAGATCTACGCCGTGTACAAACCGCCCGGCAACACTCTGGACCTAGCAGAAGTCCGGGCGCTGCTCAACAACAACTCAGGACACCCGACTATCCTCGCCGGTGATTTCAACTGTAAACACCAGGCATGGAATTCATACTACGCGAACCAGGAGGGGCGACGACTCTTCGCGGACGCAGAAGCCTTCGGGTACATGGTAGAAGGCCCTGAGACGCCAACCCACTACCCAGATGTACCCACCCACATGCCAGACGTGCTCGACATCATAGTACACCGAGGGCTGAGCTGCCAGGTCACCCAGCAGGTGCTGGAAGACGAGCTGGAGAGCGACCACCACCCAGTACTTGTCGTACTATCGGGCATGCCGACCAGACTGAAGCCACCAGCGCCACGTCGCATCATTGACTGGGACAAATTTTCAGAAAGGATCGAATCCACAACCCCTACTCGGCCGGTCACCTCCGTTGAGGATGTGGACACCCTAGCTGTGGAGGTCACTGCTTGCATTCAGCAAGCACTGGAAGAGGCAACGATGACGCAGCAGCAGGGGAGAGTGCTCCAGCCGCCCCTGCCAGCGCGCATCCGACGCCACATAACGGAAAAAAGACGCCTACGCAAGCAGTGGCAGCAACTCCGATGTCCTGCAATGAAGACACAGCTAAACAAACTCACGGAGAAGGTGAAGGCCGAGCTTAGAGCTCTTAGCGCCGCGAGCTGGGAGGACAGAATTGACGCCGCGGAGGGCGATTGGCCCTCCCTACACCGGCTGTGCCGACAGCTAAGAAACACCCCAGCTCCGGTTCGTCCACTTCAGAGCAGCGACGGGGCAATGAAGTACATGGCAAAAGACCGGGCGGAGGTCTTCGCAGAACACCTGGAGCGTCAGTTCCAACCGAACCCGACCGCCGAGCACGCACACGTCGCGGCAGTCGAGAAACACCTTGGAGACTACTTCGCTACGCCGGTAGCTCCTGAAGAAGATGCCGTCTATTTTTCGCCTGGCGCAGTCAGACGCGCCATCTTGCGAACGAGCCCTAGGAAGGCCCCAGGTGCCGACGGGATCACCAACGCAGCGCTGCGCCACCTGCCATACCGAATGGTAGCGGCCCTGGCGCGCCTGTTCACGGGGATCCTACGCACGGGCTCCTTCCCGGACTCGTGGAAAGAAGGGCGCGTCATAATGCTGCCCAAGGCGAATAAGAACGTCCTGAAGCCTGAGAGCTATCGGCCGATCACTCTCCTGCCCACCATCTCCAAGGTGTTCGAATCCCTCCTGCTGCGACAACTCACACCTCACCTAACACCCAGAGAGGAACAATTCGGGTTTCGCGCGGAACACTCTACGACGCTCCAGTTGTCGAGGGTACTCAATATGATGCACCTGCTGTCGTCTACAGTTAACAAGAAGGAGTACGCGGTAGCAGTATTCCTCGACATGGAGAAGGCCTTCGACCGAGTATGGCACGAAGTCCTGCTGTACAAGTTGTCCCACACAGGTGCCCCCCGTCGCTTAATTCGTGTGATTCGATCCTTTCTGACCAACAGGACTTTCAGCGTGGTGGTAGAGGGCGAGCTGTCCGCACCCCGCCCTATAATGGCGGGTGTGCCGCAGGGCAGCTGTCTCTCGCCTGCGTCCTACGCCTGCTACACCGACGACATCCCCACGACGCCAGAGGCGACGCTCGCGCTGTACGCTGACGACGCCGCGTACATAACAACATCACTCAACACAAGTCACGCGGCGCGTAAGATGCAGCGCGCCCTCGACCTCATTCCCGAGTGGCTGTCGAAATGGCGCCTAACGGTAAACGTAGGTAAGACGCAGGCACTCGCCACAGGACAATCTCAACTGCCACCACGACTGAAACTACAAGGAGCCGACGTCGAGTGGTCGCCTCACGCCAAATATCTTGGTGTGACAATCGACCGTCGGCTCTCGATGGGGCTGCACGTCACCAATGTGGTGAACCAGTGCAGGGTCGCCCGCAACCTACTTAATCCAGTGCTATCATCCCGCCTCCCAGCCCGCACCAAGCTGGGCTTGTACAAAACTTATATCCGTTCAATTCTAACCTATGCCACCCCAGCTTGGTACGTCCTCACTAGCGAGTCGAACAAAATGAAGCTCCGCGCGCAGCAAAATCTATCGCTGCGCCGCGTTATGAACGCTCCTCGCTACGTGAGGAACGATGTCATCCAGCGCGACACCGGGATTGAGAGCCTGGATGCATTCATCGGACGCCTCGCGACGTCTATGTTCGCGCGGGCCGACGCTTCTGCCTGGCTGCATATCAAAGATATGGCGCCATGGCACGCACGCCCGCCGGACAAAAAACGTCTACCGCGGGACCTCCTCACTGCAGACTGTGCAGCCCCATCCTCATCCCGGATTTGACGCCTGAGTAAGCAGCATCAGTCTACACGCTGCTTACTCAAACAATAACACTGCCCACCCTACACTACATCTACGGCGTGAAGTTTGTTCTAAGTTAATATAGACACGCTTCACGTCGAATACAGCCAATCGCTACTAAACACTCGCTAGTACACTTGCACCGAATAGCGCTGCGGTCGCCTCGCGCGCTATTGTTTCATGAGCGGTGTAACTCAGTACATTGCCGCTCCTACATACATTTACGGCGCTAGTAGTCGCTTACACTCTCTAAACTGTAGGTTCGTCCAAGTCGGCATTTCTGCGCTGGTCACCTTCGCTGGGCTTCACAGGGTACGCCCTGAGTTCCACCTGGTGGGGGTGCACCGCCAGGGTGCCGTGAAGAAGCGGCGAGTCGTTCAGCAACGCTCGCCGCGGCGCGCCTACAGCCACACACAACAAGAAAACATAGCGAGCGTGAATTTAGCAATTCCCGCTCGCACCACGCCAGGTCCAGGGGACCACCCAGCGACGGGTTCGCAGTTGCGAGCCACGGTACTGCACTCGCGGCCAGGGGACTGAGTCTCGTGACCGCTCGCCTACCACATGGAGTCGACAGATCAGAAGTTGTTCGATTGTGGACACGGCACAACAGTGCTCTGAACTGTCAGGTGAGTTTTGTTATAATATTATCATTGACTTTTTATTTCTTTCATGTTTTGTTTTGACCGTTATTATGTTAAAACTATAAATAATGTTTTATTGATTACTGTGTTATTTTGGTCCTGAATATAATGAACAAACCTATTTATGTCTATTATTCCAACGCCTCCCACATATTATTTCCTTTTGTTTCAGCCAGTCTGGTCCTTCCCACCCTAATCGACAATTCTTCAACTCTGATAACAGCATGCCCTTGGATACGACATCTGCTGGGGTTTCTTAGGATAGTACGTGAAACCTTAACCGTTGTTACCGATGTTATCGATTATCGTATCGACTCTGTTCCTCACAAACGTTTGCCATCTTGCAGGATCTCCTTGCAACCATGATAAACTATTGTCGAGTCTGTCCATGAAAATATTTGTTTAGTAGGAATATGCATGGCTTCGCTTATTTCCTTTAATAATTTTGAAAGTAAGACTGCGCCGCATAGCTCGTCACGGTAGTGACATTGGTTTTACCGGTGGAACTCTGGATTTGACAGCAATTATAGTCGTTTTGTATTGATGGTCTTCTCCTAACACCCTCAGGTAAGCTACAGCTCCGTATGCTTTATCAGAAGCATCACAGTGTCCGTGTACAGAAGCGATCTTTATGCTTTCACTTGTGCATTGTAACCATCGCTGCAGTTCAATCACCTTCAAATGTGATTAGCTTTCTCTTATACTAATCCACTCTTTTTATGTATCAGGGTCTACTTCAGCATTCCAGGTGGAATGCTTCAGCCACAAACTTTGGATTAATATTTTTGCAGGTACAATCGCCGGAGCCAGCCATCCCAGCGGATCGAAAAGCCGGTGAACGTCAGCCAAGATTTTTCTTTTTGTTACTACTAATATCAGCGCAGCGTTATTATCTTTTTAACATCGTTTCACATGCTGAGATAGGAGCCGTTTTGGTCTCGCACGGGGTTATTTACATTTTTTATTTTTTTATTACTTATTGTTTATGTTTTGCTTAACTAATGTCTCCTGTGCGGGTCACAAATAAAAAAAAATCTTTCTTTCTTTACTCCTGTCATAAGGGCGTAATCAAGGTGATAATAAATAGTGTCTTCACCCAAATTCCAGGATAAACCTAGTGTTCTGACCGTACCATGCAACTTCAAGACTATTTTAACTTAACTACTATGCTATTCAGCTTCAAATTGTTTCAGAAATTTTCTACTGTTAGATGCCCATTTTTGCAGCTTGAAACCTCCTCATTGCAGGATATAGCTAATATCTTTAGCTACTTCTATAGCTTGTTCTACTGTATCCATTCCAGACATTAAATCGTCCATAAAAAAATCATGCTTGATGGTTTATTATAGCAGCTACTATGCGTTATCCCATAGTAGCTGAACAACTAGCAGAAAATGAAGGCAAAGATTATTCTTTGCCTTCATTTTCTGCTAGTTGTTGCAGCGTTTTCAAAGCGCGGTAAGGGTCAGAAGCAATACCAAATGTACCTCGTAGCAGGCGACAATCCTTAATTGTTTCAGTTACATGCTCACGCCAGGTGATATATTATTGCAACCTTTGGACGAAGCATTAATGACAACTCTAACCTTCGTTGTTTCACTTGTTTTTTTCTGGACTGGACGGTGTGGTAAGTACACGGCTGAATTATCTATCTCGTTTATTGGAACTATTTCCATGTGTTTCAGACCAACACTCCTTCATTACCTTTATATATTCCATCATCAACTGTGTATCATTCTCAAAGCGTTTTTCAAGTTGCATGTATCTTCTCGATACTATATCTCTAGTTTTACCTTCACATGACTTAGGTTTTTCTGATTTTAGTGGTAATTTTACCACAAATCTTCCTTCAATATTTCGCTGGTATGTTTCTTTGAATATTTTCTCACAAATTTCTTCATCTTCTGTTAGTTTCATCTTACTATCCTTTTCTACTTCCCAAAATGATTTCAGCATATTTTCAATGTCAATATGTTGATGCATGACAGTAATATCTGCCGAAGAAGTGGTTTTATTCCACCTTTCCAAAAATAATCCATCCCAGGCATGTAACTTGTGCACGTGGGGAGCCTTATGGACCTTTTTTTCAAACTGCCCTTTAGAATGATGTCATAAATTTGAACACTTAATAAAAGATCCAATCGGCCTGGTTGTATGTAACTTGGGTCTGCCAGGGTGAGGCCTTGTTAATGCGGCCAGTCAGCGATTTTGTGGGTGAAATGTCTTGGTGGTAAATTGGAGGTTATGTTCTTGGGTATGACGTAAGCCTTCAAAGAAATCTTGAAATCATCATCACACCGAGATAATAGTTCGAATTCTACGATATGATTTATGTGTGTCTGTTTCCCCCCAACTGATAAAACACTCTCTCACTGATAAAATTTTCATGTGACCCTTGGTCAATTAAGGCGTGCATTACAGTTGTGCGTCCATTATGATCCTTAACATTCACTAGTGCTGTTGCCAGCAAGTTTCATGATATTCCGGTACTGTATTCTGGCATTTTATTTTAAGTTACCTAACCTTAAAATAAAAACGAAGAAAAGAAAACAGGGACACCGACTGCCGATGAAGAAGTAAGTAATTTTTACCCGGTTGCAAGGAAAGGGTTATTTTTTCGCGCGTATCTTGTAAGTATGTACGTTTGTATGTATGTAATATTATTTATTACCTCATATCTTTCCACCACCTGACGGATTTTTATGATTAATACATCGTTAGATAGTGCCGTTCTAAGTGGTCTCTAGAACGCCACATAGGAACAAACATACATACATACATAGACTGATAAACACATTATACTCCTTCGGCAGTCGGGTAAAAACCACATAATTTGGCATCTCGGCTACTAATGATTTAATAGTGCTTTCATGATGATAATCCTGGCTCCAACATCTATCACAAATTTAAATTCAACTACACATGAATTAAAAATAACCACCACATGGAGTCAATATCACAAATGATGCCATAAAGTTAGCCCACGCCATTCTAGCCGCGCTATTAGCGTATCTGTCCAATCAAACAATAAAATCCTCAGAAAAGCCTTTACAATATCTGTATATTATATAATTTTACTAGAGAATAAGCCGATCACTGAACAAAAACAACCCATTGAACAAGCAGGATTTAGAAAGGGATTCTATACTACCGATCACATACATACTTAAGAGCTCATAATCGAAAAACACCAGGAACTCCAAAGAACATTGTAGTGAAGAATCGAACTCGAAGATTACATCACTCTAATACACCATTGAGTATTGCATTCATTGACTACTAAAAAGCCTTCGGCATTGTTTCACATTACATCACATTATATGGCAAACTTTATAAGCTCAAACTCGCTTTAAAGAATACTCTAAGTGTTTTAGAAAAATTACGACTCTGACACAGCGTTCACAAAATAACTATAAAATCAAAACATCACACAGTAAATGTAAAACCGCCTGGCTAATAATAAATCAAGATAAATAATTTAATGTACCTAGAAATTATTATATTATATAATTTTGAAAATTAAAATCAATAATGACAAAATTACAGATGCGAAACAAATTGCTAACCAATTCAATTACTATTTTATTACTAAAATACAACCCACCCAGTCCAATTATTAAAATACATGCCATCTTAAACAACAAAAACTCGATGTTTATGGCGCCCTGTACACCACAAGAGGCACAGACTGTTATTATGGCCTTAAAACACACAAATAACATGGAATACGATGGCATATCAACCAAAGTAATAAAAGCTGTAGCATCTGAAATATGCGACCATTTGTCTCATATTATAAATCTACTAGCTGACTCCCGGGGCTTCGCTCCCGTCAATTGGCTACTTACCTACCTACACTACCTACCCTACCCTACCTACCCTACCCTAGGGATATGAAAAATAGATAGTAGCCGATTCTCACCTACTGAATATGCATATAAAATTTGGTAAAAATCAGTAAAGCTGTTTCGGAGGAGTACGGTAACTAACATTGTGACACGAGAATTTTATATACTATAAGATGTATTGTAGCTGGCACATTTCCTGACGCACTAAAAATAACGATCGAAAATACTTGCTTAAAGTATTTAAGAAAGAAGAAGAAGGTAGAGAGCTCATGGAATTTTACAGGCCTATTACTCTGATTCCTATTTTCTCGAAAATATTTGAGAAATTAATTCAAAAGGAATAAAACGGTTACCTTGAGAAAAAATATGTATTATGTAATGAGCAAAAGAGTTTTCGCGAAAATAAGACTATAAATATGGCGATCTACGATTTTTTATACACTGTGCTGATACAAGTGGATAAAAAAAGCACCTGTATGTGCTATCTTCTGCGATATGACTCAAGCATTTGACTATGATAATCATGACATTCTAATAAATAACGAATAGTAAAATATACATAATAATAAAAAACGATAAGTAGATAGCGAACCGTTTGAATACGAATACAATACATTTATTTAGGGAAACCAATAGGGTTTAACAGAAATAGCAATGAACCGGAAAAAAAAAGAAGAGAGTCAAAAATAAGTGGAATAAGTACTGAAGCTCAAATAAATGTTGAAAAGTGACATCATCCGTTAATTTAAAAAAGAACGTTATGCAGACTTGTCTTATCTCATGCTTAACAAATGCGTGCCCAACATGGAAATGCCCAAATAAAATAAGAAACGAAATAACCACAGGCCAAAGAGGAATTGAACGCAGTATGTTAAACATAAAGAAAATACAGATAAGACACACAATTATTAGAACAAAAATAAAAAATATTTTTTACAAAAAAAATACTACCGACTTCCAAATAAAAAAACTTCAAAGTGAAAAGTAGCTATATTTTTGGAAGTCGGTGTCTTTCGTTTTTAACAATTTTTTGCGTTATACACACACCAAGTTCCAAAAATAAAGTTATTTTCCACTTTCTAGTTGTACCTACCTAATCGGCAAGTTGTTTAGTAGGTACCTATAATGAATAGATTACCTGAATATCATGAAACTGAAAAAAACCCGTGAAAAGAGAGTGTACCAATGTGAACTGTACACATCTGCGTACCCCTTTAGAGCGTAATGGCGTGATATTATGTTATGAAATGACATAAACAATAAACAGGCTCAATTTTAGGTCCTTTTAATACCCCCATCTAATTTTAGATCCCTTTTTACGGGATGGGTATTTACACATTTAATCCTGACGAATTTAAACAGACATGCGAATGCAGCAATCCCGAGAGATTTGCCGTTATTTATTGAAGCGTTCTGTTGTATATCTTTGAAGTTCTTCATCAGATCGTCACCAAATTAAAATGGGACCAATTTCGGAACATACTCTTTCAACAAAAAAAAAGGATTTTTAATATCGGTGCACAATTTACGGAGATATCGGTGAACAAAAAAAAACAATCATAAAGTCGAACATAGAACCTCTTCCTTTTTATTAAAGTCGGTTAAAAATAGCCGAATCAAACTGGTATCGGCCTTCACCCGAGAGGGATTTCTGTTAAAAGTTATAAAGCTAATTGAAGAATTACTAAAAAAATGTAATACAGGAAATAAAAGGTTTTTCTTACACAAGAATTCAATTCCAATCATCCCAAAACTATTCATCGCACTTATTATAAAGGATGTTTGTAACTCTTTCATGCAAAAAGTACTGAACAGATCTCGATAAATTTGGCACAGAGATAGATCATAGTCTAGAATAGCACAAAGGATACTTTTTATCCGGGGAACATGTTCCCTTGGGATAATTTTCGACATTCACGCGGGCGAACTCACTGGCAGAAGCTAGTAAGTATACAAAACCTAAGAGGTCATCTGAAATAGCAGTTCGCATCAAGACAAATCAAACTAGCCCGAACACGAATGTTAAATCATGTTTAGTTTCTATAACCATCGTCCAGACATTAGGAAACGAGGATACTGATAAATAGACGACATCACACGAGTCGTAGGAAAGAACTGGATCGCAGTATTTATTATTAAGTTTGTTTCACTCCGTCTGCACAGGTACACGTCTGGGTCTGGCGTTGAATGAGGTGGATACAGAACCAAATCATTATGATTATGACGTCCTAAGACGTCATAATACACCACTAACTTGATGTAATAACATAGGTAAATTAACGACACTACTACACTCGTAATCTGGGATTTCAGCATCACTCTCTAACTGCAGCAGCTAGAGAGCTCACCAGACGGCCGGACTCGATAGATAATCAAATCGACGGCGACGGCTGAAATAACAAACGGTGTAGGTGCTCACCACAGCGCACACTGAACAAGTTTGTACAGCAGCTACAATAGCGCACTGTCTACACGGCAGGGCGGGCCGGGCGGCTCTACATGCAAACTACGAGACAGAACATTTTTAATCAAAGTTCGAGCAAAAGCTTTGATAGTGTCGCTGGTGAGCAGTGAGCGGTGAGCTCGGCTATTGTTACTGTTTGTGGGTGTGTGTGGTCAGCGCGCACTTTGTCTCCGATACAGTTTCTGCGCCGTCACACGTCATCACGAGTCGCGTCCACCATGACCGAACGAACGGCAACTTACTGGGACACAGCGCTACGAGTGATCATATCCTTGCAGTTCGGTGACCAGCTTTAATGGGCCGGTCTATCTATGCTATTTGGATCCGAGTTCTTCATACAAAACAATTATCACACTAATAATATTATAAAGGCGAAAGTTTGATAGGGTGTTTGTATGTTTGTTACTCTTTCACGCAAAAACTACTGAATAGATCTGGATGAAATTTGATAAGTGATTATAGTCTGGCATAGCACACATTTCAGACAATCCCCTATGATATTCCCTTGGGATAATTTTCGAAGCCGCTGGCAGAAGCGTATTTTGTGGTTAGACTTTTAGTGCCGCTTGTGTACTATCAGCCTAATTGATTCTTGACCCGTCTTAAGCGTATTTCACAAGTAGATTGAATTCTGCCTTAACAATATTTTCTTCCAAAAAAAAAGACTGGTAATCGAATGCAAGAAATTACTTTACAATACGTTCGCTTACTTTGTAGAAACTAACGTAAGTTATTGAACCTACATTTAATTTTGTAGCAATAAGACATAAACATTGCAGTGAACTACTTGAAGACGAAAATGCGATGAAAGTCATGCGGTGACAAAAACGTATCGCTTTTGATCTCCGGTGTCCACGTCACGAGCTGCCCACTCACGACACGAGAAACTGCGGCCTCCCCACGCCTCCCGCTCGCTATGACGTGATGTGACGTGCAGTCAGTCGGCGGGACACGTGGCGCCGCCGCCGCCGCCACGTGTCTCTCACAAAGCGCTTCAGTCAGCCGTCACGTCACGCAGATAAAAGTGATATGAACCGCCTGGCTGACGTCAGAAGTTTGACGGGTGCCGGCTGTTTCTCGTGCGCCAAGTAGTTTGCGGTCGCGGTTGACACCATATAGTATACTTGGAGATTGCACTTCGAGAGGTACCGGTAAGTACCAGTCAGCCACAACAGAGTACCCACTGAAACAAGCATTTCTTTTAAGTTGCTCGGTCAGGGGTAAACTTATATCGTTGTGAGTGACGGACGGCTGTTCATGCGGCTGTACGAACGAGAGTGAACGAAAGCGAAACTGCCACATTGGCAGTTACTACTGAATTCTACGAATCTTACTAATATCATAAATGTGAAAGTTTGGATGGATGTATGTTTGTTACTCAATCACGGCAGTATGATCTGGATGAAATTTCGCACAGAGATAGATTATAGTCTGGAATAGCACATAGGTACTATTTATCCCGGTATAATGTTACATTGGGATAAGAAACACAATTTTCAAGCTAGTCATAAATATGATGAAGAACTGATAAGGATCTTTGTGCATTCTCTAGGTAGGTACACAACAGTTCTAAGTGATGTCATACGATTAGATGGTGTGGTAAAGACACCGCGTTCTAACGTTACACGACATTGAGGCTGCGAGTCCCCGAGCGCTCTCCCCACGCAGCCCGAGATAAGTTCGCTTCGAGAACCGACTTGATGTCCCTAACCCGGAGCTATGACCAAATAATAATAAGCGAGTGTTTCTGACAGAATGATTAAATCGAATAATAAAACGTGGCATCGATCGATTGAATTCTGCCGCGGTGATGATTTTGTTTTTTGAGAGATGTATTTTTTTGATGCACTCGTTTTCTCGAAACGCTTCGTCAATTTTTTGAACCCTCATAACTTGGGTTCGGATTATACCAGATAAACAAAATTCTCAGGATATGATGTCAATGGTGGACTTTTTAAACATATAAAGGTTTAATTAGGTAAAAAGCTTTTTACTTTAGATTTTATTGATATCTAAAAAACCCTGATTTCGTCACTAATTCACTCACTGATGATCAACAAAATTCTTAGGATACTTTCTGAAGTCCTAGAAGGCTGAAATTTGGTATGTCAGCTAGTATTAGTACACAAACAACAAAAACATTCTAAAACTTGGAACTGTTACCCCCAACCCCTTAAACTAGGGGATGGAAGTTTATATGAGACTTCCGTAGATTTTGAAGCTAGAGGTCTGAAAATTGATATTGGAACTCCTTATCATCAAAACATATAATAAATCTGTAGAAAAGTCGTTTTGGTACATCGAAAATATTTCCAATAAAAATTGCCAGGGTGTTAAAGGAGAACCAACCCATTTCCAGCATTTTTAGATTTTTGTCTGTTGATCTGTTTATTTGTGCACGCATCACGTAAAATCTACGAAACCAATACAGATAATTTTTATACATAAAAATTGTGCGTAACTTTAAGTTTTACTTAAATCAGAGTAAAGTTGCTTCACTTCTGGGACAGTTATTTAATAGGAGTATCATTACAGTTTCTCATTCAACTTTCTTTTAAAATATCAACTATTTTCAACCCTGACTGTTAGGAATATAATCAGTCGTCACCAAATAAGGATCAAAGTAGAATCTATACTTCACCATATTATAAAGCTGAAGAGTTTGTTTGTTTGAATGCGCTAATCTCAGGAACTACGGGTTGGAATTGAAAAATTATTTTTGTTTTGGATAGTCCATTTACTGAGGAAAGTTAAAGGCTATATAACATTACACTACGACCAATAGGAGCGGAGCATACATGAAAAATATTGAAAAAACGGGCAAAATTTTTTTGAGAGCTTCCGTTGCGTGCGCTGCGCAAGCGGTTAAGGTTACGCAACATTCATGTATGTAGGGTAGGTAGGTAGCCAGTTAACGGGAGCGAAGCCGTGTGGGACAGCTAGTAATATTATATGATGGAACTGGAGTATTTTAATATGGCGTGCAAAGTTTTTCCTATATGAAATAACTCGTAGCCAGCAGCCAGCACAGGTGCAGGCAAACAGTTGTGCGTATTACTGAGCATAAAAATTTAATCAAAGTCACTCAACTTTGTTCAGCTCTGCAAAAAATACAGACGTGTAATGTCTTCCTCCGCGGGGCAGGCGAGGTGGCGCATGGCACGACACAGTTACCGACGTTGTTAGCGGCACTGCTGGGCCCGTCAGTTGGCCGAGTGGCAATCTCACTTTTCCTATCATTATTATAATTAAATGGCACCTAATGCAAGCACCGTATTTTATAATTAATCGCATGATTATAACCGCTTCTTCCCCAATCAGACACGGATATATTTTAAGCTCTCTCCGAATCTTTTAAAGTTAGATTGAACAGGCTTCTTCTGGGTAAACTCACTCCATCGTCGACTTTGTCTTTGTCACCTCTGACTTAAACTAAAGTCAAGGGATTGTTTCTTCCCCTCACAATGTTGCTGAGTTTGGTCAACTTACTGCAACCTTTTCTTACCATGACCTTATCTATCTGTCTTATCGTATCCAGTCTCCTAAACGAAAACCTAATTTATGTTATATGCGTAATTATAATGGGATTGATCTGGTGGCGTTGAAGCGTGATGCAGGTGATATCGACTGGTCTCTCGTTCTTGATAGCGCGTGTGTTGATGATAAGGTAATCTGCTTCAATGCCAAACCACTGAGTTTATACGACAAGCATGCGCCGCGTCGGCGAGTTAAAGTTAAGCATAATCCTGCTCCGTGGATGAACACTCAAATTAAAGACGCTATTGCTAGTAAGGACAAGGCGAAGAGCAGATATAGGCGCAGACCCAGGAATCAGAATCTTACTCATTTCAAAGCACTACGTAACCACTACAACCGTCTGTGTCGGGATGCTAAGAGAGGCAATTTCCATGAATCTCTACTTGATCGCAAGTCCTCTGAAATTTGGCGATTTCTAAAGTCTGTCGGTATCGGCAAATCTCCCACTAATACCTGTAAAGATGTTGACATTCGTCATACAGTTTATGTTTTCTTTAGAGCAACGTTCGATGTTTTCATTTTTTATAAACTTCAGTAAGGTTTCAAGTCCGACTCGCAGACTTGGGCGGTTTTTTTATATCACGCAAAAATATTGTAGTTGTGTGGGCTGCCTCATTTAAGAAATTGTTGGTTCAACATACAAACTTTCACCGCTTTAAGGATGATTTTCGGGATAAAAACTATTCTAAATGGCCTTCCTAGGGTCTCAAATTATCGGAAAAGGCAACAGACAGACTGATAGAGTTACTTTTGCATTTCTAATATTAGTATCGATAGTATGGATAATATCGCACCACCCTAATTTTAAGAAGAGCTCGGAGAAAAATTATAATAACTGCCAGCGGCTTCGCCCGACTGAAAGTCGGAAATTATCCCGAGAGAACTGCGTACTCCCGGGATATACCAAATTTAATCAAAATCGGTTTCGTGGATCAAGCGTTGTTATGAATTTCGACGGCAGTTAATTGGTGCCCATTCAAGCCTGGATAAGTCGATGATAAGAATTTTGAAATATTTTGGGACACATGTTTTCTATTTGTCAAAATTCCAAGGAGAAAATGCCTTATATCACCTGCTGTACATAATTATTGTAAACACGTATTGGAGTATTGGGGGTAGATAGGAATAGGAATCAGAGCGACACCTCAACCGCCGTGAGTCCTCGGGGCGTGAAACAAGAATACTTATGACTTACTACAGTCAGTATGCTCCTATAAGTCGCGGATATACAATTGTCTAGCCTTCTGTTACTTTCAATCAATTTACCTAATATCGGTATTCCACTAACATCACGTCTCATAGGAAGACTGTAAATCTGTAAACTCTTTCAGGTGTAACCACGGCCTCTCATCAACAGTTATACAATTTTAGGTGTAGACAGAGTTAAAAAATACTTGTCACTGTAATCTTGAAATTTTAATACGTACTATCAATCAATTAGTTAACTCGGCGTTTTACTTATTCAAACTCGTAAATATATTAATCGCTGACTATTATTTGATTTCGTAAGAGAGAAGAGAGTTTTTCTAGAAAAGATGACTGTTACAGTCTCCTTTAAAAAATCTTTCCATCTGGACCATAATGTTACAACTTCGATTCGCTTGCCAGGTGTCTGTACTCAGCCAAATGGCCCGCCAAAGTTTTTTTATACTTTTAATTGTATGAAATATATCTTAATAAAATTTCAAGCTTGGGGTCAATTTTTTTATTTTACACTTTCAAAATCTCGTAGTGATGATGTGCAATGTGCAGCTCTGTGGACTGCTAGTCGTGGTTATCGTACCAAGCATGCTTTGACTATGAAAGAGTTCCTAGCCTTGCAGGAACTCTGTTACTTGCAGGGTTCAGTAGCCAGAAGATAGTATCGAACAAACTCATAACTGGGTTTAGAAAGATTTTGTCTCGACACGTATCTGTACTTCTTCTTTTCGTGTCGTGGTGGGTACATTTTGAATGATACTGTTTGGGCCTATATAGGGGCCAGGTAAACTGACATTTGAGAAACCCCAGCAAATGAGACATCGTCTGATCTGTACTGTTGAGTTACAAGCTCGCCACAGCCTCTACACTGTGTACTAAGTGGGTACTGCGCCAGAAATTACGAGTACGTGGGTACTGCAAGCTATAGTGACAAAACAAGCAATGCTCGTGCACCGAGTGGAACCCTCCGGCGCCGGCCGCAGCCCCTGTGCAGCGAGTGGAACCCTCCGGCCGCAACCCCTGCGCAGCGAGTAGAACCCTCTGGCTGCAGGGCCTGCGCAGCAATTGCCTTTCAACAAAACGTGCGAGCAATCACTGGGGCTCTCACACTGACCACGGTGCAATGTTAGTAGTAGCGCTCCAAAGATACCTCTCGATATTTGAATCAAGCTCTGTTGTAAGGGGTTGGAGAAAACTTGAAACTATTACTTAGTCTTATTCTAACTTTAACAAAGTATTTATGTGTAATATTATTTATTTATTTGTTAATCAACATTAAGATATTTGTCAAGGTAGGTCGGTTCATTTTTAAATCTGATCAGTATATCTACTACTTATTCTATAAAAATCCGTCACCGCGAAACTTTAGGTGAAGTTAGCTTAAGGTTCCCCTAGTCCACGGCACGAACTATTTTGTGCGCGAGGTTAAAATGCATTCTATCTCATCCGACAACACGTGCAAAAGAGATAGATACTGTGATGAGAGCGAGATAAGACGCTAGTTCGCGTACGAATTAGCTCTTTTGCGAATTTGTATCGAAATGGATGATGATTTAGGACGAAAACGAGCGCGCGAAATTTTATAAACAGGCCTTTGAGATATCATGAAAAAACTATTTAATATTTATGTTCAAAATAGAATTATTTGCATTGTTAAATTACTAATATATTCCTGTATGGAGGCCGTTTTGCAATTTTCCTTCTTCTTATGGTATTTATTTCCACCCAAAGGTGCGTTAAAATTAGTGCTAAAATATGGAACTTTCGACGCTCATAACTTTCAAATATTATTTTTTTTTTTTGTTTCCATAGAGGGCTAGATAATGATGAGACAAATTGATATCATGTTTTATTTTGAACGTACATTGTCAAACAGTGGAGTAATCGCTAGACTACGTTTGTATGGAAGAATGATCGACTAGTGTAACCTAAAAGTGAGTTTGCCAATCTCTAGTATCAGTTACGTAGCTGACTTCAAGCTCTCTTCGCTGACGTTTTACGTGAGATTTTTAAAAAATATATGTGACACGCGACGTGAAGTAATCAGATAACAACACAAAGAAACTCAATAATTATTTTATTTTGATTTTCTCTTGAGGAGCGGATCCAATGTAACGGAATGATAACGGTAGCAGGAAATTTTACATAACTGGTGCAAGAGAAATAACAGGCTGTGCCTAACTGCCTACAGAGACCGGAAAACTCTTGCATCCTCCAATTACATAAATGTTGCGTCTCGGCCGCGCCTCCCCCGTGTGAGCGCTGTGCGCCCACCACAGAACTACGAATTACAAAACTATTGTAAAACTAACAACCGCAACCACTTCGTCCAAATACGAAAAAGTTTGCGAGTCTTCTCGTGAAATATAAATTACCACTTGCATTTGACATTGTAAATGTAAGTTATTGGCACTTCAACAATAATACTGAATATTCAACGCTATACCAGTGCCACGAACGTTTCACGGAACAAAATGGAGTAAATCGCCAGCTAACCGACACTAACGTTTTAGTCAAGAGTACCTAATAAGTTACTTCTAGGAACCCAGGTAAGCGCGCTACACCGTCATTTACATTATCGCTTACCATCAGGTGATATAGTGGTCAAACGCGAGCCTATCAACAATAATAAAACAAGCTTTGATACGCTCGCGTTTGTTCTTACAGTAACGAGTCAAGAGTTTGAAGCGTGACGGAGAGACTCACATGCGAGTGTCGCGAGTGTCCCACGGGACAGCTCGCAGTGTCCGACACCTGACACCAGACGGTGACGCGTGACACCGGTCGCTAGCCTGCCCAACTTGCAGGCATCCCTCACTGACCACTGTTACTTTCACTACACTGGGTGCACACACACTCGCGGAATTATCACCAGCACCGCGTACAATCCGCCGCTGTTTCTCACTTTATAAAAGTTGTGTTGCAGAAAGTTACGTGTCGAACGATCGCTGTTGCCGCGCGGTGTGGCGTCGTGTTGGACATGCGTGCGACGCGGCGGCGCGGGACAACTGGCTACACTACACGGCCGCCACCCGCCGCCACGCGCCGCCGCCGCCGGCTCGCCGTGCGCGCGCACCACACCATAGTAGGTACGGCGCGAGTGCACTCTCAGCAATCACTGCGAGGATCAAGGTTTGAATTTGAATCAGACACACCACATCCATTCATAAAAAAAAAAAAACATCATTCCTGTTCTAGGAGCGATTCTCTGTGCTGAAGAGTTCAACCGTGTACAACAAACCATTTACAGAGGTATAACGCCGATGCCGACGTCTACATAAGCCGAATCCAAAAAAAATATATATATACGCTCGAATTAATAAACTCCTCCTTTTTGGGAAGCCGACCATAGATAAGGTGATATTATGTTTGTAACTACCGCATTATTTTAAGATGGCACGGTGTTCTCATAACCGGTAGTCAGCACCAACATAACTGTTATAAGTGGTAGCGTGCGGCGTATAGTGTGGCGGAGCAAATAAAACGTGTCACCCCTGTGTCCCGAGTCTCTGTGGTTTGTACTGTGTGCAGTGTGCGGGGTCACCGTGCCGTGTGCTGTGACACACATCGCTTCTAAACACACCCTGAATTAGTAAACGACGCGCGCCGTGAATGTGTTGGGCGCGGGATGCGGGTCACCGCACCGCACCGCCGCCTGTGCTGTATAGTGCAGGCAGTGCTGCTACACAGTTCAAGCAACCTGCGCGGCTTACACCGCAAGCTAGATGCCGTTCTCGGACAAAAATTGTTATAAGAAGTTGCCTCTCTCGCGCTGGTGTCCGCACCTTGCTCGCGATGCCAGCAGTACAACCATAACAACTGATCAGACTAATGTACTATTTTGAGGTTAGGTACAATTTTATTACGGCCATACAAGGCGAAGAAAATTGACCGTAACGGACGCTATATTGATAGTATGGCAAGTTCGTTCTTATCCGCTGCCGCGAAAGCATCTCTCGAGAGCTTTTACCGCTAATATGTCTGATGATTAAAATTATTAAATAAATCGAGGACGTACAAGATCCTAGCAGCAGGAAGGCGACTCCAGACCTCTATAACGATAAGACGCTGCATCCTTCTCTTATTCATGTTTTCCCATACCAAAAACTAGCCTCATTCTCAATCAATGTATACTGCCACATAGGTAGTTCATTACAGTCCATAAAACCGCCGATTCTCATAGCAAGGCTTAGAATCACCGCTCCTATCTTTTAGAAGCCTGGAAAAAGCTGTTTAGACAGTTCCATCCATTTTATGGTAAATTCCCCGCACCACCTCAGCGTTTAAAGAACCACCCAAAAGGCTTTTTTTTTTATTCGCGCCGCTAACACGTATTTGATACTAAAATATAGCCAAAAATATTTTTTAACTTTTCTCAGCAAAATTGTTATCAAATCATCATATCATCGATTGACAAAAAATCGACGTCGTTTTTTTGTCAACAAAAATTTGGAATATGATGAATATACTGATTAAAAAAGATTTTGAATTATATACAAAAACTTTTTTAAGCAGTATATTAATCATATTCCAAATTTTTGTTGTTCTGAATACCTCCTCTTTCATCTTCAGTTACTCTAGATCCCAGGGGACGATGCAGTTCAATAGGTTCACTACAAAACGGTTATGATTTTTTTTGGCAATGAGCGAATGCAGGAAAGATATACTTGACGAAAAAAAATTGGTTGTTTGTAAAGTAGGTTTACGATCGAAATGTTTACGTGATAACGTCTTATTGGTGATATGCCGCTAGAGTGAGAGAGACGGAAGATCGGTCCACTCACTCGAACGCTATGCCAGCCTCCGCTCGTGAGGATTCCGCGTGACAAGTTTCACGGAATGACTGGCAGCGCTCGAGATGAGACGGGAGATCGGTCCGTCTCTCTCTCGTTATACCTGCGATCGCGCTCGTGAGGTTTTGGTGTGACACAAGTTTCTGAACATGTCACCCGACTAAAACGATTTTAAAGACGTTATCACGTCAAAACCATTTAAAAAAAACGCTTTTTTTCCGCAGAATCTTTGTTCTTATTTAACTTGCCAGATTATATCTGATTACGATGCTATTACTTTTTCTAATCGTACAAGCCCGGAAATATAAGAAAGTTAATCGTTTATTAAGCTAGATTGATATTTTTTTATAATTTTTACTGTTTTTAATTTAAGGCATGATAAAGATTCAAAAGATATAAACATTAGTAAACCAATGTATTAAATAAGCTACATACCTCCATCACCAGGATCCATCATCAATACTTGTCAATAAAACTTAATTACTTTATCACCGTGTATGCCTGATTTTTTTAATGCGCCGAAAACAACACGTGCATCTTAGACAATAGCTACGTTCCGACTGACGCTACTGATCAATCATCAATCTCTAACTCCGGCGCATTGAGATGGCCGCCATGACGTGCACCAGGTATTACCTATACTATTCTACGAAATAATAATATTGTTGTAATAAAAAATAAAAAAAGCCATTTATTTCTTATCCTTACTAAACAATATTTTTTTTTTTACTTTTTACCTCTTAATACCATCACTTAAATATAAGATGTATCTTACTGCTTTCTGTTTTCTATTTATTACTTATCTAATATAATCTCTTACATAACTAATCTAATTATTACGGGATAGGAACCCCTTCTCGGGTATAGGCCTCCTCCAGCTTGTTCCATTTATTTCTATCGGCAGCAACTTTTATCCAGTGTTTTCCAGCAGTACTTATGATGTCATCATATTGTTATAATAGCAAACTTAAAAAAAAATATTATTGGGCATTTTTTAGTATCAAATAGCCGTATGTACATTGTACGTCGATCATATTGATGCGCGTCGTGTAACGCGCGACACTTCATCTGTTGCCGACGCGCGACACCAAACGACTAACATTTAATGTTTCTGTTTAATGGCGCTTTTATGTCCACAATCGTGCGTAACGACCTTTTTTATGGAAAATACAAATGCGCGTTAAATTTATTATGAGCTGGTATTTGACCCCCCTCTCCCCCCACGTCGCTGATGAAGCTGGTATTAATTAGTGCCTATAATTATGGAAACGTAACCATGTCCCTAACGTATTGTAGTACCTACACTAGAATTAAAGTCATCAATTGAGGCAAGAACTGAGTCAAGTTTCACAATTATTTTTTTCAAAAAGTTTCTTATATTATTCATTTAAAATCAGTCCAACCTTTATATCTGACCTTTATTAATATAATGCTTAGTTGATGATCAGCTGGCAAGTGCTCGACAATTCTCAACCCAAGTGTAAAAGCAAACGTAGGAGCATTTCAAAGCAGTGCGATACTATCAGATAATAGCGTCCATATATATGAAGCGTCGCTCGAAGTTGTTCCCTTGAAATAAAGTGAAACAATAATACATTTTCCTTTAACGAATATATAAAATTATAAAGGTACAAAAAAAGCAGGTCTTACTCTTACAAGCGAGGCAATAGCCCGGGAAAACGGTGAGATGAACGAGAAGATTAAAGTACTTACAAATTATGTTCACCCTGTCAAGTAGAGAGACACGGGAATAAGTAGACCCCGCGCTAAACGCGAGACGAGGGTCCCGATTCACTACCAGCCGCGCTGGTTCGCGCGATTTGCGACCTGTGACATGACCCGTGTCCAGCTATTTGTGACCCGCGCTCGCTTTCACAGCTCGATGCTGATGATAAAAAAACTTGACTATGGACACCGACTTCCAAAAATAAAGTTATTTTTCACTTTGTAGTTTTCTTATTTGGTAGTCGGTAGTATTTTTTTATAAAAATGTTTTTTATTTTTCACTTTTTAGTTGTACCTACCTAGTAGGCAAATTGTTTAGTAAGTTACCTTAACACCAGAATAGATAACACGAATATCATGAAAGTTGAACATAACTGGTGAAATAAGAGATCTGCGTACCACTTAAGAGCGTACTGGCGTAATGTTATGTTATAAAATGGTATAATCAATAAAAAGACATGCGATTGCAGCAATCCCGAGAGATTTGCCTTATTTATTGAAGAGTTCTGTCGTATATCTTCGAAGTTCTTCATCAGATCTTCACCAAATTAAAATGGGATCAATTTCGAAATATACTCCTTCAGACAAAAAAAAATAATTTTCAGAATCATTAATACATCTTTTATTTGTAAAGAATTAAATAATTTATTTTGGGTATCATTTAAGCTATCGCCAATTTAATTAGTTTTGTATTTCTTAAGAATTGGGTTTGCCCGCAAAATGGTAGATTTGTCACCAAAATGTAGTCACCAAACAATATACAATCAATTCCACAATAAATCACCTAAAAACATGGAGATATAGGGTCTAGTACCAAATAAATGTTTTTGAATATATTACAATAGGTTTGTCCTAATAAGTATTTAAGCAAACTAATTTAAAGAGATCACCAAAAAATCTTCATAAAGTTAGATTAGTGTATATGCAATAGAGTCGACGGAGCCCCGCTGCGGGGCATCTGTTTTTGAATGCAGGGTCTAAAGTAACCTAACACGAAGGAGATGACGGGGGCTGAGTTCGCTCGCTTTGCTCGCTCACTTCAGCTCTCGTCATCTCCTTCGAATCTAACCTGTCCGTGACGGGGTGCCCTAAGCTCCCGAGCTCGCTTCGCTCGCTCTTGGACCGATTCATTGACCATAATTTGTTATTTTAATGTTGACATTTTCATTAAAATAATAAATTGATGTATTAAATTGGTAACGAATACTATTATTTTAATAACTGAACGAAATAAAAAGTAACAAATAAAAAGGAGTCGCAGTTAGGGATCGATAATCGATTTATTTGGTGACAGATCTACCAGTAAGAGCACAAAGCTATTATATACGTAATAAAACAATTATTATAAGAACGAAGTTTATATTCATCTATACTAAAATTTTATTGGTAATCAATCTCTTATTTTACACATATATTAATATTAATTTGATAATTCATACCTGGGAACACTTTTTGTTTATCTGAGAACGAAAATATTTCGTGGCGATAGATGTTATTAAGTGATACAACTTGATGACAAATATAAATTTTGGTGACAAGAAATATAGTCCCCATTTATTTTTAACATTAAATAGTACTTAAAAGTTGTTAAATTAATTATCCTAGAAAATATTCGAATGTCAAATGACGTCACATCTAATGACGGTTGTCGATTGGAGGGGGATTGTTCGGACACGAGGCAGGTTGGGTCAGTGGAGTTTGGCAGTCTAGTCTGGACGAGCTTGCAACTGTGAGGGAGAGTATATAAAACCATGTAATCATCTAATAAAGGGCAGTATTTACTCATCAATTGTCGTGTCATTTACTCTCGAACCTTTACACAAATACGCCATCCGTACACAACAACCATATTTCCTAAGTTTTCCTAAGTGTTTAGTCTAGAGTTGACCTAAGTGGATATATTGTATGGATTTGATGGTATATTAATGTGAAGTGGAAAATAAATAATAGTTCAAAGTCCAAACTGTATGTTACTGCTGAATTACCAACTAATCGTGAGTATATATATATATATATCCTAGAATATTTTTCTACCCACTGACCTACTTGCTTGTACTAACTCTGTTGTCTATCTAGTGGTCTATTACATTAAAGAAGTGGTAAGCACACGCCTATTACTACAAAAAAGTGCTTTGATTTAGATTTGTATTAGATTACAGTTTAAATGTCTTATTAAAACTATATTTAATGTATTTTTGTAACAAAAATAAGAGCGTAGAACAAAAAAAAATTAAGACCAAAGTACCTTGTCCCTTCTACGGCATTTATGAAAGGGTTGTGAAAATTTGATTATTTTTGAGCTCGGACGCACCATTTCAAAGATTTTTCATAATACTCTACAAAACTTTTTAAACTTCTTTTGCGTAGTTTAGATATTCCAAAACCATTTCTATTTGTTTTATGAACCTCGCATCATGCCTCGCGAGGCGCCAGCCCAAGGCGCACCAGTCCAGGATGTCACGGCCCAAGGTGACGCCGTCCAGGATGCCATAGCCCAAGGTGACGCCGTCTAGGACGCCATAGCCCAAGGTGACGCAGTCCACGACGTCACAGCCCAAGGCGCAGCAGTCGAGGACATCACAACAAAAAGCTAATACAGCAGCAGCCTGGATGTACATAGCTAAGTGATCGTTAATCTTTTACCGACTCAACTACTTAATTTTCTATAGACTTGTTCTGTATTTCTGGGTTTGCTGAGGGACATCTGTTTGCTCAGTATACTTCTCTACAAACTTGAGAGGGATGTCATTTACCTAGTGGGTGAAATGTGGTGATAATTTAGTCGTAACTTCATTTTTGCTGAGCTTTCACCCCTCTCGGCCAATCCGACGCGAATGGCTACGTTACAGGATTGCTCATCCGTTAGCCAATCCAGGCGCATTACTTTGCCATTGGTGCGATTCATGCGCGCGCAAAGTTAACGGGAAACAAGACAGTTAGGACGTAACAATAGCTTACAGACAAACACACATGTTAAGTTAGGTACCCACGCAAGCCATCGGAAATGAACCAACTCCACATACTTATTGCATCAGCCTAGCGACACGAATAGACTGCTGAGTCGGCGCAACGTGACGAACATCGGCGACCGGACGGCGGCGGTTGACACGACACATTTCTGGAAGGCAACTCACTTACGCTTAAACCATCGAACGATTGTCACCACCATAGAAATTAAGAATATATTGTAAGTTCTACATTAAACTGTTCCAGCAAATCGAGTTTTCTTGCACCTGCCTGCTGGCCCGACATAATTCACACAATATTTTACAATTAAAACGTAACAATAGTGTAGTGTATCTATCTCACTCAGACGTTCGCTTAGTCATCCCCACTTTCCCCCACACAGACATACACAATCTCGTGCGCACCGCGTCAGTATTACAACAGCCACTGGCCAGTGTAGACGTGTTGAAGTGTGGTCATTTAGTACGTGAACGAGCCTGTGAATTGCCCCACGATAGGACCGGTCACTACAAATGGCGACGAGGATAAAGTAAGAAAAACATTGATTTATATAAAAAGAAGAAGAATTGGGGTAAGTAGATAATGCATGACATGACACGGTTATTTGTTATCGTTTAGGCGCCCACATTCCGTTACGAAAATAAGATATTTAAGCAGGTCCTACGTGATAAAAATGAAAAATTACATGGTAAATACATATTTATAGTGTTAACATGATAAGACTGCTTAGACATAACTATGTAACGAAAAATAAATTCTGCCTAAGCATTGAGTACCTAAATAACCATTCCAGATTTTAATAATAAAGGAAAATTAATATTACGAAGGTAAATACATTCGTGCTATATAATCAAAGAGTCAAGGACCATGACTAAGTAGTGTGTCATTACAAAAAAAAAAAAACTGTACCGTTAAACAAACAAACACAAACAGCAAACGGAACTGCTGTTCTAAAACGATGTCAAAATATATTGGTGGGTAGGTAAATAACAAAATTTAATTTACTATTTTGAAACCATAACATCTGATCAAAATAATAAAATCGATATATTGTTATTTTGAAACCGAACTACTGCATCTGTAACGCGGATATCTTTCAAAAAACCATTGAGAGTCTACCCTACTTAATGAAATAATTTTCTGGTTACCGTTCATAATTCAAATAGGGGTTTGCAACGATCGGGAAATACGTTTTGATTGAATACTTAAGTTTTATGGCGACATATTGTAATTTCGTTTCTATTCAGACACATAAGGCTATTCGAAATTGTAGTACATCGATATTATGGAAATTCGGCAATCAGGTTGTTAGATTTGATGACTTCGGGGAATTAGTCATCGGGCATATGACATTCAAAATCAAGCAGTAAACCCAAAGATTGTAAACACTCTAGTGAAGTTGGCAGTTACAACCTCGCCTATGTAGTAATCTTAATGAAAGATCTTAAAACGTAGGTATATACGGTCTGAGAATTTATGTGAATATATACATTGTAGGTACATACAGGTCGAATTGCCTACGAATTTATTCACCACCTAGAGACGATGATCGCGAACCAGATGACTTACCAGTTGGATCTTCATTTCAAACACCATCGACAGGTGAACCACCGATTGCTGAGCTGCCAGTTGAACCTACTTTCCAAACACCACCAAATCAAATCAAATCAAATCAAATCAAATATATTTATTTGTCAATGTAGGTGTCGTTAATTACAGGTGTTAAAAAGCTTAGGCCATATCTTTACAGGTATCACTACATTCTACCCACAGGGCGTACAAACAATGCGTTACAATAATATTAATCATTACATTAAATTATACAATAACAGATTAAATAAAATAAGATAAGTTATTACATTAAATTCAATATTTGTCTATCATGTCAAAATCATCATATTAAGAATCCAAAACATTCAAGTAAGTATGTCGCAATATAAAGAAGACACAACATCCTGATATTATCAATTAGTATTAAATAACTATATTAAAAATTGTCAGATAAGAACTCGTCTATTGTATAATATGTTTTATCTACCAGTAGTTTAAAAAGAGCCTTTTTGAAATTACTTATGTCGTCCAGTACTTTTATTACTTTAGGCAGCTTGTTATAGATCTTGGGTGCCATTCCCAAGAAACTTTTTGAGTAGAGTGCAGTGTTATGTGGAGCAGCACATATATCGTTGTTGCGTCGTTTGGATCTAAATGTTTGAAATAAGTGATGGTTACATTTGACAAATACTGCTGTCTCATATATGTACAAACATGGCAGGGTGAGAAGATTATATTTTTTAAATAACGGAGCACAACTATCAGTCTTTTTCATTCTGAACATAGCACGTACACATTTCTTTTGCGCCCTAAAAGCAATTAATTTATCAGTACTGTTACCCCAGTATATTAGTCCAAAACGTAATGTTGATATAACATAGGCTTTGTACGCTATCAGAACTATGGAGTCATTTACAATTTTTGATAAATTATACAGCGCATATGAGTACTGGTTTAGTTTCCTACAAACATTTTCAACATGACACTTCCAGTCAAGCTTACTGTCCAATTGGAGTCCAAGAAATCTAGCAGTATTGGTTTCACCAATTCTTTGGTTTGCATATAATATATTTAATGTAGGCTGTCTTGTTCTTTGTTGGAATAGCATGATCTGTGTTTTGTCTAAGTTTATTTTTAGTTTATTTTTATGTAGCCTATTTATTATGCAATCTATTGAATTATTTATGTCACGTTCGAATGATTCCAAATATTTACATGGGATAATGAGTGTACTATCATCGGCAAATAAAACAGTTCGATATTCAATGCATCCTGGTAAATCATTAATGTATATGAGAAATAACAAAGGTCCAAGGACACTTCCTTGGGGTACACCACACACTGTATACCTTACTGTAGACTCGTGAGCAACTTCTATCTTGGAAGTAGAGGAAATCCTATTTATAATTGTGACTTGTCTTCTTCCACTTAAATAACTTTTTATTAGTCTTAATATATTTCCCCTAACACCGTACCGTTCCAACTTTCCCAGCAGTATTTCATGGTCCACGTGATCAAATGCTTTGGACATATCCATGAACACTGCTGCGATCGGGTTTTTTTGGTCAACATTATTGAGTATGTCAGATATTAATACATAAATTGCCTTATTAATATTTTTGTTTTTCCGGAAACCATTTTGTTCTTCAGCAAGTATATTGTTTACTTCAAAAAATGAGTAGAGTGAATTAAAAATCACCCTCTCAAAGACTTTAGAAAGGATTGGTATTAAGGCTATAGGACGATAGTTTGCAATATTTGATTTATCGCCTTTCTTGTATAGTGGCCTAATAACAGTCATTTTCAATAAACTTGGAAAATGACCATGCTCTATGCAAAGGTTAATCATAAAACTAAGTACTGGTGCAATCGAATGTGACACCGACTTGAGTATCTTAGTAGTAATCGCGTCGTAACCTGCGCTATTGGTATTTTTCAATGAATTAATTATTTTGAATACTTCGTTTGGATCGGTTGGTGCCATAAATAATGATTTAGGATGATAATTAATATACGATGTAGCATTATTGTTCTGATTCACTATAGGACGTGCTGAATCTATAAAATAATCATTAAATGCTGTGGCTATTTCTTTAGGAGCATTTATATTTTTATCATTAATAAGTAAATGACTAATAGACTCAGACGGAAAGTTCAATTTACGTCCATTAATTACTTTCCACGTAGCTTTAGTTTTGTTTTCTGCATTATTAATCACATAACTGTTTTGAGTTTTTTTTGTCAATTCTCTAACTCTTTTTAGCCGTCGTGAATATTGTCTCAGTAATTGCTTATTTTCAATATTAGGTTTCCGTCTGTATTGCCATAACATTTCTCTTTTCCGTTTACTGCAACTTCTGATACCTTTAGACATCCATTGGGGGGTTTTTCGAGCGTAAATCTTTTGTCTTATGGTGGGAAAGCACAAATTGTAAAAAAGTAAAAATAGATCATGGAAAGAATTAAATGCTATTTCTGGCTCGCTACTATTGAATACTTCAGAAAAACTAAGATTACTTATAGCTTCAATAAATTTATGTATGTTCTCACAGCTGTAATCCCGACTTAGAACATACCAATGATCAATAGAACATGTCTTTTTTACAGGACACTTAAATAGTTGGGCTGTGTGGTCAGATAGTGCCAACTCCAAAACTTCAGCTTTACCACCCCTTAGATTATGTATAATATAATATATATAATAACCAACATCTGCTAATCTTGCTAAAGCAGATATCAATACCATGCCGCTGCAAACCCGTCGAAGCAAGCGTTTAGGCATGCCACCTCGGAGACTCATTGAGGAGATGTAATTCGCTTAGGAAGGGAGAAATGTTGTAAAGGCTTATTTGAAACCTCCTTGCCATCTATTTAAAAAAATGAATTGTCATGTCTTGTCAATTTATTATTCTTGGTGATACAAGTCTTAAAATGTTCTACAGTGAATTCTTATTTATTTTATCGCGTTATATCAGATATTTATAAAACCATAGCACTTTACCTTGCAAATAATGATATAGCTATTTAAACGTAAATTTTAATATGTATATACATAGTTTTTTGTCTATACTAATATTATAAAGAGGAAAGATTTGATTGTTTGTTTGTTTGTTTATTTGCATTGAATAGGCTCCGAAACTACTGAACCGATTTGAAACATTCTTTCACTGTTGGGAAGCTACACTATGTCTGGGTGGCATAGGCTATATTATATTTTCAAAAAAAAATAGGGATCCTTACTAAAACTCCAATAATGTAACCCAAGGCGTAAAAAAAATTACCTAAAATATTCTTAAAATCGCGTGTGCTGCGAAAACTATTGATGATAGAATAAAATAATGTACTATGACACATCATTATTTACAAAAAGTGTCGCGACAGCATATGTCTAACTAAAATAATATAGTTATGCCACAATAAGTGTTCTTATATTTTAATTTTTTTATTGAAATGCCGTCGCTAAAAAAGGTCCTTCAAAAAATTAATCCTTATCAAAATAAATTACTTCATATTCAAGACTGCTTCAATACCTTTATAATTTATGCATTTATTGATTTTTGGAAATTCTACCCCTAAAGGGGTAAAAAAAGGGTTCAAAGTTTGTAAGAAATTTTTATAGTTTGTAAATAGGACACATGATATTTTTTATTTACGCTCTTGGTTGATAAAAAGAATTCATGTATTTATTGGGTTTTGGAAATTCTACTCCTAAGGGGATAAAATAGGGGTTGAAACTTTTCGTGAAATTTCTTCGGTTTGGAAGGTAAAACAGCTGAAATTGTTGTTTTATGCTCTTGGTAAATAAAACAACAATGAGTTTTTTGATGAATTTTACTGCACAGGTCGTCTTTTTATAATGTAGGGGAGCACTAAGAAGGGATTTTTGGAAATTCAACCTTTAAGGGGGTGAAACTAAAAAGTCATCTATAGGATAAAACATGGATCACGCGAACGAAGTCGCGGGCGAAGTGCTAGTTTATTATAAAGACGCACCGAGTCGACCCTTTTATTGGGTCACCTGGTTGCGTTAAATGGTGTCAGTTTTCTGTTGTATTATATTCCCCTACTGTTAAATTTGTTATTTAAATTTATTATTTAATATAAACAACTATTCTCCTTTCCGTTTCCAAATTTCCCTTTGTAATTTTTTATTTTTCGCGAGTTATCAATTCCTACGTTTTGTTATTATCAGATTAAATATTGTCAGTGGCAATAAGCACGAATAGTGCAAAGCAAAAAAAAAAAAAAACTGTCGTTTGTTGGTCCAGTGTTGCCACCTTGGTGATTTTGTAACTAGATCTAGCGTTTTTTTAGAGTTCTTAGCGACATTTTTTTATCGTTTAGCGACTAATAAATTTTTAGTGATTTTTGGCGATTTTTCAATATGGAATTTGGAAACACTTATAAATGCTGAAATTGAAAGATTTTTCAGTGTAATGAGCATCGTTAAAAGCAAATTACGAAACAAAATGGGCAGTCCACTACTTAACTTTATTAGAAACTGATTGAAAGTTTTGAAAATTAAATGCTTTAATTACGAATTGCCTAGCGATGTCATTGAGGCTATCGGCAAAAACGCAAAGTACTCATTTAAAAATCTATCACAACCAACAACATCTTCAGCGCAAACGTCGGCGGCGTCTGTGGATGACGAAGATACTGTAATGATATAATGGAAGATATCATATTTCAAATTCATGAATTTTAACCAAGTCTGTTTTTTTCACTTTTGACTGTTACAAAGATACTTTTTTTTTCAGACATTTAAAGTACTTAATTTTAACAAAAAAACTTTAGCGAGAACTGGTGATATTTTTTCAATCCGAATTGCCAAAATATGGCGACATTTTACACTGGATCTAGTGACAAGATAATTTTTGAGGTGGCAACACTGGGTTGGTCCTATTGTAGGTTATGTTATTGTTTTCTTAATTCATAAATTTAATTTATAAAATGCTTCTTGTAAAATAGTTAAATATTGTAATCACGGTAATTTTAGTGAATCGTTTCATTCGTTTAAAATCGAAATGTAAGTATTTAGTTGTCGGCTTCTTGCAGAGGCATGCACTTAATTGTGTTATTAAAATAAATGCGTTGTAACTATTTGTTATGTTTGAAGGTCTCCGAGTCCCAACTCTAGTCTAGTGCAACACACGATAGACCTCAACTACGCGAATATGAAGCGATCGAGCTCAATGAAATGGATCATCGTTAACATTGTGATATTGCTGTTGTTCGCGTACGACTTGTAAGTTCATTTTATTTAATTATTAGTACAATGCATAATTACCCACTTTCAAACGTTCGAGGTGCTAGGAAATCAGTAGAAACAACGTTTTGTGTGATGTGAATCCATTTTGTCCACACTTTGCATGTACCGGGGATGCCACGCGCCGGTGCCAGGTCCCGCGCAGTGTAGCAGACGCAGCAGGCTAATATTATGTTCTACTAGCTGTTGTCAGCGGCTTCACCCGCGCGAAAAGTGTTTTCTTATACCAAGAGAACATTATACCGGGATGAAACATAGCTGTCTGTACATAGTAATCTGTTCTGCCATACTGGCACGATTGAGCAACAAACATTCATCCATCCATCCATCCAAACTTTCAGATTTATAATAGTAACATTTATCTATCAGATGTCAGTAAGAACTTTTTTGTCCTAATCAAGAGCATTGTGCTTTTTTAGTGTCCAATAGAATATACCTTTATAAGAAAAAGAACCTGTATAATTTTATAGTTAATATTTTTTGATTCATGTATTTACTAATTTATTGTTCTCTCAATCAAATTAATTATGTACAATGAATCATTGATGTCACAAAATAATAACATCTGTATTTAAGATCATTCAAATTTATGTTTGCTGGCTGAGGTCAATCCATGGATAGATGTTACTAGCATTTTAAGAGATCTTCTAACAATTTAACTCTAAGGTCAATGGTCAATAGTACTACACTGCGTTTTATTTACTGTGCAAGCATCAGGTATATCTCATGACAAGCTTCCATACCATAAAAATCATTACTTCTTTTTAGAGCATTTAAATAAACACTTGTTTTTAAAAATCTTTATTATTAATTATTATACTGAAAGTCTGCTAAGCAATTGATCCTAGCTGGCATTTGAAGATTGTGAAGAAAAGTTTATCTCCACTATGGCGAAGAATCTTTGGCTCAGCAGCGGGTGAATGAATAGTTAAAGCCTCCACGACAGAAAGAGGCGGCTAGAAGACTTGGATGCATACCGTGCTGATTGTCATGGAGACCTTCCTGGAAGGACTGGGGGATGGCCTTAGCCCAACAGTGAGACAGTATTGTCTAAAAATAAGTAAATAAAAAAAAAACAGAATATAAAAACAACAAAATTAAAAAACTGGTCTATTTTCTTTGAAGCAAAATGTGTGATAGACTATGGATAGACAGACAGAGAAGTGAGTGTCCACAATAGGACTCCGTTTGGAACCACTAGCACTCTGTTTGGAACCTTCGGGTATGGAACCCTAAAAATTATCTATTGATACTGTTAAATTTTTCTACCTAATAGCCTGAATATGGAATAGAATAACAGTTTAAAACAATGATGAACTATGCAGATGCTGTAAGTGCCCCGGCTACACGTCGGTGCTGCACTACGTGGAGATGTGCGTGGCGGGCGTGCTGGCCGCCAACGTGCTGCAGCATGCCGCGCGCCTGGCCGCGCCGCGTGCCCCCGCCCCCGCCCCGCCCGCGCTTTCGCCGCTCCAGCAGCGGCTGCTAGGCCTGCGCGCGCCTACTCCGCCCGGGGCGCACTGCGGGCCCGACGAGCCCGACGTGTCGCTGTCGCCGCGCCGCGTGTGGCACGCGGACGCGTCGCCGCCGCCATCGCCGCCGTCGCCCGCGTCGCCGCGCCCCGACCGCGCCGCGCCCGACCAGTTCATCGCCGACGCACACAGCCTGGCCGCCTACCTGCGTGGCCAGCAGGAACGCGCGCGCGCCGAGCCGGCGCCTGCGGGCTGGGCAATGGGCGCGGGCGCGGGCGCGGGCGGTGGTGCACAACACTACCAGCTGTCGGCGCCGGCGGCGGCGGCGGGCGCGGACGACGCGCCGGCGGCGGCGGCGGGCGCGGACGACGCGCCGGCCGCGCGCACACCGCAAGTATGGCGTCGCCTGCACCTGGACCCCACGCGCCTGGAGCAGTGGAACCTGAACCTACGCCTGTGGCTGCACGTGACCATCCTGCAGCGCCTGGTGCGCGAGCTGGCGGCGGCGGACGAGGCGCTGGCGGCAAGCGGGCTGGAAGCGCGGGTGGGCGCCGCCAGCGCCGAGCGGCTGCGCGGCGCGGCGGCGGCGGGCGCGCACGGCCTGCTGCACGCGCTGCCCGCGCTGCTCGCCTACCTGGAGCCCTTCGCCGACCAACGCTACGTCGTGCAGCGCATCAGAGGTACGTCCGACCATGGCACAGTACAGAGCGGCGGCGGCGGGCGCGCACGGCTTGCTGCCGCATCTTCGGGTTATGTCGGTAACTTTTCTCTTTGTTGTTCTCTTCATTTCTGATTCGATCACGCAAGGAAGCTCCGAGCGTAGCTCTCTCCATTGCCCTTTCCTGATGAGGCCTTCTGATGAGGCCCATTGTGAGCGACCACGTCTCTGTCCCGTAAGTAATCACTGGTTTGGTAGATTCACAACAGGTTTACTGATTAACGTGTACAACTGCCCATAGAACCTCTCGTTTTCCTTTAGAAGCTCCGATTTGGCGGATACGATCTGCCATCGCGATCGTCGGTCTTCAGTTTCGTGAGCTGGCTTTGTCCAATAGCCAGATCTCTTGCAAAATCCTTGGAGCCCTTTTTCTGCTCAATCGCGTCTTTAATACGCTCGGTATTAAAGCGGCGGAGGTCGCTTTTTCAAGGACTTAGAACTCCATCTGATGAGCTGCCGATAGTTCCACGCATCTGAAAGCTTTTGGTGATTTGCATCTAAGGCATGCAAAAACCAGGTTGTTTCAGAAAACCGATTTTTTTTCGGGTTTTTTGTTTACAAAACCTTAACCGGTTTCGTAAACAAAAACCGGTTAAGGTTTTGTAAACAAAATCGGCTTTTTTTCATTCTTTTTAATTAAATGAGAAATATGTGTGTAAAGAAATGAAAATGCTGAAGTCTAATCAAACTACTACTACTTCTGTGTTTTACGTTTATCTCACTTATGTTTATAATAATGAGCATTTTTTTTTGACTGGAACCATCTACAACTACTAAATAACATAACATGATGAAGTAATAAGGTTGACTTTTGTTTGCTGGGATTTTTTGAAGAAAACAACGTGTGTTTAGTATGCAGGTTTATTCGCAACTGAACTATATAGTGGACTGTATATATCTTAGATAGCTACTTTTTAAACATATATATATCTAGGCTCACAACACAAAACGCTAAACTATTTGGACATTCCGCCCGCCAAAGAACATAGTTCTTTAACTACTCTTTAAAAAAAAACTTTAACTCTAACAATAAAACATAGATATACTAATGTGTAATCTTAACACATAACAAGTATAAATACAAACCAAAGAAACAAAAATATTCTTCTCAAATCTTAATAAAATAAAAACAGTTGAATACTAACAGAACAACCTGTATCTTTCTTATTTGAACTAAGTAAATAATATTCAACAAGTACCTAACGCAGAACACGTGCGGCTCAAGTTCGGCGTATTCAAGTAGGCACATCGATAACAAACAAGTTTTATGAGTAGATCATTAGTACATAATATAGTTCAACTGAACTTAATGATGCCGGTAAAGAGTAGGCAGAACTCATCATAGTACGATAATGTTATAACATAAATACATTGGCTTTTTTAACTTCAATTAGATAGGTAGGTAAAATTAACTCTGAATTTGAAAACAAACTTAATCGATTTTAACAAAATTTTGAACAAATAACAGAAAAAATAAACAAATTTCATTTAGTTAGAATACAAATTTTGCTCACTGGACGCTTATATTCTCCATTTTTACACTTTACGGATACAACTCGGGTTACATTATCAGGTCCAGGATATTTTTTGATAATTTTACCAAGTAACCATTTTGCTGGCGGTAAATAATCTTCTTTTAAAACAACAACATCACCTATCTCTGGTTCATCACGTTTAGTGTTCCATTTATACCTTTGATTTAAGTTAACTAGGTATTCCTTATACCACCTATTCCAAAAATCAGTTACAATTTTTTGCGTTAATCGCCATCTATCCAAACCAACAACATTACAATTAGTGTAATCCTCATCTGCAATATTCAACAATGGTTCGCCTACCAAAAAGTGACCTGGTGTCAAGGGTAGAGGGTCATTGGGGTCATCGCTCAACAAGGAAATTGGTCTCGAGTTTAAACACGCTTCCACTTGCGCCAGGACTGTCGACATTTCTTCGTATGTAAGTGTACTAATTCCTACTACCTTTTTCAAATGGGTCTTAGTACTTCGCACTGAAGATTCCCACAGCCCACCAAAGTTGGGCGAGTGGGGAGGAATATAATGCCAGGTGGTTCTTTCTAAAGAAAGTAGCTCGGCTAATTCTCCTGGCAGAGAAGATTTAGCACTATTAAACATTTCTCGCATTTGCTTATCAGCACCAACAAAATTAGTGCCATTGTCACTGTATAAATCCTGACAATGGCCTCTACGAGCAGTGAATCGCCTAAACGCAGCAATAAAACCCTTGGCAGTCATGTCGGTTACTGCTTCTAAATGGACTGCTCGTGTAACCATACACACGAATATGCAAATGTAACTCTTGTAAGACTTAGCTCCTCGGCCTGGCGAAAATCTGATAAAAACGGGACCACAGTAATCCACACCAGTAGATTTGAATGGTTTACTGGGTTTCAACCTTGCCTCTGGAAGCAGGCCCATTAGAGGAGTAGTCTTCTTTGTGGAGTATCTTAAACAAATAGTGCACTCTCTGAAATATTTTTTAACGCGATCTTTACCACGTAAGATCCAGAATTTGGATCTAAGAAAGTTTAACATAGCTTGTGGACCACCGTGCAATGTTTTTGCATGAGCATCCGCAATTAAAACCTTGGTAATATGACAGTTACCAGGCATAATTATCGGGTGCTTCGTGTCATACCACGCGTCCGATTGTGCTATGCGTCCACTTACTCTTAGCATCCCCTTTTGGTCCAAAAAGGGACAAAGAGATCGTAATTTACTCTTTTTAGGCACACATTCTCCAGTCTTTAACCGTTTTATTTCAAAGGAATACTCGCGCTCTTGTACTTGTTTAATGCATGCTAATAAAGTCTCATTCATTTCACTTGACGTGATATTATATTTAGGTAGTTTCGATCTATTAATTTTCTTAAATTTATAATTCAAAACTCGTCTACAATAGGATACAATTTTTAATAATTTACTTAAAGATGAATATTTTGACCAAAAAAATTCTTCGTCAACGTGGGATAAAACGGATAAAGATTGGATTCGTTCCTCTTCATGTGTGTCTTCAATCGGTGTACTCTCTGTGTGTACTGTAGTTTCTGACAACCAATGCGGTCCTCTCCACCACAATGTATGCTCACTCAACTCTTTGGGCTGCAGACCACGTGAAGCACAGTCCGCAGGGTTCGTCTCTGAGGAGACATGACGCCACTGGTGGTAATCCATAATATTTAATATAGTGGACACTCTGTTGCTAACAAACGTTGCCCATCGACTTGAGCCTCCCTTGAGCCATGCTAACACTATGGTGGAGTCGGTCCACCCATAGAGATGTTCCTTGGGTATCTCCAGAACTTGTGATACTTCACATAAAAGCTTGGCTGCTAAGGTGGCGCCACACAATTCAAGTCGGGGTATAGAAATCTCCTTGGTTGGGGCAACTCGAGTCTTTGCGGCCAGTAAATGTACATACACCCTATTTGAACTATCAATCACTCGTATGTAAACTGCTGCCGCAAAAGCTGATTTTGAAGAATCGGAAAATACGTGTAACTCTCTCTTGCATTCTTGTGTAAAATTTATCCATCTAGGTATTTTAAGATTTTTGAAATCTTTTAGCTCTTGCCTATATTTTAGCCACTCACCATGTAATTCATCCGTCAAACTATCATCCCACCCAAGACCAGATTTCCACAGTTTCTGAATTAAAATCTTAGCAGTAACTACCACTGGGGCAATCCAGCCTAAAGGGTCATACAATCTCGCTACTTCAGATAATACTTGTCTTTTAGTGACTATATCTTTAGGTTCAGGTAAGTTTACTACGTATTCAAAATTATCATTCTTCCTATTCCAACTCAAACCTAAAACCTTGATTAGATCATTTAATTTAATAGCTTGCCTTTCACTCAACTCAGTTTTCCCAATCTGCTCTAAAAACTTATCATTATTACTATTCCATTTCTGTAACTCAAAACCACCACTCATCATCAACTCATTCATCTCCTCATAAATTTTAATTGCCTCATTAACCGTGTCACACCCGGCCATTAAGTCATCCATGTAATAGCATTGTTTTGTTATTCTCGCCGCCAATGGATATTTTTTCTCTTCTAACTCAGCAAGTCTTTGCAATACCTTGACAGCTAGATATGGCGCGCATGCTGTACCGAACGTTAAACGTAACATTTTGTAACGTTGTATGGGTTCTGAAGAATCAAATCTCCAGACAACTCTCTGGAAATCTGTATCCTCGTCCGCCACTCTTACCATCCGATACATTTTTACAATATCGGCTACGATACAGATTTTATGAAGACGCCATCTCATCAAGATGTGCCTTAAATCTTGTTGTAACCTTGGTCCAACAAGAAGCTCGTCATTTAGTGACACACTGTTGTCACCTTTGCTCGAAGCGTCAAAGACGACTCTCACCTTAGTGGTGTTTTTGTCTTCTCTCACCACAGCATGGTGAGGAAGGTACACAGCTTTAGACTTCTGCAACTCACTCTCAGAAACCATTCTCATGTGGTTCATACTCAAATACTCACTCATTACATTATTGTATTCTTTTCTCAACTTCGAATCTTTCGATAGCTTTCTCTCTAAATATTCTAACCTCTTCACTGCTCTCTCTTCTGTATTACCATATTGACACTTAGGATCGTCCGTTGCAAAAGGCAATCTCACTATAAATCTCCCTTCATTATCTCTCACTGTAGTTAACTCAAACAAATCCTCACATACTTTATCGCTATTAGTCATCTCTTTCTTTATTAAATTAGGCTCATCTTCCATCTCCCAAAATTTTTTAAGTAACTCATCCTCTTTCACCTGTATGTGCATGCTAATGAGATTATCTTTTGCTAACGTTCGATACCTTTTTGACATTCTTCCTGACAAAATCCATCCAAACACCGTATTTTGTGCTATTAAATTACAATCAGGATGCTTCATAACGCCATCAAGTAATATTTCGCTATAAACCTCTGCACCTAGCAAAATATCGATCTTACCTGGCGTCGCGTATGTAGGATCAGCTAAAGGAAGATTGTCAATGTCTACCCATTTGGAAGTGCTAAAGTTGGTGGAAGGAAGTAGTGACGTTAAGGAATGTAACACATAAGCGTTAACTAGAATGAAACTAGCTGGATTATGACGTGATTCCAGGCGAAGTGAAACCGTGTTTTTTATCCTCATACGGCCTTCTCCCAGCCCTGACACCCAGCCACTCACTGGTTTGCGTACAAGACCTAATAATTGCACAGTTGACTCAGATACAAAAGATGCCTGTGACCCTTGGTCGAGTAAAGCACGAATTATTTGTTTAAAACCGTTAGAACGGATTACCTTAACCTTAGCCGTCGCAAGTAGCACGCTGTTGGGTTGTAGCTCTCGTCTAGAAAATGTAGCCGTTATGTTTGTGTCACCTCGTATTGTACTCGCTCTCTCTTGTTGTGGTTCACTCGGTGACACGGCGTCTGCCTGCTCCAGGCTACTGGCTGGCTCCTGGTTCTCTCTCTCAAAGTGTAACATCGTGTGATGTCTTCTCCCACATTTCTTACAGCTGAATGACTGACGACACTTAACTGCCGCATGAGTTGGTGCCAGGCAGTTAAAACATAATTTACTTGTTTGAACGAAGGCCTGTCTTTCCTTAGGTGTCATAAGGCTAAAACGCTTGCACTGGTTGAGATAATGAATTTCATGACACATCGGACACTCTTTTTTAGCCTTAGACTTGTTTTCTTTCTCCTTCTCCACTGACGCGTGAAAAGATTTCGACTTCGCAGCAGGCTTAGCTTGTTGCGCGGTGCGGTTTCCGTTCGTATCTATCATTTCTAATGTCCTGAATCGGAATTCTAAATAATCTCTCAATTGTGTCCAAGTGGGCAACTCATCACTCATCATATTTATCTGCTGTTCCCATTGTTTGACAGATTCCGTGTCCAATTTCGAAACAACTAAGTGAACGACAGACGCGTCAGCGTAACTGGATTCAGTACTGATGCCCAAGTTTTCCAAAGATTTAAGACAGGTAGATGTCGTATCCAACAAACTCCTAATTGCCTTTGCTGACTCGGTTTGAATTTTCTTTGTGCCAAATAAAGTCCTCATAATAGCATTGCAGTTATAACGCTTATTATTGTATCGCCGAACTAACTGCTTCCATGCTTCCTCATAATTTGCATCAGTTGTCGAAAAATTACTTAATAAATTAAATGCTTCTCCACTCAAATTGGATTTGAGGTAATGTAATTTCTGTACCGATGAAATGTTCTTATTAGTGTGTATTAATGAGGAAAACATGTCGTAAAAGGTTGGCCATTCTTCATAATTACCCCCAAAACTAGATAATTGTATGCGGGGTAATTTTACATCACTGCAATTATTGTTCGCGTTATTGGTAACTGCTGGGCTAAGTAACTCGGTAACTGAAGGTAGAAACTGTTGCAAAGCTTCTCGCAAACTCGATTTATACTGCACATATAACTCTTCAAAAATCTCATATTTTCCTTCTGTAAAATATGCTTCCTTCTTATTTTTCGCTTTTGCAACTATCTCCTTGTGTCCGTCTTTAAAATCTTTCAATAGTTGTTCTAACAACTCCAATCTTGTTTCTAAGTATTGAGTTTTAATTCTGTCTTTTGGAGTTTTCCTAAAATTTCTCTCAGCTTTCATCAAATTGTCGAACAACTCATCTTGTAACGAAAAAAGTTCCTCCATTGTGGTAACAAATAAACTCGCACAGCAATCTCAGCAAACAACACCGATCGGTCACTTATTTTAGGTGATAACTTCTCGCAAAATAACAGTTTGTTAATTTTAATCTCTTTAAACACTCACTCAATGTACTGTTATTATGATTTGCACCAAAAATCACATACACCTTGTAAACAAGTATCAGTTTTTATTAATTTTATAGTCAATCACTGCTTACTAGCTCGTCAGTTAAAAATGTTTTTATAACTTGCACATATGTATTTAGCAAAAAACGTGGCACCCGCCGACTCCTTATCGCACTCAGGTAATATTCTTTTGTTCTCGCGGGCCGGCCGGGCTCGAGGATCATTAACACGCTCCGGTTCGAATACGGACCAAAATGATGAAGTAATAAGGTTGACTTTTGTTTGCTGGGATTTTTTGAAGAAAACAACGTGTGTTTAGTATGCAGGTTTATTCGCAACTGAACTATATAGTGGACTGTATATATCTTAGATAGCTACTTTTTAAACATATATATATCTAGGCTCACAACACAAAACGCTAAACTATTTGGACATAACATGTTCTTAAAAATTTAAGGTACCCAACATACAAAATTAGGGACATTTGGTAGGTATACAAAGGTCTAAAATCACAGAATAAAAAATAACAATATAACCTTCATAAAATACAATCAGGCAAAATAATTATTTAAATATCGCATAAAATAGAAGTCTTATTCCTAACCTAATATAACAAAACAAAATAAATCAGTCACTCATAGATATAGATTAAAATCTCAAAATTAAAGTTACACAGCCAAACCAAATTTCTATTTTTTACTTTGATAGAATGACCGTGAGGATACAAGTGCGTCAAGGGAGTTATAATTTTGAGTACTACGGATTTTATTACACATGAGACCCGCTGATGAAAAGGCTCTCTCTGACTCCACATTTGTTGGAGGTATAGATTTCAGAGCTCAAAACCTATACCAATATCCATATTGACAAAAAAAAACTAATCAAAGCTATTACTTAAATATGAAAAACATGCCTGCTGTGATTACATTTCGGTATTTGGTCATACACTTCATGTAATATTTGCATTGATATAAAAGAATGTAATCAAACTTACCTTGATAAAAAAATATTTTTCTACCTTTCCATCTTAATATTTAAATTCAATGTGCCTCTTACCTTAAGCTGATCACTGCCGGTTTTCACCGCGTTGATCACACAGATATCATTGAATATGTGTGCTTCTTCGCCGACATGATGAAATCTATATCATTTTTCGTTGCACTATCGGGGCTCTGCCAGATCCACTTCCTGTGTTCACGCTTTCTAAAAAGGAGTTCATCATATAGAGGCCCTCCTTCTCCATAAAACTGGCCAGTATGTGACCCCGGTGGTTCCGACGTCCAACTCCAAATTGCAACGCCTGCATCTCAGCATCGTCTTGTTTGCCTAGTTCTGCGGTGAAGTCCCCCATGACCACGGTGACGTGAGTTTTATGACCATGCACGGCTCTGGAATGTCGTCATACATGGTCTCTACTTCGTCGTCGGGGCGTAGACCTTTATGACCTTCAGCGAATACCTTGAGGATATTCTCAGCATAAGGTACGCCACCCTGGTCGACACACTCTCGATTTTCACTACGTTGTTCACAAGAACCTTGTGGACGATAAACCCGACACCACCCTGGGACTGCCGGTCACCCTCTCGGAAGTAGAGCAAGGTATTTAAGGATTATCGAATGCGGCCCCTCTTTTCTAACTTTAGATGACCCTATGATACTCCATTGTAATCTGCTCAATTCTACCTCGAATTCAATGATCTTCTCGTCGGTCCGGACTATACGTGTGTTAAACGTTGCCAAGGCCAGTAGTCGGTTTGCATTTTGGTAGCCGGTTCCCGTCCGGGGAGTGTTGCCCGGGGGGGAACCGGCTTTAGGGGTGCACCCTTACCTAGGCGTAAGCTCGACCGCTACCGTAGTCGAGGGTAGGCGGGTTGCCGTAATCGCAACGTTTAACAGGCGGGTTGGCAATCGTAGTTTGTTATTAAGTGCACAAAGAATGCTGCTGCCCATTCTCTGGTTAGAGTAGTCACGTTTAACATTTCCTCTGTGTCGTCAGAGAAGTTCTTAGACATGGCGGTATCTCATGTCGTTCTCCCCGCAGAGCTGGCGCACGGCGGCTGCCTGAGCGGCTACCGCTGGAACGGCGGCGGCTCGGAGTGGGACGACAGCAAGCCCACGGACGCGGAGGTGGTGCTGCACCTGCTGGCGACGTACCTGGACCACACGCTGCCGGCTGCCGCCAGTGCGCGGCCCTTCAGCTCCGCGCACCTGTCGGCGGCGCCAGCGGCCCCGCCGCGCGGGCCGGCCGCGCTGTGCGTGCACCGGGTGTCCGCGCGGCCGCCGCACTACGCGCTGGTGCTGGGCGACGAGACCGTGGAGCTGTCGCGCGGCCGCAACAACCTGCTGCACACGCTGCTGCTGTTCCTGGCGGCCGCGGCGCGCGAGGACCCGCCGGCGCTACGCCGCCTGCACCTGGGCCGCGCCGGCCTCAACATGCTGTGGATCATTGGCCGGTGACGCCAATATCTATTGCAACATACGAAACTTGTTTACCGATTAAGCTAAAATCGTATTTTATTGTAAATAAAACAGTCAGTCCAAAATCGTAATCTTAAATCTCTTCCTGGATGGTACATGAACAACCAGTCCAAAAGCTCATAGTGACAGGTTGCAGGGTCCACAGCCAGCATATCTGGTCAGAGTCGTTTCGAACGCCTCAGAGGTTGTGTATCTGGTATTTAAATAATATCATTGAAACGCTATCCAAATAGACAAATGGGTGTCCACATTCTCAAGAACCAGGGCAGCTCAAGGAGGTCAGGGATAGTCGGTGAAATCGGAGGGTTACCAGATTTTACACTGAGTTCGACCCAAGATTTGCCATGGATTGTAAAACGAGGGATATAATTATTAAGACGACGATAGCCGCCAACGACCTTGAGAACATAACGCGCACTCGTTTCACACCCGCGCGACCCAAAATTCAGTAGTTTTTTGTACTTTATTATTCTATGACTTTAAAAAAAGCCTCAGATATTAAATTTTCATCGAGATGGTGACAATTTCATTAAGCCTGGATTGGTGCGATTTTTGTTATTTTGTCCGTGTTAGACGTAACTTTACAAAATAATTACACTATGTTATACAAATAAAACTCAAGTCAACTTTTCTTAGATTATATTATTGTTTTTTTTCCAAAAAATTACGACAAGCCGTTCAGACCTGATTCTCATTTTAAAATCAGCTACTGAGGGGTATCTGCGCCTTAAGTCTGATTATGATTCGAAACTCGATGTAGCTGAAAGGTACTTACATCGAGTTTCGTTCTTACATACTTACATCTACAGGATTTAACGTGCGAGAGAATCGGAAAGAATACATTATAGTGTTACTTTTGTTTGTTTTTTTTCTACAATAAAAAAAAAAATATCAAGGCACAACAATTTTTTTAAGGGCTCCAAGTTCCCTTACAAAATGCCCAGTCTCCTTTCGCAGTTATGTTAAGTCCCATGTGATAGGGGGCAAGCCTAGCCTATTGCCATCAGCCAGGCACATGTAATTTACATTCATTATTAGAAAACATTTTTTATTTATTCGCCCAGGTTCACGAGGTATAAGTATGTTTCTGTTCTAGAAATTAACCCTTATTACAGTGCAATAAAGTGTATACAAATTTCAAAGTGAAGTAGCCTGATCTGTTGTCCGTGCAAGGACACGAATGGAAAAACAAAAAATAAATCCGATTTTTAGGATAATATTTAAGATAATCAATCAATCATAATCTTCTTTACTTGGGGTGCTTTGAGATACAGGCGTAATATGTGTATGAAGTACTCTTTTTTGTCCAGCTCTGGAGTGATCTACATTAGGTATAGGTACTTAACAGTATCGTTTTGTGTCATAATTAGATTACTATGAAGCGGTGTGGTCACGGGTTAAAAAGACCCGTCACTTAATGTTCTGTCTTGTGTAGATAGGAGCGAAGTATTATCCTGGCTTAACGCGAAGCTGGTGACGTCGTGGCAGCCGAGGAGTTGACCCTGAGGTAAGAAGAATGCAACGCATGCTTGAGATGTTCGGATGCGCTGCCAGGTTGAGTGAAGGCCGCTAGATGATGCGGCAGCCGTCCACGAATGTCCTGGAAGGTTAAACTTACTTACTTAAACAACGAGTCCAAATCTTCCATTCCGAAACTTGAATCCCAATATGGTGAGTAACACTAATGAAGTATTATGATGATATTTAATTATTTAAGCAGCTTCAAGAGTCGCACGGAAGAAGTTGCTGCAGGTATCAGTAGTCAGAGTTCGAGATTAGTAAACGTGCGTTATGGCAGACGGTAGTGTCCTCATGAGCGCTCCGCTGTCCGCTCGATGGCACAGAGCGCAGCGGGTGAGACAAAACACTAGAACAGTCGCGGGCTTCGTGTGGAATTTTACGGTGATCAGCTCTAAATAACTCTTACTTAGATTGAGGTACCCACTTATGTTGATTATTATCCTATGAGAAAGTATTTACGTTGATACTTTACAACAACGTTAGAACTTATAGTTTTATACTTACAGGGCTGAGCTAGCGTTATTGTGTGATTTGATTAAGTGCAGTCTGATTTTGACTATATATATATATGTCTTTATATATATAATTCTACTGTACGTGTGTATGTCACTGAACTCCTCCTTAACGGCTGGACCGATTTGAATGAAATTTTTTGTATGCGTTTGGGTGGCGCACTGGATGGTTTAGATTTACAATAGGGTAGGGTAGTTGGGGTAGGATAGGTAGGTTAGGTAGGGTAGATGAATGTTTAGTGTTTTATGGCAAAACAAAGTTTGGCGGGTCAGCTAGTATATATATAAAAGCGAAAAAACACTCACTCACTCAACACGAAATATCTGCAACTGCTTGACGTATAAAGATGAAATTTGGCAGGGCGGTTCCTCAAGTGAAATAAATACGCACTCAGAAAGGATTTTTGGAAATTCCACCCCTAAGAACTTTCTTAGGGGTGGAACTACAAAAAATCCTAGATTTACACTATTGGTTTATAAAAGGAATTTATATATTTATTAATTTTTGGCAATTCCACCCCCAAAGGGGTAAAAAAGGGTTGAAATTTTGTATGAAATTTATACAGTTTGTAAATTGGATACGTGAAATTTTATATTTACGCTGTTGGTTGATAAAAGAATTTATATATTTATTACTCCTAAGGAGGTGAAAAGGTGGAAATTTGTTGAGCTTAAATAGGATTTAGCTTATATGTATTTGAAACTTAGTATGTACCTACCTAACCTGAGTAAATAGTAAAGATTTCCTTTATTAGTTTTTCAAAACTACTCCTGAAAGACGATCTAGGGCGTGTTAAAGATTTTTGAAGAATTTTACAACTGTACAGGGCTTCTTTTTATGATGTAGTTGTCAAACTGCTTAAATAAAACGATTTGTGGTCTACTTTAGCCCTGGATCGGCAGTGCAGTGCAGGCAGTCCTTGGAAATCACCTTTGCCTAACATTGGGATGATACAGGCTGACAGTAAAAATGATCACTGTTCTACGTTAACCCTGGGTCGCAAGAGTGGGAGGTCCTGGCTCCTGGATGATACATGCTGACAGTATACATGGTAGGTTCCATTAGTCCTGGGGAGTAAACATAACCAAGCAGTATCATGGATGACACAGGCTGACAGTACAAAAGTTGCGATTGATTCCCATATCAATATTCATGATTGTAGTTTTTTTTGTTTTATTAAGTGGCATCTCACAGTTCAATCAGAGTGATTGGCTACTGCTTAACCAGAGTATCCTTTGGAGACTAAGCTAGGGCTTCCAGCCAGGCACAAAAAGCTTAACCAAAGCAACCACGCCGAGGGCTACCCCCTCAGCCAGCGGTTGAACCTCGGCTCAGGGTATCACTGGGGGAACAACTAGGGCTGGATCATGATATAGTGATTTTATAATCCGTTCGGAAAGTAACAACGTGGAGAATAATGGTCAAGAATGATTGTAGTAAACAACTTCGTTTTTGAACTTGATTATAATCATGGCTAAAAATAAGATTAACACGTTTTTAAAAACACACCCCACATTGTGAAGTCTCCTCGAAGCATAATCATCCTATAATGTTCCCACTGCTGGGACACAACTGCCCTCCTCTCTGTAAGAGGGTACGGGCCATAATCTACCACGTGGGCCCAAAGCAGGTTTTTAGGAATTTTTAGTTAGAAACATTGATTATTTTAAATTGCTTATATTCACTTTAATACTTAAATAATGGTGAAGGTAAATAAAATCGAATTTAAATCTATAAAGGCACTGTTAAAGGATGGTGGCAAACAACAACAGCATCAGACAGGCGCAGGCGTAGCGGCGTCATCCATGTCGGCGGCGTCGGCCAAGTGGTCACGCAGCGCCGCGCCCAGAGCGTCCACAAAGCGCAGCAGCCCGGGCGCCTTGTCGCGCACGTGCAGCGCGCGCGCCAGGAAGGGCAGGCGGCGCAGTGCGCGCCCCGACACGGCCGCGCCCGCCGCCTCGCGCGCCACGCCCCACAGGCGCAAGCTGGTGCGCGACGATTCACTCTCCGCGAAGCGTGAGCCCTCTAGCACACGCAACTGGAACACGGGCTCACGCGGTGCCACCAGACCGCGTGCCATGAGCTCGCCGCAGCAGCCGCGCAGGATCTCGTAGGCAGCGCGCGCGGACGGCGGGCCCACGCGCCGCTTTATGTCGGCGCGGTCCACGAAGGCCATGTCGATGGCGCCCGTCACGTTGGACGTGGTGAGCACGAGCGCGTTGGGCCGGCGCCGCAGCCGGTCCAGCTGGGTGAGCAGCGCGTTGACGGCGCGGATGGAGTCGGACGGCTCCAGGCCCGACAGCGCGGCGCGTCTCGCGTGCGCCAGCGACTCCACCTCGTCCACCAGCACGCATACCAGCAGGCGCCGGTCCGCCACGATCTCTTCCAGGCGCTCGAACAGCCGCGCCACCAGCTTGCCGCTCTCGGCGAACCACTTCGAGAACAGCCCGTGCGCGTTGATCTCGATGAGGCGCGCGCGCGGGAAGCGGTCGGCGAGGCGCACCGACAACTTCTGAGCCAGTGCGCGACACAAGCTGGTCTTACCGGTCCCAGGGGGGCCATGCAGCAGCACCACTCGGTTCCAGCCGATCACGTTCGGATCTACGCCTCGGTCAGCGAACTCGAAAGCTGTTTCCACGAAACGAACAGTATCTTCCTTTAATTTGGTATCGTATATAAGGCTCTCCCATAAACCATGAAACTGTTGGCTGGGCAATGCCCAGACGTCGGCCGCTGCAAACTCTTCTCCAGTACTCGTATCTGTCATCGTGTCACTTTCAGCGCCGAAAGAGTCCAGTTTATAAACGTGATAAACAAGTTCGGTTTCTGTCACTAAAACTTCAGTATCATGTTCGATGTCACAGAAAGTTATCATTTGCACATGTTCTTTTAACTCAAGATTATCTTCTAGATCGGTTCCAGATAATATAAAACCAGGACTCAGGGATACAAAATTTACCAGAAATTTTCGTACAAGGTCCCTAATATAGTCCTTAGTTGCGCGACTTTGAGATCTTTGAACAACTTCAACGTGAAGGGCAGGATTCATTGTAACTAATATTACAGAGTAAACAACACTTTATTTAATATACCACATTAATCTTGGAACAAAATACTACCTATATAAACAATTTATGTTTTTGTACAATTTGGATTAATTTGGAACAACCCAACAACTAAATCAAAAAATAACTGACAACGGACGGACAGTGAGTGACACTGACAGCGATGTAAACTGAACTGACATTTGTGTTGTGTCAGTCTGTTAGAGAGGCTAGTGTCAATGTCAAAGATCGTTGTGGCTGGTAGTTAGTGTCATCTTGCTAGACTTGATCCAGAGCAGCAATGAGGTAGGAAAACTATGGAGACGGCTTAAGACGGAAACACACTTACGTCGTGGCGTGGCGTGGCACCTTCTGACGCAGTTGAGTGGCTACAAAACTCGTTGTGTTATGACGTAGGCTGAAACAGAGTCGTTTGATTGGTGGATCCCGCGCCACGAAACGCTACGACACGTAAGTGTGTTTCCGTCTTTATTCTACTTTAAGAAGAATAGATAAATAAATATCTATCATATCTACACACATGTCAAAAAGCGTTTTGTCTCTTTATAATTAACCAAGAGCTGCATATGAAAAGAGAGACATCTAAATGTTTGTCAAGGACTAAATTTGCCAACACTTTTGTGTGACGTCCAAACCATGTCTTTGCGTGACCGGTCGCTATGTTGAAGGCCGAAAGTACTCTGTGCACAGAGAAATGAGAGTTTATATATACGGAAAACCATTGAGATAGGAAAAACATGGAGGCGCCGCGATGTTCTATACGTACATTAGCTTATACAAATATGAATGAAATACGATACAGAATATGAAACATAGTTTTGTTTCATTATATCCAATGTAGTAATCGCATTTGATAAAAGAGACAACAGTTTTTCAGTTGTGGCTCATAATGGCAACATGGCCGCATATTGGGCCCAGACAATCTAATTGAATGTGCCGTCGAAACGAAAAGAAGAAAAAGAAGATGGCAACATTTTGTTGTGACGTACAGACAGTTGTAGGTACTTGTGCTATAACCGCTATATTAGGTGACGAGTTTGTTGCTTGTGTTTGTTGCTTGTATTTTTTTGCGAAGAAATTTGAAATTCCCTTAATTTTCTTATTAAAACCAACTTAGTTTTGCGGTTTGGTACGGAACCCTAAATCGGCGAAGTCCGACACGCACCTGGCCGGTTTTTTATTATTTAACAATCCCACTGCAACTCCTGAAAGCCAGAATCGACAGTAGCGACCACCAGAAAAGCGCCGAAGCAATGAAGGTCGACGAAGTCTCGGAGAATGAATCTATCTGTCTTGGATCCCGCAACGAAATTAATCAGAAAAGAATAATGGAGGAGTAGGAAAAGATACAAATTTCCACTTCCCTCCATATCAAGCAGGAGATAGAACAAACAAGACCAATAGGCACAAAGCGTCGTTTACAACTGGGTTAAGCCCGGTTGCCTAGCACCACGGATGAAATTAGCATTAATATTAATGGGTCCTAACATTGTGAGCTGTTATATTTGATTCCAATAATAGGTATGGCAAAAACGCTTGAACGCACGGAAATTTGTTATAGTGTCCACAAGGTCCGTATAGTAAACAGCTCCTGATACAACCTGTACATTATTTGTCATAATATTGCGTAGTCTGTATTTAACAGTGTGATGTATAAAAAAACGATTATGATAATTTTATTACTTCTAATAAACTTCTCAAAGAGACTTGGGACGTGTTTTACTTTTACCCGACTGCCGAAGGAGGGTAATGTGTTTATCAGTCTCTGTATGTATGTTTGTTTATTCCAATGTGGCGTTCTAGAGACCAAACGCGTTGGCCGGTTTTGATGATTATTACGTCAATCGATTCGTCTTTAGACTGCGAATGTCACTAGCTACATTAAAATTGGAAAATAGAAAAATGGCGGCTTTTGGGCATCATATTGTGGGGGTCCAAATTTTTTTTCTCCCTAAGCCATCGTGTGGGGTATCAAAAAGGGTTTTTAGAGGTGATTCCATAAATATATAGTAATTATATGTTTAAATGCACCTAATTCTAAAAAAAATTAACTAAAAAGTTGTAAATAAATAAATTATTTAAAAATATCAAAAATCACGACTGCTTAAAAACGAACTAAAAAGACGTAAACAAGAAGAAAATCATGCTGTGCAGTCGGAGGATACATCTGGTTTTGGTCAGCCAGCTCGCGCATACGAGGCATGCCTTTTAAGTTCTGTCGTTTCCATATTTCCCGGCAATTTTGAATTTGGAACTGTTCTATATTCGAATGTGTTTCAACTGTTTTGAGATTCAAAATTTAAAGTATTAGGATTATTGCTATAGTTTAGTCACAGCGTCGATTGGAATCTATCAGGTTACGTACGAAAATGAATCTTTCTAAGGAAAATGGTCGTGCAATAATTTTCTACAACTTTAGAAGAGGCCTGACACGGCTTCAGTGTTTTGAAGAGCTAACATCTATGTTCAGTGATGAAGCCCCATGTCTGCGGATTGTCGAACGCTGGTATTTAGAATTCCAGCGTGGACATATTGGTGTTAGTGACAAATCTCGCGAAGGACGCCCAAAATCCGCCTTCACTGAAGATAAAATCACTGCTGTGTGACAACTAATTCTCGAAAACCGTCATTTGACGTATCGAGAGATAGAGGCTCTATTAGGCATCTCAGAGACAACAATTCAAAAGATCTTCCATGAAGCGCTTGGTGTGAGAAATATAGTTTTCCGTTGGATACCGCATCTGCTTTCCGACGATCACAAGGCGGCCCGTGTCAGATGGTGTAAGAAAACTCTGCAAAGTTTCAACCGAGGAGAGTCAAATCTCGTTTACGACATCATCAGTGGTGACGAATCTTGGATCTATGCCTACGATCCTGATTCCAAACAACAATCTACAATCTGGGTCTTTCAAGACGAGCCGAAGCCGACTGAAGTTGTTCGTTCTCGAAGCACTTCAAAGAAGATGGTGGCCACGTTCGTTGCATAAACCGGCCATGTTGCGACTATTCTACTTGAAGATCTTAGAACGGATAACGCAGAGTAGTATACCACAGTTTGTTTACCACAAGTCATCGCCGAACTTCGAAAATCTAAATCAAAGCGACGCATCATCCCGCACCAGCACGACAACGCAAGCTCACACAGCGCTCGTCAAACGATTGAGTGTTTGAAGCAGGAAAAAGTAGAAATTCTTGACCATCCTCCATACAGTCCTGACCTAAGCCCTAACGATTTCTTTACATTTCCTAAAATTAAGAATAGTCTTCGTGGTCAAAGGTTCAAGTCCGGTGAAGAAGCAGTCGACGCTTTCAAGTCAGGCATTTTGAACACCCCCACTTTAGAGTGGAATAAATGTTATAATAACTGGTTTGAGCGAATGGAAAAGTGTATTAGCCTACGTGGTGAATACTTTGAAAAACAATAAAAAGTACTATAAGGTTCTAGTTGTGTTTTTTCTTCAAACGACAAAAGGCATGCCTCGTATGTATCCTCCGACCGCACAGCATGATTTTCTTCTTGTTGACGTCTTTTTAGTTCGCTTTTTAAGCAGTCGGGATTTTTGTTATTTTTAAATATATTTTTTATTTAATGCTGTATAGGTACATATTATAATATTGTATAAATTACTAATTCTATTCTATTTATTACTATTTCTTTTTTCATTTTTTTTTTCATGTCCAACAATCAAATGATAAAACAGGGTATCTCGCAAAGAAATGTGATTTACTAAAGCAAAAAGTGAGAAGTTTAAATTAAAAGATCCGGAGGCGGGATGCCAAGATTGCTTTTTGACGTGACAACGTCTTATAATTCGATGGAGCCGGCTGCACGCACGAAAAAACATGACTCATGCGGCGTTACCTCGCTCTGAGGCGTTCCATTTAAGGCTTGAAGTGCAAGCGAGAGCGCGGAACGAGCGACAAAGAGGCACAATCGGCCTCCGCATTCGGCAGCGTTCTACATCTGTCTCTCTCCTACTTGAGTGAGCGATGCGTCCGCGTGGACAGCTGCTATACAATAATACATTTACATGTTTTCGTCAAGTATGAAGTGCAGTGAAAAGTGAATGTAAAGTGATTGTGTCAATTGTTAATAGCAACGATAATCACCTCGCTCACCATTCCATCAGTATTTTCTTATGACGTTGTCACGTTCAACTATCGTCAGAAAACCGACTTTACAGACAACCGATTTTTTAATATTTTTCAAGACCTTAAGAAAGATAAATACATCAATAATGAAGAAAGTTTCATTCAGGACCAGGTCTTCTTAAAAGGCAAATTGCCAAATCTAAAGGACTACAAAACCTTATTGAATAGTTATAGAAACTATTTCAAGTTAAAAAGCGCGCGAACATTAGATCGGATTCTCCCCCACGGGTAGCTTACCTCTCACACACTCATAGACTGCCAAACTCTCCGTTACTCTACTATACCGCGGACGCCCTCCTACGGGCGGCCGACTAACCATTCTATGTTGCCTTTTTATAATCTGCCGCACGCTATATGTTATTTTTTTGACAGTGAGAAGTTTATTTTAAAAGATAGTTTGTAAATGTTACATTTTAGATAGAATATTATATGTCGGGTTTAGTCAATAGTATGTAACAAATCACGAGCACGCCACCTGTCATCAAGAACAACTACGCTGTGGCTAGCTTTCTCTAACCACATAAGACATCGTGTGTGGGCAGGTCGGTGGGTACAGTCGTGAAAATATAATAACACAAATTATTCGATACACTGGGTTAATTTAAATAGTTCACAGTTACAATCTTGCTTACTAGTATTACGGATCGTTACTGATTCTACGACGTCTTAGCCCCAAGGCGGTCAGTACTCAACTGCCATATTCTACTGTCCCCACCACGCAACTGGTTAGAGAAAGCGCGCCACAGCGTAGTTGTTCTTGATGACAGGTGGCGTACTCGTGATTTGTTATGACGTCCGTATTATTAACTAAACCCTACTTATACTATACGTAATCTTCTTTTCTGCATAGAAGCTCGTCTATCTTTCCTATTTCTGCCGCAAAGCAGCAGTGCATACACCGTCTTCTTTCGGTTTGAAAGGAAAGAGAGCCAGTGTAAGAACAGGCTATGATAAAACAGACCCAGTGTAAGAACAGGCTATGATAAAACAGACCCACAACTTTTAAAATTCTTGTCACTTCAGCTGCATTACACTTACGAGGCTAATTCTATTTGTAAATAACTTCCTTTTAAAAACATAGATAATGATCGTAGATAGTAAAAAATTCAACAACAACATTTCTGACCATACTAAATATATTGGATTGATTAGTACTTCAATGTGTCAGAAGGCGTCGCGAGGCGTGGCGTTGCGTCGGGTTCAGTATGTTTGCACCTTTATGGTTCGTTTTGTTGGTAGCTGCGTGTTTGTAATTTTGACTTGACAGTTTACTGACTATGACATTGACAGGTGTTTGATAGACGAAGTCGAAGTTTGGTATTGATTCTACAGTAGTTACTAGTTACGCCAAAAACCCTACTATACAATGTACTTAATATTTTAATGTTCATACCTTAAAACTGTGTATTCTTAATGATTAAGATTCAAGATATAAATCCTAATAGTATCGGTGGCGGTGGCACATTGAGGGGAGTGACGCGTCGTACTGGCGGCCGAAGGGCGTGCTAGAAGTGAACTAGGCTATAGGATGAGGTGCTAGAGGGTCCCTCGAGCCAGTTTAGCGGCGCGATGGCTGCCGACACCGCGGTGACGGCCAGCCCCGAGGAGACGCTCGAGTCGCTGCTGCGCGAGGCCGAGGCGCTCAAGCAGAAGTTGGAGGAGGAGCGCCAGAAACTCAATGACGTGACACGTGAGTCCCACGGTACCTGCGCTCTCGGAGCTTACCCCCTAGTCGCGCCAGCTCAATAACCCTGTGATAACCATAATAGATGTGAGCACAGAACTATGTGAATCAGACTCTTTGAGGAGGTTGATGGGCTGGTTAGTGTTGGCAACTATAATACAGTAGCGTTCTATTAAATAATGGCATCTTCTCCACTACAACTACTTTTGATGTTGTTTTATTTAATTTTTAACATTTGTTGTCTATTTTCTAAACATCCAAAAGTCTTAGCAAGTTATCAGCAAGTTAATAAAATGTATGTTATTAGTGTCATAGTGTTGTTATGTTGTGATGCCTGTGGACGAGCTGTACTAGTCGTGTGCCGGGCTCAGTGTGTGTGTGTTGCAGTGAAGACCGTGGGAGAGAAGCTGGAACAGCTCACCCTGCCACAGCTGAAGATGCGGCGAATGCTCAAGGGGGCCGGCTCTAAGGTGCTCTGCACTGACTGGTCCCCAGACAAACGGCACATCGTGTCCTCCTCACAAGTAAACACAATTTACTTCTAAATAAACTAACTAGTCTAACTTAAACTCATATCAGGAGTATCACAAAAAAACTGGTGTGAGATTTACATGAGCAACATTTATAAGCATAAAATCCTTATTTTTCTGGGCATCATAATATAGGCACTGTTGCAAATGAACTCTATTAGATACCGAGTCTACAGCAGCACAGACCTGTATTACAGATCACCTGGCTGTCATACATTTTTCTCCTGTTTGTTTACTCAACTCTTTAGTAACTGATTATAAGATTCTAACATGCTAAGCACTTGGGAGCACAAATAAGGAAAAGTTTTATTCCTTTTAAAACATTTGTTATTCTTTTGTTTTTGCTATGAACATTATGCACTCACTGATGTTCTGATCACTTAACACAGCTACGTTTAAGTTATCACGGCCTGCAGGTCAACCAGAATTAAGATGTTTTGAATTGATTCTTAGATGAACCCATCAGCAAGCAATCAAGTTTACAGTCTAGCATGTATCATTACTAAATCATTCTTAGTTTTCAACAATCCGTTTAGGGATTGCAATCTCACAAAGCGGGATCTGCACCTTTTTTGTGCACCAAATCTTCCGTTATTTTAAAAGTTGTCTAAAATTGTAAGATTTAGCAGATACGGGTAAAACTCAAAGTGCTTATCTCTATGGGCTTTTTGTACCAACTATATCATATTTGCCGGCAGGCTTATTACGTATCTTGCAAGAGCAAAATTATAGTGATTTTTGCCCGATAATTGCTCTTCAATAGTGAAGTTTTAATGTTTCTTTTTTTAAATGAGTGCATTTGACGAACAGCGAGCAATTAGCAAACGATTTTGTAGGACATACCTACACTGTAAGAAATGCTGACTTTTCTGATATAAAGCGTTTGATCGTGCAATGATTGCTGATTGCTGTTTCTTAAGAAATAAGCCTGCCGGTCTGCTCGTTTCTTATAAAACTTGATTTGTTAACAGCAACTGCAATTTTTTTTAATTTCTGGGCTCCAGCGGGGTTTGTACAAAGCTGCAAGATTGCCATGCCTAAATACTTTGGTTGTGCGAAAAATGTACTGATGTGTAATAAGGCGCCGTGTGCGTGTGTGTGCAGGACGGCAAGGTGCTGGTGTGGGACGCCTACACGGCCACGCGCGAGCTCACCATCGCCATGCCCAGCACGTGGGTGATGGCGTGCGCCTACGCGCCCTCTGGCAGCCTGGTCGCCGCCGGGTACGTACCGCTCACTTCTCACCTCACTGCAGACGAGTAGCTGTTTCTAAACGGTCTCTCGAGATTCATTTATATGTAGATACTTGACAATCTTGCTTCATTCCCTACCCAAGATGTGGGCTTGTAGAATGGTAAAGGCAGCCCGCAGGATCTCGTTCCCTAAGTTCCTCCAAAAGTTGATCAATAGGCTTAGTCCAAACTTTCCAGCACTAGCCAGTGCATGTGCCATGTCTTTAACGCTGCCCTTATGTCAGGGGTCTTTCCTTCTGTTTTCAAAAGGGCTGTCGTACACCCTATACACAAACGTAGGCACAGAGGCAGTGTTGATAACTAAAGAACTATATCAGTTTATACAACCTTGTCAAAGATGCTTGAGAAAATCCTTAACAAAAGCCTTCTAAACTATTAAGACTCCCAAGATATTCTCGCCCCAAATCAGTATGGTTTAAGAGTAGGTAAAAGTTCAGAAGACGATGTTTTGGAATGAACTGGTACTATTGCAGAAAAAGTGGAACTCATTACCTGCGTCTGTTTCCGAACGCATTCGACCCGAATCTCTTCAAAGTTAGAGTGAACAGGCTTCTTCTGGGTAAGCTCGCTCCATCGTCGACTCTGTCATTGTCACCTCTGAGCTAGACTAGAGTCAAGAGCAAACCCATCTCAAATAAAAAATACAGTAAATGATAAACTCAAAACTATTGCAATCTTTCTGGACCTTTCTAAGGCTTTTGACAGTCTCTGTCCGCATTTTGTTCAACAACCTGCGGAAATTTGCCATAGGTTGTCTGTCTCTAGATATATTTAGGAGTTCCTTAACAGATCGTTCTCAGGCTGTTAAGGTGGGTAACTTTACCAGTAAAGATGAGGTTTTTAGTTACGGAGTCCCAAAGGGTAGTGTTCTTGGATCTACCCTATTTTTAATTTATATAAATGACCTGTTTAAATTATCTTTAGGAAATTCTAAAATGATAATGTACTCTGATGACACAGTAATACTTGTTCATGGCAACAATTGGCTTGAAACTCGTTCCTATGCAGAGTCTGCCCTATGGGTTGTCATGGACGGCTGACTAGCAATCTGCTTACTTTAAACCTAGATAAAACTAAATTTATCACGGTTGCGCTATTACAATGATTTCAACCGGCATGCTCCTTCAGTCTAACTGCACCTAACTGCTATGCGATAACGAGCACTACTTGTGGCTGTAATGTCATCATGTGGACCAACAACATAAAATATCTTGATGTCATTATTGACAGTATTATGTCCTGGAATGAACAAATTGCGTCACTAGTATCACGGATCAGGAAATTGATATTTGTATTTAAAAATTTGAAATCTTCCATCCTCAATAGGTCACTTCTCTGTCCGATACATTGTATCTGTCTGGGTTCTTTAGCTTGGTGATTCACTTCACAGTTACGTGTCTCATTCCATCATGACGAAACTTTCCAGTATGTTTGGAACACTTACACACACTCTCTTTAATCTACTATATTGTAATCTTCTGTCTCCTGATAGTCCAAGGGCAAGCACATACGGAAATCCACATCGCGTCATTCATCTCGCGTGTGATTGGTCGATTTGGTAGATTGGATAGCGGTCAAACTATTTGCGTTGCCGTATTCACTTACGCAATACGGCTGCTGGTCCGGCAATCACAAGCTTCGTTGTATCCGTAAACCGCCGCACTATAACGAGGGAGGGAGAGACAACACACAGGTGTGTACGTATCGTTACCACTGCCTACAAGAAATGTTGTGAATTGATAATCGATTTTCTAAATATGCCTTCGGTTTTGTGACCAAACCGTCCGAAAAGTTTCGCCTCCAGACGTAAAAAGAAATAAGGCATGAAGAAAAATAATACGTAATTGTCTCAGAAATTATATTTTAATATAGTGAAATCCTGGAACTCGCACTAGGATTCCCTGAGACAGTAAAGTTGTTGTTCCGTACTGATGCAGGGGCCTGGACAACAAGGTGACGGTGTTCCCGCTGGGCGGCGAGGGTGGAGAGGAGCCGGCCGCACGCAAGCGCACCGTGGCCACGCACACGTCGTACATGTCGTGCTGCCTGTTCCCCAACTCCGACCGGCAGCTCCTCACGGGCAGCGGCGACGGCACGTGCGCGCTGTGGGACGTGGAGTCGGGCCAGCTGCTGCAGAGCTTCCAGGCGCACGCCGCCGACGTCATGTCGCTGGACCTGGCGCCGTCCGACATGGGCGACACGTTCGTGTCGGGTGGCTGCGACCGCGCCGTACTGGTGTGGGACATGCGCACCGGCCAGGCCGTGCAGGCCTTCGACACGCACGACTCGGACGTCAACAGCGTGCGCTACCACCCGTCGGGCGACTCGCTCGTCAGCGGCTCCGACGACTCCGTGTGCCGCCTCTTCGACTTGCGCGCCGACCGCGAGGTATCACTCTCATACTAGCTCAGCACGACGACTCTGTGTGCCGCCTCTTCGACTTGCGCGCCGACCGCGAGGTATCACTCTCATACTAGCTCAGCACGACGACTCCGTGTGCCGCCTCTTCGACTTGCGCGCCGACCGCGAGGTATCACTCTCATACTAGCTCAGCACGACGACTCTGTGTGCCGCCTCTTCGACTTGCGCGCCGACCGCGAGGTATCACTCTCATACTAGCTCAGCACGACGACTCCGTGTGCCGCCTGTTCGACCTGCGCGCCGTCCGCGAGGTATCGCACTCTAACTAGTTCAGAACGACGACTCCGTGTGCTGCCTTTTCGACCTGCGCGCCGTCCGCGAGGTATCACACTCTAACTAGTTCAGAACGACCACTCCGTGTGCTGCCTTTTCGACCTGCGCCCCGTCCGCGAGGTATCACACTCTTAACTAGTTCAGAACGACCACTCCGTGTGCTGCCTTTTCGACCTGCGCGCCGTCCGCTTGGTATCACACTCTAACTAGTTCAGAACGACCACTCCGTGTGCTGCCTTTCCGACCTGCGCACCGTCCGCGAGGTATCACACTTTAACTAGTTCAGAACGACGACTCCCTGTGCTGCCTTTTCGACCTGCGCGCCGACCGCGAGGTATCACACTCTAACTAGTTCAGAACGACGACTCCGTGTGCTGCCTTTTCGACCTGCGCGCCGTCCGCGAGGTATCACACTCTAACTAGTTCAGAAGGACGACTCCGTGTGCTGCCTTTTCGACCTGCGCGCCGACCGCGAGGTATCACACTCTAACTAGTTCAGAACGATGACTCCGTGTGCTGCCTTTTCGACCTGCGCGCCGTCCGCGAGGTATCCCACTCTAACTAGTTCAGAACGACGACTCCGTGTGCTGCCTTTTCGACCTGCGCGCCGTCCGCGAGGTATCACACTCTAACTAGTTCAGAAGGACGACTCCGTGTGCTGCCTTTTCGACCTGCGCGCCGTCCGCGAGGTATCCCACTCTAACTAGTTCAGAACGACGACTCCGTGTGCCGCCTCTTCAACCTGCGCGTCGACCGCGAGTTTTGTTTTTTAACTGTGAGACAGGTACAAATACGAGGCATGCCTTTTAAGTTTTGTCGTTTGAAGAAAAAAACACAACTCAAACCAGTTATTATAACATTTATATCCACTCTAAAGTGGGGGTGTTCAAAATGGCTGACTTGAAAGCGTCGACTGCTTCTTCACCGGACCGGAACCTTTGACCACGAAGACTTTTCTTAATTTTAGGAAATGTTAAGAAATCGTTAGGGCTTAGGTCAGGACTGTATGGAGGATGGTCAAGAATTTCTACTTTTTCCTGCTTCAAATACTCAATCGTTTGACGAGCGCTGTGTGAGCTTGCGTTGTCGTGGTGCAGGATGATGCGTCGCTTTGAGTTAGATTTTCGAAGTTCGGCGATGACTTGTGGTAAACAAACTGGGGTATACCACTCTGCGTTAACCGTTCTACGATCTTCAAGTGCAATAGTCGCAACATGGCTGGTTTTTCCAACGAACGTGGCCACCATCTTCTTTGAAGTGCTTCGAGAACGAACAACTTTAGTCGGCTTTGGCTCGTCTTGAAAAAACCAGATTGTAGATTGTTGTTTGAAATCAGGATCGTAGGCATAGATCCAAGATTCGTCACCACTGATGATGTCATAGACGTGATTTGACTCTCCTCGGTTGAACCTTTGCAGAGTTTTCTTACACCATCTGACACGGGCCGCCTTGTGATCGTCGGACAGCAGATGCGGTATCCAACGGCAAACTAGCTTTCTCACACCAAGCGCTTCATGCAAGATCTTCTGAATGGTTGTCCCTGATTTTCTGTCTTCCTATCTCCCGATACGTCACATGACGATTTTCGAGAATTAGTTGTCTCACAGCAATGATGTTATCTTCAGGGAAGGCGGGAATTCTAAATACCAGTGTTCGACAGTCCACAGACATGGGGTTTCATCAATGAACACAGATGTTAGGTCTTCAAAACACTGAAGCCGTGTCAGGCCTCTTCTAAAGTTGTAGAAAACTATTGCACGAACATTTTCCTTAGAAAGATTCATTTTCGTACGTAACCTGACAGATTGCAATCGACGCTGTGACAAAACAATAGCATTAATCCTAATACTTTCAACTGTTTTGAGATTCAAAATTTAAACACATTCGAATATAGAACAGTTCCAAATTCAAAATTGCCGGGAAATATGGAAACGACAGAACTTAAAAAGGCATGTCAAGTATTATGAGAACCCACCAAAGCCGGTTTTTTTTTTTGCAAAATTTTGTTCCGAAGAAATTTTTAACTTTCCATTGAACTTCAATTTTGGTGATAATGTTTTTTATTACGTATATTTTAGTAACAAATGCCAATATATTGATAAACCAGATTTTTCTTTGCCTATTCTAACTTGATTTTGCGCTTTGGTCTCTCTCTTAGTCGGTCCCTTATGCCTGAGGATCGTGGTCAGGGTTATATCTGGAGCTGATGATCTGGCTCCATCGGTTTCTGTCCAGCGTTTCCCATACTACCGTGTAGAATTTGGAGGACGACGAGTCTTTCACTTGATCGGCCCATCTCGTAGGTGAACGACCGCGTGAACTTTTGCCTTCCGTGTTCCCAATCACAATAAGTCTTTCCAGATTCTCGTCGCCTCTGCGCATTGTGTGGCCGAAATACGAAAGAATGCACTACTGACATATGGTGGACAAGTGAGTTTTTACTTGGAGCTGTTTCCACTCCATACAGGAAGATAGGGAATACCAGGGCTCGTATAAATCTGATCGTGGTTTTGTTACTCTTCTTCCAGATGTTGCCTAAACGGGTCATCGCACCCTTCGCCACCCCGATTCGCCTTTTTATCTCGGAGACACAGCTGCCGTCATTGCAGATTTGCGAGCCCAGGTATACTCAGCGGTCGACAATATCAATGCAAATAATGTTGCAGGTGATATTTGCAAGTTTTCTGGCTCGATCCACTATCATCACATTGGTTTTCGCTCTGTTTACTGCGAGACTGATGTTGCCGCTTTCTAACTCGAGTCTTTGGTACAACTCATTCAAATCTTTCATGGATGTTGCCAGAAGTACGGTGTCGTCGGCATGTCGCAGATTTGGTACTCTTTTTCCACCTATAGGAAAACCCTTCTCCCTATTTTCGATCGTCTTCTGAATAATGTATTCTCATATGTGTTAAAAAGTGCAGGGGACAAGATGCAACCCTGTCTCACTCCTCTTCTTGTTTGGAACATATTGGAGCATTCAGTGCCCATCCTGACGAAAGAACGGCTTTCAGTGTACAGACTAACTCATAGACTGCGTTGTTAATATTTCTACATTTTTCTAAAATCGTAGTGTTCTTTAGCGAGTATATGATTTGTTTCAAAGAACGAGTAAAGGGATTTATAAATCACTTTCTCAAATATTTTTGATAATACCGGTATTAAAGCTATTGGACGATAATTTGAAATGCTTGCTTTGTCACTTTTCTTATAAAGTGGCTTAATTAGAGTGACCGTTTATTCGTTGTATCATCAATTGTTAATCAATACATATAGTAAATCTCTAGAAAAGTCGTTTTTGTACATCGAAAATATTTCCAAAAACCAGGGTGTTAAAGGAGAAACAACAGAACCTATTACCAGCATTTTTTATTTTTTGTCTGTTTATTTGTGAACGCATCACGTAAAATCTACGAAACCAATGTAGATAACTTTTATAAACGTAGAAGTATTACTTAGTTTTTGTTTCATTGCAATCGTTTCACTATATCAAAAGTTAGATGAATTTATCATCTAACTTGTGATATAGATAGTTGGGGACGTTGGGGTACCGATTCGTTTCGTCCTCGCCGCCGAGGCCCGTCGCGTACTCTTTCAATAAATTCCCGCCAGCCCGCGCATAGCTGAGCATTAGTTAACTATATTAAATATAAATGGAGTTTCTTATCCGTTCTTCTCCACGTAGGTAGTTTATGAACGGATGGTAAAGTCACTTGTCTAGATCCAGTCATAGCTGTCCCCTAGCGACGCCATGAGCCGAGGTTCGACCCCAACTGGGGTAGCCCTCAGCGATGTCGCTTAGGTTTAGAAGGAAGTTTTGTGCCTGGCTGGAGGCTCTACATATAGTTTAGTCTCCACAGGGTAGCCCGGTTAAGCAGTAGCCAATCACTTTAAAATACAGGAACCAAAGAAACTAAAAATATACAACGGGCGGCCTTATCGCATTCCGCGATCTCTTCCAGGCAATCTGGAATGGACAGTGATTGTGTGGACATTACATGGGGTTGTCAGTGGTGCAACAATATCAACAATGAATACAATAATACAAAATACTTATCAAAAACACAAATAGATATATATGCTAGATAATCGATACATAAATACATACATATTTAATGTATAAGCCGTGAAAATAAATGTCGTATGACAATCATAGACAAAGTGTAAGTCAAAAAACTAAGAGCACGATTACAGCGATAAGTAATGTTCCCTGATGAGTCTTTTAAACACAGGCAACGACTGAGTACGTTTAATTGGGTCAGGCAATGCATTCCACAGACGAGCAGCCTGGACAGTAAAAGATTTATCCATGAAAGTTGTTGTGTGTTGAGTGACCTTAGAGATTTCGTGTGGGAATCGCAGATAAACTGAAAACGATCCTTGAGGTAAAGAGGGGCGAAAGGAGTAAAGAGCACATTGAACAAAAGGGAAAGAATATGAGTATTCCGGCGAAGGCGAATTGGCAACCACTTGAGCTTTACACGGAATTCGGAAACATGGTCATATTTGCGCAAACCGAACCTTTACGTATTAATGACGTTGACGTGCGTGCAATGTGGTTCGTAATTTCGCTGCCGCTATTGTTCGTCTGAATAGCCTAATGATAAACATCCCTACACATAAGGTTGCGAGATCGAGTCGCAGCTATAGATAAGTACTACTTAACCGACTTTCCAAAAAAGGAGGAGGTTCTATGTTCGACATCGTTTTTTTTTGTTTATGTTCACCGATATTGTGGACCAATTCTGGATTTTTTTTTGTTTGATGGTGTATGTTCCCAAATTGGTCCCATTTTAATTTGGTGAAGATCTGATGTAGAACTTCGGAGATATACAATAGAACTCTTCAATAAATGACGCCAAATCTCTGAGAATTGCTGCAATCGCATGTCTGTTTATTGTATAAACAATTTCATTACCATCACGACGCCCTAAACGGGGTACGCAGATGTGTACAGTTCTCTTGAGTTCACCTTGGTACACCCTCATTTCACAGGTTATATTCAAGTTGCATGATATTCGGGTAATCCATTCTGGCATTATCTGGCAAAAAATAAAAAAAAAGCAATTTGCAAGTCGCTGAACATAACGAAAAAAATTGGTACCTACCAAAGAAAACGACTTCCAAAAAGAAAGTTATTTTGCACTTTGTAGTGTTTTTATTTGGAAGTCGGTAGTATTTTTTTGAAAAAAAGTTTTTTAATGTTTTCGTTTCGGTGTGGTGTTCTGGTGTGCTACTAGATGCCGCGCAGCAAATCTGTCCTTACTTTTTATATGAAGTCGATATTCATCTCCCTAGAGTAAATAGCTGTGCAGTGAACGCTCGATCTAGTTAGGTAGAAAGGTAAGTTCCCTTACTTAGGTAGTTTTAGATAAGTAGGGTAGGTACAGGTAGGTAGGTAATTAGGGTAGGTAGTATAGGCAATTAACGGGAGCGAAGTCACGGGCACAGCTACAGTCCGTCAAATCTAAGAAGTACCGTTTGACAGTTCTGACAATTGAATGATAGGGATGGGATGAAAAAATCGATTACTATAATATCCGAACTTTAAGAGATCGATTACTATAATATCCGAATTTTAAGAAATCAATTGTTATAATTAAATAAAAGAAATGTTTAGGATATTTTTTTATTCACTACTAGTACTAGTATCGTCGTCTTCGTCATCATCGTCATTTAAATTAATGACCAGTTGATTGTCCATTACATTATCAAAGTGTACGTCTCTTTCGAAGTCGTCCATTATTATTTTCTTTGTTTTTTGTACTACTTTACTCCAATCTTCCTGTGTAACTTGGGCACATGCTTCCTTTAATAAACCTTCCATTTTCTTGACACTGAAGGGTGGTTTTGTGTTGTGTCTTGCTGCATAACCTGTAAAACAATAATGTAACTATTTGATAGCAGACGAAAACCATTGTTTAAATTATAAATGTTAGAAGTACTCGTGTTATTATTATAATATTATAAAATATTACCTTTAACTTGGGCCCAAATCAGTTTAATGGCATTATATTGGCAATGGTACGGAGGAAGTCGTATGACTTTGTGCCCGTGCTCTTCGGCCAATTGGTCAATTACATATGTCGGTTTTGGTGGTTTATGCAATTTCACTAACTGTAATAATTCAGCTTTTAATAGTGACATGTCGGCATCCACTCCTTTTCTTTGCAGCCATGCCACCAAATCTGCTTTCTTATTGGCTGACGTAGGTGCTTTATCAATTTGCACAGAGTGGTATGGGGCATTATCCATTATAATTGTGCTGTTAGGAGGGATATTCTGTAATAAATTTAAGAACCACTCTCGGAACCTTACTGCGTCCATTTCTTCATGATACTCTTTAGTGCTTTTGGATTGGAAAGCTAATAAAGAGTTTTCCACGAAGCCTGTAGACGCTGACCCAGCATGGCATATTATGAGGCGTCCACCTTTTCCTATCGGCACCTTCGAGCACGAAGCTTCAGAATCATCAGTCCATGTTTTTGGCACAGAATGGTTGGAATTTAGCCAGGTTTCGTCCAAAAATATTACATTATCCCAGTTTATAATTTGTTTAACTTCGCGCAGGAATGTTAGTCGCTGCATAATTATGTCATGTCGCTCCATAACAATTTTTCGTTTGTCAACTTTTTTGTATCTGAAGCCAATTCCTGTTATTACCGTTCTCAACGACTCTATGCTTCCCTTATACAGCCATACATCTACATACTTATACATCTTTTAAAGTTGCACATAACTTTGCCAATGTTGGAAATTCGCCTCTTGTAAAATACCCGTATATATGGTTTCTAATAGCATGACTATCGAATTCATCGATGCCTGTCACAGGTTTATTTCTTTTTCGTTTTTTCGGTGTGTGAAGTACGTTACTGTCACTCCCCGAAGGCCCATATTTTTCACTTAATATTTTGCCAACGGTGCGGCTACCAATACCGAGAGCTTCACCGACGCGATCCCGAACTTGTGTAACTGGCAGTAGAAGTCCACCATTTTGAGATTCACGCTCAAAATACTCGTGTAATTTCACCACCAATTCACGAGCCTGGCTGTTCAAAGTACGTCCTCTTTTCGACATTATTAATAAACACTTGCTTAGTTCGGAGTCCAGTATAAATATTGCCAAGGTAAACGGATAAAGAATGATCAGTCCAGAAAAGTAATAGCCAAGTCACAAATTGTAAAACACAAACGAGAAAGCAAGTACGCGCACAGTCAGCTTCCAAGATGGCGAGAGACTGCTGACGCCGAACCGACCGAGCGGACCGCGTGCGCTTGTAGTTGGCAGTGTTGCCAGAAAAAAAAAATTGTAGAGACTTGGACACCTGCGATTTTGCCTATTGACCTAAAAATAATTAAATTAATTTATTTTAGGGTATCTGTGTATTCAGTGCATTATGCGGTCGCGCAGTAACGTCGTTAATTTATAACATCAGGCAACAACATTTTTGTGAATGGGTTCTACATACCTTATTTTTATTAGTTTTAGACGTAGAAATAAGACTTAGAAGAAAAAATTGTAATTGTAAAGTCAATGGATGTGCTTGTTAAAAATTTGTTTATTTCTCTGTAATATGCAAACCCATACTATCATACACAAAAATAAATGTAAAAAACACTATCCCTGACTCCATTTACTATTTCGACAGCGTTAGCGCGAGAAACCCCGACTTATTTGGGCGCGAAAATCAAAAATCGACAAATCGCTTTCGACAACTTTTTAAAGAAGCAAATATATTTGATTTATAAATACGTATTTTTGGTGAATGGGTTTTATCTCATATTTTACAATTACATAACTATTTAGTTATGTAATCGTAATATGTGAGATAAATCCCATTCACATGAAAAAATATTTGTTTGGTTGTCAAGTGTAATTTGTAAATAATACATTCGATTTTTCGTATATGTAAACGATTTTTTTGCATACAAGTGTATCCGAAGAGTCGCAACACTACGTGCAGTGACCTAACTACGTAACTTTGTAATGAGGTCAAGAATATAACTATTAGAAATTATTTACTGTGTAAATATGTGTTATTTTGCTTTGTTTGAAAGTTTTCAATTACATTTAGATATTAAGAATTGTACATTTTTAGATACAATAATGAAATCTTTCTAAATTCATGGTTTTATGAAAAAGGTTATCGAAACTGAATAATGTACGTATGAACAAAGTTGTTTCGGTTTGAAAAATATGAAACGTCAAACGGTACCTCTTAGATTTGATGGACTGTAATTGTTGAATAAAAGCGATTATTCATCGATTGTTATTCTAATAAATGGTTAAGTAAATAATTAACTCTCCGACTTATTTGAACATTTGTGAGAGAAAGAAGGAAAACCGGCCAAGTGTGGGTCGGACTTCGCACATTTAGAGTTCCGTACCAAAGCAAAAATCTGATTTATCAACATATTATCTTCTGCCAGCGGCTTCGCCCGAGTGAATATCGTAAATTATCCCAAGGGAACATTTCCCGGGATAAAAAGTATCCTATGTGCTATTCCTGACTATAATCTATCTCTGTGCCAAATGTCATCTAGATCCGTCCAGCCGGTTGAGCGTGCCGGTTGAAGTAACAAACATACAAACACACTCACAAAATTTCGCCTTTATAATATTATATTAGTGTGATGTGATGTGTGATATTAACAAATACCAATGTATTTGTTAATAAAGTATACGTCATAATAAACATTATCACCAAACATAGTTCAATGGGCAGTTAAAATATCATCGAAACAAAATTGTGTGGCAGGCGACGGACACGTGAGTGATAGCAATAGGGTTCCGTTTGGACCCTTCGGGTACGGAAACCTAAAAACGCTACGCGCTTACAGATCTTAAAACTGGAGCCTACCCTTGCTTAGAATTTGGTTAACTTATCGCGATTTAAGGCCCTCCAGGACTAGAGGCCCGGGCGGCCCGAGGCGAACCGTAGTCCGCACAAAATATAAAAACAAAAATTTATTCACTAATTTGTTTCTCTCAACTAAACTATACTAACATTAACGGAGAATGAACTGTTTTTTGTTATAGGTTATGGGTGCGAAGCTGCGGGCAGAAACATAGCCTCTTGAGTAATATTTGGTCGTGATTATGAACAGGTGGCGCGCTACGGGCGCGAGAGCATGATCTTCGGCGTGAACTCGGTGGAGTGGTCGCTGAGCGGGCGCCTGGTGTTCGCGGGCTACAGCGACTACACGGCGTGCGCCTGGGACGCGCTGCGAGCCGTGCGCGTGTGCGTCATGTGCGGCCACGAGCACCGCGTCACGCACGTGCAGCTGTCGCCCGACGGCACGGCGCTGTCCACCGCCTCGTGGGACGCCACGATACGGGTGCGTACTGCGTGCTGTGCTTGCCCGTGTACATACCGCACGCCCGCACGCCCGCACCTACTGACCGGCTGCGTCTGTTACAGATCTGGGCGTAAGGTGAGGCGCGGCTCCGGCTGTGCGAGTGCGCGCTAGAGATGTACGCGTGTCGCAGGCGGGACTTACGCGGCGCATTTCTTTAGTTTAAAGTTTAGTACGATTTTGAATACCTTGTGCGTAGTTTTAGTCGAGTATACCTTCACTAGCACTAGTCGATGATAGTATGATAATAATAAAAAATATATAATTTATAATGATCTAAGTAATGTATGTAAATATTGGTTATCGAGCACGTTGAAAGGTGATGTTAATTTTTGCGAGTATTTATTTTTAGACTTGTTCGTCTCGAGTATTATAAGAATGAGAGGGCGGCTCGAGCTCGACGCCGCTCGTCCAACAGCTCAGTGTTAGCCTCCAACTATTATCAATAAATTTAAATGTTATACCTATATCTGTTTCATTTCTATCACTACAACGCACGGGGTCGCAGCGCCTAAGAAAGAAAATTTGGTTCAAATAAATCTCACTAGATGGCGCCATATGCACTATTAACATTTTCTGGAATTGAACATAAACAATCTATGTTCTTGTTTAATCAACTCTCCTAAGCACAAAATTGTGGAATATTAGGCTCTTAATTCACATTTGAAATATTATTTGAACGCGTCATTTAAAATTGATGCAAATAGACGGCGCGGTTTTAAAGTTCTTAGATATTTCACTCGATTGTTTAAATTTGTATTGTAACACATTTTGGTCCAATGGAATGTAAAAACATGCAAAAAAAAAAACTTTAAAACAAATCGTCACTGTATTTATAGAAAATAATATTCAATAACCGAGTAATCTAACTGTTGTACGACCGTTAACAAATTTTCGGTTTTATGTTCAGAAACGCACTGTATATCGATATTGCTTTCACGAGCTATTTGATCCATTTGCTGCACTTTTGCGTCTAATTCCCTCACTTGGGCAGTCAACACAGCGTTATTTTTGAGGCGCTCGGCATTCAAGTTACTGTTCTTAGCATTTAATTCGACTTGATCGTCATGAGCATCAGAGACAAATGTTACAGCCTTCTTAAACTCTTCCAAATCTTCGTGAATTAAAGAAAATCTATATCAAGGTTAGGCCATTAACATCCTTTTGGACCGTAGCTAAAGTGTTTTGATATTTCGCCAATGAGGCCTGTTGCCTTTCAAACTTTTCGTTCATTTCCTGGCGTAAGTTAAGAATTTCTGCAAGTATCGTATCTTGCAAGTTGATTTCTGTGCCAACCCTGCCCACTTTGGGCGTAACTGTTGGTGTTTTTCAGCTGTTATAAGTCCGATCCGCAATCCCAATTTAGGGGAAAGCAATGGGACCGGTTCAGGAGCCGCGTGTTCAGACTGCGCAGTATGAGCTTGGCATGTCGGCTAGAGATACAGATTGAACAAGTCCAGTTGGTCCTAGGTGTTGACGCTTCATCATTCTGTACACATGGCACTGGGTGGGTACATTTGCTTAAACAGCATTTAATTCTCTTTTGCGTAAGCAAGAAGAGCAAGCCTGCTCGCTCCCCTATGGTTGATGGAGCCCTAGTGAGCTACACTGAAGCGGCCGCGTCGTTCAGGAACAACGAACCGTGTGTCGCCGTCATGACTGAGCCCATCATGGACAAGACGCAAAAGCAAGCGGAGGGGATCAGAAAAACCATTGCCGACCAGCTCCGGGCTCTGCTGAAGGCAGTTCCTGAACCAGCCACTCCAACCCAAAATACCGCGATCCACTTTAGAGGTCGGACCCACTACGCCGAAGGACATGATGCGAGACGACTTCACACTGGCCTGGCTCAAGGGGTCATAAATAATACATAGTCCCCGATACCAGCGGGGACCAAACTCACCGTTCAGCCTCAAGCCGACATACCCAAGAAGGCACTGTGCATGCTGTATGTCCCCGAGAACAGCGAGGACACTTCAGACCTTCTCGGGATACTGGCGAGGCAGAACCCCAACTTAAAAATCAACACCTGGACTCTGACACACGTAAAAGTTAGTCAGGAGCCACCGAGTACCTATCTCTTCTTTCGTGTGCCGGAGTCCATGGTAAAAACCAGAAAGGGCCAGCAGAGGCAGAGACCAGAAAGGAGGAACCGGATGTATATACCACCTCATGGGTAGTATATACATCCGGTTCCTGAAGAAGCGTGGGATGCCGCTACGCCATCAACCTCAATAGCTTCAGCTGCGCCTGGCGCGGAGTTTGATCCGCCACTGCCTGGGCGTTCCCCGTCGCCTCTCGTGACGGGGACCGCTGGGGAGGCGGTGGAGCTGGCGACTTTTATGGCAGCACTAGAGGACGACTCAACAGAGGGATCAACACGGGATCCACCCTCGCCTGGACTAACTGCTTTCCGCCAGGGAGAGCAGTAGGGACGAGGACAGCGACATATGCAGCAAGTCTGCACAAGCATAGCCTTCGTTTTTCCCATCAAACATTCCTTCTACTTTAGATTCAGATTTTGATTGGTGGATAAACTCCATCAATTAAATATGATAATAATCATTTGGAAATTCAGTCTGACGCCTCAACTACGGGATTAGGTGTAGCATGTGCGGGGAAAACGGCAAGCGGTTGTTGGAGTCAAGAGGAAAGAAATCAACATATTAAGAATTAATGGCTGCTTTCATTGATCTTAAAATTTTAAGCAAAAAGTTATTCGGCTATCAATTTATTTTACGAATTGACTATACGACAACGATTTCTTACATAGATCGCATGGGAGGTGTGCGATTTCAAACACCAAAGATACATAAATGTGGTGGTATACGTAAATGGTGTGAGGCTCGCAACCTTTTCGTTTCTGCTCTTTATATCCCATCAGTCGAGAATAGTATCGCCGATGCTGAATCGAGACGAGTTCACCCCGATATTGAATCAAAAGCTTCTCTAACCAGGCGGGAAAGTTCAGCATTTTTGTGCTCAATTTAACATCAGCAACTTTTCTTTTCATTGTGCTCCATAAGAGTTCAATGGGATTGAGATCACAGTGATAAGGTGATAAATATAATCATTTGTGTCTATTGTCTTCTAAAATTTCTTCAATCTCATATACAGGTTCAGGCTTGTTTCTCTTAATTATTTCTAAAAGCTGAGGTTTAGTCAAAGTCTCTCCGTAGTCAATTTTATTTTGGGTCAACTAAATCAAATAATATTGCATTTCTTTTTTTAAGGAATTCATATTTGGGACTTTATTCACACAAATACGGTGATGCTCCTTTCATTATCCATCACTATTATGGATGGCACACGTAAATTAGGCACAAGTTTTTCAATAACCCACTTTTTAAAGTTGATACTATTCATCTCGTCATGATAATCACCACTTTTTGAGTTTGATTTAAACACAAGTAGTGCATTTGTAACAAATGCAGTATCTCCTCCCGTATGAACTATAATATATATTTGCCCTTTCGATACAGGCTCCAATACTCCGTCTTCACCCTCTCCTTGCCAACATTTACTCGATGTATGCGAAGAGTGAATATAGGTCTCATCTAAATAAATTATGGGCTGGGGCTGGGGAGACTTATTATTTTTATCCACTGCATGCAAGTACTCTCCAAGCTGATATTTCATTACGCTCCATAAGAACCTTCCGATTGGATTGAGATTTTTTAAAATGAAATCCCACCTTGTGAAGCAGCTTTCGCAGAAGCACTCGCTGTCCTGTGTAATTTATTTCTGTCTTTAAGACCTCTAGAAGCTTTTTAACAGTAGGGACCTCTTTTTTAGCAGAATAAAGTTCATGTACTTTCCTCCGTATAACTCCCATGTCAAAATCATCAACATGCACAAATCCACTTTTACGTTTTCTCTCCTTGCCTGGGTGTCCGAATTTTTGTACCAGATTCTTCTGCTGCGTGCCCTTCCTTAACTATTTTTGAAATTAGTCCTTGACTCACCCTGAAATGTAAGATAACAAAAATAAATGTTAGTAGAAATTTGAAATCTGGCAGGTTAGTTTGCTCACTCACTTAGCAGGTTACCTAATAGATGTAAGTTACCGTTACACTAACCTGCAGCAAGAATAGAAACGAATAATTCGTGGACTTAAATAATTAGTTAAAAATCGGGTAATTTTTAACAAAAAAGTTGACAACACTAACCTGTCGCTGCCGAAATTCGTTTGTATATTTGATTAAATTGAATAATCGGAGACCCCGCCCGAGCTTCAAAAACTTTAAATAATGTTTCGAGCATCACTTTTAATAGCTTTCGGCATATTTAACTTTATAAATTCAGCAGTATCCATTGAGATAATATGTACTACGTGCGTAGTACATTAATACCTCAATGGTAATATCACGACAAAACAACCATTGAACCCGAATGTAGTAGACACTGACAATCGAATGACATTTCAACATGACGGCCGTAGTTCAAATTTTCGCCATTTCACAAATAAGTTGGTAGGACTGTAGGTATCGTGCGGTCGACGAAAGTTAGAATTCCCATTTATGGCTGCTTTTTTAATGCTCGAAGAAGCTCTACTGGAAGAGCGGAGGCAACGTAGACGACATTTGCGCCGCTGGTCCGGCGATTATTGTCGGACTGTTATTTATTTATGTATACTTTATTGTACACAAAAAATACAGGAACCAAAGAAATTAAAAACTAAAATATACAACGGGCGGCCTTATCGCATTGCGCGATCCCTTCCAGGCATGAAGATGATTTGTTTGTGTTCAAATCGCGCCGAAAACTTTGCTTTCGCGATGCAGGATTTGTGTGACGTCATGTCATTAGTTCGTAAGTGGCGGCGTTGGTGCCGCTACATGACTCCCCTCCGGAGACCGGAGGTCGATAGCAGGTTGAGTCGTCCGTTTATCTTGTGATGCGAGCCTAGCCAGTGGGTGGAAGGTTGGTTTCCGTGAGTCGGCACCGGAAGCCGCAAAGTTAGCAGTGAGTCGGAACTGTATGCGGTTGTCCCCCAGTGAGTCGGGGTGATTATATCCCAGTGAGTCGGGATTGTGTTGCGAGCTCCAGTGGGTCGGGATAGTGTTCTTGGCTCCAGTGGGTCGGCGCGGTGATGATGTCCCAGTATTTCGGGATAGTGCTGCTGGTTCCAGTGGGTCGGAGCGGTGATGATAGAAGCTGAGGGTGATGACAAGGAATGCGCGTCCGCTGCTTGCTAGTGGTCAGGATACCCCCGTAGATGCTGTGGGTACTGGCTGGCTGTTTGACTCGCTGCTTGAAAGCTTGAGGAATCACTTCCTCAAGCTTTCAAGCAGCGAGACGTCACGATGAAGTAGTTCTGCACGAAGGTTGCGCTGATGTTCATGTTCAAGGGATTTCTTCCGAACGAACCTCTTCCGCGTCTGACCTTTCCTGCTTCTCTTTCGATTGCTCTTCCGTCAGTATAACTGTCTCTTTGGAATCGTTATTGCCGCTCATCTCAGAGGCGCTCATCGTTTTTTCGTTGAGACATATGTCACTTTAGGTGATATGAAATTGTCAAAAAATATCCGGTGACTTTGGACGTTCAGCATTCTGAGGTTCAGCAAGTTTGCCCCGTTTGGCACACAAAGAAAGTTTTTTGGCGCGCTGCATGCGTTTGAAAGGCCTAGTCTGTGATCCACAAAGCTCACAATAATTCCATTGTGGCCCTAGTAAACCTTCACACTCGAGGCATCTTTCCATAATAGTCCACGATTTATTGCAAAAAATGCATTTACAAGTGCATTGCACAAGTAAAAAGCGCCTTATTACTCAACAAATTAACAAATACTTTGTACGACTGGTTCCAGTTTGACGCTGCTGGACCGCGGTATTGAATTTCAAATCGCTAACTATTGGGGGTCGAATTTTGAAAAATCCTTCCATAATGTATGCCTACGTCATAAGAGGAATGAAATTTTAAGTTTCTAGCCCTAAGGGTTTGGCCTGTGCGTTGATACATCAGTCAATCACTTTTGCATTTTATCTATACTAATATTATAAATGTGAATGTAAGTTTGTTTGTTACGCTTTCACGCAAAAACTACTGAACCGATCATCATGAAACTTTGTACATATATTCTTGGAGGTATTATATGTAACATAGGATAATTCTTATATAAAAAAAAAATTGTTTAATGGCTTCACTGCGAGCGAAGCCGCGGGTAAAAGCTAGTTTATATATATATGGATAGATAGATAATAAAGAGTACCTTAGAGGTTAGTGGAATCGATGTTACCGAATTTTCCGCTCACAGTACTAGTATTTCTCGAGCTCAGTAGGTGTCAATTTAGATCTAATAAGGAAAACTGCCGGATGGTCAGGCACATCCACAACATTTGCCAAATTTTATAACAGGGCAATAATTAATGATTAAACGAACTTACCTGTAAGTGAAGTTCTATCATAATTATGCGAGGTGTTTCGTTCGAAGAGATTAGTATCACACCCCCTAAATTGTGAAATTAATATCTTATCTCTGAACTAAACGAGGTATTGAACGCGGTAAACCTATGAGAAGTGTCAGTGTACCCATAATTATTTTTTATTTTATTTTCTCTCTTTGAACTAAGTGCAATAGTGGCGACATTGTATGTGTGACTACAAGTGTATATTTATCTAATTTCGTGAACGAAACTCCTCGCATAATTATGATAGAACTTCACTTACAGATAAGTTCGTTTAATCATTAATAACAGCGGTTTTATATTGTTAAAACTTTCCTTGATCACCCTGCGAGGGTATAATAGTCTTTGATAGAAAAAGTACCAAATGAGGGTACGTTGTAGTGTATAAGCAAGTACTATAACGGTCAAAAGTGCAGTGACACTCTACCAAAACGGAAAAGGCATTTTTTTTGTAGGCAGCAGAAATTCAACTTTTCGCAGTTAGTAGAAATAATCTATACTTTAATTTCTATACAAAATATTAAATCAGTTCTGAATAATTTAATTTCTTCTACAAAAAATAGCCATTTGAGTTTTGGGAGAGTATGACTGCACTTTTGACCCTTGACTGTACATATTATAGTTAAGTCATGTGACCAATGTAACCAATATTATAATCGATGTTTATCCGTAATAAAAGTTAGTATCACTTCGTACAAGCTTGTGTTTCAATCTATTCCAAACCCAACATTATAAGGCGACCCTGCCAGGATGGGCAACCTCGCGCGTGAGCATTTGATACCATGACTCTATATGGCAAGTGAATATTAAATATTATAATATGAACTAAATAATCCACCTATTTTGTGAGGCATATTAAATATATGGGATTGATTAGTACTGTAATGCATCGGGTGGAGTTGGGTTTTAACAGTATGTTTCCACGCGTCAGTCAGTCTAGAACATTCACGGTATAGAGATATTTTTTGTTAGTTTTTATTTTGTAGGATGAACAATTCATAGAATAAAGAATTAGTAAATCAATGCTCAGTATTATATAATATGAGTTCGGGCTAATAGTGTGTAATGTAATGTGATTATAGTATTAGAAATAATACTAGAAACGAAGCTATGATACTATACTTCATAAAAGATGTATGTCAAACTGACGTATACGTTATTGTTAGCCTGTCAAGTGCTATTGTTACTTTATTGACACTGACAGCTGTCGCGAAAGATCAAGCTATATTTTATGAAGTATAACGAAGCGTGTTTTAGCATCACGTGGCGTGTTGTAGGTATATGTGCACGATTCGCATCTGGTGTCGACACGTTATGTCGCGTTGGGTTTTAATAGTATGTTTCCATCTTTATTGGCTTACGTTCCACAAAGTACTTTATAATAAACTGAAACTCCGTTGGTAATGTAATAGAGACCTACTGAAAAAGATGAGGATGTGGGCTGTTATCCAAAAGTGAAATACTTACCTTGTAAATTAATACATTTTATTATTTTAATGAATATAAAGAAAATCACACTTTTTGACAGCAACACCGAAAAACACCCTGACAGAAAGTAAAAAAAAATTGAAATAATAAAGAAAAAGTATAAAACAACCAAAGAGTACGTAACACCTACTATTAACTTTTTTTATTTAAAAATCGAAACAGAATGCAGTCAACTTTAGTAATTATAAAATAAAGGTTCTTGTTTTCATGACTTTATAAAAAGTTAGGAGAAAAGATTTGGAAGCGAGTTCCAAGTGTGTAAAGCTAATGCTTTATTTAGTAAGTGGCAATACTGAACTACTGATAACTTCGTTTTACGCCATTTTTCTTTTTCGACCATTGTTCTACTACTGTGCAATCGAGAAAGTCGCGTCGATCTTGTGGAATTAGGTTTGAAGACCGTGCTTTAACTGCATGTCATTCAATTAGTCTTCTATTTAGTTATAAACGGTGTAATTTGATCAAGTCACCATGCGGCGACTACTCATTTTGCCTCTGGCCCTGCTATTTATAGCGCTCGGAGTTCCCTCAAACGCACAAAGTAAGTAAAATTTGTTTTGCAATTTGTACTACAGTTAAACTCGACTTCACAGTTACTACTTGGGTAGCCATCTCTTGACCCTTGATGGATAAGCATGCATGGCGGGCTGTGAGTCGCTCGAACTAGAACCGTAGAACAGCTCTGCGAACGACGCAGGTAGTCGATAGGTACCGCCGCAGCTGATGGGCGACGGCTGCTTGCATGATGTCACTGGATGAGTAATTACTTCTTGCGACCTAATTACGTTTAATGAACTCGATAAAATAATGTGCAGCGTTGTGTGCGCAGTACGCACTACGTGTGTTTGAAGTATTATTTGTACCTATTGAGAGCAAGGACACCGTAAATCGTAATCGACAAGTACTGTTAGCAATGCTAGGATCAGTGTACTCATTACAGTTCCCAATGACAGTAACTATATTGGTGGTTGCTGGATTGACTTTCGCTTCAACTTTCATTGACCCTTCTGAATAAAATTGTCTAGTCTGAGTTAAGCTTCCATGAAACAACCTTAATTTAATGCTCAAAATTCATATTCACATTCATCTAACAAATAATTACTAGAGAAAGCCAAGATGTAAAAGATATTTCCTAAACTTAAAATTATGGATCTTAATGATATAAGTAGCACCATCATGTCATTAGATAAGGAGCACATTTCATTAGAAACTCCTAATCATAATGAATGTAAAAATCTTGAGTAAACAACAGTGCTATTAACTGCAGATAACAGTTTCCCTGGTCTTAGTGTTGTTTGTGTCACATCTTAACTTTATCAGTTCACTGAACAAGCACATGTAATCCAACTGTTTCTTTAATCGTAAAACAAACATGTTATTCGTTTAGTTAGACTTTACCTATGGAACATCTAAGTGCAGACCAAATAAATACGTAGGTCATGAGTAGCGGCATGTCTTGATGAAGTGACAGATCATTTAGCTAGGTTCATTGCTGCATTAAATGTTTCTGTCTAGCTGCCTCCAGAGCCACAGCAACCAAAACGTTTTATACATACCCTAAGAAAATAAAAATGATGTTCCTATGTTTGCCGTATGTCATTACTTCTCAGAATTTGATCCTTGTTAGTGACACTATCCAATGGTGTAATAGGAATAATACAGAGTTTAATTTAACTAGGCTAGGCTAGTCAAAATGTTTATTTCAACTAGGCCACCAAGCGGCACTTTTGAACGATAATTAAAATTTACAAGTAATAAAAATTGATTCTACTGAGCATTCGGAAAAGTAGCTTGTTATGGAGAAGAACACACAAGAAACTCCATGATTATTGATTTTGCAAAATTCAATGATGCAGTTTTAGTTTTCATCAAAATCAAGCCCATGACTCCATTGAGTGTTTTTTACTATTCTTCATCATTTTGAGCTAATGTTTCTAATATACTTTTCAAATTATGCACTTATTGACATTAGAACAGGATGTCCAATTGTCCACCATGTACCAATGGCACATTAGTTCTGGGAACTGTCATTTTATGCTGCAGGCATTGAATATAATTGACTAATTGTATCTATTCACTCAAATATAACCTAATAGTTAGTGTTAGACAATTTTATTAAGTGAATGTAACTACAATATACATCAAATTCAAATAGGTACTATTACAAAGTTTTGCTACTGTTAAGAAACACTCTTGTAACCTATGTTTTTCTGTTTCAATGAAACATGACTGACATCAACTGTAAAGTTAGTTTGTATGCGACTGATATCAAACTCACTTGTGTAGAATATTGTGGGCAAAGCCCGAAGATTTTCTTAGATAGGGTCTCCAGGCACTCGGCACCCGGTGTAGTCAACAGGGATGAGGAGTGGGCTAGCAGTAGTGTGTAGCGGTAGTGACGCGTGGCGTGCGCAGACGCAGACGTGACGGTGGAGGAGGGCGCGCCGCTGACAGTGGAGTGCGCGCTGCGCGTGGAGGAGCGCGCCGAGTGGCGACTGGACGGCGCCGCGCCGCCCGCCGACATGCGGCCCGCGGGCGAGGCGGCGCACGGCTCGCGGCTCACGGCGCGCCTGCACGCCGCGGCCGCGCGCGTCGCGCACGCCGGCGTGTACACGTGCGCGCGCCAGCCCGGGCAGCGCGTGCGCGTGCGCGTGCGTGCCGCCGCTGTGTCGCCAGCCGGTACTAGTAGCGCATGCCGCCCGACGACCCGCTCCGAGCCGCCACCATTAGGGAACACTCCTGTAAGCTAGCGCCGACCCGCGCCTACCCGTGTTAGCAAATTTTAATTTATTTAGGGCTTAGGAATTCTTGTTCAAATCGTTTTGTGATGAAAATATGAAGAACAACCAGATAACATTCTAGTCAGTAACTACTAACAAACTAACTTGTTTGCTTGCAATACTTTTAACATATTAACATTAGGTTAGGAGGAGGTCCACCTATAGTACGCCCACATATCACTGGCACAAGTCCTAACTGCTAATGAGAAATTCAGGATGGACAAACCCAACAAAACTGCAGGAGCCGGGCATCGAAACTAAAGCCTCGTTTACGGAGAAGCGGGTTTTCGCGTTGGGCGGTGCGGACAGAACTAAATTCAAACATGGCATTGTATGAGAGCGTTTACGGAGAAGCGATGGCAGACGCCATCGCTTTAACGCTCTGAAAACATGATCATAAATAGGAGCTGGCTTCCATTATCCTCTACTTTCTGTGCATCAGTTAATGATGCACAGAAACGTACGTTAACGTCTTGAACCTGAGTTCAATAGCGGGCTCGTATCGACCATTTTAACAAACATCAGTCGCGCTTGTATTTCCACATTTACATGCTCACTCAAGTAACACGCACCGTGCAAAAGCACGTACTGACGATTGGATTGGTAATGTTATGGTTTCATGAAATTTCTGTAATTATATCTCGAATGGTGTCGGCAAGATATTATTTTGATGTAGAATTTGTGAAGTCAAGTTATAAAATAAATTCGCGGGCGGTCGGAAACGAATCGAAAACTTCGAAAATTTTAAACAATAACTTGCATGATGCCCTTGTTGACATTTTAATTGATGTTATAAAAGACGTTCGGGAAGTGTATTTTTACCAGTGATGGACGCAGTAGTTACTGACTAAGGCCGGCCTTACTCTTGTATTGACGTCACATGCGCCACTGATATCAGTGTCGCAATGTAGTGCTTCATGAGGATAACGCGTGTTGCTACGTACAAGTACACGTGGGACGGACGACGCATCCGACCTATTCGGATTGGCATTAAGAAATCTTCTATATTGAAAGCTCGTTGTTGGGCCAGGCCGTCAGCTTGCAACCGATATGATTAGTGGATATCGTGTCCTAGAACAGGATCCGATACTGATACAAATAATGCGGCGGGTCGTCTCGCGGCGGGCTGTAGGCGGTGCGGTCGGCGCAGGAGCGGGCCGCTTACAGGAGTGCTGCGCTCGCGGCTATGGACTCCACTATATATGGATGCTAAGCTAAGCATGTCGCTGCGGCCGCCGCGCTCCGGCACTCAGTCGGACGGGCGTCTCGGGCGCGGAGACTCGGCGGACATGCTAGTTAGCTTCGCTCCACGTACACGTCCGTAGTTTGAAATATTTGATGTGCTATTGATTCTTCTTTCCACGTTAACATTTTTATTTCTGTGTATGTATCGTATCGTTTGAGATTACAGTAGTAACAACAAAATATTGTGGCTTGTAAGTTGCATAATGGACTTATCACATTCAGTATACTGTCAACATGCAAGTAGCAGAAATTCAATTTTTTATTAGACAGTAGACACTCAGCAGGCAGCAGGCGCGGGCTCCGCAGTGCGCGCGCTACTCGCCGCCACAGTCGGCGCTGGAAGTGCGCCACGACAGCGACAGTGACGCAGTGGCGCGAGCGCACTGGCGCGGGCGCTTCCACCATACATTATGTTTAATTTATCTAAATCTAGCTAATGTCTTATTGCAGACTGAATGCCTTTAGTTAAGCCTTGTATCTAGGTGTTATTTAATTTTGCAGTATGCCGTTGATTTATCGCCAGTAGTATATACTTTATTTAATTAGATAAGGTTGTAGTACGTAATCTTTGTAGTGATAAGTACATTTTGATTGAAGTAGCACAATAATGTGTGAGAGATTGTACGCGATTAGAAACCGTGTGCAGATGGAGGAATATGCCCAACGTCCTCAAATCCTCGACCATCGCTCTTGTCATTAGGGCCCCATTCACTATCATTCATTCCATCTACAATCCTTAAAGAATGAACGCCGTTGGATTTTCAAGATCGAGAAAGAATGACGGTTTTAAAATACGGTTAATTAAGGTAAAGCTTTTGAACGTTGATTGAAATGAAATGAAATTTATTTATTTGCAAGAATATAGGTGAAGGATCCTGTCGGAGTGGCGTGTTATGATAAAGTCACGGGAAAAAATGGAGGATTGTGGTTTAATTAGTGGCTTCAACGGTTTTATTTTATCCCGTTTCGTTTCTATAAAGTTTGTACAACAGAACAAGTCGGAAGGAATGAACGTTAGTGGAAGCAGCCCTATTGATAGGATGCTTTTTCGCCTTCCACTCATACAATCGGTGATGAGTTCGCGTACGACTTACTGTCAAGAGTGCCCTAAACTTTTGTTGTGTTACACGGACAGTAACTGTGCTGTACTCGTGACGCTTGACTGGCTGCGGAGCTGTGTAGCTGTGTAGCTCGGTGCGAGTGAGTGTGTGCTCGTGTTACAGGCGAGGCGCCAGCGCCGGCGCCGGAGGCGGGCAGCGGCGGCGCGCCGACGGGCGGCGAGCCGGCGCCTACGCTCCAGTACTACGATGTGGGCCGCTTCTTCTCCTTCAACTGCAGCGTTCCGCGCACCGGCGACGCCAAATACGTCTGGTGAGTCTACACACATCACACGCACACTAGCCATTTAGTTTAATGTCAACCCATTATTACCTGCGCAATAAATACACTGTAAATTGATAGGTAAGTTTCACTAGACACTGTTGCACAAGAAACATTCGCTAGAAATAAATGTCTATTCATATTTTGAATTATTGACTTGAAAACCATGAAATGAAATAGCACAGGGTGTTAGAAGCTCATACATACTGGAAGGGGATGCGGTAGCAGCACAAGTGTCTTAAAATTTGTAGCAGCCTTTCATAAAAAAACGATCTTAGTTATCCTTAAGGCATTTGAACAGATGGAATCGCCAGCTAGCTGCAAAACGAAAGTTGTTATATTTATATGCATTTTATTCATTTTTTTATGATGCAGTCGACACGGTTTCTTGTAAGGATTAAAAAACTCTACAGCAACTGAGGTTAAGGTATTAGAAAGCCGCAATTCGGAGCTCATATTTTCGAATTATAACTTTAATGCAAGTTTAAATCTAGCTCAAAATATTTATGATGCTAAATGATCTCCTATCTGGAGGCACAGCAGTGCCCCCCAACAAGTCGAGTAAACAAAGGCACAGCCATATCATCCTTTTTTTTTTCGAAGCCATTCAGGACATTTTCGATCTTCAGTAACTTCGTTGGTGATAAAGCTTAGAAGCTAGAATATTCAGTGAATGATTTTACAGTGAAGAGAACATAGTATATATTAAACAAATATAAGGGATCGATATTATTGTGTTCTTATAATTTAAAATCAAGTCAGTTAATTTGTTTGTTTGTTAACTAATTACCTCCTGAATAAATGATCTGACTTGATTTTACTTTCGATTTCACAAGTTTTTGCGGTAGAAGAACGTGAGACTTGTGTTTCTTACATGTTATGTTTTTGATGGATAAACTGGACATAATTTTACAGAAATAAAATAATGTCTTTTAGTTTCTGTCCGTGTTGCCGCATCACTTGAACACGGTGGGTTGGGTTTTCTATCAACTGGTACAGTTTGTGATGTTTACGTATAAACTGAGGCAAGCATTAATCCAGTAGTTCTAGTAGTGAGTCTAGCTGAGCTCATGTGGGTCTTCGTGACTGTCGCAGGAGGAAGAACGGCACGCAGGTGGAGGAGCTGTGGGACCTGCGCGACCGCTACAAGCTGGAGGACTCTGTGTTCCGCATGACAGTGCGCACCCACGAGGACGACTTTGGCAACTACTCGTGCGCGGTCGGTGGTGCTGCGGCCGCACAGACCTGGGAGCTGCGCGGCCGCCCGCACGCCAAGCTGCCGGCCAACACCAACGTCGTGGAGGGCCAGAAGCTCAAGCTGGTGTGCAAGGTACGTGCCGCGCCGGCAGACTGCACCCTAGCGCGCCCGAGTCCCTCTAACCTCTCTCTGTTGTATCTGTTGGCAGGTGGTGGGCAAGCCATACCCCGACGTGAAGTGGCTGGTGTCGAACTCGTCGGCGGACGGCAACCAGACGGACGTGACGGTGGCGCTGGGCGCGCGCGCGCAGCTGGCGCGCAGCGAGCAGGGCGTGGAAGGCGGCGAGCTGGTGCTGGAGGCGGCGCTGCGCGCGGACGCCGGCGTGTACACGTGCGCGCCGGCCGCGCCCGAGGCTCTGGCCGCGCCTACGGTGCTGCGCGTCAAGGACATGTACGCGGCGCTGTGGCCCTTCCTGGGGATCTGCGCCGAGGTGTTCGTGCTGTGCGCCATCATCCTGGTGTACGAGAAGCGCCGCACCAAGCCCGAGCTGGAGGACTCGGACACCGACAACCACGAGCAGTGAGTGCCGCCCCGGCCGGCCGCCGCGTGAGCCGCATGCCGCCCGACACCTGACGCCTGACGCCTGACGTCTGCTTGTGTGTTGCAGGAAGAAGTCGTAAGCGTCGCCGCGCGCGGGGGTCGCGGCCCGCAGCAGCCGCCGCCTTGACTTTGTGTTCGTTGTTATGTTTCGTTCGCAATAGATTTATATGTATGTCCTCACGCTGACGACGGCGTCGTTCCGCGCGGCCTGGCCGCCGCTAGCAGCTAGTAGGCGCCGCAGTACACACCGCACTAGTCGCTCCTGCGCCGGTCGGTCAGCGCGGAACGAACCGCTAACAATAATATATTATAAATGAATCCGAGAGGAAAGTACAAAAACGAAAGTCACGCTATACGCGTTCATTCTTGTCTTACATACTAACATGCAATGACTCGTATCGGCACTGTTTGTACCATAGCTTTGTAATATATATTAGGCGCTGACTTCTGTGTACTTATAATTTTATAATTTTGTAGATATTGTTATTAATCGGTTATAATAGTAATCTTTACTGCAACGTTATAGCTGAGTGGCTATAATATTATGAGATTATGTAATGAGCGGCTCGACTGGACTGCGGCGTTAACTACGATGCATTTGATATACTTGTATTCGGGCCAGAAGACAGTGTAGCAGCTAAAACGGTCCCACAAGTCATATATTGCTATATAAAGAATCCGTCGAGCTCTGCCTTTACCCGCTTTTCTTAATAATATTCACGCAGCCGCTCGACGTCGACCATATTATATCAAAACTGTAGATTATATTATTATAATAAATTATTATGTTGATACCACTGTTTTAGTTTATATAAATAATTACATAATATATCCTTGATGTGAATCCTTCCTTTTTTTAGTGTATTTAAAATGAAATTTACAAAAAAAGACCCTATAAACGCCTTATCTACCTGTCTAAGGCTGCGTTTCAACCAGAGATGTGCGAGGATGCGTAGCGAGAGATGTGTTTGTTAAGAACCAATAGAATCATTTCATTTACAGTCCTACCAACTTATCTGTGAACTGAAAGAGGAGGGCACCGTCGATTCAGTGTTGCTAATTAATATAAGGTGCCCAAAATTGAGTTAAGTTTTCAAGATGGAAATTTCACATTAGACATAATCGTTTAATAAGAATTACAGTTTTTACAAATTAAAAACAATGATACCTATATAAAAATAATAAAATAAATAAAAAGAATTTGATATTTTACAGTTACGTAGGTACGCTAACAGTTTAGTCTCTCAGCAATAAACAATGGCTTTATCTAAAAAGTACTCCAAGGTTTATCTAAATACAAATCATGTTTTAAGTATTCTCCTTCTAACCTGCGAACGTGTTTACAATGCTGTGCCCACTCATGAACTGTAATAGCGTCAAAAGCTTCTCTCTCTAGGCGGGAAATTTCAGCATTTTTGTGCTCAATATTTACATCAGCAACTTTTCTTTTCATTGTGCTACATATGAGTTCAATGGGATTGAGATCACAGTGATAAGGTGGTAAATATAAGCATTTGTGTCTATAGTCTTCTAAATTTTTTTCAATCTCATACAGGTTCAGATTGTTTCTCTTAATTATTTCTAAAAGCTGAGGTTTAGTCAAAGTCTCTCCGTAGTCAATTTTATTTTGGGTCAACCATAATTGCATATCTTTTTTTAAGGAATTCGTATTTGGGACTTTATTCACACAAATACGGTGATAAGGAGCATTATCCATCACTATTACGGATGGCTCTCGTAAATTAGGCACAAGTTTTTCAATAACCCACTTTTTAAAGTTGGTACGTCATGATAATCACCACTTTTTGAATTTGATTTAAACACAAGTAGCGTATTTGTAACAAATGCAGTAGCTCCTCAATCCTGTCTCCTCCGCATGAACAATAATATGTATTTGCCCTTTCGATACAGGCTCCAATACTACGTCTTCACCGAGAGGGTGAAGACTGTTTCATCTCGTCATGATAATCACCACTTTTTGAGTTTGATTTAAACACAAGTAGTGCATTTGTAACAAATGCAGTATCTCCTCCCGTATGAACTATAATATATATTTGCCCTTTCGATACAGGCTCCAATACTCCGTCTTCACCCTCTCCTTGCCAACATTTACACGATGTATGCGAAGAGTGAATAAAGGTCTCATCTAAATAAATTATGAGCTGGGGCTGGGGAGATTTATTATTTTTATCCACTGCATGCAAGTACTTAGCTCTCCAAGCTGATATTTCATTATGCTCCGTAAGAACCTTCCGATTGGATTGACATTTTTTAAAACGAAATCCCACCTTGTGAAGCAGCTTTCGCAGACTCGCTCGCGTCCTGTGTAATTTACTTGTCTTTAAGACCTCTAGAAGCTTTTTAACAGTAGGGACCTCTTTTTTAGCAGAATAATGCAGTATCTGCCACCAATAACGAGCGCTTGAGATTTAGGTGGGTTCAGGAGAAGTCCAAAGGACTTAGCCCACTTGTTGATATTTTCAAGGGCATCATTGATGGCAGCCACAGCCTCAGCGAGTTCACCCACTTTAAAATGGCGATACAACTGCAAGTCGTCTGCATAGAGATGATAGTTAGAAGTTAGGACCCTAGTGATAGCATTTATAAAGATTGAGAAGAGAAGAGGAGAGAGGACACCACCCTGAGGAACGCCCGCATCTATGATATTTTTTTTTAAACTGATTACAATTTGTTTGAATTGAGACCCCATGAACCCAGGGACCAAACCAGCATATGGGCGCCAGACGACTCCGTGTATGGCACCCTTGGTGTCCCTGTGACGGGTCAGGTCAGTTGGCCCACTTTTCGGCCGCAGGGCATAGGGACCTCCCCTGCGGACCCACCGCGTCCGCCATCAGACGGTGGCGATCCCGTCCAGGCCGCGGTTGGTAGGGACAGCGGCGCACCGCAATGCCGTCAATCCTCTACCGCCGCGATATCGTATGGATATGGGAAGCCCCCATACGACATCGCGGTCCGCCTTAGTTGCGATGTCGGCCAAATGGCACCGCAACCTGTTTGTTGACCGCTACGTCGTCAGCTTAATCGGGCTTAAATCCTGACTAGCGGCTCCTCCTTGGTTTCCTCTTCGCTTACGTGGCTGACCAAGGATGAATCCAAAATTCGACGTCTCTGCGTTGGAATTGGCGTCGTAGATGTAAAAGATATAACAAATATAGTCGACGGCTTGACGAGACCATTGTTGTAGGTACTTTACGTGTCGTCGTACTGAAGTCCGTGTCAGTACTGTACCACTCACCGGGCGTAAACCGGCATCGACACCGGCGCAGTGGAAAAACGAAGCCCCGGCATCGCCGGTGCCGGTGCACGGCCATGCCGGTGCCGTGCCGGTGCCAGGCCGGCTAATGGAAAAACGCCCATTGGGTAGCTATACTGTAGTATTATAGGGTATGTCGGAAGATCGTTGAGGGAACACTTTTTTGGCCGCCTGAAGAAGGTATTCAGTAGCCTTCTTTCGGGCGGAAACAAGGTGCTTCTTTTTTTTTTTTTTTTTTCTTCCAATCCCGCTCAACAATGTTGGCGCCTATTCTGTGCAAATTCTTTCATTCCATTCCTCTCGTACTTTCATTATTCATACTAATTGTTCTTCTTGCTTACATCTCTTCTATACGGTGGGTGGGAATCCCACTTTCTTCAATTATGTAAAAGGCAGGTTTATTTATTTAAAATTGGGCCAAAAAACAATAAGTGCTAATATACAATGTTTTCATAAAATTACAAATGTGCTGGAAGTGCTGTTAATAAATACAATATGCAAAAGTGCTATTTATCACGGACAGAATATTATATATCACAGGGAAAAAGATCAAATTTATATAAATAGTGCCTTACACCTAGGGAAACAAGGTGCTCGCCTTCAACGGTTGAGTCATGCCGGTATTGATGTACTCTTTTGCACAGTCAAATGGACTCAAACGGAACTCGACGCCCTGGTTAGGTGGGTCCGTACACTGCTTACTGCATATCGAATGCATCACCCACGAGCGTCGGTCATGAGATTGTATATCCTGCGTGAGTGTGAAGGCCGAGGCTTTTTAAATGCCAAAAACCTCCACAACCGCGAGATATGCAATCTCAGGGATTATTTTCTAAACACCGACGTGGGTATGCATCGAGATATAGTAGCAGTGGACAAGGGACTCATCCCGCTCTCCTTGGCGAATGGGAACTGGCGCAAGCCTGCTTGACACTAACGACCGCAGGGAGGTATGGCATAGGACGTCTTTGCCGGGCCCGATGTAGATCAATCAGCGTCGGAAGCCTGCGTTTCGGTGACCTCTTTGGGGAAACCGCAGATTTTGTCTGTGCAATTATGGACGCACTTATCATGACGAACAACTACCGGAGATTTCATGTGAAGGATGGCACGGTTGACATCTGTCAGGCATGTCACCGCCCGAGTGAATCGATCCTCCACATTAGCTCTGGTTGTTCTCGTCTAGCTAACGAAGAGTACTTGCATAGGCACAACCTTGTAGCCAGGATTGTCCATCAACAACTTGCTCTGAATACTATCTTGTGTCATCGGAGGTACCGCGTGGCATCGGAGGTACCACGTGGCATCGGAGGTACCGCAGCCGTATTGCGTAAGTGAATACGGTAACGCAAAGAGTTTGACCGCTATACAATCGACCAATCACGGACCTATCTACATAGGTACCTATCTTATCTCTCCCACCGCAGCTTACACCCTCAGCCACTATATCGTATGGGAGGCCCCATACGACATCGCAGCCCGCCTCAGTTGCGACATCGCCCAGGCAGCACCGCCACCTACATTTTGGCCGCTATGTCATCGGCTTATCGGCTAAAGCCCTGACGAGCGAGGCCCCTCCTCGGGTTCCTCTTCGCTTCACCGTGGGTGACCAAGCCACGGTTACTGAGCCCCCCCGCCTCGAAGGCGCAGGAAACCACCGGGGGCTCCCCCCCGGTGGTTTGGTGGTATAGGTACTCATCTGGGCTTTATATTTCATATCCATGTTGTTATATTTAACAACAAAATTTTGTTTCATCTTTGAAAATGAAGTTAGCCTCTATTTTTGCCCAAAAATTATAAACTAACAATATTAACTAGCATTCATGACTAAAAATAATTTTGCTCACTCGCATCTCTGAACAAATTTATTGACGATTTATCAGCACAATCAACATTAATTTATAACTTTACCTTCTTGATTTTTTTTTAAATATTCAAGTGCTATTTGAGACCTCATTTCATAAAGGTCTTGATGTGCTGAATGACTATCAGATAAATGTTGAATATGTATTTTGCAATCGAAATATTTTTGAAAATATCAATGCCTACTCTTTTTGATACCTTGATTTGTATTGTATCCTAAAGACAAAAGGTAGAGAGTCTAGGCCACTAGAGATGTTATATTAGGGTCATTTTTAGGTAATCCTATTATTGAATATATTAGTTAACGCATATTAGGATACCATACCTAATACTGGGTATTAGTCAAATATTAGTGAACCGATTCATTATAGCTACTCAATATAATATGCATATCTGCGTAGTATCGGTAATAGTCTCCATAATAATTAATATGAAATACGAGATTCTACACGTTTATTATTCACGTATGACTATGAAAGTAGTGAAACGGTGATTAAATTTTCCTAGGCTTAGGACTGTCAACGTTGATTATATTGGCGTATTTAAAAAGTTAATTACCTATGTAAAATAATCGGAATCGGCGCTATCATCAATCGCCGCGATCAGTTGCCTCGCTATTACGCGACCCTATTATTTGACTAATACCTGGTAACCTATTATTCTATATTCGCATATCCTAATATGAATATACGTGGCTTGTATTATGATAGCTGTACCTATTACGAATATATTAGTCACACCTCTATAGGCCACACGTGTTCATTAATTTCATTTCATTTTCGCCATAACGGACAGAATTCCATAAGTTACCATTTTTTATAAATTTTACATATCTTTACCTACTTCAACATTTTTTCCTTTCTAATTCTCGCTAAACGAAGTTTCGTCAGAAAATATCGACTCTAGAATAAATCTTTTTCGATTGTTATTTTTTTTTTTTAAATTCGCTTTTGTGTCATTATTTTTTTTTAACAAATTCACAGAGGTATCTAAGCAAAATAAGTTAAAGTCCTATTAGTGTATTTCTTCAGATAAATTTATGATTTGCAGATTCCTCAGTAAAGACATTAAAGGATTGAGGACCTTAGATATACCGCCATAAATCTGTAATGTCATATTCTACAGATTTTGGAATTTCATAAAATATTTAAGAAATTCTTAACTAAATTCCTAAATAACAATGATTGACCCAGAGATAGCACTTTTTGAGATTTAGGCTATGCCACTTTATGCACGCGTCTGGATTGAGGGCCCAAGTAATTTAATCATAACAATTTTAATTCACGTTCAAGAAATTCTAGGCCCATTCCCGGCTTTAAGTTTTTACTATTTTTTATCTAATTTGCCTTTAAGTCTTATTTCGTTTCGCAAGGATTTAAAAAATAGGCCTTCACTCCAAATGCACATCGCGCGGCACGGATCGTTGCTGTATTTGTACGAGATATATCACTGCGCAGCCATTGTAGCCAACTTCAGGGCGGCCAAGAAGTTTGGCGAGACCTATACTGATGTGGCTTTGGTAAATTCGACCTTTGACACAAATGTCAACCATAATAAGGCAAACGAAATTAAGTCTTTAGTTGCGAACACTGAGAATACCGTCATCTATGGTCGGGTAGCGGCATTTACTTGGCAATCAAATCTAGTTTGACTTTAGATTACAAAACATCGAAAACACAAATACTTACTGCACTAAAACAATAAAATAGACTTCCCCGGGCGAATGCGCCGTACGGACCGGTACTGCCAACGATTCCGCCTACTCCAGTGTGTTATTCGAGTGTTAACATTATTAATTTAGAAATCATTAGTATTAAGGGGGTTATGGATTTACTCATGTATATTTTTCTATGGTTCATAAACTTATATTTACTATCTGTTTTACACAACTAACAATAATATTTCAACGGCATTTGTACAAATTTTTTACTTTCCAAGTTCATTTTATAAGTTGGTCGACTATTACTCGTAAACTTGTAAAGCCTACTTAGCTGTGATAGTTTTTCTTCTAATTTCGTTACATACATACCTACTACGGCCATGATTTTTTTCACATATCCAAAAGCAACCATTTAGCTGGCAGAGTGGGGGAGACACTAACCCCGAGTTACTCAACTCAAAATTATCGCAGAATTAATGTGACAAATTGTCAAGCACGCGTTATCTGCTGTGTTTGGTTGAATGAATTTTCAACAGCCAATCACAGCAGATAACGCGTGCTTGACAATTAGTCAAATTAATTCTGCGATTATTTTGAGCTGAGAAAGTAGATGTAAAAATTGCAATTTAAAGCTTAATTTTAAGCAAACAGATCCCTGAATCGAAAAATGGTTTTAACAAACTCGTAATATTTTTTATAAGTATATATCCAGAAAATACATTGTTTAACAAGGAAAGATCTTAAAGCCTTAAAATTATTGTATTCGGCCTGCAAGCAAGCGTGCAAATTACTTTCACTATTAAAGTCATTAAGTTTTTAGACACCATACCCAAAACAAAATTGTAAACATACGAAAAAAAAACCAGACCAAACCGAAACAATATTGATGCATTCCTATACTTTCAATTGTCAGATTATAAAAATATAAAAATTAAATAAATCAAAATGTCAATAATTAAAATTAAATGTCAATCAAATATATTTAAATGTCAATAACTAAAATTCCAATAGTTTCAATTGTCAGATTATAAACTCGACAATGATTTAAAACATGAAATAAAAATGACAACAAAATAAATTAAAGTATCAATAATAAAAATGTCAATCAAATAAATTAAAATGTCAACAACTGAAAATTAAAATGTCAATGAAATTAAAATGTTTGTTTACAATCCTGATTTAACAATGAATCAATATAATTTATGTATGTTATTGCAATTATCATTTCAATTAATCATTTAATAAATAAATTATGCATTATTTATATTCATAACCAGTAATGATGTCGATGCTATATAAATTCCTTAAGGCAACTATTTTGTAGCCAATCTGTCAATTTTATTTTAAAAACATTACCCTGCAATAATTTTAATTCATTTGGTATGCTAATAATTATAAATCAATATACACATATTCCAAATATGAATTCAAAAAATTGTATAAACACGTACTTTACATTCGTGGATAGGTAAAATTAAAAAAAATAACCATTACAGTGCAACATTTTCCTTCGATTTTCAAACAACTGCAGCATAAAACAACTTTTTAATTTTATAGCACACTTACTTTTTAATTTACTGGCGCGTAGGGGCTCATTGACTTAATGTAGAAAAGTAGTGTCATTGTCTACGGATGTGCGCGCTGCGCAGTCATGCACAATGAGAATCTAAATTGCCCGCCATACCACATTTTTTTTTCCTCTTTTGTTTTATTTCAACTGTATGAGTGAAGATAAAGTAGTGTATGCAACAGCATATAATTAGGTATTAAGCCCACGCCTAATATATGGCCATTGCATGAACTAATATTTCTCAAACATGCTTGGAAATTTGAGCATTATTTTGCAGACCATGACTAAACGCCGACAGACATTACGCCGACAGACTGAACACCGACAGACTTGGGGCACTACGACTTGGACAGGTTAGATTATTTTTTTTAATGACCATTAAGCCCCGCGAAGCGGGGCTCCGACTTTGCTTGTCGGTGTTCAGTCTGTCGGCGTAATGTCTGTCGGCGTTTAGTCGTACACTCATTATTTTGACAACCTTCTTCGAGATAAATCGAAATCGCAGTACTGGCCAAATAAATGAGGGCAGCGGACGGCAAAAGTTGTACGAAAATCCATATCTGTCGTGTATAGCGGCCAAATTAATTACATAGTAAACTCATATCTGTCGTGGAATTTAAAAATGAAACGATGTTTTACTCCGAACGAAACATAAACACCAACCAAGGAACTAACTTATCAAAGGTTTAATTTAAATTTCGATCTGACTTGCAAATAGAAAGCTGTTTATTGAAAATAAAAACAAATGAACACTTTAAGGCTTAACACGCATTGCGATTTTTATTCGCGCGGCTTTTTGTAGTATTATTCCCGCGCGATGTTTTTACCGCAATGCGCGCGTGCTTCATAAAATTCCATAGGCCGCAGAATGGGCGGAATAAATTGCGCGAATAAAAATCGCAGTGCGTGCTAAGCTTAACGCGGGAAAAAGTATTGTTGTTCGTTATTGATTTTGAAAAGTAATTGTATTTGAGAAAATGAGTTCTAGGTAGTACTTAGTTTTAATTTCCGCGCATTGTATGAGAAAAGTACTATATAAGCCTTGGCTACAATTAGGCATTGTTGGACGAACGTGTAAATGTGGGCCGAGGCGAAGCCGAGGCACACATACGAAAGTCCATCAATGCATCAATTATCTTTTACTGGCCGCTGCAGTAATGTACTATTAAAGGCCCATGCAACGATACCCTACACCATGGGATAGACGAGAAAAAAAACATTCCCACTTTACGTATACAGGAGGTACACAAATATTATTATATACCACAGTGGTATTACCACTTCGTTGGAGTGATTAATATGTATATCCATGCCAATTATAGCTTTCTAGTTCTAAGAGTCTCTGAGCTAAGCTGCGGACGGACAGACAGACATAGTTAAAGTAAAAAGGATAAACCAAAGAAAAAAAGATTATGTAAGTAAATGAAAATCTTATGGTATAATTACCTGCTTTTTTGGTGTTTTCGTAATTCAGGACAGATTTGTATGACAGAAAATTTTGGGAAAATAATGTCGGAATGCACCCAATTTGGTGCTTCTCGGGGTTTTCAAGTAGGTATCAGGATCAAGTATTAGGAATAAAATGAATATTCATTTACTCTTTGGTCCATATTTTTTATTTAACAAAAACAGTCAACATCAAAATATAAACAATCAATGAACTAAAACTGCATTAAATATGTACATCTAGGTACCTAATGTTACAGCGAGTGGCTTGCAGGCTCACAGGCTGCTACACACAGTGGGTTGCGCCCCGGCCCCCGGCTACGATCCTTTCTGTCAGTGTTGTGAGTGGAAATTGTTTCAAGTTTTAACTAATTGCAATTTTGAGCATTCTGATTGTAGATGAGATATGTTATGAGCGCGCGCATTGTGAAGACTCGAATACGTCCCAATTGGGACGTATAGTCTTTAGCCTATGTCACGCATGGCGAAGAGCGATACGCTTTGTTGAAACAAAAACAAAATTACAAAATGCCATAGTGTGTATTTAGAAAGTGTACCAAATATGATACCAAAGTAAATAAAACAGAAGGGATCTCATAACTTAAGTAAGTACGCAATACACCTCAATTTACATTTTTTTTCTAATATTCTGATAATTGGAAGTTAAAAAAAGAAAAAAATCATTTATGGTCAGAATAATGATTTCTACATTCACACGCAAGTGACAAACACTAGCCGTCTCTTTTTTTCTTGTTGGTTTTATCAAGTCATCCCTTTTGACTTATAGTGAAAAGTCAGATGAATGAAATGTGTTTGTGTGCTGCCGCTGCTGTGCGGAACACTTTTTTTCTGTTGTTTTGTGAGTGTGTAACGTATCTGTTTACTAGAATAACATTGTATGTAGATACTAAAGTCGTCACATTGTATAAGTCCGTTGACATTTCTTATTTGACATGCCGCGATAGCTTTCTACGTAAGAAGTTGAAAAATCAAATTCATAATCCTAATTAGTTACTATGTTACCCATAAACTATAAAAACGAGTATCATTCGCAAGCATCAAGTCTTTTTATGGCTGTCAAAAATTGGCCTTTTATTTTTTGACAACTTTAGGTAGGTACCTATCGTTAGATATGTTTATTCGAGTTAATTCAAAACACATTTAGGTAGATCGGTAAAAATAACAAAGAAAGTCCTAATAGTTTCATAACTAAACTAAATCGTTAAACCATGTTTAGGTTACAGGGACACCAGTGTAGTTCAGCTACGGACACACGGTCAGGACATGCGAACCAGCAGTCAGCGCCAGCGGTATATATAGGTAGCTAATGTGCCCTTTTCAAAATAGCATTTCTAAGTATCAATATCCTGAATTAGTATGCTGTCATTTCCGCAAGAAATATTTTCTCCTGTAGGTACACTTTGAAGTCAGTAGATAGCGGATACACATATGCAGCACACACACAATAAGCCGAACATTACGAGATAATCATTTCGGTGACAGATAGTTAAAAGCTATGCGTTGTATAATGCGCATGGGTTCATCACTCCACAGGCACAGAGCACGGATAGCCGCGCCCGTAGCTGAACATGCATGTTGTTGCTAATATCTAATATCGTGGCACGCAATGGGTGCTACCGTTTTTGTGCTCTCCAGTTGGCGCCACTGGCGAGTTTGTTCCTTATATGTAGCTTAAACTTTATTGTTGAGATAGATATAATAATCGGTGATTATTATAAGTCTGTGGAAAAGCCCGCCTAGGGTTTGACAGATGTGATTACGGGTATTATGTTCAGGTTGGTTTTTGGTGGTTGAAGAAGTGATTAAAGATTTCCCGAAATATAAAATTCTATTTAAGCAGTGGTTGGTAAATCCCGTACCTATCTTAATCTGCCATATTTGAAAAATATTCACAACAATAAAAATAAATTAGATAACTCGCGCTAAAAGCCAAAAGACTATGAAACTTGTTAACGAATTATATTAACGCGCCACCAGTTATGGTAATTGCTAACACGCGGAATCCTTTCCTTACCTACCAAGGCACAGTCTCTTTCAATTACCTACTTAACCTAATAGGTAAACCTAGCCTTAGGTGAGCATTAATGTATAAACAACAAATTAATATAACAGTTACAATACAATTGCAATGATATCTTACGATAATGCACAGCCAGAATCGGACCGAGTCACACTGACGCGTCAGCCGTTACATACTTAGGTTGTACTGTAGCAACAACCAGCAAGTATTAGCTACCTACAACAACTGGGATGACGAGCCCGAGCCGACGACTCATCCAGAGAGACGCAAACAAACCTTAACCTACCTCACTTATAATATATCTAACTAGCTTCTGCCCGCGGCATAGCCCGCGTTAAAGGTGTTTTATCATCCCAATGGAATACAAACTATCCTATGTAGCTGTTAGATTCTACATAATTGTGAATGTGGTGTTTGCCTATAAGTAATTGTTGCACTGTAAGATAAGTTTAAGCATGTATTTTTTGTTATAATATTAAGTGTAAACAGTTGTTGGTGAACCTAATCAAATAAATAAATGTCTTTCCCAGGGTCTCAAACTATCTCCATGCCAAAATTCATCTAAACCGGTTCAGTAGATCCAGAGATTACCCCCCTACAACCTCACAAACTTTACCTCTTTATAATATTATTAGCTGACCCCCGCGGCTTCGCTTCTGTCAATTGGCTACCTACCAACGTACCCTACCCGACCTGCCTACCTTGGCTTCTCTACTTTACCTACCCTGCCAAACCTGCCTTCCCTACCTAATATTTTTTATCTATCATCAATAGTTTTCTCAGCGCAAGCCAAAGAATGAATTAAATAGGCAACATTTTGCTACTTTGGGTTATATTATTACAATTTTCATAAGAATCTCATTAAAAAAAAAAAATTATAGCCTATATGACACTCAGGAATAATGTAGCTTTCTATTGGTGAAAGAATTTTCAAAATCGGTTAAGTAGGTCCAGCGATTACCCCTTACAACGTCACAAACTTATATAATTTACCTCTTTATAATATTAGTATAGACTAGCTGTTGCCCGCGGCTTCGCTCGCGTGGAGGACCCGTTTTCAGGATTAAAAAATAGCCTACGTCACTCAGGAATAATGTAGCTTTCTACTGATGAAAGAATTTAAATCGGTCCAGTATTTTCGCAGCATATACGGTACAAACAAACAAAAAAATCTTTCCTCTTTATAATATTAGTATAGATTAGTATCGATAATAAGTAATGTTTTTACATTTTGCGAAAACATAACAGCACTGAATGAGGATAAACTTCCACTTTGAACATCAAAAGTGACAGGAGGCCGGTAGACGACTCCCACTAAGATTCAGAAAATCTTTTTTATTATTATTGATACACTTGCGGTTGACCAAAATCTCACCTGATGTTAAGCTATGACCTGGTCAAAGATGAGGCATGCTTGTCTAAAAGTAACCTATTCACTCCTGACTTAGAGAAAATACAGACTTGGGCAGGGAATTCCCACTCCTTAGCTGTACCTGTACACACAATAAAAATATTCGCAAAACTTTTTGTGCGTATAGGTGGGATGTCCACCACGTAGGTACCGGCGACGAATCGCCGTTTGTTTTGTAGTTCGATGATGGAACGGGCTAGGAGGAATTAGTTCATGCAATTCCATCGCCTACTCCCGGAAATGAATCCGATGAAAAACCGTCAGGCTGGCAAATCGGCGACGATGTTCAAAGCTCTGGTGCATTGACTTTACCAGAGTCTCATTACCGATGTGCCTCTTAGTCCGGTTTCGGTCAACTCAAGTGCATCAAGCTTGTATTTGGCGATGGAGGTACAAGTTGAGCAACTGTTCTGGCGTGAAGTACCGTATGTACCTTTGCAAGGATACCCAACTATTGGATAACAAGGATCAACAGAGTATGGACCAACATTGAGGGTCGATGACAAATGTCAATTTAACGCCAAGCTCAAGATGTTCTGCTATCGGTACGGTCACATCTCGGAAAGAAAGAGCCAGGTGAAATTGGTTCCTTTTAACGGCAAAAAGACACTCTTGTGTTTTAGTAGCATTGAACCTGACCAGACTGGCATCGCCACATTCGGAGACTGCCTTCAAGGACAGGTTCCAGCGCTCAACCATGGACCGCATCTGATCCAGGCGCACTTACTCGTGAGTTTAGTGAACATTCACATTACGTATTGTTGCGTGGGGAAGATCTAAATACAAGAGCAATCTGGGAGCATAGCAGCATTTACCCCGACTCACTGGAACCAACCTTCCACTGGCCCGGCAAGAATTACAACATGTATGGAATCGACGAATGAAAGAGGTTGAAATGAAACCTCGGTGAATTGACTATTCGGATGAAAAGTCAAATCACAGAGGAAAATCATTTTTTTTTTCCAATATGGGGACTTTAACAGAAAGGTGGTGTGGCAGATATTCGCCCCCTATTAGCCTATAGCATAATATTTATTAGTAGTATGTGAAGACTTGGAAGAACTTTGACATCTGCCTTGCGAGATTTGCTATCGTATACCGTTAACTCCCCCAGGGCGCCACACTAGCAGAATCGAATATGCGCATGTGACACGCAAATCACGTAATGTTTGTAAAAAACAACACCACTCTTTATTGCACTTTTCTGACCATAAAAATGATAATACGACTGAGCAGTCGCCGACTCAAGCCTCGGCCGCCACCGTCCGCGCTGGGCCAGTAGCCATCGCGGTGGCGACAGAGCCCGAGCGCTCTGTCTCGCTTAGCGCAGGCGCTCGTTCGACCGGCTCAACTATTTTGTTGTCTACCGCACAAATCTATGCGCATTGTAACGGAAAATACAAGCTAGTGGTTAAGTGTTTGATAGATAACGGGTCTCAAAATAATTTAATTACGATGGATTATTGTAAACGTTTAAACATACCCATAACAAAATTACGTAATTCATCTTTACAAGGTGTTGGTATGACCTCACGTCCCGTACATGGTTTTATTTATTTCACTATAGAATCACGCATTAATCCTAATAATAAATATTATATTCACGCATTAGTAGTCGATTGCATTACGGAAAGACTTCCCGCCAATCTTATTGATTAAATGACAATATGTCATACCTAAATAATTTACCGCTTGCCGATTTAACCTGGTATATACCGGGCGAAATAGACATTGTTCTTGGTGTTCAACTATTTCCGTACATATTATTATTATTATATACTTTATTGTAAACCACTTAAATAATTACAGGACAAAACATTATAAAGATCAGTGTACAATGGGCGGTCTTATCGCACAGGGCAAATATATACATACATGGTATATATTTGGGAAATAGGGTCGATTCATGCTCTCGCGGACCGCCCGCTACTTAGACTAGCTTTGGATACGTACTTATGGGAGATATTTCATGTCATTGTGACACAATACCTACTACCTCTTCATTCACCGCTCTTGCCAACATTGAAATTGCAGTCATGTTTGCAGAGGTTTTTGGAGCTAGAGGAAATTCCATCTCAACGTTTTATTAGTCCGGAAGAATTCGATTGTGAAAATAATTTGAATTCTTCAATTTTATGTAAGGATGGTATATATTTCGTTATCGTATATATTTCGTCGATTTCCCTTTCTGTCGAAACCCTTCTGAGTTAGGCAATTCTCGCGGAGTGGCTCATCGTAGACTGCTTTCACTTGAACGTAAATTTGAGCACGCGCCAACCATACGCGAGAGCTGTAACAAAACCATCACTGTTTATATATCAGAAGGTTATTTATCAGAGGTACCGGACTCTGAATTGATAGAAAAAGGTTTCTATAAACCGCATCACGCCGTTATCAGACCGGACAAAGATAACCTTCGAATTGTTTTGGACGCTAGTGCCAAAACTCATTCAGGGTTGTCACTTAACGACATTTTGCACGTCGGACCTAACTTGCAGGTCGATTTGTTTTTGTTGTTGTTTGATTTCCGTACGTTTCCTGTAGCTATTACCGCAGATATTAAACAGATGTTTTTGCGTATCGCTGTAAATGAGCACCACCGCAAATATTTAGGAATTTTATAACGTTCACGTTGCAGGTTCGTCAGAAGTGGTGTGCACCTAATCACCCTGTAGATATCGGAACTGTCGTTCTCTTGGGTCAAGATAGTGTACCGCCTTTAAATTGGCCACTAGGCATTATAACACAGATGATGGTATGGTTCGGATGGCATAGTTCGAGTAGCTTCAGTCAAAGTCGTGTCAGGTTCATATAAACGTCCTGTCACGAGCCTTTATCCCTTGCCAACCCAATAAAATAGTTAACATAAATATTTTAGTTTGTTACAGTAGTGTGTACAGGTGGAATAAGTGTTCCTTTTGGGCTCAGCGGTAAATGTGTAAAAATACTTTTGTCACAATCTACCTTTGTATACATAGTAGCGCTAAAATACAAGTAATTTTTCAATCCGATTCGAGACAATCTTACTAATATTATAAAAGTCAATGTTTGTTTGTGTTTCTATACTTTAAACTATTTATAGCTAATCTTTTTTGTTTTGACGTGACAACGTCTTAAATTAGGTTGTGGCTGGGAGGCACTTATGAAAAAGTGTAACGCTCGGTAACGTTACGATGAGTCACCGAACGAGAGAGAGGCCCGCCGAATGCCTTGCGTCTCTCTCCCACTCAACTAAACAAAATATATTTCTATAGTTAAAATTTGTGCAATTCTTATTTTCATTCAATTCCTTGTTCCTATTGTGCAATTTAATTATATTCATATCAATAAATATTCTACCGAGAAAAAGACGTTGTCACGTAAAATCTTCGCCCGTAAAACCGACTTTACAGGCAACCATTTTTTTGTAAATATCACCTTTTTGAAAGTGCTTCAAGAGAGATAAGTGACATTTGTTATTATTTTTAAAGCTGAGATTTTGCTTACTTTCGTTAAGTTAAATATCTACCTTCTTATTTACTTAATTGATGCCAATATTAAAATGTGTGTTCGAAATAGCTGCTTAGTGAGGCGCGCGTAGCGAACTTTTGATAATGTTACAAGAAACGAATATCTACAGCACAGTTGTCATTTTGTTAACCTTTTGTTTTGTTGTTTCAGTATTCGTTTATATGTAGTGTGTGTAAGATACCATTAGCACTTATTAAGCATGTGTGTGTAACCATACCTTATAATATATGATATGATGTACGATGATTCGATGGGACACAATAAATGGACGCGTATTCCAGAGTGGATGTCTTTCATGATACCACGACACTTGACGAGATTCGATGGCAGAATCTAGATGTAAAGGGCGGGTGTGACAAGTGCGCGCGCCGAGACAAGAGCATTGCCATTGCCTAAACTTTAAATCTATACTAATATTATAAAGCTGAAGAGTTTCTTTGTTTGTTTGAACGCGCTAATCTCAGGAACTACTGGTTGGAATTGAAAAAATATTTTTGTGTTGGATAGTCCATTTATCGAGGAAGGTTGTAGGCTATATAACATCACACTAAGACCAATAGGAGCGGACCATAAATGAAAAACGTTGCAAAAACTGGAAAAGTTATTCCGTTTTGAGAGCTTCCGTGTAGGGTAGGTAGGGTAGGTGGGATAGATAGGATAGGTAGGGTAGGTCTACCTACCACTGCCTACCTACCCTAGGTAGGTAGTGGTAGGTAGATAGATAGCCAGTAAATTGTGGGATGCGAAGTGGCGGGGGTCAGTTAGTTCGTATCGTATATAGACAGCGAAGCCTTAGCTTGTGCGCTGTTCGCTACGAGTGTGCGTGATGTGTGATGTGTGTGCACGCCACGTGGCGACGTGGCCGCCTCTACACGCCTGACTGTGAATGCTCGATCTGGCGAAAAGTTAGCCGTGTTAATAATAACTGTAAAATTTAACAAACAAATGTCAATATTTTGTCAAGTCGTAAAAACCGTGCCACGAAAGTCGCTTTTGGTGTCTGTCCGCTCGTCTACGTTTCTAAAGCACTGATACATAATGATTCATTCCGGAAAAATACATTGTGTGTCTAATAGAATATTTTGCAAAGCTTCTAAAAACTGGACATAGTATTTCGAGTTGTCTTTCTCGCGACAGTTTCTCTGTATTTTATATAGATAAGGATTTTCTCATAGTGACCCGGTAAATTTCTTCTAGTCTTAACTAAGAGTACCTACACATAAAACAGGTAATCTGTTAGCACACAAGTCAGAGATGTTACTGTATTCGTAATCTTTTGTTAATCTATATATTAAAGCGAAAGGTCACTCACTCACTTATCACAAAATATCGAAAACGGCTTGACGTATAAAGATGAAATTTGGCAAGAAGTTTCCTCAAGTGACGTAAGTCCGCACTTAGAAAGGATTTTTAACCCCTAATGGGGTAAAAGAGGTGATAAATGTTTGTGATTTCTAGTTTGAAAATTAGACACGTGAAATTTTATTTTTCCACTACCTTGTCTATTATGTAACACATTGGCTAAGAAATTCGTTTCGAAATATGAACATTTAGACACAAGATTTTAAAATAATTAAAAAAAAAATACATAATAACAGTTACGAAATGACTTTTGTATAGGGTTTTGATATCATTATGTAACTATAAGATAATTATTTTTCTTAACTGAATAGGCTTCTGTTGGTAGACGCATTCTGCCGCTACGCCCGCGCAGTTTTCACCGCCCTTCCGGCAGAATGATACTGAACCTGTTATCTCTCAAAAAGTTGATTGTGTGTATATACTCTGTGGTTTTTAGTCTGAACGTTTCTAATAAATTGTTTTTGAACTTATTTGCATTTAATTAAGTAAGCTCATCAGGTAGTGGAAAAAGAATCGTTATTGTCTCGCATAAAAAGGCTTTATTTTAAAACTCACATGAAGCTTTTCGTAAAATTGGCTACATCGCTCGTGTTAAAATCTCGACTTTTTATGCTCGACAAGACTTATGCTTGACAAGAAATGTTGTTACGCTCTTGACTGAAAATAAATTTAATCTTTAAGGGTGTGAAATTAAAGTCATTTGTAGGATAAAATACGGATCACGCGAACGAAGTCGTGGGCGTAGTGCTAGTTAAAAATAAAGTTATTACATAACTTAACAAGATCAGACACGTATACCTACGTAAAAACTCAAAATGATGTTGCTAAAACAATTTTGTGCGATCGATGTTCACCACGAGATTTCACCTCGGGGCTTCACCCCACTGTTCACTAATGCAAAGTTAGAGTTCAGTGTAGTGCGCACGCGCAGCCACGCACTAGACGCGGTACAGGTGCAGGTCCACGCCCCAGCCCGTGCCGGCCGCCCAGGCGGGCAGCGTCCCCAGCAGGGCCGCGTGCGCCCGCGACTTGGCCTGGGCGCCCGCCTGCGCGTGCCCGCCCAGCGATACGTCGGCCCAGTGCGGCGGCGCCAGGCCGGCCGCGTGCGCCAACTCGAACGTCACGTTCCACGCCGCCGGACCGTCTCCTGCGCGCGCGTCGTGCAGCGACACGAAGTACGTGCGGCGCGCGCCCCAGTACGGCCCCGCGCGCAACCCGCCTGGTGCCAGTGCGCTGCATGACACCACTTGCGCGCCCGGCGCCACCGCCAGCAGCAGCACCACGTGCGCCGGCCCGCGCAGCCGCACCGACAGCTGCAGCGCCGTGCTGTTGAGGCGCTCCATCTCCAGCTCGGCGGCCAGGCGCACCAGCGGCGGCTCGGGCGCCGGCACCAGCAGGCCGCGCGGCACCAGCGTCAGCACGGGCAGGTAGTAGGGCGCGCCGCAGTACAGCAGCCGCGCGCACTCGGCCGCGCCCACAGCCTGCGCGCCGCCCGGCCCCGCCACTGCCCCGACACACGCACTTTCATTTCAGAAATGATTCCGTTTTGTTGTTCAGCACTAACGGCGTATCTAACATTATGTAATACCGTATTTATCCACAGTGCGGCGCGTGTTGGCGTCGAGCTCGGGCACCCAGTAGAGGTGCTCCACCGTGTCCCGCGGCACCAGCGGCGCGTGCAGCGTGCGGCGCGCGTGGAACAGCATGAGGCGCTGGGGGCGCGCTGCGCTGTAGGGCGCGCCCAGCGGCGTCAGCAGCACCAGCAGCGCCGCGGCCGCGCACACCAGCGCCGCGCCGCGCACCAGTCGCGCCACGCCGCGCGCCGCCAGCGCCAGCGGCAGCAGCCAGCCGCACGCCGCCTGCACCAGCACCGCCACCAGCACTGCCATCACCACCTGCCACCCACGAAATTTATTGTCTCACGGCCATCTATTATATTAGGTCTTTACCTATGAAATTGCAATTTTTTGTGAAATAACAAGTCGCAGGTAACAATGCAGTTCAAAATTCCTTCGTTTGCGTGCCTTTTCAGCAGTGAAAGGCACTTCCCGACGCGTACTGCGCGCTGGCGATCATTGAGTTCGTGAGGCACCTATTTGTCAGGTTTTTTAACCTTGCAAATTTGACGCAAATGAACCAATATTATTTTGATGCTAACGTCGAAAGCTACTGTTAATTCAGCCGCAGGTGTATCATCACCTCCCACAATCGCCTTTAATTCGTCGTCAACATAAGTTTTCGGCCGACCACGGGGCTCGTTTTATAGGTCGAAATTGCCACAACGGAAGCATTCAAACCAATTACAGGTGGTGCATTCGTTTGTAGTGTTCGCTCCGCAAACGTGGTCGATGTTGTGTACCGCTTGTGTGCCACGACGCCGACGGTAGATACTCATATAAGGCCAAGGCAATATCCTATTGGGGAGATTGTAAGTTGGACACATGAAATTTTAGATTTACGCTCTTGGTTGACAAAAAGAATTCATGTATTTATTGGTTTTTGGAAATTCCACTTCCACCCGTAACGGTAAAGGGGTTTGAAAGTTTGTATGAAATTTCTACAGATTGTAAGTTGGACACGTGAAATTTTAGATTTACGCTGTTGGGGCAGGTAGTAAGCCAGTAAGCCAAGATGAAATCGAGGAGCCTCTCAAACAGCTTAAAAATGGAAAAGCCCCGGGCGAGGACGGGATTACAACCGAGCTTCTGAAAGCGGGAGGACGCCCGGTATTGAAGGAGTTTGGGGAGCTCTTTAACTCTGTTCTGTTCTCTGTCACAACTCCAGTGGTGTGGCAGAGGAGCGTGGTCGTTCTTGTCTTCAAAAAGGGTCACAAGACCCTTTTGAAGAATATTACAGACCCATTTCGCTTCTTAGACACGTTTATAAGTTCTTTTCGAGAGCCGTCACGAATCGTCTAGCGCGAAGACTCGACGAGTTTCAGCCACCGGAGAATGCCGGTTTCCGAGGAGGATACAGCACCATAGACCACATCCACACTGTGATGTAGTGGTAAGAAATGTATTCAATAATTATAGAGGAGTAATAAACGTATTATCGAACAATCAACATCTCTTCAATTATTTACTATTCCCGTCCTTACAACACAGTGCGAGAAATTATACGAACTAGTTCATTTCAACGATTGTACTAGTTCAGAGCGTTCCATTCAGTGTCCGAGTAAGAACAAGCCTAATCCACATTCCGAATTCAAATCAATTTTTGTCCCTATGGGATTAATGACCTACGAAACGAATGAGAATCGGTTGAAAATTAAATAAAACCAAATTGCATCCTGATCTAAGATGGTCTTATTATCTTAAATTAACTCGAGACCAACGAAATCGCGGTAACGAAACCATAGCGAGATCTAATTTGACGCCAACGCCATCTATCGAGCTTGAGGTCAAACTTTTACAAATTATAACTGCGGTTTCTGCATTAACACTGTTTACGAAGAATAAACTAGCTCTTTTTGAATAGATGTGATAAAAAATTATTTTCATAATTTTTTTGTTATAACATTTTGTCGAAATTATTAACATGTATATACATGACAAACTATAGCTTTCTTGTACTAGAAGTCTCCGAGCTAAGCTGCAGACGGACAGACGGACATAGCGAAACTATAAGGGCTCCTTGTTGTCTTCGGAACCCTAAAATGAGGTAAGCAGAGTGGCTTGGAAGAAGCTCGTCAGTGTCTCTATCAAAGCTTTCCAAAATGGGCACGACGAAGACAAAGTGTTTTCGTAGATCACTCACGTCCGGCGGCAACGCGGCGGCGCCCGCGCGACCCGTGAGCGGCACGAACATGTGCAGCGAGCCCAGCGCCAGGTACCACGTCTGCGCCGCCGGCAGCGCCGCGCCCAGCGCCCACAGCGCCGCCCGGCGCCCGCCCTGCGCGCCCGCCCCCGCCGCCACCAGGTCTGCGCCCGCGCCGCCCAGCGCCCACAGCGCGGGCAGGAAGCCGGAGCGCAGGCCGCGCGCCGCGCACAGCAGCAGCAGCGCCGCCCAGCCCAGCGCCGCCGCGTCGTGCCACGCGCGCGCGCCCCACCAGCCGCGCAGCAGCGCCGGCGAGCCCCACAGCCACGCCGCCGCCGCCCACGTGCCCGCCAGCGCTGCAACACGCGTGTCACCGTCACACTGTGTGTGTGCCGATGCCGCCCTCCAGGAGACCAGCTACGGTGTGAGTGGTATACTTCACTGACCTGGCAGCGCGTACAGCGGCGCCAGCAGAGCCCCGCAAGAGTAGAAGGAGAGGCGCGCACCGGCCGCGTGCAGCAGCAGCGCGGGCAGCACGGCCGCCAGCACGCCGCACGCGTGCGCCGCCGCGCCCGCCACCGCCGCGCGACCCACCGTGCGCCACCACGCGCCGCGCGACACGAACAGCGCGTCGCGCGCGCTGCCCGCACTCGCGTGCACCTTCAGCAGCACTAGCGCCAGCACCGCGCCTGCCAGCAGCAGCGCGGCTGGCGCGCGCACGGCCACCACGCACAGCCCCAGCACGTCGAAGAACACCGGCTGCCGCGCTGAGTCCGGCTCCGACTCCAGGCCCTCGCTCGCCAGTAGCCCTGCGGCACGCGGCAGTATACTAGGGTGTGTGAGCTCATACCGTGCGCGAGCGACAGTACGTTATCGCCGGTGCGCAAAAGCGCGGCGGACGGCATGTGCTCGGGCGTGTCGACCCGCGTGTCTGTGTGAGTGTGTGAGATCGTACCGTGCGCTAGCGGCAACACGCGCTCGGGCGTCTCGAGCCGTGTGTGTGTGAGTGTGTGAGCTCGTATCGTGCGCGAGCGACAGTACGTTATCGCCGGTGCACAACATCGCGGCGGGCGGCATGTGCTCGGGCATGTCGACCCGCGTGTGTGTGTGAGTGTGTGAGATCGTACCGTGCGCCAACGGCAACACGCGCTCGGGCGTGTCGACCCGTGTGTGTGTGAGTGTGTGAGCTCGTACCGTGCGCGAGCGACAGTACGTTATCGCCGGTGCACAACAGCGCGGCGGGCAGCATGTGCTCGGACGTGTCGAACCGCGTGTGTGTGAGTGTGTGAGATCGTACCGTGCGCCAACGGCAACACACGCTCGGGCGTGTCGACCCGTGTGTGTGTGAGTGTGTGAGCTCGTACCGTGCGCGAGCGACAGTACGTTATCGCCGGTGCACAACAGCACGGCGGGCGACATGTGCTCGGGCGTGTCGACCTGCGTGTGTGTGTGAGTGTGTGAGCTCGTACCGTGCGCGAGCGCCAGCACGTTGTCGCCGGTGCGCTGCAGCGCGGCGGGCGGCACGCGTTCAGGCGTGTCGAGCCGCGTGTGGTACACGTAGCCGTTAGAACTCCACGCCAGGTCCACACCTGCAACACAACGCACTGCCGTGAGCCAGGCTCCCCCTCCGCCACGCGCGGGTTTTGGTGCACCTACCGGACAGCTTGCCGAAGTCGCGAAAGATGCGGAAGTCGGTGTCGGCGGGGATGAGTCCGCTCTCGAACAGCTCCTGCGCCAGTGACGAAGCGTATGGGTGCGGCACGGCGCCCGCGTACATCTGCACACAAGGTGATCAGTCAGATCAGTAGTGCACACTGCACAGTAGTCACAGTTGTAGCAGAGCACAGAGCAGAGCGTCACCTCAATGATCCAGGGGTCGTGCGGGCCCGCCTGGAACAGCACCTCGCGGCCGCCGGCGCCGCACGCCTCGATGTTGATGAAGGCGCGCACGTCCTTCGCCCACCTGCCCACGCAACTCAATTATTAAACTAACAACAAAAACATCGGTCATTTTTGTGATTTATGACTAAAACTATGAATTTTTATTTGCCACTCAGAAATCTATTAAAGTACAATTGATCCAGAAATATAAAAAAAGGAAAATGGCGCATTTGTCAGCTTTAAAAAGTTTAATTTAAATCGAAATGAGCGTGGCGGTACTTGTGCTGCGTGATAAAGGCGTGCGAGGCCTGCAGGATGTTCTCCTCGGCGCCGTTGAGCAGCAGCACGGCGTCGTGGCGCAGCGGCGCGCCCGCCGCCAGCGCGCGCAGCACCTCCAGCAGCACCGCGCAGCCCGCGCCGTCGTCGCTGGCGCCTGCGCATACCGCCCCACCACATACACAACATAACCACATTGCTTTGTTTCTGCTTACTGAACATTAACTCCTCATATGCGCAACGAACGCCGGAACGCAGGTCTACGCGAGACACAATGGCTTTTTAATTGTTTCAGTTAATTATAGCATACAAGGTGTTAAAGCGACGGCCATAGATGAATCACAAGCATAACGAGTGATTGAAGTGTTAGAATCCTGAGCGACGCGAGTGATTCATGATGTAAATCCGTTATATTCAAAAGTGGCATACTATATTTTATACCATGACTACGAGAAAAAGAAGGATTTAAGCGAAAAGCACAAGGAATATTAATAAATAAATGGTTTATTACCTTCAAAATTTACAAAAAAGTGAAACCCTGACCTAATTAATGAAACACCAATGCAATTAATATCAGAATTACAATCCAAATAAGTATTCAATACATATCCTAGAAACTCAAAATTAAAATCGAAGATGGGGTTTGAAAGTCGAGTATTCTTTGCACAAGAAGTTTATATTGAGTATTTTTTGCGCAATGAAGTTATATAGCATTGAGATGGAGGTCGAATATTTTGGTGTTCTAAATTAAAACACCAAAACAGTGATTAAAAGTGCTTTTTATTCACTGTTTTCAGTGAATAATATTAGTGGTCAACATACGCACAATTGTTAATATTTAGGACAGAAAGCGGAGTGGAATGATATCGTCATTTATTATAGCATATAGTGTAGGTATAATTAGAGTAGAATTTGTTTATAATTCATAAACATACCTGTGGCTTCTATGTACATAATGAATATTTAGATTTTTGCACGAGGTGAACGAAAATAACACGTTTTAATGCTTTCGGGTTTCGAATGCAACGAGCTGTCCACAGCACAACGCTTATCTGTCGGAGTCTCGGGAGGATATTTATGACCAGCACGATGAACCAAGTACTTGACTCGAAGAATGCAAGCAATTTTAGACATTATATTAAATTAGAAATTTTTATTATTGACCGCTTAAAGTGGTAATTTTGCCGTATGTGCGCAGCTGAATTAAAAAAAATTGTACATTACCGCAGCGGCCAGCAAAACAGGCATTGATGGACGAAAGTGTAAATGCACAAACACATACGTAAGTCCATCAATGCATTGTTGTGGCAAATTCTTTTTTTTTTTTTTTTTTTATATATGTATCATTGTTTTTAATTTGTAAAAACTGTAATTCTTATTAAACGATTATGTCTAATGTGAAATTGCCTTCTTGAAAACTTACTCAATTTTGGGCACCTTATATGAATTAGCAACACTGAATCGACGGTGCCGTCCTCTTTCAGTTCATAGATAAGTTGGTAGGACTCTACTATGTAATTTATTTGGCCGCTAAACACGACAGATATGGATTTTCATACAATTTTTGCCGGCCGCTGCTTGCATGTATTTGGCTAGTACAGCAAATTCAATTCATCTCGAAGAAGGTTGTCAAAATAATGCTCAAATTTCCAAGCATGTTTGAGAAAAGAAGTCAAATTAAAAACGCGCGAACTACAGCCCGCGTTTTTCGTAAATTTTCACGGATTGTTAGAAATTCATGGTTTTATTTTAAAAAAAGAGTTCTTCAAGTGACAGTGTAAGTATAGAATTAACTCCTGAAAGTATTAGAACTGACGCAAGAAATGTGATGGATGATGAAATGTGATTCCTGCAAAATCCCAGGCGAAATATATGAAAGCCTATGGTAATTTTATTGAATGGAGAAATTCAAGAGGAGCCAAGAATTTGTCAGAATCTGTGTTTTTGGCCTAATTCCAGTACTTAGCCAAAACTAAACAACCTTCCAATCTTTGGAGTACCTACTCAATGCTAAAATCAACAGTCAGTTCTAATAACGACGTAATACTGGACACATATTCGAAATTAATAGCATATCTGAAGAGGATTTCTGATGGATTTAAACCTAAAAAATCCAAAGTGAGCCAGAATCGGACATTATTTCAAACACGCAGAATATAAAATCTACAACAATCTCTAATCCTAATAAAACTGTAACAATAAATTTTCAGCTAATCGCAAAAATGTCTCAAATGAAAATTTAAGTTTTTAGTAGTTTTATTATAAACAGACCTTTGGGAGTCTAGATAGCCTGAAAAAACGACTAAATGTATATTTTCAAAATAACATTATTTGCATTGTTGAATTACTAATCTATCCCCGTATGGAGGCCGTTTTGCAATTTTCCTTCTTCTTATGGCATTTATTTCCGCCCAAAGATGCGTTAATATTAGTTTTGAAATGTGGAACTTTCAACGCTCATAACTTCTTTTTTTTTTACTTTTTTGTTTCCATACAGGGCTAGAAAATGATGAGACAAATTGATATCATTTTTTATTTTGAACATCCATCGTCAAACAGTGCAGTAATCGCCAGACTACGTTTGTATGGAAGAATGATCGACTAGTGTAACCTTAAGTTTAATACACAATGGGCGGCCTTATCGCATGCCGCGATCTCTTCCAGGCAACCTGGTACGAGCTCGTATGAACAGTAATTGCTTGGACATGAAATGGGGCGGTCATTTCAACGGATTTGGATGAAACTTCACAGTAATATAGGTTATACATCAGAATAACATATGGACTACAATTTATAATGTTTTTTTTTTGTAATTTGGTCATATTTTGGCGATAAATATCAAGTAAGTCGAAAAATAATCTGCCCTCTGAGAAGTATCTTCGCGTGCGCTGCCTAGACCGTTGGAGATACACAAATATAATGTACCGTAGGATTGTTTGTCTTAAATAGTTCTAAATTAAAGTCCTTGACCGCATGTATCTACCTTTTATTCTTGTGAAAATTGCAATAATGTAACCCAAAGTAACAAATTATTGCTTATAAAATTCATTATTTGGCGCGCGCTGAGAAAAATATTGATGATACATAAAAAATATGTACTACATGATTAGGTAGGATAGAGTAGGTAGGGCAGGGTAGGGTAGAGTAGTGTAGAGTAGGTAGAGTAGAGTAGAGTAGGTAGAGTAGGGTAGAGTAGGTAGGGTTGGGTAGGTAGGGTAGTATAGGTAGGGTAGGTGGGTAGAGTAGGTAGAGTAGGTAGGTAGGTACGGAGTCAATTGACGGGAGCGAAGCCCCGGGGGTCAGCTAGTCTACTGTATACAGTATCTGTTTGAAATTGACAAGCTAAGAGGAAGACAGCGATAGATAATGTTTCGTTACAAGTCTTTTGAATACAGGCAATAATTGAGCACGTTTGATTGGATCTGGCAATGCATTCCATAGACGTGTAGCCTGTACAGTTAATGATTTATACAAAAAAGTCGTGCAATGCGTTGGAATTTGAAGTCGCAAGTTCTCTGATGACCTAAGAAATCTCGTGTGGGAATCGCGGAAAAACTGGAAACGATTCTTGAGGTAGAGGGCTGTAAGGAGCACATTATATAAAAGGGAAGGAATATGAGCATTCCAGCGAAGGCGAATGGGCAACTACTTGAGCTTCACACGGAATTCGGAAACATGGTCATATTTGCGCAAACCAAATATGATCCGTATACAAACATTTTGAAGCCGCCCAAGCTTATCAAGTTGTTCTTGAGTAAGGTCAAGATAGCTGGCATAAGCATAATCAAGAATGGGTAGAAGAAGAGATTGTACAAGCATAATCCTGGTGGCAAGAAAATTACGCACGCAGTCTCCTCAAAGACACAGCAGATGCAAACAGCTTGCGGTTAGCATCCTGCAGTTGGGGAGTCCAAGAGTAGTGGCCATCAATGAATACCCCAAGTTTTTAACTTTCTCGCAGAACGGAATCATTGAGTTATCGACAAAAACCTGGGGAAGAGTCTTCCAGTCGATTCTTGAAATCATCCTAGAACTGCCCACCACTAATACCTGCGTCTTTGTGGGGTTTACCTTGGATAAATCAAATACAAATTAGAACTCAAAAAGAGCGAATGAAATACTGAACCGGAAGAATAGGCTATATACTGGCTAAAAGAAACGAACTCTTTAAGAAAATTAATAGCCCCGCCAAACCAAGATCTACACCGAAGAAAACTACAAACAGACGTACAAATAGTAAAGAGACTCAAACCGACGATTTAGATAACGTATCTGAAAACACAAATGATGAGACTAATAAACGTGAGATAACACAAAAACGTTCTAATACTACTCGAGCATCACCGCCAAGCAGAACCAACATCAAAGAGACTACTAGTATAGATAAACCAAAAATATGTTTAATAAACAGCGAAACTTCAAATATACTATATACCGCTGCAGAGAAAACTAACCTGCGAAATTACGAAGTTTGCCACTATCGCAAACCAAAATGTGGACTAAGGCAAATATTTAAGGATATTGACGTAAAAGTCCAAAACTTAACAAGTAAGGACTACTGTGTTATTTACATCGGCGAAGAGGATTTCCGAAGAACGCAAAACTATGTAGAAAATTTAATTGCAATAAACCATACTAATATCATTATTTGTCTACCTACTTATAAATTTAAATTTACAATAACTGAACTATTATGTAAAACAGCAAAATTATGGAAATACTCTGTACAATAGTAGAATAGAAACTTTTAGTAATCTTTTGTATATGGATACACAGACATTTAATTACGCATACCTACTGGACTCTAATCTAAATCTATCATATAACTACGATATGTATAATCAGCGCACGGGCGCAGTGAATAGTACTGGCACGAAAGTTGTGATATCAGACCTGCAGGATCTTGTTATGTCAATAAGCAACCTTAACAATGAAGATTTTGAGGTGGAGTAGGTATTCACAGTCGGATGAAACAGAAATATCTACGGACTCACAACCACAAACCAGCACTAAGTTTTTTTTTTAACAACAACACATCAAAAAGCAGTACACAAACACATTCATGCAGAAATATAAACATACTGTATTAAAACATACAAAGCCTAAAAAATAAACGTTACCTATTAGAAGCTATCACGAACGAACATGAAATGGAAGCACTTTGTTTTGCGGAAACATGGATTACAGAATTAAAAAAAGACCTACTGAGTTTGGAAGGGTATACTGTAGACGCCAAATACTGCCGCCCAAACTATGCAGGAGGTGGTGTGTGCATATTCTTAAAAGACGATATCAAATTTAAGGAAAGACACGATTTAACGGAAATGACAATTGAATTTATATTCGAAACGTGTGCAGTAGAAATTCCTAAAATGAATCTTTTACTAATAGTTATGTATAGGCCACAAAAAAATAGGGAAACCGAAATATTTTATAGATCTTTGGCAAACTGCTGCTTAAAATCAACATAAAGGACAAACAGAAACACATAATTATAGGCGGGGATTTCAACGTAAATATCCTAGATAAAAATCGCAATTCATTTAATCTTCTAAATACTATGACCAAGTACAAATTTCGACAACTAGTGACGGAACCTACCAGAGTAACAGCCTCAAGCGCCACATGTATTGACCTAATATTTACAAACGCATACGACAAAAGCCATCTAGAAGTAGTGGAGCTTGGACTTTCAGACCACAGAGGAATAGCAATCACTATACCTACCCACGATCCAATAATTAATAAAAAACAAATATTAACTCTAAAAAGGATCTATAACAAACAAAACATAGACTCGTTTAAACAAAAACTGAAAAAGCTAGACTGGTGTAAAATAATAAACGAAAATCAAAATATTAATACTAATTATCTGTCATTTCATAACACCTTACAAAATATATTAAATCAGTGTATACCAAAGAAAACCGTAAAATTAAAAAGAGATCGTCTAAATCATGGCTAACGACTGGATTAAGAATAGCATGCAAGCATAAAAGACAACTAAAAGCATTAATGACTACAACTAATAACAATATATTGGACAAGTACTATAAGTGTTACGAAAAATTACTTAAGAGGACAGTAGCTCAATCTAAAAAACTGAACTACATAAGAATTATGACTAAATCTGAAAATAAAACTAAAACAATGTGGCAAATAATAAAAGAGCGCACAAATAAGAACAACAAAAAACCAATAAATAACATAAAATTGCGGGTACAGAATACTGTGACAGAAAACGCGACTGCCATTGCCAACGCTTTCAATGAATATTTTGTGTCAGTGGGAAAGCTGGATACCACAAACGGGAACGTTTGTCCAACTGGCCGTCCTACTTCCTCCCAAAGTGAAAACTCCATTTACTTAAGATCTGTTGACCCTAACAAAATTAAGTTTATTATAAAAAGGTTGAAAAACAAGCGAAGTTATGGGCATGACGAGCTACCGCCTATACTTATTAAAGCATGCGCTGAAGAATTAACATTACCGCTAACCTATTTCATTAATCAGTCTTTAGATGAATGATCAGTCCCTGAACTACTGAAAGTATCGATAGTGAAACCAATATACAAAAAGGGAGACCAGACTGATACTACTAATTATCGGCCGATAGCATTACTACCGACCTTCTCAAAAATATTGGAGACTGCGATGTCAAAACGACTTTATTCTTATTGCGAAAAATATAAAATATTCAACGATAGCCAGAATGGGTTCAGGAAAAACAGATCCACGACATTAGCAATATTTAAGTATATCCAGGAAGCTTTAAATATAACCAATAATAAAAAATACGTAGTAGGGATTTTACTAGCTATGAGCAAAGCCTACGACAAAATTTCATAAGAAATTCTACTTAATAAATTATATGCAATAGGTGTTAGAGGTACAGCACACAAGTGGTTCTGTTCGTACCTAGAAAATAGGGAGCAATTCGTAGAGGTAGAACATAGCGACTCACACACTGGTCAAATAACACGCGCAAGATCGAATAAAGCAAAAACAACAATGTCAATACCACAAGGCAGCGTTTTGGGATGCTTATTATTTCTAGTTTATATTAATGACCTCCCTAAAGAAATTGGCGCTCAAAGTATTTTATTTGCTGACGATATTTCTATCATTTTTCCTTATACCGATGGAGAAAACCTAAACTTAAGTCTGGATGACAAGCTATCCAAAATAATAGAATGGTTAAAAGATCATAACTTAGAATTAAATTTTGACAAAACAAAGCTAATGCAATATAGACCATACCAGAAACGCAAATTAGATATAAATTACTCGTACAACAACATAAAGCTGCAATGCATAAACGAGTTTTAACTCTTAGGTTTGACTTTTGATACCAATATAAACTGGAAAGCCCATATAGATACACTGGCAAACAAACTAGCCAGCTTTATTTATGCCTTAGGGGAGCTTAAAAGAGCTACCGATTTTAAAACTGCTCTAACAGCATACTATGCCTACGCATACTCCTGGCTAAATTATGGAATCGTGGTGTGGGGGAATGGTGTAGACAAGGATAGACTTTTTATTCTACAAAAGAGATGCATACGAATTCTTGCCAATATAGATAACGCAGAAAGCTGCAGGCCATTCTTTGTAAGTTACAAAGTCCTTACACTAACTGGTATCTATATTTTGGAAGTTAGCAAATTTATAAGGAAACACCAGGCACTGTTCCCACTCACTAGTGACCTTCGCCCGCAACATCGCAGTATTAGACGCCAAAGCAAGAACGAATTAGCCTTACCAAGCTCAAAATTAAATATATTCCATTCAGGACCTTTAGCCATGTGCGTTAAAATATATAATAAGCTTCCAAATTCAATTAAGGACATAGAATACGAATATAAATTTAAAAACATTCTCCAAAAATACCTTGTATTAAAATCGTATTACACTCTAAAGGAATTCTTTGACGATAAGTAAATTATGACATTGAAATTCTAATATACAATACACACAGCACTTACTGCTATTTTGACTTCAGACCTACCTATGTTGTTGTATGATTATTATTGTTATCGGTGTTTGTTTTAATTTTATTTTAACTTAATTTATGATTGGAAACGATGACCAAATTGTTTGCTTTTATTTAATTTTTATCTTATTTAGTTTATGAATGGAAATGGTGACCAAATTGTTTGTTTTAATTTAATTTTTATCTTATTTAGTTTATAAATGGAAATGATGACCAAATTGTTCTCACCTGTCCTATATTTTAACATGACCGTTAATTACTTAAATAGCAAACGTTGGACATTTGATACACATGTAAAAATTAGTTGTTTAAGCACAGTAATTTGTTTGTTATTGTGACACTGTAGTATTTTAAAACTATTTATATTGCTGTGCCCTAGCAGGGTTCATGTATGAAACCTTAATATTTGTAACAACTTTGTAAACTACATGAATGCAATAAATGATTATGATTATGATTACTGAGCGGACGACAACTTGTCTGACTTGAACTATGTAACTAGTCCAAGAGTGAATAGTGACTGCGTTTACTCTAGTGCCGAACTAGTGAACTATTATATTTTTATTTATATCAATGCAGCTCTTTTAGAATTACAAAACTGTAGTCAATAGCTGTCAATGGGACTGCGCCCTTAAGGCACACCCACATGATGTTTAGGTTCCCCCGCGCGGTACAGCGGCGGCGGCGGCGGCGGCGGCGCGCCGTTGTCTATGAATATTATGAGTTGACGTTTAATTACTTATTAGGACAATTATATGATCCGTAATTATTACTGTTAAAACCCTTTATTTACTATTTTTTTAAATTAACTGTTTTTGATTATTTAATTTTGTTCAACTCACGTTACATTGTTTTAAAGACTTATTGTATACAACCACCACGGTGACGTGCACACAACAGTGATTTATTATTTCAATGTCATCACCACTAATGGCCTCAAGATCCAGGTTCCACCTAGTTAGGGAACCACTGTTCATACAAAATGATTTTTTTTGCCCGCGGCTTCTCCCGCGTAAAAAGTGTTTTATCATCCCAAGGGAATATAATCTATCCTATGTCCTTCCCATGGTTTCAAACTATCTCCATGCCAAATTTCATCTAAATTGGTCCAGTAGATCCAGAGATTAGCCCCTAAAACCTCACAAACTTAACCTCTTTATAATATTGAGGATATACATACATACACATGTACATACATGTATCATGTACGTGTGTGTGTGTTGCATTATATGTTTTATAGATTTAAATATAAGATAATTATGGTAATAGCACTGAGGTAATTTTGTAACATGAACAATAAAACTTTATTCTTATTCTATTCTTAAATAAGTAGACAATTGTTCGAAAATAAATTATCATGCTGCCCGTTCGGACAACTACTTAGTAGTTACTCAAACTGGTATTTTGAACCAACTTTAACCACTCGTATGCCACTTATTAGCGAAACAATAGAAAAGTCATTGTGTCTCGCGTAGATCTGCGTTCGACGAGGGGTTAAAGAAGGAGGAATTTCTCATTTCGACACCTTAAAAAAAATGTATGTTCAGCGATATAGCTTTACTAATAACAGTAGTAGTAGCAAACCACATAAACCGACAAGCTTATAAAATAATTCAATATTTATAAATCTTTTAGCATCATTAGATATCCACAAAATTATACAATCCCTCAAAGATACAAACAGTGCCGGGTTTGATAGCATAGCTACTAAAATAGTGAAATACGTATGCACTGTAATAAGTACAGTACTTAGTTATATTTTTAAGAGTTAAGAGCGGACAACCCGACATAATTTTTAACCGACTTCCCGAAAAGAGGAGGTTTATCAATTCGACCGTATATGTGGTACCATGATAAGGAAACCAGGATCTGATGATCGGATCCTAGACAAATCGAGAGAACTTCTCAAATATAATAGGCATACATACAGCGATTTTGATATTTTTCATCAATAATCTAATCATTTGCGCTCAGAAAGTATCATTAGGTGAAATAGAACTGATGAAGAAGACCACAATGGCCACTGTAACTCGAAAATAAAACAATGTATCCTAGTCGTGTTTGGGCTTATTGGAATCGTCATGAGATGTGTATAGGCTATAAATGATTTTCATGTTAATTGGAGGTACCTACCAAAACTAAACAGGGGAAAATAAGAAATAAATTTTTCATAAAGTTTTTTAATAAAACAAATTTTCACTTTGTAGTGTTTTTGTTTGGAAGCCAGTTGTAATTTTTGTAAAAATGTTTTTTTTATTTTTCAATTCTTAGTTGTGGTACATAATGGACCAGTTCAGTTCTATACGCGTATAGTGCCCAAAGCGAAGCCAGAATAAATTAACCTAATAACATGTAACTTAAACAAAACCAGTGCAATGAGAGTATACCAGGGTGAACTGTTCACACCTGTGTACCCATTTAGAGCGTACCAGTGTGATGTTATGTTATGAAATGGTGTAAACAATAAACAGACATACGATTGCAACGATCCCGAGTGATTTGCCATCATTTATTGAAGAGTTCTGATATATTTCCCCGAAGTTCTTGATGAAAATTAAATGGGACCATATGAGATGAGTTGACAAGCACCAGCTTTCAAATAAAAAAAGAATCATCAAAATCGGTCCACCCAATAAAAAATTCTAAGGTACAAACATAAAAAAACAGTCGAATTGATAACCGCCTAAGTTCAATAACGAACTAGCTAAAATAAGTTACTTGCAAGAATTCTTAGAGCAGCGATTCAGATCTCTTGAGTTTTTAAACGACTTACCAAAAAGGAGGAGGTTCTATGTTCGACTTCATGTTTTTTTTTTTTATGTATCTTCATCGATATCTCCGTCAATTGTGGACCGATTTTGAAAATTCTTTTTTTGTATGAAAGAGTATGTTTCGAAATTGGTCCCATTTTAATTTGGTGAAGATCTGATGAAGATCTTCGAAGATATACAACAGAACTCTTCAATAAATAACGGGAAATCTCTCAGGATTGCTGCAATCGCATGTCTGTTTATTGTTTATACCATTTCATAACATAACATCACGCCAGTACGCTCTTGAGAGGTACGCAGATCTCTCATTTCACCCTTTATGTTCAAGTTTCATGATATTCAGCTAATCTATTCTGGCGTTAAGGTAACTTACTAAACAACTTGCTTAGGCGGGCGGCCCTAACGGATGTTAACATGACGCGCGCTTGTAGGCACTTATTTCAAGGACAGGGCCGAGTCACAATACTGTTAGATATCTTTACCGTGCCTATAAAAAGTAGGTACGAAAAAGTATAGGCACCTAAATCATGTATTCTGCTTATGGAGTAGCACAAGCAGAACTCATTATTATTTATCTATCCAGTCAGTATTGAGGAAGCTAAAATTTGTAGGTATAATTACTTCCGACTTCCAAAACTAAAGTTAATTTGCACTTTTTAGTGTTTTTGCTTTAGAAGTCAATTTATTTTTGTGTGAAAAAGTTTTTAATTCTCTCTTTATAGTTAGAGTTCAGGCACACCATCACTAAATAAGCAAGTTCTATAGTGAAGTACCTAAAGGATTGACAAAATACCTACAACTCAATTTACACATTCGTGCTGTTTGTCACTCAGGAGTTCGGTTGTATGCTCAATATTCCCAAAGTTGAGAGTTACTCAACCCAACACAAAAATAATGTTCACGATCTGATAAGTAGTTTCGGAGAAATCATCATCATACATACAAATGTGCAAACAAACATAAATAACATTTGGCACACATGTTTAGAAACCCTCATATGTATGTATATGAATATTAAACACATGTGAATATTGTGCAGTTCCAATAATATATTATTACATTACATACGAGTCGAATTGACGACACGGTTGGCGTAGAGGTTCAGCGATCGACTGCTGTGCTGCGTGTCGCGGGTTCGATTCCCGCAAGGAACAAATATGTGTATGACCAACAGATAGTTGTTCCGGATCTGGGTGTCTTGTGTATGTGAGATGTTTGTAAACGCACGCACTATACCTACAGGAAGAAATTTATAGAGTGGGACACCGATAAAAAAAAACAACGTTTGCCCCAGGGTGGAAGGACATCCATAAGGACATCAAAAGGTAAAAAAAAAATGCTGTTTTGTATGTTTGTTTTCGGAAATCGGAATCTTTTCGATAAACGTGTTAATAAAAAATGAATATAATTTTACTATATTACACAGCAATATACAGGGTATAAGGTCAAAAATTAATGATTTGGAATTGCTAGTTGAGTCAAAAGACCTCGACGTTCTTTGTTTGAGTGAAACTTTTTTTCGTGACCAGAGGGCAGAAACGCTACAGTTGCCGAACTATAAAATGGGTTGGTTTTTTTTCCCGGCAGAATAAATCTCGTGGTGGTGTGTGTATTTATGTAAAAACCTCAATTAACCTCAAAAAAATTTAATGGTTATCTGAACTATCAGTTGAAGTTAATTTTGAATGCTGTGGTATAATGATTCCGGAGACTAATTGCTATATATTGTGTATGTATAGAACATCGAACTGCAACTTTAATCTATTTATTGAAAAGCTTGAGTTGTTATTCTTTAAACTAACCATCAGAATGAAATCAATAAAAAAAAAAAAATATTTATGCTAGGTGACTTTAATAAAACACACTTGCCTGTACCAAAAAAAGTACTTTCTTCAAAAATACTTTAAAAAAAATCGTTTTGCACCTGACCCTAAACCGACCAACATGATTAACATCACATTCTGCAACGTGCATAGATAACATAATCACAAACCATTATAAATCCAAAGCAGAAATATGGGATCTAGGAATATCGGACCATACTTGTCAAGTAATAAAGATACCGTGTAATTTAAGTTTCAGAGAAAAATACTGGTTCAAAATGCGACGTAATATAAACTATTACATCGACATATTTTAAAATACATTTCACAAATTAACATTTCAAGATGTGTACCATCATTTGGATGCAAACAACACAGCTTACGAAGAATTTATTAGCCTATTTAAATTAATATTCGAAAAAGTTAAAATGCACTATAAAACAGATACAACATGGAAAACCAAAGGCATCATAATGTCTAATAAAAATAAACGAAAAATGTACCTACAAACAAAAAGGAGTACGTCTCAAGAACATAAAATAAAATATGTTCGCTGTTGTAAAATCTTAAAGCGTGTTATAAAACAATCAAGATAAAATTCTAATGCGAAATTCATCTCAGACAGTACCAACAGAACTAAGGCCACATGGGCATTAATAAAACGACAAACCCAAACTACAAATGTTCTTCAATCCACAGTAAACTATTCTGCATAATAACGATGTAATAAAATCTCCCGTGAAATTTGCTAGTATTTTTATCAATTTCTACATTAACCAAAATCTCAATACTACTACAGCGGACAATAACAATTACAAATCACAACCAATCTCTAACTCAAGCAGTATTTTCTTTTACCCAGTAGACAGAAGCGAAATAATAAATACAGTTCTAAAATTAAAAAATAAAACTAGTTGCGGACACGATAATATTCCCATTAGAGTTATCAAAGAAAGTATCCCATTTATTGTCGATCCACTGGTTCATATTCTAAATCTTATGTTAGAAATGGGTAAATTGCCCGATATCTTAAAAATAGCTCTCATAAAGCCTTTATATGAGAAAGGATCACGGCACGACATTAATAACTATAGGCCAATTGCACTGTTGCCAAGTTTCTTGAAGATATTTGAAAAGATTATCTATGCTAGAATCACAGAGTTTTTAAATGTAAATAATATTTTAAATGTCAACCAATTTAGATTCCAAAAAAATAAAACTACATCATTGGCAATATATAAATTATTCAATACCATTTGGGATAAAATCATTGACAAAAAACAATGTGCTGGTATTTTTATTGATATGTCAAAAGCATTTGACTGTGTAAAGTATGACATTTTGCTTGATAAATCATAAGGTATAGGAATACGAGGTATTGCACTTAAATTAATTGAGAATTATTTAAATAGTAGAATGCAGGGCACTGTTATTGAAGTATATAATGAATGTACAAAAATGGTGTAGGTGGTGAAATCTAAATTCGAATCTGTAATACTAGGCGTACCGCAGGCCAGTATATTGGCCCCCCTTGTTCTTATTGTATTAACGAGCTTCCAAATATAATTAAACAGATTTGCGTAATGTATGCTGATGACGCAACTATATTTATTTTAAATGAATATCCCAATGATATTATTTACGAAAGTAAATAAATAAAACATTAATAACTGTGACTGGCTGGTTGCAGTCAATAAATTTAAAAGTCAGTATCTCGAAAACCAAATTGATTCAATTTAGAAATTATAAAAGTAAACATACTAAATTGAATGTTACCATGTCTGATACAGCAATTGAAGAAGTAAAAGACACAAATTTCTTAGAGTTACAATAGATCAACATTTAAACTGGAAGGCACATATTGAAAAACTTAATTAAAAAATATCCAGTGCCTGCTACGCATTGTCAGTTCAAGCAGAAACTACAAATCAAAGTGTTACTAGAAATGCTTATTTTGGAAATGTGTACCCACTGTTATCTTATGGTGTCATATATTGGGGAACTCGACAAACATACAATCCACATTTATTCTCCAGAAGAAATGTCTTAAGAAAATTTATAACATGTATAGTACAGAATCATTAAGAGATGTCTTCAGAATGGAGGGTTTCCTGACACTGACTGGTATACTGGAATTATGTTTATTTGTTAAAAATAATATGCAATATTTTAATTTCAAATCAAATTCAAAAAGAAGCATTCGGAAACAATATAAATATGACATTAATTTACCGTCTATTAACAATATGATGTATTATAAAAGTAACTATGTTACTGCTATTCGTGTGTACAATAAGTTACCGCCAGCAATTAAGCAATTAAATGGAAATATGTTTAAAAATAAATTGAAAACAATGTTAATTAATAATGTATTTTATAATCTGCATAAGATTTTTGATAAAAAATATTTTTTGTAAGTACCCAATTTCTAAATACTATTGCATATCCAACTTGGGTAGACTGTTGAAACTAAAAATGTAATATTTATTAATAAGAACTTAATGTACACAGTTATGCAATAAATATATCTTTATCTTTGAAGTTAATACCTTACTTAAGAGAGTTAAGGTGTAATTTCCAAAGCGAAATTCTAAAGGATTATAAGATCCTGTTTGATGTAAAAATACTACATGAATTATTGCTTGGTATGCCATATTTTGCAGCTGCTTTGCCATGAAACATCTGTCTGCTATTTACAGCATGAAGAGTTTCCTTTAGTTGAGTTTCTGTCCACTCTCCTCGCAGTTTTTTGTTTGGTGGCTCCATTTTTTAAAACCATACTAACAATTAAAACCATACTAAGCAATTATACGACACACAAAAACATGCCATATCCCCAATAGCCCAATGTTCAAACAAGTGTATTATATTACAGTAAAAAAATAGAAAGAATAATTGAATACAAAAATAAAATATTTTGTGCCAACAGTTATGTTAGGTAGCTACAATTTTTTGTGTTAAAATAATAGTTTCATGCCTAAGCAAACTTTTAAAAGAAAGAAAACTGATTTGTAAGTTCACTTGCAATGCATTGTAAGCTTTATGCATTATTCAATGGTCCTAGAAAGGCCTGGACCATGTTTGGGAAACATGGGGTTGGCCATCATAAAATTTTACCCCAGTTCATTGCAATCTCGTAAAAATACGAGAAAAGGTATAAACTAATAAAACTATACCCGTAATTAAATGTTACACAGATTAAATAAGTAGTTTCACTATTAATTGCGCTTTAAATTTGTTAATTTTTGATACAGCTATTTGTTGGAGGTTAGAAATACGTGCACCGTTTGACACGACACTGAAAACTGTCAGTCATATTCAAAATGGCGTCGCGCTTGTTGTGAAACGCAGATGCAGTTTTGACTTTGGCCACAGATTTTCACGATGACAAGACACCAGCGAAATTTGAAATGGTTCGGACGATAGTAACTGCGGGTTTTTTTAAAAGTGGGCCATCCTGGGAGCCGGGCCATCATCGGTCTTACTACCTTACTTATAAAGCAGTTCCAGTGGCCATCTGTGTTCTTCTTCATTAGTTCCACTTCACCAAATGATACAGTCTGAGTGCAAATACTTGCCATGTTATTGAAAATACCAAAATCGTTATTTTCTATCTAACCATCAGGCGAGATAGTGGTCAAACGCGAGCATATAAAATATATAAAAAAATATCTGCCTATAATATTTGAGGACTTTCCTTGATTTCCATGGGATCCCATCATCATACTCTGATTTGGTGACTCTGGGACCACCTCGAGAAGATACCCTATCAAACAAAAAATTATTATGCAAATCCGTCTATATATAACGGAGTTTTGCCCGAAAAAAGATAAAAATAAAATTGAAACAACCGAATTCAGAACCTTCAGTACCGTGGTACTTGTGTTTACCGGGGCTATTGAACACAATGTCGCAGTGAAGCTTACCGGGGCTATCTGGCACGGTGTCGAAGTGACAGTTTACTGGGGCTGTCGAGCACAATGTCGAAGTGAAGCTTACCGGGGCTATCGGGCACGGTGTCGAAGTGAGAGCTTACCGGCGCTATCGGGCACGGTGTCGAAGTTGCAGCTTACCGGGGCTATCGGGCACGGAGTCGAAGTGAGAGCTTACCGGGGCTATCGGTCACGGTGTCGAAATGAGAGCTTACCGGGACTAACAGGCACGGTCTCGAAGTGAGAACGTACCGGAGCTATCGGGCATGGTGTCAAAGTGAGAGCTTACCGGGGCTATCGGGCACGGTGTCGAAGTGGCAGTTGAGCAGCAGCGCTGAGCGGTCGCGCGGCCGCCCGCCCGCGCCGCGCACTCGCGCCACCACGCTCTGCACGCCTCGATACACGTTATTCATGCCTGCGAGTTGCGACACATACTCATTACTCAGTCTCCGCTCGCTTGCGCACACACACACACACATACACAGCGCACTCACCGTCCATGAAGGAGAGCTCGAAGGCGCCGCTAGCGGTGTGGACGTCGAGCTCCACGCGGTTGTGCGGCGACGCGTGTGCCGCGATGTGCTTGAGGGCCGACACCAGCATGCTCACCGCCAGCACCTCGTTCTCGTAGCTTCCGGCTACCTACAACAGCCACAGCTACAGCGTCGAGCCGCCGACCAGCCACATGCAGTCATGTACAGTAAGGGGTCAAAATTGCAGTCATATCTCTATGTTTATAGTCACCTGTACGATTCTGTGCGTGATATTTCTACGCAAATAATAAGACATCAAACAGTCTAACTACGAGGTGAAGGGGCGTGGTCAAAGCTACACAAAGATAAAAATATATACTTACTCGATACACTTAGATATAATTACAAAAGTCCGTGTCGAGCCCGGTTCAAAACTTAGTCTAAAATTCGTCATAGTAGTTATCGTAACTTGTGGCAGACTTGTGAGAGAGTGCCACTCTAAAGCGGGATCGTAGTAGACCCGAGTTCAAATCTCGGCTGCACAAAGCTTCTTTTTGTTTTTTTGGTAACCTATATATCCTAGCTGTAAGTTTTCTTAAGTAATAAAATAAAATACTCATGTTAACCAATAATGACTAGTAAGTTACGCGAAAGGAATGCATCTTAGAATAAGTATAAAATAAAAACAAAAGTTCTTTTTTATGCCAAAAAGAAAACAAGTTGAAAATAAAGTAATTTATTGATTTAATAATATTATTACAACTAATTTAAATAGTAGGCAGATAAAAAAAAAAGATGAATTTTAATTTGTGAATAATAATATGATAACTATTATTACTGAGGCTATCGCTTAATTATTTCGTTTTCTCAAGGAAAAGAGGATTGAAACTTAACCTCAATGATACAATGATTTTTACATAGAATACCGTTAATAGTTACAACAATAAATTTAATAGTAATTATATTGTAATAAAATGAAAACCTTTTTTACGTAATAAATTGGTTCTTAGATCGGTTTAAATATCTTTACTCACATTAAGACAAATTGTCACTTACATTACAACAATATGCAAACATTTTAGAAAAATTATCCCAGTGAGGGTAGTAGAAAATCAAATGATTCGTTGTCGACATTCAACCCATTCTCGAGATAAGGCGGTGGTCCAAGTTAAAAGATTTCAAACATTGATTTGAAATACAAAATTAAGTCACTTCATTCCTTCGGCATGGAGTGCGCGGCGAACAGTGCGCAATGACGTATCGAATTCACTAGCAAAGCATATTCATTCATCATAAAGCTTCATTGAGACTGACTTTATAAGCGGTGGTCTGCCACTTCATGCACGACCCTTGAGACTTCCTTCTGCCTCAAACTTCCGTTATCCAACGAACCACAGTTCTCCTCTAAAAAATAAAAGACACATATTAAACATTTCAAAAATGTGATTCATTTATTTACTTGCTTGACACAAAAATATCATGCACTATATTTGAAAAATCATCCCATTATTTTTATAATATAACTTACACATAATCCGGTTTCATCAGAAATTTGTGAATGTATATATCCTATTCTTATGCAAGGCAAGAATGTTTGCCCTATTTACTAAACTTATTTGTGCTTGCATTATGATATTCAAATAAACACCGCTATTATAATACCTCGAACACTTTGGTTAAATTTCACCAAACAACAACGTCGTACTAAGTATTTCTTCAAGCAATTCATATTGTTTCAATATACCCTATATATAGTCCGTCCGTTGCCCAACTGGAAATCTCCAGGGCCGGACGGACTGCAAATTTTTTGGATAAAGTGGTTCCAAAGGTCGCACGCTCGTTTGGCATCTCAATTCCATTCCGCCTTAGAGTCAGGGTTGCTGCCCCAGTTCCTAACGACAGGAATAACCCACCTGCTCTATAAATCGGGTAGTACTGCGGATCTTAAAAATTATAGACCGATAACGTGTTTACCGACGGTCTATAAAGTTCTTACATCCATACTGAGAGCGAAAATTAATCAACATATTGACAATAACGCCATCATGTCTGCTTCTCGGAATGGATGTAGGAACGGGTCCCGCGGTACTGAGGAGCTGCTCCTCATCGACATTGCCATTAGCCAGCAGGTTCGCCGTTCCCACAAGGATCTGGCGACATGTTGGATATATTACAAGAAGGCCTATGACTCAGTGCCACATACATGGCTCATGAGGGTGCTGGAGTTGTATAAAATTGATGCATCTCTGCGCACCTTCCTGACGTCATGTATGGGGCAATGGAGGACCGTTCTTCACTATCCTGGATGTCGACAGATTCAGGAAAACAGCGAACCAATAAGGATAGAGCGCGGAATTTTTCAGGGCGACAGTCTGAGTCCTCTGTGATTTTGTTTAGCCCTGAACCCTCTCAGTACACTGCTGGAGGGTTCAGGCCAGGGCTATCGGTTGAGGAGAGGTGGTCAGGTCATATAACACCTCCTTTACATGGATGATCTGAAGCTCTTTGCCCCCAACAACTTGCAACTGATGAAGATACTGAAGGTAACAGAAACCTTCAGTGACGCCATCAGGATGGAATTTGGTGTGGACAAATGTGCAGTCATGCATGTAAAGCGAGGGGAGATTATGGAATCCGTGGGAATACAACTCTCGGATTCCATACACGTTCGATCCCTTTCCTCAACCGAAACTTACAAGTATTTGGGTATGTCGGAAGCACTAGGCATCAATGCTACTGACGTGAAACAGTCGTTGAAGGAGCGCTTCTTTGGCCGCCTGAAAAAAGTACTAAATAGTCTTTTATCAGGAACAAGGTGCGCGTCTTCAACGGCTGGGTCATGCCGGTCTTGATGTATTCTTTCGGCATACTCAAATGGACTCAGACAGAACTTGACGCCCTGCATGCGATTTGCGGTAAGCAATGTGCGGACTCTCCGCACATTGCTTACCGCAAATCGCATGCATCACCCACGTTCATCGGTTATGAGACTGTACATCCCGCAGAAGTGCGGCGGTCATGGCTTTTTAAATGCTAAGACCCTGCACAACCGCAGTCTTAGGGAATACTTCCAGGCCGCCGACTTGGGTATGCATCGAGCACACTCCGCGCACTCTCCTTGGCTAATGAGAACTGGCGCAAACCTATAGTATTAGATACTAATGACCGCAGGGAAGTATGGCAGAGCAAGGAGCTTCACGGACGCTTCTACCGAGCCCTACATGGGCCTGATGTAGATCTTTTAGCGTCCGTGGCCTGGCTGCAATTTGGTGAACTTTTCGGGGAAACCGAAGGTTTTGTCTTTGCGATTATGGACGAAGTTATGATGACGAACAACTATCGGCAATACATTGTGAAGGACGGCACGGTTGACATCTGTCGGGCATGTCACCGGCCGGGGGAATCAATCCGTCACACATTATCTCCAGTTGTTCTAGTCTAGCTAACGGAGACTATTTGCATAGACACAACCTTGCATCAGCAACTCGCTCTTAAATTCAGTCTTGTGGAATCTGAAGTGCCTTACTATAAGTATGTGCCCGACCCAGTTCTCGGTATTGGGATCGGTCTATTATCACTGACAGGACTATTATTGCCAATAAACCTGACATAGTGGTGATAGACCGACTAGAGCGTCGCGCAATGATTGTTGATATAGCGGTCACCCATGACGAGAACCTCGTGAAGGCTGAGAGAGATAAGAAAAGCAAGTATCTTGATCTGGCTCGCGAGGTTGTCGACATGTGGGATGTGAATACAGCAGTCATTGTGCCGATAGTCGTGACGGCCAATGGCAAGCCAAGAGCCTCGGCGAACATCTCGTTGGGCAGCTGGATCAAGGGCTTGATTCAAAAAGCGGTACCTCTGGACACGGCGCGCATAGTCAGGAGGTTTCTCTCTCAAAGCCCTGACCACCGGTAGCTTGGACCCTGTTCCCGATACCGGTGGGCTACTATTTTTGTATTTTTAAATGTTTTCATTTTATTTTTTATAGAATAATATTTAAAATGTAAAAATATGCACATAAAATGAATAAATGGATAATAATAATTTGATTATTATTTAAAAATAATATTTAAAAATGTATAAAATGTGTATAGAATGATACATGAAGGAAAATAAAATAATATTATTTTGACGTGTTACGGGATTCGAACCAAGCTTATCGTGGTTCATCTAGCAGTGTTAACCGCTGGGCCAGATGGACACTTATGTATAGCAATGAAATTAAATACCTCATTCCGATCAAACTAACTTAAAAGTAAATGATTATCTACCGCGCTCTCTAGGTTTTTTGATGATTAGCAATATACGGGAGTAAGTGCGATCGATGTTGGCGACAAAACGTGTGGGTATTGTGTTTGAAAGCTACCCTCAATGTTATAAAATTTAGGTGAACGTTTATATTATATTATCTACAGATGAGGATGGATTTGAAACACCACTACCCACATGTTTTGTGATTTTAACAAATAGTATAACTTTGTGGCCATGTCGCGTTCTCATTGGTTCATTATGAAAGAGTTCGATATACAGGTGTGTGTATGAGTGTTATGTGTCTATAGAAAAAGATCGTAAGTGGAACTGATTGGCTATGCTATATTTTCGTGGAGTTATGACTGCGATTTTGACCGTGATAGTACAGTGTGTGATGTACCCTGGGCCCGATGGACGTGAGGTTGACTAGGTGCTGATGCGCCGTGAGCGCGTGGAAGCGGCTGGGCGGCGCGCCGGGGCCCAGCGGCGCTGGCAGCGTATAGTCGATGCTAGCCGCGGCTGCCAGGAGCGCCGCGCTGCCGGCCAATGCCACCAGCAGCCAGCCCAGCGACAGCGGCGCCTGCACTGGTACGTTCTCCTTCACCAGCTCCGCCTGCTCCGACCTCTTCTGTGATGAGATCGCCTGTTTAAAGTTAATTACGTTACTACTATGATGTTATAACGGGTTACAATCTCAAATTTGAAATAAAAGTTCCAACAAGATTAGGCGGCGGGACTTGCATAGATAACATAATTCATAATGTACGAGGATCAAAAGGAAAAGTTTTAAAGCTGGCGGGATCCGATCCGATCATACGGCGCAACTATTACAATGTCCAGTTAGACGAAAATGCATATTAAATTACTGGTTCTCGACTAAACGAGATTACTCAAAAGAAAAATACATGAAATTCATAGACAACATCAAACCTATCACTTTTGCTGACTTATACGAGGAAACGAATACACAATATACTAATGCATTCAAATTTTACTATGACCTGTTTAAGTTGCTATATGATTTATGCTTTCCAAATATAAAAATAAGGATATCTACTAAAGAAAAACCAAAATGGATTAGTCGTGGCATTGGGATTTGCAGTAAGTGAAAAAGAGAATTGCTGTGGAAATACCGGTCATTACCAAATAAGCAAAATAAAGCAAACTTTAAAAAGCTTTCAAATCGGCTAAAGAAAGTTATAAACCTCACACAGAGAGTCCATATTAATCGTTTTATACATTCGACTCAGAATCTATGTAAAGCAACATGGAAAGTAATAAATAAAAATAAGAATAAACATAATTTGCCAGACGAAGCCATAATAAAAGTCAAATCAAATGACAAAATCTTAACTAATCCTTTTGATATAGCACAAGCTTTTAACGATTGCTTTGTGGATCAAGTGAAACCAGTTACTAATTCAGACATTAATAAAAATAAACATAACATAAGTAGTAGAATTACTTCTATGTTTATGTCGCCTGCAATAACACAGGAAATTCACCAAATTATTATGTCGCTAAAGAATACGTCTAACACTTGGTATGACGATATATGTACAAACATAGTTAAACGTGTATCCACAATAATTTCTCCTGTGTTGAGTCATTTCATCAATATGTGCATATGCCATGGTTATATTCCAGAAGAATTACAAATAACAATTATAAAGCCTGGCTACAAGAAAGGCCACAAAGAAGATATGTCGTGCTACAGGCCTATAGCATTAGTACCAATTTTTCAAAAATATTCGAGAATGCAACATATCGCAATTATTAGAAATATATTATTTTTCTCAAAGTATGAAGTAATTCATACTTTGAGAAATTGCCTATTCGTTGATAACCAGAAAGGTTTTAGGAAAAAGAGATTCATGACATGGGCATCTACGATTTCTTACATATGATTAGCAGCAGAGTGGATAAGAGACTACCAACTCTGGCGCTTTATATGGACATGTCAAAAGCTTTTGATCACGTAGACCATAAAATACTGATAAGTAAACTTAATGCATACGGAATAAAATGAAATATATCAAATTTAATAGAATCTTATCTTTGTGCTAGGTAACAACTAACGACAGTTAGTAGAATTTAAAAAAAAAGCGAATTTACACATCAATCTAGTCAAAGAACAGTAAATTATGGAGTACCACAGGGTAGCGTACTCGGGCCGCCTCTATTTATTGTTTATATTAACGACTTTCCATCAGCATCAACATATCCTATGACAAAGTTTACAGATGGCAGCACCTTACTTTTTAATATTGATGAGGCAAGCACATTAGAGGCTCAGATTAAATCTACCTTATTATCAGTTGTGAATTGGCTGCAAAATAATAATTTGGTTATTAATCTTGATAAAACAGTATTAATGAAATGTCAACAAAGAGTAAATCACAATTTAAGACTTAAATATTAAATATAAGGACAAAATTATTAATGAAACAAATGGGACAAAATTATTAATGAAACAAATGTGACTAAATTTCTTGGACTAAACACTTTTAAATGGAATTCACATATTGACAAAGTATGCAGTAAACTAAACCAACATTCCTATGTGAAACGGCCAATCGAGCAACAGTCTTAGCGGCGTATCATGGTCTTGTAGCCTCAACATTGAGATATGGAATTATATTTTGGGGCGATGCCACGGGTAAAGATATGGTATTTAAGTGTCAAAAAAGTTGCATAAGAGCTATATATAATTTGCAGATGACAGACAGCTGCAAACCGTTTTTTTAAATACTAAAATGTAAACTATGCCGTCGTTGTACATCTATGAAACGTGTATGTTCGACAAAAATAATTCACATAAATTTACTCGAGTATTGTTAGTCAGCGCCGTTGTGATCGGTTACAAACAGTCGGATCTAGTTCTGCACTATACGGAAATAGTATTTTTGTAATGTCTCCAACAAATTACCATTATTAATGTATAAGGGATGAAGATAATATCCGCAAATTCAAAATTAATTGTATTTATTTCTAATAGATAAGACATTATTACTATATCGAAGAATTTTTAAATTATAAAATATGACATTACTAGCTTTTTATTATAATTTACCTTTGACATACGTGTAAAAGTAAATTATAATTGTTTAATTAATAATTGGTACTTTTAATTGACATTATTTACAATATGACGTTACTAGTTCTTAATATAATTTACCTTTGACATGCATGTAAAATAAATTATAATTCATTAATTATTTTTAAATAATACCTACATTTAATAGACAATATCTACTTGAATTTGTCTTTGTATACATTCAGATTTATTAGTAAAAAACTAATATATTTGTACACCAATTTCATTGATAGGACATAGAGCTCGACTGAAAAACTTTTTGTACAACCTATGTTCACGAATAAAGATTGATTAATTGATATTATTAAATAATGTCTAAAATAAATAATGATACCTTAGACATTCTTACTGGCAAATATGCTGCGAAAAAATGTTTCCATTGACATTTAAATAATATGTTAAATAATTTATTTATATATCCTGGCACTGGAACGCCTTGCAGTAATTACGCCAATGGAGCACAAACTTACAAATACTAATTATAAACCTAGGTTAAAAAAATAAATTGTTCATTTATTTCAAGTAATCAAGACTCATATTGAGTAGTGGTGGCCCAGTGGTAACGGCCCCGACTTACGTGTCGTAGGTCGTGGGTTCCAAACCGAGGCAGGCGCATTACTTTGTGTAAATTGTTTCGTCACCACTGTTCTAAAAACGGTGAAGGAAAACATCGTGAGGAAACATTTTCTAGAACCAAAAAATCGACGACATGATTGTGATCCACCAACCCGCACTGGGTCCGTGTGGTGGATTACGGCCTATTTCCTCTCTCACAGAGAGGAGCAGTGGGCACGTTAAAAGGCTGATGATGAAGACTCATATCAATCATAATAAAAACACACATGGTAAAATCGAAAAAGTAAAGAAATACAATTATAAAATTAGTTTTAGTCCTTCCCTTAATCCTATTCTGTTTTACACAAATTAAATAATTTTATAGAAAAAGTGAGAGCACAGAGGCAGACATTTGAAAAAGATAGCGCATATTGCCAACTTGATACCCAATCCACCAACATTGACGCTTGTGTATATGGGCGCGAAACCATTAGTCGATTTAATGTTTCTGCTTTTATTTTTAATATTGTAACATTCTGTTGACAGCTAAGGATTCAATTTGACCATTTCCTTTCTTATTATTTAAAGTGTTGCAATATCCAGTTCAAATCATATTAAGCTTTAATTCGATCAAATCCTTTATAATTGGGTATGATTTAAGCTGTCACCAATTTAATTCATTTTTTGTTTCTTAAATAATAGGGTTTGCCCTCAAAATAGTAGATTTGTCACCAAAATGTAGTCACCAAACAATATAAAATCAATTCCACAATAAATTACCGAAAATCATGGAGATATGGGGTCAAGTACCAAATAAATGGTTTTGTATGTATTATAATAGGTTTGTCCTAATAGTATTTAAGCAAACTAATTTAAAGAGATCACCAATAAATCATATATTAGGTCACTAGAAAATTTCATAAAGTTAGATTGGTGTATATGCAACAGAGTCGACGGAGCCCCGCTGTGCGAGGCTCCGTCGTATTTCTACTTCTGTTTCTGAATGCAGGGTCTAAAGTAACCTAACACGAAGGAGATGACGGGAGCTGAGTTCGCTCGCTTTGCTCGCTCACTACAGCTTCCGTCATCTCCTTCGAACCTAACCTGTCCGAGACGGGGTGCCCTAAGCTCCCGAGCTCGCTTCGCTCGCTCTTGGACCGATTCATTGACCATAATTTGTTATTTTAATGTTGACATTTTCATTAAAATTATAAATTGATGTATTAAATTAGTAACGAATACTATTATTTTAATAACTGAACGAAATAAAAAGTAACAAATAAAAAGGAGTCGCAGTCAGGGATCGATAATCGATTTATTTGGTGACAGATCTACCATTCTGAGCACCAAGCTATTATTTAAGTAATAAAACTATTGTTATAAGAACGAAGTTTATATTCATGTAATGCACTACAATTTTATTGGTAATCCATCTCATATTTTACACATTATATTAACAATAATTTGGTAATTCATACCTGGGAACACTCTTTGTTTATCTGAGAACGAAAATATTTCGTGGCGATAGATCTATTTATTAGGTGATACAACTTGATGACAAATATAAATTTTGGTGACAAAAAATATAGTTCCCTTTATAATTCTTTAAAAATGAAGTAGACATTTCCAGTAGACATTTTGAAAGTATTTAATTTGACTGTTTCCTTTTTATATCTTTAAAATATTATAACAGCCGGTTTTGTTTAAATAAGAATTTACTTTGACAACATCCGTTCTATTTATTTAATTTAAATATTTCTCTCGAGTAAATTTTGTAAGGATTTAAACTTCCTTTATGTCTCCTGTTTAATTGTGATGTTTCGCGCCTAAACTTTTTTTACCCGCTTAATTTTAATATTTTTTACATCCGCTGTCAACTTTATGCTTTTCATTTTCTATGTATAAAAACCGATGTGATTGTGGGAAAAGACCACTTTTTCGCTACCCATGGATTAAACACCCTATACCGAACTAAAGTATTTCTTTATTCGCCATTTACTCTGTGAACTGTTACTGTGCACAAACTTGTACTGTTGGTACAAACCAATATTATGTGTGAACTCAACGACGATGGCGACCGCGCGCAGACAGCAGCGATGGGATCTAGCTCCCTTCTACTGAGGTCACCAAACCTGTCACGTCAGCCAAACCAGTCCCAACTCTCGTTGGTTGAGTCTAGTGACATTGACCATGAAGCAAGCCACATCGAGCAAAGAAGCACGAAGCAAGTCTGATCCAGACTTTCGGCGAAAGGGTTTGGGTAACAAATTATTCTAAGCAAATACGCTTTTGGTAACTTTAAATCGTCAGGTCAGTCACCGACCTGTTTCCAGTGTAAAATCCTGGTCACCTTATCCGTGACTGTAAGAAGTCAATAGAGTAAGTCATTGCCTTAAAACAGTGACGATAATACAAAATCTACTGATTAAAAGATTAATATTTTCATGACTACCGTCGAAATTAAAATCTACGAATCAAAAGTAAAATTTTCGAGTTGCTTTTATTTATTTAATACTGTTTCGATACCAGGAAAACTTATTCATGTAGCACTTGAATTTAAGTTTGTGTTTATCAAAATATTAGAACGCAACTGATATTGATTGAGTATACTGTCAAGAATGTCAGTTAATAAGAAGAATTTATTTAGCAAAAAGTTTGTAATATTCGTATCATAGATTGTAAAGATGCCTTTGTTCTTTGCAATGCTTAACCTGTTTAGCAGCTCGCTAATATTTGAAGATCGTTGTAGGTACTTCCTTTTTTTAATACCTCACTAGAATCTGATACTTGCTTTTAGTCTAAAATATTTACAATTCCTTAAAATATTGTGTAGGGCTCCTTTGTCTGGTTACTGTGGAAGATGGATGGAAAGCTAGTTAATCATTTATTTAGCAAAAAGTTTTTGATATTAGTGTCATAGATTGTAAAGGTGCCTTTGTTATTTGCAATGCTTTACTTGTTTAGCATAAAAATATAAAATATCTCTTATGTTTTCAGCACTTGATATCATTACCGCTGACTAATTAAAGATTAAAAACGGGATCCAGATCTTAAGAACATAGTTGAATAATGTAGTTCTGATTCGAAACTTTATATCGCACGATAAATTAATTAGAAGTAAAGTCCAAATATTGAACTTAATCACCATATATAGGCGCCAAATAAAGGGTCCAGAAGAGAATTAAGTTAAAACTGAACCAATATAACATAGATTTGCTGATTACATTAACCAATTACGGTAAAATGAGACTAATCATAAAAAAAAATATTTTAATGCCCTTAGTATTTTACTTTTATTGTTTGTTATAAGTGTTTAAAAAGTACTTATCGAACTAATTTACCACTATCTCAGAGATATTCAGGAATTGATAATTTCGGAACCATGAAATTTTGAAACCGTTGGTAAATTTTGTTACCGCAATTTCGTTTCTTCCAACACTTTTCGAGATTCATTATTTAACAGACCTAGTACCTAAAGATGCTAGTCGGGCAAATTGTCACGTTGACATACTATGAATATAACCAAAGACAATCATGTCTGTTGCAGAGCTTAATAAACAATGGCATAGCTGTTCGAGATTTACAGTTAGCTATATTTATTTTACCGTTTCGAAATATATAGGGAAAGTCTCCCATGTAGCATTTTCGCCACTGTGTTAAGCTATTGCATGTAATTAAAGGATTTATGAGCGAACATTTCGAGGCAAGTTATGATTTGACACGAGCAAAGCTCGAATATATGTCTTTTGTAAAAGAGGATTTGTCTTGGTGCATAGATATGACGGACACATGACTAAACTTGGTTCTAAGTATGAAGCTCCTAACGCATTTCTAAAAGAACTGCCTAACAAATGTATTGCTTTACAGTAAAGCATGCGAATCATAGATATAATAAACAAGGAGATATGCCCGTAGACGAAAATATATCGGAAACCAGTGTCTCCAGTTTGCCCCTTCCACACGGCAACTACTACACATGCAGTTCAGCAAAGGCAATAGATACGCAGTCGCGCACACACCCGCATTTCTTAAATCGGAACGTATTACACAATAAATTATAAACCTTATCCCTTCAAGCACAGCGTGTATATACCAATCACCGTACAAATTACGCACACAAAAACATCGGCGCTATCGTTGTGCTATGCAAAAGCAATTTATTTTACATACACGCTAGTGATTGACTAAATCGGAAAGTTATCGATTCGCCCATTTATTATTGTACAATTTTTTTTGGGTACTTGAAAATAAATAAAAAACGGTATGTCCAGAAAATGTTATAGTTAAAACAAATATGCAGCTAAAAATATAAATTATTAAGTAAATCAAAAAATTCAAACAATCAAAAATCCGGTTACTTTGGTTTAGGCTTTCATAGCGTATTAAAACAGGAGGTATTGTTAAACCCTGCTAGTGCTATGGTGTTTAATCACTGACCTGTAAAGTGGGAGGTATTTGTGCAGCACTTGACACTATTGGGGTTGCATTTTTTGTCAAAAAGTTGGTTACGCATTTACTACGCTGTAAAATAATCAATATAAGTAAATAGACATTATTTCACATCGATCTTCCAACCGGGTTAAAACGGTTAACAATTTGAAAAATAAACTATAATAGCAATATATCATTCGATAATCGACATTGTTGTCGATAGCCTACGTTAGTGTATCTGCACAAGCGCATCACTAACTCGTCGCAAGAAGCAGCGGCCGTACTACGCGATGCGTTCGCTTAATAAAGTATCGTTTTGTCATTTTTACATTGCTTGTCCAGTCACTTAGCGACAAACTTAGGTAGTGTTTAAGAAGTAATGTATTTAACGCAAAAATAGTACAGTCGTTGTGATATTTGAAAACAAAATAACATAGTAGAACCAAGAAATATTTTACGATATGTTGTTTTTCATGAATTTAAAGACAAATATAGAAAAATATTTGTTCTTACATATGGTAAGTGATTCCATGATTTTTAAAGTTTTGGTTTAGGCTTCGGTTTTTACAAGAAACCACTGAACAACACGGCATTCTTTTAATTTTTCACGATCACGGTCGAAAGCGCACTAGTTCGCGGAGACGGCCATTTGTCTATGACATGTACAGTCAGTACATGTCGCGCGGACAACGACACGCCCCCTTGCCACTTCTCCTGTATTTTATATTTCTATGATGCGAATTAAAGATCATGTATCGACTAGATCGCTAGACATGACTTTTTGAGGCCAGCACCTCTGGCAAAAACCGATCTATTTTTGAATTATAATGAACCGAACGTAGGGGCGGAGGTTATGTTGATTGTGTTAACAAGTCCCACTTTCCCACCTATTGCGCTGGCTGGGCACCATGCGTATCCTTTTTCCTGATCTGAGAGTCATCCACGGGTGATGGCATGAAGGAATAAGGCTAGATCCAAGGCGGGTGATGTTAGTTAGGGGGCTATATCATATGCGGGTGATGCCATAAAAGAATTTAGCTAGATCCAAGAAGGGTGATGCCATTAATTATTAAAATATTAATTCCCATTTGGGACATTGCAAATCTTAATTTCTGTTTATTCTTATTTAGATACTTACAAAGGACATGGTTAAACAACTGCCCTTAGCATGTATAGAAATTTGTCACTAGCTCGTAACATTAAAATATACATTTATGATTTATTACCGTTTTATTATTCTTCTATAACTTTCGTGGAATCATCAAATAATTAAAAGTATTTTTCATGTTTTGTTGGACAAGAAAAACATAAGATTCCGTTCTACGAAAAATTGTGGTCAATAAAACTTCTATTAAAGACATTTGCGTAAGTCGAAAAGAATAGTATTAATAATTTTTTTTTGTACCTATAAATACATCTCAAAACGTTGATTTCTTTAATTTCTTTTATCTGATTTCTAGAAATTATTGGCAAATCTGGAAAGAAACGGCACTTAAATAGTGCTGACATTAAAAGGTTACAATCGATTCTTCTAGGTTACACTTGATTCGATTAGAACCAAATTATAAAAAAACATGTTGGGGGTGTCGTGGGAACTCGCTTTAAACAAAGTTCCTTTATCCGGGCATTATGTATTAATACAGTGTCAACTAGTATGGTCTTAAGTTTCAATTGCGTATTGATTTATCATGAGATGCATAAACTGTGGTGTAGGCACAAATGACAGATCTTCAAATGACAGCCAGGACCAACGGCCTAACTAGCTTTCCAAGGCATGAAGGAAACTCGCTATATAAAGATGCTACACGATGGATCCACGAAATCACCTCGGCAAGCGTTGCTTAACCTTGAAGATTGACCTTTGCGGCTGTTATTATTTAGCCACGAGCTCCTCTAAACGCCTTACTAAAGTATCATAGCAAAAACTTATTCTTTTACAAGTTTTTACACATATTAATGTAGGAGCTTCTACGATTTTATTTCAGGATTGTAACGATATAAAAAGTTCCTGTAACCGTTTTTTCATACGAAGCACTAATATTCAGCTATTCAACATTACATACTAGTCTAGGGCAGTCGTCCATACTTTATTTAGCCATGTCCTTTCACTTAAATATCTAATAATTGCAGTGGCCTTATAATTGGTACCGTTATCAGAACGGATCAAAGATGGTAGTCCTCGGCGGGAAACAAATCTACCTAGCGCTGCAACGAACGCATCTGTGCTGAGGGCAGTTACAAGTTCCAAGTGAACCGCCTTGGAGGCCAAACAAACGAATACACACAAATAGGCCTTGACAGACTTAGCATTAAGAAGTTGAGAAGTCTTCACCAAGGGACCAGCGAAGTCAGTTCCAACAGAAGTAAATGGCCTACTCTCAGTTACTCGATCGGATGACAAATCACCCATTATGGGTTGAGTGGGCCTTCAAACGATAGCACTGCATACATTTGAAAATGATGCCACGAATAGTGCGTCTGGCCAACAAAATCCAAAATTCACGCTGCAAAACATAACAGTACAATATTTATGTAGTAGGTTTGTAAGTAAGGTGGTGCATTGTTATGTAAAAGAGCGCCTCTCGCCATCAAACGTAAAAGTTTGGCGAGTTTAGAATTAAGTAACACCTCTGTATTAAAACATCAATAAATAAATAAAAACAAATTAAAAAATGGCTACGAGGGCGTTGCAACCAGCGTGTGCATTATTAATGTGTCGATCGGACACCAATGATTTCACCAACGCTCCTCCTTTAGGGAGCAACAAAGGATGGCGAGCACCATCGAGCAAGCAAATTCGAATTCCAAAGTCGTCCTCCGACTCGGAGCAAACCAGATTGGTCTAAGAATGGATTCAGACGAGCGATAGAACCTCTCAAAGCTGAACATCCCTTCAGGGCTTCAATAGTCTGGTCAAAGTGCTCGGATTGTACAGCACGAACCAACAACATCAGTGCCTCTTGACGTTCATAAGGAACAAAACTGAGGATAACGATTTATTATTCGGGTTCCGTCCGTTACGTATGAAACGCCGGATTCAAGCGGTAACTTCTAACAATTTCGACAAAGAACTGTATTTGTCCAAAAGATAATGCAAATTGTATGCAGGTTGCGTTTTCACAATTCCAATACGCAAACCTGGCAAAACCTCTGGAGAGGAGAACATATTCTGGGGTCAGGCGCGTGACTCGCGATGCGTCAACCAGTCTGGTCCCCACCAAAGTGAATGGTTGACAAGGGCAGGAGTCTCGCAACCACGCGACCCGCAGTCTGCGTGGTTCAATTCTCCTGGGACATGTCTCCAGATCAGTTTAGTCTCAGAGTTCTGAATCTGTGAGACACTATTTACCACAAAACCCTCCAAAGTATGAGCTGAGGTGCGAAGCTAACAAAGAACAATCTCACTATCAGTCCAAGCAAAAACGTCTGAGACATCAACTGTGCGACCCAGAGTACTATAAACATGATGAAGGAGCCTAGTAAGAAGAGCTGCTCCAGACAATTCCAATTTAGGAATGGTTAACCTTGACCTAATGGGCGTCACCTTACTCTTTAGCCATCACCAAATGGATCTCTACAGAACCGGATGGACTTACAGTCCGTAAAAATACCATGGCCGCATACCCTCGCTCGGACGCGTCACGTAACACGTGGAGACTCACTCGACACTTACCAGCTGGGAGAAGGAGTCTGGGCAAGGAAATCCGGTATACATCCAGAAGTGCGGATACAATCGCAAACCAATCCCTCATCAAATCTTCCGGTAGAGCCTCGTCCCAAGTAATATTGGCTAACCAAAGTTTCTGCAAAAACCACTTAGCCATAATAATCATAATCATTTATTTGCTAATGTGGGTTATTACATAGAGTTCTTAAAATGTAGCACAATCCAACCATATTACACCTTGAGGCATGCAAATCACAAGCTTTATTACTCACATTTACTTGCATAAAATAATTTATAATTAACAACACACTTCCAATTTATTTGTTTTGTTAATTTCACCGCGTGGCAAATAACAATGATACATAACAAATGAAGCTATCAATAATGTTAATAGAAGAATTAAATAAAGAATGTCAAGATACATTTATGAAAAATGATTAAGTAATAAAAATATATTAGGTTGGGGAAAAAGTGTTTTCGCATTATAGTATGTATGAACTTGTAATAAAATCTCTTTGGCTATACTATTTGTATCTGGCTGGTTTTGGTATCATTGAAAGTATCAATTTTAAAGAACATAATTCCAAATTCAAATTAGGAAAATGTGTGATTTTCATTTGTTTTTCGTACTGTCAAGATGAGTGAATCTAATGAGAAAAATCGATACATTTTAAAAATTTACTACAAACACGGTAAAAATGCAACGCAAGCCGCGAAAAAAATTTGCGATGTTTATGGACCTAGTGCACTGTCTGTGAGAGTAGCACACATTTGGTTTAAGCGTTTACAATCCGGAAATTTTGATGTCAAAGATGCACGTCGCTCTGGTCGCCCTATTACGGATTAAATGGATGCCATTTTTGAAAAAGTGGAGATAGATCGGTATATCAATAGTTACGACGTAGCTGAAGAACTGGGAATTGACTACAAAACAGTTTTGGTGCATTTGACAGTTTCGGTCTCTTCAGAATTCTTTAGGCAGTGTCAGGTTAACATCACGAGAGGACTGCCAAAACCACTTGTCGCGGTATTTTGATCAGAAGTCCTAAAATTTCTATAGCAATGGGATCATGTCCCTACCTACAAGATGGCAAAAAGTTATCGAACAAAATGGTACATACATATTTTAGTTAAATGTAAATAAACTATATTAAAAAATGTTATGAATTTTCTTAAAAAATGCGAAGAAACTTTTTCCCCTATCTATTATAATAATTAAATTCGTGCATTATTGGTTAATTTCACTACAGCAAATAAAAATGAAACACAACAATCATGAAGCAAATAATAATGTCACTAGATTAATCAAAAAATATATGTCATGTATTATATGAGAATGTCAAGATACATTTGTAAATAGGTATCAAAGTAATAATAATAATTCGACGACCATCTGTCGAGGCTGTCATTGCACGGTTGGATCTAGGGCCTGATACAGAAGGCAGTACTCCTCGATACGGCTCGCATTGTGAGGAGGTTTCTGTCTCTGGAGTCCTAACCACCGGTAGCTTGGACCCTGCTCCCGACACCGGCGGACTACCATTACTTTTTATATTTTTAAATGTTTTTTTTTATGATTTGTTTTTATAAAGAAATATTTAAAAATGTAAATATTAATGTGTACAAAATTGAATAAACGAAATAATAATAAAATTAGTTTACTAGTCACATCAAGAATATTCCTTACAAACTTTCTTATATAATCCTGAATACCATAATAACATTTACATAGCAAGAATCTCTTTAATTTCTTTTTGAAGTCATCGATGGATGGAGTTTCTAGTATGGACTTTGGCAAGTGATTGTATACACGCGACACCATACTGAAAATGCTTTTGGAATATATGGCTGTCCTGTGAGATTTGCAACAAATTTTATCTCCATGCCGTCTACTTCTGTACTTATCAAAAAGATGTTTGTTAGTTTTTACAAAGCTAGCAATCGCCAAGAATATGACAGAAGTGATCCATCCATTGGGATCAAATGTGTGAACCATCGAGCGAGTGAGCGCGCTTAAGCCCGTTGACTATGGTGATTAGCAGTGGGCGAATAATCTCAAATTCAAATTAAATTTATTGCATCCATAATGTACATACAGGTGATAAATATAAGTTAAAGAAACAATTATGGACCCTGTCGGGCACAGCAACATTCTAGATACAGTCAGGGTCTAGGATAGAGGAATAGCGCTTAATAATTTTCCTATATTATTAACAATCCAGTTATCTATTTGCCATCTATCTGGTTTTATGTGGTTAAATGTACTAATATGAGTGTGTCTTTTAATGTTGTAATGTACTAATATGTGTGTGCCTTATTTATTTATTCAATTAAATGTTTGTATTTATTACAATTAGTTTATTTGATATTCATAGATTATATTTAATAAAATTAATACTTAAAATGTCCATATTATATTGTGCGTCAATTTATTATTAATGTCATTTTACTTATCGAGTTAACAGTGATCTTTATTTTTAATAAAATTAATACTTAAATGTCCATACGAGGGCTGCACTAAAAGTATCGGGAATGGAATATTTCCACTGTTCCTGTCATATTAAAATCTTTTTAATTGAAAACTCCTTGGTTTTAAAAATCGAATACCATTTATTTATTTAAAAATAGATTCTCGGTCTTGTCACAGGGTTTTGTCAAACTTGTTTAGTCGTTGAGAAAATGGAATTGACTCGAGAAAATTCAAGAGCGATGATTTATTATGACTTTCGAAATGGTTTAACACAAAAACAGTGTGTTGGCCGGATGATTTCTGCATTTGGTGATGAAGCCCCATCCAAAACCACAATTTATCGCTGGTTTGCTGAATTTCAACGTGGACGTGTCAAGCTCAGTGATGATCCCCGTCAAGGTCGTCCAAAAACTGCAGTCACCCAAGAAAACGTTGATGCTGTGCGTAAGCTGATTGAGGAAGATCGACATGTGACATACCGCGAAATTCAGGCAACTTTAGACATTGGCATGAGTCAAATACAAATAATCTTGCATGAACAATTAGGTGTAAAAAAGTTGTTTTCCCGATGGATACCGCATTCGCTCTGTGAAGAGCAAAAAGCGGCTCGCGTTACTTGGTGCGTCAGAACTCTCGAAAGATTCCACGCAGGATCCTCAAATGCTGTATACAACATCGTATCAGGTGACGAATCCTGGATATACGCGTACGAACCCGAAACAAAAAACCAGTCACGAGTTTGGGTGTTCGAAAATGAGTTAAAGCCAACAAAAATTGATCGTTCACGAAGTGTTGCAAAAAATGGTGGCCACGTTTGTCTCCAAAACCGGCCAAGTTGCGACTATTCCTCTTGAGGGACAAAGAACGGTTAATGCAGAATGGTATGCTAGCATATGTTTGCCACAGATCGTTTCTGAACTCCGTAAAGAGAACTGCAACCGCCGCATCATCCTCTATCGCGACAATGCGAGTTCTCTGACCGCGCACATAACAAAAGAGTTTGTAGAGCAAGAAAACATAGAGTTATTAGACCATCCGCCGTACAGCCCCGACCTAAGCCCTAATGATTTCTATACTTTCCCTAAAATAAAGAATAAATTGCGTGGTCAGAGATTATCATCACCTGAAGAAGCTGTGGACGCCTACAAAACGGCCATTTTGGAGACCCCAACTTCCGAATGGAATGGTTGCTTCAATGATTGGTTCCATCGTATGGAAAAATGTGTCAAATTTCGCGGATAATACTTCGAAAAGTAATAAATACATTTTTAAATAGTTATGTTGTGTCACTTCCTTGATTCATGAAATTTTCAGTGCCGTATAAAATTTTGAGTCAATTAGTTATTTATTTATGTAATTTCACTTATCAAGTTAACAGTTGTCTATATGTTTAATAAAAGATACACTCATGCAATATGTCCATATTATATTTTGAGTCAATTTGTTATTAATAATGTAATTTACTTGTCTTATCTTTTATTGAATTTATCCGTCAGATATTCGTCAATGGTGTAATAACTTGTATTAATTTATTTACAAATACATTGGTTTTATTTACTTGTTTTATGCTTTCCGGTAATTTATTATATATTTTTATCGATATAGAATACCGCACATCATACCAAAATGTACGGGCTGTTTGCTCTCGTACATATGATGCTGTGAGGAGTAAGTGTGTGTTGTCGGTAGGATCCCGATGTGTGTCCAGGGAATAGTGAAATGTAAACACCACCGACACTATTGAGCGATTTATTATCACTAAAAATTATATAAAAGTGTATTATTTATTAAAATACCCAGGTATTTCACTGAATCGCTGTATGGAATAAGCTGAGCCATCAAAGACAATCCGAGGGAGCTGCGACCAGTTTGTTTTCGAACGCAACCTAGGACTGCCTACAACAATGACTTGAGTCTTCGTAGGATTTACCTTCAGACCGATATACGATTCAAATCTTTATTGACCATATCAACTGTCTCAGACAATTCTTCTACCGGAGCACGGATTTGCACATCGTCAGCGTAAAGGTGATAAATATCTAATAGATAGATAATATCCAAACTAATTTATATTGGTTTCGTAGTTACCTGTGTGGTCGCCGACAACGTATTTTCATTGAAGGTTGTTCTTCGTCATGGTGCAATACCTCTGCAGGCGTACCACAGGGGGGCGTTCTGTCTCCTCTTGTCTAGGTTTATTAATTGTGTTTCTAATGAACTTCTCTCGTCTTATCACCTTTACGCTGACGATGTGCAAATCCGTGCTCCGGTAGAAGAATTGTCTGAGACAGTTGATATGGTCAATAAAGATTTGAATCGTATATCGGTCTGAAGGTAAATCCTACGAAGACTCAAGTCATTGTTGTAGGCAGTACTAGGTTGCGTTCGAAAACAAACTGGTCGCAGCTCCCTCGGATTGTCTTTGATGGCTCAGCTTATTCCATACAGCGATTCAGTGAAATACCTGGGTATTTTAGTTGACAAAGACTTTTCGTGGGGTCCTCAGCAGTAGGAGGTTAGCCGCAAGTTGTTTGCATCTGCGGGGTCTTTGCGCAGAGTGCGCAATTTCCTTCCAACTGCCACCAAAACTGCACTCGCCCAAACCCTCCTTCTCCCAATCCTCGATTATGCCGATGTCAGTTATTTTGATCTGACTGAAGTGCAGCTAGATAAGCTTGAACGACTCCAATTTTTTTGTATTAGATTCATATTTGGTTTACGCAAATATGACCATGTTTCTGAATTTCGAATTAAGCTCAAGTGGTTGCCAATCCGCCTTCGCCGGAATGCCCATATTTTATCTTTACAGTATTCTGTTTATTCCTAAAAACCCCTCTTATCTCGGAGAACGCTTTATGTTCCTTCATGATGACACACATTCTAGACACTTGAGATCATCGGAGAATTCGAAACTTTTGATGCCTGCTCATTCAACTAAGTTTTACGACAAATCGTTTACGGTCTAGGCTGTACGATTGTGGAATGAGTTGCCGTTGCTTATTAGACAAGCCCAGTCACTGGCATCTTTTAAGAACCTAGTTAAAATCATTTCCTTTCTCTCAAACGCTTTAATATTTGTTTTTCTTTCATAATTATTCGAAATATTATTTTATTTGTCCCTCGTTTCTTTGAATTTGTTTGTATGTAATATTATGTAAAATCAAAATTAAAAAGCATTTTATTTCATGCATTGAAGAATAATATCATTATCATTTTTACATAAGTATTTTTTACATGGTGATAATTTACAAAGAGTTATAGTATTTATTTCGTTTGTTTCAATGTCATATTAGTTTATAGCTTTCATAACTATTACTATAAAAAAAAATTAAACATGAAATGTTCAAATTAAATTAAAATTTCCATTATTGATTGCAATAGATAATATGTCAAGTGTATAAATTAAATTAAAATTTCAGTATGAATATTCATTAAATAGATTTTAATTAAAATAATGATTGAAATTAAAATTTTAAAAAATATCTTAAGGGTTGCCTCATCGGGCGAGAGAATGCAGCCCTGGCCGCTTTTAGGCTCCATCTGTCAGGAACCCTGAAAGACTCCAGAGTCAAGCACACACACATAAAGGAAGATGCGATCAAACGAAGACCGATGATGGCATCACCCTGCGACAAAGCCCCAAAAACACACCACTTTCATAGGCACTACAACATAACACTAACAGAAGAACAGTGTGACTACTCGGGCCCGAAAGAGATGAGAGTATAACCAACGGTCGACCAACTCCGGTACAGGACCTACGATACGACCTCAATATAAACTTATCCAGCCCGCTAGGAGCGTTCAACACCGTCGTATCAGGAGGAGTGTGTGGGCATTATACAAGCAGTCCACGCCCTAGAAGCCAGGAGGTCACCCACATACGTATACTCTCCGAAAGCGCCTCCGTCCTGTAATCCTTACGGAAATAATATATTACATCGAAACTAATACTAGAATGTCAACGCACTGGAAGAAACAACTTTATCCAGTCGTAACACGGTGACACTGCAATGGATATAGGGACACAGCGGACCGCTGGGCAACAACTCAGCTGATGAGCTTGCTAGACGCGGATCCAGTACAGCGGTCTATGGACCCGCATCGGTTGTACCCATCCCCTTCAACCTATTACGCAGGTGGCTATAGGAATTCACCAAGACACAGGCGGAGAACTGGTGGACCTCGACACCGGGCTGCAGACAGTCCAAAGAGGCTTTGCCATCCTCGGATAGTAGGCTCACCAGGTGTCTTCTACGCCTGGATAGGAATGGCCAGCGCCTGGTGATGGGGACCATTACGGGACACTACTCACTTAAGGTTACACTAGTCGATCATTCTTCCATACAAACGTAGTCTGGCGATAACTCCACTGTTTGAAAATGTACGTTCAAAATAAAAAATTATATCAATTTGCCTCATCATTAATTAGCCCTATATGTAAACAAAAAAGTAAAAAAATAAAATATTTGAAAGTTATGAGCGTCGAAAGTTCCATATTTCAACAATAATCTTAACGCATCTTTGGGCGGAAATAAATTCCACAAGAAGAAGGAAAATTGCAAAACGGCCTCCATACAGGTATACTAGTAATTCAACAATGCAAATAATTTAATTTTGAAAATATACATTTAGTCGTTTTTTCATGATATCTAGACTCCCAAAGGTCTGTTTATAAAATTTCGCGCGCTGGTTTTCGTCCTAAATCATGATCCATTTCGATAAAAATTTGCAAAAGTGCTAATTCGTACGCGGACTAGCTTCTTACTGCTCATCACAGCATCTATCTCTTTCGCACGTGTTGTCGGATAAGATAGTAAACATTTTAACCTCGCGCAAAAATAGTTCGTGCCGTCGACTAGGGAAACCTTAATAAACACTTCCACACAACAGGCATTAAAGACAGTCCTCTGTGCAGGGCATGCATGGAGGCTGAGGAAACCGTCGCGCACGTTCTCTTTGAATGCACAGGTGTAACCCAAATAAGAACACAAAACCCTCGGGTCACCCAGATCTTACACAGATGTTCTGAGAAAACCAGGAGCTCTAATATTAACTTCTGGAGCAAGGTGGGCTGGTTGGAATAACCACCAAAAGGCCGCCATGGCCTACGCACAATGGTCCACCCGAAGGACTAAGTGTGGAAACCAAACCCCTAACATAGAACATAGAGTATCAAAATATTAGATATTTAATGCTCATTTCTCTTGCGCAAGAACCATGACAGAAACCATGCCTGCTGCATGCTCGCTTGCATTCTACATGCTTGCTGCATCCATGGTGTATGCTTGTTTGCATATCTGCATGCTTCATACAGCGAAATAAAAACCCAAAAAAAAAAATGTGTTTTGACAATTTTTTAAATGACTCCGGCAATCTCGGGACCCTGTCAAGGTCCTTTGAAAGGCTTGTAAGGTGCCAAAGCCAACTCGCAGTTGCCTTGTTAGGTATGTATCAGGAAATGTGACACCAACCAACGATTATCCCAATATGCACTATGCAATCCCACCCAAGGGTAATTCCCAGTTAGCACAGGACTATTGCAAAATATGGAGAAAAATGTATTGGGCTATGGGTTTGATAGGTTTAGTGGATCCAAATTGATTCTTATGGTACAAAATACAAAATTATTTTAACTATGAATTTTCTGCAATGTGATAGATGAGTATTTCAATTATTATGGATATGAAATTTATGCCAAAAGACGATTCTGATTGTGAACTTTCTGCAATATGATGGGTCTGCCTTTGAATGACTATTGATAAAAAAATTATGCCTAAGGATGATTCTGACTTACAAAATTATGAATTTTGAATGTATGATAAATGAGTGTATGCCAATCGAATTTCTGCATAATGAAGTTTATGCTATCCATTGTTATGCATAATAATATAATGACATGAAAAGTTCTGCTATAAAAGGTAGACCCGTATATAAAACCATACCAACTGATTGATTTTTAAAGTCATACCAAATGTATTCAAACTGTTACCTTCAAATATCTATATCTCAATGAGATGTTAATGAGTTTGGCTAAACTTTCCATTATGGGCTGTTGATTTGGAAGTTCATTTCTTTTTGTAGATAGTACTCATAAATAGTAAGCTATTTACAAATCTTCCAGAATCGGAAATTTTACTCAATTTTAAGTCATATTTTTACTTAAATATACCTAATTTGTGAGATAAAAAATTGTGAATTAGTCCAAGAGCAAGCGAAGCAAGCTCGGGAGCTTAGGGCACCCCGACATGGACAGTTTAGGTTCGAAGAGATGACAGGAGCTGAAGTGAGCGAGCAAAGTGAGCGAACTCAGCACCCCTCAGCTCCTTCATGTTAGATTACTAGACCCTTCAGACAGAAATCGACAATAATCCATCGACATTGTTGTTAAATAGTAATTGTAAAAACTTTCACCATGGATATCTCCATAACCATGGGGTTCCGCGGGGTGGGGATGGAACAGTGGGGTAGGCCCCCCTACCTCACCATTTCCCTACCCCCTAACCACCCCAAAAATCGATGGATATTGATGGAACTTTTTAATCTAACCTAAAAACTTTAACCATGGATATCTCCATAACCATGGGGCTCCGAGTGGTGAGGATGGTATAGAGGGGTAGCCCCCGCTTCCCCCCTCGCCCCCCTCCCTGCGCCATAAATCAGCGGCCCGTAATCGAAAGTTTAACCATGAGTTTAATATGTTATCAGATAGTCAGCACTCACAAATGTATATTGACTTAAGTAGCTAAAACTACAATTAGATAAATTTCTACACTTACCATTATGCATAAATGAAAACAAATATCCTTTTTTCGATTTTTCCAACAGAAAATATGGTGAGGCCAAGACTACTATAGGAGACCTTTTTTCATAAACATAAAAATAATAATTGTTTGAAAATTTGTTCTTTTTTTCGTAAATAAACATATGAGTAAGTGACAACCTCCATCCGTAGAAAAAATCACATAATATGTATGTACTATATTTAATATTATTTATTTTTGTTTATGTCAATCGCACTCACAGGTGAAGTCAAAGCATTATTTTTCATTAATAGGTTAATTTGAGTAATATACTATATCGCTCTTGTTTCGTTCGGATGTCTCTATCCAATGTTGCCACATCAAAAATTATCTTGTCACTAGATGTACTGCCGAAGCAAGTACTGTCACTAGAATGTTTTTTTATTTTATTTTTTTTATGTTTGTGGCTATGCCACTGGCTTGGTTACGAGACCTTTAAGCGATCACTAGATTGTCTGTGTTTTAAAATGTCGCCATATTTTGGCAATTTGGAATGAAAAAAAAAGCCCACCAGCTCTCGCTATTTTTTTTTTAAATTAAAATTAAGTACTTTAAATGTCTGAAATAAAAAAAAAGTAATTTTCTAACAGTCAAAAGTGAAAAAAACAGACTTGATTCAAATTCACGTTTATACAGCTGCAATTCCGACCTTTAATATTACCAGGATGGGCTTAGAGACAGGAGTTCCTTCGGATATAAGCGAAGAAGAGGCTCTAACATATTTGGCTGTGCCCTCAGGCTTTGGCCAAATCTTAAAGGTGCGCAGAATCAACCGAAAGGTTCAGACTGAAGGTATAGTAGCGTGAAAGCCTACAGAGACTTGTGTACTCACCTTTGATGGCCTGGCCTAACCTAAACGAATGTTTTCGTGCTACACATCCCTCCCTGTTGAACAATACATCTAACCCACTATCCAATGCCGTAAATGCTGTCGATTTGGGCATGTTGCCAATGTTTGTAGGTCGAATCCACGCTGCAGTAAACCTGGCCACGGTCACCCCAGTGATGGTTGCAACATTTCTGAGGGCGAGGCCTTCTGTGTGCTTGGCTCAGGAAACCACTTCGCTAATAGCAAGTCTTGCCCCGAGCATGGTAGGCAGAAAGCCATCAAGACAGTCATCTCTGAGAAATCAATCTCATATGTTGAGGCAAGCAAAACAATTCCAGCAGCTTTCCGCAACTATGCCTATGTCACTAAATCGCAGTCTTACCGAAAAACTGTCAATCTCAAGCCTAGGCCCATGCCACAATTTTTCAATCTTATAATAAAGCTGCTCACCAGCAAATAGTAAACATTCCTCAATCCTCACAGTCTAATGGCTGTGCTCTTAAAGATAATGTCCCCATCAATAATACTGTTTCAGTCATTGAACTTTTAATTAAACTTTTACCTTCACTTATTAATTCATTTTCTAGTTGCTCTCAAATACCGTCCAACGTTGCCGAATAACTTAAATATATCTCTCCTGTTATCTTTTAAAAATGGCGTCCCGCAAAATATTTCTCCAGTGGAATGTGAGAAGCGTGTGGCATAAAAAGCACAACGTCATATTCCTCCTGAATAAATACAAGCCATTGGCTTGTTCCATAGCTGAGACTTGGCTCACCCCAAGTCTTAGCTTCCGTATGCCACATTTAACATTCTTAGGTGTGATAGATCCGATGGGTACGGAGGGTCGGGTCTCTTCGTTAATAATCGGGTCCCACTTTCTCCCTTTTCTTTGCCTTTACTTGAGGGCAATTTGAGTATTGTAGCAGAAAGGGTTGAGGGCATCACAGTGTTTTCTATCTATGTTGCACACCCTCACCCTGATTTCATAATTGTTTTAAGAAACATTTTTACCAATGTGCAAGGCCCATTGATGGTCATGGGGGACTTTAATTGCCACCATTATTGATGGGGATCTGAACACTATGATGCCTTCGGTGTAGCTCTGGTTGAGATGTTGGATGATCTAGATCTCTGCATTCTGAATAATGGCTGTCCAACTCGTCGTTCCCCTCCTGGTCAACAAAACAGTTGTGAAGACCTTACATTTTGTTCGGTTGAATTGGCTGCATCAACTCACCGTTAATTTACAACCTTGTCGCATAGTAGTAACCATATCACAGTATAAATATGGACAAACAGTATGGAAACTACCTACAAACGCTCGAAACGGAACACTCACACAAACATGCGCATCGACGAGACCCCTCAGCTGTTCTCGTGGTACTGTCAGTGTCCCGTTTTGAACATTTGTGCGTAGTTTCCATACTGTTTGTCCACATTTATACTGTGACCATACCCTATTGTTATATCTTTAATAATTTTAATAAAGAACTTATTTAGAAAAAACTTCTCCTACACTTTTGAAACTATTAAGTTTTTATCATTATTGAAGGATAAAATTGCTCTTCCAAATTTAAATTCATGTTTACAAGACCTGTCTGGTCACCGCCATGCCAAAAGTTGCTATGAAGGTTTTGTCACAGCTGTTACTTCGAGGGCAGATTCCTCTTTTCTGCTGAGAAACAGTATCAGAAATAAAAACCCTTCACCTTCGTGGTGGGATCCAGAATGCACCTCAGCAGATAAAACAAGGAATGAGGCCGAGAGGCCCTACAATGCAGATATGAGTACCAGTAATCTCTTAGCTTATCTTAAGTGTAATGCCAGTGTCAGACGTCTTCTTCGCAAGAAGAAACGTGCGTCTTCTCCTATCTCAGCAATCTGAAAAAGCGTTAATAGGTTTAGGCGTGTTTCGTTTGACAAATTAACTCCACCATATGTTCCACTCTTTTCTGAATGTGTGAATGTCCCCTTATCTAATTCAGGAGATGACTATTTGAAGACATTCAGTCCAGTAGCACGTCTCAGTACTATAAGAGCTGTTCTAGGAATAGCTGCTGAAGAAAACCTGGTACTTACACAATTCGACGTATCAACTGCGTTCCTAAATGGTGCTGTAAAAGAAGAAATATTTATGAAGCAACCAGAAGGATTTAATGATGGCACCAAGAACGAAAGCCTGATTGGACTAAACTTTAACAAGAATAGTTCTTTAGGAGAATGTGAAATATGCATACAAGGCAAACTAAGCAGAGTACCAAGTAAACCCAGCGACAAGAATACTTCACGTACGGCTCAACGGTTAGAGATCGTACACAGTGATGTCTGTGGTCCATTCAAACAACCCACACTTCATGGGAATAGATACATTGTCAGTTTCATCGACGACTACAGTAGATATTGTCGAGTATATTTCATTAAAAATAAAAATGAAGTATTACAAAAATTAATGGACTACAAAGCAGAAGTGGAGAACTTCACAGGAAACAAAATTAAATGCTTACAAAGCGACAACGGTACTGAATACCGAAATTTGAAGTTCGACTCATTTTTAAAACTAAATGGCATTACAAGAAGGTTAACAGCTCCGTACACGCCCCATCAAAATGGAATTGCCGAAAGAAAAAATAGAACCATTATGGAAAAAGCAAGATGCATGATGTTGGAATCAAACGCACCTTTGTATTTATGGGCAGAAGCGGTTTACACTGCAAACTATCTGTCAAATCGAAGCATCAATCACAGCATCGACTGTCAAACTCCATTTGAAAAATGGGTAGGAAGAAAGCCCAGTGTAAATCACCTTTATGTATTTGGCGCCAAGACATTCTTCCTAAAGAAAGCTAAACGTGAACACAAATTGTCTTCTAAAGCAATACCCGGGATGTTTGTCGGTTACTCAGAAGTTTCAATAGCCTTCAGAATATACGAACCATCGAAGAAACAAATACTCATTTCCAAGGATGTTCGTATTTTAAATAAAATGTTCTACGAAGTTAGAGAAAATGGCACCTCTGTTCCGTTCCAAGAGTTGAATGATCACAAACAAACAAGTGATACAGAAACTGAAGATGAAGAATTGGAAATGTATTTTGAAGGTATCAGAAAGAAAAATGTCAGTAGACCACCAGCAGGTACAACCGTACGAAACGAAACGGAAAATAGCAACGAAGAATTTTATGACACCTTCGAAATTGATGAAAACAGAGGAATTAACGAAACTAATGAACCAAATGATAATGAAGCTAATGAGCCAATTCAAAACAATGAAACAGAAGTTGATGCTCCGGTCCATGTACCAGAAGAACGAAGGACATATAATCTTCGTGATAGATCCCGAATAGGTACACCAAAAGTATTTGAAGATTTTGTAATGGCCGCCATGGATATGGAAAATGAAATAGAACCTCAAACATTTAAAGATGCTATGAATAGCAAAGATAAATCCAAATGGTTAGATGCCATGCACAACGAAATGACATCTTTGATAGAAATGAAGACCTGGGAAATGGTTGACCCGCCCAAAAATCGTAAACCATTGCCATGCAAATGGGTCTATAAAATTAAGAAAAATCCAGATGGTACAATTGAACGTTATAAGGCTAGACTGGTAGTAAAAGGCTTTTCACAAAAACCAGGCGTTGACTATTTGAAGACATTCAGTCCAGTAGCACGCCTGAGTTGATGAGATACTCTGATATGCAAGTATTCCAGCATAAAGGGGCTTGCTTGAGACCGTAAAGGCTTCGTTCCCGCAGGACTATAGAGTTCATTATAGGCATAGAGGTCCTATGTCTTCACAGTAGAGGATCCCTTTGATGCACCATTTACCTTGGAAGCACTGAACGTGATGCACTCCGTCATGTCCAGGACTCAGCTCCGTGTCTTGACGGTGTGCCATATTCTTTTATTTCTCAGTCTGGTGATAAGGCGAAAACTTACATCTTAAACATAATTAACTTCTGCTATAGCCATGGCTGGGTACCAGATCAGTGGAAGCTACAGATCATCATTCCATTACTGAAACCTGGCAAACATGCAAATGATCTGAATGACCTTAGGCCAATAGCTTCTTCAGTCCTAGCCAGTAACTTGGCTAGGACTGAAGACACGCCTTATAAAAAATCGTCTCGAGTGGTTAGTCGAATCGAGAGATTTACTGCCGAATTTCCAATTTGGTTTTAGGAAAGGGCTTAGTACTAGGGATAGTGTTTGCGTCCTGGTCACAGATAACCGTTTTGTCCTCTCCAGAAACCAATCTGTTGTTGCTGCTTTCCTTGATATCTCAACTTCTTCCCGTAATCAGGCAAAAATTGCAACTGCGGCATCTACCGGCAAAGATGATACAATGTAAATGTGAACTTCTTTTATCCCGGTCATTTATTTATTTATTTATTTAAACTTCATGTACAATAGTGGTACATAGGCGGACTTAATGCCACAAGGAATTCTCTACCAGTCAACCTTTGGGTTAAAAAGGACAACTTTGTGAAATGGGTACAAAAAATATTTCAAAATTACAATTTGTTTACGAAAATGTTTATACTTACATAAATATTAATAATACACTTATACAAATAAAATAAACTAATAAATACCAATAAAAAAAAAACGAGAAAACTGTTAATAATATGACTAAACTTCTGACTCTAGATGAGAGCTATGTAGTCTGACTCAAATAGAGGTCACGAACTTTTCTTTTAAAAGAGACTTTGCTTTCAGCCATTTTAATGCCAAAGGGGGCGTTCCAGAGCTTTATTGTTGAGACAGCGTATGAATTGGACATAAAACCGGTGCGGTGTGAAGGAATTTGGAGGAGTAGATTTTTAAAAGCTCGAAGGTTACGACGGTGAGAACTGCCCAATACTTTGAAATAAGTTTTTAGATAATCGGGAGCACAAGGATCTTTCATAATAGTAAAGAGCAAGCAGAGAGATCTGAGGGACCTCCTGAGGCGGATAGGCAGCCATTTAAGCTGAGAACGGTAGGAAGAAATATGATCGTATTTACGAAGGCCAAAACCAAAGCAAATACAATTGTTGAGAAGTCGATCCAATTCATTTAGAAGTTCTTGGGATAGATCAGGATAACAAACATCAGCATAGTCGATAATGGGAAGCACAAGTGACTGGACCAAAGTGATTTTGGTGCTGGATGGGAGGAAATGCTTGAATCTATACAGAGACCGCAGCGAGTACGCGACTTTCTGGCTCACCTGAGCCACGTGTTTATCCCAACTAAAACTGTCGTCGATGTACAGACCTTTACATAAGGTGAAAGAGAAATGACGGAGTTCTCGTACATCAGTGGCATAAGTTGGCCAGTGTTCACACTTCTCAAATATTACGAACTACCAATGAGGATGGCAGTAATTTCCTCTCGAAAAAGACAGTTCCCTCAGATATCAGTGAGCATTTTAGGTCATAATATCCCGAGAGTTGAAAGTTAAGTTTTTAGGCGTTTTCTTGGATTCTAAATTAACTGGCAAACCTTACATAACATCCTTCATTAAAAAAAAGTGAAAGAAAAAGAAAGTTTTTGTTGGTGTTAGGTGGGGTGCTCTCCCCTACATCATGAAGTTAGTGTATAACGCCACAGATAATATAATGCTAGCATACAGATGCCTCATCCCATACAAAGAAACCGTGCCGACGTAACTAGCGTTTTCATCTGATTTGACCGATTATTTTTTGTAAATCGATCGCGTTCGGTTCTGTTCCACGGCATAGATAGATCACCATCTATTTTCGTGGAACGGAACCAAATACGATCGATGTACAAAAAATAATCAGTACAGTACGTCGGGACAGTTTCTTTGTATGGGATGAGACACCACGATAACGCCTTCGTTCGTAGCGTTCTGGACTATGGAACGTATCACTTCATTCCTTATAATAAAGCTGTTTTGGCGGGGCTAGATAGAATTCACTCCAAGTGCCTTCAGATCATCTGTCGCATGTTGGTTGCATGAAGTCCTCCCCCGTTAACGCATTGCAGGTTGAATGTGCTGAACTTCCCGTTGCTTCAAGACGACAATATCTTGCCACCCGTTTTTAATCTAGGTTAATCTCTAGGTCGTCCCATCCCCTTATTGTTAGATTGCATGAGAGTAGATTGCATTGAGAGCAGATGCTCAAACTATTGGAGAAATAAAGAAATCCCATTCTACTTCCTACTATCCTGTTTCCTACTATACTACTTCCTACTATCCTACTAATCCTATTTCCTACTAATATTATAAATGCGAAAGTTTGTGAGGATGGATGTATGTTTGTTACTCTTTCACGCAAAAACTACTGACCGGATTTGGATGAAGCTTTACAGTAAAATAGGTTATACATCAGAATAACACATAGGCTACTGTTAATAATGATTATTTGTAATTTGGTCATTATATAACGATAAATATCAAGTAAGTCGGCAAAAATTCTGCCCTCTGAGAAATCTTCGCATTTATTAAAGCATTTCGGAATGTTCAAAATTTAGATTGTCCTATTCTCCAGCATCCTAGATTACCCCTTTTTGACTTCGCTTACGAAGTATTATTTTTTACCCCCAAAATTATCTATAATATTGGTCTATCCAAAAGATCCCCATCAGCTAATTCGACCTTCAATGCGGTGGTGGGGGAGAGATGGAATGGTTTCTGAACGGTAAGGTTCGTGCTGCTAGCTATTTCGGGTGCTAAATGATAAGTCTGAGCTAAGATTCAGAGTACGTTTATTCCGAAACTTTACGCTAATTAATGCTAATGATGGTAATGAGTGCTACAAGTATGCCGGTCGATCGCGCACTGGCTCGCGTAGCTCACGCTTTCCGCTGGTGCGGCCGCGCGACCTACTTGAGTCAAAACTGCTGATGATGATGTGTTCGATGAGTATCGAACATGCTCCCGAGTGGAAGAAATGGGAAAGATGAGATGAGATGATTACACAATTAAGAGGGTTAGTAACACATAGGTGAACCAGTATTTGTTTATGCTAAATGAAGGTTAATACAATGCTGAATGTTCTTATCCGAAGTGATAGCTAATCTCTATCTAGATCTACCGTAAAGACCGATTGTCTTTTACTGATAGGTGACGTTGATTTGTCTCTTTTGTACCGTAAACTGGACCACCGTTTGGTCCCACAAACACTGGGCCCTTGCTCGGGCACGGGTGATTTACGCGCACTAGCACTAACACTCACACTGCTGGTAGGCGCCGCCCGCGGCGCGGCAGGTTCGCTTGGAGCCTGCGGGTCACGCGCGGGCGCGGGTGAGGCTTGCTTGCCTCGCCACCACAGGAACACCAGGAACGCTACGACGGCGACGACTGCTGCTAGCAATACGTATGATATGGCATAGTGATGTATATCATGCGTAGTTAATGTTCCTTCTTCTAAAGCTGCTTTCTTCATAGCGGCTATCTGATTGCCGAGACTTGTTAGTGTGTTGTTGATCTGTGCATCTTCTGTTGTTGTTTCGAGAAGCGGTAGCGTAATATTGACCAAATGATAGTGCTGTATTGGAGCTATGTTCGCTAATAATAGGTCAGGTTTTAAAGTCAGCTTGTTTTCCTGCTGATATGAATAAAGTGTTATGTCACGGCCCTTAGCTATGCATTCTTTATCGAGTTGAATGAGCCCGGCCTTGCTGACACGGCGCGTTCGGGTTTCATTGTCACATATGATTGTAAATGAATAGGTATCGCATGCGAAATACAAATAAGACGATAGGTCGTGTAATTGTAACCACATATTCTTGCAGGTTTCTTTCTTAGACTGGCAGATACCTATTTGTTCGGTTTGACAGAACTTTTCTTCTAGACCCAGTCGCTTGACTGGACCTCGTAGCTGACAGATATAACTTTCCTCCTGATAGGTGCAGGTTTGAAGATCGTCGTTCTTGACTTCGATATAGGAGTCCCTCATCAGATTAGTTGCTATGTAATCTGTGAGGGGAATAATGCTGATCATGTCCTTTCCCACCTGGAGAGGAACAGGTATTAAGCGGTACAGTTGGAAACTGTCTCTGCTAATGAGTGGCACGGAGATCTCAAACATGAAGTACTCTTTACTCATTCTCGCCTTGATCTTTAGGTGTTTGTAGATTTCATATAAATCGGCCTGGATGTTGTTGATAGGTAAAGTTAGTTCTTTTGATATTTGACTGGAAATGATTTGAAGTTCGTTGCTGAGCTGCTCTGGAGTAAGTAGATGCATGTTAATTTTACTATGATAAATATCCGCTAAGGTGTCGATTAATGTATCTTGGACACGCTTTAAGTTGTGTATCATGTTTGTCGTAGCCATGGCTGCGAGAGTGAATTCTTGTAACATTGATGTACTTTTACCTTGCAATTGTATCTGCTTAGTCGCTTGATCTAAGAGGTTTAGATGTCTATTTATGAGCTTATACTGAGTATCAATAGTCTTCTCAGTTCGTTTCAGAATATTATACTCAGCTTCTACCACTGATGTTTGGTTTTTCCAATGCTGTAATAGGTGCTTTTCGTTGCTATTTATAATTTCAATATCACGTTGGTATTTATCAGCGAAACTTTGGTCGAGTACTCCAAATAATGTATTGGCTATGGAGCCGACCGCGTTGACAAGGCCGCGTCGGGTTCTTGACCGAGTGCCGAAATGCTGATTTAGCAGCAGCTGATTGTGATATTGGAGCTCGTTGTAATCGTGCTGCACTTGTAATAAAATCATGTTACAATGGCTAGGCTCTTTGATTTGTTCACATGTCTGCTCTAGATATTTAATGAAGGTGTCCCCGGCTTTATCACCTTGCCAATAAGGTTGCATGTTGTAGTAGGACACAATTTTCCATTGATCCCGTATTAGATTTAATTTTCCTATTGGGTCGTAGTATAAGGATTGATTACCGCTAAATTGGGTAATGTGGTTCGATGCTTCGCTGCTGCTCCAAATGCTGATAAAAAATAATAGTGATAAAACGATGTTGACGAAATTACGATGCTTTCTCGTACTTGCTTTTGTTTCATCCTTTGTGATCTTGGGTTTGGCTTTTTTACTCTGCTCTTCAGCTTCCTTTTCTGCGTCCTCTTGCTCGATTGGTAGGACGGACAATTTGATAATAGGTCGCTTTATTAAACCGTTCTTCGTCTTTAATGTCACAACCCTTACAAACCCGTCCTTCCCTTGGTGTACCTCGACAACTCTCCCCACTGGCCATTTTCCAGAAGGAAAATTATCATCGTGGATGGTCACCATATTTCCGATCTTAATGTTGCTTTTTGGCTTTAGCCACTTGCTACGAACAGATAGTTGGCTAAGATATTCAGTTTTCCACCTCCTCCAAAGGTCTTGGAAAATCTTGTTTATTAAGTGCCATCTAGTCCTAGCGTCACTGGCTGTTTCAATAACGGTTAGACCTGCTCTACCGGTTAGGAAGTGCGCGGGTGTTAAGAAATCTAAATCGTCTATGTCTTCAGATATCGGACATAGTGGTCTAGAGTTGAGACCCGCTTCTATTTGCGCTAAAATGGTGCTATATTCTTCATACGTCAATGCTTGGTCCGCTACAACTCGTTTGAGGTGTTGCTTTAGACTTCGTATTGATCGTTCCCATAATCCTCCCGCACTAGGCCAGGAAGGGCAATTCCAGTGCCATTCTATATCCATTTCCGTTATCTCACTATAAAATGAGTCACCGAAAACTTGTTTTAGCTGCTCGTACTCCTCCTGCATTACTTTGTTAGCTCCCACAAAGTTAGTGCCGTTGTCCGAGTACACATGTTTCGGGGCTCCTCGTCGCGCTGACATTCTCCTCAATGCTGCTATAAAGGAAGTGCTGGTCAAGTCCGACACCAATTCTATGTGCACGGCTTTCGTAACCATGCAGACGAACAAAGCCACGTATCCTTTCGTTGTTTTTATTCCACGCCCTTTATTTGCCTTCACAGATATGAAGCCCGTGTAGTCTACACCTGTGTGATAAAACGCTGGAGCTGGGTTGGTGCGGAAATCAGGTAGATCTCCCATAATCTGCTGTAGCTTCCTGGGTGCCTGTTTCCTACAAGTAACACATCTATGAAGTTGCGTTTTGATGGCTCGATTTCCTTTAATTATCCAATACTTTTGTCTAAGAAAGGACATAGTAAGTCGAGCTCCTCCGTGAAATGTGAGCTCATGGGCTTGCGCGATGAGAAGCTCAGTCAGTCGACTGTTGTATGGAATGATGATTGGATGCTTCATTTCTATGCTTATGTTGGCCTGCCTGAGTCTTCCCTTTGCTCTAAGGATCTCGTCCTGATCTAAGTATGGATTAAGGTTGAGTAGCTTGCTATCAGATTTTACTTCCTGGTTTTGCAATAAGCGTTCAATGTCTGTTTTAAATTCAGCGCGCTGTACGTTTTTTATTATTATAAGTTTTGCTGATCTAAGCTCGTGTAAAGTGAGATGCTTTGTTTTCTGTTTACTAACGACAGGTGTCAATGCCCGCCGTACCCAGGCTAAGATGCGTGTTGTTTTTGTAAACGAGCTGTAGCGATGTAATAGATCGTCGACTATGCTGCTATCCATGATAGGATTTTGAACAATGTTTACCTGCCTTTTTATCTCTTCGTTAGTAGTATACTTCGTTTGACCCGTAGGTTTGAAGTGCGATGAAGATAAGAAGGTCGGTCCTTGCCACCACAATTCGTGTTCTAGCAATTGTGAGGTCGTCAGGCCTCTACTAGCTGCATCCGCTGGGTTTTCTTTGGTGTTTACATAATGCCAAGTCTTTGGTGGCATAATGCTAGCAATTTTCTTCACCCTGTTCGCTACGAAAGGCTTCCAGCGCTCCGGGGATCCTTGAATCCAGCTAAGGGAAACCTTAGAATCGCTCCAGCCGTATATCTTCACGGCCAAGCTGTTGATGCTTTTGACGATTTTTGACATGAGTTTCGTAAGTAGTTCGGCCGCACATAATTCTAACCTAGGTAGCGATACAGCCTTGCTAGAGGGCACTAACCGCGTTTTTGCTGCTACTAGCACTACTGATGTAGAGTTATTGGATACGATTCGTGCGTATACTACACAGGCGAAGGCTTGAATTGATGCGTCACAAAACCCATGTAATTCTATGACGTCATGCTCTTTGCTTTGTAACCACCGAGGAATGTGGAACTGATTTAATAGATTTAAATCTCCCTTCAATTTGATCCATTCTTCTTTGGTTTTAATAGAAACTTCGTCGCTCCACTGGACCTCAGAATCTTGCCATACTTGCTGGAATAAAATTTTCATCTTTGTGGTTAGGGGCGCTAACCATCCCAAAGGGTCGAAAATCTTAGAGATTTCGGATAGAAGCATTCTTTTGGTCAGTTTTGCTGTTTGTGTGCTGTTTGAATCATATTTGAAGATGAATTCGTCCTCGGTTGAGTTCCATTGTAGCCCCAAAGTTTTTGATGAGCTTTCAGTTTTAAATGTAAAGACTGCTGGCTGTTTGTCGGCAGTTTGCTCAACTGTTTCAAGCAATCTTTTATCGTTTGAGGACCACTTTCTTAGTGAAAATCCGCCGCTTTTTAGGCATGCGTTTACTTCCGTAATCCTCCGCCTTCCTTCTCCGATGCTATGCGCTCCCGATACCCAATCATCCATATAGAGCTCTTCCTGGATGCATTTAGCTGCTCTGGGATATTTTTGCTGCTCATCTGACGCTAATTTTCGCAGAGTCATCATTGTCAGGAATGGTGCTGCTTTAGTTCCATACGTTATGGTTGTTAATTTATAATTTCTTATAGGCTGATCCGGACTTTGTCGCCATACGATTTGTTGTAGGCTTTGGTCCTGCTCATCGACTAAAATCATACGGAAGCATTTCTCAATATCAGCTGTGAATGCGAAACGATATTGCCTCCACTTCAGGATAAGCTCTAACAGGTCTAACTGGAGGTTTGGACCCCTGTACATTAGATCGTTTAGGCTGTGGCCTAAAGTAGTTTTAGACGACGCGTTGAATACTACGCGCAACTTTGTTGTGCTAGATTCTGCTCTCAGTACCGCATGATGAGGAAGGAAACATTCTATTTCCGTCTTCTGTTTGCTGTTAGAAGTCGCTAACTTCATGTGTTGCAGCTGCTCATATTCGCGGATAAATTGCTTGTATTGCTTCGCTAGGTCTTCATTCTTGCTAAACTTACGTTCTACATTTTTAAATTGTGCTATCGCTATCTCTTTCGAAGATCCTAGCTTCTCTTCTAATTCTGGTTTCATGGGCAACCTAACTACATAACGACCGTTTTCTAGACGTTTCGTCGTAGTTTCATAAAAATCTAGGCATTCCTGATCTTCTACGGACATAAAATTCTGTTCTTGAATGTCTTCAATTGTCCAGAATTGTTGAATGTCTTCAACGTTATGCAAGATCACGTTGCATTGGAATGAGGTGCTTGTATTGCCACCGCACAGCAACCATCCTAAATGAGTTTGCTGTGCTAGCGGTTCCGAGGACGTTTGTCCGCGAATTAATCCTTCTAAAAGGATGTTGGCGTAGATTTCTGCTCCTAGGAGAAGATCCACCGGACGACTGATGTTATAATCTGGATCTGCTAAACAAAGATGTGCTGTATGTTGCCAATATAGCTTAGCGAACGTTTCGTTTGGCAGATTTTTTATTAAGTTGTTCACTATGACAACATCAGTAGAAAACTTAAAATCGGTGTAAGTCGATTGACAAGCGATCGTTAGTTTTCCTTTGCAGTTGTTTTCACGTTCACCTACTCCGAAAATAACCCCTTTACAAGATTTTCGCTTTAATCCTAGCTGCTGTGCTGCTTTCTCGCTGATCACGGAAATTTGTGAGCCCTGATCGATCAGTGCTCGCATGACGTGCTGGGTCCTGTCGGCTGCTGTGACTTTCACCAGCGCTGTGGCTAGCAAAATCTCCGATGTTACTTGCTGAGAAGCGTAGATGCTTTTGTTGTTTTCGCATTTTTGTTTCGCAATCTCGGTCAAGCTGTTAGACTTTGATTGTGTTGCGAAATAGTCATGCAAAGTCGTATGATGTTCGTCATTGCACTTATGACATCTTTTTGTCGAGTAGCATTTTGCGCCATTATGATCGTAAACACAATTTACGCAATAATTTAATTGGCTAATTATTTTTATTTTCTGCTCATTTGGTAATTCTGTAAATTTTTTGCAGCTTATTAAATTATGTTTTGCCGAACAATGAGGGCATTTATTTACTGACTCAGACACATGCATTGATTTCGCCATTTCCATTTTCTTGCTATTTTTAGATTCATTGCCCAATTTAAAATTATTTTTGCGATTAAAATTGGATGAACCATTGGATGATTGAGATGAAACTGCCTTAGTTGTCCCATCTTGACGTCGCCGAGATGACTCTAGGGCAGTGAACTTGTTCTCTAAGTAGTCCAAAAAGTCCCGAAGTACCGGAAGCTCTCGCGAATTCTTCAACGACTCTATATACTCGGAATAAGACTCACTATCCAATTTTTGTGCTAGTATATATACAAGAAGAGGATCCCATGTCGTAATATCTACGCCTAGATTTTTTATGGCGTGGAGGCTCTCTAAGGTGACATCATGAAGTCGTTTGATGGCTGTGTACGACTGCTGCGGTATATTGGCAAGATTGTAAAAGGAATTTACGTGGGACATAAATATCTGCTTTTTGTTGTTAAACCTGTGAGTTAAAATTTCCCAACAGGTGTTATAGTTGTCCGCGCTAATCGGGAGATGCTGGATCAAGCGCTCCGCTTCTCCTTTTACCTTGCTCGTCAAAACTGCTGATGATGATGTGTTCGATGAGTATCGAACAGTTTCCAAATGTTCTTTACTGATGCTTCGAAATTAAATAGTCTTATTCACACTGGAGCTGCAGTATTTTACCAAAGCTCTAGAATTGTATTACAGTTCAAGTTTCCTAAAGAGTCTTCTGTATTCACAGGCGAGTGTGTGGCTATATTGGAAACTTGTCTTTTTATAGAGTCACACAAACACTAACATTGAGAAAGCCGTTATCTTTACAGATTCTCTTAGTTGTTTGCAGGCCCTGGAACAAAGACCTTTTAAAATCAAATTACATAGCCCTCTTATCTTAAAAATCAAAAAAAAAATATTATACTTCATAAAAGATAGCTTGATCTCTGCGACATTTATGTCAAACTATATTACCAACTAACTATAACTATTATTGTTAGCCTGTCAAGCGCTATTGTTACTGTATTGGTACTGACAGCTGTCGCAGAGATCAAGCTATTTTGTATTAAGTTATACCTTGTTCTAGTAGTCAAAGAGATGTTCAGCTAGTTTGGATACCTAGTCATTGTCGCATCGAGAGTAATTAATGTGTTGATGTATTGGCTCAAGATGCCTGTTCATCTGTAACGGCTGATATATGCTCACATAACACTCACCTGGGTTATGACTTGTTGTCTCTTCCCAAATTGGGTCTCCAGGATTTATGGCAGGCACATTGTAATATGTCTGGCAGGAAGAAACGCAAATTTTTCCATGCTGTCCAACCGGTCATAAATCCAAAACCATGGTTCTTTGGTTTCAGAAAGGTCTCCAAAACCGCTATGTCTGTCCTTTGTAGAATCCGTTTAGCTTTTTGCTGCACCCCTGTCTTTCTTTTAAAATCCGTATACGCGACTCCTTTCTCTGCGAGTGCAGATTAGGCGACCTTAGATCATATATTTTTTGAATGTCTAAATAATGTCACTGGATTTATATCGCCGTCTCTCTAAACTTAAGATTCCTTTCCCAATAAATTTCCCATCTCTTCTGACTTACTCCTCCCCAGAACTTCTTGTGGCGTTGATGATTCATGTCCGCCACAATAATACAAAATTAGTTTTTCAAAACCTTTCAACTACCGTCTATCTATGTGGTATAATAATCTTTAATGTGTTAACAATTATATTATTTATGTATTTTTTTCTGATTTTTTCAGACCCAGTCCGGGTGTCAAATGTATCAATCAATCAACTTGCCTGTGTCTACAGTTTCTTCTTTTTACCCGACTGCCAAAGGAGGGTAATGTGTTTATTCTTAACCCTGCGAGTGTCACTGGCTGCATTAAGACTGGATAGTAGAAAATGGCGGATTTTGGGCGCCATATTGTGGGGAACCAAATTCTTTTTTCATCCTATCCTATCGTGTGATGTATCAAAGTAAAGGGTTTTAAGAGGTGATTTTTCAAAAATATATAACACTTATATGTTTAAATGTACCTAATTCTAAAAAAAAAGAACCAAAAAGTTGTAAATAAAAAAGTAAATTCAAAAAATCTAAAAACCCGACTGCTTAAAAAGCGAACTGAAAAGACGTAAACAAGATGAAAATTTTGCTGTGCAGTCGAAGGATACATCTGGTTTTGATCAGCCAGATCGTGAAATCCTACGACCGATAGCATGATTTTCTTCTTGTTTACTTACGTCTTTTAAGTTCGCTTTTTAAGCAGTGCGGTTTTTAGATTTTTTGAATTAACTTTTTTATTAAATTATTTATAAAACATACCTGCTCTTTCATTTAACATTAGATATTGGCAGAATAGTCGCAATCGGCTTTGCTTGCCATATAAAAATAAAGAATAGAATAGAACGACAATGTATGTCAAAATCATTGTTTGTTTGCAAATAAAATGTAAAACTACAATAGAAGTTGTATTATTTGACTCCCAGTTAATTAAGCTCATTAATAAATTGTAATAATGTGTTAAGTGATATTTAACATAAACGTACAGTATAGTACTGATGAAATATAAGAATCTTAAATAACTTTAAAATGCTACATTTTTTGTGTATATTTCTTTTCTCACATCTCTCACATCAGAACGTAAGTACGTAAACTGTCATAGCTCTATCAGCGAATGCATAAAAGTTTATTATTTCAATGTAAAGAATGGTTAAAATGATAGGTACTATACTTCTTCAACGTATTTAGTACTAAGATTCCTATAATCGGGACAGTCTATAAAATGTATTATACTAGTCGATAACTCACCTGTGGAAAGATATCCTTTGATTATGTTTTGTTATTACGCTCATTCTTCTTGCAACCGATAGCCACACACGACATGGTTCATGCAGATAATTAAACAACAAAATTCTTCCTGACATAAACGAAACAAACGCGTGAATAGAGCGGAAATCTTTATTTAGGGCTGCTAACCGATGGGTTCTTAATAAACGTAGAGTTAAGACGGAACCACACTTACGTGGCGTGGCGTGTCGTGGCGCCTTCCGACGCAGTTGATTGTCTACAAAACTCGTTGCGTTATGACGTAGGGTAGAACAGAGTCGTTTGATTGGTGAATCCCGCGCAATGCCACGCCACGACACGTAAGTGTGGTTCCGACTTTACATACTCTTTGGATGGGTATTATCGAAGAGTAGGTATGTAACACTTTATTTAGGTATTATCTCTTTGACGTTCAGGATGGTACAGTCCTACCAACTTATCTGTGAAATGGCGAAAATTGGAACTACGGCCGTCATGTTGAAATGTTATTCGATTGTCAGTGTTTGCTACATTCAGGTTCTCTGGTTGGTCACAAGTAGTGCATTTGTAGCAAATCTAGTATTTCCTCCCGCATGAACAATAATATATCTTTGCCCTTTCGATACAGACTCCAATACTCCGTCTTCACCCTCTCCTTGCCAACATTTACCCAAAGTATGCGAAGAGTGAATATAGGTCTCATTTAAATAAATTATGGGCCGGGGCTGGGGAGATTTATTATTTTTATCCACTGCATGCAAGTACTTAACTCTCCAAGCTGATATTTCATTACGCTTCATAAGAACCTTCCGATTGGATAGAGATTTTTAAAACGAAATCCCACCTTGTGAAGCAGCTTTCGCAGACTCTCTCGCTGTCCTGTGTAATTTATTTCTGTCTTTAAGACCTCTAGAAGCTTTTTAACAGTAGGGACCTTTTTTTTAGCAGAATAAAATTCATATACTTTACTAAGTATAACTCCCATGACAAAATCATTAACATGCACAAACCCTTTTTTACGTTTTCTTTCCTTGCCTGGTGTCCGAATTTTTGTACCAGTTTTTTCTACTGCGTGCCCTTCCTTAAATATTTTTGAAATCAGTCCTTGACTCACACCTGAAAAATATAAGATAATAATATAAATGTTGGTAGAAATTTGAAATCTGGCAGGTTAGTTTGCTCACTCACTTAGCAGGTTACCTAATGGATGTACGTTACCGTTACGCTAACCTACAGCAAGAAAATAAACGAATATTTCGTGGACTTAAATAATTAGTTAAGTATTGGCTAATTTATAACAAGAAAGTTGACAACTGTAATTCGTTTGTATATTTGATTAAATGGAATAATCGGACCCCCGCTCGAGCTTCTTCTTCAAAAAAGGTTTTAACCTTTAGAATAATGTTTCGAGCATCACTTTTAATAGCTTTCGGCATATTTAACTTTATAAATTCAGCAATATCACGACAAAACAACCAGAGACCCTGACAATCGAATGACATTTCAACATGACGGCCGTAGTTCCAATTTTCGCCATTTCACAGATAAGTTGGTAGGACTGTAAGCAAGAATGAAAGAATTGACAGTTTCTTTTTTTCTGTCATAATAGAATGTCTCTGGTCATTTCAGTCAGTAAAGTCAAGTTGACATGTGCTTGCTTGTCAACCCACTGACCAACACAGGACCAACACATTGTGTCTATGATTGTGTCACATTCGCGTTTCACATCACATCATTTTGTCACAGAGACACAGATGCTTTTTATAAATGCACTGTGTTTTAGTTAATATAGTTAGAGAAGTCTGTGGTCGTATGTAACTTATCAGGTTTTAGTTTATTTTAGCAAGTTGTCGTTGATAAAGGCGACTTTTATTTGTATTGTATTCATTGCTGTAATAGGTGAATTTGGTAGGATGTCCTGTTCAGTAGTGTGAGCTGTAACCACAGTCGATGTTCATCTTTTTCTAAACTATCAGCATTTTTCCTTTGAACAAATTACAAGTTTGGGATAATGTCGAACTGGGTCGGGTATGCCATATCGGTGAACTGTGGGGAGCCTCTGGGTTGTTATCAAGGAACTATTCTAGAGGCAGATGGTAGCACTATTACTTTAACAAAAGCCTTCAGGAATGGATTTCCTTACCCGAAGTCACAAGTTACTCTTAAGTAAGTTGACAGCTCAACGTTTTCCAACTTGTTGTTTCGTGTTATCCTGTATTTACCTTTTGTTTTCTGTCATGCTTCAGTGCTGCTGACATAAAAGATCTGAAGATAATCGAGTCCCGCCCAGAGCCTGCGGAGCAGACGCACAGCACGGTGGCAGTCTCGAAGAATGTGAAGAAGGCGCAGAGAGCAACGGTCTGTGAGAACTTGCAGGCCAACCCCACAAGCTCAGGTATGACGCAGCGTATATGTATATAGTTTGCAGAGCTATGAGCACAGCCAACATTATTGGTTCAATCCTCCTGGAGCCTGGGAGCACTTAGTTTGAACAGATATTAATGAAAACAAGTCCAATCTCAGTTTTATGTCTATATGCAATGCTATACTGTACTATAGTACCTAGCTGTACCTATACCTACTGTACTTTGTTATAGTACATATTTAAGTATGTTTATTTTAACTATATACTTTTGTATTAATTTTGTGTTTATAATATTATTATTTAATTTTTTATGCACCTGCCATGCTATCTCTTCACTGCCCTTGGTTGACTGGTTTTGGCTTGGTTGGCCCTTGGTTCGCCTATGTACTTTTATGTTGCATGAAGTTTTAATAAATCAATATTTAAATTGCTGCATTTATAATGTGTCTGCAATAATCCAGTTACTCATACAAATTTTTGGCTCATAACAAGGATATTTAAATTATAATTATTTTGTTTTCTTGAAATACCTACACTCATTACATTTTGTTACAAAATGTTTTTTTGGGCATGTCATCACCCATCAGTAGTGGTAGTACCATAAAATGACTAAGCAGAGGAATATTTGTTTCTCTTATCCTTGCTTTCTGTGATGTCCAATTCAACTTTAGGTTTTGCATCCAAATATTCAATCTCTAGTCATCATAAGTGCTTCTTCATATGCCCCGGTTAGCGTTGCTAAGTTGCCGTGTACCGGCGGCGAAGTGTATAGCTTTCACATGGCTTTACATTCGCCGCCTGATAGCTGGCAACTGGGGGATATAAAAACGCACTAACTTTGCTGCTAATATTTTCAAAGTCGTATTGTCAAACCAATATATAGAGTTATGGGGTAGTTCTTAGGATTCCTTTGTTCAAAGCAGTTCAATCAAGCAATTCTAAGGATGCACCCACAGTGGTACAAAGTTCTCTCTGTAGCATTTACTTGAAACAACACCCTCTTCTTGCATGTTCACCTTGTCTCTTTCTTGCTATTTTTCTCAAAGAGGTCCAGTACTCCACCATACCTGGCCTGACCACCTTGATTTGTCTATGTATCTTGCTATTAGTATTAAATTGGAAAGTCCACAATGTCAAATCAATTCAAAATGTGTGCTAAATTATTGCTATTATTCTTATCTTTATCTTTATTCTTCTTTATTCTTTATTGTACACAAAAACTTAAAATGAAGAAATACAAATACAATGGACAGCTTATGTACAAAGGCGAGCTTAACCCATAATTGGGTTCTCTAAGAGCAAACCCAGTTGTCATAGGAAATTTGCGTATGAGGACAGTGATTCATGTGCACAAAAAAATTGGATATTTAAAATTCTTACATACTAAATAAACTAAACAGATACCTACGTGTAAACACAATACATACTATACTTAAAAAAACAAAAAAAGAAATACATAACTAAAATCTTACATTTATAAATACTGTTCGCATTCAATTAGTGCAACAAATGTTTTATAAAAATTAGTTCCGTTTTTTCTAACTAGATGGCGTTGTTAGTTTAGACCTCATTTTCGAATCGCGATGTTAAGATTCTCCGCCAGTTATATATAGGTTTTGTCATTAATGTTTTTGTTGAGTTTGAGTATTGAGATCACGCTAAGATCTGAATTGATACTAAATACATCCTACTATCCGGTATCCGGTGTTTTATTTATCGGAGTTCCGCGAAGTGTTCTTCATGGTCCTTATCGAGTCGGATAAGTGAGATCCAGATAGTGTTTTGTGATACTTGGCGTAGAAACCAGGGTGGATCGCCCTGAAGCGCCGCACACCCAAGCTGGTGTGCACAGTGAAGTGGCTGGTGCTGCTGCAGCGGAGTCGGCGTGGACCAGCACCAGGAGTTGGCGCAGGGTGGAGTTGGACACCAGCAGAGTGACAGTGGAGAAGGACGCAGGGCGGTCTGGACTACATCAGCACCAGCTGAGTGAGGCACAGGGCGGGCAACACGTGTGTGTTCGCCGGCGCGGCAGTGGAGTTCACGCCTGGGTGTGGAACATCCAGGTGGCGCAGTCATCAGTGGAGTGAATACGGAGTGCCAGTGAAGTGTGGTTTGTTGAAGCATAATCGTGAGTACTTTTATTATTTCATATATGCAAGTCGGGTTTTCTGAAGATAGAAAATTTCGTCTGAAAAGGTTTATTGGACTTTAGTAGTTTTTTATGTTGTCTTTATTTGTACTTTATTCATAAGTTTTAAAAGTGAACTTATGATATTTGTTGTATCAATTTGCGCATTGTCGTGCAATATTGAACCAATTGTAAACAATTGAAATTTTCTTTGGTGTATTTGAACTGGTTATTTTTAAACAATTGAATTTATCTGTGCTGTGTTAAATATTTAGAGCAAACATACTCAAAACACATAGCATTTTGTGAATGTGAGGAACATTTGTCTTTGGTAGTTTATATTAGAAATATTTACTTCTTACGGCCTTAATTAAAATTCAAAAATATGGAGGCTATGTATAAATTACAAAGTAATACCAAGCTTCTTATTGAGAAGGCTGAGATTAACTTTAAAAAGGCACCTAAAGATAGAGTTACTAAAACGTACATTGAGACTAGATTAGAAGCACTTGAAGCTTTGTGGAAAGAATTCTCGTCAACTCATAAAAATATAATACAAACTGTCACAGACGCTCAGCGAGAATCTGACAAGTATTTCATAAATGAAATTTATGATACTACTGAAGAAACACATTTTCCACAAAACGCAATTAAGAGAAGTTTTAAATTTATATAGCGATTGCAATTTAGATCGAAGTTCAAGGACAAATGTCGACCACACAACATCAAATAGTGTCAGATTACCAAAGATAAACATTCCAAAGTTTTCGGGCAATTATGCAGAGTGGACAACATTCAAAGATTTATTCACATCTTTGATACACAATAACGATAGTTTAGAAGACGTGCAGAAATTACATTATTTAAAGGGCTTATTGTCGGGAGAAGCCGATCAACTTGTTAGACATATTGCGGTTACTTCAGATAATTACAGAGAATGTTGGTCATTGCTTCATAGTAGATTTAACAATAAGCGATTTCTGTCGAATTGTTTATTAAAGCGCTTATTGAGTCAGACTAATGTTACAGAATGCTCAAATAGTCTTAAATGTTTATTGGATACCACAACGGAATGTCTAAATAGTCTAAAAAATCTCGGAGTTGACGTTAGCACGTGGGACATCATAATCGTTTTCATAATTAGCTCCAAACTTGATTCCGAATCACGAAAGCAATGGGAGACTAAAATTAGCTCCAAAGACGAATTACCCGTGCTCTCGGAGTTCAAAGATTTTTTGGAAGCCAGGTTTCGTGCGCTCGAGTTTTTAGACACTAAGTCAAGTAGACCGAAACCTAATGTTCACCATGTAGTTAGTATCGACAATAAAGCCGCTCCAACAACTTGTCCATTCTGTAAAGAAAATCACAAAATTTCTAATTGTAAGAAGTTTGCACAGGAGAGTTACGAATCTCGTCATAGCTTTGCACAAACCAGGCGCTTGTGTTATAATTGTTTAAATGCGAATCACTCCATTAAGTTTTGTCGACAAACTACGTCGTGTCATATATGTAAGCGAAGGCATCACTCACTACTGCATCCAATCTCGGTCTCAAACTCCACAGTAGTTAGTGAACGTTCTAATACAGCAGCTGAAGTTAAATCAGCGGTGTCTACTGTTCAGGCATCGTTATCAGAGAGCGAACCATCAACTTTAGTTTCACATTTTTCTAAGGGATCCGTACCTAATCAAGTCTTGTTGGCTACTGCTCTTGTCGAAGCACAGACAAGAAGTGGCTCTACACAACTGATGAGAGTGCTATTAGATCAGGGATCTCAGGCATCATTCATAGCAGAATCAGCAGTGCAGCTACTTGGACTTAAGAAGAAGCCGACCAAGTCGGTAATATCTGGAATAGGCGGTGAGAGAAGTGCCTTTGCTTCCAAGTTTATAGTCACGTTGACTATTAATTCACGCTTAGATCCAAATTTTAGAGTCCAAGTACATGCGTTTGTATTGGGTACCATCACGTCGCTTTTACCCTCAGAAAAATTAGAGCATTCTTATTGGCCCGAGCTAAAGGGCATAACTTTAGCTGATCCAGAGTTCCATACGCCAAACAAGATAGACATCTTACTTGGTGCGGAAATATATGGTCAAGTTCTTAGAGATGGTTTAATTCAAGGTCCACCAAACTTACCGGTAGCTCAGAATACTGCCCTAGGTTGGATCCTTTCGGGACAGATCCCATCAAGCCGTGATTCTATTCATTGTCATCACGTCATTCACAGCAGCTTAGATCAGGCTGATGACAACGCACTTTTGCGACAGTTCTGGGAAATAGAGTCTACAATCCCAGATAAGAAGATCCTTTCTGAAGAAGAGCAACTATGTGAGGATATTTATGCACAAACTACGTATCGTGATGAGGAAGGTCGTTATGTGGTTAACCTCCCTTTTCGCAATCAAGATCCGCAGTGTCAATATGGACGTTCGAGAGACCTTGCCATGAAAAGATTTCATCTTCTTGAAAATAAATTCAAGAAGAATCCGACACTTAAAGCCCGATACTCAGATGTGTTCCAAGAATACATCGATCTTGGTCATATGGAGCCTATACAGGCTGATGAGCGAAATATGAGTACAGCTGTTTATCTGCCACATCACGCCGTGGTACGTGAAGACAAAGCCACAACCAAGGTCCGAATAGTGTTCGACGCTTCAATGAAAGGGTTAAATGGAGTATCTCTGAACGACGATCTCATGGTAGGTCCCATGTTGCAACCTCCGTTACGTCACATCATTATGAGATGGAGAATGCATCCCATAAGTCTCTGTGCTGACATCATAAAAATGTACAGACAGGTGAAGGTCTCTCCTGAACATGCAGAGTTCCAGCGAGTAGTGTGGCGAGATGATCCAGAATCTGAAATAAAAGAATACAAATTAGTAAGAGTTACGTTTGGTACAGCAGCGGCTCCTTACCTTGCAGTAAAATCCTTACAGCAGGTGGCAGTTGATGAAGACGGACGCTATCCTGAAATATCTGACATCATAAAGAATGAGTTTTATGTTGATGATTTAATGACAGGATGTCAAACAGTTGAAGAAGGTTTACACATACATAGAAAATTAACAGAGTTACTTACCAAAGGTCAATTTCAACTACAGAAATGGGTTAGCAGTTCCGATGAATTAAACAAGAAAATTCAAGAAAACACGGTAAGACAGAATGGAGTGGAACAGGGAAAGAATATCAGGGTAGACTCGGTTCTCAAAATTTTAGGAATTTTGTGGGATCAGGAGAGGGATGAATTTAAATATACAGTTCAACTGGAGCCACAGCAGGCTCCAATCACCAAAAGAAAAGTGATTTCAGATATCGCACGCCTGTTCGATCCGCTTGGATGGGTGGCACCTTGTATTATTACCTCCAAAATTTTCATTCAAAAGCTTTGGCTTGCTGGCCTAGAATGGGATCAAGAATTACCACCAGAACTACTTTCTGAATGGGAAACTTACCGTTCAAGCCTTGTAGAGACGAACAAGTTCAGTATCCCCAGATGGGTAAACATGAAGTCGGACGACATATCGTTAGAATTACATGGGTTTTGCGACGCATCGATTGCTGCTTATGCTGCTGTTGTGTATGTAAGAATCATAGATGCCCAAAAAACCATACACGTCAATTTAATCACCTCTCGAACTAAGGTTGCACCAGTCAAGCAGCAGTCGATTCCGCGTTTAGAGCTGATGGGGGCAGTGTTGCTGTCCCAACTCATTTCGGAAGGGGTATAATTTAGACGGTCATCAAAAATATTTTTAAGACTCTAAGCTTAGGCACCAAATAAAATAATTGGTTCCCAAAATGGATCAACGGTCACCAAATTCTATCCAACTCAAAGATTAATATACCGGGTGTATTCGTGTTTTTAACGAATTAGTCCAAGAGCGAGCGAAGCGAGCTCAGGAGCTTAGGGCACCCCGACACGGACAGGTTAGGTTCGAACGAGATGACGGGAGCCGAAGTGAGCGAGCAAAGCGAGCGAACTCGGCTCCCGTCATCTCGTTCGTGTTAGGTTACTTTAGACCCTGCGGACGGAAATAGGAGCCCCGCGCAGCGGGGCTCCGTCGACTTTAAAGGCGTCCATATATTTTTTTGGCAGTCAATAATACGAAAAAATGGATTTATTTCATAATATTTTAGGAAACGTTATTTGGTGACCATTTATCCATTTTGGTAACCGTTTAGAATTTTTTTGGTAGTAAAATAGGTACTTTTTTGGGCGGTGTTTAAACACAAGCCTTTCGGAAGTCGCTGAAGTAATGAAAGTCGCACCCCCTCAAATACACGCCTGGACTGACTCGTCAGTGGTTTTGGCATGGCTCAGTAAACATCCCAGTAACTGGACTACTTTCGTTGGAAATAGAGTGTCTACTATTCTCTCTCGCGTCGACAACTCACATTGGGCTCATGTCCAATCTACGCATAACCCAGCAGATTTGGCATCCAGAGGTGTGTCACCAAAGGAACTTTTATGCAACTCACTGTGGATTCAAGGACCCTCATGGCTTCACGATGAAACTATAGAATACACAAGGCCAAAGTCAATTACCACCAACACAGAGCAAAGATCAATCAAGGTTCACATCGTAACTGAACCTCTTCAGGACGATTTTTTCTGGACAAAGTATTCAACATTACAAAGGTTAGTTCGGGTTATAGCGTACTGCAGAAGAGTTTTGAGTTGGAAGAAAAGATCACGTGGTGAAAAGAGATTTGAAAGGTATCTTACCAAGGAAGAAATACAAGAAGCAACAAAAACTTGCATAAAACTTGTTCAAAATCAAGAGTTTTCTGAAGAAATTAAGGATATAGGAAAGACAGGAAGTGTGAAAGCGAAGAGCAAACTTAAAAGTCTCTGTCCAGTCATAGATGATGAAGGCGTTCTCCGCGTCAGTGGACGCATTCACAATGCAAATTTAGACGAGGCTGTCAAACATCCCATCATTCTACCACCCAATAGTCACTTCACCAATCTAGTGATTGATGAAGCCCATAAGAGGACTTTACATGGGGGACCAACACTAATGTTGAGCCAGCTGCGTACAAGATATTGGATCCCTTCCGCCAAAACAAAGGTAAAAGCTCATGTACACAAATGTGTAAAGTGCAGGCGGTACTCGTCATCTATTCAAACCCCGCTCATGGGTCAGTTACCGTCTAGTCGAGTCATTCCAGCAAGACCATTCCTAAAAAGTGGTGTGGATTTTGCTGGTCCTATCAGTATCCGAACATCAAAGGGGCGAGGCCACCAATCATACAAAGGGTACATTTGTGTATTTGTATGCATGATGACCAAGGCAGTTCATTTAGAAGCCATCAGTGATTTAACGTCGCAAGGTTTCATCGCTGGCTTTAAAAGATTTGTGGCTCGGCGAGGTTTTGTTAGTGACATTTGGAGTGACAATGGCACTAATTTTGTTGGCGCTTCCAAAGAGCTTCAGCATTTAGTCGCTGCTGAAAAGTCTTCCGTAGCTGTAGAGATTAAGGAGTGGGTAAGCAACAACGGCACTTCTTGGCATTTCATTCCGCCTCATTCCCCTAATTTCGGTGGCTTGTGGGAGGCTGGGGTGAAATCGACCAAATTCCACCTAAAACGCGTAATAGGTAATTCCACACTCACTTTCGAAGAAATTTCAACACTTTTGTCCCAGGTGGAAGCGTGCCTTAATTCAAGACCGTTGTCAATGTTGCCTGACAATTCCATAGATCCAAATCCTTTAACACCAGGTCATTTCCTGATAGGTGAGCCTCTGATAGCAGTGCCTGAACGTAATTACGAGACTTCTAACATTAGCAATCTGAGACGTTGGCAAGTTACACAACGCATGTTGCAAGACTTTTGGAGGCGATGGTCAGATGAATACTTGGTTCATTTGCTACAGCGTTATAAATGGACAAAAAATATTCCGGAACCAAGTATCGGAGATGTAGTTTTAGTCAAGGAGGATAACTTACCTCCTGCCCGTTGGCTTTTGGGCAAAGTCATAGAAAAGCACCCTGGTTTGGATAAAGTTACACGAGTGGTGACCCTCAAGTGTAACGGATCTTCAATCAAACGACCTACGTCAAAATTGTGCATTTTGCCAATTGCAAAATGATGTAAATCTTATATAGTACAAGTTAAGATTTGGTTAAGCTATTTTATGTAAATTGCCATAAATTTAGACAAGTTTATACAGTCCACAAAGTATTGTAAGTTAGATTAGTTTTAAGTTTATATAGAATATAAGTTTATAAAGAATCATAATTTTTGTATCAAGAGATTTCTTACGTCATCACTTGTCGTTGCACACATAATTATTGTTTTTCTAGTTTGAGCCCCTGACCTCATGGTGGGCGGTTTAGTGTTATGAAGGACATATCATAATGTCCTTGGTGGGCGGTATGTTCGCATTCAATTAGTGCAACAAATGTTTTATAAAAATTAGTTCCGTTTTTTCTAACTAGATGGCGTTGTTAGTTTAGACCTCATTTTCGAATCGCGATGTTAAGATTCTCCGCCAGTTATATATAGGTTTTGTCATTAATGTTTTTGTTGAGTTTGAGTATTGAGATCACGCTAAGATCTGAATTGATACTAAATACATCCTACTATCCGGTATCCGGTGTTTTATTTATCCGAGTTCCGCGAAGTGTTCTTCAAATACACATACTTGAATTGAAAAGACAGTTCTCTATGTATCAAGTTCTAACTAAAGGTTTTTTTCTCTAAATGATCCATATGACCTTAAAACAAGCAATTGTTGTTTATATGTATATATATACACGCTTTTGAAAAGAAAAAGGGCACCTAAGAAAATTTAAATTCTAAGGTTGATTTGAGTTAATTAAATGACATTTAATTATTTGATGTAGTCTGTATACTTATAATCGTGTACATTAATATGCGGGAAGCGAATTCAGGCAATCTTTTTTTTTTTTTTTTTACATGGCCAAACAATTTGAAGTGGTTGGCAATAAAGACAAAGAAGATTTTTTTACTTTTAATAATTAAATAAAGTTACAAATGTAAAAACCTAATAATGAGTGTGACCTCCTCTTGCCAAATCACAGTTTGAATCCTGCTTGCATGCTTTCCACGATGTTTTTTGTAAAGTTTTGATGAATATGTTCCCACTCTTCTGCAATGACTCTTTTTAGCTCCCTGATGTTTTGTGGAGCAGGTTGCACTGATCCTACCCGTCCCTTTAGAACATCCCAGACAAGCTCAATTGGATTGAGGTCAGGACTTCGAGGTGGCTAATCTAGACGACGAACGGTGCGGGCGAGCATTGTCGTCCATAAAAATGGAATCTTCCCCAAGTGCAGTCAATGCGGATTGAGCATATGGAATTAGGACTTCCATTATGTACCGGTGTGCATTTAATGTTCCATTTTCAATGAAAACTAACTCCGTACGCTCCGTCGAATTAATTGCTGCCCAAAACATAACGGAGCCTCCGCCATAAGGAGTGATTTCTTCGAAACACACTTCCGCGTAGCATTCCCGTGGTCTTCGCAGCACTCGTTGGCGTCAGTCCTCTCCACACAAAGAGATTCTAGCTTCATCAGAAAACAATATTTTATTCCAGTCCTCCAGAGTCCATGAAGCACAGTTTCGAGCAAACTGAAGTCGAGCAACACTGTGCTCACGGAGTAATTTAGGGCCCCGAGCCGGGCAGTAACTCCTGATATTGGCAGCCAAAAACCTCCTCCTGACCGTCCACAAGCTAACTTCTACTCCTCTTACTTCTTCAAGGCCGTTCTTCAGGTCCACATTTGACGCCTTACGATTCCACAATGCCTGACTCCCAAAAAGCGGTCATCTCTTGGTTCTGTGCATCGTTTTCTTCCAGTATCGGGTTTTCTTCCAGTATCGGGTTTTCTTTTGACCGAACCGGTCTCTTGATACCGTTACCAAGTCCTCTGGACAGTTGAACGACTCACATTTAGCAGCTGAGACACGTAAGTTTGCGGACAACAAGTAGGGCTATAATTTTACCGGCTTTTTTTTAGCCGGTTTTTCTTTTAGGTGCTTTATCACTCATATCAAAAAGTGGTATTTAATATGAAAAGAAAGATTAAATTGTTTAATTTGCAGAAAATATCCAAAAAGGTTTAAAATTTTAGTAATCAGTAAAAAAATCGTTTCTGCAATTCGCGCCATTAGTAAAGCAATTTAAAATTAATCAATATTTTATACCATTCCCCATCTAAAATATTATTTTACTCACTGAAAACAGTAAAAAAAGCATTTAATCACCGTTTTGGTGTTTACATTTAGAACACACCAATATATATTTGACTTCAATGCAACCTACTTGCGCATAAAATACTCGATACAAACTTCTTGTGCAAAGAATATTCGAATTTCAAACTCCTTTGTCGATTTCATTTTGAGTTTGTTTATATTTAGGATTTTGAGAATGATTTTGATTTTGGTTTAGGATGTTTAGTAGATACTTATTTCGATTGTAATTCTAATATTAATTGCTTTGGTGTTTAATTAATTATAATTATATAACGTAACGGAGGTGGTCACTGGCCCCTGAAACACAGGTGCTGTTTACCATAGCTCAACTTCAATTTACAAAAAATGTGAAACTCTGAGTTTCTCATTTTTTGTAAATTTTGAAGGTAATAAACCATTTATTTAATTATTATTATTCTGCTATTTATTATTGTGCTTTTGGCTTAAATCCTTATTTTTCTCGTAGTCATGGTATAAATTCACATTCGGTAGGAATAGCGTGTTTTATTTTCGAACCAGTTCAGAGCTCGGTCGCTCAGGTACTTTATTTAATAAGGAACACCAACGACCCATTGCATGGACACTTAACCAGCTTGATCATTTTAATTCTATTCAAAGTTAAATATATTTTTAAGTGTCATTTTTGCATTATAAAAATGTGTTGGATTAGTTTGCGTACTCTGGTGTTATGTGCGTTAGGTAACCAGGCTCCTCCGGGCGTCAGCAGCAGCAACAAGACTGGCAACAGTGGAAACAACCGCACCGCCCCCCCACCCGCCGTGCGCAGCAAGCCCATAGACATACAGCCCCCCCGCAGCAATAAGAATGTCGCCCACGCCGGTAAGTGTGGCAGCAGCAAGCCCATAGACATAAGCCAACCTGCATCTCTCCAAGTAGCAAAAAAAAAAAAATATGTAAAAAGTATGTCGGGGTGCATGAGCACTGGCATCTAGTTTTATGTTCTGTCCAAAGTCGCTAAGTCAACATTCTTTGACGTAACGTAATGAGGGTGGCAAAATTACATAATTAATAGTAGTAATACCCCTACCTTGTAAATATTTGAACCATTCCGGTTTTTGTCTTACCTATGATTCGGATCGAATGAAATGAGCATGCCATTTTCATAACTTATTTTGTGTGTAAGATTTACTGCCTTATATCTTATTTAGGAAGGAGTATTTGAGCCTTCATCATCATCTATCTACATAAAAGCGAAAGGTCACTTCACCTATCACGAAATATCTAAAACCGCTTGACGTATAAAGATGAAATTTTGCAGGGAGGTGGTTTATAGTTATTAGACGTCCGCTAAGAACGGATTTTTCGAAAGGGCCGGATTGAGGAGGTCTAAGGGCTCTCGCAATTTTGTATGAAAGTCCTTCATTTTTTGTGCCAAAAACTTGAAATTTGACAGGAAAGTAGTTTATAGTTAGTAGACGTCCGCTAAGAACGGATATTGCGACAGGGATTAAGGAGGTCTAAGGGCACTCGCAAGTTTGTATGAAACTCCTTCAATTTTTTGTGATACCAACTTGAGATTTGGCAGGAAGGTATTTAATAGTTGGTAGATTTAGGATGGATGATGGTAGGTCCGCTAAGAACGGCTTTTGGGACAGTTTCGGATTAAGGAGGTCTAAGTACTCTCGCAAGTTTGTATTAAAGTTGGGCTTTTTTGTACTACCGTCCTGAAATTTTGCAAATCTAGAGATTATGAGTTGGAGACATAAGCTAAGAAAGAATTTTGTGATAGCCTGGATTAAGGGGTCTCGCAAGTGTATATGAAATCCTTGGCTTTTTGTACTTGAAAATTGGTAAAGAGATAGAATGTAGTTAAGACATGTCAGATAGGAACAGATTTTATGACAGGGCCGGTTTAAGGGAACATAATCGTTTTTGCAACCCTATGTGTTCAACAAACATTTATTGATGACGTATAATACAACAAACAGAAAATACAACAAAATTTAGGTTACCTATCACAAGTTCGAAAAATGTTTGACCGAATTTCATTTCACCTAAAACTTTTCAACTATTATCGATTCGTTTCGATTTAGGTCTGCAGGGTAACTAAAGTAACCTAACATGAAGGAGATGTCGGGAGATGAGTTTGCTCGCTTTGCTCGCTCACTTCAGCTCCCGTCATCCCCTTCGAACCTAACCTATCCGTGTCGGGATGCCCTAAATTTCCGAGCTCGCTTCGCTTGCTCTTGGACTAATACGTTGAAATAATTAATTAATAAAAATGTCTAATGCATGACCGTTGTTAATAAATCATTTGCATGAAAACTCAAAATAAATACGTCAACACAGACAAAAATGCGTGAAGTCGGTTTTGCAGGGATTCGTTTCTGTCACAAAGTTTTGTAGCACAACATATTGACGTTTTTTTGATTGAATTTTATATTGAAAATGCTAGCAGATAGCCGGGTATATATTTGTGACAAAATAATATGCCGTAAAATCTTGTTTCGGTGTGGTGAAAATATGGCAAATAAATCATTTGGCAAATGAAAAAAGTTCAATAGAGGCTTCGGCCAAAAGCAAAAAGTTATTTTGTAAATCGGCGAAATGCAGTTCGGTAAAATAATACATATGCCACATGATACCTCGATGATCTGAAAATATGTCAAATAATGCATATAGCAAAAAAGACTTCGGTCAATAGTTTTCGGTAAAATGAAAGACGAACAAAAAAACATCGGAAAAGTGATCGGTTCCTCAAAATTAATTCAAATGAAGATGGGTATTTATATATTATAAGTTATAACATTTACGTAGGTAAGTAGTTTCATCAAGGGATTGCTGGAATATTTTTTTGTCTAATCCCCTGGGAAAACAACAACGAAAATAATAAAAAAAAACGATGACATTTAAACACATCGAAAATGCCACAGTCTTTCGAAGTTGTCGTATTTTCGCTGTTATTATTTTGGTGCAGCATTTTTTGTAAATCGGTGATCAACTCAGGTTTAACAACTGTGATAATTTCACAGCGGTGGTCTATATAGTTAAGACATGTCAGGTAGGAACAGATTTTACGACAGGGCCGGTTTAAGGAAATATAATCACTTTCGCAACCCTATGTGTTCAACATACATTTATTGATGACTTACAAGCTTGTATATTATAATACAACAAACAGAAAATACAACAAAATTAATGACACACATGTGTGTGTAGTTCCGTTATTTTCTTTTTGTTCGCTGATTTACAAAAACTGCTGCACCAAAATAATAACTATATCAAAGATTTTAAAAATGTGGTGGATAGAGAGGTTTTACAAAAATAAAAAACTCAATTTTTTTTTTCTAATTGGTGCCTTAAAAATGTTGCTTAGTGTGATAAGCATATTTTGTTTACTGTACAATATAAAAATTGTTTGCGTTAAACATCAATAAACTTTATTTCATCATAACCACGCGGACGAAGTTGTGGGCAACAGTTAGTCTATGTATATAAAAGCGACAGGTCACTCATCACGAGATGTCGAAAACCGCTTGACGTTTAAAGATGAAATTTGGCAGGGAGGTTCCTCAACTGACGTAAGCCTGCACTTAGAAAGGATTTTTGGAAATTCCACCCCAAACGGGGTAAAAGGGTAGTTGAAAGTTTCTGTGAAATTTCTACGCATTCATGTATTTATTGGTTTTTGAAAATTCTACCCCTAAGGAGGTGAAAAGGTGCAAATTTGTTAGGATTATCTATTTGACACTTGGCAAAAATACTAACCTAAGTAAATAGTAAAGGTTTTCATTACTAGTTTTTCGAAACTACTCCTAAAAGACGATTTAGGGAAATTCTTCCTTTAAGGGTGTGAAACTAAAAAGTCAGTGAAAAAAAAAATCAATCTTTTTTAGTGCAGTTCATGTGAGTGTATTCATTTTCTTTGGGAAATGGTGGTGTTGCAGGTAGCTACGGCAACACTAGTTCTACGCCGAAGGGTCGCGGCGGAGCGGGTGGGGGCGGGGGAGGGGCGGGGGGAGGGGGCGCCGGCCACGACAAGGCGCGTCGCCGCAACGAGGCGTGCTTCGGCGAGTTGGCCGACGCCGAGCTCGACAACGACTTCGACTTCGAGGGCAACCTCGCGCTGTTCAACAAGCGCGCCGTGTGGGAGGAGCTGCGCAATGCGCACAAGCCGGACGTGGTGCGGCACGCCGATGACGTGGGCAAGTTCCGGCACGACGAGAACGTGCTGGGGCCCGCGCCGCCCGCGCGCCGCGCCATCGCCGTGCCCGCCGACCTGCGCGCCGGCCCCGACTACGTCACGGACGAGGGGCTCAGCGTGCCCGCCGTGACCGGGCGCCTGCGCGCGCGCCTGTGGGCGGCGCTGGCGCGGCGCGGCCTGCGCGCTCAGGCGCACACGCTGCTGGCGCGCGCCGCCGCCGACGTGGCGCTGCGCCTGGTGGGCGGCGGGCGGCGCCTGGACCCGCGCAACGCGCACCAGAGACCGACCGTGGTGGCGCTGGCGGGCGCACACTCGGCGGGCGCGGCGGGGCTGCAGGCGGCGCGGCTGCTGGCGTCGCACGGCGCGCGCGCGCTGGCGCACGTGGCGGCGCCGCTGCCGCGCGAGCCGGCGCCGGCGCTGGCGCAAGAGCTGGCGGCGGCGGCGCCTGGTGGCGTGACGCTGGCGCCGGGGCTGGCGGAGCTGCCCAGCGCGGACCTGGTGCTGCTGGCGCTGTACGACCCCGTGCTGGACGACCCGCAGGAACAATACCAGTCAGTACCGATGCATTTCACTTGTCGTCACCAGGTGGAACAATATATTTCATTGTTTGAGTATCGCGTCTGTTAGTCTGTCCTACTAGAACATGCAACATAACAGGGTGGCTGGTAATTTGGTATAGTTTTTTAAATGGATAACACATCTAGTTTGGACATGAGCTAGATATGAATCGGTATTTTGTAGAGAAACTGAAGCCTTCTCATATGATACTACTTAACCTCGTAATTCCAATTAAAATTTCAAATCTCATTTGGGGCCCGTCCTTGCATCATAATCCCCACGCTACAGCAGTCCACTGCTGGACATAGGCGCCGCACCGAGCGCTACCACCGTTCCATGTAATCTTTGCATGTCGTCTCTTTCGTTTGTTGATTAGTGACCGCCACTCAAGAACTCGAGGGATCGTCGATTCTTCGGCTAACACGGCTGATCATTAACACTTTACCTTGCTCGATAAGCTAAGACGAGCCCGTTAGTTCTCTGCCAGATCACTTTACTCTGGATTCGATTCCTCAAATAGACTCCAAGCATGCGCGCCTATCCTTAAAGTTATATACCAGCCTTACCGTGAGTTTCCACCGAAGTTTATACAGGCAGGATGCCCTTATTTTTAAGTCATAAGTCATTTGTTTAACATAGGTACAATAATAATGGTATATCAAGGTAATAAAAAGTGTGCTTTGTTATGCCAGAGGGCGTACAAATGTTTGTAAGTAATGCATAAAAAATCAAGCCAGCCAGGTCTCAATAATTAAATAAAATAAGCCTGGACAGTAAAAACAAATATTGTAGAATCTTTGGGCTCTGTAAATTACGTGAAAATAAGACTGGACGAAGTTTTCCAAACGCTGACCAGTCTAGCTGAAGTCTTCTGTTAAGCTCCTGTTCTCTATGTATAAAATGCAGTAACTTTGATATTATTCAAGTGGAGGCCGATGCGCACACAAAAATAAATCAGGTCTTTTAGCTTGTTATTACGAACATGAACATTTTGAATGAACAACTTAACAAGGTATAGGTGGTTCGTGTTCCCGGTGGCGGCGCCTCAGTGCTACTAGCTCGAGCTAATTTGCTACGATTTTGACCTCGATGACTTTGTCTTAATTCTAAATTAGATTGTTTTCGAACATTTTAAGTTAGTAACATGTGTCATATTGATGAGTGTTAGTGTGACTGAATGAGTGAGCAGTGAGTGTGCGCATTCGCAGGGCGGCGCTGGCGTGGGCGGCGGCGGGGCGCGGCTGCGTGGTGTGCCTGGAGCCGCCCGGGGCGGGCTGGCAGGGGGCGCTGGCCAGCCGCGCCTGCGTGCTGGGTGGCCTGCCGGGCGCGCTGCCGGCCGAGCTGGGCGTGCTGTACCTGGCGGACGTGTGCGTGCCGCCCGCCGTGTTCGCTGAGCTGCACTGCAGCTACCGGCCGCCCTTCGGCGCCGCGTCCGTGCTGGCGCTGCACCGCGCCACCGAGCACGACTGATGCTCAACACTTCCTGCCGATGCCGACTACTCGTACAAACACTGCTGCCGCTCCGTGCTCTGTGGCGATCGCTTTTTTTTAAAAGTCATTATGCCTTGACTCTACATATGACTCACGATATATTTTCATTTTTGTTCCTATCTTAGTTTTTAGTCAGTTCTTAAGACCCACATTTTTTTTTTATAAATATAAAAGACGAAAACGTCGATTACGGCGTTTGAAAATTGGGATGAAAAATTACGTCGCAACTAAAATTATGCAATTCTTGGCATCTCAGCAATAGATCTAGCCGAGCGACACGTCGCCGTCGTATCAACCGCAATTGCCAAAATTTTCACAATTGTCTGTTAGCGCACATCTTAGGCTCAATGTACAGTTTCGCAGAACGGATTAGAAGCGCTTTACTGTAACAAAGCTAAATCTAGATACGAACCGAAGATTCGGTGGCGGGAGAATAGTTGCGCTTCCACAGATTCCCGCGGCACTGTACAGTGTGCACTGAGCCCCGCGGCACTGTACATTGTACTCTGAGCCCCGCGGCACTGTACGGTGTACACTGAGCCCCGCGGCACTGTACAGTGTACACTGAGCCCCGCGGCACTGTACACTGAGCCTTAACGTAGCTGTCGATGTGTCGACGACTCGCGCTGAACAACGAATAACTTATACATACATTTAATGAAATAAATACATTGTAACGAGCGCAATTCGAGATGCTCAAATATGTTTTGAAATACATGATAAGCTAGTATGATGATAAGTAATATTATTGTGATCGGTGGCCCCCCCCGGTCACCCCGGACTTGAGAGTGATGACTGCTACAGTGAGATTGAAAGTGAACGTAACTAAATATGTATTGTAATTATTGCTATCATGTGTAACTGTGCAGTGGACGACGTGGCTAATGATTGACATTAATTTGTGAGGTATATTTGCTTCTGTTATAATAATTGTAAATTTTCTTGTAATTAGATTGTGAAATGATTTTTGGAAACAGTGGGCTAAGTGCGAGTTTTCACTCGCGCTCGATATCAACGGAAACTTTAATTTGTTTTGAAATTGGATAAGCGTCATCTGGTGACAGTTAGGGGCATTATTTTGTAAACAAATGGATATAAGAGAACGTTTGCATTAACACGATTAAAAACTCGCACTACGACCCCAGGATATTGAAATGTATGGTGGACCGTGCTTCAGGTTATTAGCCCAGACAGAGGCTTGCATTGTTCGCAGGTACAGTCAGCCAGTCGTCAGTCGTCAGTCGCCAGTGACACTAGAGGTACGCAAGTCATCCTTACTGCCGCATGTTATGTGCGCTCCGTTGTAATCAAATCGTTTCCATCGATGTGCGGTAGACTGTACCTTCAAAAGCCTTCGATACAGAATGTTGTGTTTTAATTGCCATTAGAATGAATACACTTGCTGATGTTTGTTACGCTAATCTTTACAAAATTTTATTCAGTAGCTTGAGACTTGGTGCAATACAACTCTGAGAAAAAAAACACGTCGGTATCATAAGATGAAAATAATATAAATAATATGTGACATTCATAAGTCAAAATAAAATAAAAAAAATAAGTTTTTGTGAAAAGTCATGATTTCAAAAATGTATTTTATGCTTTAATTCATAAGGACTTGTTAGTTCCACTTTCAGCTAACGGGACAGGTTGGATTGTGGCCCTTTAACATAGTATTGCCCTGAACTGCCAAGGTGCTGAATATTAGAAGTAAACGCCTCAATACAATCTATTAGTGAAGCACGTGACAGCACTGACAACCCACACTTGACAGTGTACATCAGTCGTATGGCTGTGCTGCTGCTGCATACTTACTGCACAACTTAGCAATAATGTGCGTAGTCTGTGGACGCTGCGACACTTGTAAATATAACATAAATCCTCCTTGGTCGCTGACTAGACTAGTAGCTCAGGACACAACTGATGACAATTAATTTTTAATTAAGTGATTTAATTTTGTAAATTGCATTTAAATGAATTTTAATAAAATTGTTAGTTTCTTATATGATTTATTATTTAATTTTGTGCCTCTGATGTACAATCAGGATACCTATTTGTTTGTTTTCATGAGGTTAAGGTGGAATGTCACTTTCATGTCATGTCAACTTTAACGTGTATGTGATGTGACCGCAATGAAGCGAGTTCTCTGGATTTTGAGAATGTAAGCTATAAATGAGAGTATCAAAATCTCATTTAACATTTTCACTAGATACTATTTCTATACAAGTAAAATAAAAATAAAAAATTAAAACCCCCGACACATTTTTATTTCATGCTACATAATTTATCTTGTAGTAGACAGCACGCTTCGATCGGAAAATATTTATTTATAACTATTTACGAAGGTTGGTATAATGTATTTCGCGGCCGCTTTTTTATAGCATTCTAGATTTGGTCGGGTTACCATTACCACGCATAAATATTTTTTTCGATTATCTCGATAATTAATTAGTGCATAAGCAATGATATTCTAGTAAACAGTTACGTTATACACTCACAAAACAACCGAAAAAAGTGTTCCGTGCAGCAGGGCCGCACACATACACACTTTTCATTCATCTGACATTTCACTACAAGTTGAAAGGGATGGCTTGATAAACTCTATTTTATTGCATGTTACCTTTAGCATAATACCAGTGTAAACAATTGTTGGTGAACCAATAAATAAATAAATAAATAAATAAAACCAACAAGAAATAAAGAAACAGCTAGTGTTTGTCACTTGCGTCTGAATTTAAACAAACATTATACTGGCCACCAATGTATTAACCATCTCTTTTTTTTTTCTAACCTCCATATACCAGAATATTAGCACAGAATAAATACTTAATACATAATAGGAAAAAAAATGAAATAAATTTGTAAATTGAGGTGTATTGCGTACTTACATATGGTATGAGATACCTTCTGTTTTATGCACTTTGGTATCATAATTGGAACACTTTCTAAATTCACACGAGGGCATTTTTATTTAATTTTGTTTTTGCGTATCGCTCTTCGCCATGCGACACATAGACTAAAGACTATACGTCCCAATTAGGACGTATTCGAGTCTTCACAATGCGCGCGCTCATAACGTATCTGTTTACTAGAATATCATTGTGTACAAGTCTGAAATTTCACAGGTATGTAATTGAACTGTATATCTGATTATTGATATAAGATTCAGTTACCACTACTACAGGAAACTCGGTGAATCGGTCGTCAAATGACTCCGCTACGCGCCGTGGCTGGAACAAACTGAAGTTTCATCATAACTTCTTAATAACGTATAGGATACTAATGAAACTTCAGTACCATTTATAGGCAGTAATTGCCTATATAATAACATTTCAAGTAAGTGCTAGGACATAGTAAAGCATATTTCTATTTACTAAAATAACTTGACAACGGTGCATTATTGTGGATTATTTTCTTGCGTAACAAGTTATAATTAATTAAATTAGCCAGGTGTCATGTACTAAAATTATAATCATCCGTTTAGTCAATGCCAAGATGCAGCAATCGTGCAAACGTTTCCACAGCAGGCTTTTAAATAACTTCGCAACCATAGCAAATACAATTTTTTTTTTCAAATTGATATCTAATTATCTCTCCAGCCGGAACTGTTCTTATCTAATAATTAGAAAACTAGCGGCTTACCAAATGAAAAGTTTTATATCTAATAACCCTTTGCACTTAGATGACGATTTTCGACATTTTCTGGCTGGAGTAACGCACACGTTTTCACACTCTTAGGGGTTAAATTTCGAAATATCCGTCCTTAGGCCTTGCATATATTATGTAAACGGCCAATCTCGATTTCAGGTCGAACTAGTTTGTGCTAGGCTAAATCGGTTTATCGTACGCATGTCGCGCTATATTAGTTCAGTCTAGGACAAATTGTTTTGACTGATCTGAGTAAATGCCACCTGCAATGATCCAATGATGATGAATGGTAGCAGGCAGGTTGTTTCTGCTTGCGCTCATGGTAAAGAGGCGTGAGGTTTTGTATCTTAATATCTTGTTATAGATTATATCTGGAGATGAAAATGATGTAGCCTATTTGCTATTGCAGATTTTATATAATCTATAAGAAGATTATTGTTCTCTTGTGATAATAAAACAATTTTCATGCGGGCGAAGCCGCTTGCAGCAGCTAGTGTAATAAAACAAGAAAATGTAAGTCCATCGATTTATTTTGAAAAAAATTGAGTTCCTCAAAAAGCACATCATAGTTATTTGGACAACAGAACATGATTATGTTATGGCTTAACACAACAACACTATCGTACTACTTTACGTACTTATATACAAAGTGGCGCCGCTGCGCTGTTCAGTCGCGGCTTCGCTGCCCAGTGCCCAGTGCCCGGCCCCGGGTGGGTCTGACCGGGAGGCGCGCAGTATCGCCGATATTTACAAATTAATAATAAATACACCAACTTATTGTACGGAAGTGCCGCGACCGCGAGCACACGTTACAGACAGCAGACGATCGTGCATTCGCACGCGGCGAACAGTTCGCTCTCATTATTTATTTACATTGATTAGCATTCCACTCTGGTAACAAAGTATCACCGGTAGTCGGTACACGACATGAAACATACCCCAGCGACTGATGATTCTCTTGGCAGATTGTGCCCAAGCAGAATTTCTATGGCCGTAACGCTGCTAAAATGATGATAGTTAACAGTTGAATTCCTTGGCTTGTTACAATCATAGGTAAACTAGATGTCAGCTATTGGGGTCACCCGACGACAGTATTGATATCTGAAGCTGACGATGAGCACACCTTTTCAGCTGACCTCCTAGGACGATGCGACCGACGGTTCGCCAAATTATACCTACCACAATATTAATCTTTTTTTTTGAGAAAAATATTCATTTATAAGGGTATTTTTCTAATAAACACGATAAAAATATGTTGGATATAAAATATTGTGTACACTTTGTGTGCAACAGTCTTTGGTTGTCGAGATGGCGGTAGCCGTGAATTATATCTCATCACAATAATGATATCTAATATTGTTCACACCGTCGTGAGGCGGCAGACACGTGAGGCTTGTGACGTCCACGAGCCCCGCACGCCCTGTTAAGTACACGGGGAGACACCGATATAAGTCGCTATCCTACGGGATACAAATGATACAGACTAGGTAAACTGGTGTAAAAAAATGTCTAAAAAAAATCACGAAACAGAAAAAACAGTGGAAGTGCAAAGTAGGCACGTGGCACGCGTGCCACAAATACGCGCTGTTACGCTAACCTGATACGACTGGGCGTGTTCTAACATCGCTCGAGTTGCTATCGACAAATTTATTTTTCCGTAGCTCTTTAAACATAGATTGTTCAATTTTTAGAGCAAAATGATAGTACGAAAAAGAATTAAAAAAATGGAGGTGTTTCGTATAATCAGAAAACTATTTTCTTTTCTAATAAAATCTTAATTAATTTCAATATATCTACTAATAAGTTAATAGAACGTCTAGTTAAACTCAACCTTACGCGATTAAAATAATGTTCTCGCCAAACTTCTTGGCAGCCCTGAAGTTGGCTACAATGGCTGCGCAGTAGTAAATCTCATACAAAAACAGCACCGTTTCGTGCCTCGCGCATGCGGAAAGCCAACTTCAGGGGGGCGGCCCAGAAATTTGGCGAGAGCTATACTTCTCTACTCAATTAGTGAAGTAGTCGGGTCGGTAATTGATTTTATAGATAGATATCGATAAAAGAAAGTTAATATTTTATTGTATATAACATTCTTCATCTGCCTTTTAATGTTCTCACTGCTGGGACACAGGCCTCCTCTCTGTGAAAGGCAATGGGCCGTAATCCACCACGCGGGCCCAGTGCGGGCTGGTGGATGTCACATGTCTTCGAATTTTTGGTTCTAGGACATGCCGGTTTCCTCACGATGTTTTCCTTCACATTTTGAGAGCAGCGGTGATGAAACAATTTTGTTTTAACCTGGTGTATAATATAATATATAAAAGCGAAAGATCACTGTCTCACTCATCATGAAATATCGAAAACCGCTTGACGTATAAAGATAAAATTTGGCAGCGACGTGCCTCAAGTGACGTAAGTGCGCACTAAGAAAGGATTTTAGGAAATTCCATCCCTAAGGGTTACCCCCTTAAAGGGAGTTGGAAGTTTGTATAAAATTTCTAGTTTGTTAATTTGACACGTAAAATTTTACATTTACCCTTTTGATTTATAATAACAATTGAAGTATTTATTGGCTTTTGTAAATTCCATCCGTAAGGGGATAAAAAGGGAGTTGAAAGTTTGTATGAAATTTCTACAGATTATAAGTTGGACACGTGAAATTTTAGATTTACGCTGTTGGTTGATAATAAGAATTTATACCATTCCCTCTCTAAAAAGCTCATTTTATTCACTGAAAACAGTTGTTGTTTTGGTGTTTGAATTTAGAACACACCAATATATATTTGACCTCCATCTCAATGCAATACAACCTACTTGGTTGCGAATAAAATACTCGATACAAATTTCTCGTGCATAGAATATTCGAATTTCAAACTCCTTCGTCGATTTAATTTTGAGTTTGTTTATATTTAGGATTTCAATAATGATTTTGGTCTAGGATGTTTAGTGAATACTTATTTGGATTGTAATTCTAATATTAATTGCATTGGTGTTTAATTAATCATAATTATGTAACGTAATGGATGTTGTCACTGGCCCCTGAAACACAGGTGCTGTTACCTAGCTCAGCTTCAATTTACAAAAAATATGAAGCCCTGAGGTTTCTCATTTTTTGTGAATTTTGAAGGTAATAAACCATTTATTTATTTATTATTATTCCTTATGCTTTTGGCTTAAATCCTTCTTTTTCTCGTAGTCATGGTATAAAATGTATTAAGCAACTCTTGAATAAAACGGATTTATATCGAGGGCCATGAATCACTCGCTGTTCGTGATTCATCTATGGTCCTCGCTTTAAAACCGTCCTTTATTATAGTATAGTATTAGTAACATAATATACTATTATGTATTTATTGGTTTTTGGTAAAGGGGTAAAAAATAAGGTTGAAAGTTTGTATGAAATTTTTACAGTTTATAAATTGGATACTTGAAATTTAAGATTTACGATCTTGGTTGATAAAAAGAATTCATTATATTTATTGGTTTTTGGAAATTCTACCCCTAAGGGGATGAATAGGGGTTGAAACTTTATATGAAAATTCTTCGGTTTGGAAGGTAAAACATCTGAAATTGTTGGTAAATAAAAAAACAATGAGTTCCTTTTTTAACCCTAAGGGAGTTAAAGAGGTTTGAAAGTTTGTATACAATTTCTACAGTTTGGCAGTTGGACTTTTAGATTTCTACTCTTGGTTGAGAAAAAGAATTTACGTATTTATTGGTTTTTGGAAATTCCACCCCTAAGGAGGTAAAAGGGGGTTTGAAAGTTTGTGTGATATTTCTAGGCTTTTAAGTGTGACACGTGAAATTAAAGATTTACGCTTTTGGTTGATAAAAAGAATTCATGTATTTTATTTTCGATAGGCTCGCGTTTGACCACTACCTCGCCTAATGGTAAGCGATGATGTGGCCTACGGTGAAGCACGCGTGCCTAGTAGTTTATTGGTTTTTGGAAATTCTACCCCTAAGGAGGTGAAAAGGCGGAAATTTGAAACTTGGCATAAATCCTAACCTAAGCAAATAATAACGGTTTTCATTATTAGTTTTTTAAAACTACTCATTAAAGACGATTTAGGGGGTGTTAAAGATTTTTGAAGAATTTTACTGTACAGGGCTTCTTTTTATGATGTAGGAAAGCAGTAAGAAGAGTTTTTGGAAATTCAATCTTTAAGGGGGTGAAACTAAAAAGTCATCTGTAGCTTAAAATATGGATCACGCGAACGAATTCGCGGGCGACGTGCTAGTAGGTAAAGTATATAGGTATAGATATATAAATTGAATGTCGCCTAACATTCATAAACAAAATTTATTTTAAGAGGTGTTGTAGGTTGCATAGATGCGAAAATGTAATCAAATTTTTAAATAATAACTTAATTATTATAATGTTAATAATAATTACGTTATTAATGCTTGAGACGCGTTGCATTGACCAGCCAGTCATTTCAGTGTAAGATCATTCATAAAAACTTCCACACCGCCATGCCGCGCCGTCGCCCGCCTCAATGATAATTAAATTAGTACATAATTTCAAACATATTTTATTTATAAAAAGTACCCAGTAATATCCTCACAAATAAAAAAAGAATTTATCAATTTATTAAGTCGTATGTTTTCGAATTAAGAAATCGGGTATCTATCGCAATGTATTACTGTGTGCTTAGTCAGAGTTTTTTAAAGTACTCGTGATAATGAAAACGATCTTTAATGTCAAAATCTATTAAAAAAAGAGGTTTCTCTTTACCGTCCCCAGACAGCGCTTATCCAATTGCAATACAAATTAACGTTTGCGTTAACGCGATTGAGCGTGAGTAAGAACTCGCACTAAGGCCTCTGCACTGTTGTGGCCTTGGTCGAGTAGCAGTAGAAGTCGACATATGATGTGAATGTCAACCTTACGAAAAACGCAATTAAGTTTATAATTGCGACCACTGATAATACCGCAATCGAATCTAGTTTTTTTAGATTCCAAAAAGTCGGAAGTACTTATACTTTCTGCACTAACGCAAATTTAAAGAGTAAATATGGAGATTTCTTTCCAGATGTAGGATCTGTGACTTAATATGCTAGTATTGACTAAAATTTAAAGACAAATGAAACGAATGACTTATTTGTAGCGCATTATATCATGTTTTTTCTGTTCCGTGAAAAAAATCGTTATAAAATGATTTGTAGAAGTTAGTGAGTACAAAATAGAAGCTCCTGTGACGTCGACAGTACAATGTGAGGCTTACTCTACGTGAGTGACTGTGACGACACTGCACACAGTGCGCACTCACCCGCCGGCGACACACACACACATACACACACACACACACACACGTCACACAACGTAGCCTCATCCTGTGAGTACACCATATAACCTTACCGATAAATATTCCCACGTAATAAAACTTACAACATAACTAATCAGTAGGTCGCGCCGCGCCGGGCGGCTACGCGCTACCTAATACTAACGAATACTTAACTAGCCGACACACGTCGGACTGAAGACGCCGACTGACGGCTGACGACTGCCGACTGACGACTGGCCGAGCGTCGAGCGAGCTGTGCGTCGTAGAGTTCCGGCAACGGAAACTTAAACATGATTCACAAACGACAACTTCGTAAAGATTCATACAAAAGGTGTTCGTGGCACGCTACAGGTCGCGTTCGCGCTCGCGCTGGTGCGGCGCGGGCGGGGGCGCGGGCTGGGGCGCGGGCGGGCAGCCGGGCGGCGCGCCGTTGGGCTGGACGGGCGCTGGCAGCACGTCTGCGTGTCCGGTGGCGCGGCGGATGAGCTTGTGCGTGTGGTCGCGCAGACGCAGCAGCTCGTCCTGGATGCGGTCGGTGATGGCCTTGCGCGTCTCCTCCTCGCTCGCGTTCGCGCTGCGCAGCCTACACACACACACATATGACTACAACATATGGTCATACTTTATAAATGCTTGAGATGAGAGCAATGAACTGTTAAGTTTTTTTTATTATTATCAATAGGCTCGCGCTTGACCACTATCTCACCTGATGGTAAGCGATGATATGTTTATTTACGCCGAAAACTTATTACATGGAGGCGTCGCTTAAGTTTGCAAACTTTTAAAAGAACAAAATGAATCTGTGATATGTGTATTAGCGTAGTCAAGTACTGACTTGTCGAGCAGGTGGTGGATCTGGATGGGCTCGCCCACGTTGAGGAACACGTGCTTGCGGAATTTCAGCAGGTAGGGCTCGCTGTTGGGCAGCACGGCGTCCAGCCCCTCGTGCCACACGGGCACGATGAGCGGCGCCGGGCCGCAGTCCGCCACCAGGCGGCCCACGCCCCACTTGAAGCGGATGTGCTCTTTGCTGACGTTGACGCGGCCCTCGGGGAAGATGTGCACCCACTCGCCGCGCGACAGCCGCTCCACGCAGAAGTCCATGGCGGGCTGCACACACAGACGCACGTCACACACACGGCCCGGGGTCAGGGGCCCGGGGCGACACTCCGCCGCACACGCCACACTCACCTGGTAGACGCCGGCGCCGCGCACCACGGGCACGCACTTGCCCAGCGCGAAGAAGCACGAGTGCAGCGCGTTGGTGAAGCAGATGTCGTGCGCGGCCAGCGACCAGCGCATGCGCGCGCGCGACGTCAGCGTGCCCATGTTCAGCACGCCTGCGCACAACACAACACACATCATTGTACAAGCTGTCGTCTGCCTGAGGCACTGCACGGTGCGCTGCATGTGGATTAGGACTAGGGCGGTTTTCATGATGATGTGGAAATGAGTTTTTTTAGCAAAAGCGTGTTGACTCGACTTTATAGCGCTTGTACGCTAAAACTTTTAATTTTACTAAAAAAGGTTATTATATAGGAAACCTTCTCTGGTTTAATTTATTACTATTTTCATCGTTAAATGAGTCAGAGTTTTTTAGGCGCCAATTTTCGCAAGAGGCAAATCAGAATTTAGGTAAAAGCAAGTTGAATTCTCAAAACGCCCGGCAAAATTTCCAGGCCATAACCTTAGTTTTTTTAAGCACCAAATGACTGTAGACTGTACTACATACATAATAATTATAGTAACTGGCATGTGAGTATGAGCACCTCATGTTGAGCGTATTCTGCGTGATGCCATACCACTAACACTAACATTAGTCTATTTTGGCAGATTATCGTGCAGATAGTCTTATTCCCATGCAGATCATTTACCCTCTTATTAATAAACACAGAATAAAGTTATTCCAAATTTAAACCGATGAAAATGTATGGTTATTGCTTTGTTATTCCTGGTTTAACTTTATTCCTTGTTTATTAATAAGGGGGTTAAGGAACAGGCTGGTTTGTATTACTTTGTGTTCAGCGCTAACTTAAGGCCTGCAGTGACTCGCACCACACGCAATCAAAAGCATCGCGAGCTCGTTGTTAGTAAACAGAGTCTGTAGGTAACTAATAATGAACGTCACACCGTTACTGGCTGCGCAGTGCGCGTGGCACAATGCCTTCTACACGAGAATACAACGAGCGTGCTGTTCCGAGCCGCTCTTTGGTTAGGCAACAACACATAGGTATAGCTGCTGGCGGCGCCCGGACGTGGTGTTCCGTTGCTTCCGCAGACACTATGCTCTTATTTCTCAGTTTTCTGCATCAGCTATCAAGGCCACTGTTAGCATGCATGCTCAAAAGAAAACCGGATAGGTTACTAACCTACTAAAATTTTTGAACCGTTCTTACACTCTACATTTTCTTTAAACTTATCTGAATACCTAAGCATCATTACGTAAAATAAAAATACTGAGTTAAACCCAACTAAAGAGCTGTCCATTCAGTTTCAGGCCGACACTTGATGAGCGGCACTGTCTTCACTGTCATTCACAAAAGATAACATTCGTCATTCGGTGTTGTGTCACAGAGCATCGTCAGTCGCCGCGCGTCGTCGAGCTTTGTTCGCAGCAAGAAAAGCATTGCGTTCAGTGACGGTCATTGTGACGCAGTTACAATAGGCGTTAAATAATGTGCCGGCGCGACAGTGCGTGTGTGTCGGACTGTCGGGTGTCCGAGTGCGCTCATCTGACTACTCGAGTCATTAGGAACCTCGCCTGATCGCTGCTCGAGTGACGTCACAGATACACGATGATGACTTCAAGTACAAAACGCATGCAATTTGTCATTGACTTGACTCATTTACTGTTATTTTGCTGATAAGCTATTTTATCAATGATCGGCGCTTATCAGAATAATGCCTACTCATTTTTCTAGCAAAGGAAAATACTAAATCATAAAAGAACTTAATTTAGAGATGATAAACAAACAATTATCGAATTCTTATTATAGTTTAAATTTTGTCGGGATCGGGCATGTATGTCACGTGTTCAGTCGTGCTGAGTCCTGAGCACTGAGCAGGGGCTGTGGCAGGGGTGAAGCGGCAGGTCGCGGGGAGCTAGGTGTGGCCGCGCCTCGCTGACGGCTGTTTCGCTATTCATTATGATAAAGGGCAAGGCCGCAGCCGCCGCAGGGGAAGCTTACACTTTGTTGACGTGACTCATGAACACAATGAAGGTTAAACTTAGCTGTAAGTTCCACAGAAGTGATAACTAGATAGAACAGATGATAATTATTATTACGGTCGATGGCTAATGTTGAGATCACTGTACCGCTCAGATTCCCGTGCGTAGGCAGGTTAATAGATTTGGCATTGTTTTTGTGAGTAATATACGGTATTATTTGTTCGATTATCTAAGTGTACCTACTTATTGAGAACGCATGAAATATAAAATATAATAAACTTCAGGAATTGATTAAAATACAATTCAGATATCATGAAAACTAACAATTCTCAATTTTTTGAAGCGTTTCTCTTGCAGCAAGCGAGAGCTAAATAGAGAGGAGTGGAGGTTGCTATACCGACGAGTACCCGCACTACAGTTATGGATGATTGTGGGGAAATACAAAGCAGGAGGTTGTCAAATGTACGAGTTCTGAAAGCCTATGGTCCTCCATGATCAGTGAGTATAGAACAGATTCCCATGTTGTGTGGAGCGTGGCGTACTGACCCCAGAGGCCGGGATCGTCGAAGCACGAGTGGTGGTTGGACACGGTGAGCAGCGGAGTGCCGCGCGGCCGCCGCACCGCCGCCGCCAGCGCCTCGCGGTTGTACACCGTCGTCTTGTTCAGGAACTCTGCAACACACCACACATTCCGTACAGACTAACCTTCTTCATTATTTCAAGTTAGTACAACAATAGCACATAGCAGTGGCGTAACTTTAGTGTTCAGGGCCCTGGTGCAAAAACGAATTTGGGTCCCCCATTGGACATTTATTTGGTGGATTATTATCTTTGAAATGACAAGGTACTATAAATTATAGATTTATTTAAGTACATATATAAAAAAAAAATAATTAAATAAATAAATATATAGTCATTTGTGTAATTGTTCATGCACAGTTTGAATCAACTTATCAATTTTAGTTGAATGGGATGTTCTTGCAATGAGACAAAAACATTGTAAATTAATAATTGGATAAAATACTTATTAAAACCTCACCAAATTGATTGCTTAATCTGGTATGTTGAAGCAAGATATGATAAGAAATTGTGGAGCAATAGATAAAGTGAGAATCTAAGTGTAACCTAATATGAGTAATTAGGTCATCGGGAACCAGTAGGTGATAACACACACCACTATTTACATACTATGTTATTCAACAGTAATCATTTGAGAAGCAAGCAAACCATTATATTTGCTAGTTATATTTAAATAATATTTCTTTGTGATGTTCTAATAGCCAGTATATTGAGGAGTGTGAACATTTAAAGATTATAAATATTTGTCCCTGAGCTTATATTTAGAGCACCACTGTGACTAGAAGGCACGGTGTGTTTGTGTGTTGTGGAGTTTGATCTTGACTTACTTAACCTCTTCATTAGACATTAAAAATGTATAATATATTATGTTGTTGCATAACTAATTCAAGGCTAATTGAAATGAAACAATGTTATTTTATTTTACAGGGTTCAGCTGTACATCTTATTTAAGTCTTAGTTTTAATATTGACCTAGTTGAATAACAAGTTTTATGATTATCTTTGTGAGGTCACTAATGCACCAGTTCATTAGTAAATGAGAGTGATGAGTGTAGTGTAATGGGGTCAGGGACCGGCGGCCCCGCAGTGCACGCGGCCACATGCAGCCGCAGCAGGCTACCTCGGGTGAATGTTGCCTCAACACAGTTCATTTGTATTAGTAGTTTATGCAGACAACTAGTTATATGAATAATTACTGTACTTTGTGAACCTGAATACAGTTACAAACTGGTTCAACTATAAATATTTACTAGAATATTTAAATGTGAGCTCTGATGCAGTAGGTAGGTATCACATCTAGATATTTGATTTAACATTAATTGATAGCAAAAGTCAATGCACTGTGTGTCATTCAAAACAAGAATATTTAATATACATTATTAAAATGCAGGATGCGAGAGTTCCCTCTTGACGAAGACATGTGAAAGTTTGCATGCAAATATTGTATTTGTAAGTTGACATTGAATCTAATGACTTCTACTTGAACTAAGGTTAAGCAGTAACAATTTAAAAACCATTCAATTTATATTACTGTTGGACTAGATAATAACTCGCAACATTCATTATAACAGCGGAGTCGCGTGTGCGTCGTAAGCAACAAGTTACAGGTGCGCTGATGTAAGGGAATCCGTCCCCACTACTTTCAAATGTTAATTACGCATTAAAAATCGCGCGATAATGAGATTAAAAAAAAAATGCAGTATAGGTAACTCAGCTAGCACAAAGTAATCGTTTAAGATATTTAATTTCACTCACCAATGATAATTTTGCTAAATAAACCGACGACGGCGACTGTGATAGAGCTCGCGCAGTACCACAGCCTCCCTGGGTTCCGCAGCCGCGGGATGATCCACCCGATGTCGTAGCCCATGGTCGCGGCGGGAGCGTACCAGCACGACAAAACACTACAACAACATCATTACTGTGATTAACTCTATATAAAAAACGATTTTACTCCCGAAAGCCAACACTCGTGCAACCTATTGTGCGAAATGTATGACAATGACATGACATGACAGACAGTCAACGATGACAGAAACGTCGCTGACGCTATTTAGACGGTGTTGCTAAGAATGAAATAGATGGTTCGTTCAAAAACACAATCTTATAGGAACGTGTGAAATAATAACATGTTGCAGTCCGGAGTATGTTGAGTACAGGTTAACAGACTAGTATACATAATTATCATCTATCATCATCTTCCTGCCCTTGTCCCATGTTATTTGGGGTTGGCGCAACACGTTTTCTTTTTCCATACCGTCCTGTCCCCCGTCACGCCATCACTCCCTTTTCTTTCATATCACTCCTCACAAAGTCCATCCATCTTTTCTTTGGCCGTCTACTCCCTCTCTATCCATCCACATTTGTATTCATAACTCTTTTAGTAACATGCTTTTCATCCCTCCTCATCACATGAGCATACCAAGACAAACGGTTTCCTTTCAACTTTTCTGTCAGTCCACTTTCAAACTTCCTCACTTTATCCATTCTCATCACTCCGTACATCCATCTCAACATTCTCATCTCTGCCACATGCAATCTTTTTTCATCCAACTTTTTCACAGCCCAACATTATCATCCATATAGTAAGACAGGTCTAATCACGGACTTGTAAATTTTCTCCTTTAACTTGTGGACATCCATGGGTCGCAAATTTTTCCAGTGACCTATCACCATTTCATCCATCCCGAGTTGATCCGGTGCGTTACGTCTCGGTCTATACCGCCATCCCCTTGGACAAGCAACTCTAGGTACCGGAAGTCGGAGCAGATCGGTATGGGTCTGCCAAAATCGCAGAACAACCTTTTTGTTTTAGTTCTGCTCAATTCCAAACCAACACTCTCCAGTCTGTGCCACCATACCTCCAATCTGCTCTGGACCTCTAGGCCACTCTCGGCAACCAGCACAATGTCATCGGCAAACAGCGATGTCAGAGCGTCCATTATCATCAGGAAGAGGTAAGGACTGAGAGCCGACTCGTGTGGCAGATATTCGCGCCCTATTAGCCTATAGCATAATATTTATTAAAAACAGTCTATGTTTAATATATGTTTAATAATAGTCTCATGGCTTGGAGACCTTTGACATCTGCCTTGCGAGATTTGCTATCGTAAGCCAATAACTCCCCGAGGCTACCAAACTAGCAGATTCGTATAAGTATGTGTGTTTGTGACGCCCTGTTTAACGCCAGTCTAAAAGCTCACCGCGCCGCGCCCGCTCGCTCTTTTGAGCGTCGAATTTGGTTTTCTTAATATTCGAAAACCATCTCCATCTGTAGCTCGTTGCAACCCGCAACTGCCTAGATATCAACAGTGTATATTCGACTGGATATTTGGAACGCTGGTGGCCACCAAGAAGACAAGAACAACGGGAATCTTCAAGCATCTGGAACGACTGACCCTGGAACAGCATCGGTAAGTGATTTGCAATTTTCTCGTTGGTTTTCGTGTCGATTAGTCCCCCATGTCTTTCCCTTAAGCTACATATAGACGTAGTTGGACTTCCAAGCATCCACGTGTGAAATCGTAATAAGTTCTCATCCCGCCCCTAGGAGCATAGCTATTTACACGCCTGCCCCTATACCGAACCTTGATGCAAGCCGACTGCCTACTTTTCCAATGAATCGACGTGCTCCCCAAAAACGCTTGTACTCATTACCCAAAGCGATGACAACAAGAACGATTTGCGATGGAACTGCACAATTTGATTCTGCCTAGGCCTTACCATCATCGGCTACAAGACGTACGGCAATGTGCAATCGGTACATGGTGGATATCCCACCCATACGCACAAAGCGTTTTGAAAATACTTTCATTGAGCCTACAGCTAAGAAGTGGAATGCCCTGTTTCGAGTATTTTCAACCTGTAATGTAAATAGTATTGTAGCGGATAAATTAATAAAAATGAGATGATACGGGATGTCTTTGTTTCCATGGAAGATGGGTAGGCCTTTAGTGTGGGACGCTACTTGTGTCGATACTCTTGCGCCATCCCATCTTCCTAGCTCCTCGTGCTGTGCTGGCGCTGCCGCTGCGGCTGCAGAGAACCTCAAGCGGCGGAAATATAATAACCTCATCGGTAGTCATATTTTCGAGCCGTTTGGTGTTGAAACTCTTGGTCCGTGGGGTCCGAGTGCTCACGCTTTGTTTAAAGATCTATCCAAACGCCTAGTTGACACTTCGCGTGACCCAAGGGCTGGCTTTTACCTTGGTCAGAGAATAAGCATTGCCATACAACGTGGCAATGCTGCCAGTCTTTCGGGTACATTACCAGTGGACAACGATGTCGAGGAGTTTTTCGACGCCATATTTTAGTTTAGTATATTTTTTGAGGTTTAGTTAGTATTTTTTTATTTAAGTGTATATGTTTGTAGTCAATAGTTAATTAAGTATTTTATACACTGTATATACTTGTACCTATGTAAATAAATACACAGTTTCATATTAATAAAGGAAAAAAAAATTGATATGCATGCATAGATGTGACGAATGCGGTCCTACTAATCATCCTTCAAATCCCTTCACAGACCCCCTCCCGATCCTGTTTTCGGCAGAACTCCTTCCAACTGGTGAGTTGGGCGCTCTTTGCTAGCATCTCGTACTCCTCTTTGGCCTTCAGGTACTCGTCTACGACCATCGCTCGCCGGACCGGCGCGGCATTGCTGATGCGGTTCTTCAGTCTGGTAAACTCCTTCTTCTTCACAGTGAGCTCCTCGGACCACCACGGACAATTAATTTTACTTTTTCTATTTGTTTTAGGAATGGCATCTTCGCATGATTGTTCTATGATTTTACTATTTTTTACTACTATTTCTTCTAAGTCTTATTTACTACTTATTTCTTGTATGCTATTTAAATTTAAGTTACTTTCAATTTTAATTTCCCCCAATTTTACTCAAAATGCTTCCCGTTCCGCTTTTCTTGTATTAAATTTTCTTGTTGTTCTACCTATATTCATCCCTTTTTCCCTTTTTACATTGACGTTAAAGAATGTAGTGTTATGGTCCGAGGATGATGCTCCTGTATCGACCCGCCAGCCGTCCACCAGGTCAAAAAGGTCAAGCGAGCATGCCGTGACATCCAAGTGGCTTTTATACACTCGACCACCTCTGACAATGTCAAATGTGGGAGCGTCACCAGTGTTCAGCACCTGAAGCTCTAAGTCCTCCAGAGTTCCGGACATTTCCTCGTCCTTGGAGTCATCGATGATGCTGTCTCACCAAGGACTCTTAGCGTTCGCGTCGCCGCCTATAAGCAATCTACCGGTGGCCACTTCCGATTTGATCCGGGTCAACTGGTCCAGGTATGGCCCTATGGGTTGGTCTGGTTGGACTGGGCAAGGACTATTATCAAACCCCAAGGCATACAGACCAATAGGTCTACTGCCAGTTCTGGGGAAGGTCCTGGAGAGGATGGCAGTAGCGTGTGTAAAATGGCAGCTTGTACCGCGGTTTAGTTCTCGCCTGTTTGGCTTTATGCCCCAGAGAAATACTGAGGATGCCCTCTATACGCTAATGAAGCACGTACAGGACAAGTTGAGGCTGAAAAAGCTAATTGTCCTGGTGTCACTGGATATAGAGGGGACCTTCGATAGTGCTTGGTGGCCAGCCATCAAGGACTATATATAGACTGGCTGAGGAAAAGTGCCCGGTGAACATAAGAAGGCTGCTAGACAGCTACCTCGACAGTAGGAAAGTCAAGGTTCGTTACGCTGGGGAGGAATGCACGCGAGTGACTAGCAAGGGCTGACTTCAACGGTCTATAGGTGGTCCCATCCTGTAGAACCTCATTCTAGTCCCACTATTGCAGGAATTGGAACAGCGCGAAATCTTCGGGCAGGCGTTCGCCGATGATATCGTCCTGGTTCTGGATAGGGACTCAGAACATCTGCCGAAGCAGCTCTTTTTTTTTCTTTTTTCCTAGGTGGAATATCCTCATTGGATGTCTTCGCCCTGGGTGAGCGAAGGGATGTGTCAGACTCGTATTGACTAAAAACCACCCAGTGTTCCATCTCACACCTACGCCAAGGGTTGGGGGAACATACGATTCTTCCGTAACCCCCGGCTAGTGCCGGCCCGCCTCTGCGGGCCTCGATCTCGGGTTGGGGGGGAGTGAGGTGTTTGACTCCCCCCGCAACGTCTAAGAGGGGCGCGCGTGGAACACTGAGCGCCACCACCTCAGGTCTTGATGTGTGGGGGGCGACGGACGTCCCCGAGTCCGTCGCCCCTGGACCCATTTAGGGTGGCCGGAAGAGGGCGTTATCCGCCCTCCGCCGACGCCCGGCTCATCTGCTGCGGATCGGGTGAGTGGATGAAATCTCCCTCTCCCTCCCCGCAGCATCTTTCTGCGAGACGATTGTTTCGCAGAAGGATACCACCGCGTCCCAGGACACCTCGCTGCCGACCATAGACTCGACTACGGCAGGCAGCGACAGATCAGTGCCTACTTCTAAGATGAGGGCACGGCGGAGCTCCTCCTAAGCGGCACACCCTGCCAGCATATTCCGCGCCGTGCCCTCCCGGCAGTCGAAGCAGTGGTAAAACCGGGCGTCCGGTTCCCTGTTTATGCGACACAGGTACTTCCCGAAGCAACCATGCCCCGAGAGCACCTGCGCCACCCGTAACGACAGGGAGCCGTGCCTCCTCCCGAGCCAGCGCTCGAGCACTGGCCGGACCGCCTCGATGGTAACGAGGCCGGTGATAGAGCGTGAAAGCCTGCCCCGCCATTCCACCACTAGGACCTCGCGGAGCTGAGATCGACGCAACTCCATATGTCACTGCATCGGCCCTTCGCCCCGCGCCCGCGCTTCCTCGCGCCACCGATATCGTGACGCGAGTAGCTTCGCCTCCAGGTCCCAGGGCGGGGATCCGGCCAGTACGCAAGCCGCCTCGTAGGAGATCGTGCGATACCCCCTGATGACTCTCATCTGCCAATGCAGCCCTCGCCCATGTTCAGAGTTCGGGCGTCAGAAACAAGCTGAGGTTCGCACCGCATAAAACTTGTGCGATGGTCGTAACCAACAAGCACAAGTATGATACCCCAAGGCTGAGCATGGCCGGGGTCGACATTAGTATGGTTAAGAAGATGAAGTTGTTGGGTCTAATCATAGACGAGAAGCTCACCTTCAACGAGCACACCGCGAACGTCTGTAGGAGGGCATCTAACATTCATAAGCAACTTTCCTGCGCCGCTAAATTGAGTTGGGGATTGGACGCACAGATCATACAAACAATGTACACTGCTATGATTGAGCCCATAATAACGTACGCGGCCGTAGCCTGGGCTCCCACTACAAAGAAGCTGGGAATACGGGAGAAGCTAGGCTCGGTCCTACAAGGATTCGTCCAGAAGCTCTGTAAATCTTACCGTACTGACTCCCTGAACTCGGCACTGGTACTGTCCGGAATACTACCTCTAGATCTGCGCATACAGGAGGCAGCCGCCCTGTATGAAGCGAGAAGAGGGTCATCCCGGTTTGTGTAAGTAAAATGAGTATATCTTTATTTTGTCCTTTTGCATCTTTGCAGCAAGTGAAAAGGTTGTTTAAGCACATATTTTGAGCAAATCTAAATTGTCAACCGTTTGGGAAGGTGTAGTAATTCTTCACACATTTTGCAATAGACTAACGCGGATTTACTGACCGCAACATGTAAATAAAGATATTTATTACAAATTTACTGTGTAAAATAGCTGCGTAAACTTATTTTTCTGAATAAATTCGAATGTTGCAAGTTCATGTAAAATCCTGAATTTCATGACGTAATTTGCAACAACCAGGCAATAACCTGTCGACGCAGCTGGTATGTCATGTGTCCAAATCTTGTCGAGCAGAGTGCCTTCCTATGGTGGTGGTGGTTGAGCGATTGACTGCTGCGCTGCGTGTCGCGGGTTCGATTCCCGCATGGAACAAATATTTGTATGACCTACAGATAGTTGTTCCGGCTCTGGGTGTTGTGTATGTGAGTTTATATGTTTGTAAACGCACCCACGATACAGGAAGAAATTCCTAGTGAGGGGCTAAGATTTAAAAAAAAAAGAAAAGTAGATGCTGAATGTGCAACTGACTTACTTTGCCGCCAAATAAACGGAATCAGGTGCTTCGTTAAGAAACTTTTAAATTTCAGATGCTGTGAAAACCTTTTGATTTTTTTAGTTGATGAACAGGTGAGGCTCTTTTTAAAAATGCCACTAATTTAGGATAGGTGTCGATATGTATGTCTTTTTTCATCTTTATTGTTGCTTTTAGCATTGAATACGTACTCCAGAGAGTGCTTGATTTCTTGGTCTCGGATACTTAAATAAAATATGCTAGCAAAACGTTTTCTGAGAAAGTTTTGGCTCCTTTAACTAGTCGCCACGTGTTAAACAGTACTGTTTCAAATACTTCTCGCGTGTTGAGGGAGAAAGCTGATTTGCACATTATTAATAGTTTCAGTCAATTCTATTGGCGTCAAATAAACTTCCTCGTCGAAAAACCTTAAATGAGTGATTCTAGATCACTCGTTTAAGGTTTTTCACTTGTTTTAAGTTTCTTGTTTTTAACCTAAGGTTTTAACAATATGACGTGAAAAGAAAATGGCGCACGAAAAGCAAATTTAAAAAAATGTTCACCAAGAAGTTTCCGAGTCCGAGTTTTTAAACAAAAAACAAATTTAAAAAGGTTGTATAATAAATTCGGCACCATGGAGGTAGACGTAAACAGGTTTAATGATGTTTTGAAATCACAAACTTAGTGCACACGATGCTCTTAATTAAATTTACTTTATCCTCAAGCGGATAAAAACGGCTTTTGCACTCAGATATCGAAGAGCAAAAAAAAAAAGCAAATGTACTCTTGCCGAGATGGGGGGATGGAAAACGTTTTTATTTACTCTTTTTAGTTTTGGTATCTTACTTGCCATGTTGATGAAATTACCAAAATCGCTAAATGTAGGTACAAAATCGATCCATAATTCGCGGTGTAATCGCGTAACAAACATACAAAAAACATACAGTCGAATTGAGAACCTCCTCCTTTTTTGAAGTCGGTTGAAAAGAGTCCAGAACATGCCACAATTTCTTTCTAGGCCTGTTGCGTTGTCAACTCCTGGCGTTTTGGATTTATGTGGCGGGCGTAGCGCTTGCAGAACTAAGTAGATCAACACTGACCATGGACCGCTTGGAGCAGCTGGGTACATACGAGACTGGGTAGTGTCGTGTGCCCTCATTACTTGCTGCTGATGCCGTCCCCTTCGCAATGGACACAGGACTTACGATCTTATGTAGCGCCTTGTTGAGGGCTGTCGCAGCCTAGGTGATCTATGTAAGTACTTATCGAGTCGTAATAACAATTATATTAGTTAGAATAGCAAGCTAAAAGAAAACAAAGTCTGTAGTTTAAAACTAAATTATACTACATAATATTAAACATGAGCTTATTGTAAGACGTTTAACTGAAAAAATATATAACTAATAATCAACTATTTTATTAATTTTTCGTCTAGTCTTTTGTCGTGACGAGATCTTTGAATTTTTTATTTATAGCAATTGAATGTGCTGATATTCACGAATATAAAACACCAAGTACCATTGCCATATCCGACTTCCATACAGGAACATTTGAAGGTTTGACTGAGCTGACTGTACCAAATTCAAGCTGTTAGTATTTGTTCGCACATTGAATTCTAATCGAATAAACCCTTTGTACCACGATATAAATACCTAACTCCAAGGTTTAAAACACTTCGTCACTTAGGCACCTTGTAGTTCTACATTAAATAGGTACAATATCACTAATTAACATCATGCTGTACTTAATTTATTAAATGGGTGGTTACAAAACGTTCATTAACAAAATTAAATTTTTACAATTAAAATGATTTGTACCTACACCAATGTTGACCATACCATATAGGTATCTTTGTTGTGTAATGTAGGTACATAGCTTCCCTACAGATAGAATTAGTATGATGTATCGTATATCGCACATACTAGTTATTAAAAAAATATTCTTACAAATTATAACTAAAGTCTGATTCATTCATATACGTGCGTAAGTACATAGTAAGTGATAATTTAAATCCTGACAGAATTTTCGCATAGAGCACAATGTATACAATGTGTCCGGGCATCTATACTAACTATACTAATATTATAAATGTGAATGTAAGTTTGTTTGTTACGCTTTCTGTAAAAACTACTGAACCGATCATCATGAAACTTTGTACATATATTCTTGGAGGTATTAGAAGTAACATAGAATACTTATATAAAAAAAAAAAAAATTGTTGGCTTCACTGCGAGCGAAGCCGCGGGTAAAAGCTAGTGTAATAATAAAACTTTAAGGCTGCTATATACACTTAATTTTATTGATAAAAACACCCCACATAAGGGGTTTAAGCCCCTCACGTATTTATTACATTTCCTAAAATTCTGCAAAAATAATAAGGCAAAAATTCTTAAAAAATTGGGTTCTTTTAAGGCAACAATTATATTAAAATTAATTGGCTTAGAGCTATGATTCTTATGTCAGTATGTAGAATAAATTAAATACTAACAAAAAAACTCATAAAACACGAATGTTTATTGTAAAGCCCTAAAAATTTTATACAATTTTGGGAAATGCAATAAACACGTGTGAAATTATGTTTGAAGATTGATTTTGTGGCTCAATGCAAAAATATCTTATCTTTAGTGTGTTAGTTGAATATGTTTTTAGATTATCCATGCTATGTACGTAAAAATAACATTAAATGTACGCTTCTACGAGATCTAGGTCCAAAGTTATGGTAATTAGTAAGATATCGTAATAAGTAAGTCAGGTACTAGAACTGGGTGCTGATTGCACCCCTTAGGTGGGGTGTATCTATATGTTATCGATAAAATTAGGTGTATTTTACGCCCTAAAAGTTTTATTACTACAAGTCCGGACAGATTTTATAATAGATATGTAGCAAAGTAGTGTGAACGCCTTTTACAATACTCTCTTTCACAGAAAATTGAAAGGGGATGCATGTAATGAGTTGATGGAGAAGGATCAAATAGTGTCCGTGCGTTCACCGGTAAAGAATAGGCCGCATCGACACGCACACGGTACATTGCACTGTAGGCCTCTATAATAAAAGGCGCGGGCGTTGCAGCACTTCTAATCTTAATAGGTATTCTTAATGCACTAATGATTCGTTGTCTCGTAATAACTACTGAGTTAAGTACATCTTATTAACTGAACTGGCACCGATAAATACATTTTCTTTGGTCACAGTATTTGGCGCTTCCTCCTTCTACAGTATACTCCCATCACATTCCCATGCATGTTACTTGTAGTTGAACGTTCAGTTTAGCACGTTCACTGGCCACGAGACAGGCTCAGTCCCGCACCAGTTGCCGTGAGTCCTGGCGGCCTCATTCGCCGCCGTCGCCGCGTGTCGCTCTCTGCAATGTTCGCCGCTGTCGCCGCGTGTCGCTCTCTGCAATGTTCGCTGCACGAGACCTCGTCAGTAGTAGACTCCGTTCCCGCCCGCACCCGGCTTCACTCCCAGTAGGTCGAACTCGTACACCTGCGTGTGCATACACTTGTCGTCTTTCCGGCAGAGAAACTTCATTACAAACTGCTTTCTGCTAACGTGATCACTATGGGTGTCTTCCGACGGGGCATTCCTCTTCCACAGGGTTCTGACGAGCAGGTCCCCCGGCGCGTCGTCGCGGTGGAGCCCCGCCCGGCCGGGCGGCAGCAGCTCACCGCGGGTGGCGTGAGGCGGGCTGGCGGGCGCGGCGAGGGCGCGCGCGCTCTGCAGCAGAAGGCAGGCGAGGGCGACGCGTATCATGATGAAGTGATCGCGGGTGCGACAGTGCGACTGGTTTTCCTGCGATGCGTGCCCCGTATATATGTGACTGAGCACGTACTTTCCGTCTACACTGTCTTGCAGATGAAACAGGAAAGTTTAATCTCTACAGCCATTTAATTTTTATCTAATTGAGATCGTTGGAGCTTTTGGTTGGGTTTTATACAATTGACAGATCATGAGAAGTAAATATACAGAAGTTTTATAATGCGAACATTGTCTTGCTGTGCTGACTGGTAAAATATTCATAATTTTATGAATAGGTACCTAGCTAATTAGGGTTCCGTACCCGAAGGGTCCAAACGGAACCTTGCTGTCACTCACGTATCCGTCTGTCCGTCGTCTGTCACAAGGGTTTTACAGCCAAACGGTTGGAGCTACAGTCTACAAATTTTCACAGTGCGTCTTGTTGGCCCAAAGCCATGCACATTTTCAATCTTTTATTTAAATATTTTTATTCCCTTTAGCTGTATGGGTGCTCCCATACAGCTAAAGGAGGGACCGCAAGATAACAATGTTTGACCTACCCCTACAAGTTGCGTACCTATCGTTGTTTAGAGCTCGTGCAGTACATAAATATTGTGTTTTTAGTTTATAAAAATATTATAAAACAAAGGAATGAGAAATCACCAGTCATGTTTTTTTACAAAATTTTGTTCCGAAGATTTTTTTTACTTCCCTATGACCCTATGAACTTGAAATTTGGTGATAATGTTTATATTATTAGTTTTGCCTAGATAAAATGGAAATGGAATAGATAATAAAATATTTTAATAAATAATTCCTCTGTTTGTGCCGGTCGCCGCGTGTTAGCCGCGCTTCACTAAATGTTAAATTTGATGGCGAATGTGGATTCTATTTACTAAATTACAACATTCAAATGGCTCGGAAACATTCAACCGAGACCGGCCGACTGGCACGGCGCGGCGGCGGCGGCGGCCACAAGGAATCTTTCATGTCGTGTAAGCTGAGGCCAGAGACAGACGATACGAAGATGCGCCACTTGCATTTGTTTCATTGCTTTTTTAATTTAAATCTTAGCAGTCAAATAAACAGAGCATTATTTTGTTTTAACAAGGTCACTCAGATTTCTGGTCAGTCGCGTGGAAACCGCGCGGACGAAACAGAGTTGTAAATAAAGCAGAAGTCAGAAGTCTGAATCAAGCAAATTCAATCTAAATTAGTTCAAGTAGGTCAATTAGGTAAATTTTATCGTTTGCGTATTTGCGTTAAGAACGAGAGTCGTTTCGTCAGTGATGTGACCTATACCTAGGTGGGTACTATAATAATAGTAAGTAGTGTACCTACTGATCCATGTCTAGTGATGTCTACTAAGAAGCAGCTCAAGGTGATCTGAGCTGATGACGTGATGCGGTGTTTTCCTACCATCTGCGGACGATTTGGGGGATTCCAAATTGAAAACGGGTGTCATTAGTCCTTGTAATTGATAATTAATTTATTCGGAATAGCATGTACCGACCACGACCCATTGTGTTCGTGTTTGTTGAAGCTACAACGGAACAGTGAGGTGGGTCACCTTTTCCCCGCCATGTCTGAAGAGGTTTAACTAGTAAACTTTCTAGTTCTACAATACAATACAGCATCGAACGAGGCTGGTATTAATTGACCGACTGAAAGACTGAGTAGCTAATATATATATTGAACGTTGTTCGGGCAGTGCGGCCTTTGTTATGTAAGGCACAAACAAGCCGGTCGTCGCGCAATGATGCAAATATCCGCGGCCGCGAGTGTATGTCACGGAATGCGCGGGAAAGCCCAGCACGGCCGCCTGCGCCTGCGCAGCGGAACAGCCGCTACTACCGGTACTCGCCGATCATTCGACTCACCGAACATAATGACTTGATGTGCACACACAAAGTCGACGCTCTCTCACTCGATACCCCTCGAGAAAATAATCACATCATAAGTTTGTTCTTAATAATAATAATAACCCCACCGCCGTATCTCTACGTTGACGACGTGGTGGGGCTTGCGTGCTCCAGTGAATCCTAGGTCTGTGTCGGTAGAGGTAACTTTGTCGAGACATATCTAGGGTGAGGGGCCAGACTAAGAGAGATACAAATCCAAGCCAAGGTTGCGCATGCCGAGGGCTGCATGGCTAGGGGAGTGCTTCAGTCGCTAGTGCGCCAACTCTGGATAATAGGGGGGGGGACCTCCAGTTTTATTTACCCTTGCCACAGTGAACGCAGGGCTCTGCTGTGTGTCGACTTCTTAAGTCCCTAGCTACTCGTGGGAACATAATGATAACTAGATCTAAAACAAAAAAACAACTTCAGGCAAATATGCCTCAAATAGATAATAATAATAATAATAATAATAAATTTTATTGAAAGAAACTTAGACATAAATTACAAAATATTTCAACAGGCTAATTTTGGTCAGATTAAGTGGTATAGTCATCTGTATCCGAACTAGGCAGAGCCTGTATTTCGGATATCAGCGCCAAACCCCTCGAATATTAAACATATATAGTAGCCAGTTAAATGATTTCATTTGTGTTCAATTTAACATCTTAAAATGTACTTTATTTAAGTATTTGAGAAAAAAAGGGTATACAAAAGAAAAATATTAAAAAATGTATATAAAAATGTGTGGTGTGGGGTGTGGTGTGGTGTGTGGTGTGTGGTGTGGTGTTTGGTGTGGTGTGTGGTGTGTGTTGTGGTGTGGTGTGTGGTGTGGTGAGGTGTGTGGTGTGGTGTGGTGTTGACTAGGGTGTTGTGGTGTGAGCGTGCGTGCGCGTGTTTGAGTGTATATTATGAGAAATGTATGTTCTATTGTACATAGGTTTTTTTATTAGGATGCTATGTGCAGAAGAAGTTCAGTCTGTTCATAGGTAAGACTTTTTAGGTATTCAGTAAGTTTCGTCTTGCATTGCATTTTAGTTAACGGATATAAATTAAGGATTCTGTTTAGCCTATTGTACACTAATGGACCAATGAATTGGGTAAATCGTTGACTAAATTTAGTTTTGCACATCTTATTTCTGTCACATACTATATCTTTTCTTCGTTTTTGGAGGAGTAGTGGGTTGAAGCTTAGTTCACTGTGTTTTAGGAGGACAACGCTTAGTATATATAATTGTCTCACGGTCATGACCTCCCATTTTTCGTAGAGAGATGTTGTAGAGAATCGAATGGGCTTGAACCACGCGACTTTCAGTACTGCACGCTGGGCGACCTCGATAGACTTCAAAGTTGTTTTTGATGTTCCTCCCCAAGATGATAGACAATATGTTAGAAGCGATTGACAGAGAGCATAGTATACTTGCTTAAGCAACTTAAAGTCAGCAATGTGCCTCAGATTTTTAAAAACATAAATGAGCTTTCGTATTCGACTGCATAGCAGTCTAACATGTTCCTTAAAATTAAGTTTGCTATCTAAAGTAACTCCTAAGTATTTTACTGAATGCACGCTTTCCAGTGAAGGACAGTTGCAATTTTTTCCGGAGAGGCACTCATGCGATGTGATATTTCGCCCGATGCCATCTCCAGTTACATTTTTTATACTAAAGCAGATGTACTTGGTTTTATCTACATTTAATGTAAGAATATTACTCTGAAGCTACTTTCCCACGATATCAAAGCCCTGCTGTGCAGCACTGAAAGCCTCGTCCCACGTATTGCCAGCAAAAGAAAGGGCAGTATCATCTGCAAAAGATATGATTTCACCATGGGTAAGATCAAGACTCGTGAGATCATTTATATACACAAGGAATAACGTGGGACCCAGTATGCTACCTTGTGGTACACCGTGTGTAACCTGAAGGTGAGAACTTTTACATTTTCCTACACGGACACACTGAGTTCGGCCACTCATGTAACTAGTAAAAAGTTTCAGCTGTGTGCCTCTAATTCCCAATCTTTCGAGCTTGTCCAGTAAGAGAGAAACAGAAATCGTATCAAATGCCTTTGCGAGATCTAGAAAGATAGTGAGGCATTTTTTCTTTTCATCTAAGTTGGAAGTTACAAAATTGATAAGTTTATTTACGGCTTGCTCAGTCGATTTACCTTGTCTAAAGCCATATTGGTTAGCTGAAAGCAGTTTATTTTTTTCTAAATAGTTAACTAGTCGTAAATTTATAATTTTTTCTAATATTTTTGATATCGCTGGTAGAATAGATATAGGTCGATAGTTATTGATACGATTTCTGTCCCCACCCTTATAGATTGGACAGACTTCTGCTTTTTTAAGGACGTCAGGGAACACGCCACTTTGGAGACAATCATTTATGATCTTTGTAAGAGGTGGTACGATGATGTGTCTATAGGTTTTCAGAAAATGATTGCTTATATTGTCTCCACCACGGGCACAGTCTGTTTTTGAGTCGAGGATGAGACGTTCTACCTCGCCTTCAGTTGTGTCTATGAGAGCAAACGAATGCGGACTACTGGTAGCTATGATTGTATTTGTTTGTCTATTGTATATAGTATGCGTGTTTTGCTGGTGTATTTTGTTTGCTAATGAACTTCCTACATTTATAAAGAAACTATTTACTTCGCTCAAAGAATCTTCAGGAGTGGTTGATAGCGTTAGTAGTTCTTTCGGATGATTTGTTACTTTTGATGTATGTGTGATCTCTTATATTGCTTTCCACAGTTTTTTATTATCTTGTTGTGCATTTTGAAGTTGCTTTTTTTCATACTCTATTCTAACTTTCCTCAGCAGCGCATTGCAGAAGTTTCTGTATCGCGTGTATGTCACTTTTAAAATGAGATTTTGTGGTGCAAGCTTCGATTTTAAATGCAACTTATCCCTATTTCTTGAGCATCGTAGCAACCCTTGTGTCATCCATGGTTTTATTATTTTTATTTTATGACGTTTAGAGAGAGTAATATGTTTAGTATTGTTTAAAATAGCGTCTTGAAGACAATTAGTAAGGTAATTAAAAGAAAGGTCTGGGTTTGGTAAGTAATTAATTGGGTCGAAGTTAATTTTTATAAGATCTTGCTCTAAGTTTGTGAAGTCAACTTTAGTTATTGTTGTTACTGCAAATTGACGCGTTCTCCTAGCAGTCACACACAATAAAACTGGGTAGTGATCCGTTAGGGTGGTTTGTGGAACTAAAGTAGTAACTGGATTATTGGTTTTTACTAACACATGGTCTAAACAAGAATTGCTTTCATAGCGAGTTGTCAGAGTGTGAGCTGGTAAGAGGCCATGAGAAGCCGCTAAAGTCAGGTAGCGTTCTCCGTTTAGGTTTATCTTGGTAGGAATATAGATGACGAATCATCACAATTTTCTTCGTCATCTTCCTTATCTCTTTTTCCATCAATCCCATCATCTTCACAATCTTTTCGCGTTTCTCCGAGGTCATCATCATCATCAATCAGTATACAGTCAGCGTTATACAGGAGACAAATATTGTCGACGATACTGTACCCACCACTAAGACTGCAACAGTTCGTAGGAAATGGAGTAATGAAATGAACAAATTTATCCTACGCACTTACCTTCACCTTACTAATATGGATACAGACAAAAATGTATCGCTTCACACTAAGTTTTTAGAAAAATACCCAACTATGTAAGTCCTACATATCTATAAAATCCACCCCACACTCAGATCGTTCTTAGAATCTACCATGCAAAATTGGCAAACTGTACTCAAGATAAATCAAGCCTCCGTGGCTTTAGCAACTGAACCTATTCAAATAAAACGTGGAATCTTTCAAGGCGATGCCCTAAGTCCTTTATGGTTTTGCGTGGCTCTCAATCCTCTCTCACACCTCTTAGATAAAGCTAACACAGGATTTACCTTAAAAAACCTCCCTTTTTCATTTAGCAGATACAACACAAGAATTTTCAAACGATATTAGTATGCAATTCGGGATAGATAAATGCAAAATTGTATCAATAGTTAAAGGAAAAATTCAAAGTACAGCTACACACTCGAGTCGGGTAAAATTATTGAGCCTATGGATGAATAAACTACATACAAATATCTAGGGTTCAAACAATCGAGACAGATAGAACAAAAGATAACAAAACAAGAACTGCTGAAAAAGTTTACACATCGTATTAACTTAATCTTAAAAAAACTCCAGAAACACATTTAAAGCTATCAACACATTTGCAATACCCATCTTTACATACTCTTTCGGAATAATGAGATGGTCAAAAGCCGATATAAAAAAACTACAACGAACTTTCAATACTCTCCTTACCAAACATAGAAAACACCACCCGAAATCATGCATACAGCGACTTACTCTACCACGCCAAGAAGGAGGAAGAGGATTGTTTGATATACACAATTTACACAACAAACAGATACTTTCACTCAGATCTTACTTCCATAACAAATCAGAACAATCACCACTACATAAAAATGTAACAGAAGCAGATAAAAAACTTACACCACTAAACTTGCAAAATAAAAACACTCAAATTAATGAAAATATTATAAGCACACAGCAAAAAATTGCAGCATGGGCTGGAAAACCTTTACACGGAAGACACCGAGCTATCCTGAGCCAGTCATACGTCGATAAATTAAAGTCAAACGAATGACTCAAACGAGGTGAATTGTTTCCCGACACTGAAGGTTTCATGCTTGCGATCCAGGATCAAATAATTGCAACACGTAATTACAGAAAGTACATAATTAAAGACTGTAATCAACCGACTGACACATACAGACGTTGCAACAGTGCCTCTGAAATCATAAAACACATAACATGTAAATCTCTTGCACAGACAGATTATAAACACCGACATGGCCAAGTTGCCGCCATTATACACCAACACCTAGCACACAAATATAATCTTATAGACGAGATGATTCCATATTATAAATATAAACCTGAAATAATTTTAGAAAACAGAAATCAGAAAATTTATTGGGACAGAACAATAATTACAGACAAAACTATACATTATAATAAACCTGGCATCACTGTACACGACAAAGTAGATAAAACAGTGTACCTAATCGATATAGCTATACCTAATTCACACAACATCCAATCAACAATATCCGAAAAACTCAGTAAGTACCAAGAACTCGCCATTGAAATTAAAACCCAGTGGAAAGTACAAACCGTCCACATAGTCCCTATAGTACTTTCATCTACCGGTGTCAGTACCAAAAGCTCTCACACAAAGTCTTGACACTCTACCCATGCCTTCTCACACACTATACATGCTCCAAAAAGCCACCATCCTCAATACTTATCGCATAACCCGGAAGTTCCTGACTTCCTCTACATTATCATCCACCTTTTCAATTTAATTTTCCCCTCACACACTTGGTCCTGGCCCGTGTGTAAGGTCGTATACTCTCTTAAAAGAGAAGAAAAGTAAAGAACTCTATATAATAATAATAATAAAACATTAATCTTAAGCTTGTGCATTGTCTGGTAGTTTGAAATTGAAATAGTCCGCAGCTGAGTCCTGGCCCCGGGCGGCAGACGCCCCGGGCCGGGCGAGTAGTTGGCTCGTGAACTTGTGGTAGCCGAACACGTGCGCGCTCGCTCACATAACCGTTGCCACACACCCGTCGAGGATGACATGCGTGCGAGCGCCATGCGGGCGGCAGCCGCGCGGGAAACCCGCCAATGCACACACGTGAGCAGAAGGCACACCTATCAAACAAAAATACTACAAAATCACATGGCTCTTCGCGTACTTCACTTTTCGTCTAAGATTGGCCAACGCTGGGATTATCGGAGGGCAACTACCAAGTTTTCTGTGCCGAAGCTTCCGTGCAGCTTGTTCTCGCTTCTTCGATTTTTGATCGGGTTTTACCAAGAAATGTTGACGAACATTTCTTGGTAAAATTGTACTCTACGCAGACAGAATGGAGGATCCCATGCGCTGAACAGGCAGGCCAGTATACAAACTCTCATCCGAACACAACTTTCCAGAGATTGTACAAAGTGGATATTTTGTAACGTCTGTATTAATTGCGAGCTCGGGTCACTCATAACATAACATAATACATCACTAATTGTACCCAGCAGTCAGCATGCATTTCAATGTTTAAGATACTTACATAAATACACTATAAACAGAGCAAATGTTTTGGGTTATTCCAGATTATTTCCTCTGACTTTTAGAAGGTTATCATATAAATATCATCATAGCTCATGATCATGTTATTGAGGAGCTAGCTTATCTTTCTATTCCACGCTAGTCAATAAATAGATAAGTAATAGTCTTATAAGCAAAAGAAGCTCGTGTCCATGTCGACCAAGTTCTTCGTCTGCGTTGAGATAATGTCATAACTGCAACTGACAGTGGTGGTCTATTTGAGTACAGACTGTGCCGCGGCTATTAAGTTATCCGAAGTATTTTTTGGGGCTTTATGTACGCTACGCATTAGCTTTCTTTTACCTCTATCTTGATTCGACTTGATATCGATGAGCTACATCTACGTGCCATACATCGTTGATGCGCGGGCACTGTTACTCGGGTCGGACAGGCTGGCTCGCTCTTCAACATTGTGTTTAGGTTAACAGACGTGCCAGCATTCGTTTTGAGGTCACGCGGTATAGTTCTCGCCAAACTTCTACCTAGAGTTGTGTTTCTTGTACGATGAACACGTACCTATAAGCTAAGGCTCTTTTTATCTTGGGGAAGTGCTCATGCATAGGTACTGCGCTATCACGGGGAGATAGCGCTTATATGTGGGACTCCAACCCAGTAAACCTCGGTGTCCCCCTGTGCCGCTTATGGCGGGAACACGGGCACGCGCTAGCACTTGTCCGTGAACCCGCCCACCCCAGGGACGAAACCAGCACATGGGTGCCAGACCAAGGGACCAAGGGTACTATGAAATACATACCCTTGGTCCCCCTGTGACGGTTCAGGTCAGTGGCCCCGCCACGTACCACCTTTCGGCCGCAGGGGATAGCGACTTTACTTGCGGCCCTACCGCGTCCACCATAAGTCGGTGGCGATTCCGTTCAGGCCGCGAAAGGGTAGGAGAGCGGTGCACCGCACTCCTATCCCGCCACGGCCTCCAACCCCCAGCCGCGATATCGTATCGGAGGCCACGACGACATCGCGGCCCACCTCAGTTGCGATATCGCGTCTGTTACCAACCGGCACCGCAGTCTGCTTGTTGGCTGCTACGTTGCTGGCTTAATCGGCAAAATAGCCATGACGAGGGGCCGCTCCTCAGATTCCTCTTCGCTTCACCGTGGGTGACCAAGCCACGGCTACGGAGTCCCCCGCCACAACAATGTGGGAACCAACCGGAGAGAAGCAAAGGCCTTGGCATGTTTACTAATTTAAATCTATACCGCAGATCGCAAAACCACTGCCACTGCCACATACCGTCATCGCGCCGTTACGTTTCCTTTTTAAGAATGAAAAATGAAAATCTTCAAAAAAAGCCTATAGCTAGCGCTGTTGCGTACCCGGAACAGAAAAAATGCGTAGCTGAAAGAGAGCCATCGATAGATGCCAGAGAAAACTGATACTAGTCCATGTACGTCGCTCTGTTTTGTACAGGATATTGAACACCAAGTATACCAATCTGTGGAAGGTGCTTTGTTAAACAAGGTTTTGGGAAAAAGTTTTTATTCATACTATTTCATATAAGGTTAGCCTGAGTGTCGAGTGGCGTCTGGGTGCTAACTGCGCCGGAGTGGTACAGGCAGCAACAATGTCGCCGCGCTGGCTAGAGCGCATACGATGATTTCATGTCAACGGGTTTTTCACAGCTGTACTTTTCCTGTTATGTTGCGTCGCTTAGGCACTAATGTTACATAATACATAGATAACTTCATTTCCGTAATGAGTAAACCATTTTATTATTTTTTAAGTTGACCGTTGGAAGAACTGAAGCTGCACGAGCTTTCGTGTCGTTTGTCCATTGAAGTGCGCATCAGTTCCAGGGCGAGCGCGGGCGCACCTCGGGCGTCCAGCGCGGGTCGGCCATCTTATGCAGCACGCGGCGCATGTCAGCGTCATTGCCCTCGCGCGGCGCGCTGTCCTTCTCGAAGTAGCTGCGCAGAGAGCGTGCGTGCGGGGCCCCAGTGCTGCCAGGCGGGGCCGGGGGCGCGGGCGGCGGGTAGTACAGCGCCGCAAGGACGCCTACGTCCAGCTGCGCGCACGCCGCCCCTAGCACCACCGCCAACACCAGCGTTTTCAGCAACATCTTATAATTTGACATTGTTCTCTCACAGAAGTAGCTATTTTAATTGAATTCATCGACTACATCAAGAATAAGACCTAAGTCAGTAGGTGCGGTCGCTCACTGTACCTTCACCGGCGCACTGAACCCGGCCTGATCCCACTCCTTATTATAGTCCTTTCGGAGTGGAAATACCCACGAGGAGGAAAACCGAGCGGTCACAATCTCTTGCACTTTGCACACATGACACACTGACACAGTGCATTAGTGCAATGCGCAAAAAGGTCTGCGAATCACATTCGATACACTCGGACTCCGACATGATGAATGTGAATATGTTGTGTTCATTCAAATTTACTGATAAAGAAACGAATTGAGCAATTATGCGGAACATTTGGCAAATTATTATTCAATTTATGGATGTGTAACATCTTTCTTCTCGCTTTCCTGCAATTTGTGGGGGTGATTTCGTGAAAAGGGAGGGCAATCTGTAATAGGAAGCTGGGGAAGCGCGCGCGCTGGTACATCAGGCCGTCAGATCAGATGGCACCGTTTACTTACTTTGTGGTATTACCAATCCATTTGCCGAGATGTTGGAAACTGTCAGAAATCACAAAATAAGTCTTATACTTATTTTAGTTATCATAAATCATTTGTCTCCACTCTTCTCCAAATTGATCAAAAATAACTGCCTTCAATAAAATATATTATTAAAACAAAAAATCCGACTGCTAAAAAATAGTGAACTGATAAGAAAAAAAACAAGTACTATTAAAAAAGACTAAAATATTATGAGGTGCTGCCAGCGGTGACGAACGAAGTTTTGGTGGGTTTAGTTTAGTTTTCTCTTTAAATTTTGCAGTATGTTATAATATTTACTGTCTATTGCGATGCGAGGAGATGGAGGGGTCAAAGTAAACTACATGTTAGCTACTACTCCAAGAGTCGATTACTCTTCCACCTTTAATTAGCAACATTATATACATAGTTACGACGTGATGTTATGTCGATAATCTATAATCACGTATTCACATACTATCAACCTTAGCATATTATACTACGTGCTGTACGTGACGTGCTGATGTACGTGACATCACACCACATCACCCGCTTAAATTTAAAAAAAAAATTTTTTTTTTACAAGGTTTTTTTTTTCCACATTACAAACTATTACTCTAACTCTTACAATACAATTTTGTTCTATTCTTATGTACTATATCTATTTTATTTTTATACTTAATCACAACATTTGGTGACTCGTCTTTTACAACTTCAAAAGGTCCATTATAAATACATTCCAATTTATTGCCAGTTTCATTCTTAATCAAAACTAAATCACCTTCCTTATAGGTTACAGAATTAAGATTCTTATCATAACAATGTTTCCTAGCTAATTTACTCGCTATTAAATTCTCCCTTGCATCATTTTGTGCCCTTTGCAATCTGTACTTAAATTCTAAAGGATAATTATCAAAATTATACAATGGTTCAACACTTTCTCCTTGAAGACTACTTGGTAATCTGCATTTTCTTCCAAACACTAGCTCATAAGGTGTATATTTGGTAACAGTATTAACTGTCGTATTATAAGAAAAACACCAAAATGGAATCCAAGAACTCCATGATGATGGGTTATTATCTGTCTGTATCCTCAAATATGCACCTAATGTTTTATGTACATTCTCCAAAGAACCTATACTCTCATGATGATATGACGTCGACATGACTTTATTGATGTTCAAGATATCACATAGCTCTATCATTACTTTCGAAACGAATTCACTACCCCTATCCGTAGCTATTGTTTTCGGTATTCCATATCTCAAAACAAAATTCTCTGCCAAAGCTTTTGCTACCTCATTTGCGGATTTATTCTTTAACGGATAAGCCTCTACAAACTTCGTAAGTTCACATTGAAGAGTTAATATGTAAACATTGCCTCTTTCGTCTCTATCAAGGGGTCCTACTATGTCTAAATAAATCTTCTCAAACGATGTTGATGCAGTAGTCGTAATCGTCATGGGTTCCCTAGTATTCCTAGAATACTTTTGCTTACAACACTTATCACATTTACCAACGTACTCCACTACGTCTTTCTCTATAGAAGGCCAATAATAATACTTCTTTATATTATTCACCATCCTACGTATTCCTGCATGACCACTCGTGGGTAAAATATGGAAATCATTCAAAATAACCTTCTTCTCATCTTTCCCTTCTATTCTCCGTAAATCCTTCACTACACACAGTTTAAAATCCCCACAAATCGAACTTCTATTTTCCTTTAAATATTTTGCCATTCTTGTAATAAAATCAACGTTATAACGATTCTTCATAATAATTACTTCTTTAATGCCTTCTTCAATACAAAAACTGACTATGTCTTTCGATAACTCGTCTCGCGAAATTCCCGATAAAGATTCATAGTTTACATAAATACTCGAGTTTTCTGGCATATACACTAAATTGCGCGACTTTGAAAATATCTCCCTACAACCTTTATTATTATTGTTGTTATTATTATTGTTACGTAACATTTTCTCCCAATCATCTAAACAAATCTCAATGTCATTTCCTTGCTTCTTAAGTACTTCCACGATCCTAGGGTGATCAGTCCCAGATACCACGGAGTCCCTATCACAAACATTTGGCTTCCCCAACTGCTTGTACTGCGCCCTCGTCATTACGGATATCGTCTTTTCCCGTATCAATTTCAAATCCTCACTCGTTATCACTATTCTAGAAAGTGCATCCGCTAGTACATTCTCTTTGCCCTTAATATATTCAACCTCAAAATCATACTCCTCTAAACACAAACGAAACTTAGTCAACCTACTAGATGGATCTGTCATGTTAAACAAATACAGTAATGGCCGGTGATCCGTCTTTACAACGAACCTCCGTCCGTACAAATACGGTCTAAAATATTTAACTGACCAAACTATTGCCAACAACTCCTTCTCTATTATCGGATAATTTAACTCACTCTTCCCTAACGACCTACTAGCATATGCGATGGGTTTTCCGTTCCCATTACACAACACACTCCCTATAGCATATCCAGAACTATCGGTTTGCAATATAAAAGTATTGCTATCAGAAAAATCAGGATAATCCAACACCGGTGGACTCATTAACGCTTCCTTAAGCAACAAAAACGACTTCTCGCACTCATCGGACCAACTAAATACAACACCTCTCTTACACAGCTTACTCATAGGTACCACTATATCAGCAAACTGTGGTATGAATTTCCTATAATAATTCGCAAACGCTACAAATCGCTTTACCTCATCAACCGTCGATGGACGCGGATAACCTCTAATAACTTCTACCTTCTCTGGATCTGGTGAAATACCTTCGGCCGATATTACATGCCCCAAATAAAGCACTTGCTTCTTCAAAAATTCACATTTAGACGGATTCAACTTTAGATTTACTTCCCTCAAGCGTGAAAATACTGATATTAGGTTCCGATTATGTTCATCTAAATTCCGTCCAAAAATAATGAGATCATCCAAATAAATCAGACACCTATCGTAATTCAATCCAGACATGGCCACAGTCATTAATCTACTAAACGAACTCGGACTTATCTTCAAACCCATTGGTAACCTACACATTTGATACTGCCCCTTGTCTGTTGTGAAAGCAGTGTACTTCCTACTACTCTCCTCCAAAGCACACTGATAATAAGATTGTGATAAATCACAGTGACTAAAGTAAACTGCGCCTGACATCGAATCCAAAATCTCAGTTATATTCGGCAATGGAAACTTATCATCCTGTATCTTTTCATTCAACTGCCTATAATCTATAACCACTCGCCATTTCTTCTCCCCACTACGATCCGTCTTTTTGGGTACCACCAAAACAGGACTAGACCACTCACTAACCGCCTCTTCAATGATATTACCCTCCAGCATCTCCTGCACTTGCCTATCAACCTCCTTCTTCTGTGCATAAGGTATCCTATACTGTCTCTTGTACACTGGAGTAGCACTCTCTTTCAAGCGTATAGACTGCTCATATACGTTAGTGACAGCTAATTTATCACCCGGGAGATGAAAAACATCCGAAAACTTTGCACACACTTGCTCAACCGACAACCGCTCCTCGGCGTTCAAATAGTCGAGTTTAAGTAAAGAAAGTACCTCTTCTACACGCTCAACGTCCGTCCCTGGCTTCACGAAATTACAACAATCAAAATCACTCAACGGACAAACTTCCACACCGGACATACTACACACAACTTCCTCGGAGTTCGTATTTAAAATCCTAACGGGGATCATCCCGCTTTTAGGCCTTACTAACACACTAGCCAAGAAAACGCCTTTCCGCAATTCTTGCCTAACTACCACACAATCTTCCGCTCTGTTAACGGGGTAATACCTAACCACCTCACAACGCGGTGGAATAGTCAACAAGTAATCATAGGACTTAAGTGGCATCGAAACCACCCGTCGTCCACGATCCCTAAGAGAAAACCTATTCGCCGAAAAATCTATAATACCACCATACTTCTGCAAGAAATCCTGACCTAATATACCAACCGACTTACATGGCAAATCATCAAATATATAAAACTTATGCGTGAAAGAACACCGTCCATACTCCAACGTTAAATATACATAACCTATAGCCCTCAAACTACCTCCTACACCATTAATCACTAATTCTTCCTTAACTACCTTACAGCACAAAGCATTGTTCAACAAGAAACCACTTTTTACAGCCGATATCGACGCGCCCGTATCCACTAACCATTCCGCATTTATATTATTCACTAGAAAATTAACCCAATTAATACTATCGCAAGCTAAAATACGCTTAGTCTCGAAAAAACTGCAACTGGTGGTCAGTCGCTTCATTACGTCGTGACATTGACGTTCCGCCTGAGTCAGCATCACTACGCGCATGCTCGAAATACGCTACACGCTTCCGACCTTGTTGAGTCGAATGACCACGATGAGCATTATTGCTACGACCGCGCATTCCACGATTATGCCATGCGGTGGCATTTTTGCGCGTACGCTCAACAGCTGTCTTATGTTGCGCGTATCCATTTCCTACTGTAGACCGCCTACAACCATTTCCGCGACCTCTATTATCAAAACCACCCCTCGCGGGCCAACGCTGATACGCCATGACCTGTGCCGACGATGCACAACCTTCGTCTTCTGCTACCCTGATCGCATCCTTCAAACAAGTCAAATTCCGCGCCGTAATGATCGTACCTAAACGCTGATTGCGAAGCCCGTCAGCAAACTTCCTGATCGCGTACTTTTCGTTCAACGGCCGCAAAATCTCATATGCTTCCGAACTTTCCCCGGCTTGAGAGATAGTCAAATTAACCATTAACTTCTCTATCTCAGCCCCAAAATCCGCGACCGACCTATCATTCTGCCTAGCGCGAGCAAGCTTCGCTTGCACAGCTACGTCTGACTCTACTGTTAACAAATGCTTCTTCATATCAGCTAACAGACAATCTACCGTTGCGTAAGTAGAGGACAACCGAATCCTAGCACCCTGGGTAAGTCGTGTTGTCAAAACAAATTTAATTAAAAGAGCATTATCTGCTTCCACTAACATAGAACTATATAATCCTATGGCATCAATTAAGTCTTGCGTAACTTGTTCATCGCCACTCATCTTCGGGAGTAGGCCAACTGCCGTTCTCAAAGAAAACTTTTCCGCCGCCATGTTTTGTTCCGTTCCGGTTCCGCTCTCAAACTTAACAGTGTCCACGTATAACGCTTCTATCTTACATACCAACTGAGCCAGTTCTTCCGAGAACTTACTAGATTCTGAAACTATACACTTAAATTTACGATAGAGCGCTTTCACCTCACTGATCTTACTATCAAAATTTCTGCCTTTTCGCCTACTAGGGCCTAACTTGACAATAGATTCCCTTAATAACTTAAGTTGTACAAATAGCGACGTTAACTCCACTTCCATTTAAATCAATGTCTCCAAATTTAACGATGACCGCAAGCACCGACACACACTTATTCACATTCACATAAGAAACACTCACTTCGTTCCTCCGACGGCTCCTGGTCAAACCATCTGTACAGCCTTCTGGACTTCCCGCTGTCTCATCTTTTCTTCAATCCAGTTGTGGTGACATCTCCGATACATGCGAACCGCCAAACCTATGATGACAACTGCCATACCCACAGCCATAAACAGCAACACGGTCTTGATAACCGCCAGCTGCTCCTGCGTAGCCGTTGCGGTATTTGCACCACTCGTAGACGCCTGGGCAATAATCACCTCTTCCTTGGACGTCGTGCTCCCCATGGCCTGTGACGCGACGCGACTGACGTGATACTCAACGAAGACAATCAAACCGCGAACCACGAACCGTGACTAGCTCCTGGTCGGACAACTATAACGCCGTCCAGCCGACTGGCAGGGTCGCCATGCGATGCGAGGAGATGGAGGGGTCAAAGTAAACTACATGTTAGCTACTACTCCAAGAGTCGATTACTCTTCCACCTTTAATTAGCAACATTATACACATAGTTACGACGTGATGTTATGTCGATAATCTATAATCACGTATTCACATACTATCAACCTTAGCATATTATACTACGTGCTGTACGTGACGTGCTGATGTACGTGACATCACACCACACTATCATCTGTCACTCTTAACGACAACGTGAAAGCCTCCACTTTAAACAATCTCTCTAAACTTCCTCTGCCATTGTGTACTTCATTCTCCTTTCACCCAGTTACAGAAGAGAATATAAGGCGGGCCGTCACATCTATATCCACGAAGGCGGTGGGTGATGACGGTATGCAACTCCAGATGCTTCTTCCTATCCTGAATGAACTTGCTCCTGTCATCCTTCACACTATCAGCTGCTCCCTCTTTTCATGCCGCTTTCCTTCCGCATGGAAGAAAGCGCATGTTCTACCTTTACCCAAAGTCCCAAAACCCTCGTCAGTTTCCTAGTTCCGTCCGATTTCCATACTTCCAATCCTATACAAAGTCCTTGTAGTTAATTATTATCTTGTAGTTAATTGTCAAGTGTAGTTAATTATCAGCTGTCTCATAACCTTTCCTCAAATGGCCTGCTAAGTCCTTATCAGTCTCGTTTTCGTCCTGGCCACAGCACTGTATCGGCCTTAGTTAAAATTACTGACGACATCCGACTGGCCATAGACAACAGGCTCCTTACAATATTGATTCTACTGGACTTTAGCAGTGCTTTTAAGTCAGTTGATTTTGACAACCTCTTAGGTATCCTATCCTCTCTTAATGTATCTCCTTCTATGATTACGTGGTTTAACTCTATCTTCAGGGTCACTCGCAGTCGGTTCGCTCAGAGGTTTCCTCTGACTGGTGCGATCTCGGGTGGCGTCCTTTCTCCTCTTATTTTCTCGGTTTTTATAAACGCTACCAGTAAGGTCTTATCTTCGCAATATCATCTCTATGCAGAGGATCTGTAGCTTTATCGCCACTTAAAATTTGAAGAAGCGACTGGAACTATCGATGCCATCAATAGTGATTTTGAAAATATCTGTCAATGGGCTAAAAGTTTTGGACTTTTGGTGAACCCAGCAAAATCACAAGCTCTCATTATTGGTGGCAGATATTTAACTTTAACTTTTAACTTGTTGAGTAACCAGTCTCTCCCACCTGTTATGTACGATGCCGTTGCTATAGCCTATTCTAAAAAAGTTAAAAACTTAGGGGTTTTCTTGGTCAGCAACCTATCTTGGAATACTCGGCTGCGCCGAGATATACACACTCTATCTTTACGCTTTTCTGTTCTTTACAATCCTTACTCTCCTTCGTATCATCGAGAGCGCTTTGAGTATCTTGTTCCGAGAGGAAAACCTTGCCGTTCCTCATCATCTCTTCTCCTTCGTTTTCCTTCCCACTCCTCAAGTCGTTACTGTGGATCATTTACTGTTCATGCTGTTCGCCTCTGAAATATTCTTCCACATTCTATACGGGATAACGTTTCGTTTGAGGTTTTCAAGAGAAGAATAAAGGAACATTTCCTATCAACATTACGTGTAAATATGTATTTATAAATGTAAGATTTTATTTATGTATTTTAGTGTAATACAGTATGAATTAAATTTACACGTAGGTATCTGTTTATTTTATTTAGTTTGTAAGAATTTTGAATATTCAATGTTGTTTAACTTGGAATTTTGTTGTGCACTTGGATCACTGTCCTCATATGCAAATTTCCTATAACAACTTAGGTTTGCTGTTAGAGAACCCAATTATGGGATAAGCTCGCCTTTATACATAAGCTGTCCATTGTATTTGTATCTTAATTTTATGTTTTGTGTGCAATAAAGATTAAGAATAAGAAAGTCTATTTTAATAGTACTTGTTTTCTTTTTTCAGTTACCTTGGTTAATGGTATCATCCCCTTTTTTGGGGGAGGAGGGCGCCATATTTGAAAACTATATAGCCTATGTCACTCTCACTCCCACAACAGAGACAAATCCAACGACACCTGAACACCTTATATTTATGACATAATCCGTCAAGCCGTTTGGGCTGTAGAGCGTTTTATAGAAATGGACATACATAATAATTCTTCGTTACGCAAAATCATTTAATATAATATCTTATCTGTGGTACCCGTAGTGTAACCGTATGGTAGTAGCATGGGTACTTATCATGAAGGAGTTCCAGTGGCCATCTGTGGAATTCTTCTTCAGTTCCACTTCAGCAAATGATACTTTCTGAGTGCAAATGATTGAATTGTTGATGAAAATACCAAAATCGCTATATGTATGCCTATAATATTTCATCATATTATGACTTAGAGACAATGGGACCATCTCGAGAGTATACCCTTTCAATGAACAAACATAAAAAACCGACCAAGTGCGAGTCGCGCACAGAGGGTTCCGTATAAACAGCTACATTCACCAAAATAAATAGGTAACATTGAGCTAACGTTCAAAAACAATGAAAGCACCGAACATTGCTCTAACGAAGGTACAAAATTACCTTTGCCGTTCGAAAACTGTTATATACAAAGTTTATACTTTTCCAAGTACATTTTATAAGTTGGTCGACTATTACTCGTAAACTTGTAAAGCCTATGAGTACTTAACTGTGATAGTCGTTATATATATTACTGCGGTGATTTTTTTCACATATCCAAGTGCAACCATTTAGCTGGCAGGGAGGGGCACACTTGACTCTAAAAAAAATTAGCCATTTAAAGCTTAATTTTATGCAAACGGATTCCTGAATCAAAAATGGTTTTCACAGACCCATAATATTTTTGAATGGCCTATCCAACCCACACCATGGGATAGACGAGAAAAAAAGACATCCCCACTTTACGTGTACAGGAGGTACCCTAAAAATTTTTTTAACGTTTTGGTTTTACCACTTTGTCGGCGTGATTAATAGGTATAGGTATCCATGCCAAATTATACAGTTTTAGTACTAAAACTGTCTGAGCTAAGCTGCGCTGCGGTGGGTCGAAACGGACAAACGGACATGGCGAAACCGTAGGTATTTCTTTTGAGGGTTGTTGACTACGGAACCCTAAACCTACCCTTTTTGAGAAGGTGGTTAACAGCGAACTAGTTTCTGCCAGCGGTTTTGCCTGTGTGAAAATTATATTTAGAGAAACTCTCGGAATACTTGTCCTAATCCAGGACATGTATTAATTACAAAAAAAACCTGAACCCGTTTTGTACCCGTGTGCTCTGTTTCACCCAAATCCGTTCAACCGTGAAATGTTAACATCAAACAGACAGACGGAGTTATTTTCGCATTTATAATATCAGTATGGATAGTTTAAATAGATAATAAGGGGAAAACGCGTGGAGGTTTCCGGGAATACCCCGAGGTATTTATTTACTTGTCTACAGAATATTCGAATATTTTATTATTGCTTAACCTACTTTGAAAAAATTAGTTTTCATGACTTTGACGGGGTATATCTCGCAAACGGTACGCTTGACAAAAATATGATGTACCAAACACTTCCTTCATTTTGAAATCCCTGTTCAATGGCACCACACATGATAGGGAGGGACGAAAAATTGTTCTTGTTCCTCTCTTCGAGTCCCCTATAGGGCGCCATATTCAATTTAATGTGACGTCACATAACCAGTAACCAGCGGACAAACAAGACACTTCCAACGACATCTCATTTGTCAAATTATTATAAGTGGTTTAGAAGTTATGAGGGAACAGATGAAGATACATACTTAAACACTACCTACACTACAATAACTTCTTCTGCACGACCTGATACTTATATAACTAAATAATTTTATGGCCATTTATGCGAATTTGTGAAAGTTGTTCGTAATTCCTGTTCGGCTACTCACCGCCAGATGGCACTAGTAGTATTAAGTTTTGTGCAGTATAACAGTTTGTCCTTGATTTTTTTATGATAAATATTTTGCTAACTTTTTTTTATTATAGATAGGCTCGCGCTTGACGTTAAGTGATGATACGGTCGCAGTAGTTAATATTTAAATAATATTGACTTTATTCTATTTGTATGATGAATCGGCTTTTCGGCAAGTTATTATACTTGCCAGGCTGTTCGTTTCTGCTTGAAACTTTGTGTAAATGCTAAGACACAAACGCTCTGGGAATAAATTATTTACTTATTTATGAGGATGGTTGTGATTGTTATTCAACATCATCAGCTAGTTTAATGTTCCCACTTCTGGGAAATATTCTTCCACTCTGTGAGAGTGGTTATATTCAAATACCATCAAAGTAATATTAATAAAACTAGAAAGATTTTTTTATTTAGTAGCGACTTTATTTACATAGGTACAAGTATATACAGTGTATAAAATACTTAATTAACTATTGACTACAAACATATACACTAAAACTAAAAAAACATAACTTATTTAATAATTTCGAAGCGATCTATAATTTCGGTACGTTGTCGCACCGACTCCGTGGCGCAACGGTAGCGCGTCTGACTCCAGATCAGAAGGTTGCGTGTTCAAATCACGTCGGGGTCAAGCTCCTGTTTTTTGAAGGGGGAGGCATTTTTCAGTATTTTCTTTTAAAATTGTTATAATTTAGTAATCGTTTTCTGTCTCTTGTGGATTGCGGTGGTGCTTATTGAAAAAAAAGAACAATGAAATATTTCATGACAGTGCAGCAAAATTTGGAGATGCCGGGGATCGAACCCGGGGCCTTTCACATGCAAAGCGAACGCTCTACCACTGAGCTACATCCCCTAACGACCAAGATGTTGAAATTATCTAATAGTAGCCCAAGGTGTACTCTAACTACAATCTGCGGATTACTTATAAGACAAAGCTAACTAAATACCTACTACAAAGACTCGGAGTAAAGTTACAACTAGGATCATCTAAGTTTTAACCATACATTTTTCTCGAGGTTTAAGCTTGTCGAGTTATTCGAGTTTATTAATTAACTTACAGGACGACCTTTACCTAGAAGGTTCAGGAGCTCTTGGACCAATATAAACGAAAACTAGCAGATTTGCGACCTTGTGTAATTATACAAGCGATTACATCTTGGTACACTTTTATAGCCGACTTCCCAAAAAGGAGGCGGTTTCTCAATTCAACCCGTATATATATTTTTATTTGTGTTCGCGGATAACTTCGTCGTTTGTGGTGGGATCTCATGATGGGATCCTAGAAAAATCGAGGGAACTCCTCAATTATTATAGGCATACATATAGTGATTTTGGTATTTTCATACGTAATGCAATCATTTGCTCTCAGAAAGTATCATTTGGTGAAGTGGAACTGAAGAAGAAGATCACAATGGCCACTTATATAGGCCACACATAACTTTCTTTTCCGAAGTCGGTGTCGAATAACGGAAAACAATGACTACAAAAGACATTTAGTTAAAAGGTATTTAGTTTTCCGACTTCGGAAAAGAAAGGCAAGCGTGCTCCACCGTCGAACACATCATCGCTAACCATCAGGTGTGATAGTGGTCAAGCGCGAGCCTAAAAAAAAAAAGTTATTTTTCGCTTTGTAGTGTTTTGTTTTGGAAGTCGGTTTGATTTTTTTTAATGGCCGGCACAACGTGTCTTTTTCTCCATACTTGTATGTAAGCTGAGTCGTCACCTACGCAGTCATCCCCATCTAGCCACATCACCTTTTATTTTTTTAACCGACTTACCAAAAAAGAGTAGGTTCTATGTTCGACTTCATGTTTTTTTTGTTTACGTTCACCGATGTCTCCGACCGATTTAAAAAAAACTTTTTTTGTTTGATATAGTATGTTCCGAAATTGGTCCCATTTTAATTTGATGAAGATCTGATGTAGAACTTCGGAGATATACAACATAACTCTACAATAAATAACGGCATGTCTCTCGGAATTACTGCGATCGCATGTCTGTTTATTGTTTATACCATTTCATAACATAACATCACGCCAGTACGCTCTAAAGGGGTACGCAAATGTGTACAGTTCACCTTGGTAGTCTCATTTCACCGGTTATGTTCATGATAATTCTGGCATTATAAGTACCTTACTAAAGGTAAGTTGCTTAATAGGTACAACTAAAATGTGAATAATAAAAAAGCTTTTTTGCGTAAAAATACTAAGTTTATTTCCTGAACCATTTTTTTTTTGTAATTTACAATAATGTTGCTTCTTACGTAATAATTAATTGTTAACCGTTTTCAAGCAGAAGTCGTCGTTGTGTATGAGTTTATATTAATAATATAGTATATGACGAACTAAATAAAATGTGGAACAGCTAAGTACAAGTGACATCTCAGGTTATTTCCCGACCACTTCGGTCTACAATAAAATACTAAAGTAATTAGAAGAATCGTAAATATGTCTGAGTCATTTGTGTTATTAACTTGTGTCACTTGTACGTAGTGTTATTTATTACTAATAATTAATATATTAATCTTTCCACGCCACGTTGGTACTCGCTTGCTCATCATTTCTCACTACCCTCACCACAACCGTGTCAAGTACACTTTCTGTTATTGCTTGCTCTTAAGTCAATTAAAAAAATTCTTTCAGGTTGACTAACTAACTTCTTTTTGGTTTTATTTGATTTTTTACAGGTTAGTACCTATTTTCTTTATCCTAAGCCTTCATACATCAAGTTGAGAGTGTTGTTACACGTTAATCTAGTTCAGAATTTCTTCCCGAGAACAATACCAGCACTATGATGAGCAAGCTGACAGGCGACCGCACATCGGAGGTAACACTTGATCTCGAACTGATGTTGATGCCACCGAGGTGCGGTGCTCGGAGTGGAGCGCTTCACCGCGCCTCCGCCTCCATGATGAACTCTGTCATCATCATCTCCATGGAGGGCGCGATCCCGTGCTGCACGCACGACACCTTGAAGCACTCGGCCACGTGCAGTATGCGCCAGCAGTGGTCCTCCTCGTGGTCGAACTGCTTCTCGCAGCTGTGGATTAGCGACACCATCTGCTTCGCCAGGATCTCGCCTGCACACACACACTCATTATATGACAAGCTATCTGGTAGGAATAACTCCATTTGAGGAAAATATTACTCCAAATAATTCTGAGGTGTGTCGCTAATCGCTAGAGGGTTTATTTAATCGGTAACACACTAACTACCTTTCAGGGGGTAAAATTACTCATTAGTGTAAACAACTGTTACTAGGAGACTAACCCTGAAAATCAAAAAAGATATTACTTGTTTCATACATTGTCGTCAGATAAATATTGCATTTTGTATCAAACACCTTATTTATTCATTAATGGTTCAAAGTTGGACTCATTTTAGAAGTTGTTTATAGTCATGAGTACTTTCCCCCTGATAGGTAGTTATTTTTTTTACAAAATTATCCCGTAGAATATTTGAATAAGTCCATCAAAATCGACATAGGTAAGATTGTGTAATGGCTTGCCGTTGGGGAAGGAGGTGATGAACTCCGCCGTGTTGTCGTGATGCATGCGCGAGGAATCCGTCAGCAGGTTAAAGTGGTGCGACATGCACTGGATGGCGCAGCCAAGCTCGCGGTGCTCGAACTTGAAGTCGTCGCGCCAGAAGTGGAAGAACTCCTCCATCTTCTCCTCCGTCAGGTCACTCTGGTACAGACATCAAGGAAGGATAACCGACTTATTACAATACCAGGGTCGCATCGCTATCAGCTTAAGAGGCAACAAAGTATCTGCGAATTGTCTTATTATCTCAGGGACAAGAGTAGAACAAACCTCTATCAGAAATGGAGCACGTTTGTTTGAACGTTGTCGATGTGAAACCGAAATTAAAAAAAAAAATCTTTACTTATTAGAAAAGATAGAGGACAGTCGTATTCGTAAACTCTTATATACAATTCGTTATTTTAAAACAAGCTATAATATTACCAATTGCATTGCATTAAAACGAAACACATATGTGTGTGCAAAATGCTCAATGGAGCTCTGGGAAGTGCTCAAATGTAACTTGCAAGCTGTGAATACACACACACCGGAACAAGTGAAACTAAACAAAAATCTCTTAACTGAAACCCACTAGGAAATTCTAAAGGTAATTTAAATAAAGAAGTTCTGCCTATGAATAAGGACTCTATGTTAAATAAAGAATATAGCTTATCACCTCCTGTCGACACTTCTCCAGCGCCTGCCCGAAGCCGAGTGTGACGTCCTTCATGACTTGGACATCAGCCAGCGCTCCTGCCGCCACCAGCACTAGTGCGAGCACAACCTCCTGCATGTTGGTTCCTGAATTCGTCTGTGCCTGGTCCGCGGCACATGCGCTCATATAGCCCGCCGTAAGTGGCCTAATGAGCACGTTGGAATAATGTGTGTCATCATGTGGGAGGCTCTGACATTGCGAGTTTGTTTTTTTTACATTATAAGCTTGTACTTGGTTTGTTTGCTTGTCAATGAGAATGTTCTTTGTATTGGCATGTTGATAGTACGCCTGATCGGCTATGACGGCAACACGTTATTCTTGTGGCTTACGCTTCGATTAGAAAGGCAGTAGGCTCTACAACGGCGTGGGTTTTACTGATCGCTTATCTATCTAGTAACTACGTAAGCCTGCCGAGCGCACTCAACATTTTTGTGGACTATAATCGCCTTTGCTTACGAGTAATTAGGTCCCTATCAATGTTTTGATTTCGCAGTTATCTATAAAGCAGGGCAAAGTCCAATCATTGTCGTAACAATAAGATAATTATTATTTAAAGATGCACAATAACTGTATGTGTAATCTCCGGCAGTTCTACTGATCGGATTTCATCAATTATTTCACTGATAGGAAGTTTAGATCACTATACGAGTACAATGAGGATCATACACTACTTTTTGTCCAGAAGAAATCAACTCGTCCTGTGGAACGGGCCACGGGCAACGCGGGACCGAAGCCGCGGGAAAAAAGCTAGTATTGGTTTGGTATGTGGAAAATTAGTAGGAGTATATACCGAAAAGTGTTGCCAATTTGGTAAAAAAACCAGCAAGTGCGTGTCGGACTTGGCATATTTAGGGTTCCGTACCAATTTATCAATATATTGATCATCATCATCTTCCTGCGCTTATCCCATGTTCCCGTGGGGCTATCACTCCACACACAGTTCTTTTTTCAACTTTTCTTTGGCCGTCCTCTCCCATTCCATCCATCCTCATTAATATTCATAACTCTTTTGGTAATATGCGTTTTTTTCTATAATCTCGCGCTTGACCACTATCTCACCTGATGGTAAGCAATGATGTGGTCGACGGTGAAACACACTTGCCTAGAAAAAACCCATTCAATCTTAACTTAAAGACCCCTAGATTGTAGCTAACGGGAAACACAGACTCCGGCAGAGAATTCCACTCCTTAGCTGTACGCATAATAAAAGTGTCCCCAGAACGTTTTGTGCGTATGGGTGGGATGTCCACCATGTATCGATGACGTATCTCCGTACGTCTTGTAGTCCGATGATGGAACGGGCAGAGCGGAATTAAATCATGCAATTCCATCGCACACTCCCCGAAATGTAACCGATAAAAAACCGACAAGCTGGCAACAATGTTCAAGGCTCTGGAGCTTTGACTTGACCAGTGAGACCTTGATCTCATTGCCGATGAGTTTCTTGGCCCGCTTTGCGATCGACTCTAATGCATCAAGCTGGTATTTGGCAGATCCATCCCAGAGATGATAACAGTACTCCATGCATGATCGAATTTGCGCTTGATACAACTTGAGCAGCTGTTCTGGCGTGAAGTACTTTCTCACCTCAGCAAGGATCCCCAACTTTTTGGCAGCCAGCTGAGCCTTTGCCTCAATGTATGGCCCAAAATTGAGAGTCGATGTCAACGTAACGCCAAGAAGCTCAAGATGGTCCGTTATTGGCACGGTTACATCACGGCAAATTGGAGCCGGGTGAAATTGTATCTTTTTAGAGAAAAAAAGGCACGCCTGAGCTTTCATCCCTCCTCATCACATAACCATACCAGGACAAACGGTTTTTTTTGGTATTTTTTAGTAAAATATACATAATAATAAACATCACCAAATTTCAAGTTCATAGGTCAATGGGAAGTAAATAAAATATGCGAAACAAAATGTGTGACAGATGATGGACAGTCGGACACGTGAGTGACAGCAATAGGGTTTACTGGACGCTTCGGGTAAGGAACCCTAAAAAGACGTAAATGTTGGGGCGGGGCCGCCCAAATTGGTGGTTATAGATAGGTACTTACAGTGACGGTCGCGGCCGAGCGAGTTCCTAATGATGACATTATAGCTCACCTACTCATTAGCGATGGTAATTAGCCCTCATCAGTCGTTCGGCAAATATACCAGCATTTTTATGATAACATGTCATTCATGCAGAACTTCATTGTCTCCTAGTATGCCATGATTTGTGTTTGAATATTACATTGTGTCAGTTCTTTTGTACGAGTATTTGCATACGCATGTAAGTGATTAGCTATATATCCTTGTATTTGGTAACTCCCTATACTTATTTTCATTGTCATTTAAATCTACTGCAGTAATACCCTTCTACAGCGTATAGACTACTTGTTGTGGCATTAAATTGAATCTCGTGTTACTATGAGCAGTTGTTACATTTCACGTTACTACCAAATGATTGAATCAAACAAAAGCATCCGATAGTGCAGCATCAAATAATGCTGGTCCTAGGTTTTGATTCCCGGGTCGACAAAATGTTCTTGGTTTTTCCTTTGGAATTTCTCACTAGCAGCCCGGAGACTAAACTTGTTCGAATTTGATGGCAATAAACAAATTTTACATTGAACTTAAACATAACGGGCGAAATGTGCGCCTCTGCCTGACCCATCGCGGAAAACAGGCGTGACGTTATGTTATGTTGTGCAGCCAGGTGAAAGCAGTCGGTGGTAGCGGAACCCATTTATTTATCCTCCCTTTACTAAGCAATATCTGAGGTGGTCTGGTCTTAGTGTGTAGACCACAAAATGTGCGAATAGGTACTCCAGCTATTAGAACTAAGCTAAACTATGCTAGTATTATATCTGTGACTAATCTAACTAAGCTTAAAACTGTATCCGCAAGTTCGCAACCAGCTCTAGCGGGTAGGATCAGGAACATTTTTATTTAGTGAAGCACGCAAAGTTGTTTCTCAGCAAGTTAGTCCTGATTCCACTTCATAGAGCTATGGTCATTCATGCAGTGCATCCCGCCCGGTCCTTGTGAACGCGGTCACGTCCCGGGTCCGATGCGGCGCGTACGGCATGGCCGACGCCGGTAATCCCGCTAATTGCTGCCGCTCCGGTTGCTGGCACGCCCCCATGCCCGGTGCATTGCTCTTGTAGCTGCACGGGGTCTCCTCACGAGAACCTCACTCTAGTATGATGCTGTCGGTCTCCTCGTGCGGCAGTGCGCACTTGTCTAGTAGATTGTGGGTTAAGTTGGCACTATGGCGGCGTTCGCACAGGAACTCAGATAAGAGTAAAGTGCGTGGTTATAATCCGTTTAGGTTTTCAGATCACAGGTAGGTTAGTTAGCTAGGTTTAGAAAAAAACTTTATACATAAAAAAATATACATAGCTGAAGTACTTAAAAAATAAGTAACAGTTACACTTATATTAATAAAAACACTTTTACAGGTTACAAACTTATTACAACATGAGGGATTTATTAATCAAACCTTTAATATTAATATTGTAATAATTTCATTTTTATAAAATGGTGGGGTAACAGCAAATACTTAACTACGCGCTTAGCGTAGGTGCGATCGGTGCAAGCGGCAGCTCAGGTGATCGCGCGTGGCCACCGGCGGCGCACGAGCCACCGCTCCCCCCGCGTGCTCATTTGTTTACGATGAGAGCGGGGAAGCGCTGGCACATCGCACCGGCCCGGCTACGACGCGATATCAGTATTGTGCGTGAACAACACGTAGTGATGGGGAAGATTGTAGGTACCGTATCCATTGATATGTCGCAAGTCTTTCAACTTAATTTGACCTATGTTAGCAATCAATGTATTTTGATGACATTTATTTTTAAATATATAATTTTACGAGTTAATTTTAAGATAAATTTTGTAATGTAACTTAATGTTTGTGTGTAGTGCTTTAAGGTTAGTTTTTAACGGAGTGTTATAGGCAATTTTAACTGCTTCATTTTGAATTATTTGTAACAGGTTTAATTAGATTGACAAGTGCTACTCCATACCGGATACGATTAAGTGATGCAAGGTCTTTTTAGAGTGGTATATAACCTAAGTTTGGTGTTAGCGCTGAGCATACTTTTTCGGTTTAGTATAGGACTGAGAGGACCGAGTGCTTGAGCTCCCTTAACGCGTAAATTATTGTACCTAATGCTTTGTCCAGTTGAGCTTTTTATCCAATGTAACGCCAAGATAGCGAACTTATGTGGTCCACGGTATCAATTTCCCAGCGATTTTTAATTTTCTTTTTGGGGTGGTACGTTGGCGTGTGAAAAGTATCGCCTCAGTCATTAATTTGTTCAACTTCAGCTTCCACTTGTTGAAATAAGATTGAAGTAGTTCATTGGCCAGGTACCAACGTACCTTTTATGAATTCGACACACGTGCTGGTGTAGTTTATATATATTAACATGTTGGAGTGGAGATTATCAACACTTTTAGTTTGAATGACTTTACTCCGCTACTAGGTACCATCAACGGTAACAAAAACCGAATAATCATAAAGATAATATATTCCTTTTGCTGTACACCAGCTACCAGCTGATCACCAACTACTTTCATTTGGGGTCCGTTTAAAAAAACGGACATAATATGACCGTCGCGGTCCGCCCCATCAACGATACCTAAATATATAACAACAAATACTAATCTACATAATGTCATGTTTTGCTTTGAACTAACCGTCCGAAGTTTGGATAAAAGTTCTTGCAGGCTATTTTAATTAAATCTTAGATGTTCATTGGTAAATCTACTCCGACGAGTGACGATCTCGCGCTCCGCGCTCTTCGCGTTGTTGAATCGACGACAGTAAAGCGCGCGATAAATTATTAAATTAAGTACTTATGTAACACAAGTAAATTATATTGTACTGATTACTTACGCAAAATGGGTATGATGATGTACACCATATAAGTTACAGAAAATACAATTATAGAAACAATTTAATTGGGTTTGCGATCCATAACAAGATGTAACCCAACCAGTAATAATATGTAGTGAGCGATGCGATGGTATTGTGTAAAATTGTGTAGCAGCCAGTAGCAGCTTACCTATGCACCTGTACTCTCGCTGCTACAGCTTCGTAAAAATGTTAAGTAAATAATGAGCGCGCCAGCACGCCGCGCTTCACGCTAACGCAACACGGCGCACGCTCGGCACGCCCGCTGCGCCCGCGCCCCTTCGCGTCCACAGGTTTGGAAGTTGCACGTATAAGGCTCGGCCTAATTGCGTAAAATATAAATTCATAGAATCGATCATAAACTCTAGTGACCCAAAGAAGATTCGGTTTCGGCAAGTTTCGGCAAAAAGTCTGGTTTCGGCAGAAACTCTTCCGAACCTTCAGCCGTATCGAAACCACAAAGTACGAAAGCGGCAGCCGAAAATCTGCGTTCGTGAATTATTGCGCGTCGCTCGGTTGACTTCGGGAAAGTTCGTGTGTCGTGTGTCACCCCTCATCGTCAGCTGTCAGATCGCCGGCCGGTAAGAATGATTTTTGAAAAAAAAGGGGAACAATGTTTTGAATGAAAACATTCAATATTACCCAGCGGAACCATTATTGCAACATAACGACATATATTTTATTGTAACAGCAGTCCATATCCTATCCTGAGAAAAGCGGACTTAAAGTATCTTTCTGCGCCGCCCACTAGTGTTTAATACCAAGAGTTGCAGAAATGGAAGAACACTTACAACACAACTTGCACTGATAACTGATAGGAATAGCTAAATGAAGTAGAAATAAAACAACAATTAGCCACTTGCACTGGAGTAATTGTAATCGTTCCCAAAAATTAAAACATTGTCGAAGCTTAGACGCTACGGCCGGAGAATCTTAGCAGCGCGATTCAGAAAGTAGTACAGCGCTATCTATCGAAGTTTATAGAAAACCTCGTGTAAACTGTAGTTCTGTAAAAGTTCGCATATCAATGAAATATGATTTTGATATAAAGCCGTGTTTACACTAAACTTCTTGGTCTCCAAATCTGGTGATTGATATGAAGTGATAGGAAGGGTGCTTTGTTCGAAATTGGTTTTCCATTTCGGACCATGCCACCACAGCGGATGGCTTGATAACTTCTGTGACGTTAGACCCCGAGTAGCACAATCTGCTGCATTCTCTTCGGATCTCACATGATGCCAACTTGATGATTGAAAGATACTAATGATTTTGTTAATTCTGTTAGCAACGAATTGTTTCCACTTCTTCAAGTCGCCTTGGATCCACCCTAAAACTATAATGTAGTCTGTCCAGGTATAAATCTCCGCATGTTCATTTGATAATGATTCCATGACTTTCTTGATAAGTTGAGCTAGTAGTAGCGCTCCACATAGCTCTAGTCGTGGCAATGGTTCCCTTTTTTGCCAGAGGGGCCAACTTTGTTTTTGCTAAAGCGAGCGTTGATGTGCTCTCGCCCTTATTGTCTTTAGCTACTACGTAAACAACACATGCGTATGCTTTGTCGGATGCGTCACAAAATCTATGGCTTTGATATGATTGGTTTGTGTTGCCGACGTAACGTGGTAGGATAAATTGATCTATGATATTGAATTAACTCTTAATCTGAATCCAGTCATTTTGAATCGATTGCGGAACTTCTTCGTCCCATGATAAATGTGATGACCATGCATTCTGAAAAAGCAATTTTGTTCTGATCGATAATGGTGACAGCCAGTCTAAGGGGTCAAATAGCTTTGAAATTTCCGAAAGTAGCTGTCTCTTGGCGACGCATTTATCATGATAATTTAATTGATTTTGAAAGCTAAAGCTATCCGTTGATGAGTTCCATCATAATCCAAGTGTTTTTCTTGTTTCCGAACACTTGAAGTCTAAGTTGTTGTTCAGTTGGTATGGTGATAGATCTATTAGCAGGTCCAGTACGTTACTGGACCATTTCTGGAGGTTCATACCAGCTCCTTTCAGCATCTCAATGAGTTGATGCTGAAGCTTGATGAATGGTATTTGCTCCATTAAACAGATCGTCCAGAATTATTGAATTAAGGCTGACGCAGTTAGAGTATCCTCTAGCTTGTCGGCATGGTCTATTGTCTGCTGTTTTTTGCGTTCGCATCGCTAAGTAAGGACGCTCCTTAATTAGCAATGCGAACGCAAATGTACGTTACTAATGCCGCTGCATTAGTACCGTACGTTACGGTAGTAAGATGATATTCATTGAATGCTTCTTAAGATGATTGCCGCCAAATGATTGATTGAAGATGACGATCGGATTGCCTGATAAAGATTTGGCGAAATATTTTCTCTATGTCTGCCGTGATAACATAACTATATGTTCTCCAGGTTAAGATGAGTGTCATGAGGTCCTTTTGAAGATTTGGTCCACAACACATGAGGTCATTTAGGCATCCTGACGTTGATTTCGCCGATTTCTAAGTTTTATGGTTGATGAATCTAATTTTATTACGCCATGATGTGGTAAGTAGAAGGCACGTTTTGATTCATCGAAATTATTAGCACTACACATGTGACCCATTTGTTAATATTCAGACATAAATGACTTATAATATTTTGCACATGATTCGTTATTGCACAATTTTCTTTCCAACTGTTCGAATTGTGCCTTTGATTTAGATGATCGTAGCTGTTTTTCGTATTCGGGTTTCATGGGTATGCCAACCTCGTATCTACAAGTGTCCAAACGACGAGTAGTTTGCTGATAAAACTCTTCACAGTACTGCTCTTCACTGGTAAGGGATGATGATGATATTTCAATATTTTGACAATCTCCCAATATTTTGACAATCTGATAAGTCATTTGTTGCGATATGACAGTTAAATGTTCGAGCCAGACAGGATCCATCCGAGTGTTGTCTGTTGCGCAATCGGAGCCTGCGCTGGTCCTTTGATGAGACCGTCGATGATAATTTGAGAATAGATACTCACTCCCAACAGAATTCTATTGGCTTAAACACGTTGTATTCTGGATCTGCCAATTGAAGATGCTGGATATGAGGCCATGATTGTTTTTTGAATGGTGCACCGGGCAAGCAGTTAGCGACCTTTGACAGAACCAGTGCTTCTGTAGTAAAATGATAGTCACCGTAGATAGATTAACAATCGATTGATACCCGTCCTTTGCTTTGCCTAGCAGCAGCACCTATCCCTGATACTGATTCGTTGTTTCGTTGGTGCTGTAACCCTAATCGCTGAACAGCGTTTTCCGATATTAATGATATTTGTGATCCCTGGTCTAGAAGTGCCCTAAGGGTCACGTAGCTGCCGTCAGAATACTTGACATTGATTGAAAGCGTGGTCAACAATAACTCTTCGTCATCCCCTGCGACATGATTAGCGTTAGGGTGTTTGTTTGATGATTTTGATGACGAAATGGTCATTGAAGATCCTGATGATGATGAAGTTTCTTGAGCAGCTGATTTCGATGATGATAAATGATTTTATTTTTGTAAGTTGCTTTGTACACTCACTTTTACATGTCGATCATATTTTTAAAACTAGATGTGGTCGGCGTTTCCTATCTGACTACTCTGAGAAGAAAGGCCGAAACAAACTCAGAGGTCACAGTCTCTTTTAAAGTCCAGACAAAATCTTGGTTAGATCATGTGAAGACCATGTAGACTGATGTCTGAAATGGTCTTCTGAGGAAAGAAGTAGCCAGATTGAGTGGACCTGTCCAGTCAGTACACGCATTTGTCAATAACGCCTAACATTATGAGAACAACGCTTCATGGAGTATAGTACATATGATGACCACCTTGACAGGTTTTGCAACGTTTCATCGAAGTGCATTGATTTTCATCGTGACTGAAAAAGCAATTTCGATAAATATTTGATTCTGACACAAATTTCAATTGTACATCTGATGTCATATTCATATTTTTTTTGCACGATAGCAAATTGCGGCCATGATTTGAATTGCATATGGTGCATTTCAATGTTTACGTAATGATGGCCTGATAATTTTTGTTAGTGAAGCTTTATAATTGTTTTGCTTATTATACGATTGGTTTGGGTTCCGTTTGCTTGATGATGAGGGTTCCTTATTGGTTTTAATAGGCTCAAGAGCAGTAAATTTACTCTCGAGAAAAGACATTAACTTCTCCTGCTTTGGTAAGTCACGAGGTTTCTTGCGTGCTTCTTTGTATCTAGCATATGTTTCTGGATCCAGTTTTTTGCAAAGCAAGTGATCCAACAATGGATTCCACGTATTCGTATCAACGCCGAGATATATCGCGTGAATACATTCGGTTGATATATCATTCAACCTTTTGATGTCTAATGTTGTTTGCCATTGGATGTTGGGTTGGTTAAGGAAAATTTTGATGTGATTGTTGAAAAGAAGTTGAGTGTTATTGTACCGGTGTAATAAGATAACCCACTCGGTATCGTAGTTATCCGATGATATATGGAGATGATAAATGAGACGCTCTGCCTCACCCTTAAATGTTCCCTTAAGATGCTGCATCTTCTGAGCTTTCATGATCGAATTGCTGTTATGAATTGTCTCGGCGAACAAGTAATAAAATGTTGGCCATTGTGTCTAGTTCCCGCTAAATGACGGGATTTCAATGTGCGGGGTTGATTTCTCTAAATGAGTTGTTGAGGAGATTTTCTTATTCAGCTCTCTTTTGATGTTTTTGTAGGTCAATTCATGATTGTTGAACTCCACGTCGTATGATAAGTCACCTCCAGCTAGGATATGATCGATTTGCAAATGTTGTGCATCGATCATTGTCCACTTTGCTTGGATGTATTTGAACTCTTCCTCAAGTTTCCATTTCTCTGATATCTGATCAGTGTTGACCAGACGAGTGAATGCCCTAAAGTTTTTGCGTTGCAGTGATATTAATTCATCTAACTTGCCATCAGGTTGAGTTGATTTGTTTGATTTACCGTAAGACGAAATGAGTTTTTTTCGCAGGTAGGTGTTGAAAAAGTAAAGACGTTAGTTTTTTTGGAAACTTTATGTAATATATAATTTGTGGTAAAACTGAAAATACTGATTAAATTTAGATAAGTACATAGTCTACAAGTGCAAAATTACAAGTACTTACGTTTGTAGCGCATTTATGTTACATAATCATATAATAATATAAACACCAACTGCCAGCTGATCACAGTTCTTTTACTAAACCGTTAGATGGCGCTTCACAGACAAAGTCACAATACGCTGAAGTTCTTGCTGCTCAGAGGACCCTGGAGGAGAACTTTTTGAAGAAGATGGGTGAACTCGAAGCGCAGTGTGCCGGGTCTGCTAAGGCAAACACAGTGGCGAAGAAAGCTGATGAGTTTCGCACCTTCCGGGAGTTCATTTTCTCCATGTTTGGTCTGCTGCGAAGCCAGATTAATGAGTGTGCCAAACAAATTGATGGCGTGGACACCAGGCACTGGCGGAAGGCACTAGTTTTCCAAGGAATTGCTAAAGTGGAGAAGAAGGATAGCAAGGCAGTAATCCTGGATGTCTTAAGTGCCAAGCTTGCCCTCAAGAACGTCATATATTCTTCAATTAAGGCCTGTCACAGACTTGGGGCTCCCAGCATCCTTGCTGGGAGAACCAGACGAGAATGGGCCTGTGATGCTCCTCATCACAGGCCCATTCTCGTCTGGTTCACCAGTGCGGACATCAAGGCTTCTGTTTGGAGGGTGAAGACAAAATTGAAGGGCTCCAAAATATCCATCAAGGAGTTCTTGACGAGAGCTAGGCAGACTGCCTTCGTGAAGGCGCGCGAGCACATTGGCATGCGGTCGTCTTGGACTCAGGATGGCGTCATCGTCATAAAGGCCTCTGATGGTAGTCGGCATAAGGTGACTTCCACTGACGAGTTGAAGCCCCTAATAGCCAGGTACTCCAAGTCACCGGCCGTAATTCCAGCCGGGAGTCTGAGAAACATATCACGTAAATAGCTGAATTATTTTTTACTGACGTTGTGTTGATATTGTCCTGGGCGCCCATGAATACATTTTTTTTATCACATTGGCATGCGGTCGTCTTGGACTCAGGATGGCGTCATCGTCATAAAGGCCTCTGATGGTAGTCGGCATAAGGTGACTTCCACTGACGAGTTGAAGCCCCTAATAGCCAGGTACTCCAAGTCACCGGCCGTAATTCCAGCCGGGAGTCTGAGAAACATATCACGTAAATAGCTGAATTATTTTTTACTGACGTTGTGTTGATATTGTCCTGGGCGCCCATGAATACATTTTTTTTAAATCAATCTGTGCTTACCCTTGTATTTCCCCTTCTCATACTAATTATTTTGTGTTGTTCACTGTTTAAGTATTTTGTTTATGTCATGGAGGTGTATTTGTTATTTGGTTGAGAAATTCAGTACCTAATTCCTTGTACCCTCATTATTGTTTTGTAGGTACCCACAATTTTTTTTTGTTTGTCTGTCCAATTGAAGGAAAAATATTTTGACATTTGTAATATACGTTTAGAAATTTGTATATAGAACTAGTATAATCTTTAAATCGACAAAATAACGAAGCCAAAATTGGGGTTGAAATTAAGCATTCTTTTAGTTTAGATAAGGCTAAATCTGCTCCATCGTTCAAGACGAAGTTCTTAGAAGAAGAAGTTAGTTTACAAAGGGGTGAAGCGATAGAACTGAAGTTAGGTATGAAGCGACGAAACCAACTACATGTGCCTAAGAATTTTCTCACTTCTTTTTAGAGGTAGGAGCGGGGTAAGCTAAAATAGCTTCAAATTTATTGGGGTCAGCACATAGACCTTGGTTGTAAACTACGTAATCGAGATATTTTAATTCTTTACGAAAAAAATGACTTTTCTTGAAGTTAATTGTAAGACCAGCGTAAGAAAGTTTTTGAAGAACTTTAAGTAGAAGTGATATATGCTCTTCAAATGTTTCACTTATTATTATTATGTCATCTAAGTAGCAAAAGACTTTATTATCAAAATCTGGTGTAAATAAGCTATCCATGAGTATTTGTTGAGTCGCGGGTGCATTGGTTAAGCCAAATGGCTTAACTTTACAATGATACATGCAGTTTTATCTTTATCGTCCTTATTTAATGGAATTTCCCAGAAAGCTTTAGCAATGTCTATGCTACTCAGATATTTAGCGTTTTAAGGATTTATTTTTATTTATTTTCTAGGATTTCAGAAACAAAAGGAAGACTATAAGCGTCTTTCCGAGTGATTGCATTCAATTTTCTACTATCAACACAGAAACGCCATTCTCCGTTCTTTTTCGGAGTGATAAGCACTGGAGATAACCAAGGACACTCACATTTTTCAAATTGTCGACCGCCACATATTTATGCTCCGATATTTTCTTATGGTTTTGCTCGAACTCTCCCCAGAGGTTGTCTGTCGTGTCTAAACGTTTTCTGAGGTATTCCATAGTTTTGCGAGAATTCGAGTCTGTACGATTACATCGCACATTTATTAAGAACGCTAGCATAAGCATTTTTACTTAATGTAAATCGACGTTTTCACTAATATTGTTGAGTACACTTTCGACCGTTCTATTGTAAACAAGTACAATCAATAAATATTTTATCAAGAAATCAGCAAGAATAGTTTTCTTCCATCTACACATGTATTAGCAACCAAGTGCTCGTACATATTGGTCCTTCGAGCTATGTGTTGGTGATTTGTGTTCTCTCGTGTGGCTGCGAATCGGTTCCGTTGGCCTCCCACAAGCGGGAATCACTAACGTGAATTGAGAAGGCGCATAAGGTCGCACGGAAGAATTTCGGAGCACCTACACAGACCAAGTGACAGTGGGCTAGCAGTCCAAGATCAACAACAGCATCAAGGCAAAAATCAAGTAAGCATCTTAGCATCAAGGCTCCATACAAGACAAGACAAACACATCAAGAAAAAGCTATATAGTAACCCAAAACAGATCGATCTTCAGCAAGATTCAAGAAAGTTGACGGCGAAAGAACTCCACAATCAGCAGGGAAAATCAACCTAGTTATTTGAATTTCCTATTTTACAAGTATCAAGATGGAAGAACTATTTCACAACCAGCAAGTTGCCATCAATGGCATGCGACAACTTTGGTCAAATTTCAAAAAAGATGGACCAGATCGCAAAACATCAGAATACATCAAGAAGAAAACTGAGACTCTGAACAACTATTGGATCGAGTTTCAAAAAAATCATGAAAAATTGTGCAGGTACGAAGATAAAACGCAAGATTATTTTATCGGAAACCACTATGAAGAAACGAAGGCGTTCTACATAGAAGTCAGAGATTCGATTCAGAGAGCAGGTCTGATCAAGCCAACCCTGTTCGGCCGTCAGCAGCCAGGTGCCTCGACCGCAGAGGGTAGAACTACTCCAGTGAGTCCAATGCCAGCTCCGGAGTATACTACTCGAGGAACTGATAGCAAGTTAGATGAGAGGTTGCGTAGACAAGCCAGCAACTTCAAAGCCTTTTCTCGCTTCGTGACTAACATAGATCTGTCAACCATAGAAGAAAAATGGGAGTTTGAAGACATTTTGAAAACTCTAGAAACCCGTTGGAATGCGGTTGATGGTCTCCACTGGAAAATAGACAGCGAATTTGATGAGGTAGACGAAAAATACGAGACTTCATACACGCAGCATGAGCAGATGTACTTCAATATTAAAAAAGAAATAAATCGTAGATTATTCTCTGCATCCCATCGAGAAAAGTCTACGCCGCAGCTGGATATTCCTATATTCAACGGAAATTACCAGAATTGGGTATCATTCAAGGACTTGTTCACGGAAGCAATTCACGGTAACCCATATTTATCTGCTGCACAGAAAATGCAATTCCTGAAGAGCAAGATTAAAGGTGAACCTGAACGCCTAATACAACATCTTCCGATCAGCGCGGATAATTACATCGCTAGCTGGGATATATTAAACCACCGTTATAACAACAAGAAACTTATCTTTACTACTCATATTAACACCTTGATGAATATCCCAGTTACGCAACAAGCGACATCGAATCACATCAAACGTATACATGACGTAACAACCGAGTGCCTTAATGGTATCAAGAATTTAGGTGTCAACATTGACACCTGGGATCCAATGGTAGTACACCTGCTCACTCAAAAAATGGATTCCGAAACATTGAACGAATATTTCACTTCACTCAAACAGCCAAGAGAACTGCCATCTCTGAAGGAGTTTTTAGAATTTCTGGAGAACAAGTTCACTACCATGGAGTCAGCACGTCGTAAACAAGATGCGATTCAAAAATCTACAAGTCCTCCTTCAAATTCAGGGAACTCGAGATCGAATCAGGGAAAACAATACTACGTCAGCAACAAGGCTACATCAAAGAAGACCCCTTATGTCTCCTGCCCCATCTGCAAAGATCATCATGGCATATATTATTGCAATCAATTCAAAGAAATGGCACCAGGGCTAAAGAGAAAAACTATAAATCGACTCAATTTTTGTACAAATTGCCTGTACAATCACAAAAAAAAATGCACGTCCAGCAAACGTTGCCGCCAATGCAACGGACAACATAATACGGTGTTACATGACGCCTATGCAAATGAAAACACGACGTCATCGAACGTTTCCGGCCACGTGCCCCTCCAGCAAGAATCAAGCCCCGGAGCTCATGTTGCACAGCAAAAACTTGCTTCGACAGTTCTTTTAGCAACTGCAATTATCAAGGTGACAGGAGCTGATGGAATAAAAAGAACGATGCGAGCCCTCATTGACCAAGGATCCCAAGTTTCCTTGATCACCGAAAACGCAGCGCAAGAGCTAAGGTTACCACGACAGAACTGCAAGGGAGTTATTACTGGCGTTGGTATAAATGACAAGACCTGCAAAGGAATGTTGAGTATCAACTGTACATCATTGGACGACAATTACAAGTTCAGCACTAATGTTCTCATAATGAACAACATAACAAGAAACCTGCCGAATTCAACATTTTCTAAACCATCATGGGTATTTTTAGAAGAAATTGACTTAGCCGACCCTCAGTTCTACGTTAGCAACCCAGTTGACATATTATTGGGTGCGGATATATATGCTAAGATCATCATGAACAAGATTCACCGAGATGATTTAGGTAGCTTTATTACGCAGCAAACACGCATTGGGTGGATTTTGTTCGGCGGGGTCCAAAGTCTTCAATGCAACCTAGTCCGGAATAATATACAAGACATTCAACAATTTTGGGAGATCGAAGATATTCCTGAAGATGATCAAATATCATTTGAAGACGATGAATGCATTCAATTTTACAAGTCGACCACGATAAGGTTGGAAGACGGAAGATATCAAGTGAGACTACCACTAAAATCAACTTTCAACAAGGATATTGGGGAATCTAAACACAAGGCAGTCGCTCAGCTGTATCAGATAGAAAGAAAGCTCGCAAAAAACAGTTGTATTGCAAAACAATACAAAACATTTATTGATGAATATTTATCTCTCGGTCACATGAAACCGGCGCATAGCAACAAGAAACTAGAGTATTTTCTACCGCATCACTGCGTACTACGTAACGAGTCAACAACTACGTCACTCCGTGTAGTATTCAATGCATCATCAAAAACTTCTACTGGGACGAGCTTAAATGATTGTATGTATACGGGACCCAATCTGCAAAAGGATCTTACGACCCATATACCAAATTAAAGGAGACAAGAATTTCTGTGAAACGGAAAATTCGGAATGCAAAACAACATCAAGTTTCTGTAAAAATAAACTACAAGAAACATATACATTGAACAGATATTTTTACTTTTGCTGCGATAGGTGTAACGTTCGAACAATATGCGGCGATCAAATAACCGCACATCAGCTGACACAAGCCGGACTATTCAATATAGGCCAAGGATGCATCGTGAAAACAAATAACTTTACCCTGCATTCACACAAACTTCACATAAGTGAATTAAGGACGAACGCAGCTATTTATGCACCAATGATTGCCCCTATCAACCACATTATCAACATCAGCATACCTAAACTAGTTTTGGACAACAAAACTCAAGATTTAGAACAAGAAATCAGCGAAGTAGACAAAAGGATCCAGTCTATGAAAGCGGCAGAAGTGATGTTACCTGATGATCTATCGTATCATGATATTCATCACTACGCTGTGATCTACACTCTAGTTGGAATATTGGGCATCGCTGTAATCATCATTATGGCTCGCCGTACGCGATGTCGATGGCGAGTTCCATTGTCACCACCACCGTCCGTTGCTGAGGAATCAAGAACAGGGCCTGCTGCGTCGCGCCGCGGGAGCAACAGCGATACAAGGGAAACAAGTGGACACCTCGACTGCGTACGCGTCCATGGTCCTCGCAACCCTCGCGTCCATACTGGAACTTCACCTTAATAGGAACTACCCCTTAATTAAGTTTATATAATTTATAGCTCTAAACTTTCATTATCATGTCTAAAACTTTAATCTATTTTTCTAAATCTAGATGCTCTTCATCCTGCCTATCTCGTCCGGGAATATGTACGATTACATCGCACATTTATTAAGAACGCTAGCATAAGCATTTTTACTTAATGTAAATCGACGTTTTCACTAATATTGTTGAGTACACTTTCGACCGTTCTATTGTAAACAAGTACAATCAATAAATATTTTATCAAGAAATCAGCAAGAATAGTTTTCTTCCATCTACACATGTATTAGCAACCAAGTGCTCGTACAGAGTCCTTGCTGGAGTTGATCCTGATTGTAGTGAAACTGGCGATGATTGCCGATTGACGGGCAATAAGATCTTCCATGATGACGTTCGGTAAAAAGAACAGTCTTACTTGGAAATATGATGATCCACGTGATGATGATGCTGATTGCGGACGCTGAACCCTCGCGCCACCCGATGATGAGCTCCACGGAGCCTGATGGTGATAATGATATGATGTCACGCCGTGATTTGCTTACCACGACCGTGCTGTCGACCGTAGCTAAAATGCTCAGGTCTAGGATGAATGAATGAAAAAGTAGTAATTCACTAGTAGAGTCCACTGCACTGGTTTGATCACAGAACCACGTTCGCGAGAGATTGACACTGAGCCGTGCGCGCGCTAGCTCAAAGTACCGCGACAAGGTCCTGATGCCAATCTCGAAGGACCAAAATAAATGTAGGGGATCCCTAAACTTAATGATTATGCCGGGGTGATTCTATGGGAAAAATTATGAAATAAAACCGACCACCGCGAATGTCCGTTGAACACTGTTTTATTGAAATAAAATACTTCTAAAAATTATAAAATGCTGAGCGCACAGAATGCCCGGCGCGTGAGTCTGTAAAATAATTTGTGGTTTTGTACAGTACCTTTCGCGGTCCTATCCCCTGACCTCGATGGTAGAACTAAACTGGTGAAAACTTGTAGAAATTTGCCGGTATGTGTCACTGGTCGGTTCTGTCAAAACTGCAGGAATGCAACATCGTACAGACTACATAATTCTCACATTCACACAGACGGTTAAGGTTAACAATTTTATTTTAGTAAATTGTTGTTTGAATGCGTCAGGACAGGTTTGTGTACTCGTGAGATGCCCTAGCCCCCCGCCGTCGACGGCAGTATCAGGGCTATTTATGAACAGGGTACCACGCAGCCGCAGCCGGTACAGCGGATAGGCAATTATTTGCAATAAGAATGCGACGCCGTGATCTGTTTTATATTAGAACTTTAATTGCATACGTAGAGACACCACGAACAGGTTGCGTGCATGTATTATACCTGACTACGCTTCTTGAGAACATTGCATTCTTCACTTTTTCCTGCAGACCGCTCATGGGGCTGGCAGGCAAGCTGGCAAAAAGCGATGCTACGCCCAGTACCAGTGTACCTATGTGATCAATATTTAACTATCATAATTAGAAATGGTCTGTACTTGGATGTCGGTTGTCTCGATTAGTTCCCAAGTTACGAGCTAGTCGAGCTAGTTGGGCCATTACCGCGGAGCGTCGGCGTTTAGTACTCATGTTGTAGTTATTGTCCGCACAATCCGCAGTGAGCTGTCGGGGGTAATTAGCGTTACATTCGCGAGGCGACCCGGCGCAGGCGCAGGCGCAGGTAAGCGATGAAACTGGAAATAAGCAAGTAGACGCTACTGACTCAACTGCAGATACATATGTAGCTTATGGCTTTTGGCGAGTATAGTGCCAAAAGCCAGTTGGGGAATGGGCCTTAATTCATCCACGCGGACCCAGTGCGGGTTGGTAGATGGCACAGTCTTCGAATTTTTGGTTCTAGGACATGCCGGTTTCCTCACGATGTTTTTCCTTCACCGTTTTGAGAGCAGTGGTGATGAAATAATTCATACAAAGTAAAGCGCCTGGCTGAGTTTGAACCCACGACACGTAAGTCAGGGCAGTTACCACTGGGCCACCATTGCTCTATTTATTTATAACTAGATAAAGACACCCATTCAATGACTTTCACATCGCTTCATCTTAGCTCATTGAGAAGTCACACACTTATGAATGCTCTCGCGATTCTAATATAAATAAAGTTATTAAAACAATGTATCAGTCATTAAGTTACGCAGATGTGGTTCTCAAAAAGATTGGTCCCTCGTCTGCGGCGGCGGGCGGCGGGCACGGGGCACCTTTCCTCGCGGGTGGTCCGCGTGATCTGAACAGCGGTCGTTTAGTGAGCCAGTAATAACATAAATAACTGCGGTAGTGATAACAGCCAGGATGTGATCATGCGACGGTGACCAGCTGCAGGGATCGAGTTGGACTATGTGCGGGTGCGCACCAACTGTCAACTTCTAGTATATATATTTTGTACAACAACTATGTTTCCTGGTAGCTACAATCTTTAAGTCAAGAGAGAATAGGTTACTTCAAGGCAAGTGTGCTTCACCGTCGACCGCATCATCGCTCACCACCAGGTGATATAATGTTGAAATGCAACCCATCAGGTGAGATAGTGGTGAAACGCGACCCATCAACAATAATTTAAAAATACTGCTCTCCATGCACATTATGATTGTGGCGGTAAAATGATTAAAATAATTGCTCGATTCCATTGAGTTCTAATGAGTTTCTACCTTTTTATCGATTTATGTAGTATCAAACAGAACATACGGAATGTCTCCAAAACTAAGAACTGTTGGTGGCTCTAAGATATCTGTCTGCGACGAAGATGACGTGACGTCTGGCGACAAACTGCTGCATGGCATTTTAACTAAAGGATTTGATTGCTACGGCATTGCACAAATATAGTTAAGTTACCCATTGTTTGTTTACGATAGAGTTTAATTAAACCGTTTCCAGAACTAATTAATGATTAGATTAAATTAATCACGTGAGATGAAATCGCCGCAAAGAATCTGAAATATTAATTGAAGTGCGTTTAGAAATGGTTATACTCGTAAAATCAATTAAAAGGTTAATACCAATTAATACTTATTACGTAGGCCGGGCTACTTGTGCCGTGTGCGCCATAAACTGATAAATGGGTTCTGTAAAAGGTAATTAAAATATTTGGAGTGTGTTGTGAGAATGCGCGGGCGCAGGCAGGGTGCGGGCGGGGCGCGGTGGTCGAGGGCGGCGGCAATTAACCTCATAATTAGTGGTAATCATATCGTTTGATGTCGCCGCCGCCGTGTGCGGTACGCTATGCAAGGATCGTTCCATACTCCGGCAATTCCAACCTGGATATAGTATGCAAAAGCACTTCTTACATTATGTCCAATTGCCAAGATTTGTCAGATAGTAGCCGATCTTCTCATGATAGCTACTTAGTCTCCGATCTTCGGCATCGATAGTGCAACAAAGTTCCCATCGGCTGAGCTTTTACGTTACAGTCTCACGTGAGCAGCCGTTACGGCAAGACGGCAGCTATACAAACTATTTACAGAACTGTCGCCTGTTCATAAATTGCCGCTATCGTATGTCATTGGCGGAACTACCGGCTGCGCTGTCCGCTGGTAATCGGATATTCGTTTATTTGCATACACCAGACAAATTTTATGTAGGAGTCGTTGAGGGGCAGATATCATTAGTGGACATACGAATGGGCTCTTTTAAGTTCAGGTGTGACCATCCTCTATGAAGCAATATGGAAACTTATAATTTAAGATGTGACTTGTGACATCTCATTTTTTCGGTAGAATTTGGGACCCCTGGATGATGAAATAATAGAACTTAGTCGCTGTGTTTGTTCAGACAGGATTAGTTGAACCGATGACCTGGTTAAGGCTGTGGCAAACCGCCGGATGCGAGACGCTCAGCGGCGCTCGATGTGGCGACACTTGTAGAAGACCCATGTCCCGCATTGAACATCTTTTGGCTGAAATGATGATGATGAGACAGACAGTTGCACGTCTACGTAGTATTGATTCGTAGCACTTTCATAGCAGTTCAAACGTTCTTATCTACATTATTTTTTATGAATTTTTTTTTATGTTTTTTTTTATTCTTTATAGGCTCGCGTTTGATCACTATCTCGCCTGATGTTAAGTGATGATGTGGTCGAAGGTGAAACACGCTTGCCTAGAAGTAATCTATTCACTCTTGACTAGAAGACCTCTTGACTAGTATCGGGAAACAAAGACGCCGGCAGGGAATTCCACTCCTTAGCTGTACGCACGTGAAATAAACACAGTGAAAATATTTTCAAAACGCTTTGTGCGTATGGGTGGGATATCAACCATGTACCGATGGCGCATTGCCGTACGTCTTGTAGTCCGATGATGGAAAGGGCTAGGCGGAATCAAATTGGGCAGTTCCATCGCACACTCCACGAAATGTAACCGATAGAAAACCGACAGGCTGGCAACTCGTCGTCGGTGTTCAAGGCTCTGGAGCTTTGAGTCGACCAGCGCATCATTGCCGATAAGTCTCTTGGCCCGTCTGTCAATCGACTCAAGTGCATCAAGTTGGTACCTTGCAGATCCGTCCCAGAGGTGAGAGCTCCATGCAAAAAAAATAAAGATTTAAAATTTAACAACACTCGTCTGTCATCACTCATCAATATTCCACGTTCCCATGTTCTCGCTATGCCATTAGTTTAATATATAATCAGATATCAGCGTCTGTGAGAGAGTGAAATTAATAAAGCAATCACGTTGCAATACTGCGCAGTTCACTAGACGTTACGAAATGAACGCACAATGATTGTGCTGATGATTAAATAAAATGCCATGCTGACGGACGCGTGTCGTAACTAAAGAACCTTCACTTAGTAGGTGTTTACCTGTGACTGTACTTGATGCTGAAAAAACAGTTCGGCGTTTTTAACATTTTTAATAAAAAGAAGAAATCCGTTTCTGGGCCTAACCGTTACCCGAATCAGATATGTACCAAATAGTCATCTATTTTGCTTAATTAATCCATTTAAATCTTAGCCTCAATTACAATGGCCAAATGTAGAAGATAAAAAATACGAAAAAAGAAAAAGTACCTAGATTTCTAATATTTAAATATAATTATACAACCTTTGTAAACCTTTGTAGCAAATATTTCATTATGCGTCACTAATTTCACAAACGCTGGCATAATATCAATATAGTAACCCTTACTCTAAGAATATCGATGTAGTGGAAATTTATATTTTTAGAAATAAATAATAATCCATTGTTTTATTATAATTGTTTTATATGGGCGATATTAAAAAAAAAAAAATTTCAATAAAAAAAATACTGAAATCTAATTGACTTTTAACATAAGCACTATTCAAAATAATTAAATAAATAATCGATATGGTATGTATCAATGTCTTTTGGTGTTGTCTGGTTTTTTTTTTGTGTAATGTTTGCAATTGTGTTTAAGAACGATGACTGAAAATTAATGAATTTGTTATTGTAAATAATTTGCACGCTTGCTTGCATATTCTACATACAGTGATCTTTGGGCTTTAAGATCTTCCCTTGTAAACAATGTATTTTTCTCGCAAATAAACATTTTTGATTTGATTTGATAAAATCAATTACACCAGGGATTGCACTAGTAAACGGCAAATGTCAACGTCGACGTCTGTCAACTGTCTTGACATGATTGTAATGTCATTGTCATTATGTCATTCGCTTTTCGCATTTTTACGCAAGTGAATGTGTTTTTCCGTATTTCTCGAGTTTTTTTTTATTTATTTTTTATTATCAATAGTCTCGCTTCTTTTTATTATATCAAAATTATTTTATAATAACTTTGCTCGAATAGCAGGCGCTGCAGCACAGCGCATGAGTGTTTCAGATTTACGTAGAACACAAAGCCTCAATTTTTTTTTTATTAAAATAACTGTTATAATAAAAATAACGTAAAATGTAAACATTGTCTGAGTTTACTAATTCGGACCATTCTGGGAGACGAAAATTGAGCTCGTGAAACCTTCCAGCCTTGTAACGCCAGGCCCAAGTTTCTATTGACTTCGGGTTTCTCCTTAAGTTATTGGAAAATAAACTTTAATAACATGTTATTTAATTAGAAATTTTTATTTTATATTATTTGGCAGAAAAAAGAAATAAAAAAATAAAATACGAGTAGTTAAACTGTTTTGATGCTTGGACAAAGTCCGCATTTTTTTTCAGTGTTTTCCTGCTCCTGTGGTTCTTGTGTCTTTCATTTGCGTGACTTTTGTAGATACTATAAGTATTATTTCTATCACTCATTATTTATGAACTTGTGAATTTCGGTTGTGCATACGGCTAGGTTTGGTCTAACTGTCCTAGTACGTAAGTGTACTAACAACCTGGCATGTAGAATTAGCTCAAAGCAGTGCATTGTATTTGTGTGACAGTAATGAGAGACACAATAAAGAAGTCATAGAGGAGGAAGTGACGTCATAAATACGGCGGAGCAGACCAATTATATTTGATTGAGCGGCGGCTGTTGGGAACTAACGCGCGCTTAGGGCGCAGGCATGCTAAACACGGACAGAATGTAGGTAATGCTTTTGATTTTTTCGCCAATTTTAAATTAAAGTAATTAGATACTTTATCTGTGCTTATACTTAGTATTGATTTAAGGTCTTTTTTTTGGGTGGGAAATCAGCCAATGACTCTTCCCGCTTTGGTTAAAGCGAAAGGGCATGTCAGACTTTTACTGACTAAAACCCATCCGTGTTCTTTCAGTTGCTTGAGCCAGGGCCGCGGTAACTCTTTGCCAAATTTATCCGCGACCCAGACAGGCATCAACCCTAGCGGGCCCTGTCTCTTTTGCTGACATTTCTTTGAGGCGCACGTGGAATGCTACGCGCCGTAAACTCGGGCCTGCAGCCGTATCGCGTAAGTGAACACGGCAACGCAAAGAGTTTGACCGCTATCCAATCGACCAAATCGACCAATCACGGACAGACGGAAATCCACATCGCGTCATTCATCTCGCATGGATTTGTCGATTTGGTCGATTGGATACCGGTCAAACTGTTTGCGTTGCCGTGTTCACTTACGCAATACGGCTGCTGGTCCTAACCGGACGGCGAGCTACCCATTACTTGCCGTCCGCAAGCTCGCGCCTACGGTGGTTGGGAATCCAATAACCACTCGAATGGACCGATCACTCAGGAAGTCTGCGATCCAATCACACAGACCACCGGGCAGACCGAATGCTTACCAATAAGGCTCTCGTACCAGACCCTATCAAAAGCCTTCGAGATGTCGAGGGAGACGGCAAGCGCTTCCCCGTGCCTCTCGATGGCTTCACTCCATATGTGAATAGCATACGCTAGAAGATCCCCAGGTGTTTCTACTAACAAATAATGAATCATGTTGTTCGATAAATAAATCACAATTTGAAATTTGAATTTGAATTTACGGGTGCGAAACATGGAAGGTCACAAAAGACATCTCACGCCAGATCCAAGTCGTCGTCAACCGCTGTCTTTGTCGCATACTCGGCATTTCAGCTCTACTTTGGTGATGGTCTCGGGCCAGTGCCCGAGACCATCACCAAAGTAGAGCTGTAGGAGCAATGCCACGAGAGCCCGATCGACCGTCAGATCAAGCGTCGCAAGTGGAGTTGGATTGACCACACGCTGCGAAGGGATTCTGATCACATACCGAAGCAAGCGCTGGATTGGAATCCCCAAGGCAAAAGAAAGCGTGGCCGTCCCCGTCAAACCTGGCGTCGCACCGTGTTGGCGGAAGCGATGAGCATCGGTATGACGTGGTGCGAGGTGAAGCGTGAAGCTCAGGACTGATCGCGATGGAGGACTACTGTGGACGCCCTTTGCCCCATCCAGGGGACGTAGGACATTAAGTAAGTAAGTAATTTGCTACAATTTGGATTAAAACAGTTTTATCACTAACACCGCAGCCTGCAGCTAACTCGGACGTGTGTTGCGATGGATCCGCTTCACAATACTTCATTGTAATCTTTGGTCTCCGGCCGTCTACGGGGCTTGTTCTGCAGGTCGAAATTTCCAGAACGAAAACGTTGCAACCAAAAACTTTTAGTGATGTAAATCTAGTACAGTGTCAAAGTGATCGGTTAACGGCAAATTAAAATAAACCTTGTCAATAAGGAGATACTGCTCTTTTCTATATACATGCCTACGGATTCGATTGAGAATCTTATGAATTTATCAATTGTCTAGGGGAAATAGTGTCTATTATAGAAAATTGTAGTTTTGAATCGGTGTTTATGTCAGGGGATTTTAATGCACATCCTAATCAGTTATTTGGATTAGAAATGCAAAATTTTTGTAATAACCTAAAAATATGTGCTGATATGAAGTCACTGGGGGAGGGGTCGGACACGAACACTTTTGTCAGTGATGCACACGGCTGTCGAAGGTGGCTCGACCACTGCCTTGTAACGGAGGCGGCTTGGAAATCGATTGTCAACGTTAGTGTGATACATGATGTGTACTGGTCGGACCATCTACCAGTAACGTTTGATGGTAATTTTGAGTTAGTCATACCAAAAATTACTTTAGCAAATAAAATTGATAATAAAGTACCTACTATGGGGAGAACGGAATAAAAAACAAATTGAATTGCATAAACAAATATGTAATAGTAACTTAAGACTGATAGACTTCCCAAAAGAGTTAACATCTTGTGCTGATAGAAACTGTAATGAAAACAGCCATAGGAAAGTCATAAATTGATCAATTAGATAGTGACATTGTTAAATCTATAACCGAGGCAGCGACTCTGAGTAGGAATAGCAGAAAGGTTCGGAAGGGCGGTTTTGGTTGGAACCAATATGTTATGGACTCTAATTGGGAGGCTCGTACTCATTTTGGGAGATGGACTTCTAAACGGAAATCGAACTCTGGGCCTGTTTGGAAGGCTATGACTGACAGTAGGAAAATCTTTAAGAAAAACCTTAAATCTCTTCAAAATAACCGGGGACAGGTAACAATGGATGTGCTGGCAACCCATCATGATAATAAGTCTTTTAAACAGTTTTGGAAGCAGACCAATAAACTTAATCCGAGGCCGAATCTCCCGGTGAGTGTAGAGGGCAAAGTAGAAGCGGTGGACATTGCCAACATTTTCAAAAACCATTTTCAGACACACTCTAAGGTTTTAGCACAAAAAGGGATGCTCCATACTGCTGGTCCCTCATTAGATGAACCTGTTGGAATAACGTGAAGACAGGTGTCACGGGTGTTACGGAAAATGGTGAAAGGTAACTCTCCTGGACACGACGGACTTAGTGTGGAGCATCTAAAGCACGCTGGCCCCCATCTGTGTAGAGTGTTGGCAATGTTCTACACTTTTTGTATCAGCCATGCCTATTTGCCAGATGATATGTTGAAAGCAGTTGTAGTTCCGATCGTAAAGAACAAGACAGGAGATATTGGTGATAAACAAAACTTTAGACCCATTACCTTAGCCACTACAATGGCAAAAGTGCTTGATGGTGTGCTGGACAGTTATCTTGCTCAATATGTGACACTCGAGGATGCCCAATTTGGTTTCAGAGGGGGTCTCTCAATTGAGAGTGCAATTTTAGTTCTTAAGCACACCGTCAAGTATTATACTGACCGTAAAACGCCTGTCTATGCCGCCTTTTTGGACCTCTCTGAGGCATTTGACCTGGTCAATTATGACATGTTGTGGGCCAAACTGAGGAAAAATAGAGTGCCGGAGGGTATAACAGGGATTTTCGAGTAATGGTACAGACACCAGACTAATTTTATAAGATGGGCAGATTCCATGTCAGATTCCTATCAACTGGAATGTGGAGTTAGGCAGGGGGGACTGAGCTCTCCCACATTGTTTAACATATATGTGAGGGAGCTGGTGCGTGAGCTCAACAACACCAGTGTAGGCTGCTCCATAGATGGTCATATAGTTAACAACATTAGTTACGCCGATGACATGGTGTTGTTGAACCCATCGGTAAGTGCCCTGCGCAAGCTCCTAGGGGTGTGTGAGGGTATATGCTGAAGCACATGGATTGACATATAACGTCATAAAAAGTGAGTTGTTAGTGTTTCGGGCGGGGCAAATGAATCCTTCATTTGTACCGCCTGTGACACTGAATGGGGTGGCGGTAAGGCGAGTGTCTCAGTTTGTGTACCTAGGTCATGTTGTTAATGAAAGCCGAACAGATGACCTAGATGTAGAACGGGAACGCAGGGGGCTAACGATTCGCTGTAACATGCTGGCTCGCAGGTTTGCCAGATGTTCAAAGAAAGTTAAATTAACCTTGTGTAGGGCCTACTGCCAATCATTTTATACCTGCAGCCTGTGGGCCAATTGCATGCGGCGGGTCGTGAGCGCTCTGAGAGTTCAGTACAACAATGCCTTCAGGATGTTGATGGGATTGCCTCGCTATTGCAGTGCGTCAGCAATGTTTGCAGAAGTACAAGTGGACGGTTATTATGCAATAATTAGGAAAAGAGCAGCATCGCTCATGCGGAGAGTGAGGGACAGTCCCAACAGCTATCTGAGGGTGGTTGCAGAACACATAGAGAGTCCTATATGGAGGCATTGAATCCGCCTACATACAGGATAATTTTAATGTTATGTTACTTTGTTTTAGAATTTTGTGTATTACTAACTTAGTTCATAAGTGCCTGTGTATTACACACTCTATTGACTATCTTGGTCTGAAATAAATTATTATTATTAAAAACGCACTGTGTTTTCTTTTGCGACACCGTCGCCATACACTTCATTAATCCTTCGAGCTATTTCTGCAGCACTGGTGCCACGATGGAACTCGTACTCGTAAATAACGCGATATTTCAAGTTTTCCATTTTGTAAACTGACTGGCGCAAAGAAAAAACCAAAAGAGGAAGAAACAAATTAATTACGTTTTTCCAAACAAAAAAGCATGAGTAAATAGCTGTATAAATTTAAAATTGGAATTCCAAACCAAAGAGGAGATATTTGAGATCAAAGTGGCCAGTACGAAAAACGTTAATTTCCTAGGTTCGACCTAATACTTACAAATTTTGCGTAACTTGAAGTATTACTGTTTCATTGCAATCGGTTCACTCTATCAAAAGATATAAGAATTTAAAGTGTTCGAGAAGTAAAATATCGCAACACACGCTATTCAGATAATCGGACAGTTGAACTCCTTATTTGATAGATGGTGTTGTGCATTTGACGTGATTTTCTTAATGGTGGTATTAAGAGTCTCCGCAGTAGAATGACCCTAGAAAAAAAATGGTAGGTAGGGAGATAGCGTAGGGTAGTGAAGGCAGGTGACGGGAGTGAAGCCGCGGGCATTAGCATAACATAAGATTATGCCATCTTATCAAAACCTTAATTCAAACAATACAAATAATGCGGAATGATGTGAAGAAAGCGGACAAGAAGAACTGACACCAAGTAAATGGGAAATTACGGTCTAGAAGAGAGAAGAAGAAAAAAGTATGTTCCTACATGATGTGGCCCTGTACAGTGGCTGACCCAAAAATTGACTTAAGGGCAGGAGGATGTTAGAAGAGAATGAGGATTAATGAAAACTAGGCCAGTTGGGAATCAATAGTTGGTATAGTGTGTCTGATCCCTAACCATTAATAGCTTGTAGTATCGAGTGGAACAACAGACGTCGTTGTCGTTAGGCTGAGGACGCAAAAACAAGCGACGATCCGTTGTTGACGACCCGCCGACATACCTGTAACTATAGACTATGAATAGGAATATATAGCAGAGTCCGTTATCACTAATGTAGCAGCCAACAAGAATGCATATATCATTTCAGCTTGACTAAACATTGCAGATTTGAAGGTCTACTTGTGTGGCATCTTTGTTTATTATGTATCTACCTACCAAACTACACTTATAGAAATGTACAAGGTAGGTACATCACACTGATCTGATGTGCATAGATGTACTATATCAGGGCTAAATTTAAATTATTTTCCAACCGAAACACGTTTTTTAGCCGAAACCGTTACTGACTAATTTGCGGTGTAACAAAAACACAGCCAAAAATTCAAAATTAATTCTGGAAGTTAATGAACTTGAGTTTCATAAAAGACTAAATAAATAAATATATTCATTATTCATGCAGTATTCATGGGATACCAGAAGGCTGAAGTAAAAAAACCCGGAGCTGGAATCATGAGTGGTGACTCTCAAACTACCAGGAGCACAGAAACATAAAGAAAATAATGATAATTCATCATTCATCCGGGGATGGAGTCATGTGTAGTAATGACTCTCGAACTACTAAGAAATCAGAATCATGAAGAAGTAGATCTAAAATCACAAAATCTATATTAACCCGAGCAAAGCCGGGGCGGGCGGGTATATTACACCTGTCATCAAATCAAATATATTCGATACATTGAATGGCTTTTTTTACAATCGAGCACAATATAACACTATAATGACATATCGATATCTAACTAAGGTGTTTAGGGTTATATCCGCTTTCCATCGTGACTAGTAACGGCTAGGTTAAAAGGTTTGAAAAATAGTATATTATGCAACTAGTGAATAAAGGACGGTTTTAGAGCGAGGGCCATAGATGAATCACGAACAAGTGAAAGTTTCTAACAACTGAATCACGACCGTAGGGAGTGATTCATGATGATTGAATCACGAGCATAGCGAGTGATTCAAGTGTTAGAATCCTGAGCGACGCGAGTGATTCATGGCCCTCGATATAAATCCGTTTTATTCAAGAGTTGCATACTATATTTTATATCATGACTACGAGAAAAAGAAGGATTTAAGCCAATAGCACAAGGAATAATAATAAATAAATAAAAGGTTTATTACCTTCAAAATTTACAAAGAATGAGAAACCTCAGGGATTCACACTTTTTGTAAATTGAAGCTGAGCTAGGTAACAGCACCTGTGTTTCAGGGGCCAGTGACCACCTCCGTACATACGTTACAAAATTATAATTATTGAAACACCAATGCAATTAATATTAATATCTTAATAACAATTAATGCAATTAATAGAATTATAATCCAAATAAGTATTCACTAAACATTTTAGACCAAAATCAAAATCATTATCAAAATCCTAAATATAAACAAACTCAAAATTAAATCGACGAAGGAGTTTGAAATTCGAATATTCTTTGCACAAGAAGTTTGTATCGAGTAATTTATGCGCAAGTAGGTTGTATTGCATTGAGATGAAGGTCAAATATATATTGGTGTGTTCTAAATTCAAACACCAAAACAGTGATTAAAAGTGCTTTTCATTCACTGTTTTCAGAGAATAAAATAAGCTTTTTAGAGGAGGAATGGTATAAAATAATAATTATTATTGTTTCATGTACATAACAAACCAAATTAAAGAAAACTGTAACAATTCGGCCCGCATTTTAGGCTCCAATTTATCGTTTTTTAATATTTCTCAGAAAGGCATTTGTGCTCATGTGGAATCCAAGTTAGATGAGGGTGGCATAAGGGAGGCGGCCAGACTACTGTTCAGCAGTGATGTGGTAGCAACTTACTCTCCGGGGACTCTTGCAGCCCTAGAGAGTAAACACCCAGCGCCTGCGGATGGTCTCGCCTTCCCCGACCCGCCCGTCCACTCCGACCCCCTCGTTCAGGATTTATCTATTTTCCAAATTACAGCCCCGCAGCTGATCGCAGCCGTGAGCTCTTTCCGGAGTGGTTCTGCCGGTGGCCCCGACGGCCTGACTCCACAGCATTTGAAAGATTTGTTGAGTTCAGGCGCCGGGGAAGCTGGTGAGTCCCTCTAGAAGTAGCTTGCGGTTCTGATCAACTTAATGCTCTCCGGTGGCGTGAACGATGCCGTCGTCGATATCTTGTATGGGGCTAACCTGTGTGCCCTGCGCAAGAAGGTCGGCGGCATCCGTCCCATCGCTGTCAGTTGCACCTACAGGCGTACAAAGTGTACCAGTACCGGTGCAGCCAAAATATGTTGCAAGGTTTACAGCGAATCACTTGCAACTAAGTTCCAGCCCCTTCAACTTGGTTTTGGTTCCAGAGGGGGCTGTGAGGCTGCCGAACATGGCTTATTCTCGTTTCTTAACTCAAATAAAGGTGAGGTCATTCTCAAGGTTGACGTGAAGATCGCATTCAACCCCTTGAACAGGGACACTTTTTTGGCCGAAGTTAAAAAAGTACTACCCGTAATTTATGGTTTTATGTGGCAATGTTTTAGGTATCCATCAAAATTATTATATAAGGACAACATTTTGTAATCTGCAGTTGGTTGCCAACAAGGTGACCCTCTCGGGCCTGTCATTTTCAGTTTGGCAATTCTTCCCATAATCCAACAACTAAATTCAAAATTTAACGTGTGGTATTTAGATGATGAAACGCTAGGAGGTGATGTTGACATCGTTTTGAATGACCTGCAAGTCCTCAAACAGAAATTTAAATTTATCGGCCTGGAACTTAACCCCTCAAAGTGCGAAATTTACCGCTCTGACTTTACCGACAGACAATCGACTTTAGATAAATTTAATGCAATAGCCTCGCAAATTAAAATCTTAGAAAAAAGTTCTCTGCACCGCCTAGGTTCCCCTATCTTGGAAGAAAGTTTTTCATCTTTCATCGAAGACAAAATCAAACATTTTAATGATATTTCGGATAGACACTCCAAAATTAATTTACATTCGGCATTCACCATTACCAGGTATTGCTGTTTCGGTCCAAATTTTATGTATTTTCTATACTAGCCTTCTCCTTTTTGGAAGAAACCACAACTTTTGGACAAAATTTACCAAATTAGTCGCAACACAATGCAAAATGCAATTGTTTTACTTGGCTTCTCCATATTATTTTTGAATTTGCCAATTTGTATGAAGAACAATATTTTCATTTTATATTTTCAAAAGTAGTAAGTACTTACGTAAAGAAAAAGACTGAGTGCTTAAAACAGAGAGGTTTACAGAGAATAAATCTTAAAAGCTATCTGTTTTGTTAAGTATGTTAGTTTACTTTGAAAGTTGATTTAAAATTAAAATTATTTATGTAAAAGCTTTTGCAGTTTTAATTTACTATATTTATTAAACACAATGAACTATACGAACGTAAATAACTATACGAATCTACGCTTTGAATTGCCTTTAATATTCCTTGAGAACCGATAACTACAGAAATATCTACATACAACAACATACATTTTGTTCCTACATGTATATTATAATTCACATTTCACCCGAGCGAAGCCGGGTTTTCATCTAGTATTTGTAATAACATTTTCGAAAACGGCTTTAACGATTTTGATAAAATTTGTAATATTGGGGTTTTCGGGCGCGAAAAAATGGATATATATAGCTAGGTCTCATATCAGGGAAAATTCGTTTTCTCGAAAAATATTTTTTCTATTTTCACTTGAGCAGAGCTCGGTCGCTGGTACTATGATATGAAGCGTAACTAACTACAGAGAGTTGGTAGCATTCTTTTTACTCGACTGCCGAAGGAGGGTAATGTGTTTATCAGTCTATGTATGTATGTGCGTTTGGTTTGTGTTTGTTCTTATTTGGCGTTCTCTAGAACGCCAAATAAGAACAAACACACATACCAAACGCTTTGGCTAATTTTAATTATTCTTACGTCAATCGATTCGTCTTACATCAAAGTTGCAAAATAGAAAAATGGAGTATGTTGGGTGCCATATTGTGGGGACCCAATATTTTATTTTCTTCTAAACCCATCGTGTGGGTTATCAAAATAAAGGGCTTTAAGAGCTAATTTCAAAAATATACAAACACTTTCATGTTTAAAAAATTGGATTAAAAAAATATAGATTAAAAAAAGGATACTCGCGAGCTGGCTGACCAGAACCAGATGTATTCTCCGACTGCACAGCATGATTTTCTTCTTGTTTACGTATTTTTAGTTTGCATCTTATGCAGTCAAGTTTTTTGATTATTTGAAGTTATTTTTTTTTGATGTAATAATTGACAAAGAGGAAACTTGATGAATTTATGTTAATCAATCAATGGCACTAATAATCATTGAGAAGAAAAAGCTCGTTGCAAGCCCCGACTTCGCTCTGGCTAATAGAATTTGTGATTTTCTACTTCTTCATGATTCTGAATTTCTGGTAGTATTCTTTTGAGGTTTTTCTAAAGGTTTAAAATGCCTAAGTTTTGTGATTTTCCATTGGATGGAACTCCTAGTAATATTCCCCTGGATGCCTGTTGCATGGTCTATACGTGATTACCATGATGGCTAGTTATAATGTCGAGCGGATTCATCAGGGTTGGCATCGTCGTCTGGTCGCATTTGCACCGTTCAGGATGTTCTAGTCAGCTAGCGGTATAGTACAGGCCATGCGGACCCAGGCATGTGCGTAACCCTGCACCATGATGTCCTCTGAGTGACCGTGGCAATAATGTACCTACTGTGATGTGTTCTCAGAATTACGCGCACTGCAAGACATGTTCCGTACCGTTGTTTTGACCATGTAAGGCTAAAATCAGGGTCGTTGTTATTAAGACAGGTTTTAGTAGTTGTCTGGTAGATATCGCTGTCAGCGATAAGGCCGCCTTTGTACCCGTAGTTATAAGTATTATTGTAAAAGAGATGTGTAACTTTATTTTTTGGTGTACAATAAAGTATATTCTATTCTATTCTATTCTATTCTAGATCGTTTGTGAATGGTAATTCATTTGCTTTAGATGTTTTAAGATTTTTACCTGTTTCCTTGTATATTTTGTGGTGGAACTCGATAATTTCGTCGTTTTAGATTTAGCCATATAAGCACTTCGATCCACCCTGTTTATGTAAAGAGAGAACTTCATGCATATCATCTCATTAGAAAACATCAAATAATATAGAAACGGAATATTTTATATGTACCCGAACGCCACAACTTTATCATCTTCATTAAGAAGACGAAGGCATGTGAATAAATCTGCGTGATGCTTATTTAGCGCGCATCACGAAATTGCCTGATGAGTTACTTGCAGTTAAAGCTCTGTGTCAAATGTGGTGTGGTGTGTAGTTTGAAAAAAGTGGTTAAGTAAGTTATTGCTTGTCACGACATACTCCTTGGTGTTGCAAGACTTGCAAGTGTCCATTGTAGCGTCTTCTTCCTTCTTATGGCGTGACACAACAACCATAATCAGAACAGCTTATACGTAAAGGTATGAGGAGTATAGCCAAGGAGCTCACTATTGGTCGATCAATTGATATTCGATTATTTGGTATATACCTACATAATCAAATCCTTTATAAAGGGCAAATAAAATTGGTGACTGTTATTAAATCCGCATTTAGGTAAGGTCGACAGACTTATGGTTAATTAATCCACTTCTCTTCTCTTAGTGCACGAACACGATGATGTTGAAACAGCCGCAGCGCCGCCATCTATCGGCATCGCAAAGCAACCACATACGACATAGGGGAGTTATAGAAGGCCCACTTGAAGAATGATGCTATGTCGGTAGCTTTGGTTTTCCTGCGGATATCCTCATTTCTGATGCGATCACGCAAGGAAACTTCGAGGATAGCCTTGTCCATTGACCTTTGGGTGACTTTATGCTTTCTATTCAGGCCCATTGTGAGCGACCACGTCTCGGTCCGATAGGTAATCACTGAATGAGACATTGTGGTAAATTGGACGAGAAGTTACCATGCAACTTACCGAACGCCGCCCAGTCGATGGTTGACCTCTTTCTCGAAGTTAGACCTACCTAACTGGACCGTTTATCCCAGGTCGACATAATCGTCTACAACTTCGAGTGTAGAGTCTCCGATCTTGATAGGAGTGGTTAAACATGGGCATTCACCATAACCTTGGTTTTGTCCATGTTCATTTTAAGACCCACTCTTTCGGAAGCTCTACTGAGGTCATCGAGCATTGTACTGAGGCTTTCCATGGCCTCAGCCGTGACCACTATGTCGTCGGCAAACCGAAGGTGAGTGAGGTACTCGCCATTAAGTTGGATGCCTAGCCCCTTCCAGTCCAGAACCTGGAAGACATCCTCCAGTGCAGCAGTGAACAGTTTCGGAGAAATGACGTCTCCCCGTCTCAAACCACGCTGGAGAAGGATAGGTTTCGAAGTCTGATCCTGAAGACGGACTGACATATAGTGTCGTTTTTGTACAAACACTTCAACACCTCGATATACCGGTAGTCGATCTGGAACCGTTGGAGAGATTGCAGTGCAGCCAAGTTTCGATCGAATCGAAGGTTTTCTCGTAGTCCACAAACGCTAAGCAGAGAGATAGGTAATCTTCGGTCTTCTGTATAACCTGCCGCATGGTATGAATGTGGTCTAAGGTGCTAAAGCCTTTTCGGCATCCGGCTTGTTCGGGAGGCTGGCAATAGTCAACACTGCGCGCGAGACGATTCGTGATGACTCTTGAAAACAACTTGTAGACATGGCTAAGAAGTGGGATGGGCCTATAGTTCTTCAGCCGCGCATTGTCTCCCTTCTTGAAGAAGTATACCACAACATTCCTGCAGCATGCCTGTGGCGTTTTGCTATCGTATGACGGAATAATTTACAGCTTTTGAAGTGCCTTAAGGACCGGTTTCCCACCCGCCTTCAGGAGTTTGCCGTGATTCCGTCATCACCCGGTGTCTTGTTGTTTTTAAGCTATTTCAGAGCCATCCCAATCTCGTACAGGCTGACGTCTGGGATATCTTCGGTATATTGTCGGGTCAATCTAGCTCTTGGGTCGTTTGCTAGATTCGCAACGGGTTTGCTGATTGATGTGTACTACTGCCCATGGAATGTCTTGACCTCCACCAGAAGCTCCGGTTTGGCGATCCTGCCATCGTCGGTCTTCAGTTTCTTTAGCTCGCTCTACCCAATAGCCAGATACTTTGGAGCGTTTATTTCGCTCAATCGCGTCTTTGATGCGCTCTTTATTAAAGCGGTGGACGTCTCTTTTCAAGGATTTAGATAAGTCATAAGTCTTAAGAGATATCTGTCTATTGGGCTGCCGGTGTTTGCAGTCTCATCTGAAGACTGCAGAATCATCTCACGCCTCTCCTTCATAAGCTTAAGAGTAAGATTAGAGCGCTTTTTTTCTATCTGTACGACAGGTTTTCAGGTGTTACGACATTGGTACCCAACAGTATGGACAGTTTCCACGAACACATCGTTGTAATCGTCCACGGAACACCACAGACACTCGAAACGATTTGGAGTTTGAGCTGAAGGGTCTCGGGGTTTAGAACATGGATCTATGCTGGAAGGAGCGTGGACTTCATCAGTCGAGACCTTGCATACTTAATATTAATGTTCAATATGCCTCTTACCATGCGGTAATCGCTTGCGGTTTTCGCGGAATTGATTGATTACAGAGACATCATTGAACATTTGCGACTTTGTTACGTCGGAGCTTATTATGTTCTCTCGCTTGCACACTAGTGCCGTCTGTATTGTGCAAGCGAGAGAACATAATAAGCACCGCCATTTTGGAATATTTTATTTAATGATTGGGACGGGTTATACTGTATGTGTCAAGTACTTAAGGAACTACGGAACGACCCGGCCCGGGGTGTCTTATGGACGCCTCTCTCTTGTTTTAATTACAAATGGATAAATTTTGATGTCATGATTATAAATATAATATTATGGTGTGTCTGAAAATATATGAATTATATTATTATTTACAATTTTGGATGAAACACAACACAACACAGTGTTTGCTGCATTGTGTCAACAAAAGGACAACGGCACGATGTCACTTCATTTCAAGTGTTCTCCTATTAGCACTTCTCGTATTTCCCGGTGTTGTGGCGAGGCCGACAACTGGCCGCTATTACAGGTTGCGTGTGCGCACCCATTACACACTGATCTTAGTTAATTAGTCACATTCATTATGCTTTAATTCACTAAGTACGTGATGATAAAAATAAAGCCTCCGAGTACATTGACGTGTACTCACGTTGTTAACATATCGAGTCTGTCGGTCGCTTGCGTGACTGCATATCACTTCTCTGAAGGCATGTTATCTTCGGATTATATTTATACTATAACCGTGAATTACTTATGTTATATTTAAGTTGTTAGATCAGCTGTATTTTATTTGATGTTGCAGTTCTTGATTCGTGTTTACTGTAATTAATGAGCAAAATATGTATTTTGAAAATTGTGAACATGACTATGTTTCAGGAACAGAAGAGTAAGAAGTCCGGTCCAGGCGCACGCAATTTTAATTTCAGCGTCTAAAAAGTAACACGTGTAACGCCTATATTGGCGTACACAATTAGTGGACAATGGGTGATCGTAATTAGGGCAACAAAGGCGGGCGCAGGCGGCGCGCTGATTGGCTGGCCGACACGCCCCGCGACCAATAAGCGCGCGCGCTCCGGGGCCGTTGCTAGCACAATGGACTACGACCAAGTGGAGTTAGACACGTATCTACGTTCTCTATTTGAAATTTAAAGCAAACCGAAGACTGGGTTTTTTAAACTACAAGTCTTTTGAGTTCTATAACGCTGTAATTGCTCATTCTCTGCCAAAAAACTTTATCTCATGATGGGTGTCAGAATAGACAAGGTCGTTCGTTAGGCATCCTCCGGTGCGAATGACATCATACTGAGATTACTATCTTGCTTTAAAGATTACTAATTTGCTCACGACTTCACTGTTCCATTATCTATTTAAAGTCAAAAAATCTCTCTTCGATGGTAATCTTTTGTCTGGCTATAATAAGACAGGTGTGGACAGAGTGCGACAGTTTTTGTGTTCGTCTACAATGAGTGAGTCACGAATTCACGACGCGAAAGTGAGGTGAGCTGTAGTCGTGACGTACGTATACCTACTGTATGATTGGTATTGGTACACGGAAGCTATGGGTTTTTTGTTCAATTTAATATTAAAATGTAATTGTAAGTGATGATCTCATGACTTCACAACCGTACCGATATGAACCGAACTAGACATAAAATATGTAAGTATTGCACTGTGCCTAAGTAGGTATATATTGTAGGTTTCTACTGGAATCTCATATCTGCTGGATGGATTGTTAAATATGTTAAATTTAGGATTGTGTAGTTGATGAGAATGACATACATTCGTACACTCTAGTCTTTTTTCCCATTTGGGTTGGTAGAAACTACAGAACGTCACCTGCTACGATTCTAACCATAAGATTCTAACATACTGCTTTTCCTTGTCTAATGAAAAATGTGAGTTTTAGGAATATAGCATTTTAGTTTCAGAATTCTATATTTAAACTTTTGTCAAGAGATCACACACAACTTCATGACCAAATTACGTTCATTCAATTATGGAGAATGCAGGCTTGAGAAGATAGAACGGACATAAACGTTATTTATTGGTAGGTTGATTAAATTATGTGTAAACTCAATAAAACATTATTTGAGCAGCAGACAACTTGCAATCCTTCACGGGTTTACTGCCCAAACATCCGCTAATTTAAGTAACGAGCCGCGTGAGGTGGGCGGACGACCACCATCCCAGCCCAGTTATGATTGTCTTTTATAATTATTATAACACAGATAATAACTGGACACGCATCGCTGAACAGCAGGACTAGCCGATGACTTTAACTTTGCTGATTTGACTTCTGTAACTTGTGAGTTTGGGTCATTGATTGCAGACTCTAAGTAACAGCATTGCGTATTGAACACAAATGGTAGCAGAGCAGGTGGCATCCAGCGCGATTGATAGCGATCATAGAGCGCATCCTGCTACCGGCTCCGCAGCCCCGGGCCTCTCTATAGCCGGCCGGTGTCCACCGCTATCACGCCTGTCTCGCAGACATCTCGCTGATCATCCAGCCTGTCATTGGAGACTGGTACTTATCGCACGATGGATCAGTGAAAGTCTGCGGTAAACTTTCCAGTTAGACAATCTAGATCTCTAGACTTTCCCATCAGTCTAAAAAGTGAGGTAGTCCTTATGATTAATAGTAACATGAATCCTCAACCGCATTCACGTGCCGTTTAAAATAGTTTGCGAAATACATTCTAATGTAGTACAATATGGTACAATCTGATACGATACGAGGTGGTCAGTTGTCAGAGCGGGCGCTCGTTAGAACAGCGATTGACCTTATTGTACAATACAAGTACGAGGCATGCCTTTTAAGTTTTGTCGTTTGAAGAAAAAAACACAACTAAAACCTTATAGTACTTTTTATTGTTTTTCAATGTATTTACCACGTAGCTAAATACACTTTTCCATTCGCTCAAACCAGTTATTATAACATTTATTCCACTCTAAGTGGGGGTGTTCAAAATGACTGTCTTGAAAGCGTCGACTGCTTCTTCACCGGACTGGAACCTTTGACTACGAAGACTTTTCTTAATTTTAGGAAATGTTAAGAAATCGTTAGGGCTTAGGTCAGGACTGTATGGAAGATGGTCAAGAATTTCTACTTTTTCCTGCTTCAAATACTCAATCATTTGACGAGCGCTGTGTGAGCTTGCGTTGTCGTGGTGCAGGATGTTGCGTCGCTTTGAGTTAGATTTTCGAAGTTCGGCGATGACTTGTGGTAAACAAACTGTGGTATACCACTCTGCGTTAACCGTTCTACGATCTTCAATTGCAATAGTCACAACATGGCCGGTTTTTGCAACGAACGTGGCCACCATCTTCTTTGAAGTGCTTCGAGAATGAACAAATTTAGTCGGCTTTGGTCCGTCTTGAAAGACCCAGATTGTAGATTGTTGTTTGGAATCAGGATCGTAGGCATAGATCCAAGATTCATCACCACTGATGATGACGTAGACGTGATTTGACTCTCCTCGGTTGAACCTTTGCAGAGTTTTGTTACACCATCTGACGCGGGCCGCCTTGTGATCGTCGGAAAGCAGATGCGGTATCCAAAGGCAAACTAGCTTTCTCACACCAAGCGCTTCATGCAAGATCTTCTGAATGGTTGTCCCTGAGATGCCTAATAGAGCCTCTATCTCTCGATACGTCACATGACGATCTTCGAGAATTAGTTGTCTCACGGCAATGATGTTATCTTCAGTGAAGGCGGATTTTGGGCGTCCTTCGCGAGATTTGTCACTAACACTAGTATGTCCACGCTGGAATTCTAAATACCAGCGTTCAACAGTCCGCAGACTGTGGACTTCATCACTGAATACAGATGTTAGCTCTTCAAAACACTGAAGCCGTGTCAGGCCTCTTCTAAAGTTGTAGAAAATTATTGCACGAACATTTTCCTTAGAAAGATTCATTTTCGTACGTAAGCTGACAGATTCCAATCGACGCTGTGACTAAACAATAGCATTAATCCTAATACTTTCAACTGTTTTGAGATTCAAAATTTAAACACATTCGAATATAGAACAGTTCCAAATTCAAAATTGCCGGGAAATATGGTAACGACAGAACTTAAAAGGCATGCCTAGTATCGAGCTATTCTGAAAGTGTTGGTTGGTATAGATACCAAGATTGAGCCAATTTGATTAATTTGTACAAAATGTGGTTCCCGTTACGAACGTGATATCTATATCAGTATATTTATGAAATTCTTTATAATATGCCCATTATATCCATTACATAAATACTAGGAACAAACACAAATTTGTAGTAGGTACCTACAACAAGGCTCAAGAAAATAGGTGGCTCGTTTAGATGTCAATGTCTACGCTTTTATAATAAGCTTCCAAGCCACGTACAAGATCTAAGCCTTAATAAATTCAAATCATACATTAAACGTAAGTTGTGACAGAAAGCGTTTTATACCGTTAGATTACGTTGAGGACAAAAAGACAAATTGAACTGCTACATTTTTTTTTTGTGCTTCATATGTGTGGAGATTGAAAAATAAGGGTTACAGTCAAATGGACCTTACAACAATAGAAGCTTAATATTATAGCTTCGCACCGTAAAGCCAACGACTTTCAAAAGTTTTGGAAGGCTACTAAGAAGTTTGATGTTAGGCCTGGCCTGTGAGTGTCGGTGGTGCTGACCAGCCGGACACCACCGCCAACATGTTTATGGACCACTTCAAAGTGGAGTCACTGCTGGGCTCGTCGTTGCGTGTTCTCAATGACGGCTGCTGTCGTGATACTGATCTGGTTCGTTTTTCGGCCAAGCAAGTGTCAAGTATCATAAAAAAGATGACGAGAGGGAAGTCCCCGGGTCACGACGGTCTGAGTATTGATCACCTGCAACATGCTGGTCCTCACATGGCTAGGGTACTCGCTATGTTATACTCATTGTATGTGTCACTCGTAACTCCCCTGTGATCTCATGCGAACTATAAATGTAGTGCCTACTATCTATACATCTATACATATAAATAAAATTGGAGTGTCTGTTTTTAATATAGAAATAACCGTTTTTTTATTACATGTATATGAATATATATACGGTACTTACACCAAAATAACATTTTACATTTTTGTCTGACGGTCTGTCTGTCTGTTTGTTCCGGCTTATCTCTGAAATGGCTGGACCGATTTTGACTGGACTTTTATTGGCAGGTAGCTGATGTAATAAGGAGTAACTTAGGCTACGTTTATATTAGAAAAAATCTTTTATTTTAGAAATTTGCTAGGCGGAACGAAGTTCGCCGGGTCAGCTAGTTAAAAATAAAACGGGTCACTTTGCTGATAAGTGTAACTAACGACCCATCTCCCTGGCTACTTTTGTCGCGAAGGTACTCGACAGCGGTACTCGACAACCTGCTAGATAGCCTCTTAAAATTACACGATGCACAGTTTGGGTGCCATAATGATCTTGGCACTGAAAGTGCGATTCTCGGACTCAAACATATGGTGCAATATTACACAAAACGTCGGACACCAGTGTATACTTGCTTCTTGGATCTCTCTCGTTCCTTTGACCTTGTATCTTACAATGTCCCGTGGGCGTAGTGCCAGAGTGCCAGCGGAGCTGTTGCGTATCAACCAGTACTGGTGTCACAACTAGACTAATAGCACGCTGTGATTCGCCGATAGGCTGTCTGTGTCGTATGGGCTAGACTGTGGGATGAGACAAGAAGGGCTAACATCATGAAAATTGTTTAACGTCTATATAAACAATAATTGTTTAGCCTCGTTGCTAGGTAGAACTAGGACCAGCGCTAACAGCATCCTACAAACCATGGCCGGCAAGTACGATGCGCCGGTGCTTAGGCACTGGTTAGCATTGCTTGTGCGGCAGTAATAAATAGTTTTTAAGTGTTACTAACCCTTAGTAGATAAGTTATTACTAACCATTGGACCTTTGTTGTCATTAAATAAATTAAATTATTATTATTATTAAATAAACGATCTAATCGTTGAGCTCAGCAGCAAGAAAATTGGATGTTGCATTGGTGACGTAAGTGTCAATAACATCAGTTACGCTGAGGATATGGTGCTGCTGAGCCCAACGCTTAGAGCGCTTAGAGAGCTGCTAACCTGCTGTTGTGAGGGCTATGTTCAGAAGCATGGTCTTGTCTACAAAGTGAGAAAGAGCGAATACTTGGTCTTTAAGGCTATCGGTGGTAAATGTCCGGAATACGTGTCCCTGATTAAACTTAATGGGAATGAGTTAGAGCGAGTGTACCAGTTCAAATACTTGGGGCACTATGCCACCGATAACCTTTGATGATCAGGTATGTATTAAGAGGAAGCATAGGGCACTGGCAGTCCGTTGTAAAACGTTGGCTCGCAGGTTTGCACGCCAGTAAAAATAAAACTGTTCAAAGCTTATTGCCACAGTAGATTATGCACCAAGGGGATAAAGCAGTATCTTACGTGTGGCAAATTGAACCCTGAGCATTCGCTTGGAAGTATGTAGAGTCCTGAATGAAGAGAGGGGTTCAAGCTGCCCAAGACGAAGACAGGCTTTATCTCTCAGAGGGGCATCCTCTACTTTTCTCACCTTCTGCGAGACAATAAAAAGCGGCTGTATGTATTGATTTGAATATTGTGTTTTTGCTTATTGTAGATCTGAGCATTCAATAAATGCACCATAGGCTGCTTGACTTTCGAGTTTCTGCTAAATGTTTGAAATAAACTAAAAGGATGCACAATTAACTCTTTTCCGTCTCCCTTTTGTGTTTGTATATAGGTTTGTTTTTATTTTAGAATATTCAATTGTATATATGTTAATAAATAATCAGGTTTATAAGTATAAATAAAAATCTTACCAAAGGACGGACTACTTTTGTTGTTCTCCATTGAACAAAATCGTCATAGACTTTTTCGTATCTGTGTTTTATTTTTCCGGTAGTAGATTTATTAATAATCTCTAAAGCGCCTGTTTTGATAAACTCTGGAGTAGAATCACAATTACAAGTCGCAGTCACATTTTTGTCAACTCGAATATTGCAATAAAATTAGTTTCACATTCTTTGAAAGTGTAACTACCTAACTTTTTCTTTTTTTGAGTTCTACTTGTGGTGGCTAGTTCGATTTTAAAAAAAACCTCTTTATAATGACATATGGGCATTTCCGCGAGTTTCCACTAGAATTTGATGTTCCAAATTCATATCACTTTACTCCCTTGAGAGTTTCATACAACTATACCTCCCTTGGGAGGTAAAGTTGTAATAAATAATTAGCAACACGATAACTTTTCGCAACTTTTGGATACTCCTCCAAAACATTTTTACACATAAAAATTGATGGCTGGAATTTCTTCATAACTGAAATAGCATATGTAAATCAAATAATATTTTGCAAACAAAACTGTTCAAAAGGAGGTTCAATATTGATATTTTGGCTCCGAGCGGGCACACGGCCAATATTTTTTTTTTTTTTCTTGTTGGTATATCCTCATTGGATGTCCTCCGCCCTGCGGAGGGGTCTGTCAGACTTATACTGACTAAAAACCACCCCGGTGTTCCATTCACACCTACGCCGGGGGTCGCGGGAACAACGATACTTCCGCAACCCCCGGCTAGTACCGGCCCGCCTCCGGGCCTCAATCTCGGGTTGGGGGGAGTGAGGTGTTTGACTCCCCCCGCAACGTCTAAGCGGGGCGCGCGTGGAACACTACGCGCCACCACCTCGGGTCCTACACGGCCAGTATTGCGTTAACATTTGGGCCTTAATGATAAGTGTACTAACAAAGGTATAAGTTTTCTCGGTTAATTACCGATATATGGATGTTACTTGTCTGAAATAAAGATATTTTATTTGATACTCTCTGCAATAGTAACAAAACATGGTGCATTTGGGTACATATGATATAAATCATGCGCTGTATTAAATGCGCGGGCGCAGAACATGCAACAGTTCCTATGACAACATAGCATAGTACACGCGTTACAGTGACACATGATTATTAATTTATTTAAAACGTCATGCAACATACAGATACATAGGCGGACTTAATGCCTGAGGCATTATCTACCAGGCAACCAAGGGTGGTGGAGAGAAAACATGGCAGGTGCAAAAAATTGAAAAAAAAATGCACATGATAACATGCTGCTAACGAACAGGATATAAAAGAACAGCTTGTCGAATGATTGATTGCTGGAGTTAATGCAGAAGGTGTACATGTGTGTATGTACGCAAAATACGCGCTTAGTCGAGGACTTACGGCAACAGCCCGTCGAAACTAAACTAAACTAACCAATACAGAAGGTGTCATAAAGCTATTTGCAGAGATTATACACATTCCAGGCCAATGACTCAATTGATGGAAGACCTCCAAACCATCAAAATTAAAAAAAAACAACTAAAGGTTCACTTGCTAAGGTAACCAAGGCCAGAATAACGAATGGAGCAGATGACGGATCGCAAAGATGACAACCTATTGAAGTCGGAAACCTTAGGATCTTGAATATTTACTATGGTGTCCGCAGCCGAGATGGTATTGATTTGATGCGTTTTAACTTGGTCACTGACATGTATAGAGCTTGTTGGTAATCATTAACATTGTAGCATTGCTGACTGTACGGTATGGCAGGTTGTATCAACTGAAAACCAGCGCTGGGTATATGATGCTCAGCAAATGCTGCGTTTTTAACCCTTTCGGTTTTGGCGCGTCCAGCACAATTTGTCTTTGCACTTCTTTTTTTTCTTTTACTCCATGCTTTTATGCTTTTTTTTGCTGTTGTGTTGTGCCTGTGTCGAATAAATATATTTCTATTTATCATAATGTGTAGTAAGTATATTACATGGCTTTAAATCAATGAGAGTCAAAAAAAAGTATCAGGACGCATCCTCTTACTATAACTTTTTTTAAAAAATACGTTGCCCCACACTAGGATTTTTTTCCTGCATCATGGGTTCGTTTACAAACATATAAACTCACATATACAACACCCAGAGCCGGAACAACTACCTGCAGGTCATACAAATATTTGTTCCGTGCGGGAATCGAACCCGCGACACGCAGCGCAGCAATCAATCGCTCAACCACTGCGCCAACCGTGCGCCCATATACCATATACTCTCTTGTACACTCATGTGTCAGTTAGTAGTTCGTCTAATGCTCTCGAATTTCGTGATAGCGTCACAAGGTTTTTTTTTATTTACCTAAATGATTTTTATTCTAGGGATCGATCATTATTACAGCTTTTGTTCCTGTACACGTAGTTGGGACACTCAATAATTTACACGTGCAAAGCCCAACATTAATACAGTTAATATTGTTAAATATAAATGCAGCTTGTTAATGATAAATGGTACACGATACGTTGTTTTTAGTGAAGGTTCTACAGCCCGACCGAGCCGGGCCGAGCCGGGTGAGGTGCCTTTAGCACAGTGAGAGCAAACGACCGCAACGATAGCTGCACGTGCCAAATACACGAATGAATTAGCTGACCAGAATAATGCACACGATTAGCAACCTTACTAGGTCGAAATAAAAGAGCTACTTAGCTTAAGGTCTCGTTACAATGAGAAACGAATGAATATTGTATGCACGTCGTGTGGATAAGGTTTTGAATTTTAAGTATAGTAACTTTTCTTCAAAATAGATATGAGAGTAGCAAAGCTTGTGAACAGCAGATTTGTCTTAAAATATTTGGCAATAATTGAAAACGATATGACATAGTAGTCATGGCTGAGACCAAAGAGAGCCTTAGTACAATGCTCGATGACCTCAGTAGAGCTTCCGAAAGAGTGGGTCTTAAAATGAACATGGACAAAACCAAGGTCATGGTGAATGCCCATGTAACACCCACTCCTTCAAGATCGGAGACTCTACACTCAAAGTTGTAGACGATTGTCTACTTGGGACCAACGGTTCAGTTGGGTAGGTCTTACTTCGAGAAAGAGATCAACCGTCGAATTCGACTAGGTTGGGCGGCGTTTGGGAAGTTGCGCGGTATCTTCTCGTTCAACAAAAGTCTATGACCAGTGTGTGTTGCCAGTGATTACCTATGGGACGTGGTCGCTCACAATGGGCCTTTTAAGAAAGCTTAAAGTCACCCAAGGGACAATGGCTATATTCGGCGTTTCCTTAGGTGATCGCAACAGAAATGAGGATATCCGCAGGAGAACCAAAGTTACCGACATAGCCCGATGTGTCCCGATAGTGGGCAGGGCACATTGCTCGCAGAACGGATGGCCGATGGAGCCGAAAAGTTCAGGCATGGCGACCGCAAACTGGAAGGCGATGCGTTGGGAGGCCACCCACTAGGTGGACCTATGACCTTATTAAGGTTGCGAGAATGCGCTGGATGCGAGACGCACGGGATCGGTCAATGTGGTGACGCCTGGGGGAGACCTATGTCCAGCAGTGGACGTCTTTCGGCTGAAATGATGATGATGAATTGAAAACGTCTTTCATGAAGAATTAGGTGATTTAAAATCTGCTGTACTAGCTAAAGTAAATTATCTTTTTTTATGAACGCGCGTGAACAAGGGTATTAACCAAGATAAGCATAGTACCTACACGGGGTAACACTATAAAAACAGTCAAACAAACCATGATTTTTCTTATCAGCCAGGCTTATCAGTTTGCGGCGTAGTTAGGAGCAGTGTTTTGTAGACATACCTAACCTACGTAAGTACCTATTTAACAAACAATGATAGTTAGACCGAGATGATTATGGACTGTTCTGCAAATAAACACAAAAACAACAGCGTCTAAGAACATAATAAGACACCAATATCAAAAGCGGTGTATGCTCATGGTGGTATCACTATCAATAAAATTATAAATTGCTTCAACACAACCAAAGGCGGTTGCCACGGGAACTGCCCAATGTTCGGCCCTGCCAATTATACGGTCATAACTAAATGTTAGTTTATTGCAGTAAATTGGCGATACAATTAAGTGTAATAGCTACAATAGATAGATGAAGCAATCTCCACAACACACGGACGACGTCGTTACATTTTATGTTCGTGTATTGAGCTATTATCTAGTGTGGGCTACTAGTACAACATGGCTTCAATCTCGTTAATAGTAGTTATAATGTTTGAATAAAAAAAGCATGGGAAGCTATGATCACTTGAATGTCTTAATCTATTTTATTTTCACTCAACAATACCATACAGTAGAATATTATTTATTGTACACCATATAAAGAAATTAAACAAAGCAACAACTTAATATTAAGGGTACAAAGATGGTCTTACCGCTGACAGCGATACCTACCAGACAACTATAAATAACTATCTTATAATTCTATTTAATTAATGCATGTCCGAAACCAAACTGGGTCCGCCTCAAATAAATGAGGCCTGTGCCCCTACAGTGGCAACAAAAAGCTGTTGATAATGTCTGAAACTTACTGGGATACAAACCTGCTCGCAATAAAAAGACAGGAGTCAACAAGTGGGTGATAAGCAATCAAGCAGAGACTTCAGATGATGGTGAGAAGTCACCGTCGCACTACGACAGGTGGGGTACCCGATGTGTTGAAGAAAGCTGAAATGTCATACTGCTTGTTTATATTCTCTCTAGCTAGCTTACTAACTCTGCGCTGCTAACTCAGCGAGAGCTGCATGCTGAGAAACATATCACCGGTAACCGAAAGCACCGAGGGACATAATTACAAGGAACAGTGAGTACTGCAAGGCGTCCCTAGTCCAGTTACCTCGTAAAATGGGCACCTCGTGCGCTGATATAGATTGAGCCATAACTCACTCTGCTGACAGATGTGGCGGTCGCGCCGTATCTCGGACCGATCTGATGTTATAAGCTCGCAGCGTGTGGCACTGCCACCTGCTTAGCGGCGATGTGACTGATGTGGTCACTGGTCACAATTATTGATTTAATTCATTTGCGATACAATTGTTAACTTGGTCTTCCCTTCTCATGGCTTGTCCTGCAAGTGATTATGGTAAGAAAGCTGCTTTCTAGTTAGGAAACTAGGTGAGAAGAAGTTATATCAGCTGCGAATTTTGACGCAGAGATTTCTCTTTTCTGTCTCTCAAGCTGCACAATATTGTAAAATAATCCGTCAAAAATATTATTCACGAAAACGAAGAGGACATAAAAATACGGAATCTCTATCTAATCCGTCTTATGAGCTTACGATTAATAAAAAGCTTGACTTATAGCCTCGTAGTGGTCATTCGCGGTTAATAGAAATGTGAAGTATTTCCTCATGTGTGCTTAGTGAACATCGGGATATAGCCGGGGCCTCCCAAATAATGTGGTATCGGCAGCAATCGGAGTGATTTGTCAGCGCTATCGGGGATCGGTGACATTAGTCACCATGTACAACGTAACATGCTGGTTCGCGAGTACCTCGGCAGGAAGGAATCTGTCAGACATTCCTGTGTTGTAACCCCGAGGTCATTAATACAAGGTTACAGATAGAGCCTTGTGGAAATATTACTACATTGTAACACGTTCTTAAGATGTATAATAAATAAAAAATGTTTTCCTTCAGTTTAGTTTTTTTTTGTTTTGATATTCAAGTTAGAGCCTGCGAGGCTCTCTCTCTCCGTTTTACGATCACAATTTATTCACTTGTTATTCATGTCATTTATTTTAATCTGTTGAAACGGCTAATGTACTCAAATCGATCATCTATATTCAGATTTTACTCAAGGCCCGAATCTCTTCAAAGTTAGAGTGAACAGGCTTCTTCTGGGTAAGCTCACTCCATCGTCGACTCTGTCTCTGTCATTGACCTAGACTAGAGTCAAGAGCAAACCCATCAAAAGTAAAAAAAATAAAAAAGGCATACAAGAACTATCTATTTCGCTGCATCAATTGATCGTATATTATAGATCACTTGCTATAGCATATCCTGTACTGCCACTCTCCTAATAACATTTCGTTTATCGTATAATTCTGATTACTCGGCAGGTGGCAGTACATCCGGACGACAACGCGGATGATTACAGGCGCCGGGCGGCGTGTGAGAGCGACCACCTCACTACCTACATACTGCGAGATGCAGAGATGACGCAGATGTACAGCAGCGGTTAAGACGCGACGCGCTACATACAGCATCCATGAGTTATGCTATCTTGCACAACCGGCACTTGATGTAACTATGATTGCGCTGACTGATGAGTTATGATTGCACTTGCGCAAATTATTTCATAAAGCTTCTCATGACTAAGTTCTGTTCGAAGATTAATATTTTTATGTTATGATTAAATATTGCGTCGCCTTATTCTGGTTTGATATTTTAATCTAATCTCTGGGACTTAAAGCCCACTATGCGACATAACTCTTATGACCTGTTCACTCTGTGAATTATGTAAGTTATTTTATGTAAGTAATCATCTCAATTTATGAAGCTTAATATTGAATTGATTACCCTTCAACAGACAAATATTTTGACTCATACATAATATATGTGACATCTACGACAAGATACAACCGCAGATACAAACCGAATGTTTCCTGCTGACAGCACAAGTAAGCAAGCTTTGTAGTCACAGAGCTCTCACAGCTATCTGGTAGATCAAGGCTGGCACATGGCCGGTCCCATTCGGCCGCGTCGTGAACATGCGTGTTTTTGTGCGTGCCCGAGTAACCCGACCCGGTTGGACAGAGCAGACAGCTCATACGTAGGACCAGAAGACCCGGTGTACAATGTAAAAGGGAAAAAGAGGGACCGGCGTTCCTTGGGGCTAGGTTGCAGTTTTACTGTCGACTTTAGGTTCTTTACCAAAAGAAAGAGTTGTGGAAATGTGAAAGTCACTTTTGAAACCCTTCGTGGATCCCACCGAACGTTCCTTGGCAGTCTGGGATACATAAATTAATTTTAATAAAAATATAAATTAAAATAAAAAGAATATATACTTACGAGTATATTATTCATATTAATTATTAGGTTGCGTTCTGTAGTTTCTGCCTACCCCATGGGAAAAAGGCGTCAGTTTATGTATGTATTAATTTATGTATCAGGCGAGATAGTGTCAAACGAGAATCTATAGATGAATATTTAAAAAAACCAATTATTTTTCCCATTCGCTCAGAAATCTTTCCGTTTTCTTATTGTTTTGAACCAGGCATAAGACGCTATAAACTTGTTGTTAGGAGTGGATCTTCTCGCTCCGTGTTGGGTTGACACGACGCTGTCACGGCGCGTTAGCAAGACAACGTAATACTCGCGGGTGTCGGGTTGCAACCTCCGACAGACCAGCGACGCCGGCGCTGCAGGTAACTCACAACCTGGATGTATGAGCCATGATTAATTTCTACCTCAATAAATAGATTTGAAGCTTTCGGTTAGCAATACATATTAAATGCAGCATACTCAATGTATACGCGTCGATTTTCTCTAGTCGGTACAGCGTTTATCAATGAGTGAGAGTGAGACAAAGGCCTGAAAGCCTTCGTCACATTCACATCGACCTCAAAGGAAATTTTCCAATTACTGCCCGACTGCGACATAGCCCAAAAGGAGGCTTATGAGTATTCTACAACTAAAACATAGTGAGTCAAACCAGATTTAATACAGGAAGCGGTATTGTGGTTTAACGGTGGGTCGGTGGCGCAGACCGGTGGACTATATGCTATATGCTAATACAAGGTGTGTCGAATTCCCGCATTATGTGCAAGGAGTGTGTCACACAGGTCCATTGTGGGCTCGCATAGTTGTCGCGAACAATCGGTCAATTATATCGAACACTAAACACATTGTTTGGCGCCACCACGTAAGCTGAATACTAAGCGCGCTATGAGACCACCATTCAACCTAGCCTATAAGATTGCTTACTAAAATTTTCCTATATCAGAAAAATAAATGTACATCATTAAATTGTGCTTCAAATCATACTGGTTAATGCAGACAGACAATGGAATATGAATGAATAACAAATACAGCAAGTTAACAGGTATCATGGTAAACTGTATCATTCTTGTAATCTGCACAAAACAATGAGTCCATGTTCACACACAAGAATGTCACTGTCGCCACCCCCTTGTTAGTGTTCTTGCACAATGGTAGTTGCACAGCAGTATCGAACGGTGCGCCAACTGCTACGAATATCCTAGGACGACCACCGCGATTCTTGCATACCAATCAATTGAAATATCCAAAGACTTCTAGCAAGTAGTCATCATTTTATTTGCTAAAATTACATGAGATAATCCATGATAACGTTACATTGCATAATCAGCCCTTGATGTTTCAACTGCAGGAGCTCAGACCAATCTGTGAGAGGAACTGGCCCGTAATCCACCAAGCAAGCCCCAGTGAGGATGAGAGTGGTCTTTGAATTATTGATGCGCATCCGGTAAACAACAAAAATAAAAAATAAAGTAGATAAAAATAATATGAAAGATGAAAGGGCTGTATAGAAAGGAGTTGACTATGAGATGACGGTAAACATACATAAATGACGGAAAAAGAAAAGCTGCGTTGAGTCCAAATACATTGGGATAAACGTAAGATAAAGTTAATCTGGCAAACAACAACATAAACATTGTTCTTTGAGTCATCAGTCAGGGGGTACAGTTAGATGTTGTTACCTCGTTATCACTGAGATGCATCGGAGATGTGAACCGTGTTGATAAATAAGACTCATTCCGGGACCCGGGCGCCGGTGAGCGCACCTGCCTAGTTCTTGAATTTTAGGTAGACTTGTCCGATATTGATGTGATTTGGGTAATAAATGAGATAGAGATAATTATCTGATAGGTAAACAAAATGTCTTTACAAAAAGCTCTTCGGTTACAAGAAAAGGGTGAGCCAAAGGAGCAAGTCCTACATATTATGGCTCATCGACCTACGCTAGTGCATCCTTCTATCCGGTTACACCAATCAGTATCCCAGTGAGGACCATCACAAAATCATCATGAGTAATATGTAGGTACTTATATTTGTTAGGACTTTTTGCCATGACTGCTGTATCTAAAAGCTGCATATCTCACGCAGGTGACTCTACATAATTCCTGTGCTATTTAGGCTGACTAATGAGTCAGCCTAAATAGCACAGAATTATGCTATGCACAATGCACTTGTTTTGAGTTTACTCAAGTCTTAGCAACCATGCCACATAACAAGACCTGTTCAAATTGCTGCAAATATAAATATACTTAGGCCCTGTACCTCATACGATGTGAGATCGCCCGTATCGCACGCATCGCGCTCACTTTCCCCGTATTACTGGCTGAACCTATAATTACAGCACATGCGTTATTACAGAGCCCTGTCAGAGCACCAGCTTGTGCTGGCTCTGCAACCTGTTCCCAATCACAGATAATTGTCCATTCTTCACAATACAAGATACAATATTACAAGCTTAGTGCCTAAACCTCTCGATTTCATAAAGCTTTTCATATATCTCGATTTTGAAAAGCTCAAAAGCCCTAAAGTTTTCTTCTGAATTAGTTATTTAATGATATTCATTATCCTTTGCAGAGCTAAAGTGTATATTATTTATATTTAATCTATTCAATGTTTAGCCGAGTGCGCAAGGAAAATATAGAATATTAAATGAATCTTATGAATGTATAATAGCCATTAGTGTCATTCAGTCTGCGGCCGCCGTGATGGACATCAGACCATCAGACGGGAAGCTGTAAATCATAAAAACTTATTGCGAAGATTTTTATTAGATCGATTAAAATCAATAACACCCTGGCTGCACTACATGTTTCAATATATCGGGCGGTCGCTTGTGGGAGCGACGGAACTTGCTCGTAAATCATGCGCGAGCGTCGCCATTTGTAACGATGCTCAGCAATAATCAAATGAGGTGTGGTGACTAGTGCACAGGTCGCACGGACCCGCACGGACCGCACCGACGCCGCCAATGCGCTAAGTTTGCGCGCCTCGTGGGAGCGCAATCATTTTACTTTTATCTCTGTGGAGCTTTTTAACGCAAAAAGCTGGCCGCAGGTTGCGCGGCGCGCGGGCGGCAGTGAGCACCGGCCGCCCGCCGCCGACCGACGTGCGCGCGCAATCAGACCCTTATTGGTCCGTACGAACGACAACCGCCGAATTTAGCCGAGCGCGAGTATCCGCGTGTGGATTGCGAGCTGTTTCTGTGTGTGTGTGTGCGGACAGCGCATTGTGCTGTGTGTGTGGTGTGAGTGACAAGCTTGACCTGCTGGTGCATGCAGGAGCTGCAGGCAGCAGGCTGGTGCAGCGGATGAAGAGATAAATCTTGGTGCGTTGACCGGGTGCAAGTTCGACGGCCCGCAGTATTTGTGTCGTAGCGAGTAAACGGTAACTATTTATTAGTGCTAGTGCAGGGATACGTGCTCGTTGCACCGCCAGGAATCCGGTCCATTAGCTCTGCTAGCGCTCAGTGGCCAGGCGCTCACAACCACTCCAACCTACTTTCTCTGCAGTAAATAAACAATGTTCAGTCTATGAGAGCTTTAAATCAGTCAGGTTTCGTTAGCGCTGCAGTAAAGCCACAACATTATATTTATGATCAGTACATGACTTGCAACTTAGTTAAAATCTGGCAGTTTTGCAAAGCTGTTTGAACAATTAGCTATCCTTTAAAACAAAATGAAAAGAACGCGCCTCCACGACGCTACATTTTCTAAGAAGTAATGTAACTGCTCTCTAACTGGACTCGCCGCTCATTACAATAATGGTTCGGGAACAGCAGCTAGCAGCCATAGCTCATACATGTTCGAAGCTTGCCGCAACGATAACACAACATGAAGCAACATTGCACAGCTATACATTTCCAATAAGGTTCTTAATGGAACTCACTTCATGCTCTTAAAGTCAAGTATCATATAGCAAAACTGCTTTTCATAATGCTCCTATTGCCGCCAAAAGTCTAATCAAATATACAAAAGTAAAATCTTTATTTATAACTGGTATAAGGAACAATGGTGTCCTTATTCAGTTATAAATAAAGATTGAAAAAAAACAGTCATCTCGACACGGTGTTCACTTCCTTATTGCAGACCTGCTCATCTGAAATACATCCAATTACAATTACAGCATAGAATATATTGTAATACCAGTCCCTTTCTGGGCACAACGATCAGTTCCTTGCAAATAACACCGCTTTACTTGACGACTTCATCATACCTTGCTGAGCAAAGCGACGGAACATCAAGCCCTGACAGACTTGAGTGACCAGAGCCTGTCATCTCGGCCACTTGACGTGATCAACCACGATTAGGCATGCTCAGATGTAATTTATACAATGAACACTATCGTAGGAAGAGATTTGTAAAGATTATAGGGATACTAACGCGTTAAAAGCGGAAAAAGGGCTATTACATGATGGAGTGTCACCCAGCGCAGTAACAGTTAATATAAACTGCTTGTAACTGTTTATTTGGATCTAAAAGCTCGTTGAAGTAGACTAAGAGAAAGGGGCTGTAACATTAGTCGACGAAACAGATCGATATGTTGTAAACTGCAACCTGCCAGTATATATTAAACCTGCACGAGAGAATTCTTCAAGAGCTTTCTTTCGTAAAAAATGCTTCAAATCGTTAGTTAAACGGTTTCAGGAAGGCAGGACATTCTTAGAAGTCCCATATTAGCTTTAGGTAGCTCAGCTTGCATACAAGGCTAGGAAATTAAATTAATGTGAATAGCAGACTTAAATGGTCAGGAGAGTAATATATGTGTGTTTGTTGCGTGAGTACCGGCGGTGTAGCATGTGACCGGTGCGATCATAAGCGTGCGACCGGTGCCGGTGCGGGATTGTGCGACTGCAATTAGTCTGCGACTGCTTTGGCAGGAGTGTACGGTGTGGGCACACTCGCTCGGGCACTGCGGCAATTATCACTCACACAAGAACTTAATGAGGCATAATCTCGGCGGCAATAAACTTTATGTATTTTATAATAGTTGTAATAGCGCAGGAGCTAGCTGGCTAGGATGCACTGGACACGGAAGAGTAGAATTTAACGCACCTCGGGATAATGTTCAGCACTGAGTGCAATGAGCTTCCGGTCGGTCAAGAAGCAGTGTGCACGATTATCTCTATGTCATGTGAAATATTTGCCTTTTTTATTATATCTGGTTCTTAGTCTGCTTGCTACAATTTAGGATTTATTTAATTTCGATGCCAATCATCAAAATCTACAATAGTGCCCAGTAGTTCTATGAAAATACACGAGACAGTGAAATTCTTGGATCATAGAAATACATTCACTTGGTCGTCTTACTTGTTGGGATTCCTAGCATTTAACCGACAGAGAAGAATACGTAGTAAAGCTATCGACATACACAAGCCACTTATCTATGTCTCTCCCATAGTCAGGCCAGCATGCTAAATAAATAAGATAGTTAATCTGACATGAAGCATTAAGTTTAATAATAATAAATACACCGCACAAATGCAAACTGATATTAATTTGCGGCAGCGTTTGCGGCTGAGACCGTTATATCCTCGAGAGACCACACGAATAGATGAACTTCTATGCGACCATTCACTTAGAAATATTGGTTAGGAACAATGTACAATTCTTCGCCATTCGAGAACAAGGAATTATCCCAGAGAGATAAAAGGAAACACAGCAAATCTTTTCATTGGCTGCCAATGACTATAAATTCTGCTTGCGCTGTTGTTTGATGAGTAATCATCTGTCTGCTAAGCATAGAAAATATACGCGGACATTCGGACAATAGATACAATGTATTGTGCGATAATGACGATGGAAGATAAACAGTAGATAGAAACTATATCAAAACTACGTTTACCATATTCCTGTGCAACAAAAGATCCCATCGTCTGATTATTTTGCGGTGTAAAAATTAAGCTTTTATTTATTACGTTTGGTAATGAAGAGGAAACCAATCACTCTCTAGCTAGACAGAATAGGGCTGTTACTGTAGGCCGACCGCTTAACTGAGACCATTCTGAGGTTACGGAAGAGCTGGCGAGGGTGGTTTTATTTATTATATTTATTAAATTATTTATTTATTAAAACTTCATACAACATAAAAGTACATAGGCGGACTTAGTATCGCCGCAGGTGTAGTGATTTGTCAGTCTTATAGTTTGCTGACGGGTACCAACATATTTCTTCCTACCTTAGGAAAGGTGTTAGTTAAGTGGTCGACCTATACACACCGTTGTCGAGTTAAGCGAACTGGTGCTGGTGGTCGCATTAAAACTTTTACGATACTGTTTATAGCCGCAACAGATCAAACCAATTAAATTGCGTTCAATTGCATTAAACGTTCTCGCGCAGAGATAGACAACCGGCCATGTTGCGGATGCTGTCTTAACTTAGATATTTAATTCGCCAAGTCGATAATGAGTTTTAACTTTTAATTATTATCGTTACTCACGGTCTTCAATATCACATTAACATTAAATTCTCAACTATTTGCAAAACGAGGGACGAATTAAATTATTTCCAAGTTTAACTGACGTGGAAGACTGGTTCTTGTTGTCTTTTGTGACTTTTTGTATAGCGTACTACTAGTGACCAGACGACCTGTAGAGACAATGAATGAACAAGCTTATGAATGGATTTCTATCGATATCCAAAGCAGAAAAAAAAAAAAAAAAAATACTCCAAAGAGAAATTTAAATCAATTGCAATAATAAATATGTGTGGTGTAGCTCAGGGTAGCATTCTCGGTCCTCGGTTCTTGCTTTACACAAATGGTCTTCCGGAGGCCACTTTGCAGATGACACTAGAGTAATTATAAAATGTCAGGGAAAAAAGGACTATAAATCTGTTACCGAGAAGTATTAGAAATAATAAGTTGCATGAAAGAAAATGGTTGAATGTAAATGTTAACAAGAAAAAATAATAGAAATTAAGGCGAAAAAGTACAACAAGTAGTAGAATTTAAATTTATAGGACTTGGATAAAAATCTAAATTGGAGAAGCCCGAAGTTCCGGAAACGTTGCTTCCGAGTAATTAACAATGTAAGGTTCTTGGATAGTTGTAAACCGCTCTTTCAAAAATGTAAAATTCTTCCACTGGCCTGTTTATATATGAGAGATATCTGCACGTTTATAAATACTATCATGTATTACTTTAAGCAGCATACTGAGGTTATACTACGAGTATGACAAAAAAGGGCAAAGTTTTTCAGCCTATTGTATCATTCACCTCGTCACAAAGTTTTTTTTTTTTTAGTATGTGGATATTGATCTATAATCACTTACCAAGTGGATTTAAATTGTTACAGGATTATGAATTTAAGATAAAATTGACATAGTTTTACAATATAGTTTTATTTTATTGACATTTTATTAATGAAGTTTTATTTTATTGACATTTTATTTTTGAAGTTTTATATTATTGTCATTTTATTTTTATTTTTTATTAACATTTTGACATTTTAAGTACATCTTTTGAGTGACTTGATAAAATTTAAATTTTGATTTATAGACAGTTGTAATTTAATTAATTTATTAAAAAATCATAACAACACATGCTGTTGTAATGATTTTTTTTAATGCTAATTTAATGTCTTACGAATGTTATTATAAATAATTTGCACGCAGAATAAAATTACTTTTAGGCTTTAAGATCTTCCCTTCAGAATAATGTACTTCTAGCAAATAAATATTTTGATTTTATTCGAATGAATTAACGAAAATATGACTACTTAGTCTGGATTTAGCTTGAATAATAATATAGCCTAAAGATACAGTTAGAGCCTCACTATTCTGAAAAGTCGTTAAATTTAAAAGAATATAATTGTGTCTATGGCTCGGCGGCACATAAATCGGCACTTCTGATGGAGCTGGAACAAATTGTAACGATCTCAAATGTTCGGACGACACATCAGCGCGATCGGGGTCGACTGTAGCATGTGAGGTTACCACAAGAGGTTCCTATAGAATATATCAAGAAATTGAAACTAAACGGGCTGTCGGTAATAAAAATATACCTGAATGTCTGACTCATACGAAAGAACTTCAACATGTCGATTATTATCTCCGTTATTTTAATAACCCTCGTGCTGTAACTGCTGGATCTTCCAGTGCAGTAAGCACTTAAAGTAAATGTAACCGTGCAGGAAACAATTGCGGGCAGACCTACATTGCAGGACTCGCTGTAGGTAATGCAACCACAGTGCCACAGGCCAGTAATACGCAAGTTACACCTACTTACACCACGTGCGGCTGCCGCGTGTTCCGCTACCCCTGCCCCCGGGCGACATTTATTAGTCGCGGAAACAATCTGAAACACCCACTACTGAACAAGAGCTGTGACGCATAGATCCTTTCCACGCATAAGTACGCAATAATCTATAGATGCTAATCATTGAATTGCGCGTAATACCCGCGCATTTGTCGAAATACTCTGACATTTGGATACAAGTGGCAACCTTGTGAACAGCGGATCAGTCACAGTGTCGATTATGCGCTCTAATGTGGCTGTAGTGGTCGCTTGTGCAAGCCTCGATGAGATTCCATTAGCAGATGACGTCACCATGTGTTGACACCTCACAATGGAGGATCGTCGCGTTTGTCGGGTCATTGTTGTCAGTGACATGTTGGGTCACAGCCTCACAGGCGGTCACAGATGAGTTCGTGTTACGAACTGTTAATTACATTTTGGGATCATTGAAAGTCAAATTGCAACATACATTGCTGAGATAAATAATGAAAATGCGAGTATACCACAAGCTGACAAATAATTCGAGAAATGAAAACCACTCTCGAAGATGTCTTTTCAAAGGTATTAACGACTTTTGTTAAGGTTAATAGAGCACCCAATTTCTTTTATTTAGCTTCACCTGATTACTAACATTTATAACTACAAGAGACCACACAATTATGATGTAGACTTTGTTGCGTTCCTAAGTTATCTGCTGACCTGGTATAAGGCTGGGCGGCTGAAACCTAAGCTGTTGGCTAGCGATTGCGCTCAATTTAGCTCGAAACGCTTTCCTTATAGCTTACGACGCAGTTAGCCGCTAACTGTACTTAGGCTGCTATCAAGAGTGCTTTTACTAGGAATCGTAGCGCTGTATCAGTGCACTGTATGTAACTTGAAACATTATCCTAACTCTGGTATCGTTGTCTAACTAATATTAATGTGAAATTGTGTGCTATTCTCAGAGACAGTTATTGTCCTTAAATGAGTCGTAGGTACTGTTATCAAAAGTAAAGACGATGTCATTTAGGTTCTTCAGTTCTCTGACCTTCTATCCTCTTTTGTAAACTGTCTCTCACTTAAAGGTTTGCTGGCAATAATCTCTACCTTGAGTTAAGCTCGCCTTTGCACATTAACTTTATTTCATTATATTATATTATGTACAATAAAGCGTTAAGACTAATTGTCCCTTTATGACTTATCATTTGTAGTCTGTTCGTATTTCTAGGAATTCAAACAAAACAAAAGAAGTTCTCATACAAAGCTGAGAATTGATGCTCGTTGATAATAAACTCGCTGTTCCTGCGCCGTGCAGTGTGAGACTTTCCAAACAGTTGTTAACTCGTGGCTGGTGCGCGTGTGCGCAGTTGCCTCGCCGTGCGTCGTGAAGGTTACACCAATTATACCATTACCCACCATCCATCGAGCATCCTTCGAGCATAATTGGACGACAACCAAATGGACTGTTGCAAATCGAACATTCTCATTCCGAGTTTTTATACAATTTCGTTAATCGGTTGAAGTTTTTGAAGTGGACTTCATGTGATGTGGAAAAAACCGTACATAAAAAGAATAATGATGATTTGAAAAAGGATTTTAATTTATTTCTTGTGATATATGAGGTGCTAGGTTGTATGACTTCACTGACCCCAAAAAATAATGGCGGAATTCAGATTTAAAGTTGCAATGATTAAAAGAAGATCCGAAGATGGGCAAGTATAACTGATTGGATTAGATATGGGGGTTTAGTAATCCACGATTAGATACAGACAAGATTCCATCGATAATAAAACGTCCAATTAAGTTAACTTTTGCTCTTATGATTCCCCTAGTCGACGGAACGAAAAATTTTGTGCGCGAGATTAAAATGCATACTATCTTATCCGACAACACGTGCGAAAGAGATAGATGCTGTGATAAGCAGTAAGAAGCTAGTTCGCGTACAAATCAGCACTTTTGCAAATTTGTATCGAAATGGATGATGATTTAGGACGAAGAGGAGCGCGCGAAATTTTATAAAGAGACCTTTGGGAGTCTAGATGTCATGAAAAAACGACTAAATGTATATTTTCTAAATAAAATTATTTGCATCGTTGAATTACTAATCTATCTCTGTATGGAGGCCGTTTTGCAATTTTCTTTCCTCCTTATGGTATTTATTTCCTCCTATATAATATGGATTTTTCAACGCTAATAACTTTTAAATATTTTATTTTTTTACCTTTTTGTTTCCATACAGGGCTAGATAATGATGATACAAATTGATATCATTTTTTTATTTAGAACGTACGTCGTCAAACAGTGGAGTAATCGCCAGACTACGTTTGTATGGAAAAGTAATCGACTAGTGTAACCTTAATTGCTTTACTTCAATTGGGTCTGCCTACTTTGCCTCTTTGACTGCCTATTTCCATTCAGTTCAGTATTTCGCTATCGGTCTCGCATGTGGGTCCCGCGGCGCGGGTCTAGCGTAGTGTATTATAAGGTCACGCGGCTGCCCCGCTGTACGCCGGCCGCGGTGCTGGCTGCGCCCGCGCAAGGTGCAAGGTCGTCGCACGCGCAGGTGCGCCTGCGCGCCACGTCCCAAAGAGTAGGCGGGAGTATTCGATATCACTTCATTTCCCAAAGGAAAATGGTTTACGGTATCGTATGACTATGTGACTGAGATTAATGGATATCTATTGATAGCTATATGTTGCTCTTGATTTTATTTCGAAGTAAGTATATATTAGGTTCTGCTCGTTGGTGTAGTCATCGCAAGCGCTACCGTTGAGCATGAGGTATTGGGTTCAGTTCCCGGCTCGAGTAGTGTTTTTGTGTGATTTTTCCATCTGGAAGTTTTCACCAGCAGCCCGAAGTCTGGATTTGTGACTGGGAATACAGGCGGCAGCGGCATCTTATATGAGTTAGGTTCGTCAAAAGAAAACTTCAAAAACAGCTAAAGAGCATCAATAGATTTCTCCACGTGTTGAAACATGTAACACCCATCAGACGTCTTCGGCTAATGTTGACGTAGCAGGCGACAAGGGAAGGCACCGGCCGCTAATGTGTCGGCAAACGACCTCGCCCGGTTCGCGGCAGTGTTTGATGAACAAACATCACAGTACACTGCGTTGTTCTTACGTCAAACAAGCCGCGGGAGAATTAGACGGCTCACTAAACAACGAGCGGTAAAAATGTGAACCATTTTAGGGATATCGTTTTCTTTGTAAACTAATGAAAGGGATGGATCGAGATAGTTGGGGAAGGTTAGATTAGAGAAAGACAGTTCGAGAATGGTAAATAATTTAATATTTAACTTAGTTAAACTTTTGTACATAATAAGGTAACACATATATAGACCACAAAACAACATATTTGTACAGATCACAAAAAACTGATTGGCAGTAAGTACCTAAAGCTCAAAGCGCTTTCATTCAGTCGTTGTAGTCGATGTTATTCAAGAGAATCTAGACATGAGTGTCATTGTACGAGTGTTAGCGCGATGGTCGCTGTCGACGGTCGCTGTCGATGGTCGCTGTCGATGGTCGCGATTACGTGATGCTCGAAATGCCGAAATGTACGGAAGTGATCACGTCGATTTCGGTGGCGCTTTCGTCGATACATAGAATATCATTTGTGTAGGGCCTCAGAACATTACTTTTCTTCGGTATCATTAGTCTGTACTCTAAACTCTTCACCGTTTTCCAAGCTTGCTCCGGTTCCATCTCTCAGTTCTCCTACGTTATTACGTTACGTTATTCTTGGTAAGGTTCTGTTCCTCCGGCAACGTCCTCCTCCGCCCGATCATCTCGGCCTCGGCCACGGTGTCGGGCAGCTCGGTGCGTGCCGTCTCCGGCATCAGCAGCGTCAGCGAGCCCGCCACGATCGACGTCACGCCGAACAGGAACGTCGGCAGACCTGCCCAGTACGACATCTGGAGAAATAATGACATTTTTGTTACCAACCTTCTAGTTTTCGCCATAGAATGGAGCATTAAAACTTTACAAAACATATTTATACGCCTTGAATACGGGCTCGTGTCGCTTGCCGCTAAGTAATAACAGTCGCACGGGTGATCTTCAATATAGAGCAACGACGGATGGATGGGTGACCATTCTTTACACAACTAGACACGGCGGGGCAAATGGCGTGCATGGAGTTCCTGGTGTACGAGATATGACTCACCAAAAGCGGCGTCTGTGGGGCCACTAGCGAGCCCACTCTGCCCACGGCGGAGCAGATGGCGTGCATGGAGTTCCTGGTGTAGGTGGGGAACAGTTCTGACGTGTACATGTACACGATGTTGTACGAAAACGTCGCCAGCATTTCGAACGTCATGAACAGCGTCAGGCCCAGCCATGCGTAGCCTGTAACAGGTATTGACATTAAGCCAAAAAGGACACACACTAGTAAAGCCGTAAGTCGACCATTACATACGACTGGCAAAGAATAACAGTTGTGATCTTAATATACGGACAACTAATTATGATAGTCTTTTCTAAGACCTTTTCCCTGACTGGACATGAAATGAAACTGACTGGAACATTGCAAGTCACGATCACACGCGTTACGAACAAAATTAGATGACTTCAGTAACCAAAAGATTTGATATCGGCGAAATGAACATTTTTCAAAATGTTCAGACAATTCTATGGCTTCTTGGATTCCAACTCACCTTTCGGCACAAACGGCTGTGAGATACAGAACATCCCTCCCACCAAGAAGGAGGCCAGCAGCGGAATCTTCCGCTTGTACTTGGAGAGCGCCAGCCAGTAGAACACATTGGCGGGAATGTCCATCAGCATGAGCAGCGAGAAGTTCACGTACTTGTTGCCGGCGATGTGCACCGCACTGATCATCATGCCGTAGTTGATCAGCGTTATCGTGAACCACCAAACCATACACACCAGGAACCTGAGGAAAGGTATATGGAATTTGTTTTTACAGAGCTTAAAAGAAGAAGAAAATCTCACTAACGGACGCTTTCATTATGGATCATGGCTTATCTACAGGACATGTCATTATATATACATATGTCAGGAGCTTCACGTTTTCATGTCTACTATACTAAGCCAAATATCAAAGAAAAATTCATTTAAACATCATACATTTATTTGCTCATTGATATTTCTGAGCGAGGGGATAGAGGTATTAAACCTACGCATTAATTATTATTTAGGTATATATTTATGACAGAAATATATACCTGAAGAGACAAAAGCAGAAGATGCAGAGTTTACACAGTTTTATTACTCACCCGTATAAACAATCTGCGGCAGTTAACTTTATGAAAGAGGTAACTGTACAGTTTTATTTAGACAATAAAATACTTCGATTGTGCAGCACGCAACTTTTACTTGTTGGCTTTAGCTTTACGATTGCGATATAAATAACAACATATGATTATTTGTAATACTTGTTTTGTTATATTTTTATGGCGATAGCCACTGACCTTTGCATCATGATCCTCGACTTGAAGGTCTTCATAAGCAGCTTCCGGTCGCTGACCCCGCTCTTGGTCTCCTCGTCCACATAGTCCAGCTTGTCCAGCATCATGCTGTCGATCTCCACGCCATTCCGCTTGGCTATCTTCTGTATGAGCTGGACTGCTCGCTCCTTCTGGCCCTTGCTGTAGAGCCAGCGGATGCTTTCATCCAGGAAGAAGGAGTAGGAGAGGATGAGCAGCGTGGGCGCGTAGATGACGCGCAGGAAACTCCTCCAGTAGGGCACCGCCCACGCGATGAACGGCATCACGATCAGGCCGCACGTGTAGCAGTTCAGTAGGATCATTTGGAACAGAACTGTTCGCTTCTTCTCCACTATTTCAATACCTGAACAAAAAAACACTTCCTTTAATGATCACATTTTCTTAAAATGTTCGGTTCAAATTATTTTCTAAAACGGATTCAGAGTAAGGTCTCTCACTAAAGGCAAAGTTGGATGATTAGATTTATTGAGAAACTTAAATGATAGTAAAGCGGAGTAATATCTTAGTGGTGCAGTTACTGGCGCAACAATGTAACGACATAGTTTAGCAGCATTCAGCAGTCAGCTTACATAGATTTATTGAACGAATCCAAAGAGAAAGCCTGACGACCGACCAACTGATAGTGGAAAACCGAAGTGTTCTTGATCAACGACTATATGCCTCCGAAGTCACGTTTGATAAAGATGAAAACGGTGACGTGTAACAATAGTATGGTCATGAACACTTACTCAACATGAACATGGGCGAGAGCGCGTCGCCGATGGCGGCCTCCAGCCCCTCCAGCACGATGTAGAACCAGAAGGAGGTGCTGAAGCTCTTGGTGAGCCCCAGTACAGCACCCATCGTGCCCGCGAACACTGCTGCGATTTTGCGACCGTACCTGTCGCAAACACAGGGCATGAAAACTTATAACATTAGGGCAAATTATAAAAGTTAAAACAAGGCCGAGGCTATTTCATCGATTCTGGGACTAAGTTAAAATTTTTGAAACCAATTATGCCTCATCTGGCCCAATTTAAATCCACTTATTTATATTGCGTTGAGAGCCACAACTGTTAGGGCCGGCGCTCACTGACGGCATGTGCACGGCAAAGGATTTTTCGTGGACATATAATTTTCAACCTTATGTCAATCATTTTAGCGTTGAAATTCCTTTATTTCTATACGAATGCCGCGCATGCAGCGGCAAAATGATTTAGTATGCTGAAAAGTGCCGTGCGGTGCCGCGGCAAGGTCGAAAATCATTTGTTCACGAAAAAATCCTTTGCTATGCCATGCCGTAAGTGAGCGCCGGCCCTTACTCGTACCGTGAATGTTTGCAGTTTATTAATAGTCAAAAATGTACCTATTATATTCTGACTGTTACTTTTAAGCACAATAGAAAATTGCTCAATAAATTACAGATAAACATGCTTGCCGCGCGGCCACGCGTGTATGAAGTATGTGGTATTGTCGAGTCACCAGGTCTGCATACAAAGCACTCAACTATTTTAATTACTAACAACATCGGTCCAACTATGTAGCTACACTGCAAGAAATATGTTAACACGGCGGCGAAATATCGTAAAGTAAATTAAGTCAAACCACTCGGACTCTCGGTCCTTATAAACGACACTTCATCAAGCTAATTAAATACATGGACAAAAGTTTGTTCGAATCCTCCCATCCTTAAGAGAGTTGTGTCGAGGGGTGGGGTTGTGTTCATAAAGCGATGATCATTGAGACAAGCGGCTATTACGGTCAGCTGATAGATGTCCTGCCGAGGGGGGTAATAAATACATAACGTACGAGTAGTGCAGCCAGTACAAGTGCACGTAACTCAAGCTCTGACGCTAATGACCGCGCCTCCACTGTGGAGCACATCATACTCGTGTGGCGAATTTAACATTCTATTACACGGTAACATGCACATCATTGGACATGTTTGTAATTAAGACCGCTATTAAATGAGAAGATAGCGATTATTATGTTGTGATGAATCAGTGTGAGATGGACTTGTGTTTACTTGATCCGACGTCGCTTGACGGGTGTTAGTGACCGGCACATGAACATTTCCAGTGCAGGGATGTGACAAAAACACATGTTGAGTATTGTCGGACTACTATTATGTAGTCAAGCACACCGCACATGTAAGATCTGAGCTGAGTATGTTTACTGGCTCTACATTACGCTAAATTGCACGTTTGTTCTTACCGACATCCGTTGAAGTCTTTTGTACATTTAAACAAATTTCATTATTAACCACACTCTGTCAGGCTGTCAAACTTGTTATTCTAAATGCTTATCGCTAATATCTTCCTGAACTGACAACATCGTATTGATTATTGATCGACATCACCATATCGATATGTTTCGAGTTTTGTCCACACCTATCTACAGCCCCAAAATAGCAAGCTATTTGTACCTGTCTGAGATCTGTCCCTGTATGAGCAGTCCCAGCATGCTGCCGAAGCTGTGCACCGTCCCCACCAGCGTCTGCTTCCAGTCGTCGCACGCCAGCTCAAACTGAAACAAATACTCCGTCAATCAATCTGCCTTGCTTTGTCCCAACTATATTGGGGTCTGTTTCAAGTATAACCGGATGCAACTGAGTACCTACCAGTATTTTACATAGAATGACTTCTTATCTTACCTCCATAACCCAGTAACTTGGTTACATGATACCCCTTGCTCATGGGAAGACTAGTGTTTGATTTCAGACTATCCGTAACAACTGTCAAGTATTTACAAATGACAGCTGGGACCATCAACAACATCAGCTTAACATGCTTGCCGAGACATGGGAGGAATCTCGCTATATAAATATGGTCACTCATCCACGGACCAACCTCGGCCAGCGTTGCTTAACCTTAAAAAAGGTCCCGTGCGGTTGTTATAAATTCGCCATCAATAGTCCGTATGGCATGGTTACATGTTCATCTACATGGCCACCTTTCCATGTTAAGTGAAGTACAGCCTTCGGCACGACACAGAATTATTTGCTGTTATGATGTTTAAGAGTGCGACAACTCAATAACTTCAGTTCGTTGTTGGAAGGAGTTGTAAATATGTCGCCGACAAAGATGGAGTGCCTACATGTTCAGCGGCTCAGCCTCTCATCGCAATCATGTATGTGTCCGCGTAATACAACTTTGCTCACAAATCGTGTCTGGGAATGATTTCTACATAACTCAGCTAACGAATACTAAGATATAATAAGAAAGGAAAAAAATACCTTTGAATAATCAAATCACATCATTTTGATACTGAGCCACATCATATTTTTATCATAAGCTGTGCTATGAGTTTGTTGTGCTATATGTTTTTATAGTCCTTATTGGCAGACAAAACAGATCTGTAACTTGCCAACATTTCTAAAGCTGACAATGCCTTAACTGTCTCTGATCAATAGTCCCATGTTTATCCCATACAGTTCAAGTGGTTCGGTCAAGTGTAGTGCGCCAGCGCGCAGGCGAGTCGCATGCGCCTGCGCAGACCGGTCGCAGCGCAAAAACTATGCAAATAGCTCCACACGCGAGCGAGCGCGCGGCGACGAGCCGACGACACACGCCCTCTGCGCGGGACACTTGTGCTCTGTAGACTATTGCCCTGGCTGTAATGTCCTGGCTGTGGCTCGGGTACCGGCATTTCATAGCTAATAGGTCACAATCAATTGCTAGGTGTGGTTCGGCATTCTGCTAGGATTGTTTAATTTAGATCTTTCCTGTGCAATAGGGATGTTCTGTTATGGCTTTGTAGTAACTTTGTCCTCGATGAGTGGTCTATAAGTTAAGACTAAATAACTGCAGTAGTAAAAGTTGTGTTCTTTTTTTACCATCGCTGAAGCCAAAATGCTCGACTTGTGGCCAAAGACAAACAATTACGAGACTATGCCATGCGCACTCGCAGAATACTAATAACTATTAAGTTATTTCTATCGTTCTTCTGAAACGGTAATGAATAAAACAATTGCTTACTAACAACTTATTAATTAAGGGCTCATCAAATTCCTTTAAAGTAACGGTTCCAAGCGATGGTCCGGGAAATCCCTTACACAAACCTACTTATGAGAATATTTCCTTCAACTAAACTATAGAAATGCCTCCACGTGCGTCGGTACCCGCCATGGTTGCCAGCACTTCTTAAGCTAAAATGCTACTATCTGACAGTAGGGCGATTTTAGTTTTTTGCTGCCATCGTAAGCAGCACTTAATTCTCTACCGATCTGCCTGTCCGAATGATCGAAGTTGTATTTTTCTACTATCAATAGATTACGGACAAAAAAAAACCGTTGTTAAGTTTCTCTAGTTAATATTTTTACAAACCTTATATATAAAGTTAATACATTAACATAAACCACAGATAATATAATACTACGTATATCACGCCGTCTAGTGAAATGTATTTGAACCAAATTTTGTTTCTTCGTGTTGAGACCCCCTGCATCAACTAACAATGTACCTTCTGGAAAGTACGCAATTAGATCTGTTTTTGACACCCGAAACTATCGTACAATATTTATCCTACTGCTATATTATAAACGTGAAAGTTTGTGAGGATGGATGGATGTTTGTTACTCTTTCTCGCTAAAACTACTGAACGGATTTTGATGCTTATGATTGAAACTTTGCAGAAATATAGTTTATATGTCAAAATAACACATAGGCTATAATGTATAAAAATATTGGGAGGAGTAGGTACTAATACAAGGCGGGCGGAGCCGCGGGTGGCAGCTAGTAATCGTTAAACTGCATCGATTTTTAATGATCTAATCTATAAGTCACAATAAAACTTTGTAAGATAGTGACATTACAGCTTAAGGTGGGCAGTGCGAGTTGTAGACGATTCCCTGCGCAGCGCTCCCACGGAATACCAATGAGTCGAATAGTTATTGTTCTTATTCACCTGTTCATCGCTTTATATAGTACTTATACTTTGATTTAAATAAACATAATATAATATAACATGATAGCTCTTCTCTACGGTTTAAGGGAAATTCGCAATGCCTGTGTTGTTAGTGATCTTTGTGCCGATGTCTCAGATTTGGAAAATAACTGAGTTAATCTTTTTATGTTGTACCTACATAGAACATACGGTCAAATTGTGTGTGAAGAAGTGTTGAACATCTCGCACGATGACGAAACATTTATGACGCCATAAGAGCCAGTGCTGTAGGCAGCTATGTTACAGCGGCGAGATCTCCACAACATAACCAAGGAGAATCATGAACTGGAAAAAACTTTTTAACATAAAATCAAATCGACTTCCAAAACAAAACACTACAAAGCGAAAAATAACTATCTTTTCCGAAGTCGGTATCATTTGTACCCATTGTTTTCCGTTATTCGACACCAACTTCGGAAAAGAAAGTTATTTTTCGCTTTGTAGTGTTTTGTTTTGGAAGTCGGTTTGACTTTTTGTTAAAAAGTTTTTATTTTCCTCTTTTTAGTTTTGGTAGGTACCTCCAATTAACACGGAAATGATTTATACATAAAGTACTACAGTCATCTCATGACGATTCCAATAAGCCCAAACATGACTAGGATACATTGTTTTATTTCGGAGTTTCAGTGGCCATTGTCATTGATGCTTTATGATTGCAAATGATTGCATTATTGATGAAAACATCAAAATCGCTATATGTATGCCTATAATATTTGAGGAGTTCCCTCGATTTCTCTAGGATCCCATCATCAGATCCTTGTTTTACTTATCATGGTACTACCATTGGGATATCTCTTTTCCAACAAAAAAGGATCATCAAAATTGGTTCATAAACGACGAAGTTATCCGCGAACACATAAAAAATATATATATTTATACGGTCGAATTGAGAAACCTCCTCCTTTTTGGGCAGTCGGTTAATAAATACAAATAATGTTTTTAATTATTTGTTGGAATGTTAACCTAAGGACTATCAACAAACATCTGTCAGAAAAGGTATCATAAAATTAAATCAAACAAACTTACCAACGGTTCTAAAATATACATCTTATCGAAATTTCTTATCAATTTTAAACATATAAGTAATCAAGAATGACTCATCTGTCGCATTCTATGAGCATACTTTAACGAAACGTTTTCTAATTATAATTACATAACCGAATGTATTCACTAATGACTCCTCAACATCATCAGATTACGCCTCCCAACCTGCCTACCTGTCTGTCTGTCTGTTTGTACGTCAGCGCTCCCCTGTCTACTGTATTTCATTCATTAAACACATCGTTATCCGTGTACTCATCTCCTAATAATTTGACAAGCATTTCTTATATTTAGTTGGATTAGATGTTAATTACTTTAATAACTATAATTAGTTCTTATCAAACGGTCGTCTGCGTCTTCTCTATTAAAAGCAACGTCAATCTCTTTGTTAACGAGTTTTGAATTAGAGAAAATTCCAATTGAAATTATTTTAAAATTTTAAAGTCTTGATGTTTGGATGTTTACTAAACAATCACGCCTCTAGGTTTAATGGATGTGCATGTGCATTGGCACTAGACTATGATCTGGTTTTGGACGTAAGATACTTTTTATCCCGTGAATTTTGTTCCGATTATCACACATGCGAAGCCGCTGGATAATGCAAGATTACTTTAAATTTGAATCGGGTTTTTTCTTCTTCTTTTTCATCAGGATACATTGGTATTACATTTATATACATTGGTATTGGGCTGTGCTTGATAACCACAGTACCTATGAGAAAATTTGCAAATTACACCTATCACAAACAAATGTCATTACATTACCCTCAAATTGTCACTTACATGGAGCTATGCTTACAGAACCGTTATATTACTTATACAGCGCAAGCCGATGCCATTGTGCCTCTAATATTGATGTTGTGGCTTTATAGCCCGTCTGTAAAAACTGTGTTCGTGACTATACATACACTAGTACTCAATCACCTAGGAAAGCACCAGTTGTTAGATTGAAGTTAGGAGGTCATTGAAGATACTGTTATGCTAATATTATTTGCTATATGATCATCAAGGAGGAGCTTCATTCAAGTTCTTTCGGTTGGCGTAGTGGATGAGCGATCGGTTGCTGCACTGCGTGTCGCGGGTACGATTCACGCACGGAAAAATTATTTGTATGGCCCACAGATAGTTGTTCCGGATCTGGGTGTTTGTGTATGTGAGTTTCAATATTTGTTAACACACCCACGATACAGGAAAAAAATTCTAGTGTTGGGCAACGTTTTTTAAAAAAAAGAGAAGAAGAGAAGAGAAGTAACGTTGATGATGATGATGCCAACTAGCCTATTTTGTCCATTGCGACCGCCTTCCTTGGCTCCTCATTGTCGCTAAGAGCTCAGATTTGCTGCTCACTTATGGGCACATGTGACTTGGATATCCAACTTTGACAGAAAAACTCTGAGCACTGAGCGGGCACGTCAGAACACCATTGACGGTATGGTATATGGTAGCTGTTGGTGGTCTAGCTATCAAGCCGTCGCGTTTTTGGACTAATTCCGACCTCCTACTATCTTCAAAAGCCTACCGCTGCACACAAAGTCTCCACTCGGGTCGATTTTGTGTTAGTGTCGCCCAAAGTGTGGGGTCAATGTCGCTTCTCTTCATGTCTCCATTCTGAACTTACACTTTCACTTAATAAGTTTTTACTTAATAAGTTAACCGGAATTCTATACCTATTGCAGTGATTACAAAACGTTGAGCTTCTTGTAGTAGCAGATATAACTCAGCTATCACCCGTAGATAATTGGGCGCCGCCGCCGGCTGTTACGACAGCTCGTAATTGAACAGTTAGTGAACACTGATAACTGCTGCTGAAGTGTGACTGTGTTTAATTAGCGTGTTATTTGCGTTGATTGATTTCACGCTGGGTTTATAAATTAATAACTATGAACACAAAACAATGTCGAGATTTTCATGGATGGTAAAATCAGTGTCATTTCATGTTTGTCTCAAAAGAAAACAAATGAACTGCCGGTCAATTTCTTATAAAACTTACCGTGAAAACTTAGGTGAAGTGAGCTGTCATTCCAATTGATGTTAGGGTTATTGTAACTCGAAGCTCACTTCAGCTAATTCAGCTTTATGTCATTTATGTCTGTGGTGATACCCACCACAGACCTAAATCTAAATAGATAACGCAAGTCCCTCCATCTGTATGAAAACCAAGCGTGCCACTTTTTCACAAACAATTTAAAAATAAATTTACTTACCAATGAAAGAAAACATTTCCAATGCCTCGGCCAACTTTTTCTGTACATTCTTTACAGCTCAATATGACATAAAAAGGCATTTTTCTATATTTATGTGGATTTCCAGTGCCGATAATGCTTAAAGAAAATCTCAGATTACGATCATTTATCGTAACTTATGGCCGTTTTTTGGCACGCGAAGTACATACAATCGCGTCATCTGGATAGATTTATGTCTGTGGGTATCACCAAGTGTGAGATGTTTACAGAATAGCACTGCAGTTTTGTGTAGCTTACCTCAGCAACGAAGCTGTCGGGTTTCTCATAGACCCACTCCGTGCAGACGGTGTCCGTGGTGGTTGTGTGGTTGTACCGCGCGCAGTCGTCCACGGCGGGGGACCAGCATTGCTTAACCGGTGTATCGGCCCAGCGCAGAGACTGATTCAGCCACGCCGAGCTGAACGATGCCTCCGGTCCGTCGCAGGAGGGGATCTTACATCTGTAACACAGACGTATACAAATTCAGAAGGACATTCAGGGGAGGGGAGAGCGTGGCTGCATAATAACAGTCTATGACACAGTATTGCCTGGAAGAGATCGCGGTATGCGATAAGGCCGCCCATTGTATGTGTATTAGACTTAAGTTTCTTTTTATTAATGTATTTTATGGTGTACAATAAAGCGTATAATAAATAAAAAATAAATAAATATGTGGCTAGAGTAAAAATAATAATTCGGGACCTAATGCACGAGACTAAAAAGATACGTTTTATGAGATTTTTGGTCTCTAATCATAATACTGATTTCAATAATGACGTTGAGGTGCGTGCAATGTGCTTCGTAATTTCGCTGCCACTATTGCCCTTCCGAAAAGCCTAATGATTAACTTGGTGGCCTAGCGAGTTCGAGACCCAACTATGGATAGGTATTATTTAACCGACTTTACTAAAAGGAGGAAGTTCTATCTTCGACATTATGTATTTTTTTATTGTTTATCTTCACCGTTATCTCCGTCAATTGTAGACCGATTTAAAAAAATATTTTCTTGTTTGAAAGAGTATGTTCCCAAATTATTCACATTTTAATTTGGTGAAGATCTGATGTAGAATTTCGGAGATATACAATAGAACTGTTGAATAAATGACGGCAAATCTCTAGGGATTGCTGCAATCGAATGTCTGTTTATTGTTTATACCATTTCATAACATAACATCACGCCAGTACGCTCTAAAGGGGTACGCAGATGTGTACAGTTCACCTTGGTACACCCTCATTTCACCGGTTATGATCAAGTTTCATGATATTCGGGTAATCTATTCTGGCATTATAGGTACCTTTCTAAAGAACTCGCCTGTTAGGTACAGCAAAAAAGTGAATAATAAAAAAAGAAGTCGGTAGTATTTTTTGAAAAATGTTTTTATGTTTTCGTTTCGGTGTGGTGTTCTGGAGTGCTACTAGATGGCGCGCAGCAACTCTGTTCTTACTTTTTTGTATGAAGTCGATATTCTTCACCCAAGAGTAAACAGTATTACAGGTAGGTAGGTAAGTAGTGTAGGATAGGCAGTTAACGGGTGCGAAGCTGCGGGCACAGCTAGTATATAATACTAGCATACCTCTACCTATGTTTACAAATCAATGTTCTGATTCTAAGACTGAAATCGTTATTTTATAAGATGGCATGCGGAAACAGCTGATTCTATAGACGAAGGGTACTTTTTCGAACGAGATCGATGCGCACAGACGACAGTGTATTAAGGGCCTACATACTCTTTAGTGCCGTAAAATGGTAACTTTCTAAAGCATATTTCAACCTTTCGACCAAGCCTTTACGGCTTGGTCAAATCAAAGGTTTGAAAAAAAAATAATATTATTGTTTCATGTACATTATTTTATAAAAATTATTTTTTTTATATAACAATAGTTTTTCTTTAAAAAAATAATTAGCAACACGATATTTTTCGCAACTTTTGGATACTCCTCCAAAACGACTTGGATGTTTAAAAATATTTTTATCCAGAAAAATTTATGGCTGGAATTTCTTCATAACTGATATAGCATATGTAAATTAAATAATATTTTGCAAACAAAACTGTTCAAAAGGAGGTTCTATATTGATATGTTGGCATCGAGCGGGCACACGGCCAGTACTGCGTTTACATTGGGGCGTATATAACGCCTTAATACGTAACTCTAACAGGCATAACGCAGGGACGCTCAATAATTGTATTTATTTGTATTGCTTAAGAGTTTGATTTAAAAATAAGCTTGGTTACTGATAGAATACGTGACTCAATTTGGAGACCGGAGTGGTGAATCAATTCATTAACACTAATAGGGTTGGTGTGACGTTTGTGATGTAATAGTGCCAATGTGCTTATATTTTTTTTTAAAAAAAAAACGTTGCCCCACCCTAGGAATTTCTTCCTGTATCGTGGGTGCGTTTACAAACATATAAACTCACATACACAACACCCAGAGCCGGAACAACTATCTGTAGGTCATACAAATGTTTGTTCCGTGCGGGAATCGAACCCGCGACACGCAGCGCAGCAGTCAATCGCTCAACCACAGCGCCACTGTATATCACATGTACAGTACTCCCCAATCTTCTTGGCCACTCAGAAGTTGGCTACAGTGGCTGTGCAGTAGTGAATCTCATACTAAAACAGCAGCGTGCCATGCGCACGGTCATGATATCTAATGGGCATCGGAAAGCTTATTTCCAGCGTGGCCAAAAAGATTGCCGATAGTTGTACCGAATTCGCCAGCCACAAAGATTCAATAAATGCTCAGATAGGGTGTTACTTCGATTGAAGAAACATCGAGTGGAAACCTGGACTTATATGGATGTGTAGTTAATATAGTTTAAAAATCGCCAGCCCACCTTATTCAAGGCGGGTTGGGTTGGCGTGGTGGTTAATGCTTAGCCCAGCTGTGGGACATTATCAGGCTGGTATTATTTTTACTATAGGATGATGATGGATGATGATGAAGACACAATAAATCTTTCCACCCACCTGTAACCCGCGTCCTCGACGGCGAACACATAGTTAACATTGTACATGGAGTTGGTGGCGTACACCAGCGCCAGCATGGCCATGGTGAACGCCTGGTGGCGCCCGAACGCGCCCAGCTGGCCCAGCACTTCGTCCAAGTGCACGCGCTTCGGATCCTCGTTTAGATCTGCCATGTTGGCCAGTGGATTCAACTCTGGTAGCGTTTGTCGCAATTTGATCTCAACTCTGGTAGCGTTTGTCGCAATTTGATTTCGACACTGGTAGCGTTTTCACAACCTTGGTCTCAACTCTAGTAGCATTTGACACACCTTTGCTCTCAACTCTGGTAGCGTTTGTCGCAATTTGATCTCGACACTGGTAGCGTTTTCACAAGTTTGGTCTCAACTCTAGTAGCATTTTCACACCTTTGCTCTCAACTCTTGTAGCGTTTGTCGCAATTTGATCTCGACACTGGTAGCGTTTTCACAACTTTGGTCTCAACTCTAGTAGCATTTGTCACACCTTTGCTCTCAACTCTGGTAGCGTTTGTCGCAATTTGATTTCGACACTGTTAGCGTTTTCACAACTTTGGTCTCAACTCTAGTCGCATTTGTCACACCTTTGATCTCAACTCTGGTAGCGTTTGTTCTGGCCCAACTTTTACAGAGTTTGTCACAACTTTGGTTCGGTTTTTATGTTTTTAACACTGGAATTTGATTATAAAGCAACCCATATGAAAAATTAGGAAAGCACATGTAAAGTTTTCGGAACACTTAAAAGTACAACTTGGATGAAATGAAGCTATTGTCTGCTAAACGCAAGTTTACACCTTCGCATTATTATTTGATTGGATTGTTATTATCATAAAAGTGAGGGCAAAGTTAATTCAAGCACTTCCTTGAATACTCATCGACGGGCTCGCTAGCTATCGACCATGTTTAGTGTTCACTCTTGTAATGTGCGGCTTGTAATGCGATAGCTAAAGCACATTGTTAGAAACAAGTCTCGGATAGAACAGCTCGTAAAACTTCCTATTCATAGCATTGTTCAACTTAATGTCACTTAATTCACTCTTAGCACTAACTTGAACATCTTCAGCACTTCATATTCTCCTTGCAAACTTTACCAAACAGATTATTATTTTCTTCACATTAAGTGGCCAAAGTTACTGAACTAAGGAACAGCTTCCCGCCTTACATTATGTTTTTTAAACGTGTCCCGCGGAAATTTCTAATTAAATCTAAAACACTATTAAAGAAAATAGGTATATAAATTAATAATAATTAAACGAGTTTATATTTAAATTCGATATGTCACTGGTACTGCAGGATGTCTTCATGGTAAAAGAAAAAAATATAAAGGTGTGAATGGCGCAGTGTTCACGCACTAGAATATTGTCATCATGGAAAGATAAATATTTAAAGGTGTTGTGATAAGACGCAATGTTCACGGTATATAGTTAGGTAATCGGCGCAGGAGTGCGTCCGTCACACAGTTATAATGTTCAGCTAATTAAATATTTATTGTTGGCCACGACGCCGATAACCGCAATTTAACACTCTTCACTTGCATGCTCCAGCTGTTAACACCGATAAGCCAAGATTCGTTTGCGTTAGCACTTCTGGAACTGTTTTGGTTCTTTATGCCCACAGAATAAGTAAATCTTTTAATAAATAACGTTCTCGTATAAATGTATGAGACAGTTGATTTGTTTTCGCGATATCAGTTTTGGTGCCGTTGTAATTTGTAGCATCCGTGAGGCTTTTAAAACAAAACAAGCTTTTTTTTTTTAAACAAACTTGTAAATTAGAAATTGTAGTGCCACGAAAAACAAACATGTTTCCAAAATTTCAGCTCAATCGGACACGGAAAAGTGAGCCAATTTTAACTTGAAAGATTTACACTGGAGAGTAAACAAAAGCATTTAACAAGAAAAAAGTTTGGTAAAAACTGTAAACCGATAAGAGGTTTTTTTGTTAGCCTATGTTACCCGGGCCATAATAATGAATCGGTTGACACCTTATTCATCAAAATCAGGTGCATAGTTTATGTGCTACGGAGGAACATACTTAAATACAAACATACAAAACATAAAGACGGCTAAAACCATAACCCATCCTTTTGGCATCGCCGTAGCCGGGTGAAGGGTATCCCTATAAAGACTGATTGGAAACTTGTAGGAAATTATGATGAAATGAAACCAACCTGTAGATTCGGTCGCGTCGCGTGTGACCTAAAACCAGTTATCTGAATGATATGTCGTAACAAGTAGAGCGAAGTACGAACAGGAACAAATAACATAACTCAAACATTTCTGAGGTGTCGGTTTCTATCAGGAAGCTTAGCGAAATTCTTTATTTATATTCCACTTATCATCTTGACAGTACATTTACATAAAAATAGCGTATATTTTTCTGGTTATCTCGGCATATGTGACTGCTTATTTATACAGATTATGTTAATGAATACCAAGAATAATACATTTGGAACTCGTATAATAAATATAATATGTACATGAGTCTTAAATATTGTCCCTATTACAATCACAATTATTGGTTGTGGTTCTAATTCTATCCTAAAAGATTTCTTGAATCTTGTCTTGCAGCTATATACATGCACCCATCCTTTATACAATAAGATTATTATTGCGTGTTTAGTGAAATTTACAATCTTCTAGTTCTATTATTCACCGAGCCTTTCCCAACATTATTCAATGAATCTACCGATATTATTCGTATGTTACATGCAGTTGTGCGTATATCGTAGTATCATCATCATTTCAGACGAAAGACGTCCACTGCTGAATGATAGGCCTCCAAGCGTCGCCACATTGACCGGTCCAGTGCGTTTCGCATCCAGCGGATGCCCGCAATCTTCACCAGGTCGTCATCGGTTCACCCAGTGGGAGGCTTTCCAACGTTGCGTCTTCCGGTTCGCGGTCGCCACTCCAGAACTTTTCAGCCCCATCGACCATTCGTTCTGCGAGCAATGTCCACTGCAACTTAAGTCGTAGGAGTCATTGGTCAACTGGACCCACTCTAAATGAATCCGCGGGATCACTCAACCCAATCACATTTTAAATAGGTCGTCTGGACCCACTGCTCAATTTCATTATTAGTACAGTCACGAAGTAAAGCCGAGTCTTTTATGTGGTATAATGATTAAGTGTCGTTGGTACGTCTTTGCACGTAACCAATTTGTTATCTTCTGTGTATATTCTTCTAATCTTGCACAAAATCCTATAATAACTGGGACTTGTACATAAACAAAAGCAATTCTTGCTCGTAATTGTTTTATTATCCTGTTTATGAAAATCAAAGCATCAAGTCTGATTACGTTCTGCAAAGTCTGTTGTTTGACGAGCTCCCGAAGTGCCGACTAATACAGCTATCTGCGATAAGCTGAACCTAGACCTACACGCAGAATTGCATACCATAACATGATATTTCACATCATTATGTATTGCAGTCATTGCAGCTCAGTCTGATGATTAAGAATTGATGACGATTTGCACCGAATTACATGAAGGCCTTATCTTAATCAACTGTCTCCTTTCATAAATTCATTCGATAAATGCATTATCTGCTTATTTATTGATTTAAAACTTCATGCAACATAAAGGTACATAGGCGGACTTAATGCCTGAAGCATTCTCTACCAGTCAACCGAGGGCGGTGGAGAGATGACATGGCAGGTGTATAAAAATTGAAATAATTATTGAAGTAGAATTGAATAACAATATACATATTGTAGCTAAGATAAACATACATATATATGTATATTTACTATAATTAATATCTTTATATATAAATTAATAGAATGGTGATTGAGACGACTCTGCTAATGGTGTAGGAAACACCACTTGCTACTCACGCACTCACTTGATTATCTTTGACACCATTCGAAAAAATCGTTGTAGAGAAGGAATTCTTGGCAGCAATTTTTTTTTTCTAAATCTCTATCGGTCTATTCTATCTAGTCGGCCTGCGATAAATTATAAAAAGATTAGGTCTAGAAATCACTAAAACGTTCTATTCATTATGACTATCACAGTTTTGACACATACGAACGACAAACGGATGCACATACCGACACTCGCTCTCACATCAGATTGCGACATTAGAGGTAGGTATGTAAAGTGGAATCTGTTGGAGCTAACCCTTAATCAGCGACGGCGATGATGAATGAACAGCTGTTCGTGAACGTTCTTTAATGGAAGCTACACCACTGATTGATCTAGTTGCAATAACAGAGACTGATTCATTAAGGCTAGGCTACACTAAAAGCAAATGCAATAAGTGATGAATATGACAAGCCTTGTGCATTTTTGCTGAACGATGAAACTAATATTGCTACGATAACTAGACTGAGATCAGCATAAAAAATAATCGCACCTCTCCGACAATAGCATTCAAGCCTTTCCTGTCATAAATGCATTATTTAAGCCCCGTTAATATTAGAATCAGCTGAAAGTATGTTTAATGACCTTTAAATTAACAACAGTTACATTTCATAAATGACACAATTTTTAGACCAGTAGCCGTTAAGAAAATTTTGCTAAAATACGCAATACAGGAGCGGCTAAATTGCACCAATCTAGAGGGTATTATTATAACACGGCTGATCAAGGTCAAATTAGAGTCATTCGCAATTCAGGGAGAGGTTAATAGGATTTCCATTTGGAATTTTTCTGTAGCATCCCGGAGTTTGGAATTGTGCCTGGTTGATGAGAATAGGCTCGCCCCCTATCACATGCAACCTACACATAACTAGCAAAATGTGGGTGCTGCACACGGCAACCCTTCGGGGAATACTTAAAGGCGTAATATTATCTAATGTTGTTAGAAACCCTACTTGAAAAAAATCACGTAAACGGTGCACACAGCCGGAAGTCGCGCATTTTTCAAAGTTCCTAAATGAATAAGCGAGCTTCTTCTTAGAAGCATCTAAGTTGTATTCAGTGTGGCACAGCTTTAGTAATTATAAATATGTAATTCCTAGAGTTAGTTTTTGCTGCCTGTGATGATAGATTTGCGTTCGGAATGCTGCAGATTTCCTTATGTACTGTGTCGTAATTGAGTTGCGTGGAAAGTGCTCCGAGCCAGGTGACATGCTTATGATTGATTAAGATACTACTAGTGTCCGACCGTGCTGTAGATTTCTGGTCGAAGGCGATAAATTGGCTATCGCCAACAGACTTCGGCCGAAGCGAAGCTGAAATCGAAGGTTGATATAATTCCTCGACGAAAACTTCAGCCCATTTTGGCCGAAGGTGAAATTTTTGGCCGAAGGCTGCCGAAGCCGAAGTTTCAATCGGATACAAGATACTACCTATTTTAAATTTCTTATTCGTGCAAAAATAAGTAGACCGTACCTATCTCCAAGGAAATAATAAAATTCACTAATGTCTTTTTATCAAATTGTTTAGTAAGTCATTCTTAAATTAGTTCAAATTAACTAACAAGACTGTAAATGTTACATAACTAGTTGTTACTAAGCGTATACTACCAATCTAATACAAAATTATGCTAATACATGTTAATCACTTAGCCACATTACTTAATGAAATATATAATACAGACCAAAATTAGAATAATATCGTTGTCACCGTTTTGAAGTCACAAGACAGTATTCTCGGCAGTGTTGTTATCTGTCTCGCCTGATGGACGGACTGACAGACGAGTGTTTGTCTGTGCCGCTGACATGTTTGTGATAAGTACAGAGAGAGAGAACAGAGAGCGTTGTGCACAAAAAGTAGCTCGCACAGGGTTAACATAGTAATTGAAGTTATTAGTGAGGAATGTGCGTATGATGAATATAGATTATTACTTAGTTTATTGCAATGTCTGGTTATGTTCAATTTTTTCTTCAGCTTCGCCAGTGCTCCTGCTGCCTTGTTCTACTCTATGCTGTTGGATACGTGCATATGATATGTGCACAGCGTTAGTAATCTTTCTATCAGTAAAAGAACTTCTTATCTTCTAGAAGTTTCAGAGAATATTTACTTCATCATCATCATTTCAGCCGAAAGAGGTCCACTGCTGGATATAGGCCTCCCCCAGGCGTCGTCACATTGACCGATCCCGTGCGTCTCGCATCCAGCGCCTTCTCGCAACCTTAACCAGGTCATCGGTCCACCTAGTGGGAGGCCTTTCAACGTATCGTCTTCCGTTTCGCGCTCGCCATTCCAGATCTTTTCGGTCACATCGGCCATCTGTCCTGCGAGCAATGTGCCCTGCCCACTGCTACTTAAGTTTGGTAATTCTACGGGCTATGTCGTTTACTTTGGTTCTCCTGCGGATATCCTCAATTTTGACATGATCACGCAAGGAAACTCCAAGCAAAGCCCTCTCCATTGTCCTTTGGGTGACTTTAAGCTTTCTGATAAGGCCCATTGTGAGCGACCACTTCGGTCTTCTGTATAACCTGCCGCAGCGTATGTATGTGGTCTACGGTGCTAAAGCCTTTTCGGAATCTGGAAATCGGAAGGCAATCGGAGCTTGGAAATCGTCAAACCTACGCGCGAGACGATTCGTGATGACTCTTGAAAACAACTTGTAGACATGGCTAAGAAGTGAGATGGGCTTATAGTTCTTCAGCTGCTTCAGCATTTACTTCATAAACATATATATTTATAAAAGTATATATTATATTCAATATATATGTACGTGTATTTTGTCTATTTTAGTATGTTAATTACAACTTTTTATTTACATTATATACAATGCACCTGCCATGTTATCTCATCACCACCCTTGGTCGACTGGTAGAGAATGTCTAAGGCATTAAGTCCGCCTTTGTACATTTTGTTCATGAAGTGTAAATAAAGGATCGTCTTGCACATTCGCTCTGCGACCAGATACTGAGTGACATTAATTGACGCCATTGATGAACAGCATTTCAACACTTGGTTGGTGCACAGGGTAAATTGATTTACGACTTAGGAGTAAGTTTAAAAGTAGTTCAATAAAAACTGAACTACCTTCATATAAAGTCATTATGTAGAGGTAGGTATGTATCGTTTCGTTTCCCTCATTAGCGGCCAGCGGGTTACAACAGAGCTGCTGTAAGCAGTGTACTGATAAGCCCTTGTTTTTCCTTCGTTCCCACCAAGTTCTCACGCTGTACCGCCCGTCTACTGCTGCTACCGATGTACCGAGACTAAGTTATTGAAACAGATGCAGTATGTAATGCATGGGGCTTATGACACCACGACGTGTTACCATTATGTAATAGTTCACGTTACTTGAGTCATTTAATTACAAAAATTGATACGGGAATGTGTGAGATACTCGTATGACGTGAATGCTGCATTTTTGCTGTGTTCAAGACACTGTGATGATTACATCTACATAACAAAGCAAATATTTATCACAGTATTTTTGCCTGAATTTGAAAGAGTAAAACCACATTTGCTGTATCGAAAAAAGTCTGGCTATATTCTGTGAAAGACTTAGTCAGAACTTCGTAAGACTCAAAAATTGATTATTTCTTTTCTATTTATTAGTCATTGTTTTAAAAACTGCCAGTACACAATGCAATTATATCATTTATTCTGAATTTCTATGCGCCATTGTCCTGTAAGGATGATACACAATTCCACCCCTCTTCCACCCCTCCTCCACCCCGGCTCCACAATCAACATAGCTGTGGACACACAGACAGACACCGACGCGGCACGCCCGCGCCCCGGGGTCACAGACACTCGACCTCCCGCGGCCTTGTCCCGCCCTTCGCTATGCGCACACGCATGTTTATCCTGCAGGCGTATGTAGGCATTCATGTATATGTGTTAGAATAAACACCACCGATTTGATGTGTACAGAAGGCCCTGTAATTCAGCTTACAGCATTATGATATTACAATAAAAAAACACATATTTGGAAATAAGCTATTTTGTCATTTATATAGTAATTCTGTATTGTTGCGAGCCTGTTCTTTTGTGTCCTCGTCTTCAAATACAAATTAATTAAGTAAGTACTTACCTATCGAGATCTTCTGTACTTACCTTTTGAACATTGCTTTTCACATGGCGATATCTGTTTCTATACGTGTAATATTATGTTCAGACTAAACCTTCTGAAGTTCATTATGTGGACACGTTCCTCTCACACGACGTCCTAGGAAACAACTGAGAACAACATTGTACCAACCAAGTTCATTTTGTTCAAGCCATGCTGAAGTTTAACTTTACGAAAAACTCGTCCATGATCGGAGCTGTTCGGTAATCTTCGGCATTGAGCAATGCGTAGCGTTCTTAAAGCAGAATATTGTGGAGTGATGTCACGCTTTGACCCGGTTCACGCTTAACTCTACGCTAGCCGTGAAATAGATTCGTCACATCTGAGCATCCGAGCCTCATTCAATATTTGCTCAAGTTTTTTCGAGATCCGTAGCGAAAATATTGAATCGGAATCCCAGAACCGACGATGTTCAGAATTGAATAGAAAGCCCGTTTTATTGTGGTGTTTCATGTGTTTATTCAATTAATGGCAGTTTTGTTTAATTAAGTAGCACTTAATTTCATGACCATTAAAATTAACATCATTACCACTTAAACTTTAACGATATCGTTTTGTGACCAGCAGTAGCAAACTACATTTATTATTCTTTATTGTACACATAACAAACATTTACAAATACAGCAGGACAGCTGAAAAAAAAATAGAAATATTATTTAATTAAATTAATTCGATGAAAGTTACGAATATCCTTAGAAGAGAGACTTGAGAAAGCACTAAAGACTAATCAGTATGTGATCTGTCTGCGCTTCAATTTGTGATGAGAGTTGATCTATAGTTTCTGCCATCCCCATGGAAGAAGGCGTGAGTTAATGTATGTATGTAATCGGCACAAACGGATCTAATTTATAGCTAAGTCTTACCTAACAATGCTTCGTTAGGTAAGTCATAGCTGAATTAATGCGACAACAAGGCTTAATTTGAAGCAACCTTACGGAACCAGTAACAACAGCATTGATGCACTGCACCGGTGTGGAGGTGTGAAAAATGACGCCTAGCTGTGAGCAACTAGTGTACAGTACACACCAGTGACCGGTGGAGTAAGGCCCCCATAGCTTGCTAGAGACAAACATTATGGCCCGAAACAGGAAGATACAGTTACTAAGACCCGTATTCTAGATGCTCATACTCGACTTAAACTCAAAATTGGTCGCACCTACCAATCAACTGCCAGTCAATCACAACTCGAGTTTGGCGTATGATTCTTCGGCTTGACATATGTGTGTACTCAATAGAGCAAGAGCCCAGACGCCCCAGACGTTACTGAAGCTTTCTACACAAAATGTGTGGTAGGTTATTGAATAAAAATGAAAGTCCAAGTTAGCAAGTACGAGTACGTTCCAAGTACATGCTAACACTATTCAATTCCACTGATTTTGTGCTAAAAGAGTTCGGTAGCGTTTGCGGCATGTAGGATTTTGGGCTTGAGTTAACGTAAAGAAAACAAGCCAACCAATGCCAACTGTCCATTGCCAGTTTGAGTTGAGTTGAGCATTATCATGTGCATCTGGAATACCGGCCTAAAACGCTACTATTGGGGTCCGGGTGGTAAATAGAGTAGGCTTACTTCATGTTCTTTAAGGGCTACAGTTTTAAATCTAACGAATTTGAAAATCTTTGATTTGGATTTTTTTTTAAGTCGTCTGTTTTAGAAACAATTTCTTCATTGTGCTATTTTGCGCCAAGCCGTACACGATCAATATCAAAACCAAAATACTTTTATTTCAACTAAACCAATTAAAGATACTTTTGAATAGTCATAAAAAAAACTAAAGATTCAAGTTGCACATTTGCAAGCTTCAGTAGTTCTGTCTATAGAGAGAATAACGTTTAAAAAACTCAACGGACACTTTTCCATTAACAAATTGTAATTACAAGTATTCGGTTAAATCATTCTTATTGGAGAATTATACATAAATAAGTGAGAGCGATGAAAAAAAAACACGTGCACGTTAAAGCGTCTTGAATAAAACAAACAACCTCAAAATACAATATAGTAGTTTATTCAACAGTCACATAATAGAATAATATTAAAACATAAGCGTAAGTGATAATAATATTACGCGAGTGTTTTAATACCTAATTATATGCCGTTGCATACACTATTTTATCTTCACTCATACAGTTGAAATAAAACAAAATTGGAAACGGAAAAAATATGTGGTAACAATGACACTATTTTTCTACATTAAGTCAATGAGCCCGTATGCGCCAATACATTATACAATATTCGTGTTTATACAATTTTTTTTTAAATTCATATTTAGAACATTACGTTGTGAGTGTAGTTACATTAATTTAAAACAGGCCGAGGCTGCCAAATAAGAAAGATCAAAATGAAAATAAACTGCCCTGCACGTTAAGTGTCCTTTTGGAAATCTGAAAGTGGACTCCTGAACAAAAGTCCCCTATCTGAAATTTTTCAGATATATTCATGATTTTCTCTCAGCAAATCACATCTATTCAGTTATCAACTTTTCGCTCTGAACATGCTTGCTCAAAAACCCTGCCAGCTACCCCTGCACATCGTATATTAATTCGTGTTTAATATTTTTTCTGATGCTTCGCTATTATTTCCATTGTTTCTATTCGTGACGCTCAATTAACTGCCGTTACCCACGTATAATATAGCACAGTTATTTGCTTGATAGCACGTCTCTAGACCTTCTTGCCTGATGTCAACGGCCACCCGCACGACCCGTCCCGAATGACCACCACATCAGCGCACCACTCTAGCATTCCTGTCTCCAATCAAGCGAGACCGATGACACTTTACATTAAACATTCTCCACACTGACTATCACATTGTTACAGACGCTGTTCTTAACGTCACAGTCACGCCGCTTAACCCTTCTTGACCTGTTGGAGTCCAGTGTTTGTCTTAAGTCTTTCTCAGATGCGTGACATTGCTCGTTTCACATCGCGGAGCGAATCGATGATTTACCTAATACCTAAGGTAAAATTCAAAAGGCAAAAATAATTAATCCAATAAAAGGAATTTTATTAGCGCAGTTCAATTTAAACTTCGATTACGTACATCGGGCATTCAGCAAGTTGGAAGCTTAGCTTGTGCGCAGTAAAGTTACAATAATCTTTTCTTTCCACAGATTAAAACAGCAAGTCACATGAGTGATAGTTAGAATTTTCCACAGTTTAAAATGTTGTCGCTAGCACGTCAAGATAGAAGGCTCACACCACTCAATCCATACTATTATTATAAACTCTGTCTGTCAGTCTGTTTGATACATTTTTGCGCATTAATGACTGAACGGATTAAGACGAAACTTGGCATTTGGGTAAATCATGTTCTGGATAAGGACATAGGAGCTATATAAATATATATGCGAGATTACCGACTTACTCTCACGCAAGTAGACTTCTTAAAGTATATTTCTTATTTCAGGGTGTTCAAATAAAAAAAAACAGTTATTCGGTGCATATGAATAGGCCTTCTGACATCTGTGGGTTATTCTTCCGAAAGCTAGGTTCCGACCCCACGCCGCGAACTTTTCATTTTGCGCTGACTTGCACATTTTACTAACTCATTTAAAAGTTCTCTCGCCGGGTGAAGTCGGGGCACAAGATTGTCGTTTAAAGTGAAAATCCACTAACTGTCGTCATGATTCATTTTAAAGGGATGCTTTATTTCATTCTTTTGGCGTTCAGTTCCAGCGGCGACTTGCAAAAGCTTTAATGTTTAAAGCGGTGTTGAGCTGCAAAAGTTTTGATACTCAAAATGAAAATTTTAAAATTAAATTTTACTTATTCCATTCAGTTGCAAACTTGCATCATAAGATAAAATATGATATGCTTAGGTTTTGGTTAAATCTTGTCTCATAACATATAATCTAATAAAGGCCCTAGTGGCACATTTATCATCATTAAAGGCAACTGTAACTGTACACATTACCTAATACCACGTACTAGTCTAGGTGGCTAGCTACCACTGGAACTAGCAGCGAGTTAATAGCATAAGCTAACAGTTTTATTGCTTTCCTCAAACCTGTTGTTTTCGCCAGATTTCCCCGCGAGTACCTTCAAATACATATTGCGAGCGTGGGCGAGCGGCTATTAACGTTTGTGTTCTCTGTTTAAATTAACTACCATAATTAAATGATTAAGCAAGCTGTTGTGGATTTGTTTGGGATAGTTACTAGGTGCAGGTAACTTTCTAAGATCGTGCATAACTATTCGTACGCAGCAATATCTCCACGAGATTATCAATGATAATTTATCAGCAGTGTGTAGTGTATATTAAACATCTGTAGACAGCGAAAGGCTTTATTTATGCTATTGTAGTTAATGGATAAAATGTATGAAACATTTTTGTGTTAAAACTTTTAAATCTCTACCTTCTTCTTCTTTCGGGCCGATGGCGATATAACTCTTTATATAGGGCTCAGCAAAGGCGTACCCAGGGTGGGCAGATGGGGCAGCCTGCCCCATCCTTTCCATTTCTTCATTCTGACTGGTAACTAAAAGTTTACTATTCAAGAGAAAAAACTACTAGATCGGTACCGAAATTTTCGATCACGCGAGCGAATCACCCTTTCATTTGATATTTTTGGTTTTCTGTACGTCCCGGTTTAAGGGCCCTGTTTATTTTTGCTACCCTGGGTCCCGACAGACTTGGTCCGCTTCTCAACTTTCTACTATTTTTTAATTTCCTTACTTTTGCCCCACCCTTACGCAAATTAGTCCAGTAGGTGGTCACGTTTCTACCGAAAAATGTCTTGTTGTTTCATGTTATTTTGCCTTGTATATTGATGTATTGCTCTACAGTCGTTTACATCACGTTCAACAGTATCTCGTATTGTGTCATACTGTATTGTGTCGCATACCAATTACTTACTAATGTAGCTGGTCATTGGTATTACTGGGGGGTTCTTACAACTTGTTCAACAAAACGACTTCATGTTGTTCATTTATGAACTTCAAAACAGAGGAGTTTATAATTGGTGGACCTCGACTTTTGCTGTTCTAGTGGTCGCAAGCATTACTGCTAATTATAAGGTCCCGGATTCAATTCCTGGGTCAGGCAAAGTGTTATTGGATTATGCGATCTGGAACTTAGTTGACGGCACTTCTGCTTCTGGACTTGTGCTTAGTTGACGGCAGTAGGGTCGCCCCCTATTACATGGGACTTAGACATAAAATGGATGTACTATAGGTGCAGCTCATAAATGCGTGATGTTACGTTATGTTCATTTTTGACAATCTTCATTGTCTAAATCAAATCATTAGGAAAGTCAATGCTCCTTCTAATTCCGCAGTGGTGCGTGGGCGCATGTGCCGAACTAGTTCAGTATCTTACTGGTCCAGTAATTAATATGCTGATACAACTAGTGCTCGAATTGATTAATCGGTTATTAAAGCTGTCGTCTTGAGGAGTGTCGATATGTTAAGTTTGTAACGATTTAGAATGTTTAATTGAAACAACCATGTTTACTTGCTTAGTAGGAACTTTAATGCAAATTTTACTTACTGCTAGTTGCATCCTTTTACTTCAAATATAATATTCATTAAGCTTTTACCGACTCAGAGAGAATGATTTAAAAACACACAATAGCTATGAAACAGACAACTTTGTAGTGCCTTCAAGTAGGACATGAATTTGTTGGATTCGTTTAGGAAGAACCTAAACGAAACCTAAACTGTGGTTTTAATTGTTTATGATGTTTATATTGACGATTACAACGCATTGTTGTGACGCGCGTCCACTTATATCGCCAACAACTCGAGAGCACCCTCAACACACAAATTGTGACAGTTACACGTTACAATATGCTCTCAACAAATCATTACGAATCAAGTGTAACCCTCCCACGCCGGAATAACACCTCAAACTCCAACGAGCACTGTTTTGAGGTCATCTCGAGTATGAGCGTATGAGTATACCATAGATAGGTATATTGTCTCTATTGACACCTAAAACCCGTTCTCTCTGTTTCAGGTACTCGTCGGCTTCATTAGACGTTAAACGGACGTCGGACGCTCTCTCAAACTGTTCGTTATCGTTACCCGACCGAGATCGAAAGTCATGGTTTGCTGTGGCACTTGAGTGAAGTGTGTAGGTATGTTGAATTTGTTGAGGTTACACCGATTGATCAACACTCTATTGTCCAAGTAACGGTCGTGTTGGAATTGACATCGCCATTTTAGGGTTAGGTACGTGATTCTAGTTATTGTTGGCGTTTTACTATTTTTTTAATAAATAAAAAACGGTTTCTTCTAAATCTGATAGCAGTCTTGCCAAGAGTTATCGTGTTACTCAGTTACTGGGTTATGGCCACCAGATAGGCAGCTCTATGTAAGACACTGGTACTCGGCTGCTTCTGATCAGACTGGAAGGCTAAGCAGGCCCATCTACTATGGTGTCCAAGCGTCCTCAGCTGTCCTTGTGTGATGTAGTACTTAATGTTGTTAGTGTCATTAGCAAGTAAATCTAAATTGTTACACACACCGTGTACGGAACTCTGAGTGACCGACACTTGTTCTTCACAACTTTTTTTAACATCAATCGTCAGACGTCAATTTTCTTCGATGAGAATACAAAATGTCTATGTTCTTGACACACAATCTATTGTACACTTTATTTTCGTTGCAGTAAGGTACCAATTATAACAATTGTATGGCAGTGTTTGTATGTTTCCATGATTGTGTGTTGAAGTGAGAAATTTTAATGAGTTGAAAATTAATTGACATTTTGACAGTAGTGGAAGCTTTACGCCCAAGTGTCGAAACAGACTAATATGGTTGCTTTGTTGTACCTACAGTGATGAATAGTTTGGAGAGCGTCTTCAAAATTCCCAATACATTCCAAGCAAGATAAATCAATAGTTTTTGTGTGAAGTTTCGTACCAAAAGTAGTTTAAAAAATGTGTCAAACAAAAAAGTGAACACTACAGTGATTCTTAAAAAAATCGACGGTGATACAAAATGCAAAACCAAAGTGCTAGTAATAAAATTAAACATAATGTTCTAAACTAAATTAAAAAAAAAGTGTGACCAGAGTGCTAGAAATAAAAAAAAGTGATTTTCAAAATTGGAACGTGATAATGTGTTGTGATGTGTGAGTGAGCCGACAGGGTCAGTATGCGATGAAGCGCAGTAAGTCGTACACGTGGCTGTCAGGGCTGCTGAAGGGCAAGCCCGAGGAGCGCGACGACGAGGAGTGGGGCGCTGCGCCCTGGGTCAGGGCTGACGTCATGCACCATGACAGGTCAGGATTGTAGGTTTTGTAGTTACTTAGCTTTAAGGTTTCATTGCTACAGCGATTGATTACTGTGAACTCTAGGTAGCGAAATGCTACTTTTCAACAAACTCTCTTATTGCACTTCTTTTAGGTTCATAACCATTTTATAATGCAGTTTATTTGACACGCGTGCGTTTTACTTTTCATATTTTGCACTTGTGCGATATGGGAAACCCTAGAAACTTGGTTCGCGTTGACGGAAACACATTTACGCGTCGTTGTGTGCGTAGCGCCTTCTGACGCAGTTGATTGGCTACAAACCTTGTTGTGCTACTTATGATACGCCACGCCACGACACGTAATTGTCTTTATTGCTAAGTAAAAGTTTTATTTGAATTAGAGACAGTTGAGTGATCATAACCTTCAAATTGACACGTAAGCTCTTATGTAATGCCTAATTCTGTGGTCGGAACATTTCACATGACATGAATACTGGCCGCCATGAGATATGGGAAGGCACAGAAGCCTCACTTTTATCAATTGAACGCAGTCTCCACGGGTAAGAGATTCGCTAGCATAAAAATATATGACAGATCCGTTCAAAGCAGTTTTAGCGCATTTGGACGTCCCATAAGTATCTCAGTAATTCAGGTAATGGCAAAGGCAGACCAATATATCCATAAGTAATGTTACAACCAGCATAAACAGAGGTTCAAAATTAATAATGGCTTTCAGAAAACGTAGGTTAGACGTAATAACTCTAGCTAGAAAGTCTTTGCATTGCACAGCGATAACGTCTTGAGATCATAAACGTGTTGACATCACGGTTTCCTGCGACCTTCTATCCTCGTTTTTTACCGTTGTCGCAGAAAATGCGTTCCAGGTATAAACCCGCGGTGCCCACTGCGGACAAGACGGGAACGCGCGCAAAAACATCGTCAGTTACATCTGTAACAACCGCCACATGAATAAAGCTATACGACGCGATAAACAACGCAGAGCATCGTAGGTCTATATGTGTTACCGAATCAAATACGATATAGAGCAGACTAATTAATTGCAACTCGCAAGCGTTTTGAAAGTCTCTCTGTGTAAGGCTTTACAGACAAACCGGTGTGATTTTATTTACATAAATGGTTCGATTATGCAACGCCTTCCTTTGAACGATTTGTAGATTTCGTTTTGGTTAGCCTGAGTTGTGTTACGGTTTATTAGATGGTTCGGCAGGTTTTATAAGATTGATGTAAATCCAGTATAAGCCTACCTTAATACCTAGAGAAGTTTTCTACATGCAATTTATTGTTGACAATATTTATTAACCTTTTATTTTAGTATCAGTTTATAAAATCGAAATCAGACAAGTTTCAGTGTAAGTTTTTAATTTTTGTACCCATCATGCCGATGGTGAGAAATGAAATCATTGTAGGTAATACATTGTAGACCATGTTTTGCTTTCAAGATTCCAGCAATCATTAATATTGAAAGTAAAACATAAAGACAATTGAAATAGGAACGTTATTCGGTACAAACTAGCGTATGACACGATATGGGCGGTGCGCGTGCGCGTGGGAGTCCGAACTGTCCCGAACATGGCCGAGTGCAGCAGTTCGCAGGTCACGCATTGTTGTGCCGCGACCATTCAATGAATCACCATTGTCCTGCTGTCCACCGTCTGATGGAGATCTCGCTATGACATGCTTTTGGGACGCACAGAGTTAATGTGTGGACCATAGAGCTTGGCAACTACTAGAGATGCTAGAGGCCCTAGACAAAGTGGACAAAAGCGGTCAACAAAGGACAAAATGTATATGATTGACAATACGCCACCAAAATTTCACTCGATCCCAAACATTTTGGCAGCACTTACACAATCATTTTCGCTAATGGAACGTACCTTTGTTTCTAGAACACCAGTAACTACTACATTTAGCAAAACAAATTCGGCTGTCACAGGTATCGTCAGAACTGTCACTCGTTTTTATGACTAAACTGTGACACCTCTGACAAGCTTAATTTTTATAAAAAGCGTTGATGACATCTGTAACGGACGCATGACTTTGTACGTTGCATGGTATTTTTTAGCATAAGGACATTTCCCACGATAAATTTGTTAACGGTTGTATAAGGCGTACATATGTTTGGGACTTTTAATGAGCAACCGTAATATAGATCTCTTTTCGGCATTTTACAGTCTTCTTCTGCCTAGCCTTTTCCCAACTATATTGGGGTCGGCTTCCAGTCTTACCGGAGTCAGCTGAGTACCAGTGTTTTACATGGAGGGACTGCCTATCTGACCTCCACAACCCAGTAACTGGGTGGGGTGTGTGTACTGGCAAGACTGGTATCTGATCTCAGGTTTCTGACTAACCGTAACGACTGTCAAAGATCTTCAAATGACAGCCGGGACCAACGGCTTAACGTGCTTTTCTGAGGCACGGAGGAAACTTTGTATGTTGAAAATGGTCACCCATCCACGGACCGACCTCGTCAAGCAATGCTTAACCTTGAAGTTCGATCCGTGCGGCTGTTATTATTTAGCCACGAGCTCCTCTGTCGGTATTTTACAGTATTGTAAAAAATAAGTTACAATCAATGCTTGATGTTTTTGGAACGGTAAACTGAACCGTCATATAAACTGATTGAATAACGAGCCCCCCCGTACAATATTACGTGGCTTGATTACCTGGACTTGTCGTGGGAAAATATTGTGTACCGTTTAGTATTGTCTCATAGTCTTCGTGTGATTAAAATATCCCACGTGGTAGTTTAAAATAGGTGACACGTAGGTTCCACGCGAATTTTAGAGTAGAACCTTGTAACATACCATAGAATTAGAGAAAAGCTAGACAGTTAGAAATGATTATGTTTGTTTTCATAGCTCGTAAGTAGGGATGAATCTAAGTTACATAAGACTTTTTGCTGACTTTTTACACCTTTTATATTTTTCTAGGTAGAATTAAGTATGTAGATTAAGGAAATGTATAATTTGTGTATATTTAAGTAAGATAAGTTTGATAAAGTCGGCCATCCTGCGGTACCCGAGTACCGTTAGGTATAGAGGGGCGCTATTGTTTGCGCCTGGCGGTTTTGTAGCTGAGACACAGGCACGCGCGCCCGCCGGACAGTAAGCGCCTCCCACGGGATCTCCTCACTACTGACTGTGTAGCCCCATCCACCTCCCGGATTGGACGCCTGAATAAGCAACAACAGTCTACACGTTGCTTACTCAAACAATAATACTGCCCACCCCACACTGCATCTACGCTTCACGTCGAAAACAGATAATCATTACTATACACTCGCGAGTACACATGCACCGAATAGCGCTGCTAGTACCTCGCGCGCTATTGGTTCATGAGCGGTGTAACTCAATACATTGCCGCCCCCACATACATAAACGGCGCTACTAGTCGCTTACATTTTTAAACTGTAGGTTCGTCCAAGCCGGCATTCCTGCCGCTGGTCGCCTTCGCTGGGCCTCTTAAGGTACGCCGTTTCAACTGGTGGAGGTGGACCGCCAGGGTGCCGTGAAGAAGCGGCGAGTCGTTCAGTAACGCTCGCCGCGGCCCGCCTACAGTCACATACAGCAAGCCAAACATAACGAGCGCGAACTTAGACCTCGCGCTCGCACGCAGCTGAGTCCAATGGACACCACAGTGACGGGCCCACAGCTCACACAGACACAGAGTTCCGTGATCGCTCGCCTCGCGACGCGACTTCCAAGGAGTTGGCTGAGACACAGTCGGTCTTCAGCTCTACAAGAAGTATCAAACAAAGAATATATTTGAAGATACGAATCAAGACAGTATTTTCATTCCTCAACAAGACCCCAACAAATACAAATACAGTCCACTACAACATCGATAACAGCGGCTAACGAAGTGTCGCCGTGATCTCTGTTATCGATTATTTTAATATAGGAATAAGCACAACGTAGTGTTCCTATAAAATATGCTTTAATTAGTGGTCAAAACACTCCAATCCGAAAATTATTTGAATATAATTCACCACCACATCTATATGAAGTGTCTGAACTGGTTTTAATTGTATTAATTTACTTGTAATCAAGCTCGTATCATTTAATTTCATGCCAAACGTTTTATGGCAGATTTTTACTGCCTACTGCTATCAGACCAGTTTTAATTATATTTCCATAATTTGTGTGATCAATTTGTTCGGGTGTCGCGATAGCGACCTGTTTGTTACATATTTTTTGTTGAGTTCTGTCACACGACCGGTTTTTGTGTTGTTCTTAAATAGCGTAAGAATATCCTTGAACTGCACGGGTGCTGGGCGCTATCAATTTGATTCTTCTGTATTTTTACTTTTATATAATTTCCATTTTATTTCGTTTGAACTCAAAAACTCTTGGAAGCAGAATATTTGCAGAATTGAGCGGCTGCAAGAAGCTCTCAGGCATTGATTTTATTCATACTAAAAGACTAACCTCCGCTTTTTAAATTGAGAAGCCGAAGTTGAGATCTTTCTACTTCTCAAGCCTACTTCAGCTTGAGAACTCGTTAAATTTTAGCAGTCAAATACAGTTTGACAGAAACTAAAAAAGACTTAATTCAGAAACCGGTAGTAAATAACAGTTGCTCGCCAATACAACTTCCTCTAAATTCTTTTTAACCCTATACATATAAAGGAGAATCAAAGACTGATCATCTCGACAATCATTTCATATATCGTCTATACTTGGTCGATCTACTTGGACCTAAAAGAAAAACTTCTACAAATAATAACTCACAAATTGATTCATCACCGGCCCTACAATGGAGGCTTCGCCCCGGGCCGCTCGCCGCGGGCGCCGACCAATCAGCACTGCTATGGCACTGTTTATGTAGCCCTGCATAACTACCGCCTTGAGCCATAACCACTGACCTTTTTGACCGGACCACAAGCATGACGTCATCAATTATTAATATTCTTATAAGTGGCCATTCGTGGAAGGACCAAATTAATATACATTGCCAGTTACATGTCAAATTGTTGACATTTTGATAAAAATATCGTTGTGAACAATAGTGGTCCCATCTGTGGTCCTTTCAGGACTTGTTATCAACATGTTGTGTTGTATGTTGGAATATCCTTATAGAAAATTCGTCAAAAATATCAGAAATTGACCAACCTCTCGGTTATTTTCAATTTATTGGTAGTCGACGTAGCATGTTTTCTTCTATACACCTCTTAAGGCTAGACTTTATAAGTCTACTCCATTTTCTAGCCGCATCTTTTGTGATATTATCACATATTTCGCTCTTACATTACTTATAAAAGCATCACTAATTCATACTGACAGCCTTCCTCACAACGTGTTACTTACTAAAAGATGAGAAACTAAAGCGAAATATTATTATGAACGAAAAAAGTAAAAAAGCAAAGTAAGAGCATTACCATCTGGGGTCAGCAGAGAACACTGGGCGATTTCTATGAGTCTAATCGAACTATGTAACGGCACATTGAAATTGACCGGCCGAATAAAAGAACAGCCTATTATGTAACTGTGATTATTCTACAAATAACACGTCCATTGTCCAAGCTTTTTACAACGAGTAATTGGGTAGGCGAATTTGAATTAAAAAGAGCCCAATGATATTCAAGAGCCTATAAAAAATTAACACGTTTTATTAGAAGGTACTTGTACAAATCGTTTGAGATTTTTATCCAATTAAATAAATATGTGATAGATGCCTGTATTTGATTAAACAAAACTATGAATTCGGCCATTTTATTCATAAAAACTTGCAGAGGCTTGGACTGCGTACAGCATTTCGATCGCCGACAAAATGATATCAAACCTTCGTTTTGCAGATGACAACGTCCTTTCTGCACTACGGCAGATCAACTGCAACAAATGCTCCAAGATCTGAGCACTGCAAGCCTTGAGGTTGGACTGACGATGAATCGGTCAAAGATTAAAATTATGACCAATACCGCTAAATATGGGGTCGAGGTCGATGGGCAAGCAATATACTATGTCGTCGAATATGTCTACCTAGGCCAGTTAGTCTCCTTCCACAATAAACAGGACAAAGAGATCGACCGTCGAGTCAAAAACGCCTGGAGGAGATACTGGTCTATGAAGACGCTGATGAAGGGCGATCTTACTATATCACTAAAGCGTAAGCTCGTTGACATTTATGTATCCTGCCTATCCTAACCTATTGCGCTCAGACTTGGGCTTTGACCGAGACCCAGAAGTCCAAACTCAAGGTATGTCAAAGAGCGATGGAGCGCAACATATTCAAAATTAAACTCACCGATAGAATACGCAATACCATAAATACGCTCTAAGTCTGGCATCGTCGATGTTAGTGATTTGATAAGATGATCTGCAAGGCTAAAGTGGGACTGGGTGGTTCACACTTGTAGGATGCATTGTGGCCCACCGGGCCAGAATCGTCACGCAGTGGGTGCCTGAGGACGGGCGTCGAAACCAAGGCAGGCCCAGGAAGCGCTAGCGTGACGATCTGAACTCGTTTTCGTTTTTGACGGATTTGCCAGAGATGGCAAAATTCAAAGAACGTTGGAAGGCTATGGGGGAAGCTTTTGCCCAGCTGTTGGACAATATAGGCTAATATAAAAATAAAACATGAATTCGGCATAGGTACGAGTAACGTTGTAAAACGTAGTACAGTAACAAAAAAAAAAGTTTTTGTCTTGTCATAGGTTGATTGATGTTGATGATTGATCACCTTAAATTATAAAATTAAGTCCTTTATTATAGGACCAATTAAACTTCTAACACTTTATCAATTGCCCACTTCGAACGAACAAGAAAATTCTAGAAAAGATTTCAAGCATTCGTAACGCACATCAAATAAGAATTAGGTGCAAAAACAGAATCCGCTGTACAACATTTTGTTTTCCTTCAAAGGTCTGAACTATTCTGTAAAAGCTCCACACCTCTTACACCTGCCTTGGTTGCACGTCAGCCCGTCTGCTCGCAGCGGGGCGCCCGCATAATGCCGCCGTGCACGTGCGTTGCACGAGCAGACGACTCACTCCAGCACGTCCGACGCGCCACGACGTGCTACATGGACCACATGGAAATTATAACAAGTTATTCTAGCGCAGATGGTGTATTGTAAACTGTTGTAAGCGTAGGAGTCCCTCTTTCTAAATGTACAGTTCGATTCAAACTTAATCGCCATTAAGTTTGAATCGAACAGTTGGAAGTCACCAATTAATGCGACAGCGGGTGTGAGGAATGGGGTTTTGAGCAATAAAAAACGCTTTTCACAGTCGCGATTAAGTTTGAATCAACTTACACGCATCGTTTCCATTTTACGAGATTGTAAACGGATTGTATAATACACAGTGTAGATTTTTATCTATGTAAATAAACAAAATTGAGTTTAATGATATTTTTGCCTATTTATTTTTATAAGTAGAAGCAATCAACAGAAATTTAAATTTTACAGTCACAGTGTGGTTTTTAAATTCTCTCTCATCAACATGAAATGCAACATCAAAACATATATTGATTCACAAACCACAAGCATAAGTTCGTAAGTGGTTTCCATTTCCACACACTCACCCACATCTTTCTGTTAGAGTTAGTTAAAGTATTTCCATAATATTCAATATGCCAGATGCGTTCAGTTGAACTTTGATGTATGCAACATAAACACGGTGTGGTCGCGGCCGTTCTCTCGCACTGCACGCTCGTAAACTATGGCGGTGCACGTAAACCATGGAGCTTGGTAGAGGGAGCGCTTGTGGTGGCGCTCACCACAGTACACACCGAAAGATTTTAAGAAGCAGATGCGTATTCTAAACTAGCCTTTACCCGCGGCTTCGCCCGCGTAAAAAGTGTTTTAAAATCCCAAGGGAACACATTACCGGGATATTGCCTTACCTATCTATGAACTTCCAAGGGCTTTAATTTGTTTCCAAACCAAATTTCATCTAAATCGGTTCAGTAGTTTAGTCGTAAAAAGATAACAAACAAACAGAGTGGTATTTTCGCATATAATATTAGTATGGATTGTTCCGATCCGTTCTCAGTTACTATTTTATAAAAAAATTCATGCAATTTGCATGCTTTATTATTCTGAATCAATCAAAGAACATTATACCTTAGCAGTAGTAGTGTTTGGCCTTTAATCTTCAGCTCAGCTGAAATTATTGGAAAAATGTTCCTGTTATGGTGTTTAAGTTTGGTAGCGTCAGGTAACAGGTTATTTAATTGGAATTGCCATGTTTAAGTTACTATTACGCCTTCTGTTACTCATTTATATTTATTTTTATTTACGTGTTTATCCGCAAAGTGTACTGTGTGTAGTCATAAAGCTGAAACTTACGGTGAACGTTACACCACAAGTTAGCGTGCTGCCCAGTAAACGGGTCACTGTTTTGCCTCACCACAACCCACACGGTAGACGGAGCAAGCATGTAGGTATCCTTTGTTCGCATAAGGACAGATTCTCATAATGACAGATTAGCAGAAGGACAGATTCTCATAAAGTCAGTTTCGCATAAAGACAGAAAAGGTACAGTTCCGCACACTATTTTAGGCCCTTAACACTCTCACCGCCACGCATATATTTTATACAGTTTTCCAAAGCAGCAGGCCATGTTGCCACACGGTGAGTGATAATAAGAATGTTGTAGCTACTTACAATCTTGTCCATTCATGTGAATAAGATTATTTTTTTTTTAGAAAGGAGGTAAGCAGTATGCACACTTAAATATATTCAATAGTACCTAATAAAAGAAAGAAATTGAAAAAAAAGTAGTAATTATATATTGTTATTTACGAATGTATAAAGCGGGCCCTAGTTCTGACAAAAATATGTTTTTATTGAAGGAAATAAAGGGAAAACATATTTATTTTACAAAAAGTATCTGTATTTTTTTATTAGGGATTTCAAACAAATACCTATATGCCTACACGCTTGTCATAAATATAATTTTGTTAAGACAATTATGTCCGGTACAACTAATTGGCGATGCTAATAAAAGTATATGTAGCATATCCTTATCATTATCTGAAAACAAAGAAATTATAAAAGAAGTAAAACATTTATGTTTTACAGATTTAGAAAATAACAAAAATGACTTAACAATGGCATGTGCTAAAAATAGACAGCACAAACTGGAACAGAATACTGATCAGCCACTATCGCAGGATGATTTGCCCAGAGTAAATGCCTTTGCTCAATTCCAAAAAGGATGCCTTCTATCTGCTTCGCTATATATATCTAATAGTGAAGAAAAGTATTTTTAAGCATTATCAGGATGTGCAATTGCCAGGCAACTTAATAAAGGATTTTTTTTTTTGACGATGGCTGTGAAGAAAAAATCATATTTTTTGGTATTCAACTGGCAATAGCAACTCTTAAAAAAATTAATGTTGTGTACGTCGATGGAACATTTAGATACTATCCTTCCGTTCTATCAGTTATTTACATTACACGCTGACATCTCACACACATTGTGCAGGAAAAAGAAATTTTGGTTGACAGTAAAATTGAGAACATTGTTTTGGATTTCACAAAATATAAAATATCGGCCATAGAGTACTTACAACGCCTCGCAATACTGAGACGTAAAAAATGTGAACCGTACCAAACCTACAGTGACTAGGTTTAAGAAAAGTATTTTTTTAAAGTTTGTAAAGTAAAAAAGAAATTAAATATATATATTCTCCTCAACTTAACTGTACTTTATCTTTATGCGAAACTGTCCTTATGAGAATCTGTCCTTCTGCTAATCTGTCTTTATTAGAATCTGTCCTTATGCGAACAAAGGGTAGGTATCTACCTTAACACCTTAGCATGGTTTTGTCTGAATTTCAGAATTTGCAATGTTACGATCATCGATTGCCATACAACAATGAAATTAGCTTTGAGCCGTTACTTTAGTGACATAAAAAAGAGCTAAAGATAATTGAATAAGGAGATTTCTTTCATGCACGGAGCTTTGTGCTGCCATAACTCTTTATACCTTTTACGAATAATATTCATTCAGAACTTTCCTGCCACTGCGTCGTACCAAAAATAATCAAACCATCGCTGGTATCTAATCCACGGACACGTGAGCCCTCTGCCCACATAGTTGCTGTACTTTCTAAATTAAAGCAAATAAAGCACGGCGTATCGTTCGGCTGTCACTTACTATATCCGTTTCCTCGCCGAGTGTGAAGTGGAAATGTAACCGCAGAGAGAAGCGCACTGATTGGCTGAGAGAGCTGCGAGCTGTGACGGGCGCACGCCATCTCTGCCAGGGTGACTGTCCTGTACGACTGTCTTTATTTAATAGAGGAGTTCATTAATTTTTAATTGGAGAAGCTAATGTATAAAATATTCTAGCTACGTTAACCGACCCTAATGAAACCCACACGCAACTTGCAGCTGAGGTAAGGGGTAATAGAGCCTTTGACTCAGTGTAGAAACTGTAGAATATTTTAATAAATTATAATATTTAATTACTAAAAAAGGAAACTTAAGAAGGTGAACTAAAAACGGGAGCTAGAACATTTTGTTGATACTGCACGTCAGAAAATAATAGTTGGAGGACTATTATAATAGTAGGAGGACTATTATTATCTCTTCTTCAAAATCTTCTGACTGAATTACAACCTTGGCGACCAATTCTTGCCATCTGCTTGGATGATATTATAATAATGCAAAAGTGTGTGCGCAAACATACATGATGCACCACAGTATAATGTTATTTTGACCAGAGAGTCTCTGAATTTAAAAGTAATTCAAGGGGAAGACGTTTTATGGCTGGCATTATGCCGATCTCTGACATCTCTCCTCTCATTAAGTTTTCGCTTGGTTACGAGTATATTCTTTTGATCCATAATGTGGTGACCCTACCAGCTAACACTGATCGCCAGGTGTCGACCGCGGCACAGATCACGGATAGCATGAAGCTAATGCAATGTTTGACCGCACTGCGTCGCACCGGTCGGTACCGAGCCGCAGACAATCAATACTGATTGTGTTTATGGAGAACAGACAACCACGAAATGACGCTCTAAGATATTTGTAGAACGTGGCTAGTGACAGCTTTCACAAATTAAATACTGCCTTATATGTAGGTCCTTGCTTTTAGTTCGGGATAATCTGGGAGCTTTACAATTTAACATGTTTTTATATTACCAACTGTTATTTTTGTGTTCACAAAAATATGATGTTTCCGGTAAACATTTTAGAAGTCAAGTAAACTATCTATCTTAACATCGCGCCTGAATTCTCCGAAGGGTTAGGCAGAGAATACAACTGTAGTTTATCCACTTCCTAGGAGGTTTAGGCAGAGGCATAACTGTAGCTTACCCACATTTCGGCAGTTTTTATTAAGTCCTATATAACGCGAGTCTATTGACATCAACCGAGCATACATCCAGATTCCGACTGCTACCGAGAAATTACAGATTGGCAAGCGTAATAACACTTTGCCCGACACAATATCGAACTCTGGACTTCATATTCAGCAGTGGGGCTTGCGAGTGGCACTAGCCCAAGGATGCAGTTTTGCATCATTCTGTCGTATTTAATTGCCACAAATGAAGGTCTTTGGTGGTAAGTACCTACTTCATCATCATCATCAATCATCAAAAGCCGAAAGACGTCCACTGCTGGACATAGGCCTCCCCCAATCATCGCCGCATTGACCGAATCCGTGCGTCTGGCATCCAGCGAATCCCCGCAACCTTCACCAGGTCATCGGTTCACCTAGTGAGCGACCTTCCAGCGCAACGTCTTCCTGTATCTACGCGGTCGTATAGTAACTACTTACAGGAGCATAATGGATAAACATTTTTTGATGTTCAAAGGCCTATAAGGTTGTACTCAACATAAACACCCACAAAGTATTGGAAATGGAAGTTGCTAATTGCCCTATATCATTGTGGTAATTAGACTCGTCCCCTATTACATGGGACGTAACACAGATCTGGTAAAATGTACGTACTATAGTGCAGCTCTGCTCAACCCTTCGGGGAATACAGACGTAATCTTATGACATCCGTAATTATATCCCTGAACGTTGACTAGCTTCTACCAGCGGCTTCGCCCGTGTGAAAAGTGTTTTCTTTCCCAAGCGAACATTATACCGAGCAGAAAAGTAGCTTATGTGCTATTTCAGACTATAACCTATCTCTGTGCCAAATGTCATCCAGATCCGTTTACCCGTTCTGGCGTGATTGAGTAACAACCATACATACATCCATCCAAACTTTCGCATTTATAATATTAAGTAAGATTAGTAAGATTCCCCTATTAGTTTCTCAGGACCAAGAAAAATTGGATTTCTTTATGGGCACTAAATATTGTTATCACTTACTGGCTCACCAGTTACCAGTTACGAGAAGTTATAATAACAACCGTTATTCAGTTTACGAAGCGCCGATGATGTTGGTAATAATTGCAGCTAATCACAATACTTTACATAAACTAAGTTTTAGTACCGGCCACTGGTATTACTTGCGAGTTGCACTCGACGACGCATTACGTATGAGCTTGTTAAAGTAATAGCTTGCAAATGAAGAAAGCTAAGAACTTAAGTTGGTGTAATTATAATCATAAAATCGTTGGCCTATTGCCATGAACCGGCTACTAACCCTGACTCCAGGCTGCTTCTGAGAAATTTGGTGTTTAATAAAGTACGAGTATACTCTATTCTGTCTGTTCTAACACTTTGTCTGACCCGAGGATCGAACAACGTAGTAGCGCTTGCGACCACTGTACCAACAAGGCCGTTAAATCAAACGCTCACGTCAAATCAAAGATTTATTATAACAAGACCTTTTATGACCCCCTTCATCATGACAATCGACTTTAAACAGTAATATTTTAACAGTTTACGTGGCACGAGCACCCCAGCCTACCCTCAGACTGTAGAGAAGCCGTGAATGTGCCCATCATACAATTTAAATCTCACCATAAAGCTGTCCCTCTTCCTAAACCGACATAAGTGCCACTTACCATACGCTCCATAAAAATGCAGTTAACTTGCTTCACGGACACACCCCAATCGAAAATAAACTCTGTTTTTACCAGAAAAGGTTGAAATTGTAAGGGATGTGAATTAAAAAAGTGCCCTGAAAGATGGCATTATTCATATAAATGGGTTTTGACAGTTTTATTCTTTGATATTGCGGCGGTGAGGCGGTGAGGCGGCCACACACGGGCTGCTGAAGTTTCACAGTAACTATCTATGCTGCTGCAACGAATTAAATGAATAATATACTCCTGACAATGATCAATCTAATGATTGAAAGTTATCATGTCTTCAAAAGAGGCCTTAGTGTGGGCCTTAGTTCTGTGATTTTGACGACTATAAGATAGTTCCTTAAGAGGTTCTTTACAAATGACTTCCTTAATACCGTCTTTTGTCGGAACCTTTGTTCCGTCTAAAGTCGGCATTTTTGTCTGAAGTTAATTTGTTTCCTTACTTTTGAACCTGCTGGACCGCACCATGCTCTAACAGTTGGCGTCGAACACAGTCGTATCACAAGAGTTCGCTAAAGATTAACGACTATTAGATAGTCGGCCGACACAAACACTGTGCGCGTATAATTTCACACTTATCTGGTGAGATACCGAGCCCTGTCTCAAGCCGGGCCTTTACGATGCATTGGAACTATTAACTGAGCTCGTACTCAAGTAAATCTGTACACGTTCATCAGCGTGGTTACGACAAAGTTAATTTTATTAATAGCTAACATTTATTGCATTGTATCAATTAGTTATTACAAGGTTAACACCTCCAATCTCCATCCTTAAAAAAAAACCTTATTGATCCTACTTTTTATTATAAACGTGAAAGTTTGTGAGGATGGATGGACAGATTTTTGTTACTCTTTCACGCAAAAACTACTCAACAGATTTTGATGAAACTTTACAGAAACATAGCTTATAAATCAGAATAACACATAAGCTATTATTTTTAAAGACGTTGGGAGAAGTAGGCAGCTTGTATTATAAATGCGAAAGTTTGAATGGATGGATGTTTGTTTGTTACTCAATCACGAACGGCTGAACAGATCTGGATGAAATATGGCACAGAGATTCATTATAGTCTGGAATAGAAAATAAGCTACATTTTATCTTAGTACTATATTCTCGTGGGATAATTTTGCGTTTATCACGCGGGCGAAGCCGCTGAAAGACGCTAGTATTCCAATAATTATGTTCTACGAAAGAAGCATAAAACGTTCAGCATAATAGCAGCGTTGGGATACTGGACATTCTCTCAATTCTCTGTTGCAGTCACTATCTTACCTAATTTTGTAAATACATAACATTGTAGGTATTGCTTTGCTTATAATGCAATCCCACTGCCTTTTACAATATATATACAGAATACCCTGTCCTGTTGGTAAGACTTTGCCAAATGGGGTTTTACAAACACGTCTGATACCAAATGTGAGTGCGGCGTGTCTAGAACATGACCTACTTGTTGGAGCGCCTCAAAGTGACCAAACACCTGTACTTTTGAGGTCTTTTAATGAACACCTATGATGCCACTATAAAAGTGGCCGCCTACTGGCCCCAAACTGTTTTAGGGTTAAAACATCTTCGATTCGAAAAAAGGCATGGTTTATGTTATTGAGCGCCCTCGGTAGTTTTTTACAGTAAAAGTATGAACTTTTTTTAGTTTTGTAGCTCACACACACACGCACACATCATCATACTTGTCACAGTTTGCACAAACACCACTTTGTCCGGACACACTCGCGAGGTGTGCGTCCCTCGTCGGACGGTCTCGCGTGCATTACTGTCCGACATGTCTAGCAATGTCCGACGTTGTCCGTCATGTCCACGTGCCCAGATAATCGCTTGTTTGCCAGTCTATTGGACACGAGCGTGGGCACATAACAACGGTCAGAGGCTATGAATATTAGTTCGGATTTGATATAATTTACCTTGGGATTAGTGTTGGTCAAGAGTTAAGACCGAGAGATGGGCGACCAAGACACGGAACGACCGAAAGATCTATATCCAACAATGACATGCGATAGACTGAGTGGCGATTAACTTGTGAAAGGATTGTACAATTACTGTTGATTATATACGTACATCAGCACAACACCAAGGCTTATGGCGTGTGATATTATCAACCATAGAGACAAAGTTACACACTGGATAAGTAGATAACAGCTATGTTGCAAACATCTATATCGTGCACTAATAGAGTCAGACCAGCCGGCATAATATTCACTTTCAGCGTCATCTGGCTTGATAGAAGCATCAAAGTCGTCTGTTCCTTTGATCAGCAAATATGCACAATTCTTGTTATTATCGAAGTGTACAACATAAATAAGTTTTCTTGTTATATATGTATATATAAGTTTGCTTCCGTCCAAGCCGAGCTGTAGTAGTGAGACTAAAATAGTCTTAACTGTTGCCTTCCGCTGTTCTCGTGGAACATGCGTCGTCGACTAGGAACACTTGTAAACATGGGCACACTCGTGGGATGTGTTGAGTGCATCTCATTTATAGACTTGTCCAAGATGTTGTACAACGGATACCTAAATTATTCTAGCAGAATCAAGTAAAGATGAAAACGTACCGTGACTGCACACACACACAGTATACTTAGTCATCTTTGTAAGGACAATAAGACACAGTTTAACATAATATAATCCGTTAAACCGGCACCATTTTATATTTGTGCTAAATCATTATTTTCAGTTCCTCCAAATTATCGATGATTGTAGGTAGGTCGGTTGGCGCAGTGGTTGAACGATTGACTGCTGCGCTGTGTGTCGCGGGTTCGATTCCCGCACGGAACTGATATTTGTATGACCTACAGATAGTTGTTCTGGCTCTGGGTGTTTGTGTCTGTGAGTTTATATGTTTGTAAACGCACCCACGATAGAGGAAGAAATTCCTAATGTGGGGCAACGTTTTTTTTTAAAGAAAAAGAAAGAAAAGGTGACACAATGCATATGGTCCTGTAAATGGAAAAAATGCATCATGCCGTCATGTCCTCAAACACTAATAAATAATGAACTCAATCATTATATCATATAAGCCATTGCGTGTTCGAACCCAACAGCAAACAGTTGAGCATGTACTTCATTTAGTAACTGAATCCTACTGCCGGAAGAAAGGCTGATTTATCAGATTTTATCAATCTTGATGTAAGGCGTGTTAGATAAGGAGTCCCGGACGATTTGTGGAGCCCTGACACGCGAGGGAATAGTCCAATTAATGGTAACTTTTCACCCAGCGAATCGGATAAAGATGAAGCGATATATTTCTGGAACTTGTCGCGGAAATTGAAAATATTGAAAGTTGTGGTGATAGTTATGATAGTGAAATTGATTTATAGTGAACGGTACATAGAGTAGGTAGGTAGAGGAAATAGCTGACCATCCTTACCACACAAATACAATATTTTCAACACTTGTTGGGTAGGGAAGTTAGACCTAAATTTATTTGAAGGGATAATTATTTGTACACCGTTTCATAAGTGTGTTCTAGTAAATATCTAAATTGGGTCATCTGAGCTAAGTGTGTCCCCATTTACTAGCACTCAGTAAGAGTTTTAACTCTTAAGACATATCTCTCCATATACTACAAGATGGTTTTGCTTCTGTTGTAAGTCTATCGAAGAGCGCCTATGTCATGGACCAAGTGCTTAATCAGGGCATTATGTATAGTACCTGTTCGTTATGAATCTAGTCAAATCAAATCAGGCAATGTAATGCATACTGATTTAAACTTCTATATTTATCAAATAAGAATATTTCTACGTAACGGTGGGGCAATTCGAAAATTACAGTAGGTTAATATGTTTAACTAACCATCAGATCTAGTAAAATGTAACGGCAAAAAATCACTTTATATTGCCAAAATATTAAATGATCACCAAAATTAAATCCCCATTTGAAAATAAAATAAGAAATTAGAACCCAAAAAATTTTAAACCAATAAATTAACTCCAAATTATGATTGTTTAATCCAAAAATAGTTAATGACCACAAAAAAATTAACAGTATTTTAATATAAAATGAAATTTAAATATGTAACATATTCTTATACTATCAAAGTAAATTAAGCCAGATAAATAATTATATACCTAAATATAGTAAATAAACTCCTAAAGTTTGATCCTATGATATTGTAAAATCATTACTAAAGTCTGAGCTTTTTATGACTATAATTATTTTAACCACGACTAACTAAATAGCTTTTTTCTATTTCGCGTTTATTCAATAAGGGTAAGAAATAAACAGCTCGTGTAATTAAATTAAGCCTTTTATTAAGATTTAAAAAATTAGACTGTGCAATTAACATTTATGGTTAATCATTTGAAAATCTTTTAAATTCTCTAAGAATCAGTATTCTAAATAAGTATTTTAAAAACTCTATTAATCTCAGACTGATCGTATTCGGAAGAAGGAGGCCGTTACTAAATTGTGGGGATCGGTTCGGTGGGCTTACGCTGGAACGCGTTAACGTTAACGTCAATTCGTATTGAAACTTGATAAGCGCCGTCTACCGCTACATCGAAGTGTTAAAGTGTTTGTACAAAAACGCCACCATGTTAGTTCGACTTCAGGATCAGACTTTGGAACCTATCCTTCTGCAGCGAGATGTGATGTGTGTTATTAAGAGACGTGAGACAGGGAGAAACTGTTCACCGCTGCACTGGAGGATGTCTTCAAGATTCTTGGCTGGAGAGTAAATCACTCACCTTCAGTTTGCTGACGATATAGTGGTCATGGCTGAGACCATGGAGGACCTCAGTACAATGCTCGATGACCTCAGTAGAGCTTCTGAAAGAGTGGGTCTTAAAATGAACATGGACAAAACCAAGGTGATGTTGTATGCCCATGTTACATCCACTCCTATCAAGGTCGGAGATTCTACACTCGAAGTTGTGGACGACTATGTCTACCTGGGACAAATGGTCCTGTTGGGTAGGGCCAACTTCGAGAAAGAGGTCAATCGTCGAATCCGACTCGGCTGGGCAGCTTTCGGGCAGTAGCGCGGTATCTTCTCGCCCAACTTACCACAGTGTCTCAAGACGAAAGACTATGACCAGTGTGTGTTGCCAGTTATGACATGTGGCTCTGAGACGTGGTCGCTCACAATGGACCTCAAGGTGATCAATGTGTGATATGGCAATGGAGAGGGCCACGCTCGTAATATCCTTGGGTGATCGAGTCGAAAATGTAGAGATCCGCAAGATAACCAGGGTTACCGACATAGCCCGAAGAATTGCCAAACTGAAGTGGCAGTGGGCAGGGCACATTGCTCGCAGAACGGATGGCCGATGGGGCTGAAAAGTTCTGGAGTGGCGACCGCGAACCGGAAAAAGTTGCGTTGAAAGGTCTCCCACTAGGTGTACCAATGACCTGGTGAAGGTTGCGGGGATGTGGCGACGCTTGAGGGAGGCATATGTCCAGCAGTGGACGTATTTCAGCTGATATTATGATGATGATGATGAAGCGCCGTAAGTAAGAAGAAACCTCTTTTTTTGTATAGAAATTGACATGAGGTCGTTTACGTTAACACGATAGAGTACGTTAAAAACTCGAAATAAGCATACGGGTACTCGGGGTGAGAGCGGTGCGGGATATAACTTTGGAATCGGTTATGTACCATATATAGTAGTATAGTAACATTTTATGGCAATCAAACGTTTTAATTTTATATTTGTACGCCTCGATAGGCAAAACATGTAGGTGCTACAAATTAAGTCAACATATTGCATGCATAAGTTAAGTAAACACATGTTATGGCAAATAAATTATCTTTATCTTTGAAAAACGGTGAATTTAGGTAGAAATAGCGCAATAATTTGCTGTGATCAACATTAATATCATCAACATAGCGCAATAATTACTCAATTTGGTAAAATTTAAAGTACAGTCATGTCTAAAATAACTAGAATCATTGTTATTTAGGTTTTCATTTTTTGGTTTAGGTTAAATTTTTCTGCTGATAGATATATATTTTAGGTAATAGAGGTTATGGTCACAAGGTTATTTTTGGTGGTCATTATATTTATCCCCATTATAATAAATGAATTAGTCAAAGAGCGAGCGAAGCGAGCTCGGGAGTTTAGGGCACCCCAACACGGATAGGTCAGGTTCGAGGGACAGGTTGAAAAATACTTCTTTTTAATACCCGGCCAAATAAGTGATGGGAATTATTCAGAAAGCCCGGTCAGTATAATTATTTCAGTAGCTTTTATAATATTGCCTAATCATTTTGGGAATTTTTCAAGCTGCCCGGGCATTATGAATAATGCCTTATTAATCACTTGGTCCATAATACCTACACGAAGCGATTAAAATTGTATTCGTCATTATATCGGATGAGCAGTTTATGAATATACATAGACATAATTACTACTCGAGCTGATCGTACGAGTAATCGCAGTGATTAGTAGTTACAGCATATATTATGTAGCAAGCTTTAAATGAATATTATTACGTCGCAGTAAAGCGCTATTAACGTAATGTCGACAATTCAATACAGACACGCCATGTTTTGTGTTTTCATGTTTGCAAAGAATTGGAAACCTTAACAAGTGTGTGTGTACCTACTTGTTATCGTTTGTGGAGAGACCTTACTGGAATTTTTGTTGTCTCTCAGTTGGTAATCGACGACAGGTTCAATACAATGCAAATCTGACTATCTTACAGCCTAATTCTGTTCTTTATAACCAATGTAATATTCGGTATCTATACCATTTATTTAGGACAGGAGAAAACCAACTGTTTCTCCACCTGTGTTTTGCATTTAGAATTTCAGCAGATTTTAGCTGTGTTTTGCATTTCTTTTTCTTCCCTTAAGGTTACGCTAGTCGATCATTCTTCCATACTAACGTAGTCTAGCGATTACTCGACTGTTTGACGATGTTCGTTCAAAATAAAAAATGATATCAATTTGTTTGATCTTTATCTAGCCCTGTATGGAAACAAAAAAAGTAAAAAATCTAAATAATTGATGTTATGAGCGTCAAAAATTCCATATTTCAACACTAATTTTAACGCATCTTTGGGCGGAAATAAATACCATAAGAAGAAGGAAAATTGCAAAACGGCCTCCATACAGCGATAGATTAGTAGTTCAACAATGCAATTAATTATATTTTGAAAATATACATTTAGTCGTTTTTTCATGATATCGACTCCCGAAGGTCTGTTTATAAAATTTCGCGCGCTCGTTTTCGTCCTAAATCATCATCCATTTCGATACAAATTTGCAAAAGAGCTAATTCGTACGCGAACTAGCTTCTTACTGCTCATCACAGCATCTATCTCTTTCGCACGTGTTGTCGGATTAGATAGCATGCATTTTAACATCGCGCACAAAATAGTTCGTGCCGTCGACTAGGGGAACCTTAACTGTAAAAGCACATTGTACTAAAATCTATCTTATTTATGGATTCTGTTTCAACGAAGAATAAAATGAAAGAAAACAGACACTCAGTGCAAGCTGCTGTTATTTTTATTTGTATCAGCACACCTTAGCGGACTTTAGGATGAAGTGCCGAATAAAATATGATGGCCGGTGTATTGGTATGATCGTCGTTATGAGCACATTCCTCACACGTGGTGCCAGTCCATAACGTAACGCGGGAGGGGCCGGGAGATAAGCGTACGGCGATACACGTGGCAGGCGGGCGAGCACGGCCTAACGGCCTACTGCGACAGGCTTGAGTCACATATTTTTATCACAGTTTGGAAACAAAAACCGCGATAAAATGCTTGACTCAAGCCTATCACAGAGGCCGTGCTCGCCCGGCTAGTTGGATCAAGGAAATGTAGGAAACAACACTGAAAAAAATATTGGGTTTTGCGAATTTGGTCTTTATTAGCAACAAAGCTTCGCTAGTTGAGAGTTTCGGAAGAGTTCGCTTTTTATTAAAATATTTTTCTTTTCCAGTAAAGTCTTTTAAGAATAGGCAAAACGGAGTGTTAAATGATGTCATGCTCATGAATAAACGATTGAAAAGAACGCACCGAGTTACTAGTTACAACTTCTCTGTACGATGTATGAGTCATAATTATATGGTTATTGGAATTGTTTTGTGGTATAATATTATTTTGTGAGAGTACCATAAGTTAGTAAAACTTGTTCGATGAAGTTTTGAGGGCAATAGTTTTCCATGTAGGGTTATATGAGCTTTGCTGTAAGAGAACCTAATGATGGATTAAGCTCACTTTTATACATCAGCATCTATTGTATTTATATCTGTTTTTACGTTTGTTGTACAGTAAAGAATAACAAATGCACTAATTTACTAAATATTTATGAACCTAAACTAAAAGTCTGAATTTGCCCCTTAAGGGCATCTTAGTCCATCGTTGCCTTGAGGCATCCCCCTCCGTTTATCAGCGTGTCTTTAAGCCCACTTGACGTAGGGGTGTGCTAAGCTCTCCGTCAGCGACGGGTGCCTCACCCTCGCGATGAGCTCGCCGTGTGCCCTCCGCACCCCGAGACACTGCACACTGGCCCGGATTTATTGCGCGTTAAGGAGATCATAAAATGAGCACTGCTTTTGTACTTTCCTTTTATTAACCATTTAAATGAAAATCCGTTTGCGTAAAGCTGCTCTTGTGTAATGAAACTCAGTGGTTTGATATGTTGGTTTTCAATGTAAGTAGCACGAGCGCACCATGAATTAGATTGGAATGTAGTCAAACAAAATCTTTGCAAAAAATACAAGTTCATGAGTTCAAGACCCAAGGCAGCGCGTCAGAATGATTTTACATTGGATAAGATCAATAAGGAGATTTATACGTAGTCTTAAAAATGTTTAGCTTACTGTCATATATTTCCAGCAACTGAGTTGTGGACGTCAGACAGGCACTGACTCCAAGTAAACACTGATTCTCAGCTGAATCCGGTTAGTCTGAAAGCCGACCCCAAAATAGTTAGGACAAGGATAGACAGATCACAATATATTTTCTAAGACCCTTATCAGTGTAGACGTTAAACATTTATTTACATACATCCTAGTAAAGATCCCTTCTACCGTTTTGTGCTCCTCATCAAATTACCGCTTGCCTGCCGGCTGTTCCCGCCAAATGCATCCAAACAATAGAATGGCTCGTCATTTATTTATTTGGTTGGGGCAAACAAATGGCTCCACAAAGATCTTAATAAACATGAAATAAAAAGTGAAAAATAATATATGCGCACAACGCGCGCACCATATCTCAAGAAGACCTATTAGAGCTCTACGCTTATAGTGTCGCGTCGCTCCAGAACTTTACTTATTTTATAAGTGGCGTCTCGCAGTGCAAACAGTGTTTGGCTACTGCTTAACCCGGCTTTCCTGTGGTGACTAAACTAGAGCCTCCAGCCAGGGCATCGTCCAGAACTCTCTACCACCTCGCTTTTATAGCCCAGATCCATAGCCCCATCCCTCCACTGCCGAGAGTTGCGCCGAATATCGGGCGAAGGTTCCCGAACCAGACATTATTATTGTCTCTTTCTGTGTGACTTATTGACTATCACTATACACTACGTCGTTTTAAAGTAGAAGTTAGACCAGTGTAAAAACCAATGTTTTAGAAGCCCATTACTAGGCAGCCGTGTGAATTTATGGCGACAGATTGCGCAGGTCGACAATTAGCGTGTCGATAACCGTTGACTACAGTCGCCCATTATCAATCCTTGATTATCGCTCCTCCTAATGGGTTAAATGGTAAAACCATCGTTTATCTATGCAAATCAGATGCTAGCAGGCCATTAAAGCTTAATCAAAATTATTATTGATCCATAAAATCCCTATAAAACTTAACGAATTTCTTCTCGAAAGTTTTTTATTTTATGTTAAGTATTTTAGATTTTATACTAAAGTACCACGATTCCGCCTGTGTGACAATAACCTTCTTTCTTTTACGATTTTACACCTTGAAATGTTAACAAACACATAAATTCTTATGTTCAATACTGTCTAGCTGACTCAGCACATCTGCTAGTCTGCTTACCCCTCGGATCAGTGTCGCCGCGATAAATGACTTTACTTTTAAACAAGGATTACGATTTTTTCAACAGAGGGCACTTTACTCCAGTGAAAAATGCGAGTCTATCCCTCGAAGGGGAGAAGGGGCAGAGATTGGACAAGAAGGGGCAAACGTGGGCAAACGCGGGCAAGCGGGTTCTTAAGTGTATTCAAAGTAAAGGTTTTATTGATGCGGATAGTGAGTGAGTCTTTAGATTCAGTGTTCAGTTACTACCGGAAACGATATGTTTTGGGAAGTGATATACTTTGACCGGATTTTGGAGGAAAGGGAAGAAAGGTTTATTGCTCCTCTATTTTTCTGTGTGAAGGTATGTAGAGCCATCTGAATCTAGTTAAAAGTTTCGAGATAGAGCTCGAATCCGTCATATTAAGCGTAGATGTTGACATTTAGCTGTGCCGTGAAATGGCCTAATTGTTTGTAAATGATTTCGACTTTGACGCGAAACTTCAAAACCCTTATTTATAAAAATTTCTGAGTGTTAAGCAACTGATTAGCAGATCCTATTATTTAATAGCAATCGCTTAATAGCGTTGGGATTTCTATAAACAAGGGCGATAGTACAAATTATACTATTTTGAAGCATTACGTAAGAGGTTGGTAAGCGTAGTTACAACGCATTACACCGAAATTTGTACCTACCTAATCTATTCAGGTAAGAAATAGTGAACAATTTATTAACCGCAAATTTATATTTAAAATGAATTCCAAACAAATATATTAATGAGTAATATTTAATAGAAATTCTATCTTAAATTTCAATGAAAAACCACAAGTTCTGAGTGCGCTATACTAGTCATTAATATAATAATTATAAATACTAGGCATTATAAATGATCAAAACTAATTTAATGTTTTGTTCAACGACATATCTGCCCACCACAAATCTATTTAAGTTTCTACATGCTTTTAAGATAAATACTTTACATACATCACTATGCAAATCATATTAATTTAACGGCTGCTAATTAATAGTTAATGGTACTTAATCAAATCATCTGTATGTAGATGTGATAAGAACCCATCCACTTTCGTCCACGTAGAGAATGATTATCATAAATTCCTATCATTAATGTATCGAATTTGCATTAGCTTATCAGAAATTAAAGATAAATGGAATAAAAAACCTCTCAATATTGGATAGCGAATAAATAAACACTAGTATAACATGTAAAGGTTATGTGAAGTGCAAAAATACATTCGTCAAGGTCAGCGCTCGAGTGGAGATACCATTCATAGCACTCACTGTACGTCACAAGATGACGTCATAACACGATGAGGTACACAAGCGGAATTTCGTCTCAGTTCACAACGACTCCGTGGCGCAACGGTAGCGCGTCTGACTCCAGATCAGAAGGTTGCGTGTTCAAATCACGTCGGGGTCAAAAGTCGTTTTGGTTTTTTCTCTAAAAAGAAACTAAAACGAAATTTTGCAATATTTTTTAAATATCTTTTTATACTTAAAATAGACTAAAGTATTGTTTGTTGTAAATTGTAATATTTGTAACGTCTTGAACTGTCTTTTTTTATTTAGTAGCTGCTTGTCCCAGCTTCGCAAGGCTATACTTACGAAACTTTTAGTTTTCTTTTATACAAACCCTGTCCTGACACTTATAAACACAACAAAAAAAGAATAAGTCAAATACGTGCAGCTGTTATGATGTGATAGAGTTCGCTTACATACATATATTCGGCAATCGTTTTTTAAGATGTTTTCCTGAACCTGCGGAATGAGGACAAATCAATAAACCTTACAGATATTATAATAATTATTGATGAGAGTTGTGTCGGAGGCAGTCGTCACTCCATCAGTTCCCACGGACGAGGCTATTGTCTTATTTCACGGTGCGTGCGTCCAAGTATTAAGGGCTCGGTGGACTCTACCGAGGCATTCGACGGGATGAAATGCGGTTGTGGTTTACTAAATATTAACCAGTCTATTATTGTGTCTATGAGGCATTAAAATAACATGATCATAATTGACCACACATATCCTACTTTGAGACACTTTCAGAAGTCAAATAACAGGTAATATTTTTCACTTGTTTACCACACAAATCTGAAACAATATGCATGCAAAAGAGTTTAGAGTTATTAGCTCTACATGTAACTGTTATCCAAAAGTCTTTTTATTTTAACCCTTGCCAATCATTATCATCAGCCTTTAACATGGTCCAAGACATTCAAACGATATTGACAATGAGTGAGAACATTGTCTAATGATTGGATGCTCGCATACCTGTAATAATAGGAATCTACATCACAATAGTAATCTGTGTGATAATTGTTACGTCTGTGAGAACTATCGCCATTTATAACAGTTCCTCAGATTGGAGCCACACCGTGACGCGAGGAATTATCAACTCTGATTGAGTTTGAGAACGATTCGGTGGCCGACTGCCGACTCATTTGTAAAGCTGCTATTATCATTTAGATTAATGTTCAAGTTTTTGTGTCGAAATAAAATGTATAAGCGTTGTTATTTACATTGACAACACGTTTCTAAGAACGTCGACATTTTGCTTTTATGATGTTTTTATCTTTTTTTTAAGCAAGCACCCTGCTGAGAGATGCAGAGATTGTAAACTTAGACTTGGTAAGTAGAAATAGTAGTAGTTATTTAAACAAAAATTCTTTAGCAAAAATCTTCTGCAGTGACTCTTAAAACGAATCATATTGGTAGAGAACAATTGACTATCAATATTTTGTCAAATTGCTACCAAAATTTATCAGAACGGGAAATTCTTCCTATAAACAAATCAAAACAACATTTTTATTTCTAAGTATTTCAGTTGGCTGTCTCATCCCAAAATCCCAATCTTCCAAGGAACACATCATGAAGAAAGCACGTCAATGAGACAGAGTGGTATTGTTGCCAAGGTGTGTAATACTCTAATGGTTGTCAGTTGGCACATCCTCAAGATAACTTTGAACCGTGGCCTCTAAGAAACATACATTTTTGTTCAGCGACCTACGGTACTAAAGAAAAGACACTGACACGAGGTCTTAGTTTTGCATGAAGCTTTTTGTTCACTGTTCTTCGAACGAGACCTGAAGTTGCTGTGCCAAATTGTAGGCAGAGACATTGCTTTGTACTCTGTGACACAGATACAAGACGGTGTTAGAGTTCAAGTAAGTAATTTGGTAATTTGCCTCTACTGTAGAGGCGCGGATGATGTGCTTTGTTCAGCTGTCAGAGGCAGAGAATGTCCACTGAGTGGAACTGGCACTTTGAAGGTAATTAACTATGATGAGTTTGAAAAGTAAACTATTTGCCACTTCTTGATACTCCTCCTGTGTTAATTTCTATTGTACTCAGAACTCGATGCGGACGAGGTTGCAAGAGAATATAGTCCCATAACAACCGACATTATTGCTCATTCTTCTTCTTAATCATTTGATTTAAATGAGGCAATTTAAAACGATTGACTCAACTTACGTTTCAAATTAATTAACTTAGTCTATCGCAGTCCAAAACAGGCTTTACTTCATAGAAAAACTTGCGTCACATTACAAAGCTCTCGTGTAGAAATAAAACCAATAAATTGTATGCAAATGTTGAAACTCGTAAAACAGCTGTTAAAGTGAGTTCTAATTTTAAAATCTCGTTTATTTTATATCTAAACGGTCATATAATATACGTTTGATGACGGCGGTGACCTTGGGGTAATGCAGTCATTGACCGTGGTGACCAGGGGTGACCACGGTCACGCCGTCCCTCGTAGATATTACCCGCAAATTTGTATGTCCCGTGTGGTTCATAGTCTCTCTGAATTCCGACATGTCAACTAACTCCGAGATTTAAATCACTTTGAGTAATAAAAATCGTTAAAAATATTAAATTACTTGTTTCCTGTGTCTCTGTTGGGCAGCGAATCATTTGTTTTAACTTGTGAAGCGTTATTTTAGTTATGCTTATCACGTATGGGAATTCCCATGGTACGAGTAAGTAATGTGTAAGGAATGTAGAGTCAACGATAGTTTTAATTCGATAGGGCTGAGAGAGGTTACAAAACGGTTGACGATGACCTCATAACATTATAACTTGACGTTAATCCTTTTAACATAATCAGATATGACTAGATTTAATTTGGCCTCTTGATCATCTGTACTTAGCACGGTTGGCGTAGGGTATGGGCTGAGCGATTGGTGGGTGCGTGTCGCGGGTTCGATTCCCGCACGAAACAAATATTTCTATTGCCTATAGATAGTTTTTACAGATCTGGCTATTTGTTTATGTGAGTAAATGTTTGTAAACGCACCCACGATGGCGACGATACAGCATAATGCCTAGTGTGGGGCAACGTTTTTTTAAGAATATAACATAGGTCAACCTAGTTACTCCTCGGGTCGATTCATTTAGCCTAGCATCAATTGAACATACAATAAATAAAATAATTTATGTTCCTTATTTAGCTCCAATCAGTTTTTAACCCACTTAAATTAGTTCTCAACTAATTTGTATACAATTCAGTTCCCCGTAGAGTGAGTGTCAGGCCGATCTCCTGTAAATGCTTTTCTCTGGCGCTTGTGACGTTGTGACTTTGCGCTATCACGTCGGCGCCATTAGCGACCCCGGCCACATTGCTACTGCATTCTATCAAACAACACACGTCTGCGAATATCACCTACCTTAACACGTCCACACAAGATCTATTTTCGATTGATTTGTTCGTGAATAAAGTGGTGAATCGTTTGCAGGCTCTGGACACGGTTCTTTACCGTGCTCTGGATGTGAAGCTAATAGTTCGTTGGTTTTTCTATAAACTTTGAAAGTCACGAAATATAGAGATGTAGAAGGTGAACTTTAAAAAACACGCGATGTGCTCATAAATATAGTGGTTTCTATAGTATCCAACGGACAAAAAAGCAGCGGGTTGTAACAAGGTGTAACAATTGCAAATTGCAGTTATTTTTATTCCTCTCAGCATGTGGTGGAGAGATTTATTTGAATCATAAGTGGATATTCTGGAATAGCTTGTAGAGAGAGGACTAAGTAATTTCAATAATATTTGCGAGGGTGCTCCAGATAAAACCTCTTGCCAATATGATAACTGAAGTTATTTGTTTCTAGAAATAACTTCTGATTAGGTCAGAATTCTTTCTGCAAAAGCTTGGTTCTGATAGTTGAGTGCACGATTTTTCAGGTAACATTGCGCTGGTTCGGTTGGATCTAGATCTTCTGGATCTTCTGGATTTCTTTTTGGGTGAAACTGTGCTTCTTGAAGAGCGGTTCTACCTTTGTAGGAGTTAGTTATGTTGAAGAGCCGTGTTTGGTTATTGTCGGCGATATTAGGACTATGTCTTAAAGTATAAAGATATGTTGCTGGATTTGATTGGACGCCAAAGGAGCAAAATCTCTAAATAGCCAAAATACAAAAGCGCAAAGCATCACAAGTGCCAGCCAGCAGTCACTAATGTGACTGCTGGCTGGCACTTGTGATGCTTTTTGGAAAGCTACATGATTCGGGATCCGGAGCGACATAGTTTATTTTTTTATGCCGAAAACGGGTCCAGTGTGTGGGCCACGGGAGTGAAGACACACCAGACAAGCGTGACACATGGTTTCTTTTACAGTGGGTATGCTCACATTCCAGACAGATCAGGAAAGTTGTCGGAGTAATTTTAATCTGACATTCGACTCTTGCTATTGGCTCACGAGGAGAACGCGAGGCGTAGTGCGGTTTCCTACAAGCGAGCGAAATCTAGTTTGCAATTAATCTTACCACCACTATATGCTGAATCGAATAAAAATAACTGAAATTTGCATTAATAATTAGTTACAGCATGCTGCATTTTGTACAAATACCTAATTGCTAATTATTTGTATCGTACCTACACTGTTTTAACCATTTAATGTGCATGCCGAGAAGCTGTAACGCAGATTAGTTGTAGGTCTAATTAAATGTTAACAAGTGTGTGGTCTAATATAAACGTCCCTTTTTATTCAGAAAGTGCATCGCGATGTCAAGTTGAAATTAATACCAAATACTTAGGTCTATGGTTCCTTAAAACTGTTAAAAATCAAGCTTTTAAATTAAAGCAATAAAAATACGTCCGTTTATGAAACTTCAACTATGCTAAAAAAAAGTTCGTTAATGAAACTTCAACTATGCCAAAAAATTTAGGTACGTCCGTTAATGAAACTTCAACTATGTCAAGAAAAATGCCCGTTAATGAAAGTGCAACTATGCCAAGAAAATTCGTGCGTTTTTTTTTTGCTAAATAAGCTAGAATATACTATTAATGTTAATATGTTACCAAACATCGTAAAAGGAGTCAAATTGTCCACTTCAGTGGTTAATTGCCCGAAAGGTAAACCTCCACAGGCCCTTACAGTGCCACACTGTGGGACTTCTTATCGGGATACGAAAGAAGCCAACTGGTGTCACTATACGCCCACCCTCCCGCCAGTCCACTGCGTGACTGAGTAAACTCGGACTCCCACATGAATCGCATGGTATATTGTTGTGGCGTTACAAACCACGAAAACTTTCATAGCGCGATGCAGGACACCATACTTTAGAAGGCAGGTAGCGAGAAAGGGACTCCGGGACTCGGGTCACGGGTTCGCTTCCCATGAACTGTAATTATTTTTGTGATTTACTTTTGCCGCGGACGTCTGTTTAGAGTTTAATTTTTGCATATAACTATGTAAACTAATAACTCGGTAAACTGAAATAAAATTGTTTAACTGGATATAATATTTTATTTTCGAATATATTATTGTAAGATTATTTTTTTAAGTAACAATCTAATTGAAATCCCTTGAATCTATTCAATGTTTAGTAAATATTGTAAATAACTATAATTATATTGTTAAATTATAAAACAAAATAAATTAGTAAGTTACTATTGTGTTACTACTGCTAGTCTTGCTTGTATTAGTCTTGCTTGGTACACAATTTTGTTGTAAAAAAGGTGTCCCCAAGGAGGTGTATTAGGGCCTCCTGTATTTTAGTTAAGTATATTATTTATTTATTATTAAAATCTGCCTTACAACTATCATTACAGGTATACCTAAAACTCCCTGACCCCGTGAGTGCCTAAAACGTGGATCCACGCGAGACACAATGGCTGTTTAATTATTTCGATAATTACGGCATTCAACCGGTTAAGACTGGTATCTGTAGTAATACAGTACTTAGTAAATTTACACCACACACGTAACGTAACCAAAATCCCGAGCAGTATCTCACAGCTGTGGCCGGCGCTCCAGTTCCCAGAGAAGGCCCCACTTAGTTCGACCACGCTTCCACCGCAGACCACTGCCTCTACCTGCGACCACAGAGAGGTACGAGCTCCCTGCCTCTAATTGCGGCCGCAATGTACTCATTACTACCACAGTTATCTTTTAGTTTATTACATCTTTGATCAAGACGGATATTCGCGTTATATCGTTATTAGAGGCGGTTTGATAGTTTTCAACTTTGTCTTTTGATATTATTTTTCGTTTTATATTATTTATTTTTTATACATTTTATAGATTCTATTTTACTTTTTATTTTATTGTAATTTTAATAAACCAAATAAAATGCCCGCAGAAAAATAATTACCTTAAAAAATGCAAAAAGTTAACTCTAAATAAACTACCGCGGCAAAAGTAAAAACCAATAATATTTGCTGTCTGCGGGAAGTGATCCTGAGTCCCCAAGTCCCTTTCTCAGTTTTACGCTTTGCAAATAATAGCGTCCTGCATCGCGCAATCAAAGTTTTCATGCTACAAAATACCGGTACGATAATTCGCGCGTATTGTATGGGGGTCCGCTACTCAGTAAGACAGTGTTCAGGGTTGAGGCTGTGCTAAACTCACCCCTCGTTAAGAAATACGCTGAGTGCTGCAGCTATTGTGACTCCTGTGAGCAGCTGCATCTGCAACCCGAGAGGAAGTCCCACTGTGGGCAATGTGGCCGAGCCGGCTAATGTGTGGAGACTGCGTGGTGACCAGTCGACATGTGAAGAAGTGCTCAACTCGAGGCAATAGAAACGAATGAATGTGTTCCTCCATCCCACTTTGGTAGACGATTTGACGCCCTTTTTGCAATTTTTTTAATTGTATATGTTATATTATATTTTTTTCGCGTATCTATTATAATAGTATATTATGCAACTAGTGAATAAAGGACGGATTTAAAGCGAGGGCCATAGATGAATCACGAACAAGTGAAGGATTCTAAAAAGTGAATCACGACCGTAGGGAGTGATTCATGATTATTGAATCACGAGCATAGCGAGTGATTCAAGTGTTAGAATCTTGTACGTCGCGAGTGATCCATGGCCCTCGATATAAATCCGTTTTATTCATGAGTTGCATACTATATTTTATACCATGACTACGAGAAAAAGAAGGATTTAAGCAAACAGCACAAGGAATAATAATAAATAAATAAATGGTTTATTACCTTCAAAATTTACAAAAAATTAGAAACCTCAGGGTTTCACATTTTTTGTATATTGAAGCTGAGCTAGGTAACAGCACCTGTGTTTCAGGGGCCAATGACCACCTCCGTTACGTTACATAATTTTAATTAATTAAACACCAATGCAATTGATATTAGAATTACAATCCAAATAAGTATTCACTAAACATCCTCGACCAAAATCAAAACCATTTTTAAAATCCTAAACATAAACAAACTCAAAATTAAATCGACGAAGGAGTTTGAAAATCGAATATTCTTTGCACAAGAAGTTTGTATCGAGTATTTTATGCGCAAGGAGGTTGTATAGCAGTGAGATGGAGTTTGAATGTTTTGGTGTGTTCTAAATTCAAACACCAAAACAGTGATTAAAAGTGCTTTTTATTCACTGTTTTCAGTGAATAAAATAAGCTTTTTAGAGGGGGAATGGTATAAATATAATTATTGCATAGTTAAAGTTTCCTAAACGGACATATATTTTATTGCGTTGATTTAAAAGCTTGATTTTTAACAGCTCTAAGGAACCGCTGACCTTAGCATTTGGTATTAATTTAAACTTTATTCCACTTCGTATTCTTTAATGAAAAGGATCGTTTATTCTAGACCAGAAACTTGTTCATTACATTAGGCCCACTAAACTGCGGCACAGTTTGTCGGCAGAATAATCTCATATTAATGCATGAAGCGGTTTAAACAGATCAAAGATCTAAATAATTTGCAATTAGGTACATACTTGTTATCTAAAATGCACAATTAGTGTATGATGGCCGCCAGCACTCGCGCTGCCTATGTAACTTAAATTAAATAAAACATAACTAAGAAAATATATCAATATTATGAGGTAAATTAGTGATTATTTTATATCAAAATCTGTAAGTTTTATATTTCTGTCATAACTAAATCAATATTGTTACTCGCAGTTTTTATCCAATTTAGATTTTTATACAAGCTTTGTACTCGCGTCGGGGACAGCCAAAGTTTACAGCAACTATACTACTAATTATTACTACTTATATTAAACATACACGGCCAATGCATGCCATTTTATTATTTTTGAGATTTGTGTCAGGTGTTTTCAAAAAAAAATATTTAAGTTTTCGCCTCACTAACTCTTTTTGTCAAAATCTGGTATCCCTTCATTTATCAAGTCACTTTTTTTACGATTATGGGTCCAGGTACCTTAGGTAAAATTTTACACTTTATTGTTACACCTATAATTCGTTGTCAATTAGTGGAATTGATTTCAACTCAACGAAAACCCACCCGGCTTCTTACATTAAAAGTTAATTGAGATCAAGCCCTGAACCAAAAAGTCATCACTTTCGTTCCTTTTCATCTGTCAGTGCGTGTGAGTTAATCCCTGTACCACATGCGCTTGCGCCGTGACTTTCACTGCACCGTTACCCGCCCTGCAGGCTAATTGCCGGTCCGGCGACCGTTACGATCAGCCAGACGGATAGTGACCGGACCGGTCGCTCGATTCGAAACCCTTTAGAAAAAGTGGCGAAAATTATAAAGAACATGGTTTGTATCTGTAACCTTTGGGCTGTTTGTACACGCAGACTGACTGCGTGACTTGTTGTTAGTAGATAATAATCATAGCCCTTAGGAAAAAGTGGCGTGAAATTGTGTTGTAGATAAATATACATGCATATGTGTTTGACCCAAGGCAATGTTATAGTTTGTGGAATTAGTATTACAAGAGCTAGAGCCAATGAAACTAGATTCGAACGTGTACTGTGAAGATAACTTATCTTCAGACAAACACCCCTTATGACGAATAAGGGATCAAACACTAACGTTTCCATCTGTAGATAAGCCGACGATATAATTAGTACTTTAAGTACTTGCAGCCGGATTCAGGTAACTAATGCGATGTGTAACTGACTCACTATACTCACAACCACGGCACTGTCCCATGTTACAACGGAGCGGCCGCGACAGAGAGACAGAGTCGGGCAAATTTACTTAGAAACTCTGCACATGAAACGACGGTCGGTTCCTCAGTCGGTGGATTCTATGTTAAATACGAACAAATCCATTTTATTACCTCAACATGCCACGCAGACTTGGGCAACATAGTCGCCAAACAAGAATGGAACTGGGCAGGCCACATCTGCCGCATGTCTTTACAGAATTGGGCAAAAGTAGCTACTGATTGGATTCCATATAACGGTAACCAGCAACGCGGTAGGCCCAGAAGGAGATAGCGTGACAAGTTAGCAAGTGAGACGCCTCTCTAAGGGATGGACCATGAGATTTAGCCAAAGATAGAAAAAGTAGAAACACGGAAGGAACGCCTTTGCCTTGAAATGGGATGCAATATGCTCACAATATTGAAAAAAAAATGCATTCTATTCTTATTCTATTCAAAAAAAAAACCTCCACTAGCACCGAAAAAGAAATCGTCATATTTGTCGCCTTTACGTCCAACGCAGTCATGCCTAATACTTGTCTGTTAAATCACAAATAATATAATATTACCATTATTAAAGTCTGAAAATCAACTGTACCGTACTCAAAACAACATCAGGTTCAACTTCAAAACCGCGCGACCTTTTGTATGTGGTGTGGAACAGACTTAAAGACGTGCATCCATCCGTCGTCACTGCGACCGGTCTGTTGGTAATGAGCAAAAAATGTCGCTCCCCAGTCTGTGTCTGTGTATCTACTCGTAGTGTGCTGGGCTACCAGTCACCCTGCGCTGTGGGACACGCACTGATAAAGGTAACCCGTTTCTCTTAACAAGGCATCATGCTTATCGGGTGATGAAATCAATTGCTGCGAAAGTTCAGTAGTATTAATACTTTTGGCTGATCTAAAACGGTTACCTACAATTATAAAACTTTTCTAAAATTAAGCTACAGTCTAGCAACCGATATATTTCTGCCGAAGTATCTGGCCTATTAATAATTTTGCATCTCAATCTTGTTCCTAATCAACCTTCCTACATTGAATATTGATTACTAAATACAGTAGCTCGTTTATGGAAAAAAGAAACAAAAAAACAAAACTAGTATAAATTGGCCGGTTATTATATTGAAAGTCCGTACTAGGCTAGGCCAGCTCAAGTTCAAAGTATTACTAAAGACATGCGGTCAACTCTATCTCCTGTGTACTCGTATCCCACTCTCCTGACTCTACAAAACAACCTGTGTAATTGTCTCGTGTTCTTAAAACACCCGATTATTGATTGCCTCCGCCTTCGCTAGCTTGCGCCTTTTACCCGTCTTCCGAAGGAGGGTAATGTGTTTATCAGTCTATGTATGTATGTATGTTTGTTGCTATGTGGCGTTATAGAGTCCAAACGCGTTAACCGATTTTGATGGTTCTTACGTCAATCGATTCGTCTTAACCCTGCGAGTGTCACTACGGCTTTCGGCTACATTAAAATTGGAAAATAGGAAGGTGACGGATATTGGGTTCCATATTGTGGAGGCCCAATTGTTTTTTATTATTCCATACCTATCGTGTGGGGTATCAAAATAAAAGGTTCTAAGAGGTGATTTCAAAAAATATACAATACTTATATGTTTAAATGTACCTAATTCATAAAAATAATAATTAAAAGTTTTACCATTAAGATTAAATCGACCTGAACCAAAGCATTTGTCCTAGTCATGGTTTTTTTGTATTATAATTATCTGTGAACCGACTATTGAGATGTAAGCGAATGTTATGATAACTGGTTACTTAGGACTAACGAGAATCATTACATGGACATATTTATTGCAATCAATGGTATTAAAGCTCAATGATTGTTTTACGACCCGTTATGTCTTGTAGGCTGTTAAAGTATAATAATGATGCTGAGTTTGAAATAGTTCTGAGCATTTTAACGAGTGAAGCGTCTACCTGTTTAATTTTTCGCGATTGACGTACAACACTGAATAAAATCCTTCGGGTTTGTAATGCTGCCTTATGGGGTCTTAGAGCTTACCTTAGAGGTCGATGTCTCCGAATCGGTCATGACCAAAATTGTTACAGGTTACCAGCCATGAAATAAATACCGAAAGCACCTTCCCTTTCTGGTTCTCCGTATGTTGCAAACCACACACTTTTAAGTTTTTCTGTAAATTAGGCCTCATAAAATAAGTACATAATAACATGAGTTTTTAATACTTGTCTCATACAAGTACGTTTGCGAATGTAGCAAGTAAAATCAACGCCTTTAGCGGTACATGATCGTGTGTGTCATGATGTGTGAGACCGGCTTCGTAAATGCTCGCTATGCAGTAGTATGTTACATGCTGTATGTAATTAATATGTTGCACATAATGACGGTTTTATGTGGCGTTGATACGAGTTAGTTCATTATAGATATTAATGTTGTAATGGATATCTCTGAATGGCGACTGCGGATAGTTTGGATATGAAAAACTTGTTTGGATTGTGGAATGTGATGGCAAATGTAAGCTTAGATGATGAAACTGCTAAAATACAGTAGGTCAACATTGTACCGAAAATAGAGGCTCTAGAAAAAATGTCATTATATATGCGTTGGCGACAGACGAAATTCCAAAATGTAAGGGATTGTTCCCGTGACATTTCGATAGCGCTGGACAATTTTGAGATTTTTCCTACGGTCTATCAAGACTAGGGAATCCAATATCGCATCAAAATCGTGATCCCGCAAGCCTGCGGGATTGGAGTCATCGATCCCGCGGATCACGCGATCGATCCCGTGGGATTTGCGGGATTGAGGTTTTTTTAAATAGTTTTTTTTTTTTAAACATGAATTGAAATAAAGAAAAGTACATTTTTTTAATTTATTCGCGCTCGACCACTATCACACCTGATGGTAAGCGATGATACTCTGCGCTGTTTGGTCTAATAAATAATCAGACCGTCGTCTGAGCCCATTTCCAATTTTTTATAATTCAGAAGATCTTGCATGAAGCGCTTGGTGTGAGAAAGCTAGTTTGCCGTTGGATACCGCGTCTGCTTTCCGACGATCACAAGGCGGCCCGCGTCAGATGGTGTAAGAAAACTCTGCAAAGGTTCAACCGAGGAGAGTCAACACGTCTACGACATCATTATTTATTATTTTTTATTATGGTGACGAATCTTGGATCTATGCCTACGATCCTGATTCCAAACAACAATCTACAATCTGGGTCTTTCAAGACGAGCCAAAGCCGACTAAAGTTGTTCGTTCTCGAAGCACTTCAAAGAAGATGGTGGCCACGTTCGTTGGAAAAACCGGCCATGTTGTGACTATAGCACTTGAAGATCGTAGAACGGTTAACGCAGAGTGGTATACCACAGTTTGATTACCACAAGTCATTGCCGAACTTCGAAAATCTAACTCAAAGCGACGCATCATCCTGCACCACGACAACGCAAGCTCACACAGCGCTCGTCAAACGATTGAGTATTTGAAGCAGGAAAAAGAAATTCTTGACCATCCTCCATTCAGTTCTGACCTAAGCCCTAACGATTTCTTTAAACTTCCTAAAATTAAGAAAAGTCTTTGTGGTCAAAGGTTCCAGACCGGTGAAGAAGCAGTCGACGCTTTCAAGTCAGCCATTCTGAACACCCCCACTTTAGAGTGGAATAAATGTTATAATAACTGGTTTGAGCGAATGGAAAAGTGTATAAGCTACGTGGTGAATACTTCGAAAAACAATAAAAAGTACTATAAGGTTCTAGTTGTGTTTTTTCTTCAAACGACAAAACATAAAAGGCATGCCTCGAAAGCCCACACTTGCGTGATCCTGCATTTGCGGGATTGAATTCCCTAACCACGACGCTTTCGTTGGTAGAATATTACGAGTCAGATAATGTTCAATTCGTACACCAAATCGCGTAAAGATACAAGGATTTATTAGTTTAAAGTGTTCCTCATCAAGTTGGTTAACTTTATGAGGAGCATTTTAAACATGAAGCTTTAATACAATTAATTAAATGTCTTGCATCCAAATGATGGTTTACACGAATACGTCCTGGAAACCTCGCTTTTCATCCAGTTTCCATTAAAAACAGGCAAGAATGTCATCCTCAAGTACATACAAGATTACCGAAACATCAAGCTTGTATAAAGAGACGTCTTATAAATATTTAAGTCAAACAGGCATCAATCATCGAATCAGTTGGAGCCTTTAATCGTTAAGGGCCGGGTTCGGTTCCCGGAACGTGCAAAAACTCGCGTGGTGGAGGAGAGTATATTATTATGTATACGGGTTGTAGTGTGGTTGTATGGGTATAATGAAGCATAATGATCGGTTTTTAGCACGAACTGAACTGTATGGCGCTGGTTCTAGACTTGAGATAATTACAAAATGGAGCTCAATCATGGATCCTGTGTTTTTTTGTAGTGCATACATTAGAGTTGTAAGAATTACTAGACTCTCAGATTCTAGATCTATATGGATTTGTGAAATAGATAAAAGGGATTCGGAGTTCATAATGATTTATCATATGTCTCTACTTTAACATTATCAAAGGTATGTTTGTACCATGTACTAAATAGGTATATGACGGAAACAGGAGGGCTATCTTCAATATGCCTTCACTCTTGTGGGCTTAATGTGGGTAATGCATGCGCAAAGCAGGTAATTTATGCCGTCTAGGAGATAGTTCTTGTTCAAATTAAAATAACAGCGGATTCGGTCACTAATCGTTTCGCTTTCCCTTAACAAAAACACACTTTTCAAGATCATACACGCCACCAGGCAACTACTTCTCAATTTTATCCGTCACAACTTCGAACGCGTGCTCGCGCTTCGTATCCGACAGTTGCGATCACAGGTGGCCCCCATGCGATCAACCAATGGCGGACGACACACATCCGCCAAAGTACAGCTTATAACATCCAATCGAAATCAAGTATTTTGACATACGAAAAATATAGTGTTCTCAATCGAATAAAATCGAACTGAGATTTGAATCAGAAGTCCAATGTTGCCAATTAAACAAAACTGAATTATTATCAAACTCTACTCCTCTGAAATATATATAATTACTTACCTAAATACCTATCTACAGTTTACGAATTCTATTTGTAGTTGACCTTACCATCTACTCACATAGTTTATTTAGTATTCACAGTACAGCTTCTTATTTGCCGACTTTTTTCCTTACATCAGCTTTTACAAATGACATGAGATTACCTTCACTTTAATCCCTAAAATATGTCTTCATATTTCTTACACTAATTGCTAAAAATAACTTAACATTCTCTTGAACTTAATTCTCAAGTAAGTAAGCAGCTTAGCTTCACTTATAATCACATAATGTTTGCTGGAAGGTTCAGTGTCTGTCCGGGGCCGTCGGATTAGCAGCGTGAACATAAAAATGCCTCTGCCAAAGAGAAGAAGTAATGCGAATTTAATGTAGTTTCGCAGGAAATGAGAATACTTGGTTGGAGTCATTTTATTAGCAACTTGTAGAAGTCATTGCTATTTATAGCAAGCACACTAAATTAAAGACGACACACATGACGCACGGGATCGGTCAATGTGGCGACGCTTATTGGAGGCCTATGTCCAGCAGTGGACGTCTTTCGGCTATATGATGATGATGATGATGATAAAACTAAAAATAGCACTTTAATTTATTGAATGTTGCCTCAAATAGTTTATAAGAAAAAAAAAATAATAAGAGTATGTTGCCCCCTATCTATCTATTATATCATCATGATCCACACCTCGACCTTGCCCACTGCTGAACATGGCTCTCTCTTCTTGTGCCAATAGCCACGTTTCTACGCCAGCCTCATCCAGGTTTTACCCGCGATGGCAACAATGTCGTCTGTCCATGCGCCTTGCCAGGTATCCTGACCAGCACAATTTGAGTTCGGAAATCCATTTTTCGGCGTCAAAAACCATCGTTGAATTTAAAGAAAAACAAATTACATTGATCTATCCTATGTTGTTTCATGATCTGCTGTGTTAAATGTTATTAATTGAATTGCCATAATCCTATTAAGCTTCTAAGCTCATTCGTATGAATTTGGACCAATCGCGCCGTCCTTACTCAAGACAGCACAATAATTTATCGGTTTGTTAGTACTTTAGCACAAATTATAACAACCTGTAACGGGTTATTCTAGATCTGTGGTTCTAACTAATAGTGGCTCAGTTTCACAATGAAATAGTAGATGATAGCTGTTTGGGTACTTAGTGCTCAGTGTATCACCTACTTTTAAGACTAGAAACCGAGGCTACAATCCGGTTGGCTGAGATACTTTAAAGAACTACATTCCTTCAGCCATCATTCGTTTTTTGGGCTTTACTAGACAAGTCGCTTGGGTTTGTATGGTTTAGTGTAGTGAACCCTCTTGAATCTGTTGTGGGCAATGACTTTCAAATATCTATCGTTGTAAGACAATTCGTTTTTATGGTAAGATATAACTTGTAACATACTAACTGCAAACCGCTAGAAGGCTGGAAACTCCGCCTGCGTGTCATTAGTACTTCCCCCACTTGCAAATATCGAATGCCATGCAATCTATGTCAAATTGCACAATATCTTTATTAGTCTTAGCGTTTGTGTTATTCTGATGTACAATACCTGTTGGTAATAAGATTGCGGGAATGTGTGACGCACGAGATCGGTCAATGTGGCGACGCCTGGAGGTGGCCTATGTCTGTCGTGTCGTATGTGTCAATGTCGGATGCGCGGCTGGGAGTTATCCAGCGCACAAGGGATATGTATGTATTTCTACTGCATCGAGGTGGTAGTACCTCACTGTGTTATTGTAAGTGATCAGTGAGCCATCTGCTATGATCACGATTACTTTGTGTTTATGCTTGTGTGTTCACACTTAACCTAATTTTGCATCTGTTTATGTGCACGCTATGTTGCAAACTCTTTGCCTGTACAGGACTTCACCCTTCCTACCTATATACATATACTGTGTGTGATAGTGTTCGGAACTGACCTTATTTACCCGCGACCTAGCTGTGGATCTTACTACTTAAATATATGTTTTAACTTTTCCAGCTGTTTCACTTCTCATATACCTAACTACCTACCTAACAGTTAGCGGCCTGCGCATCCTACCCTGCGCAGCCCTAGCCGTTACAGAATAAAGGAACAATACAAACTTGTAAAATATCCGTAATAGTCCGCTATGTCTGGAGGGAGTTAAGTGTACCCCTATATAAAGGTGACGCAAGACTAGAAAGTCAACAAACGTAATCGCGATCGGCTCGGCTTTTTATTTTACCGGACACGCTGACCGGTGCCCGGTGAGTGCTGAGTGCTGACCGGTAAGATTCGGTAATTGGATGATAATGAGCGGCGGTCGGGAGTGGCGCATCGGGCCGGGATTAATAGTGTAGAGTGGACATAAGTTGTGGGGTAGATGAGAATTTTTTCGACATTAATGGGAAGTGTCTTCATAAAATTCTTCAACTCTTCAACTTCTCTCCAAAATTAATTTTCGCGCCCCTACTAGATCTGCTAGAATACCCTTTCTTCTTCTTAACGTCCCCCGCTGCTACACAAATTACAGACAGAATTCATTCTTTATAAGATGCGCAAAGTCTTACAACAATTTGGTTGACTTTTCTGAACTTGACTTATTTACTACTAAGCCGAATGTATTCAATCGAATACTTACTAAACATTGGTTCGAATTGGTTCACTAACTGTTTTTCTTTAGCACTTAACTACGTATTAGTTTTGACTGTATAATATTGTTTACGTACAGCGTCATTGTAATTTACTTTTCTTTATTGTTTTTTCTCTCCATCAAGCATGCTCTTCATATTTAGCTGTTTAAATGCGAAAACATGTAATTGGTTTTTAGTTGCATAATTTGTTGTTAAATTTATAGTTGTTAATACTGTTTGTTTTCCAGTTACAATAAAATAAAATAAAAATAAAACTGTTATTTTAAAAGGTTTTTTTTGGTTACCTAATCTTTTTGGATAAAAATTAGATGATTATTGATTTTTTTCTTCATTTATCCTTTTCGTAAAATTAGATATCTAAGTAGTTTTATGCTTGTAATATTTTCTGATAATTGTACTAAAGATAATTTTATAAGAACATTTCTCTTCGACAGAAAATGGCTAAGCTTTGTAAAAACAGTGTTTATATTACCACATATTTCACAATTTTACATCACTTTATCCCGTTTCCTACTCAATAAAACATGGTCTCCTGACTCGGACGGTTGCGCCCGCGCCGCATTTAATGCACTGATAAAAACTAACCGCTCATCGTCGCCGCCGAGCATTTTTTCTGCAAGAAGCGCCAAAACTAAAAGCTTCATGTTTGAGTAAGCTGCTCGAACAAAAACACGTTTGTTTTTGGTATTGTTAAAACTTTAAAAAGGTGTTTTTTGTTGGTCCCTTTGTCATATTCGAGTTAACCTCCTGGGCGGGTTCTGGTCATAAAAAGGGGCCGATAATTAATTAGGTCCCATTATATGGTTTCGTATTATGATATAATTAGTAACATTAAGATTTTTTGAGAAAACATTTGGTGAATTTTAAATGTCTTTATCTCAGTCGTGGGAAATGGTAGTGGTTCAGCCAAGTACGCGATTTTTTTTTTCTTCGAGTTATAATTAACAAATCCTGTCCAGTTAAATTAATCACATAAATTATGACTTACTTAATTACTTCACGGTTTTTCACAAGTCCTGGGGTTCGTCACCGAGAGTACTGCCAGTCACATAACGTTTACCAGGAAACTGTGAACTACTTAAGATGCCTTCGTAACGAGCCGGGTGTTCGTGGGAGTCGTCGGCAACTCGGCATAGTTCCCTGCCCGGCCCGCAGTTATTAGAGCGTAATTATACACAAATATTTAACAATCCACCGACGATGATAGAGATCACGGGTAATGGGCACGCGGGACCATTGTCCTGCAACGTCGGTTGTGGTTTAATATTTACAGATCTTTAAGTACTGCTAAAACTCCAATCAGCGATGAGTCACTACTTTTAGCAGGTGCATTCGTGTGGAGATATCCTGTATATATTTTACAAACAGCACTCCGCCCGCGACTTCGTTCGCGTTATTTCGTTTATCCTGTAAATGATTATCTTATGTGCAATTAGTGAAGGCGACCAAAAATAAACTAATATTAAATCAATAAAAATTGGGTATCGTAGATATACAGGGTTTACTGGATTGGAACGATTCGTTAGTTAACTTAAAGAATAATAAATTTCAGGTTATAGCCAAAAAGTAAAATCCTACCTTCAAACTCGACCCTCAACGGGCCTAAAAGGGGTTATTAAAACCCCTTTTTGGCCCGTTGAGGGTCGAGTTTTGAACAACCCAAATATGTTATTCACTCTTTTCTTCCCCTTTTTATTTTTCATTTATGTTAGTTAGATTGCGCAGCACGATTCCTCAAAAAAAATTTAACTCCCCGTAATCCGAACTGGAAGGTAGTTTATGTTAATTTTGATTATTTACTTTATTCCCAAGGAATACGATTTTCTTCCAAACAAATTTTGCCATTTTGTGAAAAGGTCACCTCCTATAAGGTTGAATTGCAGAAAATTCCTGCTTAGTGTTCCCCCAGAACCATACGTCAAAAACAAAACCGTCCAGTAAGATTATTAGCTTGGGGTTAGTATCGAAAAACTTATAATAACAAAATTTATTGATTACTCAGGTTGGTATTTGTGCCAATTTTCAAGCTGATGCAGGTACCTTTTGCAGTGAAAGACTTATCAGGAAAATATATAAGATGTATTAAAGTCGTAAAGAGAATAGAATAATAATAGATACCTATAGAATTAGACACAACCACTTGACAAAAAACCACACTGACACACAACACTTCATAAATTATGTCACTGCAGCTGTATCATGCTAGACAGCTACCAGTAATATTATAGTGCTCTGTCCAAAGAGGCTTTAACATATTTACCCAAGAAATATTAACTTTCAAAAATACTTTAACACCCCCTAAATCGTCTTTTGGGGGAAGATTCGATAAACTAATAATGGCAATCTTTATTGTTTACTAAGGATGGTATTTATGTTAACTTTCAAATTTATTAACCCAAAAAATAAGATTCTTCAAAATCACTTTAACACCCTCTAAATCATCTTTTGGGGGTAGTTTCAAAAAACTAATTATGACAATCTTTATTGTTTATTGGGTTGTTATTTATGTCAAGTTTCAAATTTTGTTAACCCAAGAAATTAAATTCTTCAAAAACACTTTAAAATCCCCTAAATCGTCTTTTGGGAGTTGTTTCAAAAGACTAATAATGATAAACTTTATTGTTTATTGAGGTTGGTATTTATGCCAAGATTCAAGTTTATTGACCCAAAAATCAGATTTTGGAAAATCTGATTTACAAACTTCAACACCTCAATCATCATTTGGGGGAGTTTCGAAAAACTAATAATGGCAACCTTTATCATTTACTTAGATTACTAATTTTGCCAAGTCTTAATAATTTTAGCCGATGGAATTAGATTTTTCATACAAATGTTCATACCCCTTTTAACCCCCTAAGGGTTAGAATTTCCAAAAATCTGCTCTTAGTGCTCACTTACGTCATTTGAGGAACCTTTTTGCCAAATTTCATACTTCTAGGCTTAGTGGTTATGACTGTGCGTTGATCGATCAATCAGTAAGTCAGCCAGTTTCAGCCCCGCGGCTTCGCTCCCATCAGCTGGCTATCTATCTACCTACCATCTACCTATCAACCCTACCTACCTACCCTACCTACCTACTCTACCTACCTACCCTACCTACCTACCCTACCTACCTACCCTACCTACCCTACCTACCCTACCTACCCTACCTACCTACCCTACCTACCTACCCTACCTACCCTACCTACCTACCCTACCTACCTGCCCTACCTACCTACCCTACCTACCTACCCCACCTACCTACCCTACCTACCTACCCTACCTACCTACCCTACCTACCTACCCTACCTACCTACCCTACCTACCTACCCTACCTACCTACCCTACCTACCTACCCTACCTACCTACCCTACCTACCTACCCTACCTTCCTACCCTACCTACCTACCCTATCTACCTTCCCTACCTACCTACCCTACCTACCTACCCTACCTACCTACCCTACCTACCTACCCTAACTACCTACCCTACCTACCTACACTACCTACCTACCCTACATACCTACCCTACCTACCTACCCTACCTACCTACCCTACCTACCTACCCTACCTACCTACCCTACCTACCTACCCTACATACCTACCCTACCTACCTACCCTACCTACCTACCCTACCTACCTACCCTACCTACCTACCCTACCTACCTACCTTACCTACCTACCCTACCTACCTACCCTACCTACCTACCCTACCTACCTACCCTACCTACCTACCCTACCTACCTACCCTACCTACCTACCCTACCTACCTACCCTACCTACCTACCCTACCTACCTACCCTACCTACCTACCCTACCTACCTACCCTACCTACCTACCCTACCTACCTACCCTACCTACCTACCCTACCTACCTACCCTACCTACCTACCCTACCTACCTACCCTACCTACCTACCCTACCTACCTACACTACCTACCTACCCTACCTACCTACCCTACCTACCTACCCTACCTACCTACCCTACCTACCTACCCTACCTACCTACCCTACCTACCTACCCTACCTACCTACCCTACCTACCTACCCTACCTTCCTACCCTACCTACCTACCCTACCTACCTACCCAACCTACCTACCCTACCTACCTACCCTACCTACCTACCCTACCTACCTACCCTACCTACCTACCCTACCTACCTACCCTACCCACCTACCCTACCTACCTACCCTACCTACCTACCCTACCTACCTACCCTACCTACCTACCCTACCTACCTACCCTACCTACCTACCCTACCTACCTACCCTACCTACCTACCCTACCTACCTACCTACTCACCCACCTACCTTACCTACCCTACCAACCTACTCACCTGCCCTACCGATCAACCTACCTATCCTACGCTACCCTATCCTACAAACCCTATTTACCCTGCCATACTTACGAGTATATACCCACCTACCCTAACTACCTACATACTCACCTACCCTACCTACCTACCTACCAATTTTTTAAACTATTTATCTGAATAAGAATTATTACTACTATACGAACGAATGTAACCAACTTTTGTCTTCTACCGGCGATCTAATTAAATTTTAGAACACAAAAGCTGCAATTGTGACTTAGATTGAGAGTTTTATTCTTTCGTAGTCTTTTTTGTAGTTAATAATGAGAACCTTAATCATGTAGGTCATTTTTTATGTATCATCAATAGTTTTCTCAGCGCACGCCAAATAATGAATTTTATGGGCAAAATATTGCTACTTTGGGTTACATTATTGCAATTTTCTTATGGATTTCTATTTTTACTTTTCATAAATTATAGCCTGTTTCTCGAGACTAATTTCGCTGTGAGCGGTGAAAGAATTTTTAAAATCGTTCCAGTAGTTTCGGAGCCTATTCGGTACAAAACAAAAAAATGTTTCCTCTTAAATATTTTGGTATACTGTATAAGCACCCTGTTGACAATAATAGCAAATGCCTTATTGTAAACAAAATGTTGTCGCGATGGAGCGCTATTTTGAACCTTGACTATATTTATTTAAAATTCTATTCTGTTGTGTTGTCTCTGTGTCGAATAAATGTTTTCTATTCTATTCTTGAATTAGGAATTATTTACGACTAGTTTCAATTCCACGGAAGTTCCATGGACAATCCCACAGGAACCACGTTTAAAGTAAAGCACATAGGTAGGAGAGAAATACTTAGTATCCAGGATACCAATTCTAGGTTTTTAAGGAGGGAGGGGGAGAGGGAGTGTCATTTGAAAGAAGAAACCATCCCCTATAAAAAACAACGCCTAACATAGTAAGGAACTGCTTTTATTTAAATCCTGTCTTACCGGCTATTAAAACGTGTGACTGCATAGCAACCAAAGTACAAGGTGTCTCAAAGGAAAGTTTATATTAAATGGATCGATTAAAAAAAGTAAACCTTGTATCGAAAAAATGTTTATACCATTCCTCCTCTAAAAAGGTTATTTTATTCACTGAAAACAGTGAATAAAAAGCACTTTTAATCACTGTTTTAGTGTTTGAATTTAGAACACACCAATATATGTATATTTGACCTCCATCTCAATGCAATACAACCTATTTGCGCATAAATTACTCGATACAAAATTCTTGTGCAAAGAATATTCGAATTTCAAACTCCTTCGTCGATTTAATTTTGAGTTTGTTTATATTTAGGATTTTGATAATGATTTTGGTCTAAAATGTTTAGTGAATACTTATTTGGATTGTAATTCTATTAAATGTGTTAATTGTTATTAAGAAATTAATATTAATTGCATTGGTGTTTCATTAATTATAATTATGTAACATATGTACGGAGGTGGTCACTGGCCCCTGAAACACAGGTGCTGTTACCTAGCTCAGCTTCAATTTACAAAAAGTGTGAATCCCTGAGGTTTCTCATTTTTTGTAAATTTTTAAGGTAATAAACCTTTTATTTATTTATTATTATTCCTTGTGCTATTGGCTTAAATCCTTCTTTTTCTCGTAGTCATGGTATAAAATATAGTATGCAACTCTTGAATAAAACGGATTTATATCGAGGGCCATGAATCACTCACGACGCTCAGGATTCTAACACTTGAATCACTCGCTATGCTCGTGATTCAATCTACATGAATCACTCCCTACGGTCGTGATTCAGTTGTTAGAAACCTTCACTTGTTCGTGATTCATCTATGGCCCTCGCTTTAAAACCGTCCTTTATTCACTAGTTGCATAATATACTATTATACCATTCCCCCTCTAAAAAGCTTATTTTATTCACTGAAAACAGTGAATAAAAAGCACTTTTAATCACTGTTTTGGTGTTTGAATTTAGAACACACCAATATATATTTGACCTCCATCTCAATGCAATACAACCTACTTGCGCATAAAATACTCGATACAAACTTCTTGTGCAAAGAATATTCGAATTTCAAACTCCTTCGTCGATTTAATTTTGAGTTTGTTAATATTTAGGAATCTGACTATTATTTTATTTTGGTCTATGATGTTTAGTGAATACTTATTTGGATTGTAATTCTAATATTAATTTCATTGGTGTTTAATTAATTATAATTATGTAACTTAACGGAGGTGGTCACTGGCCCCTGAAACACAGGTGCTGTTTAGGTAACTCAAACTCAAAGGCTCAGCTTCACTTTACAAAAAATGTGAAGCCCTAATTATCATTTTCTGTAAATTTTGAAGGTAATAAACCATTTATTTATTTATTATTATTCCTTGTGCTTTTGGCTTAAATCCTTCTTTTTCTCGAAGTCATGGTATAAAATATAGTATGCAACTCTTGAATAAAACGGATTTATATCGAGGGCCATGAATCACTCGCGTCGTTCAGGATTCTAACACTTGAATCACTCGCTATGCTCGTGATTCAATCATCATGAATCACTCCCGAAGGTCGTGATTCAGTTGTTAGAATCCTACACTTGTTCGTGATTCATCTATGGCCCTCGCTTTAAAACCGTCCTTTATTCACTAGTTGCATAATATACTATTACTCATTATAAAAGTACACAATTTGGGAATTTATTTCTTAAAAATAATATCGTCCAAATGTAGACCCTCGCGTTCGCGGCACTCATTTAATCGAACAGTAAAATTACTTATGACGGCTTGGTTCGGGTCGTCGTGAATAGACTGATTAACACTCTCCACGTTTTCTACCGTTCTTGATGACCTTGGACGCCCGGATTTTGGTATTTCCAGCGTTGTACCGGTATCTTCAAATTTTTTGAACCATTTTGGAATTAGAGGAATGCTTGGCGCATCATAAGTGGCGAAAACCTCGATTACTGCAGAATCTTCTACGTGCTACAGTCGCCGAATCACTATTTTTGCAAAAATCTCGCACGCACTACGCGTCTGCTTCCGAGGAACGCTCCATAGCGACTGAAGGACTGAACTGAATTCCCAAGAGCCAGGCTACCGATTGACATAACCCCCGCGCCCCTCAGATTCGTTGCGTTCACGCAGTAAGCTAAATAAATATAAACTTACTTTTGAGATAACTAGTAGAATAGTAGTTGTAGCGAGCTTATCAGAAACTTAAAGCTCATCTATTCTTAACTAAATAACCTAAGATATTGGACACGCACAGCGTATCGTAATGTCGTAGGTCAGCTCTGAAGCAAGCCCGCTGTGAAATGCGACTGTATTGTGTTGCGTACCGCTTGTATGTGGGTGGTTCGCCAACAGTCGGAGTCAGAGTACCACAATTGTGTCGGCACAGTGGCGCGACCACTTCCTATCTTGACCACAGCGCTTTACTCTGGATGTGGTTGATGAAAGACTGTCTGGGTGCGAATTTGGTCAACTACCGTAATCACCATAACCTCATAACGCGGTGGGCCTTATACGAGCAAAATGCAGAAATCACCGTAACAAATAAATAAGTGGAGTACATTTTAATAAAAACTGCCCTAAAAAGCTTTATTAACTTAAATCCGATCGTGTGCTTTCTTCGAAATGTAATCATAATTAATATCTGATGCGAAGTTAACCGAATGAAGAAAATGACCATAAGATACACTCATAAAGAACCCCGTACCGCCTGAACGGCCTAAGTAAATAACGTTTAAAGTCCATTTTACTTCTAATAGGTCTCTGGCTCGTATATAATTCAGACCCTAATCACCCGTAAGAGGCTTTCAGAGCAAAATACCACTAAACACGGTCCATTGTACAATTTAATTCTCTTTTTATTGGTGGATAATAATTTTCGAAGTGTGTGAAAGTGTTTGGCGTTGGATTTTCATTAAGATAAGTCGATGCGCGGGCGCAAGCCACGCCCCTCCATTACACGCACGTGACTGCGCCGCGAAAAATCGATGTAATTTACTTGAAGAAATAAAACAAGTTGTGCGGTGGCACGGGTGATGGCCGGCCTCCGATAGATGTGAGGCTGAGATTGTGCGAGTGGAAGGCACGGTCACTAGTGGTCGCTGCTCGTGGTCAGAAGTAATTCCTTCAATAGCATTAATAGCTGAAGTAATAGCTATATTGAGAAAATTATAGAGCGATCGGAGCTTTTAATTTTGAAACCAATCGATGTGCTATTTCCCAAAGGTATTAAGTCCGAGGTGGTCACCAATAGATAAAGATGTTGAAACAATAACGGAGTTCAGAACAGCGACATAAAAACTTGTAATTATTATTATAGCTTTCAGACCTTATAAATGTTAACGGAATTATTATATTATTGCCGTTTATAATTATTACTAGCACTCCGCCCGCGACTTCGTTCGCATAATTTCGTAATTTATTCAACTAAGTATAGATGACTTTATTATGTGCAGTTAGTGAAGGACATCAAAAATAAGCTATTGTTAAATGAATAATAAATGGGGTTATTGTTGATATCTACGATTTAAGTTAGGTTTTACGAAACTTTAATTACGGGTCCGATAAGGTTTAGTTAAAGAAAGGGCTCGTGGATACAAAGCAGTCACAACAGTCATTCGATCAAAACCTCAGTCATAAGGCTTTATATTAAAATCCACAGCGAGTATACCACTCACACTCGTATTTAATACTATGAAGAAGACAGTGCTGAATCCAAAGAGCAGAACTAATAATTACATCCTTTATTATTTATTTAGGTTAGTATTTTTGCCAAGTTTCAAGTTTATTAAACCAAGAAATAAAATTTTCCATACATCCCTTAAATCGTCTTTTGGAGGTAGTACCGAAAAACGAATGATACCTTTATTATATTGCCCAAGGAATTAGACTTTTCATTCCAAAAAATATCTCTCGTTTGGTCCCCTATATCATAAAAAGAAGCATTGTACAGTAAAATTCTTCAAAAATCACAACACAACACCCCCTACATCGTATTTTAGGCGTAGTTTTGAGAAACTTGTAATGAATCTTTAATATTTCCTGTTAATATATTAACCCAACAAATTGCCACCCACACACATTTAACCCCCTTAGGGGTGGCATTTCCGAAATCAATTGAACTTATTATTTTTATACTCCCTGTTTACTCCCTTAGGGGTGTAATATCCAGAAACCAATAAATGGATTTTTTTTTTATCAGCGTAGAGCGTAAATCTAAATTTTCACGTGTCCAACTTACAAACTGTAGAAATTACATACAAACTTTCAACCCCCTTTTTTCATTTTATTATGAGCATGACTCATAAGCATCAATGATAAATCCTTAACATCGTATCGTAAGTATTTTTAACCAACTTCGCAAAAAGGAGGAGGTTATCAACTCGACTGTATTTTTTTTTTGTGTGTTACCTCAGAAATTTTTATGGGTGAACCGATTTTGATAATTCTTTTTATTTTTATTTGAAAGCTGGTGTTTGTCATGTGGTCCCATTTAATTTCCATCAAGATCTGATGAAGAACTTCGGAGAAATATATCAGAACTCTTCAATAAATGACGGCAAATTACTCGGGATAGATCCAATCGCACGTCTGTTTATTGTTTACACCATTCCATACCATAACATCACACTGGTACGCTCTAAAGGGATGGATACAAAGGAGTGAACAGTTCATTGGTAAACTATCATTGCACCGGTTTTGTTTAAGTTTCAAGTTTTTGGGTTAATCTATTCTGGCTTCACTTTGGGTACCTAGCCTATAGAACTGGTCCGTTATATACCACAACTAAAAAGTGAAAAATAAAAATCATTTTTACAAAAATTACAACCAACTTCCAAACAAAAACACTACAAAGTGAAAAATAACTTCAATTTCGAAAGTCGGTGTCAAAAAATGAAGAAACGAAAACAGGAACACCGAGTTCTGTAATTGAAGTTATTTTATCTATTCTACACTGTATTCAAGTCAGAAACTTTATTGTCGGACTCATAGATAGGTGTGGAAATTCTAATTTGTTTTTACTATATGTTGTACAATGTATGTTCTACAATACCTCTTAAGTTACATAACATCACGCCTGTATTCTTCAGGGTTAGGCAGAGTTGTACTTATATTACACCCACATTTCGTCAGTTATATTAAGTTTTATGTAATACTGAGCCAAACATAACATTTGTAAATTGAATTTGCCATCGACACGCTAGAAGAAGGATCGGGGGTGAGCTTATCGTCACCAAATGGGAACAAATTTGAACCCCAGTCTGCCACTGAGAAAAATTCTTCCTTCCCTTGGCCAATTATTTGGGGTCGGGTCTCCTCACTTTCCTGCGCCAAGTTATTCTGTCTTGGGTTGTCTTTTCGGGCAATTGGGCTTGCTTGAGGTCTCTTTCTATAGTGGACCACCAGGTCAATGGCGGACGGCCTCTACCTCTTTTTTGTTCCGGTAGGCGTAGAGCTATTTGCACCACATGGTCCTCATTACGTCTCTTGACTTCCCCATACCAACGAAGGCGGTTTGCAGTCATTTTGTCGGTGACAGGTGCCACTTTGACGCTTCCTCTTATGTGTTCATTTCGCACTCTGTCAAGCTGAATCGCACCTCCCGCCCATCTAAGCATCTTCATTTCGTTGGTATGGACCTTTTGTTCATGAGTCTTCTTTGTCGTCCAACATTCGGACCCATACAATAACGCTGGACGGACTGCCGCTTTGTACACTTTGCCCTATGTTTTAATGGGAATACGTGGGTCACACAGCACACCAGTAAGTGACCGCCATTTTTGCCACGCGACGATGATCCTGTGACTTACAACCGCGTCGACATTAGCGTCTGTTGTGAGCATAGAGCCGAGATACTTGATTTTTTTTTACTGTGTCAATAGGCGTCGACCCAATGTAGATAGTCTCCGATGTGGCGTCTCCGCTAAAGGAACACTTCAAGTACTCGGTTTTGCTCCTGCTAACCCTCAGGCCGTACCGTTCCAGGGATTGTGTGCACGTATTCAAGAGGTCCTACATATGTCGCGAGTTGTCAGTGGCCAGAACGATGTCGTCAGCTTAAAGAATAGTCCACGGCAGTGGGGACGGTATAGCTCCGGATAATCCATCACCAGGTTAAACAAAAGCGGACTCAGAGCAGAACCCTGATGGACGCTCACTTTGACTTCGAATGCTTTACTAAGCCCCGCTAGGCTTCGAACCCTTGTGTTAGCCCCGTTGTACATATCCCTGCCACTGAGATATAAATAAAAAAAAACCATAAAGCTTTGACCGACTCGGGAATCGAACCTAGGAACTAATTAATGTTCAGCAGTAGAGTTTGCGATCACTATACAAACGTGGCACCTCTACCTCTTTTTAACCGAATTCGCAAAAAAGGAGGAGGTTATTAACCGACTTCGCAAAAAAGGAGGAGGTTATCAATTCGACTGTTTTTTTTTTTATGTTTGTTACCTCAGGACTTTTTATTAGGTGAACCGATTTTGATGATTCTTTTTTTATTTGAACGCTGGTGCTTGTCATGTGGTCCCATTTCATGAGAACGAAAAAGATCTGATGAAAAGATCTGATGAAGAACTTCGGAGATATACATCAGAAATCTTCAATAATTGACGGCAAATCACTCGGGATAGCTGCAATCGCACGTCTGTTTATTGTTTACATCATTTCATAACATAAAATCACACTGGTATGCTCTAAAGGAGTACCTACGTAGGTGTGAACAGTTCACCCTGGTATACTCTCATTCCACAGGTTTGTTTAAGTTTCATGTTATTGGGTTAATCTATTCTGCCTTCACTTTGGGCTTTAAAGTTAGCTAGCCTATAGAACTGGTTCATTATGTACCACAACTAAAAAGTGAAAAATAAAAAACTTTTTACAAAAATTATAACCGACTTCCGAACAAAAACACTGCAAAGTGAAAAATAACTTCAATTTCGGAAGTCGGTGTCAAAAACCGAAGAAATGAAAACAGGAACACCGACTTCCGAAATTGAAGTTATTTTTCACTTTGTAGTGTTTTTGTTCGGAAGTCGGTTATAATTTTTGTAAAAAGTTTTATTATTTGTTATTATATGTAGGATATGCAATATTGATGTTATAAGAACTAAATTCACTTAAACTATACTTGCAATAACTCTGTAAGTCGTAAATCTCTCATAAAGTTGAGGCGGGTTCATAAGTTGCGCGCACACCACACTAAAATAGTTACGAGCGGTACACGTGTCGCAGCGACAGTGTGTGCAGCAGTGCCTTACCTTACTAACAGTGCAATTTAATAGCTTTTATTTGTTTGAATATATTTGTTAACGATTTTATAGTTGGCGATCGTTAGTTGCGAGATTCGTAGTTGGTCGCCGAAGTCATTGAATAGTTGTAGTTTCTGCGAAATAGCAAAACTTTGGGAAGTTCAAAGTTAATTATAAATGTTCATACAATACAGGTGCCATTCTTGGTATTTCAACTCTACATGGGTGTTTTGAATATTTTGTGGCGATATTTTCAGGAAATCCTTAACGAGGTATTTTAAGACCTTCAAATAAAAGTTGCTTATTATGAAATTAAATGTGTACGAGGTTACAGGTTATCTCGTTTATCATAACGACTGGTGGTCCTGTTCCATGGGGCAATCTTTAGCGTGGACAAAATCAAATTTGTTAATTTATATTCCTATTCATAGTTATTGCATTTTAATTTTTTTTGAATTTGACTCACACACTGTTCCGTTGGTGTTGAATTAGGTATTTTACCTATGTTTGCAATATTTGTAAGTATGTGAGAACCATGTTCCTATTTATCACATTAATAAATTTACCTGTTAATGCTTTTAATACTTTATACCTGTACGTAGTATAGTGTATAGTGCTATTTTGGGTGCATCGTCCTCACATACATGAATTTATTAATGTATGTACTTATGTAAATATTGTAAAACACTTTTTTTTTTAAAAGAGTAAGTATGGAGTTTCTTGTGCATTCTTCTCCATAACAAGCTACTTTTGCGAATGCACGGTAGAATCAATTTTTATTTTATGATTTGTTACTTTTAATTCTGACGTTCAAAAGTGCCGCTTTTTGGCCCAGTTGAATAAATATATTTGACTTTGACTTTGACTTTATATTTCTCTTGACCCCGTGCAGACAGATAATCTTAATTTTTTTACTTGTGATGGGTTTGCTCTTGATTCTAGTCTAGTTCATAAGTGACACAGACAGAGACGACGATGTCGTCTCTGCAAGTTTTTTCTTCATCAGAGACAATTGTGGGTAAAAGTGCGTAAGTTTGTATGAACTTCTCGGGCACCCCATCGTGCACCTTTTGACGAAAGTTGTGTGCAATGAGTGCCATTATTATTGTATCGTTTTCAATAAAATTATTAGTAATGGTTATTAGTAAACCGTCATTTTCGTGGATGGGATTTTGTAAATAGATAAAATAAAGATTAAATGGTTTCTGTATAATAGGATAATTTAATTTGATGTGGCACACATTTATCTTGATAATCATATCTTGATTATGAACTGCTCGTCATTTTGTCAGAGCCTACGCTCTGACAAAATATGACGAGCCTATGCTCTGACGAGCAGTTCATTTTTGATAAGTATTTTATAGGTAAAGGATACCAAAATTATTGATTTTCGAAATTGTTTACTAATATTCTTGAAAAAAAAACTTATTTAAACACACTTCATGAGAATGAGGCTCCATTTTTCTAAACAATGCAAAAAAATACCTCCTTTTCATTCACGTCTCAGCACGAAAATCAATAAAGCAAGCCATCCATCACAGACGTGTACGGACTGTACGCAAATACCGTCCCTGTAGCATCCGCTACGCATGCAAACGCCACGGGGTCTACGCCTCATATACTAGGCATAGCATGCGACTTCACTCGCGGGCAACGTGTAGCTGTCGACGTCTCTTACACATACATCAAGGTTAAGGTTTAATTTATATTAACATCAAGATCCTTTCTCGGGGGAATTTTACAATTTGTTAACTATCGTAATCTTACCGCTTGTCAATCACCGCCAGCAACAATCTTCCGAATGGTCATAAAATGCCTGAGCATGATACTTTTACGTAAGCCAAGTAATTTTATGGATTTAGTAGGTACCCACATGGATACCTTTACTTGTTACCTTTTCTTGGACATTTAAGAAATGGTAAGAAACCTACAGACCGAGCTTAATACACATTTATAATAATTTTAGTATGGCTTTCATTCGGGAACCAGACTACTTGGCTTCTATCACAAGAACTGTTTGCGGAAAGATATTCGCTCACAGAATTAATATTTTCACATATAGACAGTTACATACTATTCACATTGCAATAGACAAGGCCCATGCTAGGTCTACATTGAGTAGCGCAGAGCACGCGCAACCAACCGCGTGCCTGTGCGCTCACCGGCACGAATAATAAGTTGTTCAGGCTCCGCAGATGATGGTATGGAGAGCATTCTATTAAAGGAAAATTCATTATTTTGGCGATAGTACAATGGCCAGGCATTAAACGCTAGCAAAAGGCTACTTGATTAAAGAATGTCTGGGAATGTTGCATAGTGCTTTCCATTGCTAGAAGCATTATTTATTTTGAAGCGTCATTCTTTCCCTTGGACACGGGGTCTCAGCGCTAAGAAAGAAAATTTGGTTCAAATAAATACCACTAGATGGCAAATCGACTACCGTTACATCGAGGTGTTAAAGTGTTTGTACAAAAACGCCACCATGTCAGTTCGACTTCAGGATCAGACCTCGAAACCTATCCTTCTGCAGTGAGGTGTGAGACAGGGAGACGTCATTTCTGAAGTTTTATCGACTGGAGAGGGCTAGGCATCAACGTCAATGGCGAGTACATCACTCACCTTCGGTTTGCCGACGACATAGTTGTCATGGCTGTGACCATGGAGGACCTCAGAATAATGCTCGATGACCTCAGTAGATCTTCCGAAAGAGTGGGTCTTAGGATGAACATGTACAAAACCAAGGTGATGTTGAATGCCCATGTTACACCCACTACTCCTATCAAAGTTGGAGACTCTACACTCGAAGTTGTGGCCAACTATGTCTACTTAGGACAAACGATCCAGTTGGGCAGGGCCAACATCGAGAAAGAGGTCCCGTCGTATCCGACTTGGCTGGGCAGCGTTCGGAAAGTTGCGCGGTATCTTCTTGTTCAACTTTCCACAGTGTCTCAAGACGAAAGTCTATGAACAGTGTGTGTTGCCAGTGATGACCTATGGCTCTAAGACGTGGTCGCTCACAAAGGGTCTCATCAGAAAGCTTACAGTCACCCAAACGGCAATGGAGAGGGCTATGCTTTGAGTATCCTTGCGTGATCGAATCAGAAATGTAGAGATACGCAAGGGAACCAAGGTTACCGACCTAGCCCGAAGAATTGCCAAACTTAATTGGCAGTGGGCAGGGCACATTGCTTGCGGATGGCCGTTGGGGCAGAAAAGTTGAGTTGGAGTGGCGATCGCGAACCAGAAGACGTTGCGTTGGAAGGTCTCCCACCAGGTGCACCGATGACCTGGTGAAGGTTCCCGCTGGACGTGGGACGCACGGGACCGATCAATGTGACGTCGCTTGGGGTAGGCCTATGTCCAGCAGTGGACGTCTGTCGGCTGAAATGATGATGATGATGATGAGATGGCGCGATATGCACTGATATGATATGATATGATATAGAATTGTGTGTAAAATTTACATTTTCTGGAATTGAACATAAATATTGTATAAACCAAGGTTGTATCTTGTTTAATCAACTCTCCTAATCACAATATTATAGAATTTTGGGCTCTAGTTTATTACCAATATATACATTTACGTAGTTTAAAATACTTAATTAACAATAACTATATATACACTCAAATAAAAATAAAACTACGAACGCGTATAAAAGGGCAGGGGTCATAGGGCGTCAAACAATTCATCCACGTCGCTGTCAACGTGAAAAGTGCCCAGAACGCTGGCAGCAATGCCAACGTGGCAATGCTTCCAGCGTTCTGGGCACTTTTCTGTGCTGTGGATGGCAATGCTGATTCTCTGGCCAATAAAAAGCCCAGTCCTCTGGTCACGTCGACTAACCGCTTGCTTACATCTCGAAATACTCGATGAGCACTCGGACCCCATGGACCCAATTTTTCAACTCCAAACGGCTCAAATATATAGTTTCCAATAAGGTTGTTGTATTTGGGCTCTTAATTCACATTTCGAAGATTATTTGAAAAGATCATTTAAAATTTATGCCAACTGATGGCGCGGTTTTAAACGTCTGGGGCATTTTCCTCGATTGTTTAAATTTGTATTAATGCAATGAAACTGTAAAAACGTGCATAAAAGTAGTATAAAACAAATCGTCACTGTATTTATAGAAAAAACTTTTCACGAACCGAGTAAATCTTTTACATGCAAGTCGCTGCTAACACAATCTATCTGTCGCCATGGAACGGAACCGAACGCGATCGTTGTACAAAAAATAATCACTTTAATCAGACAAAAAACGCTAGTTACGTCGGCACGGTTTCTTTGTATGGGATGAGGCAAACTAGTATCATATTATCTGTGCCTTAGATTACTCAAATTAATTTAAACAAATCAATCTTAAGCTATGCAGTAGATTAGATATGGAGCCATGTAAGGTTATATCAGACCAATATTGGGGAATTCACAATCACAAAACAGATCTACCCACGAGTACGCCTGTCTTTCTGTGACGATCACACACGTAACAGCCATAGGACAGCCTTATTCAAGCCACTACTACTTTTCCATATCTTACCATCAAGACAATTCCTTGCATCATTACCTGTACAGGCCTAATGACATAACCTCCTTCTTGCTTTACCATCGCCGTCGTGAGAACTTGTGACGTCTCCTCACAGACAAAGATCATATCAGCGAACGTGCCCACAATACCACGCCACTGTAATTATATGGCCATGGACTTAACGATGTTATCGACGTTTGTTTGGGCTTTTAATGGTTTTTAGAGGCCTGTGGTAAACTGTTCTGTGTGATGTGTGGGACTGGGGGCGTGGTGTTATACCGGCTGGTGGTGTTTAAAAGATTTGAATATAATTTAGGCAGGTTAGTTGGTAAAATCATGCTGGTTTAGTTTAGGCTCAAAATCTTCATCAAAAGAAACGGCAAGGCCTATGTTTCTAAACTAATAATATAAAGATTTAACATGCTCGTAAACGGAAATCTTTAAAACTGCTTGTTTTTCTTTTTGAGTCCATGAAAATCTCTAGATTCGTTGCGACCAGCAGGCGGACACGCCAATCGAATAGAACCCTAAAGTGCAGGTGTATTGGCTCTTGGGGCACACCAGCATGTGTGTCATATTCTGAATAGGAGCACTTGTGAAAGTACTGATTCAACTTCAGAACGCTGAACGCTATTAGTGAGTGTCATAGCCAATTTTTGATCCCAGAAAACTAAACACGGTAACAGTCAGATAGGAAATGGGAGCGATGCCGTGGGGAAAAGAAAGGTAGTTATTTTATGTTTTGAAAAGCATCTTCAGGAACCAAAGCTTGCCTGAATCCAACAAAGGTAAGTGATAATGCCTAGCTCTGCTCTATGTGTGGGATATTAATACGACTGACATTAATTTACAAATGATGATCTTTCCGTGCTCATAAACTTCGTAAAATATTAAACTAATGTATGATTTTAGTATCAATTACGTGTGTTATTGGCACGATCTTCTCATAAAACTTGGTGGTCACGTCGGTTTTGACGTCGAAACATCACATCGGTTAATTACCCGGTTTCCCGTGCGAAATTACAATAAATAATAATATCATTAATAACGGAGATATTATAATCCCATAACTGCTTAAGTATTTCCTGTTTATTATTTTTAATTAAATAAAATAGCTCTCAAAATCACATAAACTAGATTAGAGTCTTCCTTGCAAGGAAACTCATTCAATTTCGTTTCATTTCATTTCCTTTTCCGAAAGATCCTGTTTTAATTTCCAAAGATGGATCCTATTGAACGATGCTTTACGACTTACCTTTTAGAGAGTATTGCGTTAAACTAAAATTACGAGTACATGCACAAACAAACAAACCATGTTTCATTGTCCAATTATTATATCATATTTTTTTTATTTTTTGACGTTGGCAGCAATGTGGATTTTTTGACGCCCTATGACCTCTGCCCTTTTTATACACCTTTGTAGTTTATTTTTTATTTAAATTTAAGTGAAATTACGAGTACATGCACAAACAAACAAACCATGTTTCATTGTCCAATTATTATATCATATTTTTTTTATTTTTTGACGTTGTCAGCAATGTGGGCGATTTTTTTTTGACGCCCAATGACCCCTGTCCTTTTTATACGCCTTTGTAGTTTATTTTTATTTAATTGTATATATAGGTAGTTATTGTTAATTAAATATATTATAATATGTAAATTTATACATTGGTAAAAAACTTGTTTTATTATCCTAAGAGAACATTCTACCGGGAAATAAAGTATTCTATGTCCTAATACAGGACTTGCTCTACCTATGTGCCAAGTTTCATCCAAATCCGTCCAGCCATTAAAACGCGAAAAAGTTAACAGACAGGCAGAATTAATTTCACATTTATAATATAAATTGGAATGGATTAGTAGAACATCACCGACCCATGAGTTATAGAACCTGCCATCAAATATACACACATTGTACACATTCCCCACTTCCCCAAAAGGGCTTGCTAGTAACCCGCATAGCTCTCCGCTAGTCTTGCCTGCTCGGATACTTGCACGTACTGCTGTCACGAGCCTCACCTCACGTCTGCAACACCACTTTTTGTGCAAGCGTGATAATATGGGCCTTGTCACTTGCCTACATCTGTTAGGAAAAATACTACACTGCATTTTGAACTGTAACTTCAGCTTTTCAAGGTCTAATTTAGGTTGTCTAGTATACCTAGTGTTAAAATGTGTTGTTCCCAGTTGGGCCCTGATGGTCTGATAATAAGGTTTGGTTGAAGATCAGGAGTTATATCACACTTTTCATAGTAACAACTGATAATTCCATGGAATTCAAGGTGTTTGTAGAGTTTGCAATTTTACGTGCAAACTTTACAATAGATCGTGCTAGGTTAAAGTTTACTTTGCTTCAAGTTTACTTTACTTTTTGCAATGAGGAATAATAATGTCAATTTTGTTTTTGATCGGTTTTGCTGAGGTGTACGTTTTTACTTGACTCCGACAAAGTCAAATTGTTATAGAATATAGGTAGTTACATATTCAGAGTTACAAATCCTAAAAGATCAATTGTTCGTCGAAGTTCTAAAGAATTGATTTAACCAACTTTAGGTAGACTTAAGTTTTCGCAAAATCACATAAACTGTTCCCAGAAAACAGTTTATTTATGACTGCGCTACAAATTATGAACCTGAATTAATAGCAAAAGGTATCTATTGATTTAAATAATCAGAGGCACTTTATCTTCCTCAACATAAATCTTCTGCTATACGAACGCCACCGAAATAAAGAAGCTCTACAAGTCAAACACTCCTAAATCTTCTCAAGAACTTGAATAATTAGTAGTTCACATTAAAATTATACACATAAATCACTGATAATAAACTCATCACGATAACTTCCTTTACATAACACGACATTACTTACATATGTGAATAATTCTCACTCCAATATGTAACAAGGAACATCTGTATCTGTGTCTAAATTACCACTATGTATCACTAGCCCTCGTAACTCTGACAGACGGTGTGCGAGTACTCTAATGTGTGGAACATTCATCTCATCAAAACGACATTAGATTCTATTAATACACTCTAAGTTTGTGTTTCTAAATACTTAAACTATCTTATTTTAAAGTAGTAAAGAATAAATTACTTGAACTAAAACAGGGAAACTAAGAACAAACTCAATATTGCTGTAAAAACTTTTAGAAACGCTAATAAAATGTTAGAAAACCATGCTGTTTGTCGGTAAAGTTAAGTTTGTACGTTTTAAGTAAACTGATAACGTAACCGAAACATTCTTATCTCTATTGCCAACTAAATAAGGTAAGTTTTAGCTTGTAACTTATCTTCCACAGAAAAATGTATCAGTCGACTTAAGATTAATATCCAGTCTTGGTTTTAATTCGTTAACGCTCATTAGGGAGTCCATTAAACCAACGTCGATACGGATTTAATTATTATTTAAAATAATTTACTAAAGAATATCAATTAATCGAAAAGAGATAATGTTGCTTCTTAGTTAAGTAAAATAAATCATATCTTACATGATTATTTATTAACTCCTTGGCTTTGAAAGCTCTGGTTCCAATTATTTTAACTTGTATAATATTATGTCATCGACACACTGCAGGAACATGAATCTAGGTGTAGATATTTAAATCCCAAAAGTTAAGGTTACCGTGGGCTACATGGCTCACCCTCATGTAGACAAAACGGTTATGTGCCTTATCGGAACTAGACTTATCCCCCAGGCCACTTAAGATTGAGGCACATTGGGCGCTCTCTTCGGTCGATAACATTGATTGCCCAAGCGAATGGTTGCAATTTTATATTAGATAAATACAGTAGAAATACTGTATTGAATCGTAAGGGCGTTTACTAATTAACTCGTAAAATTATTTTTACGAAAATTATAAAAACGGATCCGAATTTATCCATACAAATAATCACGAATACGAGTGAGTGCACAAACGTCCTAATCAAACATTTTAATTAGATAATGGTTTGTACAACCTGAAGTGATTATTTCCTTGCAACTTGCTACGATACCTCTACTTCATTACATTGTTCCTAATTAGTTATATAACAACCGTCGTTCTCATTTAGCAGCCTCTTCGTTTTTAAAACCTGAAGTTATGAAGCATGTAATACACTATTAATAAAGCGTTTATGAGCGGCGAGTATTCCTTACGTGTCAAGTTATTAAGTGCCTCGTTCACTATAGTTAAGCAGAGCAATAAAGTGAGAGAGTTCACAGATTCTTCTAGCACAGAGAACAATTAAAATGGTACAATGATGTTCGACTTTGGACCACAGACTATAAATACAAGCTTATTTTATATCCTGAACCAGAATAGATTTTGAAGAATAGAGTTGAAGATATCGTTGAAAGAATTTCCGTAATCGAATCAGTGCTTTCATAGATTACATACCTCTTTATCATATTAGACTTAATGATGCGATTGATTTTATTTATGTGGTATTGGAGTAGGAATCCATCTTCATTCGTTTCAGTTATAGGGAACTAAGTTTTGACAGGTGATGGTTCAGTTATACCTACGAGACATATAAACTGGAAATGATAGTAGTAAACTAATAAATGAGACTATTCGTAATATCGGCAATAATAGTTAACTATTAGCCCATTAGGTACCTTTTATGTGTGGATTACGTCCGGTTAAGTGTTAATTTTTGGCGTACGGTTGGCGCAGTGGTTGAGCGATTGACTGCTGCGCTGCGTGTTGCGGGTTGGATTGCCGCACGGAACAAATATTTGTATGACCTACACATAGTTGTTCCGGCTCTGGGTGTTTTGTAAACGCACCCACAATACAGGAAGAAATTCTTAGTGTGGGCAAAGTTATAAAAAAAACTGTTTACGGAAAATAATACTAAGCTATTTCTCAAGAACTACATTATCTAGCTCATTTCAATACTTAAATGAAAATCATGATCAAGTCTTGAAGAAAATTTTACTACAAGTTATTATTAAGTTCAGTCTCTGAAACCGGCAACCTTTTGCAGAAACCAATCATACCAACTTACATTTGAGGCTCTAATTACTAAAACTTCAATTAATTATACCTACCACATTAATATACATTTAGCCGACTCGATCTTGAACCTTGTCACATCAAAAATAAGGGTGAAGTGTGGTGAATGTAATGGTTTGTAAAAGATCGCTATCGATGGAGTCATCTGGTCGTCATGGCAACGGTAACACGAGTTCTGAATTCGAAGTTTGGAATTCGAAACGTGCTCTGAACGGTATACGCAACTGAAAGATTTTGATAGTTAACACTTTTACAAAAAAAATAAAGTAATGGTGTATTAGGACTTACCCTAATACAATGAGAACGTATGGCGAAATCGAAAAGCGCCCTCTGTCGGCACGACCACGCGTTCGTGTTTGCCATATAATAGAACGCGGCGGTCGCGCGAACGCGCGATGTTCGCGTTGTATTAGGATAACGCCTAAGAAACCTACCTGATGGCACGATAGCGTAATAGTGATTTCTAAGAAAATTTAAAGTACAAAACGGTCGAATTGCATCGCATAATATTGCTCCCATGTAAACGTACTTGCAAATTTGCTTTACAAAAATTATTTATCGGTGTCATATAATCATATTATTATAAATACTACTCGTACTAAGAACCAAAAGCAAAGTACATAGGAAAAAAAGTCACAAATCTGAATTTAATGTAGATACTGTTTTTACTAGTAATTACTAAACTCCTATGTTAGTTGATCACAGCAAACCCATGGATACTGCAATCGCTATCTTACGAGTAGCATTAACTGAAGTCATTTACAATTAAACAAGACCTCTATAAACATCGTATGCTTTTAATGGATGATTAAGTAAATAATTTTGCTGATTATTCGTTATAAGTTGCACTCACAAATTTATTTTCTACACGAATAAGGAAACAAAATGGTTCTTAGCCGGACATACGTAGCATTTATTCATTATTTTTTTTGCTTTTACAACGCTTTTACACAAAGCTTTTACAACAACAACAAAAAAATAGCAAGTATCAAGACTGTTTTACGCGTCTTTCCAAACTGGGTGCGTTCAAAGTGTGGAACAAGGAACAAGTCACGTCTGCGGGTTTCAATATGTCCGCCTGCCATGAAGACGAGCGACAGTCGGAGGCAGGAGGCACCTAAATTACCAGAACAGCATGTTCTACACGTGTCACTGCGCTTTTAGGAAATGGTTGAATTAAATATCTATAAGCAAACGAAATTGATTTTTCGGCGTTTGGCTTATCTGTGGTGGTCCTCAGAAACTCTGAAATGATTCGAGTTTCAATGAAACGTCATTTCCTAATGTTGTATTAGTTAATACGTTACATGACTAAGAAAGGAGTTTATATATGTTTACAAATAAGCTTTTTATATTAAAAATTGAATTTTCACGACAATCAAACTTGTGTGCAAAATGCAAGCTGATTCGAACACCGAGAAGTGGGTAAAATTTAACTTGCAAGCTTTGACTACACACACGACACCGAGACGATTGGGAAACTAAATACAAGCTTGTCCAAAAAAGCACCTGCTTTTTAAAATCGGTTGGAAAATAGTAATGCGTGAAGCAATAATTTCATGGTAGCTGTTAAGTGACCATAAGGAGCAAATATTCATCTCATCTCGTTTATTAGGAAAGTAAATATAATAAAACATTATAACCCAAAAGACCACAAAGATAATTGAACCAAAAAGGCCACGGAATACAATTTATTTACTGAGAATTTTACTGATCACACTGGAACAAATTACAAATATATTTAAAATGTAGTTGTAAAGTTCCTTAATTACGAATATTTCTTATAAAAAACTGGAATACTCAAGTAATGTCCATTGTAATATCATATTTATTGTTATGTCTTTTTGAATAATCACATAAAAGTCATTGTAAACGTGCGTTTTAATGTTTTTAATTTATAATTTTGTGTTATTACCTACTCGCTTTACGTTATTTAAAACTCCTGAGTTATTGTAATAGTTGTACCAATATGCATTACACTGGTACAAGTGGGCATGGTGCTACAGGTAATAATGTGTTAAGAAAAAATAATGATATGGGGCGTTTTAACATATTTCTTAAAGATGGGAAATATTTCTTGTAAAAGATGCGACGGTCGCTAGATAGCGTAACTGAATTAGTGTTATTATCCAATAAATACTGTTCTTATAATCCCTAAATGGATTTTTATAAAACTTATGTAGACACTTAAAACGCTTTAATAGTCCCACTGCTGGGATACATGCCTTTTATACGTGAGGGAGTAAGCGTAATCTACCACACGGACACGGTGCGGATTGGTATACATTTTACCTTATCTCGAAATATTTATGTGACCCATTCCCCCTAGATTTTACATGAAATACACTGCTTCACCTTTTAGTTTTTTTCTGTAAAATTACCCCTATTTTGATAACGGTATCGATCCTGGGAATGTGCGTGCTTCCCACGGATCAATTAACAAAATCGTTTTATATTGCTGTAGATATGATAGTTCAAGTTTTTGGGTTCGGAGTAATTATTTTATACTGGTTGTATACGGTATCGACTGGTGTACGAAATTTGTAACGAATTGTTATAACAGTTAAATAAAAGCTTTATTGGCTCAATTGTTATGTTTATTGTGCTTGTTGGCGAAACAAGTAAATTTTCGTTTATTGTTTAATCGTTTTGTGGTTGTTAAGTAACTGTTTATTTAATTTAAAATCTTGTTTGCAGCCAACCGACATTAAAAATCATTTACAAAGTTCAATGATGTTTCTCTATTATAATATCTATACTTTATTACCTACTAGCTTTTACCCGCGGCTTCGCTCGCAGTGAAGCCATTTTTTTTTTTTTTATTAAAAAGGTATCCTATGTTACTTCTAATACCTCCAAGAATATTTGTACAAAGTTTCATGATGATCGGTTCAGTAGTTTTTGCGTGAAAGCGTAACAAACAAACTTACATTCACATTTATAATATACTAGCTTTTACCCGCGGCTTCGCTCGCAGAGAAGCCATTTTTTTTTTTTTTTTGTAATAAGTATCCTATGTTACTTCTAATACCTCCAAGAATATATGTACAAAGTTTCATGATGACCGGTTCAGTAGTTTTTGCGTGAAAGCGTAACAAACAAACTTACATTCATATTTATTATATTAGTATGATGATTACCTATTACCTATAATTTACTCGTGGGCACGAGTAAATTAATAGGTAGGTTACGCTGATGAGTTCTGGGTTCTTGATTTTTTTGATGTCTTAATGATTTTTCCCTCTCCTCTTTATATAGATACGTGCTTGTAGATCATTGCTATTATCAGTTTGTGTACACGTTATTTATTAGTCCATAACATTACTTGCAGGTACATCCTGTTGTAAATAATAAAATTCTACTCAAACTAATATTGGACAAAAATGCAAAGAATTCTAAATATTGCACTAAGTTTTATGTTTGAAGTAATATTCCGAAATATGATTACAAGATGCAGACGATTTAGATCGTGGCGACGGAAATTAAAGCAAATATAATTAGAAAGATATTTGCTTCGGTATACTCGTGTTAAATATTATATTGAATACCTCCCACCTCAAAATGTTCTATTAGCCAAGTTATTCATCAAAATTAGCCATTTATAGGTGACATACCTATAATTATTTTTATAAAATATACCCAACGTAGGCGAGACTTTATGAGCATAAATTAAAAACAAGTTATAAGTATGACAATAACATCACCAAGTCCAGAAGGCTTCAGGTCCACGACAGCATCTCCCACGCGGTAGTGGCGGTGTCCAGACATACAGTTAGTTGCGTCTATTACACCGACGACGCCGATGACGCCACAGGCCGCTTTGCTAAGAGGGCGATGGATGCGCCAACTAAAACGGTCGTCAACTACAATCTTAAGACGGCCATGCAGCATCGAGACGTAGTCGTCATAGAGGCCTTGCTCACGCTAGTGAAGTCCCTGGTCAGCAGACATCACCAAAACGCCACCTAACAAATTCTATCCAACAACTCTAACCCAAACACCTCCCCAAACCCAAACCATCATCCTGTCTAAATCCTGTAATGAAAATATACATGTAAAGCTGCATGGTGGAACGAGTCAGTCATACTCAGCTTAACGTCCTAACGACGGGGTTCTAAAACGGGGACCGTCGGCCGGGACTGATCTGCTCGCACTGCCATGCATCTCCCCCGAAAGTGTACAAATAGAAATAAGTAGACAAAATAGTAAATAACATAGTACATATATACAATAGCATTGTATCAATAGAAACCAGTAAACAAAATAGTTAATAATATAAAGATAAGTAGAAAATAGAAATGTAAAATTGTAATGCCAGAGTGTGAAAAAAAAAAAAAAAAAAAAAAAAAAAAAAAAAAAAAAAACCATAGTATTTAATGAAAGATGAACTCACGTAGACTTAAGTTAGTTAAGTAAGACTAGAAATAATGTCCGACGTAGGAGTCCAATAACTGTAATATTATGAAAATTTATTAAACAAATTAATACTGTAAAAAAGGGCGCGGACGTCTATGTCCGCGGTAGAATATAAGAATAAAAAAAAAAAAAAAAAAGTATGACAATAAAACCTCGTTGGAAATTAATTAATTTGCCGTTTTGGCGAGTAGATGACACTTGACGGTAATGAAGTGGCCATCTTTCATTATGTTTATACTTTATTAGAATCTGCGCCCGCGCACCCCGCGGCGAATGAGTTATTAAATTAATAAAGTACATGCCATTGTTTATTATTATGCAATAGGACGCATAAATTACACAAAGTTTTAAAATTATAAAAATCTAGTTAAGGGGTCTGTGGTGTCTGGTCAGATATTTTTTTTTAATAAACCTAATGCCATGTTGTCTTTTGGTTTGTATTTTTTAGAAAGAAAATTAATGACATTTAACTAATCTATGTGGCCTCATATTAACATTCAAATGTTGGATTAACAAGTTTATTGACAACGTAACGTAATATCCAGCCCGTCATCATAATGTGGGATCATTATTAAATTTTACGATCATTTCCTATTAAACATTTGAGAATAGACCATTGAGTTAGCCGCTCATATCTATGTTAATGTTTAAGATTAGGAATGATTAACATAGCCGTGTTATCATATCATTTTCTTGATTTATAAACTATTATTATGATAGTTAGGGTGGTTTTCGAGTGAGTTTAGCAGCCAAATAGAGCCTTGATGTGTATTTTGTACAGTTTTTAATAGTCTTGTTGATACCAAGGCCCTTTTTCTTGTGATAAGGTAAACGAAGCAAAAGGAGTATGTAAGCATCGTAGTAGGTGGCGGTCTGTAGTTCCTGCCTACCCCCATGGGAACATTGCGTGAATTTATGTATGTATGTGCATGTACTATGCATATTTGCAACCTCGTCATGAATCCCTGCCAACTGGAAAGTTCAACATTAAACTTAACTTCTGACTTTCTAGTTTAGGAGTTTTCTTTCAAAGTACTCATCAACTATTTATTCTTATTTTTTATTGTACACAAAATATAAACACATACAAATACAATAGGACAGTTTATGTACAAAGGCGAGCTTAACACATAGTTGGGTTCTCTAACAACAAACCTCAGTTGTGTAGAGAAATATGCGGATAGTACACTCATGTGCACAACAAAAGCTTATTAAAATCACTTAACAATTTTAAATTCTTATTCATTTTCATTGCAAGTTGTTCGGTACGGAAAATGTCTTATTACCCTCACAATTACGTTTTAGCCTCACATTCGTCTCAATAGGTACCTAAAGAAACCGTCTGTCGTAAAACGATCCATCTTATCAGCGGTCCATCTGCCCCGCTCCGCCTCTTGCGTGTAGATGCTCGACAGATATGGAGGCTAGGAGAGAGGGGGTCATCGGGACATCTCGGTGTTTACCGAGACGCACGGTTTGATAGCCACCGAGATTTGCCGAGGTTTAGATAAGTGGGTTCACGATTGTCGCTTGTTTTAGTATTTTGATGCTTTGAGAGGGATGCAAGGGTTTGTATTTAGTCAAGTTTAAGGTCTAAAAGAACTATTAGGACGTCTATCGTTTTTTTTTTTCATGTTTATATATTTTTTTTGACATTGAGAATCCCTGCATAATATATAATCTGCACCAATGACGATGCACTAACTCAACGTCATTTGGCAGTCTGTACAAAGAAAAATGATATTAATAGAGCAAAAAGGCTTGAGATTTTTTCAATAAACTTGCTTTAACACAATTTGCGTTTTGAAAAATTGCGTCCCATTCATTTACAAAGAGATCACAACATTATGGTTCTTTGCACCTAAGGACTTAATTTTTCACTGTTTCCTCATCTAATTATTGACAAAGGTCTCCTAATTCATCAGCCCTTCGTTCCGTGCTTGTGGGCGTGCCACCGGTGCTACAGCGAGTGTGCCCGTACTTCGGCACGCGCCTGTCAGTGTGAGATGGATGGCGTGGGCACAGGGGCTGGTAATTGTTTACAGGCCACGGGGGATTGCCCCGAAAAGAACTGATGAAAAACGCACACAAAACAACTGACGACGTGTTGTGTCTAAAACTAAAATTACGATTTCATTTTAAACCTAAACAATCCAACTGAAATTATGTTTGAGCTTTTGTCTATAGTTTTATTAATTTTATTAATTATATATAAATAATAACAAATATAATAACTGTAGCTGGGACTCGAATTCATAATCTCCAATAAATTTTGGGTCTTCAAAATACCGTGAGAAAGTTTAAAAAATACACGTAATGCAATACAGCTAAGGAGTGAATTCCCTGCTAGCGTCTGTGTTTCCCGATAGCTACAATCTAGGGGTCTTTAAGTCAAGAGTGAATAGGTTACTTCTAGGCAAGCGTGCTCCACCGTCGGCCACATCATCGCTTACCATCAGGTGAGATAGTGGTCAAGCGCGAGCCTATAACAAATAAAAAAAAAAACAATGTTGCTCATCCTGCATTAAGAATAACGTGATTATAACCAAAGTGTTGCTCTGACCTCTAAAGATAATTTATACAAAATTTTAACACAATCTGTTCAGTAGGTTTGGCAACAATTGAATGCATTGCAGCAGACAAACAAAAATTCTAAAAAGAAAATTCCTTGTGTCCTTCATTTTACCTAGCTTCAACTTTTTTTTTTAAATATTCAATGTACGGTTTTGGCGTCTCTATGATTTTATTATATGTATAGATTTGCAAACAATACGGGTTAAGACGTAAAACAAAGCCGGAAAAGTTCGTTTTCATTCGTCATACTTCGGCGGGCTTATTACGTAAGGAACAGCAAGCAGCAATAATTGTGCAATTACTGCGCTATAAATTTAATGAACTGGCTACTGAGGCTTTTAAATCAAGTGTTATTTTTGACAGTCACTTTCAACAGAAGCTATCCAATGATTTATTATACCTATCCAATGATTTATAAAATTGATCTTTTCATTAAGTAACCGACTCATGAAAATGCAACGTTTCGTGGACGATGTATTTTTACAATAGTCAATTGATTACTATTTAGCACCAATATTCTGATAAATTAATATTTGCAGATGTAAATTATTTGTGTAACAGTAAATATGGCAGTGGATATTGGATGCTTTCATTTTATTTAAATACTAGCTGACCCCCGCGGCTTCACTCCCGTCAACTGGCAATCTACCTACCTATCACCCTAACTACCTAGCCTACCTACCCTACCCACCTACCTTGCCTACCTACCAACCTACTCACCTGCCCTACCGATCAACCTACCAATTTGTTAAACTATTTATTTGAATAAGAATAAGTACCTGGGCGACCGAGCTCTGCTCGGGTGAAAAAGGAGAAAACGACTTTTTTTTAAATGAAACCTAGCTAGATCAATTTATCACCCCCGAAATACCCTGCATACTAAATTTCATGAAAAGCGTTGCAGCCGTTTCCGAGATAATACTACAATACCAATGTAACCAACTTTTGTTTCTACCACGCTGAAGTGTAGCTTTATGTTTTTTAGTTTTAGTTTTATATCTGTACGTACTAACACTAGTTTTTTTAAGTAAATTATTACTAATCCTATGGACTGAAATAAAAGATTTTAATTTAATTTAATTTAATTACATTTAAGAACACAAAAGCTGCTATTGTGTATACTGCTATCTATGATAGATATATTCTCTCGGAGACTTTTTATAGTTAATAATGAGTTCTTTAATCATGTAGTACATAATTTTTATGTATCATCAATAGTTTTCTCAGCGCACGCCAAATAATGAATTTTATTTGCAAAATTTTGCTAATTGGGTTACATTATCGGTACAAACAAACACAAAAAAACAAACAACCAATCAACAAATCCTCTTTATAATATTGAATATCTTAATTAATAAAGAATTTAGTAATTAATTTAAAAATTTAATGATATTTTTTGAAAAATTGGTTTATTAAAATGCTAATGTGTAAAATTGATTATTTTTTTTTCGTAATAGTCGATTGTTGTAAGAAATCGAATCGATTACGTATTAGGACATCACTAAATGGACATCATCATCTCATATTTAAGCTGTGAAACGTAAAATAGATCGTTGAACACACTTTTTTTCATTTTACTTTAGACATTGGCAGAATAGTCGATATTGGTGATTGCCATATAAAAATAATAATATAATAGAAGATACTCATTGCGAAAATAACACATGCTAATGTGTTTGTAAGTATTTGGTAGTAAACATACCTAGCGCTCCAACCTTTTTGGCGATTTCTCTTCCAATTTACCGAGATCACGTCTGTTTCAATGATTCAACAAATTGTCCAGTTGCGTAGACATTTGAGATACAAAACTCCACCAATTTGTCATAACAATATTCACTAGGAATCAATTACTATGATAATTAAAGTGGCCTCAAAAAACACACGAAAAAATGCCGCCAAAAACCCAATAACATTTGTACCTACTCAGACATCAGCGAGCGATGGCCAACACCAAGGGAAAAAGTTATTGTAATTTGGCTGTCGCTCTGCTATCAAAAACCATGCTTAATACGAAATGATCGCGATCACCTTGCGATAAATGCACATTTTAGTTAGCAGAGTTTTATTGTTAGCAGAGCTGTCGTAAAATTATAATAGTGTGGCTATCGCTCATATATAATGCGGATTCGCGATTGAACAGCAATTATTTTGCAAAAATAAGCCTGCCGATTTTGTGACGTAAAGCGATAATCGCGCGATGATTGCACAATCTCTGCGCAATTATTGCTGATTGCTGTTTCATACGTAATAAGCCTGCCGGTTACTCGAATTCCGATGAAAGGTAAGAGTGGCGTGCGCACCACCAACTCCACCAACCACCAACTCTCAACTTAACTACTCTTCGTAATAATATAAAAACACCGATTTCTTTTTTTAGTGTTCCAGCCAGCCTACAATTGGTTTGGGGATAGATAAAATTAAAGTTGAGGAAACTTATTGTGATGATAACAATAATTAATGATTAAAATCAACTTTTTTGTTAATGATATGTTTTTTAAATGATAATATTCTGCATTAAAACTGCAGCATTTTATCGATATGATTTATTATACACGCCATCACTAGAAGCTACCGCACCGTAGGTACTCAATGAGGAATAAAGTCAAACTTAATTTTTCGTTGCCCTTTGTTTTTGTTTAATGATATTTTATTGTTACTTAATTCTAAACTTGCCAAACTTTTACGTTTGATGGCGAGAGGCGCTCTTTTACATCACGATGCACCACCTTAAGTACTTATATATTATACTGTTATGATTTAATCTTATACAATGTACATAGGTATTTAGTTCAGTTTGCTTAATTGTTCCTTTACTAATGTTTACTTTTTCTCTTAATAAATCTATCTTGTTGTTCCAAATACTTAGATGTTCTCTGCCCATCATAATTGGTTATCGGTGGTTGAACCAGTTTGTTCTCTCTAGTCCTACGTGTGTTGTACTTGTTTTTAACATTAACTTTATATAATTATCATTATAAAATATAAAAAAAAACACGTTAATATATTGATTGGTGCTCAAATGGATGCTTTGGAGCTCAATGCATGCTCAGTGGCCAAAAAATAGCTGCTCAAATGGGAATACTCCGTTTGATGGAGGTATATTGTTTTGTTTGGTTAGATTGATGTTAATTACACTTAAGATTACTAATGAAACGAATTCCATTCTTTTTCCTCAACAGCAAAAATAATAATAACTAATCTAATAAAGAATTAATTATCATAGCATATCATATCTTGAATACCTAAGAAGGAAGATAATAACCCATACACATTTATATGTAAAAACACACCCTTAAGGAACGGTCACCGCTACAAACAAATATCCAACTTATCCATATTCCGTGCCCACGCGTGGGATTACGGGAAAGTCTTCCAATATTACGTCTAACGTAATACCGAAACAAAAGGAGATCGTCGCAGATGACGCAAGGACGTGCTAGCCATACTGATTAAGAAGCCCCTTTTGTAGCCTCAACCACACGTAGGTACTGCAAAAACCACCCTTACTGTTACGGGATAAAGGTGCAAACTCTGCTTGTTACTAAGAAGGGTGGTTGCGTGTACCCTCAGATAAAGACGTCGCTTATAGCCGGATTAAGATGCGATCGCGGCTTTAAAGTCACCAGTGCCGGATATTGGGCCAGAGATTGTATCCAAGTCTTGTTAACATGCAGGTGGAGGCTGTAAAAATGTGATAAGCTTTATAACGCAGACGGTTAGGAAAGAGTGTAATGTGAAGCGATTTTGAATTAATTTATCGTTGGTTTCCTTGACACGAAAGAGCTTAATCCTAGCTGGCTTAGCTTTTTTTAAAGGTTAAACCCATATGCATCCAGAATCCAGATGCGCTAAAAATTACGTTGACTTTGCTTTGACCTACATAATACTCATTCCATATTAAGGATAACTACAAGATCTTACAAAACCGTAAATAATATACAGCAAAAATACCTACGGTGCTCGCAAAATGTTATAAAACAAAATAGCAAACAATTTAGAGATAGTATTAACTAGCTGTGCCCGCGGCTTCGCTCCCGTTAACTGCCTATCCTGCCTATCCTACTTACCTACGTAACTGGACGTGCCCTACTTACCTAGACCTACCTACCTTACTTACCTTTCTACCTACCTAGATCGAGCGTTCACTGCACAGAATACTATTTACTCTAGGGAGAAGAATATCGACTTCATACAAAAAAGTAAGGACAGATTTGCTGCGCGCCATCTAGTAGCACTCCAAAACACCACACCGAAACGAAAACATAAAAAAAAATCTTTTTTTCAATAAATTTCTACCGACTTCCAAATAAAAACATTACAAAGTAATAAATAACTTTCTTTTTGGAAGTCGGTGTCTTTGGTAGGTACCAATTTTTTTCGTTTTCGACACCTACAATGCCAGAATAGATTACCCGAATAACATGAAACTTGAACATAACCAGTGAAATGAGGGTGTACCAAGGTGAACTGTACACATCTGCGTACCCCTTTAGAGAGTACTGGCGTGATGTTATGTTATGAAATGGTATAAATAATAAACAGACATGCGATTGCAGCAATCCCCAGAGATTTGCCGTCATTTATTGAAGAGTTTTATTGTATTTCTCCGAAGTTCTACATCAGACCTTCACCAAATTAAAATGGATCCCGAATAGGAATGGTGTTAGATATCATATCATATCGATATGTATATCAAAATAACAGATATTACAAAAACTGATATTACAATAACTTCATTTTTGGTAGTCGGTGTCTTTCATATACTAATTTATTGCGTTATGGACACCGACTTTAAAAAATAAAGCTATTTTCACTTTGTAGTTTTATTATTTGGAAGTCGGTAGTATTTTTTGGATAATATTTTTGTGTTCACCAAAAATCTAAAGGTACATCTATGTATGCATTTCTAAAATATTGATCTTAAACCCGTTTAATTGTTTTACTATAATTAAACTACTCGGCCAACAAAATATGTTACATCAAACAAATTCCAAATTAACACCAAGATATAACACTTTTTTATTGTAGTACGCTGCAAATATTCTATTGTAACAATAACTATTTTGTTCTTCCCCGAAAAATACTGATCGTGCACCAAATATTCTTGCTCGGGAGCTTAGGGCACCCCGACACGGACAGGTTAGGTTCGAACGAGATGACGTGAGCTGAAGTGAGCGAGCAAAGCGAGCGAACTCAGCTCCCGTCATGTCGTTCGTGTCAGGTTACTTTAGACCCTGCGGACGGAAATAGGAGCCCCGCCCAGCGGGGCTCCGTCGACTATGTTGCCAAAGTACTATACATTTTGCAGTGCATTATCTGAAGTAAAACTAAAAAAATAAATGCTTGTTTTTAAAATTAGGTGTATTACTATTTTTACAAATTTGCAACAGTTGTTAAATAGATGCTCGTTATGACATATTTTAATGAACATATTTTGGTGCACATTCAGTATATTTGGTGGAACACAGGCAAAATTAGGTAAATGAAATGGGCATAAATTGAAGTACTTTTAAATACCATCCGTATTTTTTTTGTAAAAAGATTATTTTTTTTGAATATTTTGGATGTACAAAAACGACTTTTCTACAGATTTATTATATGTATTGATATTGATTTAAGCTGAAAATTGACTGGAAAACGAGAAGTCAATAACTCAGCTTTAATATTCGAGGTCAAATAGTACTTCCGGAAGCATTATTCACTGTCCTCACGTGTAACAGTGGGTCCTTCATATTCATCATGAGAGTTCTTTATCCAGATTTCGAAACCCGTACTTTAGTCGTTTTATATCTCCATCCGTCTTTGGGACGCGTCATTGCGGACGCTGTAGGGCGACCATGATTTTAATTAAATGAGATTATTACTCAAATTCTTTTTCCGCTAAAATGAGTCTGTTTGGGAACTGTAAATTAATTTTAAAACATTTTGAGTCCTTGTGGCCGTTACGAATCCTTTCTCTATTATGATATGGCAGTATAAAACTCCGGCTTTCTGAATTCGAAAATCGAAATTAAGTATTCGTCAAACTCTAGTTTAGTCTGAAAAGCCGTGAAATTACAACCACTTCGTATTCAGAAATCGGCTCTCAGTATTAAACATTAAGATTCTAATCTTATCAAAGACGAAACTACTACTTACACATCATCATCCGCTTTAGATTACGCTTCGTTGGTGCATCTAAGTTTATTTTTGCTGTCTTGGAGTAACATTCCTATATTTTCCCAAATCTGTCTTCAAATTCTCCAGCGACCGGCACAGCATCCTAACCACAAAGCAGCAAAACATCTGTCGGTTGGTTGACAAGCAGGTCACGCGCGCGCCCTCTGCTGATCTACTCCGGTAACTGCCGCTTTTCTTTTATTCACCCCCCTTCCCTCCCCCCCTATAGGAAAGTCGTATTGTTTCGTCCCAAGAATATTTTAAAACAGAGGAAATGTATTTTCGTTTCGTAAGTGAGAGTTCTGCAGGGACGCAGGGCGAAAGGGTTTTATAAAGAGCCTTCGATATCGTTAGTGTAAAATTTTATTAGATGTTTTGTTCGATGAAGGGAAGAGTACCGTAATGCTGGGTGGAATGTGAAGTAGAAATCAGGGTTTATGATGAGATATCAAAGGCAGAGATTGCTATTGTGCTTTGTTTCGATGGTACTGTTAAATTTTTTGCAGAATACTTAGTCACTTTTAAGGGCATTACTTTGACTGCAAATTTTTGGGGCACAGACAAAGTTAAGTCAGCCATATTCTGCGATATAGTTCCACATTCACCCTCTTTTGCCGTTTGTTAATAAACAAGGAATGTTATATTCTGGTTTAAAAAAACCTTAAAGTTGCGGGTATCCAGTGGATGCGAGACGCACGGGACCGGTCGACGTGTAGAAACTTGGGGGAGGCCTATGTCGAGTGGGGCGAGCACGGCCTACGGTGACAGGCTTCAGTCACACATTTTTATCACAGTTTGGGAGCTAAAATCATGATAAAATGCGTGACTCAAGCCTATCACAGAGGCTGTGCTCGCCCGCCAGCAGTGGACGTCTTTCGGCTAATATGGTGATGATGATGATAATAACCTATTTCTTCTGTGCACCATCAGACCCGAAGAAACTGAATTATATTCTGGCAATAACAAAATAATGAACGTTGATCCAATAAAAAAAAATCTTTTACTAACAAACATGAAAGCCGGGTTCAAATCCCAGCATAATCAAAACGCCTCATAACGTAACTGAAGAGCAAATCTTCAACATCTGCAGCACCTGCTTGTAAGTAAAAAATAAACGTGTAGGTAATATCCGTGTGTGGGCTTATAAATTGAGTAACAAGGTGTCCAATAACGTGTTTCATTAAAGTGGAGGTTAAAGCGCTTTTTATTAACTTCTTTGTCAGACGCTCTTCAATTTATTTATTAGCGTTTTGGCAATGAAATTATTCAGATATGATGCTGGTAATTTATGGAGAAGGGTAATTTTGAGTTAGTTAGTGATTGAAAGTACAGTGTGTGAGTCGTTGGAATAAGTAAAACCTAACGGAATTAAAAATATTACAAAATAATTTATTATAATTTTTTTTTTTTTTTTGTTTTTTTTTTTTTTTTTTTTTTTTTTGGGTGGGAAATCATCCAATGACTTCTTCCGCTCTGGGTGGAGCGGAAGGGCGTGTCAGACTTTTACTGACTAAAACCCACCCGTGTTCCTTCAGTTGCTTGTGCCAGGGCCGCGGTAACTCTTTTTCAAATTTATCCGCGACCCAGACAGGCATCGGCCCTAGCGGACCCCGTCAGTTGTGCTGACATCTCTTTGAGGCGCGCGTGGAACACTACGCGCCGTAGTCGACTCGGGCCTGGTCCTTATCAGACGGCGAGCTACCCATTACTCGCCGTCCGCAAGCCCGCACCTACGGTGGCCGGGAATCGGCTTGCGATTCCCGACGCCCAGGGCGTCTCCTGCGGTGGCTAGGGGCGTGAGGGCGTCTCCGTTGCGTCTCCCTCACGCGTTCTGCCTCCTCCTTTGCGAGCATTACTGCTTCGCAGAAGGAGGTGACAGCTTCCCATGCCCTCTCGCTCCGTACCATAGCCTGAACCAGGGCCGGACGCGAGAGGTCGCCACCGCTGATCGCCTCCATGAGGACACGGCGGTGCTCCGCCCAAGCGGGGCAGACCTCCACCGTATGCTCCACCGTGTCCTCCGGGCGATCCACACAATGGTGACACCCGGGCGTTTCCTCCCGCCTTATCCTGAACAGGAACCTCCCGAAACAACCGTGTCCGGTGAGGACCTGCGTCAGGCGGAAGGTGAGGACGCCGTGGCGCCTCTCAAGCCACTCCTCAAAGAGGGGCCTTATCGCCGCAATTGTGGCGTGCCCAACAAAAAAAAAAAAAAATAACATCTGTATTCTCCGATAGGTAGACGTGCACTTATTAGTACTACCACAAATGTGACAAAACATAATATATATTATGTGACCTAATCGTCAGATACGAATTAAGTCTTATGTTATAGGGGGCGAGTCTATTGCCATCAACCGGGCACAAATTCAAACATCGGACTTCAACTGAAAATTTTTAGATGGAAAACCCAATAACGCTTGTGATTTCGTATAATGAAAAAAATAGAAATCAAAATTTCATTGTAACTAGTCTCATGAAGATTACAAAGTCAAGAACCCACTGCAAGTAATTAGTTGTGCCATAAGAGCTTCCATGCTTTTCCCTACCGTAAAACCAGCTTGTACAAATATTAACCAATTATAATAATACCTTAAAGAAACATGGTTTGGGATTGCAGTAATAATATTTACACACAACGATTGCCAAAAAGGCCAAAATGAATGGTTTACCGAACATTCGCAGTGAAGACTAATCGCCGCAGACAGAAACAAATGCGAGTCGTTAAGTTCAGCCAAGATTTAAGACACTCGATCGCAAATTGATTTAGTTCACATCAAATAAATCTTTACATCCAGTCTTTGACCGAGATCGAGCAATTAAACCAAACATTTTTTATTGCAAATGGATACTGATTGATTAAATTCAAAGATGTACGATTGATGAGTGCAGTCTTTGATGCTTTACTCTAAAATGGTTTTTGTCACAAGTCATTTACAGAAATGATCAGTGTTAATTAGGTAGATAGAACAAATACGGTTGTTTTTTGAATAAAAGGAGAGTTATGGATGGATGCTAGACGCATGGTGTTGGTCAATGTGGCGACAACTGTGGGAGGATTATGTCCAGCAGTGGGCGAATTTCGGCTGAAATGATGAAGGAGAGTTAATGTATCCTGAGTAAAGCAATTTCTATTTATAGCATCATCGGTACGATTAGCGATAAATTATTTGCAGTAATGCCGCCCTCTCGTATTTTGCCAACATATTGCATTTCCTTTACGATAAGTGGAACCAGTTACTATAAATTAAAATGCAATAAAAACTTAATACAAGTCTTACATTTTCTCAAGTCATGCGAACTTATTTGAAATAGAAATGTTTCTCTTGTGACGAGTAACACGAGTGTTAGATATACGTCAGTTTCAGTCGATGCAAGACAAGCCTTGTTCATATACATGCGCGCATGGCGACGTGGGTCGGACCGGTCCCTGCAGCTCGCTAATTGACGTCCGACAGGTTCACAGACGGGCCGACATAACCGCTCATAAACCAAAACGCGAATCTCGCAAACCCAACCAACGACCCACCACATTAAATTCAATTTACATCGGCCGCTCCGCTATGCAGAATTCACTAAAGCATTCGACTGTGTGCACCATAAAAGAAAGCTGCGGAAACCTTCCACAAAAAGTTGCGGGACATTGATCTGTTGTAGTCTTGGAATAAAAGTCATTTTATTGAGTGATCGCTCAGCCGTTGTCACGTTTTATATCATTGAAAAACCTGGAACCCGTTATGGTGATGCAAGGGTTTACGCTTGGGCCGGTCAAGAGCAATTTTATATCTTAATCTGTTGGGGTCAGAGTTCGATATTGAATGCGATTTGCTAGTGAGTTGCGTCGTTCGGTGGACTGCGCGGGAGTAGCAGGCCGGAATGCCCGCTCCGGGAACCTGTCCCGCGCCTGAGACATACACTTCAAGTCTGCTGTATACAATTCACATGTGGAACGCGGTTACTACGTCGATGATTCACATTTATGGCAGCGTTATCTTTTAGAAGTTTTTTTGTAAAAGTTTTATGACTGAATAATTTGACCGTTCCAACTTAATCTGCCGATGATCAAATTGAATCGTCTAAATTAGAGTCTATCTAAATTGAGGAATTAATATTTTTATTTTTGCGTTAGATTTGGTTAAATGGTCATAGCTTCCTCAATTAATACTAGTTTGAAAGCAATTAATTTTTCATTTTTCATGTTTTATAGTCTCTGGTTCATTATAATCTTTACTTACCGTTTTCGTCCCAGTTGTTAAAAAGTGATCAGGGTGTAATATATGTCTTCATTTTCTTGTTAAATTTTAAATCAATTTCGACTGGTTTATATTCTCATGTAAATGTGACAAGTTAGAGAGGACGTGGTCACACACGTACTCACCAGGTGGTGTCAGTGAATTATTTGATATTTGCTGTTTAATGTTTGTCATACTTGGCTCGGACGGTTTTAAACGATTTGCAAATAAAGTTAGTGCGAGAGGTGTGAATATATTATTTTTCAGAAGGTTCCTCTGCCATCAATCAACGGCGCGTTTCACTGGCGTTAACGACGTGTTAAAGTTGAGCAAATACGCATAACTGGCCGGTCATTATCCGCGACGACCGGTTGTCGGTTGTCGCTGTTTGTTGAGTCAACGTGGACTCAATTTCTTTGCGCTTCGGACAGATCTTCACCTGAACGGTAATTTTAATATTAGTCAAGGTTGTGAAGCTTATTTTTACTGAGTCATGTTGCTTATAGACTTTGAGAGGTGATAAGAAGTGGAACTTCCAACGGTATAGGTATGATACATCACACTGATGATAATGTTGTCGGTTCCGGCAATGCGGGGAGGATGCTTTTTAAACTAAACACTACTAAATAATGAAAAAAAAGTTTGTTAGCTGACTTCGTAATTACTTAAACATTTTTGACAAAATTATTTCCGGATATGGAAGTTTTAACTAAGATTGAAACAATCAAATTGATAATGAGACACCTGAGTTGTTTGCGATTGACCACATGACTCGTGACATTTTGGTAGCGCCTATTAAGTCAGTTTCATTCATTTGTAACTTTTTAAACCCCGATGGAACGCATCAACAGATTTTGATTTTGTTTTTGTTTTGTTTGATAGTCGACGTTATCGAGAGTGTTCGATGAAAATCGGTTCAGCCGTTCAAAAGTTATAGGCGTTTTACTGTTTGAATCGGGCTGTTTCCGCAAGATATCGTGTCATAAATATGTGTTCAATATAGATTGTCAATCGAAGCGTGTCTAATACTAGATAAATTTATATAGTTTAAAAATAATTACATAAAAAAAAAATGTCGGGGTGTTTGTAAATTAATGTTTACTTGTTGACAATCGTTGTCGCTGATAAACTATGCTCTATGGTTCTAGACAAGTGCCATTGGATGTGAGGACGATGATCGAAATGCCAAAATGTCACGTGATCGATCATTTACATTTTGGCATTCCAACCACCGTTATCGCTAATAGAGCATTCCCAGAAGATTATAACTTTTTTTCCAGTCGCTTTTGCCACTCTGTCTTCGATGGGTCTTGTTTAGAGCCGTAGGGGTTCTTGTCTTTCGCAAATGACATTCAACTTAGAGTGGGAAAGCAATTACGGGGTCAATTTTAGTGCTCGTTCAGACAGAGGTCCGTTTTACAGGTCCGCTTTATCGTATACGTTTTTATTCGGCGCTGAAGTATGTAGTTGTATGAGAGAGATCACACACATGACAGTATTTCAGATCCAGTAAAACATACTGATCCGACAAAATATACAGCAGTCCGTTTTACAAGTCCGCTTTATCGTATACGTTTATATTCAGCAATAGCGTAGTTAGTTGTATGAGCGAGTTCACACACATACAACAGTTTTAAAATACTGATCCGTTTTGTTTGGAAGTTGTTGGTACTTTGACTAAATGTTGTGTGAGCATTATCAGTAGCAACGGGTCTGTTAAAAACGACCCTGGAAATACGGATGTTCTGCGTTAACGTTCCCTTACATAATTACACCTTAGAAAAGAGCTTCTTTGCTCTGAATGCTGGTCTAACCTCATTTTCAATCAGGCTAGACAGGGAAACTTCCCACCAGTCCAGCACTGCGTTATTACCCCCTCAGGCGTGAGCAGATCTTCGTAATTGGATATCAGTCATAACGCGGAACGTGTTCCTAACTGGCTCGGCCAATTACATTAATAGCGGATAGACTTAAACTGGAGTCATTTGAACCTGAACACTACACGTAGATCACATCTATTGTCTACTAAAGGGAGGTAGATGAAAGTTCTAGAATTACGAGAGTATTGATTACAGTGTGACTAGCACTAAGCATTTATCGGGTATCATGCCTATATTCAGTACTACTTCCCCTACAAGAATTGAACCTTGGACGTCATGCTTCTAAGCAGGTGTGGTTGGTAACCGTGAAGCCTAAATCTCTATTAAGATCTAAATTATACTTATTTCAATTAAAATAACCCTTGTTCCTACCTTACACATGCTTCCAAATCCCAATTGAGATATATCCCCGAAAATATAATACAACATTAAATGAAATTAATTTAACAAAACAACAGCCCGACCCGGGAATCGACCGCGCGTCCCTAGCGGCCGCTTAATTCCATTACTAATTCACCGGACACACACCGAATTAAAATAGCCATACATAATCGAGTAGTCTTCACACTACAAGGCAAAACCACCCGTAGATCTAAAAACCTTCTTGAAATTTTGTGTCAAAAGTTGCGTGAAGGTACAGCTGGTAGTTGCGCCGTTTCGTGGCGATCCGGTCGTATCTAGATGGTCCGCGAAGAGTTTTTTTAATCCGTAATGGTCGTGCGGCGCTGATAACAGACAGTATGATATACTGAGCGCCGGGAAATATTTTGGAAAATGTGTGACTTAGCGTGGAGAGCGCTTTGATTGACGAAAACGAAGTTAAACTACACTTGATTGTTTGAAGTTTTTTTGTTTTGAAGATTGTTTGTAATGGATAAACTCAAAAACAACTGAACCGATTTTGAAAATTCTTTCGTCAGTAGAAAGATATATTATTCCTGATTGACATGGGCTTTTTATCCCGAAAACGGGTCCTGTGTGTGTTAACCTGTTCTTCATCTTTGGAACTTAATTAGTGAAACTAATAGATTACTTTGAAATTATGTCCAGCAGGAACCACTCCTGGAAATAACAACAAACGGTAGTCACTAATCTGTCTGGCTATCCATAAAATTGTAACATTCATTGGGAGCCCAATGTTCAAAAGAATAGTTCTAGTGATTTGTGATAGTACCTATCTATTTTGGCCGTCAGTCTGACGAACCCCATCTCCCCTGACTGATTATGACATGATCTTACGCAAAGAATACATAAATACATCAGCTGGATATTATGTCTTCTAGACAGGTCTCAACGTCTACCTTCTGATAACATCACATGTGACAGGAACAGGTTCTTATCAGGGGTCCGCAAGGTAACGCGACGGACGCTAAAGGAGATCCGTTGCTAATGCTGCGGAACCCCTTAATGGACTGGATTATTGAAAGAGGCTGGGAAATGGAGAAAACTGGATCAGAATCAGAATGTAATGTCATTAGGGTTTATAAGTTCGTATAACTGAGATGGATTATCTTGATTTGAAGACACTCGTGCACTAAAATCTTAGATTCGTAATAAATGAATTACGATTTGGTTTATATTAATGTGTTTTGTGGTATTTAGAGCTTATTCTTTAAAATATTTTAATTAAAATTAATTTAATCTACCTATTGTAAAAATACCACCTGCCTAGCCACTACTTAACTATTTTCAATCTACGTACGTACTACTAATATACTTATTTATTGCCACAATACGATAGCTATGTCGCGTACTTTGATGAACTGATAAGGGGCTTGTTCGAACTAGATACTCTTTAAACTAAGTGACGTTCCACCAGCGGATGATTAAAAATTCAACAATGTATGAGATTTACAAGAGCTACCAAAATGTCACATGGATCTCCGACATTTTAATAGTCCAGAATCCACTTTGTCTAGAGTCCAAAATTGTTAAACCAACTTTTGATAACCAAAGCCTTTGCCACACCTATGCAACCGCTGTCCGAGTCATTGGTCCGGTAGTCGGCGTGCGATAATTAATAGCTGGTGTGCACGACGCAGCCCCGAACCCGCGACCCACCGCTGTGTGCTTTATGATCAGCGCGGCCGTGTCAATAGGTAAGCTTGCTCAACTTGCCCAGGGATAAGGACGGAAATGTGGCTGATAAGGAATGTTTGTTGTGTGGGTTAGCATAAACTGACTAGGCTGGAAAGTTTATTTGGGACTCAAGAAAAGTACATTATATCAGCTTAAATGATTGTCAACAATTCCAAATTGTATGGGATTGACATGCATTACCGTAATGACAGGTTGATCACCTCTGATTCACGTATTGTTGAACTTATCTACATTTTGGCAATCACTATTAGTAATAAACAAAAAAAAATGCACCTATTTCTAGGACATCTAACTATTATTTAAGAAGAGTAGGTCTGACGATCTTCAGCAAGTCGGCAGATGTAATTTATAGGGTGGATTAGATAGGTTTGGTTATCAGGTCAAAGTGACAATTAAATATAAAAACCTAGTATCTTGTTTTACAACAGGATTATTTGTCATAACAATACATATTTTAATTTAGTCAACTACTCTCGTTAAGAGGAATTGGATTTCACCTTACGAATAGCTTCAAATGATCGCCGAGTCTCCTAAGGCACAACCCGGGTAATGTAATATAATGTTAATTTAAACGCCATTTTACTTTCCATGACAATAAAACATTTATATTTCCAGACAATTTCTCTATAAACATAAACAATAAGCATGCATACATCCAATAAAAACACTCGTCCCGGAACCCATGACAGACCATAACGGGCCATAACATTTCCTTTATGTGGCACAAACATTAGAAATAAGGCTAATTGCACGCGAGGGCGCGATACTCGCTGTCGACAGTGGCCGTACTCGGCAGGACTGTCACTCACGTGCAAACAGCCTACAATAATAATAATAAAAAAACAGCCTTACGTGCATGCTGTTATGCAGTATGACATAATAATGATGGTTAATTAGGGGATGTCCTTAAGTGGGAAATAATATTAGGTCCCTACAATTTTGTAAAGCGGAATATTTACTGAATGTTTTTCTAATTTTCGTGTAAATGCATCCCCGTGACACTTGCGTCACGCCTGTCTGCGCTCTCTCTAGCTTCAAAAGGCAATTGTCTAAGAACAGTCAACTTTTAATCAATCGAGATTCTAGCAATGTCTGTTAGATGGAGACCTTTTAACCAATTCCTGTTCAGAATAGTTAGCAGTAGTTATATTATTTTAATTGAAACTACAAATTACCTGTCCTGTTCCACCCATAAATCTTCGGAACACATTCTCAATTGTATATCTTTCTATGCAAATTCCCCGGCATTGCAAGTTCATATTGAAACCACTCCATTTATGCAGCGCTAGGTGCTAATCAAATCCACTTCGCACTTGTACCCTATAACTCATAGGTTTCTCTGGTATTATTAATCTAGTTGTCTAACGGTTCTCCTGTATCTGGGGCACTATACCTTACTAACTATATTAGAACATGCAGTGCCTAAGTGCCTACAAGAAGGCAATCTTCAATTTAACACGATTACTCTTAAGCTATGTTTAAGCACGAATTGACGTAATATGCGATGGTAATTTCTATGTTAATCTAGAAGATTTGTGATGATATAAAAAAGGCAATAAGTGCATAATTATGTGGATCATAAACCTAGATTCAAACGATGTAAGTCTGTACCCTTTTTAGTTCAGCACTGCATCCAGTTTAATAGCATCTACGCTAGTCCTTTTTAAGATCTGTATTATGCTAAATGGCTTATCTAATCACTTGACCATAGTATTATCTTGTATCTGACGTTCTCTCGCCACAAGTTCATTGAAGATGCTCGACGGAAAACATAGCATTGGCACATTCGTCGCATTCATGGCAATCAAGCAAAAAGTATAGAAATCTTGTTGTAGTAACGTTCTTCAGATGCTTTAAAAAAAAAAATATACTTTGATACACAATATTGCGACTTGGAAAATTGACACGTACTTGTGGATTAAATTGTACTAACTCTCAAAGTTGGTAGGTAAAAGCCTGCTAAAATACACAATGTATTGAGTGGCGACGCCACCTGTCCTTTTTAACATAAATGTTGATTGATAGAGAATGCCTTGCTGCATTAGTTCCACCTATGTATAACCATTATACATGAAGTTTAAATAAATAAATAAATATAATACATAGTGTATTTTAGCACATACCGAATTTTTTAAAGCATGAAGAACACATTTATGTTTTGTGTGGGCCCGTTTACTCTCAGTTCAAAGGAGACTTTATGTCTCGAATGGACTCGGGATATTCCAAGATTAAAGCATATACTGCACAAATAACTCCAGGCATTGGTAGTTCCTGGTATATTAACATCAACCAAAGATGATTGTAGACTACACACTCACAGCTAGACCATCTTTGATTTACGACCACCTTTATATCTTCACATAAATTATCGAAAAAACTGTTCTCAGCCTCTCATCGCCTTAAGGCGAGATGTCAGCATACAGGCGGTGACACTTCACAAGTATGTAAAGTTCTTTGAATAAAACATTGTCACAAAATGGCGGCGACTTCAGCCTTCGCCTCACAATTAGAAAGCGCGGATTATTCCGGATTAGCGTCATAGTGCTGAATAATCGTTCACTATGCGAGTGTCCTCTAGTATCGAGCACGGACCATTGTATTGAAATGAATGCTCGGTGTGAATCTATCTGACGGCTGACAGCGCAGGTTATTGCTATTTTAGTCAAACATGAAAAGTCGCCAGGATTTTACTTGGCGTAAAAAGTTAAAGATTTTGTTGAGAATAAAAAAGTTAAGTTATCACTGAATAACAATGAGAAATCATTTAATAAATATTACAGCGGCCTGTTACTGTCCTACCTCAAGGACAAACAGTAAAAATACTCGCAGGAAGAAAGATTCATCACCGCGCTTGCTCTTTCAGATTTAATTTTAATAACTATAAGTCTAGCAGCCTAATTACCTAAGTGAGTACAGCAGGGCAAAAGGAACAACTCCATGAAAGAGTATGACAAATTTCCTTTAAATGTTTTCGATTTTGCGTGTGTTTCTTTAAATGTTTTTAGAAAGGGTACGTACTCCACCCTGTGAGTTGAATTCACATATCATTTCCATGACCTATACCCTCTTTCGAGTGTAATACGCGATAAGAAAGTCGTTATTTTAAAGGTGTCGTCACCCTTACCTATAAGTGTTCTTTGCCGAATACACTTACGCAATTAGGCTGCTTTTTTCGTAACGATGTTTTCTTTCGCCGTTATCAACGATGTCCAAGAAACTTAGAAAGTACATTTAAATTGAAAAAAATCCATCGGTACTGCCCCGGATTTAAACCAATTTAATTTTTATGAAATAAATTTCTTCTAAAGAAACATTACTTAATACAAGCGTATTCTTCAGTTAATATCGCGATAATAATTTTAATATAAGTTAAACGCGCCATAGCCACTTGGGAACATTTTTCTTAATGGTATCTTTAAATTGAAGAGCTCCTCGCAGCCTCCCCTAGGAACTACCCCGCTCAAGGGTGGTTACGATACGAAGTCATTTGAATAACAATACAAATACAGGAAATAAATAAACGAACCTTAACTCAATCGGAGAGAGACATTGATTTTTCCATTTCCTTGAATGTCCTTTTCCCGTTATCATTTTATGGAAAAGTGAAAAGCTTGGTTTACTAATGATAAGCATAAAACATATTCCCATATAAATTATGTTATGCCAATGTAAACATTGGCATAACGAAATTCAGAATATTGATAATTAAATTACGCATAATATTATCAGGCATAAATGTTTTGCCATAACGTATACGAGTATTGCCATAAATACTGTTGGCATAATATTAATGATGCATAATTTTATAAAACATTTTTTTAAACGCGTTTTTATATTTACACATTATGTTCTTTGAAATAAAACAAACATGTTAGCGGCACAAGGGTGGCCTAAGGGCCACCCCGCCCTATCTTAAACTAATTCAAGTGAGTCCTTATATCAAATGTATTTAATTTAATAAAAAAGTAAATCAAAATATCGAAGTACTGAATATCGAATGTCCTAAATATCGATAGTAAAACAGTTTTAGTTGCTTCTGACACTTTAAAGTTGCTTCTGACACTTTAAAGCTGCTTCTGCTACTTCACCGGCGCTGCGGGAAGTGCAACCCCTTTACGTAACAAAGGATAGGCACCCATGCTCACCTCCGAAGCAATGGCTTGCCCCAGCCGCTACGGCTTGCACGGGTGCGTATAATTTGCTGCCCTCCCTTTTCGCCCCCGGGTTTTCTATACAATCTAGAGATAGTAGTGCAGTCGGGGTGCCTCAATTCGGTTTTGGAACAGATCCTACCTTTTGTAACGTATTAAGTATTTAATGAATTTCATTTGTATTTCTAATGTTAATATAATGAACTTAAGTATATTACGTGTTGACATTTTGAACTTAGGTATAATGACTATCGATGTTTTTAATCATTTGATTTTTACATCACTCGGCATTTAAGCTTAGGTAAAACAATTTTAGATTCAATATAGATTGCAGACGCTTGCAAGCTATATGGCTCTCTCCATCCCCTGGCGGTTCACGCGCGCGCCAATTTGGCTTAAGCCCTGGGCCAGAGCAAAGCTGTGTCTTTGTTCTGGATCAAGGCCCACGCGGACCTGCCGGGGAATGAGCGAGCGGACGAGTTGGCAAAGAAAGCAGCATTGTCGTTACGGAGGAAGCCGGACTATGACCGATGACCGGTGTCATTTATCAAGCGACAGATCCGTTTGGAATCGCTTGATGACTGGAACCGAAGATATGTGCCGGGCGAGACAGCCTCTGTGACGAAAATGTTTCTTACGGATGCCATAGCGGCTTTCCGTATTATAAAAGAGGTGCGCCCCACAGGCATTCTCACGCAGGTTTTGACGGTGCACGGCGGGTTCTCTGAATACTTGAATCGCTTCAAGTGTAAGGAGAGCCCGTCGTGTGTCTCTGATCCAGGCGTGGCAGAGACTGTCCAGCACATACTTGTAGATTGCCCGTTATTTATCAGGGAACGCTACTAACTCGAATGTGAGCTGGACAGGAGACTGACGAAGGAGAGCCTGCATGGGCTCATGAGTAAGCAACCCAGGGAAAAGTTCCTAGTGTACTGTGTTAATGTGGCTTCCACCGTCATTGCACGAAACCGAAGTTGAAGCGGCACTATGCTTTACTAGTTTTATAAGAATATTTTTAAGAAGCATAGAATAGCACGCACAAAATTGCAATACTGAATGGTGCACTGGGGTAATACCTAGCAAAAACAGATTGTTTGTATGATGCAAAGCACTGTTGTGCTTCTCGTCCCTAAATTTAAGGCATTATTTATATTGTGATTTTTCCCTGTGATAAACAGCACTTCTGTACCTTATCTGTGATCTGCAGCACCTTTTGCATATTTTACTGTGATCAACAGCGTTTTTTTTTTTAAATCTTGTATACTTAGCACTTTTTGTTTTTTGACCTCACACTTAATAAATAAAGTTGCATTTTTAAGTATTTAAACAAAGTGGTAGTCCCACCCACTGTATACAAGACGACGTATGCAAGAAGAACCATGGTATGAAGAATGAAAGTACGAGAAGCATGAAAGTGGAATGGAATGAAAGAATTTGCACAGATTAGGCGCTAACGTCGTTAGCGGGATTAGCGTTAAGCTAGCGATATTTCGATACAATCGATATTTAAATGTTCGTTGTTTTGAACATTGACATTTTACCCGTAGTTATTTTAATTTTCGACGTTCAAGTATGTACCCATATAATTATTATGACGAATAAATATTATGGCTTAAATATTTATAGAACTGAAAATTATGGCCAAAACAAATTAGATCAAATGACAGTTGCGCAAACCTTTGCATTATGCCAAAGTATTCTTTTGCTAATAACAGTTATGCGAAAACGTTCTAACAATATTATGAAATCTCAAACAATATTATGGCTCAAATTTTTTTGCAAAGGGCGTTTCCCCTAATTATCAATCTCCGTGTCATAAAAATGATGCAGGAATCGAAGCCGCAGCCCATAGCAGATTCAAAAGCTCAGCCACTTCTTTAATGCAGCCATTAGTTGTTAATATTCACTTGCTTTCAACTTTAATCAGTTTCACTATAAATATATTTTATCTGGCTTACTAAAATAAGAAGTAAAGCCCTTTCTTAATACTTTAACAGGCCTATAAAACGGTTCAGAAATTAATTGGTCCTTTTCTTATTAATTAACTTTAATTGATTACAATAAACCGATCCGACGAACAATAGGAAAGTAATCAGCTAATAGGTTTATATTCGATCGTTTGTTTGTTTCAGGTACGTTTATACTGCTGTAATCAAGAGTGAGTGGTGCCTGCCTCTCGCCACTCCCCCCCCCCCTCAATGAAGAGGGGGTTAGGGAGAGAGGTATTGCGATGCAAATGAGATGATCGTGATTCAAGTAAACTGCCGTATCGACATCGACAAGTGGGATGTAGGGAATATACGGAGGTGAGTTTTGAGCAGGAACGCAGTGCTTTTATTTCTAAGACTTTAAAGTTATGCTGTATTGAATGGGGCCCGGGCAAGACGGTCAAGTGAGATTTTCCGAGAATAGATATGAATAGGGTACGAGTGCAGAGGCCTATTTTCAGTAGTGGAATACTGCAGGCTGATAATATCGGTAAGCGGTGCCTATGTATATTTACTAATATGTAAGTACAATATTTCTGATTCATAGCGGCATAATAGAAAGAGTACTCTTATTTCACCTTCGGTAGCTTTTAACATCTTCTTTATCAACAAACAACAAAATTGTAGAAATATTAAACTAACAGTACAATGTCATGTAAATCTCTTTTGAGTAGAGAATAATTTTAGCTTAGCTGTTTAGAGTGGTACAAATAAAGGATAAGATATGCTGAGGATCGAGTAATTGCGGGGTCAATTATATTATGTTACGTTTATTTTAGTAGTAACCATTACTACTAAAATAAACGTAAATATCACGTGTCGTGTGTTCGAATCCAGGCAGGCGCTCTACTTTGTGTAAATTATTTCATCACCACTGCTGTTAAAACGGTGAAGGAAAACATCGCGAGGAAAACGGCATGTCATAGAACCTTCAAAATTCGAAATAATTCGACGTCCACCAAGCCGCACTGGGCCCGCGTGGTGAATCCTGATAGTCTTTTCGTCATCGCTAGGATACTTTGATTTTAATTACAAGCTCTAAGTTTCATCAGTCCCAATGACTAATTTGACCCAATTCCGGTGTTCGAATGATCTAAATTATGCAAAAGCGTCTGTTTTTCGGCACAGTGCAGCTTATATACAAAGCTTGTTATTTTTTTTAATGTAATAAAAGCTTGTTTTTAGCAACGTAATACTGTAGATGCCTATATAGAAATAAAAAGACACACTAGAACTGTAATATTTTACATAATGTCACTACTGGTCACAGTATAATGTCACTAGGGAAGCAGCCGCACAAATTTCGTCCGCAATACTGTCCCGTATGTTCACACAATCGCGGCGGGCACTTAGAGCACGGCGCGTTCTCGCGGGTCGCGATACTCCGCGACTTAGGGCTTTGTAATCCATCGCGGGGACTTTGTTACCATTTACTGTGACGATGCAGGTATTTAAGGCAAGTAGATGCTAAAGTTTTAGGGTACCTACATACGTATACACACATCAGTCACGCCCATTGCGTATTACCGATATAAGATAGATTCGCCGACAAAACAAATATATATCACTGATCGAGTATGCGAATGTTTGAGACGCGTTGATTATGATGCGACTGAGATGTGTGCACGTATATTTCCAATCGACTTCAAAAAAATGAGAAGGTTCTGTTTTCGTCGGTTTTTTTTTAATTAATTATTTTACCCGATTACTCAAAGGCGCCTAGACCGATCCGAATAAAAAAAAAATTGAAGGGTTTCCTGCCGTAGTAGTCCCATAGTCATCAGGTCAGGATTTGATGATGGGTTCCTGGATAAATCCGAGGAATCTCCTCAAATATTATAGGCAAACGTATAGCGATTTTGGTATTTTCATCAACAATGCATTTGCACTCAGAGTATCATTTGTTGAAGTGGAGCTGATGAAGAAAATCGCAGAGAGTCTCTGGAACTCCTTGATAAGTTTGTCACGGGTATAAGATATTTCGAATAGTTAACCGATTATGATGAAGTAAATATTTATAAATAGTTGGTACTTATGAAAATGGTACCATTGAACTGATCTGATGATGAAGCCGGAAGGTAGGCACTGGAACTCCGAAATAAAACAATGTATCCTAATCGTATTATGGCTTATTGGAATCATCGTGCGATGTACTTTGTCAATAAATGATTTTCCGGGTAATTTGAGGTACCTAGCAAAATTAAAAGAGGAAAATGAAAAACTTTTTGACATAAAATGAAACCGATTCCCAAAGCAAAAAACTGCAAATCGAAAAATAACTTTCTTTTCCGAAGTCGGTGTCGAAAAATGAAAAAGAATAGGTAACAAAGACACCGACTTTGGCAAAGAATATTATTTTTCGATTTGTATGTCAGTTTTATTTTTATGTTAAAAGTTTTTAGTAGTAGCAGTGAACTCAGCGTTTGCATCGTAGACAAGCAGATATTATCCTTTTACAGAATGCCAGATTCTCAAATACATAATTGGATAAAGATACCGAATCGATCGATTGCGATGCGAGGAGATGGAGGGGTCAAAGTAAACTACATGTTAGTTACTACTCCAAGAGTCGATTACTCTTCCACCTTTAATTAGCAACATTATATACATAGTTACGACGTGATGTTATGTCGATAATCTATAATCACGTATTCACATACTATCAACCTTAGCATATTATACTACGTGCTGTACGTGACGTGCTGATGTACGTGACATCACACCACATCACCCCCTTAAATTTAAAAAAAAAATTTTTTTTTTTACAAGGTTTTTTTTTCCCACATTACAAACTATTACTCTAACTCTTACAATACAATTTTGTTCTATTCTTATGTACTATATCTATTTTATTTTTATACTTAATCACAACATTTGGTGACTCGTCTTTTACAACTTCAAAAGGTCCATTATAAATACATTCCAATTTATTGCCAGTTTCATTCTTAATCAAAACTAAATCACCTTCCTTATAGGTTACAGAATTAAGATTCTTATCATAACAATGTTTCCTAGCTAATTTACTCGCTATTAAATTCTCCCTTGCATCATTTTGTGCCCTTTGCAATCTGTACTTAAATTCTAAAGGATAATTATCAAAATTATACAATGGTTCAACACTTTCTCCTTGAAGACTACTTGGTAATCTGCATTTTCTTCCAAACACTAGCTCATAAGGTGTATATTTGGTAACAGTATTAACTGTCGTATTATAAGAAAAACACCAAAATGGAATCCAAGAACTCCATGATGATGGGTTATTATCTGTCTGTATCCTCAAATATGCACCTAATGTTTTATGTACATTCTCCAAAGAACCTATACTCTCATGATGATATGACGTCGACATGACTTTATTGATGTTCAAGATATCACATAGCTCTATCATTACTTTCGAAACGAATTCACTACCCCTATCCGTAGCTATTGTTTTCGGTATTCCATATCTCAAAACAAAATTCTCTGCCAAAGCTTTTGCTACCTCATTTGCGGATTTATTCTTTAACGGATAAGCCTCTACAAACTTCGTAAGTTCACATTGAAGAGTTAATATGTAAACATTGCCTCTTTCGTCTCTATCAAGGGGTCCTACTATGTCTAAATAAATCTTCTCAAACGATGTTGATGCAGTAGTCGTAATCGTCATGGGTTCCCTAGTATTCCTAGAATACTTTTGCTTACAACACTTATCACATTTACCAACGTACTCCACTACGTCTTTCTCTATAGAAGGCCAATAATAATACTTCTTTATATTATTCACCATCCTACGTATTCCTGCATGACCACTCGTGGGTAAAATATGGAAATCATTCAAAATAACCTTCTTCTCATCTTTCCCTTCTATTCTCCGTAAATCCTTCACTACACACAGTTTAAAATCCCCACAAATCGAACTTCTATTTTCCTTTAAATATTTTGCCATTCTTGTAATAAAATCAACGTTATAACGATTCTTCATAATAATTACTTCTTTAATGCCTTCTTCAATACAAAAACTGACTATGTCTTTCGATAACTCGTCTCGCGAAATTCCCGATAAAGATTCATAGTTTACATAAATACTCGAGTTTTCTGGCATATACACTAAATTGCGCGACTTTGAAAATATCTCCCTACAACAATTATTATTATTGTTGTTATTATTATTGTTACGTAACATTTTCTCCCAATCATCTAAACAAATCTCAATGTCATTTCCTTGCTTCTTAAGTACTTCCACGATCCTAGGGTGATCAGTCCCAGATACCACGGAGTTCCTATCACAAACATTTGGCTTTCCCAACTGCTTGTACTGCGCCCTCGTCATTACGGATATCGTCTTTTCCCGTATCAATTTCAAATCCTCACTCGTTATCACTATTCTAGAAAGTGCATCCGCTAGTACATTCTCTTTGCCCTTAATATATTCAACCTCAAAATCATACTCCTCTAAACACAAACGAAACTTAGTCAACCTACTAGATGGATCTGTCATGTTAAACAATTACAGTAATGGCCGGTGATCCGTCTTTACAACGAACCTCCGTCCGTACAAATACGGTCTAAAATATTTAACTGACCAAACTATTGCCAACAACTCCTTCTCTATTATCGGATAATTTAACTCACTCTTCCCTAACGACCTACTAGCATATGCGATGGGTTTTCCGTTCCCATTACACAACACACTCCCTATAGCATATCCAGAACTATCGGTTTGCAATATAAAAGTATTGCTATCAGAAAAATCAGGATAATCCAACACCGGTGGACTCATTAACGCTTCCTTAAGCAACAAAAACGACTTCTCGCACTCATCGGACCAACTAAATACAACACCTCTCTTACACAGCTTATTCATAGGTACCACTATATCAGCAAACTGTGGTATGAATTTCCTATAATAATTCGCAAACGCTACAAATCGCTTTACCTCATCAACCTCCTTCTTCTGTGCATAAGGTATCCTATACTGTCTCTTGTACACCGGAGTAGCACTCTCTTTCAAGCGTATAGACTGCTCATATACGTTAGTGACAGCTAATTTATCACCCGGGAGATGAAAAACATCCGAAAACTTTGCACACACTTGCTCAACCGACAACCGCTCCTCGGCGTTCAAATAGTCGAGTTTAAGTAAAGAAAGTACCTCTTCTACACGCTCAACGTCCGTCCCTGGCTTCACGAAATTACAACAATCAAAATCACTCAACGGACAAACTTCCACACCGGACATACTACACACAACTTCCTCGGAGTTCGTATTTAAAATCCTAACGGGGACCATCCCGCTTTTAGGCCTTACTAACATACTAGCCAAGAAAACGCCTTTCCGCAATTCTTGCCTAACTACCACACAATCTTCCGCTCTGTTAACGGGGTAATACCTAACCACCTCACAACGCGGTGGAATAGTCAACAAGTAATCATAGGACTTAAGTGGCATCGAAACCACCCGTCGTCCACGATCCCTAAGAGAAAACCTATTCGCCGAAAAATCTATAATACCACCATACTTCTGCAAGAAATCCTGACCTAATATACCAACCGACTTACATGGCAAATCATCAAATATATAAAACTTATGCGTGAAAGAACACCGTCCATACTCCAACGTTAAATATACATAACCTATAGCCCTCAAACTACCTCCTACACCATTAATCACTAATTCTTCCTTAACTACCTTACAGCACAAAGCATTGTTCAACAAGAAACCACTTTTTACAGCCGATATCGACGCGCCCGTATCTACTAACCATTCCGCATTTATATTATTCACTAGAAAATTAACCCAATTAATACTATCGCAAGCTAAAATACGCTTAGTCTCGAAAAAACTGCAACTGGTGGTCAGTCGCTTCATTACGTCGTGACATTGACGTTCCGCCTGAGTCAGCATCACTACGCGCATGCTCGAAATACGCTACACGCTTCCGACCTTGTTGAGTCGAATGACCACGATGAGCATTATTGCTACGACCGCGCATTCCACGATTATGCCATGCGGTGGCATTTTTGCGCGTACGCTCAACAGCTGTCTTATGTTGCGCGTATCCATTTCCTACTGTAGACCGCCTACAACCATTTCCGCGACCTCTATTATCAAAACCACCCCTCGCGGGCCAAGATTCTGAAACTATACACTTAAATTTACGATAGAGCGCTTTCACCTCACTGATCTTACTATCAAAATTTCTGCCTTTTCGCCTACTAGGGCCTAACTTGACAATAGATTCCCTTAATAACTTAAGTTGTACAAATAGCGACGTTAACTCCACTTCCATTTAAATCAATGTCTCCAAATTTAACGATGACCGCAAGCACCAACACACACTTATTCACATTCACATAAGAAACACTCACTTCGTTCCTCCGACGGCTCCTGGTCAAACCATCTGTACAGCCTTCTGGACTTCCCGCTGTCTCATCTTTTCTTCAATCCAGTTGTGGTGACATCTCCGATACATGCGAACCGCCAAACCTATGATGACAACTGCCATACCCACAGCCATAAACAGCAACACGGTCTTGATAACCGCCAGCTGCTCCTGCGTAGCCGTTGCGGTATTTGCACCACTCGTAGACGCCTGGGCAATAATCACCTCTTCCTTGGACGTCGTGCTCCCCATGGCCTGTGACGCGACGCGACTGACGTGATACTCAACGAAGACAATCAAACCGCGAACCACGAACCGTGACTAGCTCCTGGTCGGACAACTATAACGCCGTCCAGCCGACTGGCAGGGTCGCCATGCGATGCGAGGAGATGGAGGGGTCAAAGTAAACTACATGTTAGTTACTACTCCAAGAGTCGATTACTCTTCCACCTTTAATTAGCAACATTATATACATAGTTACGACGTGATGTTATGTCGATAATCTATAATCACGTATTCACATACTATCAACCTTAGCATATTATACTACGTGCTGTACGTGACGTGCTGATGTACGTGACATCACACCACACGATCAAAGAAGGAAACCGAACCAAATAGAACAGTTATAAGAAGGAGATAATTTACAGCGTCTAGATCTTACTGGGGAACTTATAATATTTGATTTAATATAAGATTAAAGTTTGTTGTTTCATAAAGATAAAGCTTCAAAAGCACTCTCAATGTATCTGAAATATGATATAACAGGAAATAAATGTAACAAGCCCATAAGCTATCCTCCAATGGTCAAACTAAATGACACCATTCCCAAGATATCTCTATCATATTTATCTAGAAATGAACACAACAAACGCGCTGACGACTTATTCAGAAGTGAATGTTGTCAGAAGCATAGAATTGTAGTATTATGTACGACCGTGTAGGCGGAGTTCTAGTTAGCTTGTCAGTAAATTTCTATACAATCATAGGAAATATTACGACACCGTATTATTAATATTCTTTCAATATGAATGCGAATAAAAAAAATGTTTTCATATAATGTATCTTAGTAGTAGTTAACAGGTTCCTAATTTCGACCAATGTTTAAACAAAACTGAGTGGGTTCCGGTGTGGTTTTATAAGAGGTCATGGAGTCCTACCATGAACTGCTAAGCTCAAACATGAAATCATTTATTTACATTTAAAAGGTTTTTTGAATTTTCAAGAAAAAGATGAAGCTAGTTGCACATTCGCAAGCGTCAGTAGGTCTCTATGGAGAAGAACTTATCACCAAGGGTCGCTGGTCGAAAGTAAAAAAACTCACACATAACATCACGCTTGTATTCCCCGAAGGGTTAGGCAGAGGTGCACCTACAGACAAAACCGGCCAAGTGAGTCTCGGACTTCGCACATTTAGGTTTCCGTACCAAATCGCAAAACCAAGTTGGTTGTAATAGGAAAAATGAGATAATTTCAAACAATCAATCGGATTAATCAATATATTGTTATTTGTTAGAAAAATATACGTAATAATTAAGATTATCAACAAATTTAATATTCATAAGTAGGGTAGTTAAAATATTCTTCAGAACAATTTGAAAAAAAAAATGCTGACTTTGGTGACTTCTCATTCTTATGTTTTCCAATATTTTTGAAACCAAAAAATACAGTATTTATCTACTCCACGAGTTTTAAACAACGATACCCCAGTCGATGGCGCAAGCCAAACATATTTTTTGCATCCCCCTTTTGCTGTATCGCAACGCAAACGCAAAACATTAAAAAATTTTTTTAGCAATTTGTGTAGTTTTGGGTCAGCAGATGCTTTTACTGTAAAAATTTTAAGACTGTAGCTCCAACCGCAGCAGACACACAGATGGACAGATAGGCCGGCAGACAGACGGATAGACAGACAATTGAGTGACAGCAATAGGGCTCCATTCAGACCCTTTGGGTACGGAACATTAAAAAAAATAAAAAACAAAAGTTATTTTTATAATATGACAAAGTTTTATTTTCACTTCTAATAGAATTGAAAATTGTGCATCAAACACCTACCAACCAACAACCAGCAACTGTATCAACCGACCAGCAATCTCACCAACAACTCTGTAAGTGGACGAAGCGTACACTTATACTTAAAGCCGGCCGCGCTATCAGAATTGATGCAAATTAGAGATACAGATTTGCATCTTTTATTTTGATCCCTTTTTGGAATACATTCTAGCGATAGATGTATTCTTCACTTCTTTGATGGTCACTACTAGCGACTCAGAAATCTTGACCGTTTCAGAATAGACAAAATATTGGTAATAACGTATTACGAGATTGTATTTGGTTCCTTGTCACAATAGAGCTATAAATACATAAGAAATCCAAGTCCAAGCTATCTTTAATGCTAGTTAGATATATTTTACCCATTTTTACAAAAACAATAATATGTACCTATATCACAATAAAACGACTACATTCTCCAAAGGTGTAACAAAAAAAAACACTGTAATTAGAATTTTTCATCTGCCACCTTCAATTTCTTCACTTCACTTATTACTTAGATAATATTTTATGTTGGTTATAATACATGCCTTTTATTCTTTATTTTATATGCCTTCATAATGATCATGTTCCATGCTCGTATCTTGAGCCGCAGGTCAGCTCACAGGCTCACAAATAACACTTTCATACGTCGTGGTACCGTGATGTCTTTGACTTGCAAACTGCTTTTGACTCAATTTATTTACATAAAATTAGTACCACATCTCTCTGTTACTCTTTACAAGGAGCAAGTATACATTCAATACTATTGGGTTTAGGTAATGCACAAAGATCTCAATAAATTCTACTGTTATGCTATCTGTTAGGAAAATGAAATCAATAAACTCTAAAATATATTTGTAAATCAAGAAGATATCGCTTAATATAAATATCAACGTAGCGATATAAAGGCGCCTACATTTGTCTGTGTTTGTTGTTTTTGCGATGAAACTGTGACATACATCACCAACACTGACTTGATAGATTGACTTTTACTTTACAAAAAAAAATTTTGAACGGCTTGATGCAAAGCACTGCTTTACTATAGTGGTGTCATATCTAGAGCTGTCGATCGAATATTAGTTAAAATGTTATGAATTGAATTTAAGGATGTTCTTTACCATTGTCAGAAATAATTCAATGGTTAAAATATTTTCCTGTCTGCCATTCTATTTGCAAAGGTTATGTAAAATGTTGTGATATCAAATTGTATATATAGGTACCTACTCTGTATTGTATAGGAACCCTAATAACTACATTATCCAATGCAGTCCTATTTGCAAGTAAATGATGTTAATTTTAATAATATTTACGTTGTAGTCAACCGCACGGCTTTGGTAACAGTAGGGATTATTAATGGATGACTAATATCGCAAACGATTGCTTTAGGTTAACGAATAATCGAAAATATATAAATTCAATGGAATTATGGAGTTCAGATACAACACTCAATATATTTAAGTAAATGACACAGGTCACTGGTTTGTAATTTTCCCGAACGATGGAAATTGCAATAATTTAACTCAAAGTAGCAAAATTCAATATTTGGCGTGCGCTGAGAAAAATATTGATGATACATAATTGTGTACTACATGATTAAAGTACTCAGTATTACCTAAAAAAAGTTTGCGAGAGAATTTAACTCACCATCATAGTTAATTCACAATAGCAGCTTCTGTGTTAATTAGACCGCCAGTAAAAACAAAAGTTGGTTACATTCGTATTGTAGTATTAATTCTTATTCAAATAAATAGTTTAATAAATTGGTAGGTAGGTAGGGTAGGGTAAGTAGGGTATGTAGCATAGGATAGGTATATAGTGTAAGGTAGGTAGTTATGTTGGATAGGATAGGCTAGGTAGATTGATCGTTCACAGGCCGGGGAGGACCGCCTCTACGCCTCTTACCTGGAGGCAAAGACGGTCCTCAAGTCGGCGATGTGCGCCGCCAAGGACTCGGCAAGGGCCGAGATGCTGGAGGGCCTCGATAGGGATCCGTTTGGGAGGCCATATAAGGCGGCGCGCAACCAACTGCGCCCCTTTGGCCCCCCACTAACGGAGACCCTGGAGCCGGCGTTGCTGGATGGGGTGGTCCGGTCCCTGTTTCCGCGCAGGGCCGACTTCACCCCACCAACCATGAACCCCCCACGGGGGGTGGTAGCTTCGCCGGAGGAGGAGGTCCCTCCAGTATCGGCGGAGGAACTTCGCGCGGGGGTTCTGTCCCTCCGCGCGAAGAAGACGGCCCCTGGGCCAGATGGCGTCCCCGCACGGGTGGTGGCCATCGCGGCGTCCCTCATGGAGGACAGGTTTCGGGACCTCTTCAGCGCGTGCCTGACGGCTGGGAGGTTCCCGAAACAGTGGAAGGAGGGGCAGTTGTGCCTCCTCCGGAAAGAGGGACGCCCGGTGGACTCCCCCTCGGCATACCGGCCCATCGTTCTGCTCGATGAGGTCGGTAAATTGTTCGAGGGGATCATCGCCACCCGGCTAAATAGCCAGTTGCGGGAGGTAGGGCCGGACCTGTCGGACGCCCAGTTCGGATTTCGACGGGGGCGTTCGACGGTCGACGCCTTGGCCCTGCTGAAGGTCCAGGTGCAGGAGGCGGTGGAGTCGGGGGGCGGAGTGTTGGCGGTGTCATTCGACATCGCCAACGCCTTCAACTCCGTGCCCCACTCCACCATATTGGAGGCACTCCGATACCACGGAGTGCCCCAATATCTGCGGGTGATCCTGGCCAGCTACTTGGAGGACCGAGAGGTCCTTCTCGTGGACAAGACGGCCAGGATCAGACGTTATGGCGCGGAGTCCGGTGTTCCGCAGGGGTCGGTTCTAGGCCCTCCCCTGTGGAACATCGGTTTTGACTGGCTCCTGCGAGGAGCCCTCCTCCAGGGCACGAGTGTCATCTGTTACGCAGATGACACTCTCCTCACTGCCCGGGGGAGGAGCTTTGGGGAGGCGGCCTGTTTGGCCTCGGCGGGCGGATCCTTGGTTGCAGAGAGGATCCGCCGCCTGGGATTGAGGGTGGCGCTGAACAAGACCGAGGCCGTGTTCTTCCACGGGCCTCGGCAGCGCTGCCCTCCAGATGCCCACATCGTCGTGGAGGGCGTCCGAATAGCGGTGAAGGCCCAGATGAAATATCTGGGCCTAGTGCTGGACAGCAGGTGGCGCTTCGGCCCGCACTTTAGCGGGCTGTCGACGCGCCTGCTGAAAGCCGCGGACGCCCTCTCATGGCTCCTCCCCAACCTCGGGGGGCCGAGTGCACGGTGCCGGCGCCTTTATGCCGGCATCCTGCGTAGCATGGCCCTGTATGGGGCACCCATCTGGGCGGACTCCCTCCAGAGGAGGGAGAATGCAACCGCCATCCGCAGGCCGCAAAGGGCCATTGCACAGCGGGTGGCGAGGGCCTACCGCTCAGTGGGCTTTTCTGCGGCGTGCGCTCTGGCCGGCACCCCTCCCTGGGAGTTGGAGGCATGGGTGCTCGCCAGAGTGTACGAATGGACGGCGCGGCGAAAGGCGCTCGGTGAGCGCCCCGCCACGGAGGAGCGGGAGGCCGTGCGGCGGGAGGCGAGGGACGCAATCATCCTCCATTGGACGGAGGACCTCGCCACCGCCGCCTTTGGCCGTCGGACGCTGGACGCGCTCGGTCCAGTCCTGCGGGGCTGGCTCGAGCGGCCTCACGGTTTCCTCTCATTCCGTTTGGTGCAGGTGTTGTCCGGACATGGTTGTTTCGGAACGCACCTGCACCGGATCCGGAGGGAGGAAACCCCAGCGTGCCACCACTGCGGCGCGGCGGAGGACACGGCGCAGCACACCTTCGAGGTGTGCCCAGCATGGGCTGAGCTGCGCCGTGCCTTGATCGATGTGGTCGGGCAGGACCTCTCACTTCCCAGCGTGCTCAGCTCCATGTTGGGGAGTGAGGAGGCCTGGGCGGCGGTTGCCTCCTTTTGCGAGGTCGTGATGTCGCAAAAGGAGGCGGCGGAGCGGGCGCGGGAGGACGATCCTCTCGCGCCGCCGCACCGCAGGCGAAGAAGGGGTGGGAGAAGGCGGTTGTACGATCGTCTCCTCCCACCTCCTGGTGGTGACTAGCGGGCGACAGGCGCGGGGGCGCCTTCGCTCGCATTGCACATGTCACCACCCCCGTCGGGCGGGAACGGCCGAGCACTCGCGGTCGTTCCCGGGCCCCTCCACTGAGGGAGGGGCGTGAAGGCCCCGCTGTAAAGGCGGGCGGTCGTCGGCGGGGGACTGGACGTAAGGGCTCTGCCAGTTTCCCAGTCCTCCTCCAATTCAAGACGATGCGGGAGTGCCGCTGGGTTATTTTAGTGGGTATACCGGATTATTTCCGGGGAGTCCCACATAACCCCCCATTCCCCCAATGGGTGGGTATGCGTAATGCATTTTTTCCCAGCGAGATCAAAAAAAAAAAAAAAAAAAAAAAAAAAAAGGTAGATTGATCGTTAGGGCAGGTGAGTAGGTTGGTAGGTAGGGTAAGATAGGTGGGTAGGTAGGTGGTCGGTTAGGTAGATAGCCAGTTATTGTGAGCGAAGCCGCGGGTTTCAGCTAGTCAGGAATAATTCAAAGGTTCAAAGATTTTCCTGTTTGCCATACTAAATAGTATGGCAACAAGCGTGGGTTATGGTAAAATAACACATTGGTATGGTGATACCAAATTGTATAGGTACCTACTCTGTATTGTATACCCCAATAACTACATTATCAATTATAGCCATATTTGCAATTAAAATATGTTAATTTTAATATTATATTTATTGTAGTCTTTAGTAACAGTAGGGATATTAATTGATGACTAATATCGCAAACGATTGGTTTAGGATAACGAATAATTGAAAATAAATAAATTCAATGGAAATATGGAGTTCAGACCCAACACTCACTACTACATATAAGGTTTGGTATTTTCCTTTACCATTTCTACGTCGTGCAAAGTAAGGTTTTAAATCTATTTGAAAAAAAACCTATCCAGGTAAAAAAAATGTACTACGACTCCTGCTAAACATTGCTTATACTAAACATGAGTCTGGTTTGGCACTTTAGCCTATAACCGTTATCAGGCTAAATTGCCAATACAGACACATTTTATTGGCACTTGTTTAGTACCTAAACGTTCTCTACAAAAACTATTCTATCTGCAACTGTCATGAGCTACAGTATAGTCGTGAGAGGATATTTGCTGTCCTATAAGTTGACGAGAGCATTAGCGACTTTGATGGCTTCCATAATTCAATCCAGTCTGACGGGCGAGCCTGCCTGGTGAATACCTGATCAACGATAACTGTATACAAGCGGAGAATGCGAGATAAATGTCTTTATTAATCCACAAGTAAATATGATAAGTAAATGCGTAAGTAACTCTGTCGGACTGTCTGCCTGGCTTAGTAGGCGTTTTGGCCGCTGAGTTTCGGTCGAAACAGGAATTTCATTATTTTTAATATTTTTGGGTAGTGTTCCGGACCATACTTTTTTAAGCAAATTTTGTACAGTTAGGTATTGTTATATTATTTAAGCAAAAGTCAGGCTATTTTTGGAAAAAGGTAAAGCTTAATATACAACTTAATATAATTGCAGCAATCATTAGTAGAAATGATATAAATCACAATAATCAGTCTTACATGTAAATTAAAAAACGTACAAAATGGCACCTGAGGTATTCCACATACGGCACCTATCGATATTTTTCGCAAGTGATATAACTGGAATAATTTATTATTTCAAATTTTGTTTCACATTGGGCAACTATGGATCAGTAGGTATGGGCGTCAAAATAAAAAATCGATTTAATCAGTAGAGAGTTTAATAATATGATAATAGTTATTTGTGCAACAAGAGAGCAAAGTCCTTTTTTGCTGCGAGTGTTGATTTTGAATCCTGAGTGTGGCGAGGGATTCAAAGGCACGAGATGCAAAAAACTTTGCTCTCGTGTAACACACATAACTTTTCACTTCAGCAGCGAGAACACTTTAGGAAATAAAATAATAAACAGGAATAGATTGAAGTAACTATTTATTGTGAATCAAAATAATAAATATTATAGGTAGAGATACCAATTCAATAAAATGGAACATTTTAAAAGTTGAAAGTAAAATTACTGCAATTCTGCAAATTAAAAGTAACAGGTTTATTTGGCAACGTTTTAGTTGCATTGAGTTTGATTATCTGGGGTTAAGGTTTTTGTTTCGGTGGCGGATTGAGAAGGAACAACGGTGAACGTTGGTGACTTTGATCGGCTTTCTGTGTAAGTACACCGTGCGTCGTTGAAAGTGGCTGGGCGTGGGTGAGACCAAGGATCCGAGGTCAAATTCAGACTTATTGTTTCCACTATACGCTTACAGATTTTCGACTTATTTTCTATTGAGTCTTCAATATAGCCTTCTGCAACCGTATTGGACCATTCCACCCGCCGTGACGTTTTAAAGTGAGAGCGTTGCCGAAGTTCTCCGAAAACAGTGACCCGTGTATAGCTGAGGCACTTTCAGTTTTATAAAAGTGGCAATTTCTCGTGGTGCACCTATTTTATTTACTCCCATAGGCTGCCTTGAGCATTTATTATTATGGTACTGTATGAAAAATTGGTCGGTTTTTGCATTTCTATTATTCATTTTTATTATTCAAAATATATTACGTAACATTATTGAAACTAGAAATAAATATTTACAGGTTAAATTTCAGTTTTATTTGCAGTAAATACTTACTTTTATTTAAATACAACAATAAGTTAAAAAATCAATAAATTACTTTAAAAGACAATTATCTATTCGCAAAATTTATTTAGTTAGTACGAAATTCCGAACGTGTTTGTCTTTGAGGTCGAATTCAAAATCGGAACTTCGAAAGGGCTGGTCTTTGTTTCTCTCTCTTTCTAATGGCGGGAAAGAGATAGAGTGTGAATGTTTCGAATTGTTTGATTAACCCAAGGTTGAATAAGATATTAAGGGTTTTCTGAAAAAAAAAAAAAAAGTTACTTTTAATTGTTTTTTCACGTTTTCTGCTTACTGATTTCAGGCAGCAAAACCTACATATTTGAGCTACTGAAGTGAAATAGTATAAGTTCCTCTTTTGCTTTTTTTGTTACATGTTGAAAATTTATACCCAAAATACCAGGAGGCCAGAATCGTGAAGAAGTATTTGCGGGCCGGGAATCGTAGACCGGGTCCTGGGTTAGGATATAGTTATTTATTTGGTAGCTACAACCTACAGGTCTTTAAGTCAACAGTGAATAGGTTACTTCTAGGCAAGCGTGCTTCACCGTCGACCACATCTTCGCTTACCATCAGTAGTGCTATTCTCTAAAGATACAGCCTTGAGCGCTGTGCCAATTACGAAACTACGAGTTTTGTACTAGTTTCATCGGCGTATCCGTAGAAAATAGCACGACTGTTGTGCTGTAGTGCGAAACGACTCAAAACAGCAGTGGCGATGAAACTAGTACAAAACCAGTATCTACCTATTTTCGTAGTTCCTTAGAGAATAGCACTACTTGTGAGATAGAGGACAAGCTGAAGCCTATCTATAATAAAACAATAAATAAAGAAGTTTATTTCTTGTATACATTCTTAAGAGTATTACGGATATATTGAAATAATGATAATTTTTTTAGTGTTTGACAATTTAATACATTTCAGCACTTACGAGATGCCTACTGAGAAATAAATCGGGGAAGATCGCAGGGATTTGTTTGAAACAATCAAATCTGTCCACAGCTACGCTACACATCCTCGCAAGGCCTAGCTACCTCGTAAATCTCTGGTGAATAAGCACACTAACTCGTGATTCTTAACATACAACGTAGCAACTCAGCTCCTACTAAAACCGTAGAACATGACCCGCAGTAGGTATGTACGTACCCGATCATTACTTACAAGGAGTTTCCACAAATCGTTGCAGCAAGCATTGTGTATGCGTCACAACTTCATCACACGGACACGCCTGGGAAAGCCATAGACTAGCGATAAGGCAGTCAGGCCCGTCGGAACGTTAGCATACTGACGTGACAGCCGCTGAATAAAGTGGCAGCTGTGGCGACGTTATGATGGCACCACTCTATGCATCTGTGCGTCTGAGTTATCTGATTGACAGAAAAACCAGGTGGTGTAATAGCCATAAATATCGGATTACTGCAAACACCTTACAATAAGTCGCGTGATATGGTAAACACTTTCTTCTCAATAAGGCACGGGTAAATTATAGTATTTGGATGGGATTGTATTTTAATCAGTAGTTCACAATACATCGATAATTTTTAATCTCGCAAACTTAAACTTGCGAGATTACAACTACGGTGTTTGCAATAATTCGGTTCAGCCACAGCTGGACAAGCGGCTAAACGAGTCATTTGGTACATTCTTAATAATGTTTAATATGGTATATAAAATATATAAATCGACATATAACAATAACTTATATTCATCGGTTTTTAGTTTGGAACCGACTTTATCAAAATAAAGATTAATAACTCTGCTCTATTTGCAGTTTTAGGCAGGAAAGGTAACTAAAACTTTATCGTAATTTGCCTTATTGTCTAAATTAACTGTCGGAAAAACTTACCTGCTCAAAACCACAAAGTACGTAGCTAAGTGAAGTCGCCTCTCGTGCTTAAGGTCTTGGGTTCAAATCCGGGCAAGTAGGTACCAATGTGACTTTTTCAAATTTATATGTAACTACTTTCTAAGTTTATCTTGGACATCGCGGGCAACGGTGAAGGAAAACATCTTGAGGAAACCTGGACTATAGTAGTTAATGTAAGTCTGAAATAGCCAAGACATCCCAGAGGCCGCTGTATTAAACCTGACACCGTCAAACGTGGCCATATCCTCACACGAAAATAAGAAGACGCGGTGGCACGCTATTTTGTGTCAAAGCTTACACTGTTGACAGCTGTCACTTTTTCCCTCTAAAGATTTTAATAAAATGGTAGAGTAACGGTAGTTCAGTTAATCTGCGATATTAAATCGACTATCTAAAATAATTTAAACTGAGGCAAAGATTTACACAAGCAGGCTACGAAAATGCTTAACGCTTGTAACCTGTCCAGGCAATTGATTAAGAGGCAAGTGGCACTTTCAATCAAATTTTGATTTGCTTACCTGTCGGCTATGTACACTGTCCCGCCTCTAATCTGCCTGTTTTACAGGTGTGCAATTTTTGTTGCTGACAGTAATCAGTAATTTATTGTTATTTACATATATAAACTCACGCCATACTCCATGGGAGTAGGTAGAGCCTACAGAACGCCATCTGCTACGATCCTAATATACTCCTTTTGCTTCATTTGAGCTGCAGAACTGAACACAAATGGATGCCCATTCGGCAGAGAAGAATTTTGCGCGCCTTGACTGCGCTTTTCTCTCTACTCAACTCTCCCACACCTCCTTTTTATCTCATAACTCAATTTCAATACCACACACTACACGGTTGGCGTAGTGTGGTTAGAAAAAGCGCGCTCATGTGCAGTTGTTGTTCTTGCTTGGCCGCCAGGGGCATGATTATGGTTTGTTTTGACGTCCGTACTTGTGATTAAACCCGACATATAGTATTTATTAGAGTAAATATATAAGTATGCTTATTTTAACTATATACATTTTGTACTCATTTTACGTTTATTACATTATTATTTCATTTTTTATGCACCTGCCATGGTATTTCTTCACCACCCTTGGTTGACTGGTAAAAAATTCCTTAGGCATTAACTCCGCCTATGTACTTTTATGTTGCATGAAGTTTTATTGAATAACTAAATAAATGAAGCAAACCCGACTGAAGTTCAGATTTTGGAAGTCAAAAACAACAAATTGAAATCTCGTGTCTCCCTTTGATTGTTGTTTATTGTGGTCGACTAATTAAAACTCATAACGAAAGGTCGATACATAACTTTATAGATTCAATATGCGAGAGGGCGACCCGCAGGCTTATTACGTATGAAGAAGCAATCAGCAATCATCGCTCAATCAAATACTATGTCATAAAAGTCGTCAATCGTTTGCTAACCGCTCGCCGTTTGTCAAATGTACTTACTTAAAAAAAAAACTGGCATAAAATTGCGATTATTGCGCTAAAATCGCTATCGTTTTGCTCTTGCAAGATACGTAATAAGCCTGCAGGTTTCTGGATCTAAAATGATCAACGCCTCAAACATAGATCAAGAGATACGATTGGCTGTCTGTTGATATTATTCAACCAGAGCACTTGTTTTGATTTGTGAAAGCCACGCTTGCTACAACTTTTGATCAATGAACTCTTGTACATCAATATCGAAATAAAATATAACGATCTAAACTCTAATAAGTATATCGATTTCTATTGGCACTCCCGTATGGACTTCTTTCTTACTAACCAATAGAATACCATCTTGTATCTATCGAGGCTCTAGGAGGGCCTAAACAAAGCGTCTTCGACACCAATAGACCAGGGGACGGACATCGAGGTCATCGCGGCCATCGCTAAACAGACAGGACCACAAATCGCCGGCGACACCCTGCCGCTGCCGCTGCCGCCGCTGTACTGCGCATTCCCACTGATTCAAATTGTAAGCACGGTCCTATCTGATTTAGTGTAGCCATACCACAACACTTATTAGGACTAGAATAAAATCGAGACAAATTAATAGTTTTTCAATGGTTTCCTTAATTTTCTCTTAATATATATTTATTTAAATATTAAAACTTTATAAATAATACAAAGGCAGACTTAATGTCAGGTGCATTTTCTATTAAAGATCGTGCACATATAATGTATGGCAGGTGACCCAATGAAAGAAGAAACAGAAAAAATATATTAGAACTGATTATCGCGCACTTTGTTAGTTAATGAACTATACTATCTCGAGAGGTTATAAACTCTCGATAAATTATGAACCGAACCTTTAGAATAGAATAATACAACCAATCAGTGCACCAGTCTACAGTAGTTTATATGTTTTGGTATGTCAGTAAAATTGCATACAAATGTAGTTTTTGAACATTTGTTTGATGTTCTCGTGTGTATTTTTTATCGATTTACTATACTGGGACTTCAGCTAGCAGAAAGAGAAAACAATTAAAAAGAGTAAAGCAAATAAATTCTCACATTTTGTATGTAAAAATAAAAGTTTTTGCAACGTTGACATAAAAGAAATTAATAAAATACATTTGACCGCAAAGAGGTCACATATTATAAGTAAATACATTAATTAGTAATCACACCACAATATACCGTTTGTGTTTTCATAGAAACTGTGCTATAAGGCATATTTTGTTACTAGCTTGTATCACCCGTAATCACTGCAAAACAGTAATATCTTTTTGTATATTTTATTCATTCAATAAATATTTGTACACGGCCGATTTTGCCGAGGTCGGTCTGTGGATGGCTTAACATACCAGAGTTTCTCCATGCCTCGGCAATCCGTTGGTCCCTGCTGTCATGTGTAGATCTTTGACAGTCTAGTCGTTACGGGTAGTCAGAAGCCTGAAATCTGTGACCAGTCTGGCCAAGGGGTATCGTGTTACCCAGTTACTGGATTGTGGAGGTCAGATAGGCAGTCGCTCCATGTAAAACCCTGGTACTCAGCTGAATCCGGTTAGACTGGAAGCCGACTCCAACCGTGCAGATTGATTGGCATGTTATCTCATTTAGCTCAGACGAGCTAAACGTAAGCTACGTTAATAAAAAAATATGAGTGATTATAAATTAAAAGTAACGAAAAGGATATTTGTAAATAAAAAAGGGCCGGCTTCGCACGTCGTAGGATGTATGTGGTCGACAGCTAGGCAGGCAGCAGGACGGACAGGAACTCTTCTAAGTAGTGGAATGCTTGAGGAAGGCAGGTGAGCAGGAAAAACAGGCAGTTTACCAGGTAAACAGGTAGATAGGAAGGCTGGCAGCAAGGTAAGACGAGGAGCTGGGCTGTGGCGTCTCAGGCAGACGGACAATAAGGCGGGTTCAGAACCTGCGCGTTCTGCTGAAAGCTACTAAATTAGCCGTTCCAAAAATATATATATATTGTAACACTTTTATGTTCCTATTTTAGCAAAGTTCCAAGGTAAGCTTTTACCACATAACTTATTTGAATTAACTGAATAGAGAAGAACCAGTTCTAGATAAAATTAATACATTAAATATTATGAAGTGGTGCCATCGGTGTAATTAATTAAATTAAATATAAAAAATAAAAAAAAATAATTGGTAGTGGTAATAATTTTTTAGCAGTCGGGTTTTTTTGTTTTTATTTTTTTTTTTTTCTATTTAGTTTATTCTTAGTTTATTTTGAGTTTTATTGATTTCCATACTTAAACCAGGAAATTCCCAACTAATTTTGAAACGTGGCGCACCTAACACGATGATATCCGTGCGCCTGCAACGATTTACATACAAGCAGGGAATTGTACCGCAGCTGCGGCGTATTGGTTATTGTGCACTTAATAGCAACAGATAGGCTGCGCAAGCGCACGGGATTGTATTGAAATTAATATAAAGCGAGGAGAGCTAGCTGCGCAAGATTGAGTTATCACGTGGGAATGAAAGTTCTAATGAGTGGAAATATGTAGAACAAGAATTTGTGGCATCCTTTGTTATCTAATGCAAGGATGATTTTGTATTTAAAAGTAGCTTATAAATAGCTTAGAACAAAGAAAGATTACCCAACAGTTTTATTGTAGAAGTTTTCCCACGAGGCATGAACTTAAAGCATTACAAATGCCTGCTCATATCTTATTCATTACATTACTATTATAATATTTATAAGAATTCGGATACTAAAAACTAAAAACTACCGTATCTCTATATTCAAATCTAATCTCGCGATAGGACCGTTTCCCCTTTGTAACAGATTTACAAAGAGTCTATAACTCAGTTATTTCGCTCACTGCATTGTCACCGCGCGACCATTCACGTCAGAAAACAGGCTGCGACTGACCAGACCATAGTCCATACCATACGTTAGCCGAGCTGTCAGCGCACGCCGCGAGATGGCGGTAGCGACACCTCGGTGACACGTCACTTCCGGTCGGAGATAAATCTTATCTGTGGTGGTACTGTTGTGAAAACAAGAAGTGGTATTAAAGTTATTGGCATTTAAGATAAACGAGAATCTCTAATGGATTATAACTAAAGCTTCTGCCCGCGTAAGTAATGATTTATCATGCCAAGGGAAAACAAACTATCCTCATCCTTCGTCCTTCCTAGGGTCTCAAACTATCTCCATGCAAATTTTATCTAAATCGGTTCAGTATATCCAGAGATTACCCCCTACAACCGCACAACTTTACCTCTTTATAATATTAGTATGTTTAACACGGACATACCTATCTCGGCCATGTCTTATCGTTCAAGGATTGTAGTGAAAAAGAAATAAATACCTGGGCCATGAAATAAATGTTTACAAATTCGTTTCCACCTAGGCTGAAGGCAAAAGCTATGGGTACCTGCTTAGTACCTTGCCTCACATAAGCGTGTCAGATTTGGTTCCTAACAAAAAGACAGCAAAACAAAATTAGAACTTGTCAGAGAGGTGGCATACCTCTCTGACAAGTTCTCTCTGAACGTAGTTACTTGAACATAAAACTGAGAGACCGAGAGAAAACCTCGTTGATCAAGAAAGTAACGAAATCTAAGGACGTGATTAAACAGATTCTCAAATTAAAATGGAGATGGGCAGGACATTTACGGAGGCTGGATCTGTGGTGTGATGTCACGTACATCAGCACGTCACGTACAGCACGTAGTATAATATGCTAAGGTTGATAGTATGTGAATACGTGATTATAGATTATCGACATAACATCACGTCGTAACTATGTATATAATGTTGCTAATTAAAGGTGGAAGAGTAATCGACTCTTGGAGTAGTAACTAACATGTAGTTTACTTTGACCCCTCCATCTCCTTGCATCGCATGGCGACCCTGCCAGTCGGCTGGACGGCGTTATAGTTGTCCGACCAGGAGCTAGTCACGGTTCGTGGTTCGCGGTTTGATTGTCTTCGTTGAGTATCACGTCAGTCGCGTCGCGTCACAGGCCATGGGGAGCACGACGTCCAAGGAAGAGGTGATTATTGCCCAGGCGTCTACGAGTGGTGCAAATACCGCAACGGCTACGCAGGAGCAGCTGGCGGTTATCAGGACCGTGTTGCTGTTTATGGCTGTGGGTATGGCAGTTGTCATCATAGGTTTGGCGGTTCGCATGTATCGGAGATGTCACCACAACTGGATTGAAGAAAAGATGAGACAGCGGGAAGTCCAGGAGGCTGTACAGATGGTTTGACCAGGAGCCGTCGGAGGAACGAAGTGAGTGTTTCTTATGTGAATGTGAATAAGTGTGTGTCGGTGCTTGCGGTCATCGTTAAATTTAGAGACATTGATTTAAATGGAAGTGGAGTTAACGTCGCTATTTGTACAACTTAAGTTATTAAGGGAATCTATTGTCAAGTTAGGCCCTAGTAGGCGAAAAGGCAGAAATTTTGATAGTAAGATCAGTGAGGTGAAAGCGCTCTATCGTAAATTTAAGTGTATAGTTTCAGAATCTAGTAAGTTCTCGGAAGAACTGGCTCAGTTGGTATGTAAGATAGAAGCGTTATACGTGGACACTGTTAAGTTTGAGAGCGGAACCGGAACGGAACAAAACATGGCGGCGGAAAAGTTTTCTTTGAGAACGGCAGTTGGCCTACTCCCGAAGATGAGTGGCGATGAACAAGTTACGCAAGACTTGATTGATGCCATAGGATTATATAGTTCTATGTTAGTGGAAGCAGATAATGCTCTTTTAATTAAATTTGTTTTGACAACACGACTTACCCAGGGTGCTAGGATTCGGTTGTCCTCTACTTACGCAACGGTAGATTGTCTGTTAGCTGATATGAAGAAGCATTTGTTAACAGTAGAGTCAGACGTAGCTGTGCAAGCGAAGCTTGCTCGCGCTAGGCAGAATGATAGGTCGGTCGCGGATTTTGGGGCTGAGATAGAGAAGTTAATGGTTAATTTGACTATCTCTCAAGCCGGGGAAAGTTCGGAAGCATATGAGATTTTGCGGCCGTTGAACGAAAAGTACGCGATCAGGAAGTTTGCTGACGGGCTTCGCAATCAGCGTTTAGGTACGATCATTACGGCGCGGAATTTGACTTGTTTGAAGGATGCGATCAGGGTAGCAGAAGACGAAGGTTGTGCATCGTCGGCACAGGTCATGGCGTATCAGCGTTGGCCCGCGAGGGGTGGTTTTGATAATAGAGGTCGCGGAAATGGTTGTAGGCGGTCTACAGTAGGGAATGGATACGCGCAACATAAGACAGCTGTTGAGCGTACGCGCAAAAATGCCACCGCATGGCATAATCGTGGAATGCGCGGTCGTAGCAATAATGCTCATCGTGGTCATTCGACTCAACAAGGTCGGAAGCGTGTAGCGTATTTCGAGCATGCGCGTAGTGATGCTGACTCAGGCGGAACGTCAATGTCACGACGTAATGAAGCGACTGACCACCAGTTGCAGTTTTTTCGAGACTAAGCGTATTTTAGCTTGCGATAGTATTAATTGGGTTAATTTTCTAGTGAATAATATAAATGCGGAATGGTTAGTAGATACGGGCGCGTCGATATCGGCTGTAAAAAGTGGTTTCTTGTTGAACAATGCTTTGTGCTGTAAGGTAGTTAAGGAAGAATTAGTGATTAATGGTGTAGGAGGTAGTTTGAGGGCTATAGGTTATGTATATTTAACGTTGGAGTATGGACGGTGTTCTTTCACGCATAAGTTTTATATATTTGATGATTTGCCATGTAAGTCGGTTGGTATATTAGGTCAGGATTTCTTGCAGAAGTATGGTGGTATTATAGATTTTTCGGCGAATAGGTTTTCTCTTAGGGATCGTGGACGACGGGTGGTTTCGATGCCACTTAAGTCCTATGATTACTTGTTGACTATTCCACCGCGTTGTGAGGTGGTTAGGTATTACCCCGTTAACAGAGCGGAAGATTGTGTGGTAGTTAGGCAAGAATTGCGGAAAGGCGTTTTCTTGGCTAGTGTGTTAGTAAGGCCTAAAAGCGGGATGGTCCCCGTTAGGATTTTAAATACGAACTCCGAGGAAGTTGTGTGTAGTATGTCCGGTGTGGAAGTTTGTCCGTTGAGTGATTTTGATTGTTGTAATTTCGTGAAGCCAGGGACGGACGTTGAGCGTGTAGAAGAGGTACTTTCTTTACTTAAACTCGACTATTTGAACGCCGAGGAGCGGTTGTCGGTTGAGCAAGTGTGTGCAAAGTTTTCGGATGTTTTTCATCTCCCGGGTGATAAATTAGCTGTCACTAACGTATATGAGCAGTCTATACGCTTGAAAGAGAGTGCTACTCCAGTGTACAAGAGACAGTATAGGATACCTTATGCACAGAAGAAGGAGGTTGATAGGCAAGTGCAGGAGATGCTGGAGGGTAATATCATTGAAGAGGCGGTTAGTGAGTGGTCTAGTCCTGTTTTGGTGGTACCCAAAAAGACGGATCGTAGTGGGGAGAAGAAATGGCGAGTGGTTATAGATTATAGGCAGTTGAATGAAAAGATACAGGATGATAAGTTTCCATTGCCGAATATAACTGAGATTTTGGATTCGATGTCAGGCGCAGTTTACTTTAGTCACTGTGATTTATCACAATCTTATTATCAGTGTGCTTTGGAGGAGAGTAGTAGGAAGTACACTGCTTTCACAACAGACAAGGGGCAGTATCAAATGTGTAGGTTACCAATGGGTTTGAAGATAAGTCCGAGTTCGTTTAGTAGATTAATGACTGTGGCCATGTCTGGATTGAATTACGATAGGTGTCTGATTTATTTGGATGATCTCATTATTTTTGGACGGAATTTAGATGAACATAATCGGAACCTAATATCAGTATTTTCACGCTTGAGGGAAGTAAATCTAAAGTTGAATCCGTCTAAATGTGAATTTTTGAAGAAGCAAGTGCTTTATTTGGGGCATGTAATATCGGCCGAAGGTATTTCACCAGATCCAGAGAAGGTAGAAGTTATTAGAGGTTATCCGCGTCCATCGACGGTTGATGAGGTAAAGCGATTTGTAGCGTTTGCGAATTATTATAGGAAATTCATACCACAGTTTGCTGATATAGTGGTACCTATGAATAAGCTGTGTAAGAGAGGTGTTGTATTTAGTTGGTCCGATGAGTGCGAGAAGTCGTTTTTGTTGCTTAAGGAAGCGTTAATGAGTCCACCGGTGTTGGATTATCCTGATTTTTCTGATAGCAATACTTTTATATTGCAAACCGATAGTTCTGGATATGCTATAGGGAGTGTGTTGTGTAATGGGAACGGAAAACCCATCGCATATGCTAGTAGGTCGTTAGGGAAGAGTGAGTTAAATTATCCGATAATAGAGAAGGAGTTGTTGGCAATAGTTTGGTCAGTTAAATATTTTAGACCGTATTTGTACGGACGGAGGTTCGTTGTAAAGACGGATCACCGGCCATTACTGTATTTGTTTAACATGACAGATCCATCTAGTAGGTTGACTAAGTTTCGTTTGTGTTTAGAGGAGTATGATTTTGAGGTTGAATATATTAAGGGCAAAGAGAATGTACTAGCGGATGCACTTTCTAGAATAGTGATAACGAGTGAGGATTTGAAATTGATACGGGAAAAGACGATATCCGTAATGACGAGGGCGCAGTACAAGCAGTTGGGAAAGCCAAATGTTTGTGATAGGGACTCCGTGGTATCTGGGACTGATCACCCTAGGATCGTGGAAGTACTTAAGAAGCAAGGAAATGACATTGAGATTTGTTTAGATGATTGGGAGAAAATGTTACGTAACAATAATAATAACAACAATAATAATAAAGGTTGTAGGGAGATATTTTCAAAGTCGCGCAATTTAGTGTATATGCCAGAAAACTCGAGTATTTATGTAAACTATGAATCTTTATCGGGAATTTCGCGAGACGAGTTATCGAAAGACATAGTCAGTTTTTGTATTGAAGAAGGCATTAAAGAAGTAATTATTATGAAGAATCGTTATAACGTTGATTTTATTACAAGAATGGCAAAATATTTAAAGGAAAATAGAAGTTCGATTTGTGGGGATTTTAAACTGTGTGTAGTGAAGGATTTACGGAGAATAGAAGGGAAAGATGAGAAGAAGGTTATTTTGAATGATTTCCATATTTTACCCACGAGTGGTCATGCAGGAATACGTAGGATGGTGAATAATATAAAGAAGTATTATTATTGGCCTTCTATAGAGAAAGACGTAGTGGAGTACGTTGGTAAATGTGATAAGTGTTGTAAGCAAAAGTATTCTAGGAATACTAGGGAACCCATGACGATTACGACTACTGCATCAACATCGTTTGAGAAGATTTATTTAGACATAGTAGGACCCCTTGATAGAGACGAAAGAGGCAATGTTTACATATTAACTCTTCAATGTGAACTTACGAAGTTTGTAGAGGCTTATCCGTTAAAGAATAAATCCGCAAATGAGGTAGCAAAAGCTTTGGCAGAGAATTTTGTTTTGAGATATGGAATACCGAAAACAATAGCTACGGATAGGGGTAGTGAATTCGTTTCGAAAGTAATGATAGAGCTATGTGATATCTTGAACATCAATAAAGTCATGTCGACGTCATATCATCATGAGAGTATAGGTTCTTTGGAGAATGTACATAAAACATTAGGTGCATATTTGAGGATACAGACAGATAATAACCCATCATCATGGAGTTCTTGGATTCCATTTTGGTGTTTTTCTTATAATACGACAGTTAATACTGTTACCAAATATACACCTTATGAGCTAGTGTTTGGAAGAAAATGCAGATTACCAAGTAGTCTTCAAGGAGAAAGTGTTGAACCATTGTATAATTTTGATAATTATCCTTTAGAATTTAAGTACAGATTGCAAAGGGCACAAAATGATGCAAGGGAGAATTTAATAGCGAGTAAATTAGCTAGGAAACATTGTTATGATAAGAATCTTAATTCTGTAACCTATAAGGAAGGTGATTTAGTTTTGATTAAGAATGAAACTGGCAATAAATTGGAATGTATTTATAATGGACCTTTTGAAGTTGTAAAAGACGAGTCACCAAATGTTGTGATTAAGTATAAAAATAAAATAGATATAGTACATAAGAATAGAACAAAATTGTATTGTAAGAGTTAGAGTAATAGTTTGTAATGTGGAAAAAAAAAAAACCTTGAAAAAAAAATTTTTTTTTTTTTAAATTTAAGGGGGTGATGTGGTGTGATGTCACGTACATCAGCACGTCACGTACAGCACGTAGTATAATATGCTAAGGTTGATAGTATGTGAATACGTGATTATAGATTATCGACATAACATCACGTCGTAACTATGTATATAATGTTGCTAATTAAAGGTGGAAGAGTAATCGACTCTTGGAGTAGTAACTAACATGTAGTTTACTTTGACCCCTCCATCTCCTCGCATTGCAGATCCACAACGATGGGCCCAGATCATAACCAGCTGGACCCCTAGAACCGTTAAAAAAGGGAAGAGGTAGGCCTTATAAACGATGGAAAGACGACATAATCAAAACGGCAGGTAACTTTTGGCCAGATCAGCCAGACTTAAAGAAGAATGGAAGCATTTGAAGAAGGCTTTTACCGCCAGAAATACTAACAAATATTAAGTTAAGTTTTTATTTATTTTACTAACATACTAGTACAATTTAAACAGAGTTTGTGTTCAACCATGATTTAAGTGTATATACCCTTTGTTGTAAGGAATCAATGAAAGCTTCTTATTTCATTTAATTAATATTAATATAGATTGGTACGAAATATACATGAGATATAAGGCCAAATATAATTAAGTTATGAGTCGATCACCAACACGGCTACAACGGTTGCTGTCATCAACCCTCCTAAAACCTCGAACTGTTACAAGTTATTTCACTATTCATAAAAGTATCTGCTATAACTGCCCGAAGTCTATTATTCATTCAGCATTTACAAAAGACTTTTCCTGCTGTAGTTTAATGAATGATGACCACGAAAAGTTTATCGAAAAAACCTACTGGTTAAAAGTCTAGTATAAACGCTGAAATTTCACATACATGTACTTTATGTACACTCATAAACGCAAGCCATTTCCCGCCAGTTTAGACTCTAGACAAGTGACATTCGATGTAAGCGATGCTCGAAATGGCAAGAGTAAGGGATTGATCACGTGACATTTCGATAACGTTTGTCAATCCCAAACATATTTGTCATTTTCCCAATCACTATCGTCACGCTTTCTTTAACAGAATGTCACTTGTCCAAGGCCTCTGGAGGTTTCTTTTGGGATACATTTTTGGACATTCAGGCGGACGAAGTCGCTGGCTGAAGCTATTAAAGTTATAATTAGAGAACTTAGCACTGCACGCAAGCTTCAAGCTGCCTAGGTCTGATACAATGTAGGTTAGTAACGGTAGCGGCAACAAGTGGCGGGTCGCGGGTTCGATGCCGTGCGGCGCATTAATCGCGTCTTGTCTGTGGTCTGTTAACAGCGGCCATGTTTACTGTGGAACGTTTACTGATTCTGTATTATCATATTCCGCAGTAGAGTGCGTGACTGGCTGGGAAAGTGAAATAAAGGTAACGGAACAAGGCAATAAATACTGGATAGTCCAGTGAGCGGGATGATACATTTTAGCATTGACATAATCACAGCAGCATTTCCCGAAGGGTTAGACAGACCTGCACCTACAACACACACACCTTTAGCCAGTTATATTTATGTCCCATGTAACAGGAGCGAGCCTATTGTCATCAACCGGCCACAAATGCACACACTGGACTGCTACTGAGAAATTGCAGATGGAAAAACCTCATAACACTTTGGTCAACTCGGGAATCGAACCTCCTGGGTTCGATCATATCATACTCAATAAGTACCGATTGCGACTACTACACCAAGAGGACTATATATTTTTGACTAGCTTCTGCCAGCGGCTTCGCCTGCGTGAAAAGTGATTTTTAATCCTAGGGGAACATTATACCGGGATGAAAAGTAGCCAGCAGTAGTACTATATGCTATTCCAGACTATAATCTAACGCTGTGCCAAATTTCATACAGATCCGTTCAGCTGTTCTGGTGTGATAGTAACAAACATCCATCCATCCATCAATCTACTCATCCAACCTTTGGCATTTATAATAACTATTAATAGCTGGTTGCCCGCAACTTTGTCGGCGTAGCCTTAATACTTCGAATAGCCTATTATTCATATCGCGCAATAATACTGTATGTTCACAACGAGGCGTCCCATAGCTTATATACTAGTTTAAGATATGTAAAGTAAATAGAATTTATTATTTATTTTTCTTCGAAACCCCTAAAACAACGGGGAATCAGATAGTGGTGTATGTGATCCGCTCACACAGATGGCGCACCAATCGCGTTGCTTTATTTCACACATTACTTTGTTAGGAAAACACAAACCAGGGGTTCTAACTTGTTCACCCTATGTCTATGACTGGAAAACTGTACAAAACAACAGTACATAGCAAGCGCTGGTAGCATCTCACCCTGCAACGGTGAATACACACAAATAAGTGGTCAGAAACCATGTTATTTGCGATTTAGCACTTTAGGTAACCTAAACTTGTACCTAGGCCCTGTATTTAGATTAGACTCAAGTAATTCTAGAATATAAACACCACGAAGTTGAGATAATGTGTTTGTATGAACCAGTATAGAAGTTTCTATGCGCTTGTCGGCGGACTCACCGCCTTCAGACACATTTGATGCCGGAGGGGATTTTGATATGCTTACCTTCGAGAACCTGCCAGCAGGCGCCTGGATTTCAGACATTGTACACGATTGGTCGTTGGTTCATTTGTTCAAACAAGATCATCAAGCTATGGGACAGCGCAATTTCTTTCTAAGTTCAGCCGCTTTCCGGCACTTAAAATACCTAAATACTCTCGGTATACCCATCAGGGTACTACCATTCGATAGTCCATTTCTCTGTCTCTCCAACCTACAGCCTTCGTGCCAGGTTGCGAGGTCCCATAGTTTTCTCGCGGCGTCCTCCTTTCCAGGGTGAATACTCGTTCGAGAGTTGAAGCTACATCCAACGAAGTGCTACCTTAGGGTAGCCTGTCGGGATGGCTGACGGGTGGCGCTTAGTGGTTGGAGATCCCTCAAATAGCTTGAGTTCAAATTAACTTTTTATGTTAGAAATCTGTGCCTTATCTTCAGTCTGACATTTTCAGGCAGCTACGCGCCTGATAGATGTAGGTAAAACTATAGATATAGTATATCTTTATAGTCTTGTAGAAGGGCTTCAAGACCCATGAAATAATATAACCCCTAAAACTACACAGCTTACAACTAGGATACTAATCCTAGTTGTAAGTTGTACAGTTTGAGAAGAAAATAGCTTCTAAGTTGGAAAATCGATAGAATTTCCCTTCATCCCTCATTCTTCCTGGAAAACCTCTTCAGTATATAGTTACGGACCTGGTTCATTGGATGGACCGTTTGATGGCGCATCCAATCATATAGAACACGTCATGATTCCTTCGGGAATAGTGACGGTTAACAACGTTTAAAAAACGGGAGCTTCTGTTGATTTATAGTCTAAGTTTGAAATGAAAATTACTGTAAATAAATAACTGATATGCATACAAAATCAGGGTCCTCGTTACGGTAAAGTTGGGTGGAACGATAGTACGCATGCGCGTCGACCGATTTTTAGCCTTTGACATGTAATTAGTTACTCCACGCAACTTTGTTCTCTGAAGACCCTGAAAACCATCGCAAAAAGTCATGATGAATCAAGATTTTCATTTTCTGCATATCAAGCCTTCACCTATCAACACCTAGCAGCCATCAATCAACATCCCAGGCTTCAGAACTCTTGAAAACTGAACTATAGGTACAGGGCGCCAATGCGCTTTGAGCAGGAGACTTATAACCTTCTTCATTCAGAGCTCAAGCAATCACGTCCGCCTAGTACACTACAGTGTAGTCTTTCTTGAAAAATTATTAGTTCACCATATAACTTCCAATATCCTTTCTACCACCTTAAAGATGATTGCCGGGATAAAAATTATCTTATGCCCTTCCCAGGGTCTCAAACTATCTTTATGCCTAATTTTATCTAAATCAGTTTAGCGGTTTCAGCATGAAAAGGTAACATACAGACAAACAGACTGTCTACATCAGCAACATGAATTCAACACAAACGTCAACCCATCAGATAAATGCCCGCTCAGTGGAATGCAACTGACCGATATACAGTCAAAATCGTTTAAAAAGAAATTGGAAGGACCGTTCAAATCACAAAAAAAAACCCATAGTCGTTTTAAACATAAATAATTGCACACGGATCCTCACCTTTACATGCCGTCGTAATACTCAGTACATCGTTTAAAGCGAATGTCGCTATCAACGGTTTTTACTGTAACTTTAAACGTTAGGCGGTTATCACACTGCCACGCATCACGCTGCGTGTTGCGTGAAAACGCACCTAAAACGCACCTACGCGCGTGCTTGCGTCCCCGTTTGTATAGAAGAAACTCACGCAAGTACGCGCGTAGGTGCGTTAAGGTGCGTTTTCACGCAACATGCAGCGTGATGCGTAGCAGTGTGATAACCGCCTTAATAATCTGACTCTTGTCATTGAAACTAGCAAAATATTATAGGACTTCATAGAATGAGTCACACAGTTCATGAGCAGCTAACTAAACAGTAAACAAAACAAACGCACGTGGTGTTGACCCTCGCTCTAACAATGTTTACTACAACAGTTTACCATTACATTCAACTCAATACTCTACTCGACTACTCTCAATCACGATACCGTCCTTCAGCCAATCAACCTCGATGTACAGCGGGACTTCGGGATGCCGGGACTTCGGGTCCCGTAGGGCGGCAGTCGGCGCCCAGCCGCCGCGCAGTCCGCCCGCCCCGACGCGCCGCCCGCCCTACCGAACGAACATCGGAAATTATTACGATAACATACAAAATGTTAACTGAAAAGTTTTTGTGACTGTTAAAGAATTAATGTAAGTGATATTCAGAAGTGTTTGCAAATATAGTGAAGTTGATTTTCAGTGTTTTTATGGCGAAATTATTAATAAGTATGATAAATTGTTGATTTTTGCGTTGAGTTTGTTGAATTAAAAGTTTGGCAATCACGTATTTTTAGAACAGATTTTGGAAGTGATATAATATACCTACATATCGTAATAAATTTTGCAAATAATTGCAATTTTTTAATAAAATATAATTGTGTAAACTTTCATCAAGTGCATATTAATTTGTGTTGGCTGATTAGTGATTGCAAGTTGGAGGTGCTTCTGTGATCGAAAATAATAACAATAACAAAGGTAAGTGTTGAGCATTCAAGAGTTCATGAATCATCTTCAGACGATAGATCATGAGCGAATATCGCCTATTGTCACTGAAAATTAACTATCTAAGAAGTTTCCTTCGGCAGTTATTACACAATTAATTAACCCTTATTTATTTTATAAAAGAACAGTTTAGCAACTCATTAGCAGATTCTGAATTTACTGAATGTAGTCTTTTCGACAGTTGAGAGATTTTTATAAATCAGGCTCATATTTTTACAACCATGACTAGAATTTTCAATACCGCCTTTTTAATTTAACTCTCTATTAGGAAGTTTTGATATAAGAGAGCTAACTACGTACTTGAGTATGAGATAACTAATATGTACCTAACATTTAGGTACCTGTTTTAAACAAAACCTTATTATAGGAATAAGACCTTACATAAAAGTTATCTTAGCCATAAAACACACGTCGCACCTGTCACTGTCGGTTCGTCACTTATAAGTAGGCGCTGCTCAAACCAGCGCCATAGCAGGAATATTAGTTGGCACAGAATCTATTTAGTCAATGTCGAGTTATTACATAACACTTCACTCCTAGCTATTAATAAATATAACTAGAACATAACATCACGCCCGTATTCTCCGAAGAGGTAGACAGAGGTGCACACTAGAATATGTCAATAAAAATAAGCCACTTTATGTCATACAAGGGATTCATTAATCGTATATACACGTAACCTTATACTCAAATATTGTCTCTTCCAACAGACACCTCATCTTTAGGCACCTGTCCCACCTATCCCGAGGAAGCGATTAGCTGTAGAATATTTTCTCACTGAAGAAACCAACAAAAGATACAGATCCTGTCAATAAAAGTGACACATATATTAATAGTGGATCGCTGGCTGATAGACTGCCAGTGAGAACTCTCTCACTAGTTTGTCGCAGCGACAAGAGCTATCAAAGATAAAACGCGAGTATGCTGAGCGATAAGCGATGCTCGGTTGTGCCGAGCGTCGAACACTCGCTTATAACCGAGCGATGAAACTGTCGGAATTTTCTTCATTCGCTACCCGACTCTCGCCAACTCGTTTTTAGTTTCTCGCTCCTCTCGCTGATCGTCGGCGGTGGTCAAGTGCCTTAGACATCGATATAGAGATATCTGTCTCCCACTCATCCACATCATTTAAGATCCGATCGCTCACCGACACTTAAATCACAATAAACAGCATAAAAAGCAACAAGTCTGACTCCAAAGTACATAAAGCTAAGTGCCTCATTCACAGATATGCTTAACGAACGCTTATCCACCACTTAAGCGAGCAGAGCGAAACGAGCATCGCTTATTCATTAGTTTTTTGCTCAACTTTTGGATCCAATTAAGCGAACCGCTCGATACATTAGGAGTTTTATCGGTCTCACGTGATAATTTAATAGTAAGTGTGGATTGTATCTATATTGTTGCGCAGACGCAGCCCCAATAAACGGAATAAGTAATGGCGGTGCTAGACTTGCGATAAATCTCGCGTTAATTAAGTCGTGGTTCTCTTTACTTAAGTTATCATTGTGCTTGCTGGCGAAGTTTTTTAGTGATATCGTCATGAATAAATCATTCGCACCGAGGTGTCAATTAGACACGGAATATAAATGAGAAGTGCAACAGCAACAATGTTTAAAGTGTAATACGTCTCAAGAATTGATAGACAATGTGCCACAATATAGGTAGCAGCTTTGAACTATGGCCTGCTGGTTTCTGGATAGAGATTTTGGTGTTAAAAACGTGTAAAAATGAATTTAAGCTTCCCCTAGTCAACGGCACGAACTATTTTGTGCGCGAGGTAAAAATGCATGCTATCTTATCTGACAACACGTGCGAAAGAGATAGATGCTGTGATGAGCAGTAAGAAGCTAGTTCGCGTACGAATTAGCACTTTTGCAAATTTGTCGAAATGGATGATGATTTAGGACGAAAAAGAGCGCGCGAAAGTGTATGAACAGACCTTTGGGAGTCTAGATATCATGAAAAACGACTAAATGTATATTATCAAAATAAAATTATTTGCATTGTTGAACTACTAATCTATCCCTGTATGGAGGCCGTTTTGCAATTTTCCTTCTTCTTATGGTATTTATTTCCGCCCAAAGATGCGTTAAAATTAGTGTTGAAATATAGAACTTTCGACGCTCATAACTTTCAAATATTTTATTTTTTTACTTTTTTGTTTCCATACAAGGCTAGCTAATGATGAGACAAATTGATATCATTATTTATTTTGAACGTACATCGTCAAACAGTGTAGTAATCGCCAGACTACGTTTTTATGGAAGAATGATCGACTTGTGTATCCTTAAGTGCCAGAGTTTAAGGCAAAAGTAGAGTTTGACAAATACTCAACTTCAAATTAATTCAGAAATCGGGAAACATATTTTATTAAAAATAATAGTCGGGTTACAGGTATTGAAAGCCCTAACTCCATAAACATTTATCAAATGTCGCGACATTCGCATCATCAATATTTATTCGGCCCTAAAAATTAAATAAAAGAAGCCTTCCCAAAGTGAGTGAGGAATGTATAAAATTAAATAACATTGCTACTGAGGGCTACCTTTTCGGATCACGTCATTTACCCCTCATTAACGTATCACACGAGTTGAAGTCTCGTTTCATACGCTGATATTCCTAATGATATCGCTTTCATACCTAATGGTTGGCAATGCAAAACGTTTTTAAAACCAATGAATATTTAATCAACGACTGAATTGACTTCTTACTGATATTATAAACGTGAAAGTTTTTTAGGATGGATGGATGGATGGATGTTTGTTACTCTTTTTTCACGCAAAAACTATTGAACGGATTTTGATGAAACTTTACAGAAATATAGCTTACTAGCTGTTGCTCGCGACTTCGTCTGTGTATCATTTTAGTACTTTGAATAGCCTTTTTTATATCGCGCAATAATATTGTAGGTGTGTGGGCCGACTTATTCTGGTTTACCATACAAAATTGTACCTCCCTTTCTATCCCCTTAAGGTTGAATTCCGGTTAAAATCTATCCGGGATAAAAAATATCCTACCCAGGGTCTCAAATTATCTCCATACCAAATTTCGTCGAAATCGGTTCAGCGGTTTAAGCGTGCAAAGTTAACAGACAGGCACACACAGCTACTTTCGCATTTATAATATTAGTATAAATCAGAATAAGCCTATGTGTTATTCTGATGTATACTAATATTACTAATACTATAATTTATAAAGATCATGGGAGAAATACTAAAACCACGCGGGCGGAGCCTATCCATAGTTCTATCAATAAAGAAAGCGTCGCGACAGCGATAAGAAAAAAGTACAAATGTTTGGGAACGTGAAGCGCTATTGAAAACTCACGTGACATTTGGGCACTTCGAGCATCGCCATCGCTGGTGGAACGACATTTTTCTAGAGACTCTGGTTGATCCACTATTTGAATGATTGTACTTAACGCCTCTACCACGAAGAACATCATCCAAGAACATCTCCTGCTCTTAAATCACTATATTAGTAGTTGGCGCAACAATGTTTCTCCTCCATACTTTTCTATCACTCGTCATTTCAGCAGTTACTGCGCCTTCAAGCCTTATCATCTTACACACAGTCCATCAATCGATTCTTTGGTTATCGTGATCCTTCTAAAAATGAAGACCACCAATTAAAGACAAACCCAGTCAGAGTTGTTACTTGTTTACTGCAAATTACTAGATGTAGGTCATGGGTTCGAACCCAGCCAGGTGCTTTATTTTGTAATTAAATCGTGATGTTCTAAAACCAAAAATTCGACGACATGTTACATCCACCAACCCGCACTGGGCCTGCGTGGTGGATAACGGCCCATTCTCTCTTAAAAAAAAGGAGGCCTGTGTCCCAGAAGCGGGGACATTAAAAGGCTGATGATGATGATAATGTTCATGTCATGTTAATAGATACATTTACAATCAATGACAGATCAGGCAGACATGATCAGGATCAAGTGCCCTGAACAAGTATACCTGTCTCTAGATACCGGTATCAAGACAAGACAATCTAATGATAACACCACTTGCATCGATACCAGAGTATCTCGATAATGTATGGCCACTATCAACTGCATCATTAGGAACTTAGTCTCAACACAAAGGCTATGTTAGCACTTAAGCCAGTGCATGGATTGCTTACTTTTTGTAATATATTGTGTTCGTGAACAGAACAGTCTCTTTAAAGACCCAGGTCATTCAGCTGCGTAAGATTTATCATTAAAACAAATTGCTAGTGTGTGGAAAATTACTTATATTTTTCCTTGGGAAATGTGTTTCAGGACTTTAGCGACGACTTTATATGCTAACAAAGACGGAATAAGCAATACTTTCGTTGACGTTTTGAAAAGGCTCTCGACAAGAGATATTATATCAACGAAAGCATCGCCATAGCGATTGGACAAATCCCAGAAAAACATAAAAGCGCTAGCGAAATGTCACATGAACAGTCCCTTACATTTTGGCATTTTGACCATCGCCTACGGTTCTTCATCGTCGTATCGATGATTCCAAATTATTTTTAATCAACGGTAGAAACGCCTACGCTGCTGATAGAATGATACTTTTGTCACGGGTACCAAACGCGGAGAAAGGAAATTTGGATCAAATAAATTGCACTAGATGGCCTGATAAGTTTCGATTCGTTATTGAGTTTTGTTACTTATTAAGATTGTCTAGAGAAGAGCCTAAATAAATATGTTCTTGTTTAATTAACTCTCCTAAGCAAAAAATTAAGGAATAATGAGCTCTTAATTCACATTTCAAAGATTATATTTGAATGGATTATTTAAAATTGATTCCAATATATGGCGCGGTTTTAATTTTTCTGAGGCATCCACCAGATCTTTAAATTTATTTTGTAACACATTTTGGTACAATAAAACTGTTAAAAGGGGCAAAAAAATACTGTAAAGAAATCATCGCTGTATTTAAAAAAAAAAGTATAAACGAACCGAGTAAACCCTTTTACTTGCAAGTCGCTGCTATATCTATGGAACGGAACCGAACACGATCGATGTTCTTAGAAAAAAATATCAGTTTAACCAGACGAAAAACGCTGGTTACGTCGGTACGCTTTCTTTGTATAAGATGAGGCATCTTTATGCTAGTATTATATTATCTGTGCTTTTGTCTAGAGTGTCAGTACCACGCGCCACGCAGATGCAATAAGTTCTGCCAGTTAGCGCATTACTGATTGGTGCAAAGTACAATATGTCCCTGTAGCCCATAGTTTGAAGCCCATAGCCCGACACAAACATAGCTGCACAGAAATAGCTCGGCCGAACTGCAAGTAATAAACAAACGCAAGTTAAATCTGTCACGCGATGCTGCGTTTACACTGTAGGGTGGGGCAGTGGCTGGGCAAGTTACTTGTACGTACAAGGATATGTTTAACCGTGTCTGCTCTATTAATTACCAATTATTTATCAAAGAGTTATTATTACTTACCTAATTGACAGCCTTGATTTATGCAATGTATCTTATTCGGTTCATTTTAAACGACATAATATTAAAACATTAATGCTTTACACAGCAACTTTAAGAGAAAGATTTATACAAATTACCTGGATTCGACACTGGCATTTTCTTGTCGTGGAGTGTCGGCCCTATCTTGTATGTTCGTAAAATTTAGGCCAACATATTTATTCAGACAGCGTTTGATGATGTGTGATTTGAAGTAGAAGTAATCCAAGAAGCTGCATAAAGCCCAACTAAACCTGACTAAACTAAATAACACGAGACTGTCTAACAGTATGACCAAGCGAGTTGCGAAAGCCAGTAACTCATACTTAAAGGCCTGACATAACTACATGCCAACTGAAAGCTATAAACAACCGCGAGTTAAATCTGTCGCACGCTCGCCTTGCACGTGATGCAGCGTTCAAACGTAGTAGTAAAGTTCTAAAACTAGTATATTTTAATTGTGTTATAAAACTTACATATTATTGTGTTTAAACATAACAAGAACAAGATTTTTTAGACAAATAAGCTAGCTTATTTATTTAAGCTACTGTGCGTAGACACAACACACGAACTATGTATACAGACTGTTGTTTTTTTTTTTTTTATATTTAACAAGTAATGTACACACAAAAAATAAACAACACGGTTGGCGTAGTGGTTGAGCGATCGGCTGCTGCGCTGCGTGTCGCGGGTTCGATTGCCGCACGGAACAAATATTTGTATAATCTACAGATAGTTGTTCCGGATCTGGGTGTCTTGTATATGTGAGTTTAAGTGTTTGTAAACGCACCCACGATACAACAATACAACCATTTACAACCGAATGTAAATTTAATTTTAGTTATAAAAAATGTACTTCAATAAAATAATACAAAACTAATTAGCAAATAGTAAAACTCTGTTTTTTTGCTAGTAAGAAAACAGTTCGCAAGTTTCAAATATTTTAATGAAAGTCCAGTATTGGTCAAGCTACTCGCTCGATGTGAACGTGGCTCGGCAGTCGCACGTGGCGCAGGCGGGGTGACCGGATACACATTAACGTTACAGTCACTTGTTGACTGTTTCAAGAATATTAGGTATGTTTCTAAACTACAAATACTGTTACTTGCTTTGTACTGTCCAAAAATATGTGAAAAAAAAAGTTATTTTCTTAATTAATAAACCAAGTTGTGAAGACTGCTTGCACTGATTTTCTGGTTTATTTTTAGGGCATACAGAATGACTATATTCTATCCCATTATCGAACATGACTTAAACGCCATTAATTATAAAAATCTCTAAACAGTGAAGCAACTGATTAGTAGATTCTAAATTAGAATTTTCTATAGGTAGATAATTTCAATTAAGAATCTGCGTTTTTTTGTCCTGCCGCACTATTCCCAAACCCACCAGACTACCAGAAAAGCGCCGACGCAATGAAGCTCGAAGAAGTCCCGGAGAATGAATTTAACTGTCTTGGATCCCGCAACGAAACAATAAGAATCTGCTTAGCAGTTGCTAAACATTGCAGAGATTTTTTATAAGTAAGACTCAACATTTTTAATATCAAAGCCTCGTTCTACAACGTGAAATGCCCAACCTATTTCCTACCCCACCATTATTTCATGGGGTAGTTTCCCAAACGTTTTCAACAACATTCAATCTCAACTTCGTTACGAACTGCCTGACCCTTCCGTCCTTCCAACGCTGACGAAGCAAGTCACAAAACTATTTCACTAAAGGGTGCTCCGGAATTCAAAAATGAAAAGGCACATTCTTGGTTTCCTTGTGAGATGTAAATGGCGGGCCCCCTTAGACCCTCACCGGGTAGAACCTCCGATGATTTTCTATTAAGATAACGGCTCAAACGACGTCGTTCTATTATTGTGACTCGCGCCATATTTTCGTCATGCTGAAAATCTGTCAACTTGAGATATGGCGGATTGGGGTACGGAACATTTAGCCAAGGCACGGCGCGGATATTTTGCAGCCTCCAATGTTAGGAAACTAGGATCCAGATGGGTTTAGGCATAAACAAATAAATTCTTACCTTAATGGAAAGCTAATTTTTCACAGCTGCTAAATATGCTCGTGTGTAAAGTTTGATTAGACTAAATTAAACTCATAGAAAATACTATACCCTACTACAATTGTAGGCAACTGTTTGTACAAGATTACACAAAAGTAATCTCTCTTTTACACTAATAATGCCCTATGTATCCTATTCTCTTGTCGATGTACTACAGACCAAGCCATGACTAAGAAACTGAGATCAGTGACCGAAAGGGCAGTTAGATACCAAACTCTTCTCATTATAAACATAACTATGTACTTACATTAACTTCTACAATCAACTTTAATATTAAACATATTCCCACTCACGGCAGTTCTACGCTTCCGAAGTCTGTTTCACGTCCCCAAAGATGGCGCGCGCGAAAATATGAATATTATTCAAAGTGATTTGTCATAAATTGAACAGCGGCACCTCAGCACCGACACTGACGACACCCGGGCCCGAGTGCTATCGTTATGTTTTGACAAACAGCTTGACACGAGGTGGCACTTGGGATTTAGGGATACACTAGCATTTTAATCAATTTTTGTAAAGTTAATAATTTTTATAAATTTTTATAAAGTAAAGTAAAGCATGTTAATCAATTTTTGTAAACTAAAGTAAATTGGATCTGCATTTTTTCTTAATGTATACAAACCTTACAACTACCCTGCACTATTTGTACCCATCGATTTATTACAATTCCATTTCCATCAATGTCATTCAGCCGACGCCGAATCACAACGCACCTATTAGAGCCAGCTGCACCGCTTCCGATTACTTAGCCGTAACCAGCCAGTAGACCCTGACGTAAACTCCGGTTACCGCGCCTTCCATAATCGCCATTCGGTTATACCCCGCTTTTCTTAATCACCGCTTACCCGACGCGCTAAGACTTATCTCTCATGTACTCAATACCGGAGCGCATTGCATTAAGTGCAGCAATCATTTCTCGAATTCCGCAGTAAATCGGAATTGAAGACTTTCGAGAAATTACTGATCTTATAAATGACTGCCAATGAATTACTGATTCTGCAATACAAATCGATAAATGTCTGCTTTTGTATAATCTCGATTTTATAAATGGTTGATTTAGCGACGATGTTTAAAACTATACTACTAGTTTTGCTGTATAATCCCAGTTGCCACGGACTATTGTATTATGCGTACCTATACCAGATATCTACTCTATCTATTACGCTTAATGAATATGCAGTGAACACTTTGCATATTCTAATAAAACGTCTCATAAAACATGTAAAAATATTCCCAAAAGACTAACTTATTCTGAGCCGAAACGCGACGAAAATTAAAACTGTTTTAATACATAAATCCAATTAATATTTTTCTTGTTTCAGGTAAGGGCATCCCTAATTAATTCCGGGAGTCAACCCTGCAGCCCTACGTTGCGCGTAATTTATGCGCGGACATGTGTCGTCCCGGGCTGTGAATCGGCACGCGGAACGCGGGATTCAGCGGAGGGTTTCCGATAGATTCGTAAGTTTTTATTATGCAGTTGCAAACTTTAGCGCGTAATAAAACACTGTGTTGTATTTTTTTCAGTGTGTTCTAATATTACAGTCTTGTGTTTTTCCTTTTTAGGGAATGCAGGCGTGATTTTTTGTTTTATATGAATGATATTTTGGTAAACTACTTTTTATTCACTTTATGGTATTTAAGTTCCATATCACAGCAGATACGTAAACAGTAACAATTGCGATTTCAAACGAAGATGATATTATACAAAATAACTTAAAACATCCATGTTTTACACGGATCCACAGTTAGAGCAATTTAGAGCGTCGTGAGTAGATTTAGATAAGTACTAAACGTTGTTACCCGCGCCTTTAATACGGGGATCGTGCTCACGAGTAGTTATGCTAAAATTAAACTGAAACTAGAAATAAGGAATAATCCAGAACTCGACGGTTTTGCAGCGAATGCTTGCACGCTTTATCAGGAAACAGTGTAATGGCGGCACGGCTAACTTCCAATTGGAAATCTAGATATTAGACTGCCTCCTTGGTCCAGTGCTCGAAAGCGCTACTGTTGAACATAAGGTCCTGGGTTCGATGCCCATGTCAAGCAAAATATGTTATCAATCTGAAATTTCTTAGTAGCCTGGAGTCAGTTGATAGCAAATGGCTCGCCCCCTATTACGAGGGACCTTAACATATCGGCGAAATGTGGGTGTGCTTTAGATGCAGCTCTGCTCAACCCTTTGGGGAATACAGGCGTGATATTTTATTTTGCTAAGATGATAGACACGGCACGGTTGACGCAGTGGTTGAGCGATTGACTGTTGCGCTGCGTATCGTTCGATTCCCGCACGGAACAAATATTCGTATGAGTTACAGATACTTGTTCTGGCTCTGGGTGTTGTGTTTGTGAGTTTATATGATTGCAAACGCACCCACGATACATGAAGAAATTCCTAGTGTGGGGCAGTTTTATTTAAAAAAAAATCTAAAGCAAAACATACAACCTTAAAATGTATTTCAATGGCGGAGGCATTTAGGCTATAAAAGGATCCGAAATTCTATCCCCACGGGCCAGACAACAGTTAACAGGATTAAGTCTGAAGTCTCGGAAAATGGCTAGTACTATCATAAACATAATAGGCCTCTGCAGACAAAGTGTTAAACAAAAACAGTTGCAGGTTAGAATTTGCTCTAAAAGAAACTACAAGACGATGCAGTCTGTGCATAAAAGTGAGTGAAACGGGTTATAAGGCATAATTTGCCAAGTTTATATTCTTTTCGCCTCACTGCTAATTCTTTTAAGAGTAACAGACGCTATTATTTTTATTAAAGCCAAGTTAAGAGCAAATAAAATTACTACACACACTCAAAAGCTAATCAAAATCCAATTTGAAAAAAACTTATTGCAAACTTTTTATTACATTCTTTAATTAAATCGATTATTTGAGTCAACAGCAAGATATCTTTTAAACTAATAAAATTATAATTACTAAAATTTTAACAATCAATAATTAATTATCGAGTGTCGTAATCATTTGTGGTGTGTTTTTAAATCTATACCAATATTATAAAGAGGAAAGATTTTTTTGTTTGTTTGTACCGAATAGGCTTCGAAACTACTGGACCGATTTAAAAATTCTTTCACCTATGGAAAGCTACATTATTCCCGAGTAACATAGGCTATGATTTTAACGGGAGAGAAGCCGCGGGGTCAGCTTATATTATATAGTTTTTAATAAATTGTACGTTACGAAATGTTACACTAAGAAAATTATGAAAGTCCACTCTCACTCTCTATATCATAAGTATATACTGTAAAAAGTCAAAGTCAAATCATTTTTATTCTTCCTTTTTTAGATTTCCGTACCCAAAGGATAAAAACGGGACCCTATTACTAAGACTCCACTGTCCGTCTGTGTGTCTGTCACCAGGCTGTATCTCATGAAGCGTGAAGGCTAGACAGTTAAAATTTTCACAGATAACGTATTTCTGTTGCTGCTATAGCAACAAATACTAAACACAGAATAAAATAAATATTTAAGTGGGGCTCCCATACAATAATCGTGATTTTTAGCCGTTTTTTGCGATATTGGAACGGAACCCATCCATAGTGCGCGAGTCCGACTCGTACTTGAACGGTTTTTTAATTAAAATGTTGCCCCATACTAGGAATTTCTTCTGTATCGTGGGTGTGTTTACAAACATTTTAACTCACATACACAAGACACTCAGATCCGGGACAACAGCGCCATACGAATGCCTGATCCGTGCGGAAATCGAACCAGTAACACGCAGAGCAGCAGCCAATCCCTAAACCACTGCGCTAAAAAGGTCAAGTGAGTTAACAATTCCTAACATTGAGGAGACTGTAGTAGTAGAGATGTATCTCACTTCACCTATTCGAGTACTATTGTTACATAATAGAAAGGCCAACTAGAAGCGGTTAATTATTCTTCCGCGGTTTATTTTTCTTTTATCTTGACGATTAGAGAAACCTAGTTTATGGCTAAAAATATAGGACAAGTAGTAGACTACCTTCCTAACTAATAGTTTCAGTTCCTGGGGAAAAAGTACATTTCAACTGCAGTTGCACCTCCTTCTGTAATAAATGTCAATGCACCTCGTGTGCACGCTTATGGCCGACATGATAATACAATAAATACCGTTTAGTTAAAGTTCTACAAACAGCACGAAACTGAGTATAAAACAACTGTACCTATAATAAAACACTACAACAGAAATGTGCGTTGGTCCCGTTTGCACCGAAATCTTAAAAGTTGTTGTGTTCTGTTGTTGTGGTAAAGCTGTTGTTCCCGGCTGTCATTTGTATGTAATGGATCACTCATCCAAGGTCCGACCTCGGCAGAGTTGCCAAGCAGGTGCATACCTCCAAGATCGACACCCGCGTTGGTTTTTTCTAAACAAAATCTCTGATATTTAAGGTAACAACTTATTGTCCTAAAGGACAATGGCCATACATTGCCAACCCATAGGTACATTGTTTTAGCTGAGATTAAATTCCTACGACTCTAAATGAAAAATATCTGGTTTAATTCAGGGTCATGTTCTGAATTAGTTTATGCAAGAATTTTTGTTCAGTAATGCCGAGAAGAACAGATATTCAGTCATGAAATTTTGTAGGTTATGTTTGGGTAACTTTTAATAATGTGTTTAACAGGTAATATTATTCAATTTCGTGGCAGTAAAAGGACAATATGATATTAGTATTTCCGTTTCCTAGTTATTTCAGCATGAAATCTAAAATGAAACTTTTTGGAAAGAGTATATTTATTTAAGCGACTTTGACCTTGACGTCCTGGTAAAGATCGTCGTCAATCAATAAACAAGCTATATTTTTTTTAGCCTTGGATATTAGTCTTTTTGTCCATCATTAATTGAAAGTAAGTAATTCATTCATTTCTACTATACTACTGTATTCTTGCCTGCGTGCAAGGACACCTACACTTAGACATAACTATACAATAGTTAATTTATTTACTCTGTTTTATTACAATAAGAAATACAATAATAATATATTTACTACAGTCACTACTTCTCACTTGGCAGAATAAGTGTAAAATGGCAACACTAAGCTAATGAGAGTTAACAAAAATCAAATAACTTTCGTTTATACTTAATGCTTTTTTTTTATCCGTGATGAACCAGTTAATGTTATACTTTGAAAAAAAGTAGTCAATTAATTGAATCTCTTTTGTATATAACTCATATTCAGACGCTCAAATTTAAGTCAGCTCAAATTTCGCCATTGTTCTTTATGCTGAAACCAAGGCTCGGATACCGGTTAAATTTTCAAACCGTTATTATGTACTTGACGTAAAACCTTTTACATTAGGTTTCGTTCGCATATACCGGTTTTTTTAAACCGATATTTGGAAGAGTATTTATATAAAGGTTTTTTCGGATTAAACGGTTTAGAGCAATAAAAACCGGTTAATACGGACGCACAATAAAGAAACGACGCGCGCAGTTCAGATTTTATTCAGTAGTAAGAATTGTTTTGTTTTGGATCGGACGTTTATGTCAGTGCCTGATATCGTAAGTACCCACGTCTTCATACCGCGCCGCTATGCGCGGCATCCATACAAGTTGCAACGCGTTTACCGGCATGCCGTTCGCCGAATAAACCGGTTAATTTTGGTTAAAATAAAGTTCTTAAAACGTTCACGATCTTAAGAAAAGTTCGGAGGAAATCCGAAATAAACCGGTGTTAACCGGTATTTTTTAAACCGGTTCCGAGCCTTGGCTGAAACAGTTCTTCAGTTAATATTATAAATGTAAGCTTGTAAAGTGCAAGTTGTTTGCAGTGCTGGGTTGAGATAGAGATTGGTCACGCAACACCACGTCTGTTGGGTAGGGTTAATTAACTTTAAGGAAAGGTGTTCTCTGTTTTCGTAATGATTTTTCTTGTTGCTACTCAAATTAAATATGGGATGTAAGAATGTTTTACCGTAATTTGGCAAATAAATGAACATACCAGTTGCCAGAACTAGATGGAGGAAAAATGGGACAGAAAAATGAAGCAAAAAAAACATCATCTAATCTATATTATCTAAACATCCTACCCGGCAGAGTTTTCAGCAGTTCTGGTTTATAAATTAGTTCTGCATTGACTTCCTTTTGCGAAGGGTTTATGACTGACAGATTCGCCGTATGGAATGCAATAATTACTGAATGAGGTATATTACGGAAATGCAAAATGTAAAACTTACTTTCTGTACTCAAATAAAATTATAAACTAAAACATAACACACCTACAAACTATATACAAATGCGTTTAAAAAGGTTAATAAAAGGGTTAATTGGGCGTTAAAAAATTCATCCACATCGTTTTCGACGGAAAACAGAAGAAAAACCCAGCCCTCTGGTCACATGAATATTGACTAACCGTTTACTTATATAGACTTTTGAAGTAATTGAGAAAGAAAATGCTTATTTTCCACTTCATGTTTCCTATAAGATTTATTACTTAGGGCGTTATTATTATTATCTAAAGTAAGAGCAATAAAACTATCGAATTTCATTAATTTCGAGAGTGACGCCTGGCGATTAGGGTGCACGCACACTGCTTCTGCACCACAAAAATATTTGTAAGAAAATTAATTTTGCACTTCAAATTCCATTGCACGTATCGTGTGCATTTATTTGTACTACCGCAATAGTAATAGCACAATGGATTCTGAATAAGGGAAAACGTGTGTAATAGATTTTGGGTGACGGGTTGCGAAGGGGAGAGCGGACACGAGACACCGATGTTTAATGTTTATGCGTTTTGTCGTCGCGAGGGCTGCGAGAAAAGCGTGTGTACGAAAGGCACAGGGGTAATTTTAAATATTGCGTTAGTCGAAATTGTATGGGACTCAATTTGGTTGAAGTTTATTTGATCTGATCAGTCGTAGTTATTTTAATCGTTTGTTTTATTTAAATAATAAATTGTTGTTTCGGTTGCTACATTGTGTATACAGTGTGATTCGTAGCTGCATTACTAGTAATATTTTGGTAATTATTTTATTACGCCTTAAAAGAAAATGTCACACGCACTCTCTGATAGGTACCGTTGTTTACAAAGAGGCACAATCGGGGAAAACTGCCAATCCTTGTAGCATAGAGCCCACCACTGCATACATCGCCACAAGGTCACCGCCCGCCCCTCTCCGCCCTGCCCGCTCCCCCCACTACTACGACAAATGAATGAACGAGGGGTGCGCCGGACACACGGGGTTGATTCTAACAACCACGACGTAGTAGAGTTGATGCTTTTGCTCATTGTTGTGGGTTTGCGAGCTTTGAACGAATTTTTGGAATTGAAATGATAAATAAGCTTTAATGAAATAAATTCAAAAAATCATTTGTCATGTTGCTTTTATTTAATGTTCAAGAAGAATATTGGTCCTTAATATTATTGAACAATTTACAGCACTAGGTACTGTGAATTATGATAATTTAATTTTTCAACAATATTTAAGGGCAAAATGTGTAAAAGTTTAGGTTTAGGTTAGGTAATATTTTTATTTATTTTACCTGTGATAGGAAAATTAAAAAAAAAACAGTTATTGATATTCTGATTAAATTAGCAATACTTTAAAACTTTATGACGATCATAAATTAGGCCTTAATGGAGTGCAGCCACCGATTAACAGCTCATAACATATTCAATATTTACGACCGTCTGTATACCTAATACCTACTCTTATCTCAATTCAAAGCAAGCGACATTTACCAAGAAAGAGGAAACAAGTTTGTTTGTTCATGCAAGGATCAAGTGTGTTAACGCGGATAGATATTTTACGATCGCGCCCGGAGTGCACGCAGCAAGGTTAGGTTAGTTCACAACGTGGCCGCATAGCCGCGCCACCTCCCGCCGTTCGAAATTCAAAAATATAGACGTTCTATATTTTGTAACACTTAAAATTAAACAAATGTTTTCGGGAAAGGTTATTTAGTGACCAGTGCAGTGTGTGAGAGTCTTCACAGATGAAAATCTAGTGTTGTGATAATTTTCGTCAATGTTTTGTTTGTTTGTTGTTGGTGAAGTATTTTTCTAATAAGAAATGTGGTAATATCATTTGCTTGAGTCTTACTTATATGAAATTATGTTAGATCAAAGAAATTAGCAATAAAATACGAAATGCAACTTGTTGATCATCGAATTTATTGCAAAATTTTCTTTATTTTTCTTTAATTTACATTCAATCTATTCATAAATAATATTTGTCAAAGTTTGCGTACAAAGTGCAAGTGTTTACAAACAGCGGTGCATCGATTTCACATAAAGTGGCACCCGACATAAGGCGGGCGTCAGAGGGGTGCGGGTGCGGGCGAGAGCGCGGGCGCGGGCACGGGTTCGGAGGCACAACTGTCAAACATGCCTTCCCCTCGTGGAAATGCATTGTGAAAGTTTATCGACTTCAACGCCGTTGTAGTTCCATATTAGTTTTGCTGTTATTATATTATTGAGCTCTTAGAACTTGCTTTCAAAGATTCCTTCTCACGTTCAAACAATAGTTCCCAACGTTTAAGGATAGGAGGTTTATAGCTAATAGTACACCTGCTATTTCCAATAAGATTTCTTTAGTAAAACTCCAATTCATAGCACACGTCTGTCTTTTTTCAATTGATATACTTACGTAGCTTTTCACTGACCATGTTGGAGTCGGCTTTCAGTCTAACCGGTTCCAACTGAATACCAGCATTTTATATGAACTTTTACTGCCCTCCACAAACCAGTAATTAGGTAACGCAATATCCATTGCTACATGGGGTCCAAAAGTATTCAGTTTATTTGGCTTAAAATACTATTTGAAGGATCCCTCTAACTTTTGGACGCCCTCTCGTAAAACTGGTTTCTGTCTTTTCTTTCTTCTTGTATTGTACGGGTAGTGAGACTTTCGGGCTCATGACTACCTGTACATAGATCTCTTCCATATTTTGTACAAATATGACGTCAGTATTTATCTCCTTCCCGCTAGCACGCTGAACACAGGCTTACCTGCACACACCGGTACACAGCAGCCGGTGGTAGCGTGTGATGAACGCATTGCGCCTGTGTGAGTTAGGACTTTACTATGAGTCACGCTGCGGCTCATTGCTACTACGCGAGCGTCAGGCGCCGAGACTTCTGGACGGGACTGTATGACTTACTACGCGTTGCTAAAGATACGATCAAGTTCTTGGCTGTAGTTCAAGATGCGTAGGTATTCTTTGTAGTTTGTTAATTTATTTGACTTATGAATTGAATTTATTAGCGTCTGTGGTTAAATAAAATAACTTAAAACATGGTTTAGCATTGCCATTCCACCGTCTCAATATAATATTGTTGTTTTTGTGCAATGTTGTTTAATTCAATAATGTCGAATTATTAATAATTTCTTAATACTAACATAATATGTCTTTTAATATTTTGATTAAGTACTAAAAACTAATTACTACTGTTTGATCCTGAATTAATAAGAATTTATTGCCGTTAAAAATGAAACAGCAACGGCCGTATTTATGCGAATGTGTTTATTTTAATTTCGTCTACCTATACCGAAACAGCAGATTTGTCTAAATGGGGAAATCATCCCCTCGGTAAAGCGCGCAAATTACTTTAAACTTTAGCGTTGTTGAAATAAGGTTGTAATTCAAATTGGTAAAGGTTCTGTTTTGATTCGGCCCGCGATAATGAAGTGAAATGTGGAAAAGTGCAGCTAAACACTGGAGATATACCTATGTGTGTGTGTCTGTGTGTGTATCATACGGGAAGGGTTAATGGAAGAGTTTAGTTTGAGAGGCTCTGGGATCGGTTGCCCGGTTGTTCAAAACGCTTTTTTGCTCATAATAGGATGTGCGTTATTTTTTCGTTTTGATGATGCGTTTATGTTTTATTTTATGAAAAATAATTATTTACGCTATATCTACCTATATGTTGAATAAGAATGATGATAAAAAAACATCGACTCCAAAACAATGGTATACATTCAAGCCTATTCCATAATTTGAATACAGCTACGCAGCCGAAATATAAAATATAAATATAATAATTATTACACAACTCGATAGTATACAATAACTCGGCAATAACAGTCCACACATCCCGAAGTATCGATAGTTTATTTGTACTGCATGTACTGCATACATTCAAGCGCGCCTCGTACTTACGTTTACAACGCACCCCACACGTTAAGCGGTGCATCCCTTTGCATTAGAATAGTTTAGTGCGCCACGCAGATGGAGATGACAGGGTTGTACATTGGCTGATTAAAAATACAATCACAGTTCTTTTATATTCAAAAAAAAATTGAACTTATTCAAAATCACGTTATGTAAAAACGTCGTAACGCGTAGCCCGTAGCGCTACGGCGTAGCAGTATTCCCTTTGACCTCTACGAATGCTACGACCTACATTATTATTTTCGTTTTCAACATTTAGTTTTCGGGCCTCAACAGTTAAATTCAGTTAAAGTCATTTCTCTAAAGTGAAATTTGGAATCTGTTAATCAGTTGGTAAACAGCTGGGAACTTTTTTCATAAATGAGGCCCTTTGTTGTCGGCGGAGGTGAATGTAGTACTAATGAATATGAACAATTATTATAATAATATTAGCTGCAGGCCGCAGCTCCACCCGCGTGGTATTAGTACTTCACTCAATATCATTATAAGCCTATGTGTTATCTGATGTATAAGCTATATTCTGTAAATTTTCATCAAAATTGGTTGAATAGTTTTTGCGGTGAAGTTTAACAAACATCCATCCGTCCATCCTTTCACTTTAATAATAGAAGTAGGATATATAACGTACACCTTTCCTGATTTCTGAATTAGTTGCAGTTGAAAGTAGTTCATATTCATCGGTACTTTCGCCCGCTGAATTAAAGGTTTATATTATAAGTTTTAGCCAATATACATACCGCACAATTTACTGTGAACTTATAAAAAACTCTGTGTCTATTAATATTCTGTTACCTTTTGTACTGTTTTATTAAATTATATGTGGCTTTTCAACAGTTCTACAGCTCATAATACTGAGTTCTGGTTAATGCCTCCCTCCCCGAGTGAGAAGGAGTGTCCCCTTTATTGTGAATGGTGATTTATAACTGCAGGGACTACAGAATTCTACTGTGAAGGAGTGAATGACGGAACGAATGGGAGATGAAAGTTGTATTTTAGTTCACTACGTTTGTTCTTGGAAGGAAATTATTGGTTAGGAAATTATTGTAGTCTGAGAAATGATCATTATGGTATTGGTGATAAATCACGTCATTAACTGGAGGGAAGTTTGATATGGATACTAATTAGTGCTTTATGATGCGGTACGGGTTCCATTCGCGGAACATTATTGTATTTCATAAACTTACGGATAGTTTTCCCGGTACGACGGTTTGAATATTGGCGATTTCTACGATGTAACCTTGCAATATTCTTTTTTTTTTTTTCAAAGTGATAATCGCTTCGCTAAAAAATCTTAGTGCCAACGTACTGTCTAATAGATGAGAGAGATATGAAGTGGATCTTCTAACGACAGTTTAACGTATGTTTCAACTAATTTACTAATTATTGTCTAATGCAAACACACATTCACAACGCATTGCTTTTCATTCCTAGATTAGATCTATCTAATCGCCTAAAGCACCAACAAATCAATTCGGCTGAGGCACCCGTAATCACTCTAATCTTAATATGTACTGTTTATCCTGCCCCAGTGCAGTGGGTGGGATGAGGGTGGATGCATTGTGATAACTTGAATCAGAGCAAATGTATTGAAAGATTACCAGCACTGCAGGCGAGGGGGCGGGTGATTGAAATAGTTTGGGTATCAATGGTATTGGTGGTGGGCATTTGCTAATTGGTGATGCATGCATGCAATTTTTAAATCAGTATGTCGTAGTTGCTGTAGTGTGTATTTATTTATGACTAGCATTTGACCGCGGCTTTGCTCCTGTTGTTCTTCGCCAAAGACTTGCATTTTACCTGGATAAATAGTGAAAATATAGCAATCATCGATATTGTACTTGTAAGAATGTTTGTAATCGGTTCAGTAGTACTTCCAGAGATGACTTTCAATACATTTTTCACTATTAAATATTACTTAAATGTTGATGTTGAGCTTCTTAACTTGATGGCTTATTCTAAACATTGTGCCGCCCCTTTCCCTGAAAATTGTTTCACTCAAAAGATTTTAATTTACACATACACTAAAATAAGCAATCTGACTGAAACAAAGCGTCTAAAACAGCTTTACATTTAATTCGTAATCTACATAATCATTTATGCTATATCAGCTAATTCTATCCCCATGTAAATTGCTTTATATCCCAGTTAAAGACGTGCGCGTCGCGACGCTAAACACATCGGAGACGTTATTCGTATCGCCACGCGTTCAATATACGCTGGAGGTAATTCCACATATATGATAATAAATACAACATAATATTTTATTTTCCAAGCCGGATGACGGTTGGAGTATGGCTGCGATGCGCCTATGCGATGGATTTCGATAGCTTGTGAGAGCTTTTTCATAATCTTAGCCATTGTATTATGTAGCCGTCTAGGAGTAGGTACTGCTAGACATAGGCCTTCTTCAAACATCGCCACAAGCTAGTGGCCTGAAATATGTCTTATGCTGGATGCTCCTTCAAGAATCGCTTTTATTTTCGTTATTTTTGAGATCTGAAGTTCTTAACTAACTTTTCATTATTTCACCAATATGATAATTTTAGTGTTCATGGAAACTATGCAGGTGACAGAGTCTATCACAATTTATGCAGCGCAAAGATTTGAGACCAAAGACTCATACGCCTTTTACATGGATTTTAAAAACAAAATTGGTGAAATGTGGATGTGCATCTCTGATTAGCCCTTCGAGGAATACATTCTTGATGTTGTGTTCAAAAACTATGTATTAGCTGCTTATTTATGTAATCTAGGCACCTAATTAGTTCCCCAGTATGCGGCCTCACGACTGTACCGGGCGGTCTGTCACCGGCGCGGGTAGGCCCGGTGCACACGATGCGATGTTGCGATGTTTGCAAATTCATCAGTTATAAATGTTAACGCCGGCGGCACTAAGGGGTCGGCAGCGGCGGTAGGTAGGCACTTACACACGTAAACTGTTATGACTATTGTTGTGTGACGGTGAATGTGCAGTTGAGTTTCAGGGCTGTCCCGTTTAGTTTGATTGTAAATAAATTTGCCTCATTTCTGAGAATTGGCAATTATGGGTTTTATTCATAAAAATCTCTGACCGACAGATTAGAGGATTGTAAATTCAATTTCTCTAGAGAAAATATTAAGTATGTGCAAGCAATCGCTAAACAGTGAAGAGATTTTATAAAATAAGGTTGTAGGTAAATAAACTTATCAAAAAGTTTTGATTTACTATGCAGTGAAAATATCTTATCTATACATCTATACATGTAAATAAATTGGAGTGTCTGTTTTTAATATTGAAATAACCGTTTTTACTACATGTATATGAATATATATACGGTACATACACTAAAATAACATTTTTTTCAATTTTTGTCTGTCTGTCTGTCTGTCTGTTTGTTCCGGCTAATCTCTGAAATGGCTGGACCGATTTTGACGGGACTTTTATTGGCAGGTAGCTGATGTAATAAGAATTAACTTAGGCTACGTTTGTTTTAGGAAAATTCTTTTATTTTAGAAATTTGTTAGGCGGAACGAAAGGAAAATCAAATCAAAAAAAAAAAAAACAATCAATCAAATCCGGGTCAACTAGTCTAAACTGAATAATGATTTGCGGCAATATTGATATTTTTGCACAATCAGACAAAGACGGATTTTCGTAATATTTCTTATTTCTGTGTTAAATCTAGTATCTAATGAACCAGAAAAACATTATTTTATGATATTTTAATTTTTATATCAAACTGTAAAATAAAGTTTCTCCCTTCCTTGACAAACCACATTGCTCATACCTTGACTTCCATCCCCGCAGATCATACCTTTATTACGAAGACTGTAAATCTCAGCAACGCGCGACGCAGCAATAATAATAATAATCGAAGGCAATAGTTTCTTCACCCCACCTTTATGTAGACTCATCCAAGAATCTCATCCATTGCACAGTATGACGTCACAGACATAAGTGTCGCTATGAATTTTCTATACACCCTGCCCGGCTCCCTGCTGTAACGGCTTGAAGATTTATTACCTTACTTACACTAGTGCTCCTTATTAAACGCTAACTCCACGCTTCCGATTCACACACGCTGTCCTTTTCTAATCGCATAGCGTGTGAGGGGGAGGTAATCCGATTCGAATTTTCTTTCAAGCATAAGGTTTGAAAAGGGAAGTTTAATAACGGTATTTTGAAGGGCGGTTGAGATTCTGAAACCTTCAATCGATTTTGAAACTTAACGCTGTCCATTTATGGTACGTTTTCGGATGAAAAGTAGTGATATTCCATTGATCAGTTATGAAAACTATTTACCAGCCGTGGATGATAAGCCTTATTGCCCTTGAATTTAAGTTCTCTTTTGGTATGGCCGAAACCATTGTTTATGTTCTTGGTAGTTCGCAAAGTGCAAGTGCATTTACAATATTCCTTAGCAATATTACCATAAGGGTTGTTTTGCTTCATCAAAGTGAAAGTTTTCAGGACTGTAAACTACTTGGAAGTATTATCAATCATTGTTTGTGAATCTAATAAGACTTGAGGCTTTCTAGGATGAATACATGGAGTGGTTGCGAAAGTTTATCAATTTGATATTTTAGTAGATGGTTGTTTAAATTATTGTGAAATAGTTCACGGCTTCATCACTTTGATCCTATCAAATTAAAATTGAGAATAGGATGAAGACATTGCTCCTTAAGTTATTATAATAGGTATCTATTACTTGACTGTAGGGAAACTACAGTTATTGTTTAGTGCGAGTGTTTTGGTTTCGAATTATCTCAAGTTGCATTTCGTAAAATCCAATTTTTTTTCAAGCTTCCATCAAACAAACCAAAACTTAAAATTACCAAAGCAACAAAATAAAACCGGAATCTCAGTTCTTTATAAATTTAGTTAACAAATCATACCTACTCATTGTACCTACCTACCTTTTAATGCAAGGTAGCAGTGCAGTGTTCAAAAGTGTTAGTAACTAGACTAAGAAGCTTCCGCAACGATGACAGAACACTGGTCATGGTTGACGGGCTCGCCGGCAGCTGAGTACACCTACAGCCCGCCCACCAGGCCTAGCCGGCCACCGCAGAGGCCGCTGGTCAAGCTGGCTACCAGCGCGCACCTGCATACAATGTCCAGGTAAGTGACGATGATAAGACACAGCTTGCTAACGAGCTCGGCTGCGGTTGAGTTAATCTGTGCACTGCCAATGAGTGACATTCTGGTAAGTTCAGCAAGATAATATAATTTAAATTTATGTGTTTTTCATCATTCACAATACAGGTTCATTAAAAACAGCATGAACTCTGCAATATAATATAGCTTTTAGTGCCAAATTACCATAAGGTATAAAAACAAGCTCAGAACATAGCTTGTTCCTGCAGGAAGAGGACATTGAATGAACATTTAAAATATTTAACGTTTATTTTATTAAATAATCATATGTTAATTACTGTTGAGTCTTATAAAGGAATTAGGTCATACTGAAACCTCGTTAAATAAATCATATTGCCTGTCAAGATTACTTATATAATTATTTGAAAGCGGTCAAGGTAAACTAGAAGCAGGCCACATGTTGTCAACGACCTAGAAGCGGTGCGTCCGCGACTCACCGTCTTTCAGCCACACACTGCAAATTAAACATAGCGAGCGCTCGCACTAAGTTAGGTCGAATGGACAACACAATATGACGGTTTCACCGTAGTGTTGCACTCATGGCCAGGGAGTATGGCACCGTGACCGCTGGCCTTACGGGAGCGACGCGACTTCCAAACTCTCCGTCATCAAATGTACGAAAAATAAAATGATCATGATTATAATGACGTATTATGAAATTTTAATGATTATTGCTATTTATTTCTGGTAACTATTTAAATTGGTCTAAAAAAACTTTTACAAGTAAAACATTTATAAAAATGAGGCCGGTTTTTCCTGTCTGACTACTTTGAGATGAAACACCGAAACACACTTAGAATTCACAGTCTCTTTTTAAAGTCCAGACTCTGGTTGAGAGGTACTTATGAGAACCATGCAGATTACTATGTAAGATGGACTTTCGAGGAGCGGTCCACACAGATTTGAGTGGACCTGTTTCAGTGCAAGCGTTTGTCAGTCAGCTCAACGGAACAAGGAGCTGTTTTCGCCAAGAAACACACAAAAAGAATTCACTTTTATTTAAGAGATTAGGGTTCATAATCCACCTTCTGCACATACAAATGGAGTGTTTGTCGTGAATGTAAACTCAGCGTTATGAAGTCATTGTTTCCTCACATTTGGTATTCAACGCGCTGTTTCCTTGAAAAATGGTGAATTCCCCATGGAATCCATTCCTTCCAGGAACCAATTTATCTTTGCCTTCATTGAAATACGATGCAAGCAAAAAGCAAACTTACTTCTTAGGAAAAAGCAAAACTTTACGTTGCATGTTTTTTAGGGGCGCGAATGTTGCTTTGTCAAAGTTGACTTCTGTTTTAGCTTTTACTTTCTTTTTAACACGTATTACCTTGGAAAAAGATAGATTTTTCCTTGTCACGTCTGCAAAGGGTATTTACTAATGGTGTTTTAAAACAACTTTTACTTGCACTTCGCGAGGGCACTTTGGCATAGATTAATGTGTATTTTGAGGTGCAAAAGATAAGTTGGTCGTGTTGCAGACTTTCTGGACAGCTTGATGGATTATTTCTGTACCTACCTCTGAGGATTTCATTAAACTTGATGCATGGACACATGAAGGAGTATTGGAAAATATTTCAACAGAAAGTAACGTAGACATAATGTAACCCCATTGCCGCGTCACATATATTATTAGATAACATAAACATTTAACGATTTAATTTTTAGCTGCACATCAGAAAGGCATTTATAAATATTCTCCCTAACAGATATAATTTCGAGTAAATTTTATTCCAGCATATTTATGATATTTTTGTTTGTTTCTCATATTTTTCATCAGTTTTCCCGGCACGAGGCAAAAATAGCCAAACATTTTGAATTTCGTCCATTTCTTCAACTTAGTCACAAATGTTGAACCTTGCTGTTGTACTTAGTCACGCAGACCGACTACAGCAAACATTCGCTCTTTATCAGCCGCTGCACTCAATTTACAGACGTGAACGAAATACATCTCATCTTCAGCTATCGGGACACGTTACATGGTTATATTTTACACTGATAATGCCCTTAGATGTGTAGGTACAAATATAAGCCATAAATTTACCGACGAGAAAATTATTTGAAATTTGGAATTTCGTGCACGTTCAAAATGAAAATCTCTCATGATTTTATTACGGAACCAACACATATTTTTCCAAATATTGCCCTTTGTCGTTGTTCGACACCTGAGCCTTGTATTATTGTAAAATTATAAAACCACACGCAGCACAACTTTATTTGATGGAAAAAACATAAAAATTTACATATAGAACAGGCCGCGGATTTTCGCGGGAAATATTTATTTCTCCCCTGGCAACACTACGTGAGGCGAAAGGGAAGTGAACGCGAGGCTGACAACATTGACTATTACTCATTGTGTGCTCCCCTCTTTAGTTTATAGTCTGCATACTGTGATTGTTTTGCGTCTTTGTGGGTGAAGAAAGCAAGATGCCTCTGTTTAAAATATTTCTTAACGGAATTGGCATACTTATTAGTACAACTGGTTTCGATATCCAGATAGACTACATCTGGATATCGAAACCAAAGAACGTTTGAACTCACAAATCACACTGAAATGTTCCTTAGAGGTTCACAAGATCCTTTTTCTACATAGAGATACATAACTGTACCTATTGCATGTTTTAACTGACAGAATTTGATAGCTAATGACTTACAATGTTTCGTTACTTTCAGTCATAACTTACTATAATAACGATTTCTTTTCGAAATTACCGAAATCAGTCACAAAATATGAAAAATCACTTTTCTACCCTGTCCAATTCACCAATTCTAACATCATTAGTGCGATCAAGAACATATTCTGTCAAATCGGTGAAAACCTTCCATTTTTCTTGTTTTCCCTTCAAAAAAGCTGTCAAAGTATTCTCATTAGTGCTGACAGATCGCTGTTCCCTGCTTACCCTGTCGTGTATGATGGATGGGCAAACTTCACGGCGGGTAGTTCCGTCTTTGGGGAAATTAGTGGTTCTAATGATATTTGAGAAAAGTGGTAATAGTGGAGTAACTAAATGTATAATTTTTGGATATTTTTAAACCTTATATTATACATAAAGTTAAAGGAAACAAGAAGAAAAAAAAACAAGGAATAGCAAAGTGTAGAACAGAAAAACGTTAGTTTTAAAGTTAAAAAAGGGTGAATATGATGCTGCGAAGAAAAGAGCTAAGAAAGCTGTGGCTGTCGCGAGAGCAAAAGCTCAGGAAAAGCTATACGACGCGCTGGATAGTCCAGCAGGCCAAGATAATCTGTACCGGTTTCCTAAAGCTAGGCAGAAAAGGGCGAGAGATGTCTGTTAGATAAGATGTATAAAAGTTAAAGCTGAAATGATTCTTTCTGATGATGTAAAAATAAGGATACCCAGAAGGACTTCTTTGAGAAACAGATGAATGAGGAAAATAGCTGGAGTGGGTATGTTATAAAATAAACCTGTGAATGAGAAGTTAGTGAGAATTATTAGTATGGAGGAAGTAAGAATAACAGTAAATGGAATGAAGAATGGTAAGGCAGTTGGTCTCGAATACCAGTTGAAGTATGAAAGATATTGCGTGTCCATGGATGGCTTTATTTTTCAGTAAGTTGTTGCGGGAAGAAGCCATACCCGATGAATGGTGCAATAGTTCGCTGGCGCCCATTTTTAAAAACAAAGGTGTCTGCTGGAGTGCAACGGCTATAGAAGAATAAACCTACTCACATAGTATGAAAGCTTGGGAGAAAGTTATTGAATGGCGGCTCAAAGAAGAGAGTGAAATATCGAAGAACCAATTCGGTTTTATGCCTGGTCGGGATACAACGGATGCCATTTTCGCAATCTGCCAGTTGTGCGAGAAATACTGTTTCCAAGGCGATGGTGAGGTAGACCGAGACGTAACGCCCCGGATCAACTCGGTATGGATGAGCTGGCGACAGGTCACTGGTACAACTAGCGACCCGCGGATGCCCCTCAAGTTACAGGGGAAAAATAACAAGTCCGTGATTAGACCTGACGTGTAAGGATCAGAATGTTGGACAGTGAAAAAGATGGATAAGAAGAGATTGCATGCAACCGAGATGATAATGTTGAGGTGGATGTGCGTAGCGACGAGAATGGATAATGTAAGAAATGAGTATATGAGAGGAAATTGAAAGTGGCGCCAGTGACAGAAAAGTTGAATGGTCTTGATATTTATTTATTTATTTATTTATGTACTCACAAAACACTTAAAAGAGAAAAACATATAAAGATAGAAGAGTACAAAGGTGCAGGTGGTGATATGTTCATGTGATGAGGAGATATGAAACGCATATTACTTAAAGATTTATGCATATAAATGTGGATGGATGGAGAGGGAGCGAACGGCCAAAGAAAAGATGGATGGACTGTATGAGGAGTGATATGAAAGAAAAGAGTGTCAGTGATAGTGACGGAGACAGGACGGTATGGAAGAAGAAAACGTATTGCGCCGACCCCAAGTAACATGGAACAAGGGCAGGAAGATGATGATATACATAATAAAAGGCTAGTTTAGTTAAATAGAATAGCAAGATTGAACTAGTATCTAAGCTAGCAAACTAGTCACTCTGGTCCCGTGTATACCGATCGTGAGCTATCTCCATTTTTGTATGCCAGTATTATAAGTCATATTCCTTGCTGCTGGCCTAGCTTCATACTGGCCTCGTTCATCTACCTAGTCCGAGCCTTAGTTCTAGATATCGATTCATTCTAAACTTATTTAGGAATATTTTCAGGATGGGTTAGTTGAATCTATTTGGAGAATATTTTATTACATTACAGTGTAGTTTATTCGCAGTTATCACTGCTCTAAATCCATTGATAACGCCATAAACTACCATGAAACCTTTTCCATACTTACCGTATCCAGACACATTGTATCAATTCTTGTTGCATTCTCCGAGACGCCATTCTGTCTGGCAGGAGGATCGTCTAGTACAAACATAATTTTATATTGTTTGCCTCGGTTTATTGGCCTAGCGGTTTCAGCGAACCGAAGTCAGTACCTTATATAGCAGATTTAAAGCCGATAACGTAGACATTTTAAGGTACCTACAAACATCGGTCATATCTACATTACATGGCGTCGCCGGTCATCCTTGTCAAAAAGATAGTTTAGTAGAATGAGGATTTTCTGAAATGACTGACACAAGGTGGCAGCACTAAGACGTCATCGGGTCACTGATGTGCGACCTTATGGTAATATTGTATGCAAGTGATGGTGGATCCTGACGAGAAAATATAACTGTTGGGACTCCTAAGAGGAAATGCGGTTGCAGACATCCGACTGGATTTCCTAAGTAAAAAGTCAAAATTCGGTTTGGGTTTGGCCTAGTTCCTCCTCCAATATTAGACCAATTTAAAAGATATTCCATAAAATGAAAAATAAGGATATGTATACTGTGCGCTGAGAACGAATTTGACAACTAAAAATTAGAAAAAGAAAAATAGGGGCACAGTATTTTATCTATTTTTTCAGGTCACGGAATATCTTTGAAATTGGTCCAATATTGGAGAAGAAAATAGGCGAGAACCAAACCTCGAATTTTGACTTTTTACTTAGGAAATTCAGTCGCATGTCTGCGACCGCATTTTCTCTTAATATATACACAAGCTTTATGCCAAAAGGCAACTGGGCGAGGCGAGCATATTGCAACATTTGCTACTGAAATGCATACTTGACACAGTTGCTGAGACGACATATACCGCTATTGTTGACAAGCGCGCAGATAATATAGTGTGTTGTATAACATAATCTCATGCTACTTTATTTACAAACACCAAAAGCGGCGTTTCTGGTATATAAATGGTTCATCTATCATAAATATTGATTAGATTCGGTGGTACCCTTGTGGTATCAATCATCTGGCTACAATACCTTGCGGTGTATGTCGAATTGTCGATTGGCTATATATAAGACAGTTATCATTTCCAAACCTGAATTCTAAAAAAAATTTATTGTACAATTTGGAGTATCCAAAAATATCATAAGCAACAACATTTAAAATCAATTAAAATCACCATTCAGCAGGTTTCGTTGTAAATCGCACGGCTTGCACCGCGTCACCCTGAGCGCTATGCATCACGCCGCACGTGAGCGGGCGGGTAGGCAGGGCACTCGCACGGCAGCACCTTGGCGTGACCAATGGTCCGTGCTATGGGATACGTGCTCCGCATTCTGAGTGAACGGAGGAAACTAGCCAATTGTTTGTGCGATACGATTTTGTTACTGGTTTGAAGAAACTCTTGGCAAGCTGAGTTTAATCACTAGTTCTATAGCTGTGGTACTCGTAATAAAACCATATTCTTTAGAACCCTTAATTGTTAGGAGGTTCCTCTCTCTGGAGCCCTGATAGCCGGTAGCTTGGACCTTGTTCGCGATACCGGTGGGGTTTTATGTTTTTTTTAATGTCATCTGTATTTGTCTTTAAGAAATATTTAAAAAAGTTACATAATAAGAATAAACAATTGTTTTTTTATCCTGTAATTTTCCGCTAGTTACAGGACAAAAGTTTTTTCAAATCTCTCCGCTCTGTTACCTAATAGATATGCAAGTCATGATGATGCAAGACTCTTCTAGGTTATACATTTTCTTCATTTAGTTTACTGAAAATTAATTTTTGTGCGTCAGGTAGATTAGTAAAAAATATTGGACACGTATTTTTTCTTTTGATATGTAAACATAAAGTTACGACGATATAATGCGATGAAATATCGTTTGACGTCACGCCACTAATACACTTATACTGCCTTAGTGACGTTTCAAGCCCCCACTCCTAAACTTTGATGCGCTTTAAGTTTGTACATTTTTTATTGATTTGGTAAAGCAAAAAAATACGCGTCCAATATTATTTGATAATCTAACTGACGGATTTAATATAATTATCATTTTTCTACCCAGGAACCATCCCTGTTACTTACTGTCAGTTTAATCAAAAGAACACTCTTTTTGAATTTATTGGTAAAAAAATGCCCACAGAATCCCGAACGGGATTTATTCGACCAGAATTGTTGGTAGTACCTACGTAAAATAACTTACAAAATCCTTTTCTTAGACACGTTTGACAACAACCTAGGTGGTCTCTCAACAGCCAAGCGTGAACACAACTTATCTCGCTATTATTTATAGCCTATAGATCCAGCGTAAATATACACTTTATTAATTCCCTCTTCTGTCCATACTTAACATTATACAAGAATAAGTGGCCTCCGGGCGGTCATTAGCTAAACCACCACGTTTGATATGACTGGCAACATACACCAGCCCACAATTACATACAGCATACATATTACCTAAGTCTTTGACCAAATCATCCGTTTGTGACGTGGAAAGATAAAACTGCAACTCCTTTAGCCTAAACTAGACTTTATCCGGTCGTGATAGGGGTTGTGGCAACTGCTTTTAGTGCTGGTTTCCTAATACCATACAATTTAATGAAGTAAAAAAAAAAAGTTATTTGGATATAAATGTGGTGGCGGGTGCTGACAGGTCATTTGTGACAAGATGACGTCGCAGTGCAGTTTGTTGCTGGTTGTTATGGCGACCCTCACCAGCTCGGTGATGGGAACTGCTGAGGTGATGAGCCATGTCACCGCGCATTTTGGAAAGGCACTTGAAGAGTGCAGGGAAGAGGTAAGCACCATTCATATTTTTTATTCTTTTGTTTAAAAATTTGGATTATCGAAAACTGGAATATAGTCTGAACCAAAGCCAATAGAAACCCTGATACAAGAATTCGATTTAAGGTTCCAATCCCATAAACAGCATTTCTAAAAGCCAAACCTTTACAATATCCAAAAATCAAGGATTAATAGAATCTGGAATAGAATTATGAACACCGCTACAAACATTCTCCAAGAACCTCTCATCCAAAATTTCTGTGTTCTCCAGTCAGGGCTATCAGCGGAAGTCTTAGAGGAGTTCCAGCACTTCTGGCGAGAAGACTTCGAGGTGGTTCACAGAGAGCTGGGCTGCGCCATCATCTGCATGTCCAACAAGTTCTCTTTGCTGCAGGACGACTCCAGGATGCATCACGTTAACATGCACGACTATGTCAAGAGCTTCCCTAATGGTTAGATGGATTTTGATACACATACTCATGCTTTTTTTCCACGGGGGTAGAAATTGTAGAACGCCACCTGCCACGATCCTTATAATTCTTTTGTTTCGTTTACGATCTTACTTCTGGTCATACATACACGTCAGTTGTAAGATTGCCTGGCTTTTTCGAAGAAAATCAAAAGTAGATAGGTATAATCAGGTATAGGAAATATACCTACGCACGTCGAAAATCCCTGCTTTTTTATTAGGATATCCAAATCCTAAAATTGTGTGTTTCCAGAATGAGCGCAAATTATTTTCATGATTGCATTTTTTACAATAGGAGAATTAAACTAGTGCAAACTAGAAAGTATGAGGTAATCGCAATCTTCACAATAATTCTAATATTGAATCAGTTACTGTTGAACTACCTGCAATACAAAGTAAAACTATTAGAACCTGCTTTTCAAAGACTTAAGATTTTACCCAACATATAAAAGTCATTTATATACGACTTACTGGAACTTACGTCCCATTGCAAATTATTCTTTCTAATATCAAAAACTGCATTTCTCTTCATGTTATTCCAATTTATTTGGACTGCTACTGGTGAATTATTGTGCTTGTAGACGTTATTTAGTACCCCAGTGTACATGCGACTGAAACAAAGGTCACGCGATCCAATCTGTCCGTCGTATTGTTTTTTGCTGAATTTATCGCGAAACTACCCGCAAACTTAATGTTCCAGGTAAAGGGTTACATAAAACAGACTTGAATGGTATAAGTACATTTACAGACTAGTTTACCTTTCAGCGATGTAGGAAATAGTAAAGCAGTCTTACTGTAAACGAAATCTACGTCCTGCATTTGATTTTACATTTTTCACATGTTTTGTTACACCTCTACAAGTTTTGTAACAACTTCGACAAAAATAATTCGCGATATCGTTGTTAATATTGCAATAATGGCTGCCTATCCGTCAGAGGAGATCCCTCAGATCCCTCTGCATGCTCTTCAACATCATGAACGATCCTTGTACTCCCGATTATTTAAAACAATATTTTTTAAAGTGTTGGGCAGTTCTCACGATCTTAACCTTCGAGCTTCCAAAAACTTACTTCTCCATATTCCTTCTCACCGCACTGGGTTTCTATCTAATTCTTACACTGTCTCTACTATTAAACTCTGGAACGTGCTTCCCCTTGACATCAAAAAAGCTGAGAATAAATTTTCATTTAAGCGTAGAATCCGGAACTATTACTTGTCCTCTCTTACGTAGCTCGGTCTTCGTCATAGTTATTATATTTAAATTTCTGTTTCATTTAAAATAATTATATGGTATTTATTATAATATTTATTAGTCTATTGTTAGAAAATATTTATGTATTTTATTAGTTAGATAGTTTATTATTATCAGATTTTATAATAATTGTTCTTTTTTATTTTTTATTTTGTACTCCTACCACTGTTGTGTCCTTTTTAACCCAAAGGTTGACTGGTAGAGAATGCCTTGCTGCATTAAGTCCGCCTATGTATCACCATTATACATGAAGTTTAAATAAATAAATAAATAAGTAGTTGCATGTGACGTCAATAAATGAGCCTTCATGTGTGACTGATGGTGACTATCCTTCGTTATTAAAAGTCTACAATTATGGGGCTGTCAATTTTTCCAATTCATGCTTATATCGCAAAATCATCGCTGAAATGAAAATAGCCTCATACTAGTATAATATAGCCTCATATCACCGATGCTTTATAAATACTCGCCTTATTTAAAAAAAAGCGTGGTCGTATTTCACTGCAAGGTAAAGGTTTCCCTTCCATCTTTCCATTCTACATGAGGCCAATCCTTTAGATAGGAGTCACTCGTCACGCTATCTCCTGCTCGCCCGACCACGTCCGCAGCGCTGGTTCCTGTTGTGCGGAATCCAATCAGTGGCTACTTTTACTTTTACTCGTGTCTTGTCTTATCTATCTTTACTACCCGCAGGCGAAGTCCTCTCCTCCAAGCTGGTGGAACTGATCCACAACTGTGAGAAGAAATACGACAGCTTGACAGACGACTGTGACCGCGTCGTCAAAGTCGCCGCCTGCTTCAAAGTCGACGCTAAGGCAGCCGGCATAGCCCCGGAGGTCGCCATGATCGAAGCCGTCATGGAGAAGTACTGATGATGATAAGGAACCGGCCTGAATTGGACTATGGACTGCTTTTTTAGTGATAATGCATGATAAAAAAATCCAAAAAAATTGAGAGTTGTTTTTAAGTTTATTATATTTTATTGTGATAACATGTTGGTGTTTCTATTTCTCTATCGTGAAGTTTCCGAGCGCTATTACTGCCTGAACTCTTACTGAAAAGCTTTAAGGAGCTATAGTTTTGCTGTATCCCGTAAAATATAAAGAAAAGAAAAAGCAAAGAAATATTTATTGCCAACACTCTAAAAAATGTTATAAAACATAGATTCCTTATGATTGATACAAAATATAAATCCGCTACCTATAAATTAGCTTAATATTTCGGACTGACCGTCTCCTTAATAATTTAATAGACCCTGTAAATGTTTTAATTGTAATAAATGCTTTTAGCTTAAACAGTCTTCAAACTAAATTAATATTGTCACGAAACGAGTATTTCTAATTAAAGGTAAACACATTATTTAAAAAAATAAATTATAAAATAACAAAAAACCCGACTGCTTATCAAGCGAACTAAAAAAAAAGACGTAAACAAGAAGACAATCATGCTGTGCAGTCGGAGGACACATATGTGCGAGCTGGCTGATCAAAACCAGATGTATCCTCCGAATGCACAGCATGATTTTCTTCTTGTTTACGTCTTTTTAGTTCGCTTTTTAAGCAGTCGGGTTTTTTGTTATTTTAAATATTTTTTTTATTTACAACATATTAGTTATTTTTTAGTTTTGCGATCGCAGTTTATTGTAAAAAATGCACAGAGAATGCTGCTGCCCATTCTCTGGTAAGTCCCTTAGTTGCCTCTTACGACACCCACGGGAAGGTATGAGATGGTACTAACTATTACATAATTTGAACGCAACGGAGACAACGGGCATAATTTTAAAAGTATATATTGCAAAAAATATCGGGGACAGCGGGCAGTAATTATAGTTATTTTATTAAATTCCCTTTGTCCCCATTAACGGGGACATGGCCTACGGGGACAACGGAAATACACCGGGAACCTCGCTGGATGAACAAAACCGCCTTCAGTAGTTCCTCTCCAAAAACTCAGGCTGTTTTTAAAATATATGTACGGAAACCGTTGAAAGATGTTCGGAATTCCGAAGTCTGCAGGTACTCCAGGGGTGATTCGTTCTGTCCCGGGGGTAAAAAGCCGATGCCGGCTCAACTGATATCAGTTATGATTCATGATGCATAAACTCTTGTTAGCGACAAGGTTCTTTATGATAAGCTTGTCACCAGTCTTGGCAGGACTGCCCAGTCCTCCAGTCTGTCGCACGGCAACTGTGGCATGCCATGGTAGTGATACGATAATTGGTCTCTGACAGAGCTCAGTCGCAGAGACATGCGATCCACGAGAAGGGTACTCGGTATATAGCTATGGTCATATTGTTGCTTGCCAAAAAAACAAGCTTTTAAACAGTTACTATAAAAAAATCTTTACAGACTTTCTATATAGACTTTCAAAAAACACACAGCTAATTTGTGCAAAAAGGCACTGGCTTTTTACAAACAGTTGTCGAGGGCTGCAAAGATCAGCTGGGGAATCCACCCCGACGTCATCCGCACCATGTACCTACACGGCAGTAGTCGATCCAGTCATAATGTACGACAAGTGCGTGGGCATCTGCAGCCACTAAGTTGTGTGTACAGAAGAGGTTAAATATGGTCCAAAGAGGGTTTGCGCAGAAATTGTGCAAATCCTATCGCACCGTATCTCTGAACTCGGCGCTGTTGCTGGCTGGGATACTGCCCCTCAACCTCCGAATACGAGAGGCAGCTGCCCTGTATGAGGCGAGGAAGGGGCTGTATCTCAGTCAGTGCCAGGAGATGAGGACGTCGAGCGACGTACCACATTTGCCTCAACACCCCACCCGGCAGAACATATGAGCCTGCAGTTCATATGCCTGGCAGACCAAGAACAACTGGCGAACCACTGCACACAAGCAGTGCTGATTTTCACGGACGGCAGCAAAATTGAAGGCAAGGTGGGGGTGACATTGTCTCTTTGGAGCAATGGCGCTGAAACCAAATGTGACAAATTGAAACTGTCGTCCTACTGCACTTCACACAGGCCGAACAGGCCGAACTGCTGGCCATATGCAAAACCACGCGGATAATACTAAGGAGTGCCGAAGAGACCTTCGGTACAGTGCGAAGCGGCAAATCCGTAAGGATTCGCTTGACGAATGGAACCGAAGGTACAGGATGGGTGACACAGCCGCGATCACCAAACTCTTCTTTACCGACGCCGTCGACGCTTTCAGCACCGTTAGGAAGCTAAAACCAACCGGGATAATAACTCAAATAGTCACGGGGCATGGTGGGTTCTCTGAGTATCTGTACAGATTTAAGTACAAGGGAAGCCCATCATGCATATGTGACCCCGACAAAGACGAGACAGTGACTCACTTACTTACTGACTGCCGGGCCTATGGCTTGGAGAGATACGAACTCGAACGAAAACTTAACCTAGTAATTAAAATCGAAAACTTTAACGAATTAATCACAAATAAAAAATACTGCACAGATTTTATAAAATGTTTTGTCAAAATAGCAGCAAATAATAATAAGTAGATGCATAATCATGCTCGAAATTATAAATGAGTTAAATATGTAATAGGAAGCATTAAGTAAATAGATGTATAGTAGACGTATAATATTTTGATAATATAATAAGATTTAAATAATTGTGTTGTTTAGAGATCTAGAGATCTAGTTAGAACCATAAGATAGTAACATACGATTAGAATACTTATTACGTAACGCACCGAATCAACTGGGGATGGATGAAATGGCGACAGGTCACTGGAACAACTGTCGACCCACGGATGCCTCTAAAGTTAAAGGGAAAAATCTACAAGTCCGTGATTAGACCTGTCGTACTGTATGGATCAGAATGTTGGGCTGTGAAAAAGATGGATGAAAAGAGATTGCATGTAGCAGAGATGAGAATGTTGAGATGGATGTGCGGAGTGACAAGAATGGATAAAGTGAGAAATGAGTATATTAGAGGAAGTTTGAAAGTGGCGCCAGTGACAGAAAAGTTGAAAAGAAACTGTTTGTCCTGGTATGGTCATCTGATGAGGAGGGATGAAACGCATATTACTAAAAGAGTTATGAATATAAATGTGGATGGATGGAGAGGGAGGGGACGGCCAAAGAAAAGATGGATGGACTGTGTGAGGAGTGATATGAAAAAAAAGGGAGTCAGTGATAGCGTGACGGGAAACAGGTTGGTATGGAAGAAGAAAACGTGTTGCGCCGACCCCAAGTAACATGGGACAAGAATACTTATCATGTCGTGAGTATAAGACATGTAATAGTAAGTAAGATTTGGTATATAAAACTAGAAATAAAGATAAGTCCCCAATGGTCTCGGATTATGTCTGGGGAATCTCTTAGTTCACAGACTCCGCCTATGGAGATGGAATTTAATAACGTCCAATGTTTGCATGGAAACACATTTGCCATAGCAGATACCGTGATCATAGCAGAGGCCGTGACTGTTTGAAAGTCATCTTATAATATAAAATAGACGGATTCAAAAAAATATTCTATACCTAGTTCGATATAGCATCGACACGGTAACGGTTGACAAGAAGGAATAAAAGAAGAAAACGTGTTGCGCTAACCCCAAGTAATATGGGACAAGGCCAAGTCAACCAATAATGACAGTTCTAACGTTTGTTCCGTGTCAAATGAACACTTGTGAAAGATATTCGATTGTTTTACTTTTTACCCTGAAGGTGACTATGAAACTTGATGATGAATTTGTAATTCACGATCTCAATACCTTTTGTCAATTTCAATACCTTCATGAATGAAATGAATGGCCCCAGCAGTCACCGATATAAATGCTCAGTCATGATCAAATAACACCTTATATACAGCACGTCATGTGGATTCCATGAATGAATCCGCTACACTAATTAAAGCACATCTAATGAAGGCGAGGGCCCTTATTGTCGCGTCACCAACAAGCAGTAACTCGTAATTAACGCGGTAATTAAGCGAGGATATAAGCCTGCCCATCCAGTGCTCCGCCACAATGGCGCTGCATCGATTGAGCACCATGTCGGCTCGCCTGGCACTTGTGGTGATCGCCAGTCTCTTCATCACTGTGAAATGTTCGCAAGAAGTCATGAAGAACTTGTCGACGCACTTCGCTAAGCCTCTGGAAGACTGTAAGAAGGAGGTAAGCTTGTCAAAGTAATTTGTTGTGAAGAAAGAAAGCCTTAATAATTTTTTTTATTTTTATTGTCAATAGGCTTGCGCTTGACCACTATCTCACCTGATGTTAAGCGATGATGCGCCTGCCTAGAAGTAACCTATTCACTCCTTTTTTATTTAATTTCGCTAAAACAAAAAGATGTCAAGAAGCATATAGTTTTTTTCCTCACTAACACTGTACAACTGTACTGCCCCTTTTTATCATTCATGCATGCTATGCGGCTTGGTTATAATAACCTTTAGTCTTAATATTAAGTTACCTATATCGTAATCAAATAATTTTCATAGATTTTTTTCAAAGTTAATGGAGTTCAGTGCAACACGCTTGCTTCTTTCATTCTCCACTACCTAAAAGTTACCTACGTCACTACAAAATATATTCTGATTATGTTGGTATAGAAAAGACCACCGTATGTGTCTGTAACTGTAAACCCTGTAACTGATTTTGCGTAAAATTTTCTTTTATTTCGACTGCGCAAAGCAAAAGCCTTATTTCATTAAATTTACGTGCTTTGCTTCCAAACTCCTTTAGATGGACCTCCCAGACTCAGTGACGACAGACTTCTACAACTTCTGGAAGGAAGGTTACGAGCTCACGAACAGACATACCGGCTGCGCCATCCTCTGCCTCTCTTCTAAGCTGGAACTACTCGACCCGGAGATGAAACTGCATCACGGGAAGGCACAGGAGTTTGCGAAGAAACATGGCGCTGGTAAGAGTGTCATTCTTATGTTTTGGGCCTTGCTATGAATTAAGTAGCTATCAAGATTCATTTAAGGGTAAAATAACAGCGACTGGTTGATTATTCAGGCACTTATGGGTTTTAAAATTAAGAAGGCCGAGGATGTGAAATTTTTATGTCTTCGAAAGATTAGTTTCGCGTAACTCTTAGAGCAGTTTCGTAATGAAGCAACAAGACAACAAACCACAAAACATTTTCATCTCTGGGTTTTACAGAAGATCAGTTCTATATAAAGAAAAATAGATAAAGCTATAAATAAACGACTAGATAGTTCGATAATCTTATTCAAAAGGGAGCGCTTTACAAAATTAAAATGAGACTCAGCGAGATTTCCGAACGGTTGAAGCGGAAAATTGTAAAGAAAGTGTAATTTCACGCAAATTCTATTGAAGAACAGCTAGGCATAATGTCGAAAAAACCATATGCCTGTCGATGTATATTGTAAAATTTTGATAATCTCTTTCTCTAAATTATGAAAATTGCGACTTATGATTATAACCACAGGGTGTATAACCGAAAGGTGTGCAATTACTTATATCTTCCTTTTAGAAGGTAGTTCATATACATTGGGCAGAATTAGTTTTTAAACATGTCCACAACATGCATTTACACACACTGTATAAATTCTCCATTTCTCTCAGTGGCTAGACTCTCAGTACCATTTAGACAACATATAAAATATATTTTTTCGCCTTTCCAAACCCTCAGACGAAGCTATGGCGAAACAGATAGTGGACCTGATCCACGGCTGTGCAGAGTCTACCCCTGATGACAGTAACGACCCCTGCATGAAGACTTTGAAGGTCGCCATGTGTTTCAAGGCCAAGATCCACGAGCTCAACTGGGCACCCAGCGTGGAGCTCCTCGTCGGAGAAGTCCTGGCTGAAGTATAGAGGAGCTGGCTCTCAGACTCCTACAATTATTTTCTTATTTATGATTGTAATATCTCTCCCTTGTGTTGCATTATCTTCAATTAATGATGATTTCCAGTATACATTATACTCGAAACTTTCCTTGATGTAGCAATTGCGTATTCAAATCTCAATTTGATTTATAATTGAAAACAATCAAAAGTACATCTCTGGCAGGATAAGATATAATGTCTCAAATGTACAAATTGTCTCAAAATGTACAAGTTTTATACATTGTGCTGTGTTCTATGTAAAAACCTTTTATTTCTATCTTAATGACCTGGCTTGATCAATGGACCCTTGAACAATATTCGTGTGAAGAATCTCCTGCCTCGCCAGTTTGTCTCGAAGGGAGTGGGTAGTTTTGTAAGCTGCAAGTACTTGATGTAATATTATCTAATAAAATATACATCAAAAAGTTTTGGTTTTTTTCATGCAAGTTCCCCCATCCCATTACATGGGTCTTAAACGTAACTGTTCTGGCAAAATGACACAGGCGTGATGTTATGTTATGTTATTAATATAAGACTTTAACCTATTGTTGACAATCATTAATAATAGAAACTCCTTGAGACACTTTATATCGTTCTTAACTGACGCGGGCGAAGCCTATGTCAGGAATTATCCCACTGGAAAATACCACCGAAATAAAAATTTGTGCCTATATGCAATTCCAGAGTATAATCTAACTCTGTGCCAAATTTTACCCAGATGTGTTCAGTCGTTCTGGCTTGAATGAGTAACAAACACATCCATCCAAACATTCGCATTTATAATATTAGTAAGAAGTAAGATATACAGTAAGAAGTAAGATCAGACTATACAAACCTTACAAGAGTAGGTACCTACTAGTATGAACTGCAAGACCCATAAAAAAGCGAGGAGAGAGGGCCATCACCACTCGAAAGCTCTGCTTTCAATCCTGAACGAACTCAGAGCTCTCCAACCATCTCCATAGAACCCCTGAGTACGAAAAGCAATGTCGCGAAAACCTGTCTACATAAAGCGAATTCAGACTTCATTATTTATGAGTCAATACATCAAAAACACAAATCCAATTACAAAACTAATTAATCCAACACGATGCCCAATTATTACAATTTCTTGCTCAAAATTACATGCCCTACTACCATTTTGAGAACTGATGTTTCTTTTTACTGGAGCAATGGTTACAATGAAGGGAATATTAGTATTCTGTTCTTTTATACTGCTGACTGTGGGATTAGATCAAGTGGCTGTGATACAGGCCCTCAGTAAATATTTCGGTACATATGTGACACAGTGTCAATCTGAGGTAGGTTTTAAGAAAATTGATATTTTTAAGAAGACTTATTTTTGAGAAGAGTTTAAGAAGACTTTTTTTTTCACATATATGTATTTTTTCAACAATAATGATGCAACCAAATACTTGTAATTAAAACTGATGGAAAAGAGTGTACGTGGAGTTTCTTGCAAATTCTTCTCCATTGAGACCTACTTACTGACTACCACTAGAGTCATCTTTTTTTTTGTTTGACAATTCAAAAATACCTCTAAGGTTTATTTGAGATAAACTATTTGATTTTGAATTTATTCATTACTAGATTTAGCTTCGCCTACGTGAAAAGTGTTTTACTATCCCAAGGGAACACTATACCGGGATGAAAAGTATCTTGTGTGTTAATCTAAGTTAAAAACTATCTGTGTGCAATATGTCCTCTAAATCATATCGGCATTGGTATATTACCTCAGCTAAGTTATTGCAGCATTGGGCCATTTAAATAGATCTGATAACACAGAATTTAATCTGCACTTTCATTTCTAATTTTTAACTAAATTCATTTTATCAATTAAGACATTAAAGAACAGCTGAAGTTATCTAAACCTTCACCATCACAATCTTTCAGTTGGAATTCGGGAAAGACGTAGTTATAGATCTTATGGACTTCTGGAATGATAAGAATAATATGACAAGCACGGACTTGGGCTGTGCCATAGTGTGCATGCTCGAGAAGAATTACCTTATGAGCGACGATTTCACCACAGTGCAGACGGACAAAGTGTTTCAGTTCTACAAGTCAGTCGGCGCTGGTAACGATCTTTAATCTTTATTAGACACCAAAATAAAACAGTTATACAAAGTGAAAACAAAATCATGTACAAAGGAGAGCTTATTAACTCTAAATGGAGTTTTCTGCCAACCTCGTTTTGAGGGATAGAGATCATAATAGAGGGCAGTAATTCAGTGTACAATTTTAGGGTAAGATTGTCAATTTTTTATTTTGTCTCCATTGACTGTAGGTACACCTTGGTTGTTTTTCCAGGACTCGATGTTCCGTGTAGAATTGCCTCATGTTACTTACTAGGCAACTAATAATGTCTAAAGATACGTGTCATCAGAACCAGATTTTAACAGACAAGTTATGTTGCGGCAGCCTTAAGTCCAGTCACAAATCAAGGAACATCTACAGCATCTACGTCTGTTATAGATACATAAAATATCACAATTTTGAAGACGCCATTGGGATCGTCTAATATCACTGGGGTCTACTCTAGACTAAGGACATTCTATCAACAACAGCCTAGTAATAAGTCTTTAAGTACCAAACATATATTTTATGCTAACTTTTAGACGAAATAATGGCTCAGCAGCTGGTGAATCTGCTTGTACTGTGCAAGGAGCACACGAAACATATCAAGAACATCTGCACCAGTGCCCTGGAGTTGGTCAGGTGCTACCGCTTCGGCATATTCCAGATTCACTGGAATCCCGATCGCTTCTACTGGAAGCAGTCTCTAATTGCAGAACCGAAGTCAAGAAAAGTCTACGATAAGCTTATCAGGAGTTGTAAGAAATAAATGTACGAAATACTTTGATTATTATTTGATTTATTCGTTTATCCACGCACTGGAATGCCTTGTAGCAATTAAACCAATGGAGCACAAATTTATACTAACCATAAGTTACCTCACGATGTTTTTCTTCACCATTGTCATAGACGTCCAAGATAAACATAGAAATGAATTGAAAAAGCCACCTTGGTACTTGCATAAATTTGAACACACCACATCTAACTCTTTTCGATGTCGTCTTTTTTTCTTAATTAAGCTGTAGGTACTGCCCCACTGCAGGGAAAGCGTCGCCCTAGCCTTTCAATCTTCATAGTCGCCGCCGCGCCGGCTCAGTCCTGTAAACGCTTCGAAGGTCCAGCTTTTTGATCCGTAGTTAACTCAACCAATTGGTAAATATGCTAACCAATAGTTTCAAATGCCGGTAAAATGTGTTGGCGTTTATTCATCGTTTGTTGGCATCACAAATGGTCAAATAAGTTGAAGAGTTCATTATCTAATTTGAAACCATTAAGCAAATTTAACCATTGGTTGAGTTAACTACCGACCAAAAAACTGGGTATGCTAACCAATGGTTACAAGTTTCTGTAAAATACCATTTTTCTTCAAATAATTTGGAGATTGACCATTGGTAAGAATAACAATTTATTGACGAATAGACGCGTATTACCGAAATTTTAAACAATTGTTTGGAATATTTAACCATTGGTTAAGTTAACTAAAATCAAAAAACTGGGCCCGCGTACCGACCGCGCCCGTCTTCTGGTGTGTCAGCCCACTGCACTAGCGATTCCGAAGCCTCGCGTACCGCCCCGACTACGCTCGTCTTCTGGTGCGTCAGCTCACTGCGCTAGCGTTTCCGAGGCCTCGCATACCGACCTCGACCGCGCTCGTCTTCTGATGCGTCAGTCCATTGCAGTAGCGTTTCCAAGGCCTCGCGTACCGACCGCGACCGCACCCGTCTTCTGGTGCGCCAGCCCATTGCGTGACAATTTTATCCGATCTGTCTTGTTGCATTCTGCATATCATTTTAACTATTTTTTAAAGTGTATAAACATAACTTAACTATGGATGTTAATGCCAAAATACTGACTCTGAAACAAATTATCATTCACCTGAAGTTTTTAAAGTTTACTTTATTTTATTTATTTATACAGAAAGATGACCTCCTCTATCTAACTGCACCAGCGCGCTGCCACCGCTTACGTACTTTGTGGCTGCACTTTTAACTCTCCTCTTTCCGATAATAATACCTGTCATAATAATAATGCCTATAGCACACTATAACAAAATATTTATTCGTTTATCCTCGCACTGGAACGCCTTACAGCAATTACACCAATGGAGCACAAATTTATACTAACTTTATACGTAAGTCCAGGTTTCCTCACGATTACCTTTGTCACCGATGTCCAAGATAAACTTAGAAAGTACATATGAAATGAAAAAGTCACATTGGTACTTGCCCGGATTTGAAACCACGATCTCAAGCACGAGATGCGAGGTTTTTAGCAACCGGGCCACCACGACCGTTATTGGTTATTTCCTTTCGTTTACTAGCTTTAATTGGACATGTACCTCAAGCCTATGGACAAAACACTACCGAGAAATTAAATGACCGCGCTAATATGTAATAACCCATCATTTGACACCAAGCGCGAAACCACCTCACCATCAGACCAATAATTATCAGCTGGTGTCAACAATTAGACACGATCAGTAATTAATCTACCACTTACTGGTATATAATGGACAAAGTTACACTGCTCACGAGGATAAACCTTGAAAGAAATGGGCAGGAACAACGTATTTCTCGCGCTCATGATGATGGCTGTAGGAGTCAGGGAAATTGCGCCATCGAAGGATGCTATGAAGTATATTACTTCAGGATTCGTCAAGGTTTTGGAACAGTGTAAGCAAGAGGTAAGAGCTCTATTCAAATATTATTAAATTCGGATGCTTAATAAAGCAAAGTGGTCCACTAATCGGTGACCTGGACAACATTTTTTTTCATACAGTGTCTGAAGCTAAACCCATTCGCATGCCTTAATTCATTTGACACAAGAATTAAAACCGCCATCATTTCTCCCCACCTTCAATGCTTCCAGCTGAACATGAACGATCAGATCATAGCAGACCTGTTCCACTACTGGAAGCTGGACTACACGCTGCTGAACCGGGACACCGGCTGCGCCATCATCTGCATGAGTAAGAAGCTGGACCTGCTGGATGCTAACGGCAGGATGCATCATGGAAACACGCAGGAGTTCGCGCTCAGACATGGCGCTGGTTCGTAATATCTTACATATTTTTTGTTGGTATTATGAAAGGGGGAACCGATCACTTCTCCGATTTCTTTTCGAATTTCATTTTACCAAAAACTACTGACCGACATCTTTTTTGCTATATGCAATATTTGACATATTTTCAGATCATCGAAGTATCATATGCCATATGTATTATTTTACCGAACTACATTTCGCCGATTTACAAAATAACTTTTTTGCTTTTGGCCGAAGTCTCTTTTGAACTTTTTTCATTTGCCAAATGATTTATTTGCCATGTTATCACTGCACCGAAACAACATTTTACGGAATATTATTTGGTCACAAATATATAGCCGGTTACTTGGTAGCATTTTCAATTTAAAATTGATATAGTGTCTTATAAAGTCAATATGTTGTGGTACAAAATAATCGCTGCAAAACCGACTTCACGCGGTCTTGTCTGTGTTTACGTATTTATTTTGAATTTTCATGCAAATGATTTATTAATAACTGTCATGCATTAGACATTTTTATTAATTAATTATTTCAACTAATTAGTCCAAGAGCGAGCGAAGCGAGTTTAGGAATGTAGGGGATCCCGACACGGATAGGTTATGTTCGAAGGGGATGACGGGAGCTGAAGTGAACGAGCAAAGCGAGCGAACTCACCTCCCGTCATTTCCTTTATGTTAGGTTACTTTAGACTCTGCAGACAGAAATAGGAACCCCGGCCAGCGGGGCACGGCTCCGTCGACAATTATTTTTTAATTCACTTTTATACAGTGGTATTCGCCCACTGTCTCTCTCTCATAGTATTTCAGTATATCACAACATTCATACTCAGTGTTTTAGTATTTAGCAATTTATGATGTTCGGGGACATAACACTTCGAAAAAATGTTATTTCGGCTAAGTGTAACTTCGGTATAAAGTTTTTCGGCCAAATGAAATGTCGGAGTAACGAAAAATATCGAATTGATAATAGGTCATCTGAGACGGTTGCAGACGTGACTTCGATGAAGAAAAAAAAAACGAAATGATAATAGTTGAAAAGTTTTAGGTGAAATGAAATCCGGTCAAATAACTTTCGAAAGGGTAAGGGTTTCATGGTATCCTTTCATGGTACCTATGAAAGGATACCATGTTGGCTTTTTTTAATTACCATGATTTTAGTAGTCTTCAGATTCCTCAGAGTTGTGCCGTAATATGCGTTCCAAAAAAAGCATACGGCAGTGGCTGCCGATATAAGTGTCTTTCAAGAAGCATACAAGTGTTTTTTAACTAAAATATTTCGGATGAAAATGACGCTTGTCATCCCAAAAATATGTATATTTTGGCCAAATATATCAAATTAAAACAATACGGGCAACAGGCAGTACAAAATCTCATATAAAAACCGTAAATTTTTTCAGGAGAAGAAATAGCATCAAAGGTAGTGTCCATAATCCACGAATGTGAGAAGAAATTCGAGCGAGATGACGACGAGTGTCTGCGGGTCCTGGAGGTGGCCAAGTGCTTCCGCACCGGCATCCACGAGCTGGACTGGCAGCCCAAGCTCGAGGTCATCGTCAGCGAGGTCCTCACCGAGATATAGGGAATAAATCTCGACACAATAATGCTGTTTTATTTCCTTGACTTTTCTTCAACCAAAGAATCAGCATTGTCATTCACCGATTTTTTAATACCCAGTGGGTTCTTCACCTCTCCTCTTTGTATCCACTCTTGTACATAATTGTTATTATCCGTTTGCATATGGGTTCGCTATTTATTATACATTACATTTAGATTCATTATTTTTACTATACAGTTACAGGAATTATTGGCAATGTACACAATTTTTTTTTAATTTGTTATAGGTTCGCGCTTGACCACTATGTCATCTGATGGTAAGCGATGATGTGGTCGACGGTGGAGCACGCTTTCATTTGTTTATTTACTTTGTCATTTACGACAAGAGTGAATTTACTTGAATGCAAACCTAAATTCTTACATATTCGCTCACATGCAATACAATCTAACCAAATTCCAGAATGCATACTACACACCCTGAAATAGCAATAAGACATGTGTAAAATAATGTCAAAGAAGCACTTTGTCCGTACAATGGATACCTTCCAGCCAAGTGTAGCTAAGTGCAGAGAATATACGAGTACAACACCGTGTCTGCGTTTATAACTCCTTAGAAGGCGTTCAGTTAACCTTTCTCTTGTAAATCGCCTCTTACTGCGAAACGGAAATGTATGTGATCGGCGTAGTGTTGACCATAATGTGTTGAACGGGGAAAATCGATATATGATTTCGCTTTCATACATATTTGTCTTGACTTTTACATTGCCGCCTGCGCCACATATGCATGTTTATTTTATAAAATGTATTAAATGGCGAAAATATTCGTATAGAGTCATTTACAATTTCTAATCAAGTCGTGCTTACACAATCTCCGCTGTAGATTTTTTGTTTCATTTAAATTAAACATTTCAATATTAAAATGGCGGAAGCTTTGCTACCATGCCCTTTTACGCACTAGCAGTTGGCCGCCTAGGCGGTTCTTCCGAGCGGCCAGCCGCATGACTCGGTTGGAATAGCGGCTAGGCTTACTGCGATGAAACCGCATCAAGCGGTTGGACCGCTCATGTACGGACGCTGAGCGGGACCCTCGAATCTAGGGGTTATAATATTCAATTAATTTATTTTTTTGTTGTTTATAGGAACTCAGAAACAGTTACAAGTTAGTTATGACAAATAGTTTAAGAAAATACTTAATTACGAATGTTTAGTTTACTATTTTTTGTTCTATAATTTTACGATTATTTATTTTACTCACCGTTGTTCGATAGGTACATAATATATATACATAATATATATATATAACCACCAGTGCGTATAAGATGGCGGCCAGCCGCGAAGCGGACCGCGGTGAAATTTTTTGGCGGATAAGTGCGTACTATCACAAGCGGTTGCATTTTAAAATGGAAAAGCGGCAAGCCGCGCGGTTAGCCGACCCCGAAGTTTACCGGTGCTTAAAGTGGCAGATCCCTTGCATAGTAATGGGCACAGCAAATTTTATATACATAAATTATGACCCGGGAAGAAACAAACATGCTGTTCTTTAAGCTTCATCTCCTGGACACTATAAACCTCTTAGCAACTCCTAACCTTCCATCAGATCTAAACAATAAACCCATCCACGTAAATCGCTTCACACGGGTTAAGCAGCGCCACGTGAGAATCGGCGCGGTTAATTGCACCATAACTCGGGCCTATCGCCGCCATTTCGCGACAGCACAATCGCGGCGTGCGCTGTGCAGGCGCATGCTCTTCCAGTACTGGGGAATAGAAGATAAATGTGTACAGAAGGATAATAGCAAGGGTTGGAGTTGTTGCTGGTGATTTTATTGCGTGAGAAAAGTTATGTCTAGAAAAGTTTATATTTACGCAATGGTAATGGGGATACTGTATTCAAACAACCATTAAGCTAGTTGGAAGCAAATCTTCTCTGGCCAAATTCGACCACTAATCATTTCATAACATTTCATAATTTTAGAAAATTCTTCTCAGGAAAACAACAGACAGACGGTCAAAATTTATTCACAGGATAGGTGTAAAAGTTTGGATAACCTGCCCTTAGACACTAATGTTATTATAATAAATTTTATGAATATAGCTCTTACTGCAGAATCTGCTTTATGTGGGGTAAACAAATTTTTAAATTTTGGGATTTTTTGAAAACAAAAATACCCTAAGCTATCCTTCGTAAGGATCGCCTCTGTTTTTAGGAATCTGAATACCTGATGAATGCTTTTATATTTTAACAATAGATACTTCGTCAAGATGAGCGGTTAATCACCCGTATAGTTTAGTGTGCCTTCTGTATCTTGCTACTCTTTGTACGCCAAGCTAAGCATGCAACGTTAATCGAACTCTGATGTAGTGATAACGGCTTGAAAAGATTTTCTTAGTATTCACATAGCTCTGTCCCAACAGTCTATACTGCTATAGTAGAGCTCTCTAGAGAACTATGGTGTATTATAGGAGTATAATAGTCTACTAGTGGAGCTCTTAAAAAGGTTGATAGAGGTGCTTCACCTTGTTTGTTAGCAGAGTTGATGAGTGGAGACATGGGCTTTTCAATCTGGGTAATTTATGTTTCATTGAAGTTGTCAATGTTATCTTAACCCGTATTTGTAAGTTATCTGAGCTATTGATTATTTTGATAGAAGGATAAGATAAGTTGACCATTGATCAGAAAAATGTTGGACTTTACTGAAATGTTTTATGTAGGTAGCTGGTAACACTTTTGGCAGATACCTAAATTTTTGAATGATCTGCCGAATTTTCGAGACGAAAATCAATAAAATTTGAAAATTCTATATCCGTTCATAGTAAGGGTATATCTTATAAAAAAACCATATCCTTGTTCATCCATCTTTAACCCATTAAATTTTACAATTAAGCAATAAAATGGTAACAATCTCGACTGTCTGTAAGAGGCTCGCACGCATTCTGTTAGTGGGTCCCGTACAGAAGCTGCTGCTCCTCGACAAACAATACGTGCTCGGCGCTGTTAAATCTATTCGAGCGCTCTCCACCTGAGACCCCCGCGTTATTTACTTTTATTGCGGAACCCTAACAGATGTACACGATGCATAAATATGTGCAGAAATACCAGTAAAATTATACCAGAAAACCACTATGAAGTCACTTTTGTATGAGAACTGAGAAGTAGTTGTGTCTTTCGCATATTTTAAAAGGTTTTTTAAAGCTCACTTGATTGATCAATTCTCGCTTTCCAATACAAATGCTGCACAAAGATATCGTAGTATAGTTAGTATGTAGAACACGTATCAACAAAACGATACAAATCATTATCAATGTAGAGATATTTTAATTTTCAATAAATTTTATCGCGAAAATACTTTCAAGCACTGATTGTATTAAAGACCGTTTTCCATCCAAATTAAATACAAGGAAGAATTTTCCAAAGTTCTTTGAAAATTGACCTTTTGTAGTTCCCTCTTTTATTGTTGGGATGTGACTAGAATGCGATACTTTTCCTTATTTATAATTTTATTTGTGTTTGTCGGCGAGCTGATGGTTGTATCGATACAGCGGTAGGCGGTGCAGACGCAGGTGCAAGCTTATTGCCGATTCACGAGACGTGTCGCCCGATTGAATCTAAGTGTTATGCTTGTTAAGGGGGCGACTTTTACATCATTCAGTTCAATAGATTTTCAGTAGATATATTCTTGATAAAGAAGTAAAGAGATAAAGCTTTTACTGTGGAAATTTGATCGATACTTAATAGTAAAAATGCGAAAGTAACTCTCTCTTTTCGTCTGTTTGTTACGTTTTCACGCTTAAAACACTGAACTAATTTCGATGAATTTTGGTGTACCGATGGACTAATCCTTTTAAAATGACAGAATACTTGTCATCCCTTCTCTTGGGATAATTGCCGGTGTTCACGCGGGCGAAAGTGCTGGCAGAAGGCCGTATCCACCAATGACATTTCTTGAGACCCTGGTAAACAATGTGTCTTGTAAATACACCTTAAGCCGTGATTTATATCTTCTTGTTGCCAGTACTACAGCAAACATCACGAGTTATTCGACGCATTGATAGCTTTATGGTGCAAAACCATCGAACGTGAAGGATTGCCCACTGTTGGGCGAGGGACAATGGTACATTGGGATAATGATATCGGTTCCAGATATCGTGGGTTTAACTCAGACGTGTAAATGTTTTGCTCTTTATTTATTTATTGATTCAAAGATATTGCAAATAATATTGTGACAAACAAAATTATAACTTTTGGACACTAATAAAACAATGCGTAATAGTTACAACCACTTTGTAATATTATGTCTTATATCTCTCTGATGGTAGCACATGTGTTGGATCATTCGGTTCCCTTCATGATCGTTAGCTGAGTGGTGCCATTCCATGCGTCATGTTCGTTAACTAGCGCCAACAAGTGGGATTGGTCATAATTTAGCTGCCTCGGCCTGTTTTTAATCAATTATTGTTTTTTTTTTTAAATTGTTGGTTTTACGCCTTTTTACCTCGTTCTTACATATTCATATGTAATTTTCCAACAAGAATGATCCAAGTTGAGTTTCTTCCACATTCTTCTCCATAGAGACCTGCTGACGTTTGCGAATGTGTAACCAGATTCATCTTTTGTTTGACAATTTACAAGTACCTTTAAATGCAGGTTTAGTTGAAATAAATATTTTTATTTTGTTGGATAAAGCCTAGGTTTTAAAATAAATTAGTCATTTTTAACTTTTACATAGTGAGCCAAATATTTAATTAAACGAATTCACACACCTTTTTAATAAATTATTAGATAACAAGAATAAGCTGGCAACCAAGCGGAGATGTTAGTACTTAGCTACGAAATTATGAAAATTAAAACACCATCACATTTTAGGAATGATCTCTAACTGATATTATTTGCAGACCCCGGTGGTTAGTATATCATTTATCAACATTTGTAATAATATTAACTAAAATCCTGCTCGTTGGATTTGAGCCCCTTTGCAATCAATAATCATCTCAACCAACTTTTTTCCATCCTATTCAAGGCTTTCCTCGTTCATTAAAACATTTTTGAATTCGGATACGTAAAATACTTTGTTGTCAATCACCAATATTTTTCATTGATGGTTGCCTGCTATCTTTTTCATCTGCTTTTTCCACTTTCGTATCCGCGTTCGGTCTTCACCTAATTTCTGGTTCTATTACAACCTCTTCTATCCTAAACTGCCGCAAAGTATCGAAACGCTTCAGTGGCTGCTGCTAGAGATGCCATTGTCAAACCTGTGTGTCTTTTCATACATACCGAGTATGTCAGTGAGTTTTATAACTCATAGAAAATGAGAGCCCGTATCAATTCCGACTACTGTGTTTATTATAGACGAATTTGTGCTCAGTCAAGAATATTATGGGGCAATGACATCTCTAGTCGTTTCCGTCGGTATTTCGTCTCAGCCGGTCTATTTTGTAAAAGTCTCATCGAGAGCAATCTCAGGTAAAGTGAGTTTCAAGTGAGGTGCTACCTGCATGATAAGGATTGACAACTTACTGCAAGCTCACTTCACCTGAGGATTCACGGTCTTCTTCTTCTTCTTTTCAAGTCAATGGTCTTTATATAGTTTGGCCCTATCAGGTAGCCACGTTAATTACAGCATCGGTGCGTTCATCCGACGGGTCTATAAAACCCAATTTTGCGATGTTATGTTTGCAACGGACTACCGATTTAGTGCTTTCCATAAAGGGCACTTCAATTCACGTCTAGGTGGCAGATGTTCCTGAGTTTTCAAAAACTCGGGTGACGGTGGATGAAGTTCTACCCTCAGTTTGCTTCTCATGTTAAGTGGTTGGTCTTGGATGGCCCGTGTGCACCGAAGATTTTTACAAAATATGCCGGCTCTACCAATTTCCCTCCTACACTGCAGTCATGATCTCCTCCATAACGACCTCCATGCTGGGCGCCCACTTGAGCTCGTGCATCTTGGAGCGGAAGCACTTGGAGACCTCCAGCGCTCGGCTGCAGTGGTCCTCCACTCCCTGGTGAGTGGTCTCGCAGGCGTGGACGATGCCGACCAGTTGCTTAGCGATGTCGTCGTCTGTGGAAAAGGACAGATATTAGTTTTTACAAACTAGTATTTAGTTTCATCTGTGTCAGTGTCTGCATGTTTTCAAAGCTTGCAAGTTATAGACCTCCTTGCGGTGCTCGATTGAATTGTTATTTTGGACACAGGTTTGTTTCTCGAGATAATGCAAAGGCTTGTTGTAAAATTATGAATATACGGTAGAACGTTTTAGAACTTTCCAAAAGGGAAAAATAAATTTTGTATAATTATTATAAAACATATCCATTTATCAATCAAAACTGGAAGAGCAGTTCAAGTTTTACTGCAAGAGCTACATAAAATTTTGTTCTCTCTGACAAAACGAATACTATTCATTCCATCCGCTTTTGGAGGTTGTTAATGAGATTTCATAAGCATTCTGGTTAACTGTACTTGTGCCAAGATATTTATTTACAAAACTAACTAAACTGATATCAAATGTTTACCTATAATAATCGTGCTAATCTAAGAAGTCCGATGAAGTTTCTTATTTATATGCCGCGATAACTTCGTATGAACGTCTACGAAAAATCAAATTCGTTATCCTAATTAATTACTATGTTACCCATACACTAAAAGAACGAGTATCATTCGCAAGAATCAAGATTAACTTTTATCACGTATTTTTATAGCTGCCAATTCCGACATCTTAGATTGTCACGACTCTAAGTTTATCATCATTACATTCTGAATGAAACAAATAAACATACCAGCTCCATGACTCTTGGCGAACTCTTCGGCCTTGCCGTGGTGCATCTTCTGGTCTTCTCCTATCAGGTCCAGCTTGGAGGCCATGCACAGCAGCATGCAGCCCAGGTCGCGGTTCACCAGCGCGTACTCCTCGCGCCAGAAATTGTACATATCTTGCATTATGTGCTCTCCCGCGTTTAGCTAGAAGAATTCATGATTTTGATAAGAAGGTTAATGGATCTAGTAATAAAACTGACTGAAATTGTCAAAAAAATCAAGTTATCTCAATGTCATTAGGTACCTTAGTCTAGCGCTAACATAGCCAAACAATGTGCTGGGTTACATTTCGAAGGTTTTTTTGTAACACAACAGGGACTAGCAATATTTTAATGATTTCTCAAAGTAAGGCAACTTAGAACTCGTTACCAAAGAAGATGTCTCTTACCACTAAACCAACTACACAATTACAACTGGGCAGGTAATGACAAATCATTACCTGCCCAGTTGTAAATGACTAGCATGATGGCTTTAATATTATACGATATTATTTTATTCAAAGGTTTCGTGGTTTGAAGCCAGGAAATCTGGTAACAGTCTCTCATCTTGTTACCCAGTTACAAAGGTTGTAAAGGTCAGAGAAGCAGTCGCTCCAGAAAAAATACGTACTAGTACTAGTACTGGTACTCAACTGAATCCAGTTAGACTGGGAGCCGATGCCAACATAGCTGGCAAGTTGAATGAAAAGCTTTACCTCATTTTTACACTGATCCACGACCTTCGCGAACCCAGAGCTCATCTTCTTAATAAGCTCCTGTGACCCCATCACCGAGCTGCACAAAATCATGACGCAGACGAAACACACGAGCCTCCACTTTGAATCCGCCATCTTGTCAACTGTAGGGATCTGTGTCTTCGATGTCTTTTATAGCGAAGCATTGATGGATGATTACTTTGTTTTAATTATCAGGTGCTGTTAGTTAATTAGCGAATGTTCGATATGGATTGTCATGATGTTTTTGTTCTACGCATGTGATATGATCATTGCTGTGTAGGGAATAGTAATTAAAAACAATTTGCATCTCATGGTGATTCCATTTACCTGCTCATTTTATTAATTTGTTTGTGTTTTGCTGGAAAATTAAATGGTTAGGTAAGGGTGTGCATGCACATCTTAAATAACTATTAGGTATGTATGTTTTAACTGGAAACAATTTACTTTTTGTAAGTAAGTTCTTTGCAGAAGTATCTCAGTATTAAGTGATGGAGTTTTACATGAAAAAAATTCATCGGGTGACATAGGCCTAATGATTTTTGAATCAGGTTGTTATTCAGGTCAACAGAATAGCACTTAATTCCATTTTATCTCATATAAAATTAGATGGGAAGTGAAAATTTTACTTTTGCTCCTCCTCCATTATTCTTTTCAGATTAATTTCTTTGCGGGATCCAATACAGTTTATTCATTTCGCCGGGACTCCTCGAGTTTTATTGACTCGGTGCTTTTCTGATAGTCTTCACTGTTGATTCTGGCTTTTAGGAGTTGCAGTGGTTAGGAATATTGTGTCGGACTTGAGAGACATAAAAAAGTATTAGAATAATGTTTGAATGCCCATCGTCTACTATAGGTACCTACTTTACAACTTCATTATGGATGCAGCTCTCGCGCGCGTGCAAGTCCGCAACATAACGGATGTGCGACGTCCTTGTGTCGATGACCCGCGTGCCTTCGCAGAACTTCTAGTACTGGACGAATGGGTCACAAATTTTATTAGGTTTGTCTTTTTAGCTGAGGTAATCGAAATTTCATTCATGTTAAAAATAATGGTAGCAAAAACATGGTGTTCTGGAGCTCCTTGCGAAATTATTTGGTAAGCATATCTTATTTCTGTCTTCAAGTAATTTGTCAGCATAAAAGACATTAATTATAAGTTTGGTCTGTACGACCCGCATTGCATCGGCCAACCCTATCGGTCTTGTCAACAGAAACCAAATAGCCTCATTCCACCAGGTAGACGAAACGTCTATAAATCCTTATTAAGTGAGTCTCAGTAGAGACTGAATACACAACAGGGACATGCGAATAAGATTATTTAGCAAATCCAGAACACGCACCCGACCTACAACCAAATTAAATAAACTGACACAAGAGTTATTAATCCTCATCGTGATGACGAATATCGCTAATTAAACATAGAATGAGGGCGACACGGCTGTATTTAGACGAGCATTAGCTGGACAGCTGCTGGCTCCCCGCTGTGCGGCGCGGTTGCATTGACCATGGCTTTTAAGGAATCACATCGTCTTGAAATTGAAAAAATTTCAATGAATAATTGCATTTTTAACTAAATTAGTAGCGTTTTTTTATACTTTGAAATGAACTGAAACAGGAAAAGAAAATATATTATACTAATTAAATAAGTTTATTTATATTGGTAGCTTTTATTGTATGACCGCAGCTCTGTCTGTCGTTGTCACATAAGCTATATTTGTCGAAACTAGCATGATCGTCAGACTTATGGTGACAACACCTTCCCCTTGTTCCTTCATTGGCAAGTAAACTTACACCTTTTCAACTTTTGATGTACCTGTGAATGAGAAGGCTATTAAATCCCTTTTATATTCATTCATTTCTTCTACCACGACCGAATCAAATTGAAATGGTTCCGCTGTCGTGGCTGAGTCGATTGGAGTGAAGGAAGTTTCCTTAAAAAGGACTTAAAATATAAGTCTCTTCTTTGCTAGCCATGAGTCCACGACACGGCATTTCGCTTATTTTATATCGCCCGGCAAGGTGTTCTCGTGTCGTACAGACGAACGTACCCTTACCCTCCGTAAGCCGCTCTGCTAATCTAGTCACAAATAACTCTTCATTAGAACAGCTCCACCGTCTACTGCCTGATTATAGTCAGTATGTGTTTTTGTTCACATGGCTTGTTCAGTAAGCTTATTAAAGCTAGGAATTATTATAATAAATAATATGGTGGCGACTTCAGGCATGTATTATAAGAGTCATCTGTACCTAGGTATTAGACCCTCTACTTGTTATCGTATCTCAGGTTCTGCAAAATTGGGTTGGCATCACATAACCGCCTTCTTCAATGTCCCACTCACCGCACTGACTTCATTCACCGTTCTTTCTTCGTTCAGTCTATTTCTCTATGGAATGCGCTCCCCCAGGAAATCAGGATGGCCACCAACCGGTTAACCTTCAAAGTTAAAGTTCGCGAGCATATTCGTAAGAAGTTGGCAATAGTATCGTAACAGCGCTAATGTTTTTCAATTATTTGTCTATTACTACTAATGTTTAAGTATATTTATGTATTTAGTTTATTATTTTGAATATATATGGTATGATTAGGTATATTGTATTTATAATTTATGATATGTATATTTTATAGAATCCACATAACTTTCATTATTGCTACTACCACTGTTTATCTCTCCATCACCCAAAGGTCGACTGGTAGAAAATGCCTAAGGCATTAAGTCCGCCTCTGTACTTGTGTGCATGAAGTATTAAATAAATAAATAAATTATATTTTCATTGCGAAGAAAACTTTCACATATTTTTGTAAAATTAATTAAAAGCAACTGAAAATCAATACAATTTTTAAAAGAACCACGTGACTACGAACGTTCCAGGATTGGTCGCCATGTTGGTGACGTCATAATGCTCAAGAAATTTCACGATAGTACAGTGTCAAAATATCCCAAAATTAGAGCAAAAATAGCAAGTTTTATTTAGTCATCTGTGATAAAGGCCTGAATGAAAACCTGATGTCGATTTGGAAGTTTTGATTTGAGCATAAATAAAGTATTCGTAATGAATATTACGTGTTCTTTCCATTTATTACAAAAATAAAGTTTGTTCAACAACCCAATTGTGCAACGATCTTAATAAGATGCTGTGATTACACTTTTCGAAGATATAACACCTTCCCTTCATAATCATATTATTAAAATAATAGTCTGACTCTGAAGTCATAAATTTACAATGGGGGTCTTACCTGGGTAGAAAAATAATAATACTATTTAGTCCGTCAGTGTATTAAATAATATTGGACATATATATTTTGCGGGCTTGTGACGTCACTATGTCAGCATAAAGTGTTCTAACGGATTGACATCAAACGATATTTCAAGGCATTATATCGTCGTCACTTTACGTGTTAAAAGAAATAATAAATGACGAATATTTTTTATTAATAGGCTAGCACTTTGCCCGCGACTTCGTTCGCGAGATTTCGTTTATCCTATATATGACTCTATTTATGTGCAGTTAGTGAAGACGACCAAAAATAAGCTATTATTAAATTAATAAATTTGGGGTATAGTAGATATACAGGATTAATTGATTTGGGACGATTCGTTATTTGACTTAAAGAATAATACATTTTAGGTTACCGCCACAAAATAAAATCCTTCCTTAAAAACTTAATAACCCCATTTTGCCCCGTCGAGTTTTGAACAACACAAATATATTCACTGGTTTTCTTCTCTTTTTTATTCTTCGTTTATGTTAGTAAGATTCCGCAGAAAGATGCCTCAAAAAAAACTTTAACACCCCTTAACCATACCTGGGGGGAAGTTTTAAAAAACGTTTTTATGTAAAATTTGATGTATTTACTTTATCCCCAAGGAATTAGATTTATCATACAAACAAATTTCGCCCCTTTTCACCCCCCCTTAAACGTTGAATTTCCAAAAATTCCTGCTAAGTGCTACCTAGAACCCTGCGTCAAAAACGAAAACCTGTCCAGTAAGATTCTTAGCTCGGGGTTGGTTACGAAAAACTTATAATGACAACCCTTATCGTTTACATAGGTTGGTACCTAATTCAAGTTTCAAGTTTATTAACCCATGAAATATGATTCTAAAACTTTGACACACCCTACATAGTCTTTTGGGGGAAGATTCGAAAATCTAATAATGACAACCTTTATTGTTTGTTGGTATTTATGTCAACTTGCAAATTTATTAACCCAAGAAATAAGATTCTTCAAAAACACTTAAACACTCCTTAAATCGTCTTTTGTGGGTTGTTTCAAAAGACTTATAATGATAACCTTTATTGTTTATTGAGGTTTTTATATAAGTCAAGTTTCATGTTTTTTATTCCAAGAAAAAGGATATTTCAAAAAAAAATAATATCCCCTAAATCGCCTTAGGTGGTAGTTTCGAAAAACTAATAATGAAAACCTGTATAGTTTATTTAGGTTGTATTTATGCCAAGTTTCAAGTTTATTTTAATTATCTGAAGTAATAAGATTCTTCAAGCAAACTTTGACTTGATATCCTACGTCCCCTGGACGGGGCAAAGGACGTCCACAGTAATCCTCCATCACGATAGGTCCTGAGCTTCACGCTTCACCTCGCTCCACGTTATACCGATGCTCGTCGATCGGTCGTCGTTTGACGGGGACGGCCACGATATCTTTTGCCTTGGGGATTCAAATCAGCGATTGCTTCGGTATATGATCAGAATCCCTTCGCAGCGAGTGGCCAATCCAACTCCACTTGCGACGCTTGACATGGCGGTCGATCGGGCTCTCGTGGCATTGCTCCACTTTTACATACATTGCTCGACAAACTTTAGCACCCCCTAAATCATCTTTTGAGGGTTGTTTCAGAAGACTAATAATGATAACCTTTATTGTTTATCGAGGTTGGTATTAATTCAAGTTTCATGTTTACCAACCCAAGAAATAAGATTTAAAAAAATTATAATAACCCCTAAATAATCTTTTGGGGGTAGTTTCGAAAAAATAATAATGAAAACCTTTATTTAGGTTGGTATTTATATCAAGTTTATTTTAATTATCTAAAGTAATAACATTCTTCAAAAAAACTTGAACACCCCTAAACAGTCTTTTGGGGTTAGTTTTAAAAAATAATAATAACAACCTTTATTATTCATTTAGTACAGTATTTGTGCCAAGTTTCAAGTTTATTGACCCAAGAAATCAGATTCTTCCATACAAACTTCAACACCCCCTAAATCATCATTTGGGGATAGTTTCGAAAAACTAATGAAGTCAAGTCAAAGATTTATTTGCAGATAAATATGGTTACAAAAGTTCTTACAATGGTAGTATTAGTAGCTTAGCATATTCAATCATAACTTAATGACATGCAAATTTTTGGTATAGGTAGAATTCGAACATTAATTTAATTTATAATCAAGAAATTCTTTTATATTATAGAAGGGATTCTCAATTAACCACCTGCGTAAAGCCCTTTTGAAGCGGACCATTGGAAGTTCTTTAATTTGGTTAGGAATCTTGTTATAGATCTGAATACACATAGGATAACAACTTCGCCTATATAGTTTCGTTTTTATTCTTATAGGATTTATTAATCTATTAGGATATCTGGTTTTAAAGTTACATTTATCTCCCAATTTTTCAAACATTTCAGGGTGAGATTTGGTAAATTTACATACTTCCTCAATATAAATACCAGTTAATGTAAGTAGTCTAAGTTTTCTAAACAGCGGTTTACAGGATGTGAGTGGGTCTACATTACAAATCGCACGTATACACCGCTTTTGTGCGATGAAAGCTCTTCCGAGATGCACCCTTTATCATTTACTTAGATTACTATTTGTACGAAGTATCAAAAATTTTGGCCGAAGGAATTAGACTTTTCATACAAACTTTCAACCTCCTTTTTACCCCCTTAGGGGTGGAATTTCCAAAAAATATTTCTTATCGGATGCCTACGTCATAGAAAGAACACACCCTCCAAGTTTCAGGTATCTACGATCAGCGGTTTAGGCTGTGCGTTGATCCGTCAGTCAGTCATTCAGGACAAAGCATTTTATATGTATAGATAGATTAACCAGGTAGAGCTGGCGCACATAAAACAAATGTTCAGTTATCATACCTATTGTAATTATTAAATTGTAATTATTACTCTCTCCCTGTATGAGAAGAGACCTTTGCCTTCAGTGGGTCAAATAGCAGGCTGATATTTCGAAATAAGTTAAAACAGTAATCTCAGCAGGCACTGCAGTTTTCTGGTGCAATTGTAATTAACATCCGCACATAGCATTGGCCGTGAACATACAGGATACAGGAACGTACGTATATCATAGAGGATAGAGGTGCATTACACACGATTGATTCCGCAGACTGATTTATCGCCGGTTTTTGGCACACCAGCCGCGGTTTTAGCCGACGTTGGCGAGCCAGGATAAATGTGCTGAACAACTAAACGTATCTAAATCGCATTCTAAACTCCTTTTATCTAGGCATGGCTGCATTTATTAAATTTTTGTTCTATTTGTTTATCTCTTTGAGATAGAAGATCTCATTGATCAAAACGTAAATCTAATGATCTTGCATTTCATTTGTTTCAGGTAAGATTGGAGTTGAATAAAAACAATGGAGCATCGGAAAGGAACAATTTTTTTCTTGTTAAAAGCAGTAAGTAAGTAGTAATAATTTTATTTTGCAAAAGCCGTAATATAAACACTGATGTAACAAAAGACTAGGTTAAATCAGTGTTTATGTTACAAAAAAAATGGAAATGGCTATTACACATATTAAGATCCCTGTCCTAGGAAATCCTGTATCTTGAAGAACAGTTTACTGTGTAATTATAATTAGCTGTAATTACTACCACGTTAAGATTTCGCTTTCTACTTGCGTTTGTGGTATGCATCAATGTACCGTCACTATGACGCGTCAGTCGGTCTATTCTGTAAAAATCTTACCGTTTAAACTTAGGTTACTGTAGTATTATATAAACTGTGCTTAGCTGAAGTGAGCTTCAATGAATTGTCAATCCACCTGAAACTGACAACTGGCTTAATTACTGGTCAAGTTGAACACGTCTCTTCCTTCACTTATCATGAAATATACCTATATCAATGGTAAATATACTTTCCACCTTACGTTTCTTTTCAACTACCAAACTCAAATCAACAAGTTGAGACTGTGCCACACACACAGTAAGAACTAGGGTTTCTTTGTTGTTGCTACAATCCGTAAGACAGTATATGGTTCACCTTCTCAGCTCTAAATCTAATCTCCTTCAATTAACTCAATCACAGCAAATCCTTTGAATCCCAATCAACGTTTATCGGCGATAAATCCATAGAATTAGCGACCCAGCGCGTTGTCCACCTGGTGATGCCCCGGGGTTAATCCCGCGGGATTCCGCAGGGATCCCGCGCGGAATCCCGGCTGGGATTGAGACAGCAGCGCGAAACGGCGTCCGCTGACTGATCGCTGGCGATTTGTCTAACTGACCCGTAAGAAGTTCAAGCTATAGAGTTCGGAATCAAGTTTAGAAAGTATGGACATTGAAAGTTTGGTGATTGTAGGTACCTAGAGGTAAACCTTTGGTGATAGAAGACATAGTATCCTAAAGGCCGATTCTTCAAAATATCTCCATTTAAGTGCAAGCGACCCGTGCTTGCATGTACTCGTAGTAGGTTGATTAAATCATCCTCTCGGGATTATAGTATTTACTAAGGGCGGGTTTCTGAATTAAGCATGTTTGCAACGCGTCAAACTCCAATATAATGCCAAAGTTTGACAGGTTTTATGGCTAAAGTCGAGTTTGACGAATACTAAACTCCAGATTATTATTATTAAAAAAATCGCTATACTCGTAAGTGAGATAGGTGTCTACCTATGTACCTAATATCGTTGATCTTAAACTTAACATAAATTTCAGAAATTAAAACAAAGATCGCTGGCAGCTGCAAAAACAAATCTGAATAGTTTTAAGTATATTATTATTTTTCATGCGAGAATTTACTTTTTTATGCTCCACAAATCACAAACCTTTTAGTTAGACGCTCAAAACATTTTCGTCCCCTCTTCTGTTTCATTCCCTTGTCTACATCAATAACTTGTTCCTTAAACTTAGTAAACGTCTCACTCTTATCTGTAATAGTGGCACGGTCCATACGACCGGACGACCGGACAGCCGGACACCCGGATTAGTGTCCGGGGGCCGCTCGGACGTCTCGACCGCTGGAGATTGCTGATAGGGTTACGAGATTACAGTTGTAAGTTTAAGGTGGATGTAAGCTCAATGAGTACCTGCTGTTGGCCATCTTGTTCTTCGATTGGACGGGCAAGGCTAAAATGAAATAATATCGTTCGCTTTTCGGCAGTTTTCTTGGTCATCATAAAACACATCATTACAGAATGGGACTTTTAGTCTGAAAAACATTGCAAATGCATCTGTGTGTCAATTTATTTAATGAAATGGGACTATGATAATGTACTTGCAATTTCGCTTACTAAAAATCGCTTATCGTGTGATTAATGAATCGAATCGCGTTGAGCCATCTGGGGTCGTCGCGTCATCATTTTTGATAGAGGTAAAAGATAAGAGTGGGCACATTTTTTTCCACACAATTACATAGCACCTACATGGTGTGGCCTTACCATGTCAGATATTCTATAGCTACATCATTCACTGACTGCATCATCATCCCAGGCCGTGCTGCAAAAACCGCAGCGGGCGCGGCGCGAGCAATAAATCGCGCGACCCAGCCGCGTGTCGACGCTATGCCGCGCGACAATTTATCGCACAGTCATTATCGATAAATGTCGCGTCCATACCGACAGTGTTTCGTTAATGTTGCGATCATTTGCGCTCGATTAAAAGGATTATGGACTTCGATATACATTTTTTTTTTGTAAAACCTCGTATTTATTTTATGAACGGGTTTTAGTTTACAGATTTCATGGATGATCTAAACCATTTTGTAGAAATTGAAAGATTTGAAGAAACCGCTAGATAAGTCTGAATATTAACACCACTCTGTTACTGTTTCTCTGCAGGCCACAGGCCGTTGCTCATAAGAGAACATTACACTACATTTGAGTTAGGAAATAGGTAAACATTAGATACGATTTATTTCTAGGAGACACTACTAATTAAATTAACATTTACCCAAAGCGGAAAGTCGAGAACCGTGATCAATGCAATCATTATCTACCTAATTATTTTTGCAGTGTTTCTCACGATTTTTAATGTCGCCAAACCTTTCATGGAAATAAACTTTTAAAAGCCAGAGCACACAACATAAACATAAAAAGAAAATAAAAAACTTAAAATAAACAGCAATAATATATAAAAAAAGAAAACAATATAAAAGTTACGTTGTGTGTCCCACGGCTGCGCCAAATAGGACCAGTTCAGCAAAATAAAAATGGGATACTATGGAGCCTGCTAGCACCTGCTAGCGATTTCACAACTATCTTTGGGTCGGCTTCCAGTCTGAACTCCATAACTTTTATGGAGAACACGATACCCCTTGGTAAGACTAGCTGTCAGTATTTCAAGCTGAGTATGAATATTTTAATAATATTTGTTCCGTATGGTGCCGAAAGTTAAGAATTTCACCCGCCCGCCCGTGGGTGTCGTAAGAGGCGACTAAGGGACATACCAGAGAATGGACAGCAGCGTTCTCTGTGCGCTTCATAACAACTGAGATCGCCAACCCGCCTGCCAAGCGTGGCGATTACGGCAATCCCCCCCAAACCAATGAATAGCGCAACCAAAAAATGTTCCCTAATGCCCAGCCCTTCTATCCTCGACTACGGTAGCGGTCGAGGTTACGGCGTGGCAAGGGATGCGAAAAATCCCCAGACGGGAACCGGCTACCAGAATACAAACCGACGACTGGCCCTGGCAACATTTAACACGCGTTCACTCCGGAACGACGAGAAGATTATCGAACAGGAGGAAGAATTGAGCGGGTTACGATGGAATATCATAGAGTTATATGCAGTCCGAAGAGAGGGGGAGGACTCGATAATCGATGAGGATCGAGTGTGTCGACCAGGGTGGCGTACCTTATACTCAGAATATCCTCAAGGTATTCGCTGAAGACTTTTTTATTAGTTATATGCTCGCGCTTGACCACTATCTCACCTAATGGTAAGCGATGATGTGGTCGACGGTAGAGCACGCTTACCTAGAAGTTACCTATTCACTCTTGACTTAAAGACCCCTAGATTGTAGCTATCGGGAAACAGACTCCAGCAGGGAATTCCACTCCTTATCTGTACGCATAAGAAAAGTATTTACAAAAGATTTAATGCGTATGAGTGGGAGGTAGGTCTACGCCCCGATCTCGGCAAACCTTGACGAGGAGGTAGAGACCATGTATGAGGACATTTCCAGAGCCATGCAGGGTCATAAAATTCACTTCAATGTGGTCATGGGGGACTTCAACGCGAAACTGGGTAAACGAGACGATAATGAGCTGCGAGTGGAGCAATTTGGATGTGAACGACGGAACCACCGGGCTAACCTACTGGCCAGTTTTATGGGGAAGGAGGTTAGTTTTATGGGGAAGGAGGGCAGTTTTATGGGCATCTATATGATGAACTCCTTCTTAAGAAAGCATGAGCACAGGAAATGGACATGGCAGAGCCCCGATGGTGCAACGAAAAATGAGATAGACTTCATCATGTCGACGAAGAAGCACATATTCAATGATGTCTCTTTGATCAACGCGGTAAAAACCGGAAGTGATCACCGTATGCTAAGAGGCACATTGAACTTAAATGTTAAGCTGGAAAGATCACGACTGAAGTCTACATTCCGTCCAGCAGAGTTTCAGATCCAAAACCCCGAAAGCTTCAGCTCGAACACCAGAACCGTTTCGAGTGCCTAGGTAGCTCCGTGGACAATTACAACGATGGGTTCGTGGAAACTGTCCATACGGTCGGGTCTAAGTTTTTCAAGACCCGTCGTGCAAATAGGAAAACAAGAAACTACCCGATCCTACTCTTATGCTCATGAAGGAGAGACGTGAAATGATCCTACAGTCTTCAGACGATGCGTGGATCTACCGGCAGCTCAATAAACAGATCTCGAAGTCCTTGAAAAGCGACCTCCGCCGCTTTATTACTGAGTGTATGAAAGACGCGATTGAACGGAAGAAGGGGTCCAAGGTGTTTGCAAGAGATCTGACTATTGGGCAGAGCCAGCTTACGGAACTGAAGACCAACGATAGCAATATCGTATCCGCCAAACCGGAGCTTCTGAGGGAGATCGAGAGGTTCAATGGGCAGTTTTACACGTCAATCGGGTTTGCTACCCGTTGCGAATCTAGCAAACGACCCAAGAGCTAGATTGACCCGATACTATACCGAAGACATTCCGGATGTCAGCTTCTACGAGATTAGGATGGCTCTGAAACAACTTAAGAACAATAAGGCGCCTAGTGATTACGGAATTACGGCTGGACGCCTGAAGGCGGGTGGAAAACCGGTACTTAAGGCCTGTCAGAAGCTGTTTAATTCCGTCATACTCGAAGGAAAAACGCCAAAGGTATGGTGCACGGGTATGGTGGTACTCTTCTTCAAAAAGGGAAACAACCGATTGAAGTATTATATGCCCATGTCACTAATTCTTAGCCATGTCTACAAGTTGTTTTCAAGAGTCATCACGAATCGTCTCGCGCGCAGGTTTGACAATTTCCAGCCTCCCGAACAAGCCGGTTTCCGAAAAGGCTTTAGCACCGTAGACCATATATATACGCTAAGGCAGGTTATAGAGAAGACCGAAGAGTATGACTTGCCTCTTTGCTTAGCGTTTGTGGACTACGAGAAAGCCTTCGATTCAATCGAGACTTGGGGTGTACTGCAATCCCTCTACCTATGATGCTAAATCGATTAGCGGTACATCGAGGTGCTGAAGTGTTTGTACAAAAACGCCACCATGTCAGTCCGACTTCAGGATCAGACTTCGGAACCTATCCTTCTGCAGCGAGGTGTGAGACAGGTAGATGTCATATCTCCGAAACAGTTCTCTGCTGCACTGGAAGATGTCTTCAAGGTTCTGGACTGGAGAAGGCTGGGCATCAACGTCAATGGCGAGCACATCACTCACCTTCGGTTTGCCGACGATACTCGTATACTGGTCATGGCTGAGACCATGGAGGACCTCAGTACAATGCTAGATGTCCTCAGTAGAGCTTCTGAAAGATTGGGTCTAAAAATGAATATTGACAAAACCAAGGTGATGTTGAATGCACATGATGCACCCACTTCTATCAAAGTCGGAGACTCTACACTCGAAGTTGTGGACGAATATGCCTTCCTGGGACAAACGATCCAGTTAGGTAGATCCAACTTGCACGAGTCACCACCCTCGTCGGGCGGGAACGGCCGAGCACTCGCGGTCGTTCCCGGGCCCCTCCACTGAGGGAGGGGCGTGAAGGCCCCGCTGTAAAGGCGGGCGGTCGTCGGCGGGGGACTGGACGTAAAGGCTCTGCCAGTTTCCCAGTCCTCCTCCAATTCAAGACGATGCGGGAGTGCCGCTGGGTTATTTTAGTGGGTATACCGGACTCATTCCGGGGAGTCCCACATACCCCCCCCATTCCCCCAATGGGTGGGTATGCGTAATGCATTTTTTCCCAGCGAGATCAAAAAAAAAAAAAAAAAAAAAAAAAAGGTAGATCCAACTTCGAGATAGTGGTTAACCGTCGAATCGGACTCGGCTGGGCAGCGTTCGGAAAGTTGCGCGGTATCTTCTCGTCCAACTTACAACATTGTCTTAAGACGAAAGTCTATGACTAGAGTGTGATGCCAGAGATTACTTACGGGACAGAGACGAGGTCACTCACAATTGGCCCCACCGGAAGGCTTATAGTCACCCAAAGGGCAATGGAGAGAGCTATGCTCGTTGCGTGATCGAATCAGAAATGAAGAAATCCGCAAGAGAACCAAGGTTACCGAAATAGCCCGAAGAATTACCAAACTTAAGTGGGCAGGGCTCATTGCTCGCAGAACGGATGGCCGTTGGGGCCGAAAAGTTCTGGAGTGGCGACCGCGTACCGGTAGACGCAGTGTTGGAAGGCCTCCATCTAGGTGGAGCGACGACCTGGTCAAGTCTGCAGGCGTTCGGTGGATGCGGAACGCACAGGACTGATCAGTGTGGCGACGTTTGGGGGAGGCCTATGTCCAGCAGTGGACGTCTTTCGGCTGAAATTATGAAAAATTATGAATATTGCGCAAGAGAGCGCACGGTTGGCGCGGTGGTTCAGCAATTGACTGCTGCGCCGCGTGTCGCGGGTTCGATTCGCGCACGATACAAATATTTGTATGACCAACAGATAGTTGTTCCGGCTCTGGGTGTTGTGTATGTGAGTTTATATGTTTGTGAACGTACCCATGATGCGGGAAGAAATTTCTAGTAACAGTAAAAAAAAAATGCAATAATTTTGAATATCAAAATGTGTTTGAATTAATTAATCACAATATATTTTTTTACTTCCATCTAAATATTACGGTGTATTGCGACTGCAGTATTTAAATGTTTAGTCCTAAGCGAGCAGTTAGCAATATTGTGAGTTATTGCGCTGATAAATAATGTGAAATTACCGATAGCCATTGATTTATGTTCGAGCAAGTTAATTGTGAACTAACCAGTCAACTAGCGCGGTTAGTTTCTCCTCTGTAAGCTGCTAACTGTTATTTAAACTTTATCTCTGTTACTTTGAAGTATTTGTTTATGCTAGGCGATTAAAGTTACCAACTTGCTAAAACTTTTGCCATTAGATATCAAAATATTATTAACTAGCTTCTGCCGGCGGCTTCGCCCGCGTGAAAAGTGTTTTATCATCCCAAGGGAACATTATACCGGGATAAAAACCTGTGTGCTATTCCAGACATCATCATCTATCTCTGTGCCAAATTTCATCCAGATCCTTTTAGACGTTCAGGCGTGATTGAGTAATAAACAAACATCCATCCAGCCATCAAAAATTTCGCATTTACATATAATATTACTAGCTGATCCCCGGGGCTTCGCTCCCATCAATTGGCTACCTACCTACCTACCTACCCTACCTACCATATCTACTCTACCCTACCCTACCCTACCTACCCTACCATACCCTACCTACCCTACCCTACCTACCCAACCCTACCTACCCTATCCTACCTAATCATGTAGTACATATTTTTTTATGTATCAGTAGTTTTCTCAGCGCACGTCAAGTAATGAATTTATTATGCAACATTTTGCTACTTTGGGTTACATTATAGCATTTTTCATAAGAATCTCTAATTTTATGGTCATAGTGGCTTCCACATGAAAGGTAGATATATGCTGTGTAAGGACTAGGACACAGGACTTTTATTTAGAACTATTTAAGACAAACAATCCTGCGGTACATTATATTTGTGTATCTCCAACGGTTAAGGCAGCGCACGCGAAGATATCTTCGCTCTCAGAGGGCAGAATTTTTTTCCGACTTACTTAATATTTATCGTTATATTATGACCAAATTACAAAAAATCATTATAAATTGTAGCCTATGTGTTATTCTGATGTATAACCTATATTACTGTGAAGTTTTATCCAAATTTGTTTAGAAGTTTTTGCGTGAAAGAGTAACAAACATCCATCCTCACAAACTTTCACATTTACAATATTAGTAGGATTATTATTGAATTAATTTAGGAAGACAGCGGTCTTTTCAGCCTGTATAGACTTGCCTTGAAGTTTACAGAATGAAAGTTATTAATGCTATCCAGAAGGATATAATCCTGTACGATTTGCAAAATTCTTAATGGCATTAAGTTTTGGTTCTTTGCTTTCTGCAGATTCCAAGCATTCAGGGTCTTTAGAACAAACATTTCTGAGAATAGATGTACCTAACTAACCTCGCTAAATTCAAGAAAATTCCAGGAAAAACCAGATTCAGTAAACTCTTTGTGAGTTTTTTGTGAAATTACATATTCTTACCCTATTTGCTATAGTTGGACCCATAAAACTTGTAGGTACCTATATAACCAAGAATAGGTCCCAATACTTGAATCAAATCAAACTTTCTTAACTAATTATGTTGTACCTATGTAGCTATTGACGTCAAACTATGAATTAAACCTAGTTGAGTTAATAATTCAGGCATTTATTCGTAACTTCTTCCGTCACGGTGGCGTGACCCACTTACTTATCTAATATTCTGGCGTGCAATGATCTTACGTCAACTGTGACTAAGACACGTCATCAGCTGTCTAGCTAGGCTTTTCCTGGATTTAGATATCGGGGCCAGCTTTAAATCTGAAAGTCTACATGAACTTCTAGGCAAGTGTACTTCACCTTTGACCACATCATCGCTTACCATCAGGCAAGGTATTAGATATTGGACAAACGCGAGACTAGCACAAATAATAAAAAAATATCAGCGAATTGCGAGTCTGACTCACGCACAGAGAGTTCCGTATATACACAACAAAATAAATAGGTAACATTACTAACGTTACATTGCTCGAAGTGACAAAATTCACTTTGTCGTTCGAAAATTGTTGTCCCCATACATGTACATCTATAATTTACTTTCGAAGTACCTTTTATAAGTTGGTCTACTATTACTCGTAAACTTGTAAAGCATAATAGTTCTCGGCAAACTACTTGGCCTACTTAAACCAACTTCAGGACGGCCCAGAAGTTTGGCGAGGATTATATTAAGCTTTCATAGCTTTCCTTCTAATTTCGTTACATATACTACTGCCGTCAATTTTTTCACATATCCAAAAGCAACCATTTAGCTGGGGGGGCGGGGGAAGGAGATACTTCACTCTTACAAAAATTAGCCATTTAAAGCTTAATTTTACCCAAACGGATCCCTGAATCGAATTAACTTCTTCATTTCTTCTTCTTTCAATGGCGCCACTAAGCCGTCTTTATTATCATCAGTTACGTCACACACGGCTGACCCTGTTTCCAATGGTATTTGTTCAAGTACTCGGCCCATTTAATTCCTTGCCATGTTGATTGAGCGGCCAGCAACACGTAGCATGACGCCATCTATTGACCAGTTGAGGCAACTATAGAACCGTTCGAAATAGTTTCTCTATTCGATACGAGATGGCAGTAGTTTCTTTCAATGTCTTTTGGTCAAGTAATCCAATGTTTTTTTGTGGTCTTGTTTTATTTTTGCTTAAATTACAACAATATTAATTGACATGTTGTTTTTGAAATGTAAATGAAAACATAACTACCTCGGTGGTCTGTTTGTTGCAAGCGTTACTGCTAAGCATGGGCTCCAGCGTTTGATTCCCGAGTTTTCCGTCTGGAATTTGTCAGTACTAGGCTGGAGTTAAGACTAGTTTCCGGTTGATGGCAATAGGCTCGCCCTCTGTCACAGAGGATTTAAACATAACTGGCGAACTGTGGGTGTCCTATATGTGAACCTCTGCCTGAAATGACCCTTCGTGGATACAGGCGTGATGTTATGTTTTTAATATAAAGCTTCTCACATAGATGCTTATAAAATTGTATTTGGGTAGGTACTCTAACATAAATAATGCTAAGTATCTCTGAATAAATTATTACATAAAAAAATATATTTAATTAATTCGGCATTCAGTCGGCACTAATTATCTAAGTGTTGGCGTCACTAACCAAATATTAAAAAAAAAAAAAAACAGCGGTGACCTCGACGCCCCCGTTTACCTCTACCGTAAACAAACTGGATACACAGTGGTACATAGATGCACACTAATTACGTACGGCTGCAGACGAGGATGCAAATAAAACCGATATAATTTACTTAATGAATTTAATTAATGTGATTATTACAATTGTATGACAGTTTTAGTATGTGTTTCAAATGGTTTAGAAACACTAGGCCTGCTTTTTATATCTCCAACAACATTAACATTATATTTGCTTATTAAACTTATTTAAGGGGATCGTCGGCAATAGGGATTTCTAATATGGGACTTTCTAAATCACTATGGCCGCTTAAAGTCCTAGAATTCGTGATTTCAGTTCTAGAATCTGAGTTTGAATTGTTCTGATTCTGTGTCCTTGTATAACGTATCTAAATTCATATTTCTTCTAGAATCTATCGCTAAGTCTCTACTTCTAACTACCCTAGTATTCCTGGAAAGAAAAAGAAGTGGAAAGAAAATTTTGGAAGGTTATATTAGTACAGGCTAGGAGAAAGCGGTCACTAGAAATAATCTAATGTACTTACATGAACATTATATCAGCCTCTTTGCGTAATCAATGTCGGGATTCCTCGATACAGCACGACGTGTAGATTCGGGATACTCTGGAGCGACTGGATAGCCGCACGGGCGGCTTTACGATAGCGAAAATCTTCCTCTTTACGCAAAACCGACCGTATCGACTGTGCCAATTACGTACGGCTGCAGACGAGGATGCAAATAAAACCGATATAATTTACTTAATGAATTTAATTAAAGTAATTATTACATTTAGATCGGTAAAATTAAAATGCGCGACAATTGCTCGATGTGAGAAACAAGAGTGATTCACTAATACACTAAATCAATATTCATCACTGCTATTGCGTGATCTTCGGTCCCACGCCATCGAATTGCTGAGAAGGCGAATCTCACGGTGCAGAGCGCAATGCGGTGTTAGTCATTTTCTTAAGAATTTAGGGTTTCGCAAGTGGCGACATAACACACTTTACTAAATTGCTGACCTATCTATATCACCATAGTTATGGGGTATAAACCATCGGGCCGTTTAATTGCCGGATCTATAGATACCCATGGAGTTATGTTGTTATCCCTTCTACAGATGGCATGCAAAGATTTGATAATTAAAAACGTTAATAAGTCTTATCTTAAGAAATAAGAAGAAAGATAGAAAAAGAAAAAAGGCCTGTGTCCCAGCAGTGGGAACATTAAAAGGCTTATTATGATGTTGATGTCGTATCTTATCATTTGAGGGTCTCGCAGATAACGAGCGTTCAGCGGCCATCAATATACCGAGACCAGTCCGTGCCTCGGTGTGCTCTCTCTATAAGCACATTAAAGCCCACTTGAATGAAAATCTTAACTCAGAGTTGTAATTCGAGGTCAAATTGGCAATGTTGTATGACAAAATGTCAATATAGCTATGTGGGCCTAAGCTTGTGGTCTCGATTGGCATACGTAGATTTGTGATAGTCGTTACGAGTAGTTTAAAACCCGATAATCTGACAGCAGTCTTGAGACGGCAAGACTAGTGACCGAATAAACACATTTGCGTGGCGTGTCGTGACGTATCGCGCCAGGAGCCTATCGGTTTCATACGTATAGTATGGTTAGAGGCACATTTGAGTGTTGCGGAGCAGCGTGGCGCGTTCTGGCGTGGCGCGGACTGCCCGCGACCGATTGTGCCAGAACGGTGGTGGGGCTATGGCGCGACACGACACGCCAGGCAAATGTGTTTCTACACCGCCACCGCGTGGCTCGTGGCGCGCCATTCAACGACGCGAACTCTTAGCGGACGCTTGTATGCTGCGTGTTGAAAATTACCAACGAGCTTATTGAACTTGTGTGTCATACATGTATGACACTAAGTCTTGGGAGTATATGGATCATTTTGATAAGTACCCTAACTGTGTAAGTTCAAAGAATACCGCAAGATATGCTTTCCTTGCATTTATTGCTTCATGAATATATTAAAAAATCCGTGATGTATAACAGATACGCAATTAGGGTGGTGAAATGCTGCCTTATTTTTTAATTTTTGTTTTATTGCTAGGAGAAATTTATTAATTAAAACTTCCTGCAACATAAAGGTCATCACATACATAGGCGGATTTAAAGCCGGATGTAAATCTACCAGTCAACCAAGGGTGGTGGAGATATAATATTTATTTATTTATTTAATACTTTAAGCACATAAACGTACAGAGGCGGACTTAATGCCTTAGGCATTTTCTACCAGTCAACCTTTGGGTGATGGAGAAACAAATAGTGGTAGGTGCAATTATGATAGTAAAATGAGTTGAATATAAGGTCTAAATATAAGCTTTAAATAAATACAATTCAATTATACAATAAATACTAAAACAAATAAACTAAAAACAGGTACCACTTAACAATTATTTGAAATAGACAAGGGAGAAATAAAAATTAAAATAAATTAGCGCTGTGACGATACTACTGCCAACTTCTTACGAATGTGTTCTCGAACTTTGGCTTTGAAGGTCAATCGGCTGGTTGCCATCCTGATTTCCTGGGGGAGAGTATTCCACAGAGAAATAGACTGAATGAAGAAAGAACAGTGAATGAAGTCAGTGCGGTGAGTAGGACATTGAAGAAGGCGGTTATTTGATGATCGTAGATTTTTATTGTGGCTGTCGCAGATGTATTGAAAGTAAGGGGCCAGATAACTAGGGGAATTTGGAGAGTCGAGAAATGAGTACAATGTAATTAATGCCCTTTGCTCTCTACGCTGGCGTATGGGAAACCACTTTAGAAGCGAACGATGCGCAGAGACATGATCATATTTATGTAAATTGAAAACAAATCGAATGCAGTAATTTAGAAGAGGGTCAAGTTTGTTGAGGAGATCTGCATTCAGGTCATAGTAGCACACGTCACCATAATCGATGATAGGAAATATTAGAGTCTGCACAAGCATTGTCTTTGTGTTCGATGGTAAAAAGTTTTTCAGACGATACAGAGCCCGGAGCGTTCCAGTAACCTTCTGACTGACACTAGCAACTTGAGTATGCCAGCTAAGGGTTCTATCAATACGTAAACCTAGATCACGTCAGTGCTAAACGGGACGATCGTACTGTCGAATAAAACAGGTGGGAGAGTTACACCATCCACTTTGGCGATGCTTCGAGGACTTCCAATGATTATTGCCTGACACTTATTGGGGTTTACTGCAACGCCAAATCTATCGGACCAAATTTTAATCGCTATCAAGTCTCTATTTAATTTGTCGATAGCGTCAGGTATTTCATCGACCTTCTCTTGACAATACAATTGCAGGTCATCTGCAGATGACACGCACACTGGAGTTCGGAAGTAATGAGATTAATAAAGATAGATAACAGAAGGGAAGAATGGGAAAGGGGAAAGAATGCCGCCTTGAGGAACTAATATGGCAGGTGCATACAAATAAATTGAAGGTCTTCATAGAAATCATCATCCGTATTCGAAGTAAACATTATGTAAGTCTATACGTTGCAAAGGTTCAATGTAAAATATTCAGAAATAGCGCCAGAGCGCCCCACGACACGCCAGCTTAGTGTACACACTCGGTGCAACGCCATTATGCGCCACGCCACGACACGCCAGCTTAGTGTACAGACTCGGTGCCACGCCATTATGCGCTACGCCACGCCACGCCACATTCTGTGTTCATGTGGTTCCGCCTTTATAGAGTTTATGTTAAATACTGGTAGGTACTCAGCTGCACGTTGGACTGGCAGCCGAACATATCATGGTTGGCCTGAACCATCCAAGACAAAGTAAATTTTATTGCTATACGTCATTCAAACTTGTCTCTCAAGGTTCCTGACTAATTGCTTTGTCTAATTGGTGGCGCGTTTAGTGGACTGTATATGCGGTGCGAAACAAAACGATTGACAAACGCTTGATGATAGGTAATTCGAGTTGCGGGGTTGATGGACAATAGAGTACAACCCGAAAATAATTAGGGGAGGATGCACAAACCTTTTCTGGAACCGCGTGGTAGCGTCTTCGTGGCACTGAAACACTTCACCAGGGTTCAAGGGCAGCTGGGCTTCAAATTACTGTCATCACACGTTAAACACAAACACAAATTGTTGATTCTAGTTTTATTACACGCGAAACCGCGGTAATTCCAAAGTTATCAATATTTTTCCACGGAGCGAGGCAACGCCATATGCGTAAGCGGTGCGGTTCAAATTCGGAAGCCATTTTCAAACAAAATGACGGCGCATATCTTCCTATTCACTCGCGAGGATGTGCGGAAAAGGGATAGGTATAGGAAACAGCGGATGTCAATCATATTTTGCAAGTTGGCGCAACCATTCCCCCCGGGTTTGAAGGGTTACCTTCAAAAAACAATAAGCGAAACTAATCAAAACTAAATTCAGGTGTAACCTCTAACTGCTAACCTATTCCTAAACTAAATATGTATAAAGCGCTACCATAACTACTTAACTAAGTTGAAATCTGCTGCTGATTAGGCAGAGGACAGAGGCGAATAACCGGACGTAAATACGAACCGGTTGCGGTTTTAATTCTTACTATACGCGTTACTCCCTTTGAATCCGGGAAAACTTCCTCCACTATACCTAGAGGCCAGTGTAGGGGGGGCGCATTCTCGGTCATTAAAACTACCACAGTACCAACGGTGACTGGGTTCGTTGGAGTATTCCACTTTTGACGCGACTGCAGCGTGTGCAAATAATCTGTTCTCCAACGCCTCCAAAACGATTGAACTAATCTATCCAAAAGAGTGTGACGCTTTAGGAGATGCAGTCTGTCTTCATCGACATCCATAGCGGGCAAATACTTAAGAGGAGTCATGTTTAAAAAGTGAGCCGGCGTTAAAGCTAAAGACTCCGACGGGTCACTAGATAGAGTTCGACACAGTGGACGAGTATTCATTACTGCCTCTATCTGAGCGAGTACAGTACTCAGCTCCTCATAAGAGAGAATCTGTACGCCTACAACGCGGAACAGATGCGACTTGAGGCACTTAATATTAGCCTCCCAATTGCCACCAAAGTGACTAGCAGCGGGCGTATTAAAATGCCATTCAATACGATTTTCGGCCAAAACATGCGCGAATTCACTCTGATAATACTTTGACCGCAAGAATGCGTGTAACTCCGAGATACTACGGCGAGCACCAACGTAATTAGTACCATTGTCCGAATATAAACGTTTGACGGGGCCACGGCGCGACAGAAAACGCTTAAACGCGGACATAAAACATTGTGTACTTAAATCACTGGTCAATTCTATATGAACCGCACGAGTCGTCATACAAATAAATAAACAAACGTAAGCCTTTGTGGAGCGTACACCACGACCACGGGCAATAGTTACTCTAAACGGGCCGGCGAAGTCGGTGCCGGTGTGTACGAAAGGTTTAGCGGATTGAACAACACGGCAAGAGCGATGATCGGCCATTTCAGGCTCGATAAAACGCGGGCGAAGCTTAAAACAGGGCACACATTTGTGCACTCTAGCACGAATCAAATTGCGAGCGGAAAGTATCCAGTACTTCTGTCTAAGGATAGACATCAACAAGTCCGGACCTGCGTGACAATTCACCTTGTGATGATAATCTACAATCAAATCTAAAATATGGTCCTTACGGGGTAAAACTACTGGATGCTTTTGTTCAAATCCTAAATCTGAATTTCTCAAACGACCACCTACTCGAATGAGACCATCCTGCAAAAAAGGTTTCAAATGTTGGATTGCGCGACTACAAGGTTGGTCGGACTCTAAATTTCTAAATTCGGATGCTAAGTAATGTCTCTGCAATTCACGAAGCACGACTGACTCAGCTTTATCCAGATCAGCGGCGGTTATATTACAGCGTGTGGGTAACAGTTTTATAAAACGACAAACATACACCACACAACGTAAAAGTCTCGACCAAGACGAGACGCGATTAGACAACGATAAAATTATCGACTCTTCACGTGGAACCGAAACTACCAGCGAATGCTTCTTCTCCTTGGGTGGTTCTGAAAAGGCAGCTGGGTTAAAGGGCTTAACCGGCCATTCCTCAAGCACACAATGAATCCAAGACGGAGCGCAGAACCACAGCGGATGATCTAGAATTTGTGAAGGTAGCAATCCACGGGAGAGACAATCGGCGGGATTATCTGTGCCAGCGACGTGAAAGAGATTTTGTGGTGGTAATTCGGACTGAATTTTAGCCACCCTATTAGCGACGAATGTGTCCCAGCGATGGGGTGAAGAATGTGCCCAACACAAAGCTACAGTAGAATCAGAAAAACCCATAATTCTATCAATAACAATGCGGTGCCTACAAGCATTGGCAATAGAGCTGATTAATTGCACTAACAAAAGTATAGCGCACAGCTCCAGGCGCGCCAGAGAAATGGTCTTGCGAGGGGAAACCTTAGATTTAGCGCTTATAAGACTAACCGAGACCTTATCAGCATTCAAAACGTGAAAATAAACCACTCCCCCGTAAGCCTTTTCACTGGCGTCTGCGAAGCCTACAACAGTAACTATACTCTCTGACAATATACCAACATGGCGCGAAATTTTTATTTTATTGAGCAATGGAAGTTCCTGGCGAAAGCGAGCCCACAATTTTACAATATTGTCGGGCGCGGGGTCGTCCCAATCACTATTGGAAAGCCAAAGCTCCTTTATAAGCAACTTGGCATATAAAACGACGGGAGCTACAAATCCCATAACATCCCATATACGTGCTACACATGACAGGATAATGCGCTTAGTACAAATTTGCGGCGTCGAACTAACTTTAAGACTGAACATGTCAGACGCGGGTGACCAACTTAAGCCTAGAACCTTGTGCATATCATCACCATCAAATTCCTTCACCGAAGATAGTTGATGTGACAGTGGAATCGAATCTAGGACGGTCTGCGAGTTACTTGTCCACTTCACAAGATCAAACTGACCGGCTTTCATAAGACATATTACTTGAGCGGCGGTCTCAACGGCCTCTGCCTCGCTGGCTATACTATAGACAAAGTCATCCATGTACAGCCCAGTCTCAATAGTATCTTTCGCTTTCGGGAATCTTTCGCCCTCATCAGCGGCCAATTGTTTGATAGTGCGAAGCGCCTGGAAAGGACTCGACTTCAGCCCAAAACAAACACGATTAAACTCGTAAACTTTCAAAGGTTCTTGAGGCGAAAATCTATACAAAAAACGTTGATACCTGCGGTCGCATTCGCGAATACCAATAGAAAGAAACATTTGCCTTATGTCGGCGGAGAGCGCGACAGCAAACAAGCGGAAATTTACAATAATGTCAAATAAGTTACCTTGTAGGTTTTGACCACAATACAAAATATCATTGAGCGATACAGAAGTGCTAGTCTTAGCACTGCCGTCCAAAACCACGCGAAGCTTGGTAGTAAGCTTATCTTCTCTAACAACTCCGTGGTGCGGGATGATGTAAGATGGATGATCGCGAGTCTCGTCAGTCTCGGCGGTGGGCGCAAGTGAGGTGTATCCTTTATCTAGGTATTCGATAACGACCTCATCATAGGCTTGCTTCAACTTCAGAGATGCTTGCATCTTACGCTCTAAACAAGAAAAGCGATTTTTAGCGGAAGCGTAGGAGTCACCGAGCGAAAAAATATCCCCCTTGAATGGGAGCGCGACAACGTATCGACCATCATTATCTCGAGTAGTCGTGCGACAATAAATCTCCTCAGCCACCTTATCATCAGGGCTTAGGATAGGCGGGAAATTGACCTCTTCAATTTCCCAGAACCTGCGGATGGTAGACTCCAGCGGCGGCTCAACAGTGCAGCAGTGTGACACAGTCGAGTAGCTATCTAAATTTGCGGGTGCGGAACCAATAATAACAAAACCTAGAACTGTTTCTAGGGCGTGCGGTGCGGGATACGACGAATGACCTTGAATCTTACGAGATAACTGGAGGTGCGGGAGGATCGATGCGCCGATCAAAATATCGACGTCTCCAGGGACACCATAAGATTCATCTGCCAACGGTAGGTCTTTAAATTTTGCCAATAAAGACGTGTCAACCGAGACAGTGGGCAATTGTTCCGTAATTTTATCTACGACAAGCGAATCCATATCAAAACAAATATCGGAATTAAAACGTGATGCGAATTTAATTTTAATCGAACCATGAATGGTTGATTTTAAACCACCGAACCCCTTAACTACTGAGCAGGCTGGCCGGTTATTAATATCAAGCCCAAGGCGTTGACAACAATTATGAGTTAAGAAATTACTCTGCGAAGCGCAATCTAGCAACGCTCGAACAAGACACGGATTACCTAAAGCATCCTGAACAACAACGTGAGCGGTCGCGAGCAATACGGTAGTACACGCACGGCTAGCGGACATCGAACACAACGTGACGTCGCTTACGGCGTCCTGCGAGCGGGCAACGTCGCGCGCTGGCTGCGGCTGCGGCGTGTCCCCGCTTGATAAACTAACTGTGCTCACATTGGATGCGGCATTATTAGGACCTTTCTCCTTGTGTAGTAAAGTGTGGTGCTTTGAAGGGCACTTACGACAACTTTGACTACTATTACAAGCCGTAACCCGATGCTTGTCACTTAGGCAGTTAAAACACAAATTGTTATCGCGAACAAACTTATAACGTTCATAAGGTGTAAATTTTAAGAAACCAGAACACTTGTACAATTGCGAATGTTGACTATTGCACAAAGAGCAAATAGATTGTACAGGTGCAGTATTCACATACGTATGTGTCGACCTTTGTGACTTCGAAGGCGCATCCGTTCGACGGTCGTATTTAGTGACTACTTTCTTCGTAACTTCATGGTTTGACGAAGTGCGTTGTAATATTTTAATATGGTCGCGTACAAAACATTCTAAATCATTGAATTTCGGCAGTTTACTACTGCGATGGTTCATTTCAAATAAACGAACAGTTTCACTATCTAATTTCTTTAAACCCAAATACAAAAACAAAAAGTCGCAGAGGTCATCGACCTTTAGGTTTTTTACTGCGCGAACAGATGATGCAAAAGTATCTAAAAACCCCTCTAAATTGTGTTCATTACAAACCGTAATATTTTTCAATTCGAATAACTGATCTAAATATGCGGTAGCTACTAATCTTTTGTCTTCGTATTTTGACTTTAAAGTTTTTAGTATTAATGTATAATTTTCGGCACTAAAAGTAATGCCGGCACAAACAGTTTTAGCTTTACCAGTTAACTTTTCAACCAGATAATATAATTTTTCATGATCTGTCAAAGAGACATTCTTATCTATAATGTTTTCAAAACTATCTATAAACAGATTCCAATTGCGAATATCACCGTTAAATTCAGGTATCTGAATGGGCGGTAATTTAGGTCGATCGCGAGTGTGGTTTGCCTGGCTCTGATGGACAGACGGCATCTCCAAGCTTCTCGCGACACGTTTGATGCGACAGAACAAATCATCGAACGACGCCAAAGCTTGATAACTTACAGCGTAATCTGGATTTAATTCTATCCCTAAAACATTAATATCATGAATTACGGATTCAAATTCCGTGCGCAAACTATCCAAGTTTTCTACAGAACATAAGAACGAATCTCTAACAGCTAGATCAGCTGTTTTGAGTGTATTATCACAAATAGATTGCACGCGTGAAAACAGCATGTCTCTTTTAGCATATAAAAGTTTCAATTGAACTTTGTTGTCCTTTGGAGGCATCGTAAACAACTATTATGCACTATCAATGCGGTAAACAAACAAAATAAAGTTATTTTTACTGATAAGCGATAAAGAACAGTGACGCGGACAATAACTAATAAAAGTGGGTAGGCAGTTAGAAACGAACTGCGCGTGAAATAAACGAACCGTAGGTACTTTTAAATCAATTCTTATTCACCCACTAGGTTGTCTCTGTTTCTGATACTTACAAATACTTGACTTCCGAATGAATAACTAGTACTAGCGATCTATAGCTGCGTATGTATTACAGGTATTGTTTACTTACGCAGGCAATAGATGAACAATATGCGAAAAAAACAACGAATTGCGTTAGGTATAAAACTGCGGTGCGTTTATTCCCAAATGGAATAAATACTAAATACTAAACTACAACAAATATGTAGATACCTAATTCAAATTCAAATATCGAACTATCCGGTGAGAGGGACCAAAAAAAAATGGTGGCGCGTTTAGTGGACTGTATATGCGGTGCGAAACAAAACGATTGACAAACGCTTGATGATAGGTAATTCGAGTTGCGGGGTTGATGGACAATAGAGTACAACCCGAAAATAATTAGGGGAGGATGCACAAATCTTTTCTGGAACCGCGTGGTAGCGTCTTCGTGGCACTGAAACACTTCACCAGGGTTCAAGGGCAGCTGGGCTTCAAATTACTATCATCACACGTTAAACACAAACACAAATTGTTGATTCTAGTTTTATTACACGCGAAACCGCGGTAATTCCAAAGTTATCAATATTTTTCCACGGAGCGAGGCAACGCCATATGCGTAAGCGGTGCGGTTCAAATTCGGAAGCCATTTTCAAACAAAATGACGGCGCATATCTTCCTATTCACTCGCGAGGATGTGCGGAAAAGGGATAGGTATAGGAAACAGCGGATGTCAATCATATTTTGCAAGTTGGCGCAACCACTAATCAAGTTTGCATTAGACAATCTTGCGCTAACCCCCGGATGAGATCCATCCAAAGTTTTAGAGACAGTTTAAGAGGTTTAAACTTGTTTTTTTACAAAAAGCAATCTCTGAAGATACTGATCCAATTTCTTAAATCCTTTTACTGTTAGAAATATACATACACCACCGATACGGTAATTCTTGTACCAGAATGTGCACGGTCGCCCTGTAAGGGATCGGTACCAATGAGGGTTATGAGCCAGTTTTCCCTATATTCAAACTAGTGAACCACGAGTGCGCTATCGTATCACCGTGTATCATTTCTGTCTAACCTTGAACTTACGGGTTAACCCTACATCATCAGCAGCCTTTTAATGTTCCGCTGGGACAAAGGCCTCCTCTCTGTGAGAGAGGGAATGGCCCGTAGGTAGTTAACCCTAAATAACTAAATTACATTTTGGAGTTACATAGTAACTAAACATTTACCAAGTCTACTACGTTTAAAAATTTCAATGATAAGAATACCACTAATTAAATTTTTAACTAGCCACAGGTCACACAAACAAAGTTATTAAGTATAATACATTGAGAGTAACGGGACAATTGATAAAAATATTTTTTGATACGTTAATATAATAATGTAGTTACAGGTCTGATAAATAAAATGACGATTTTGTCTGTACTATGTTTTAGGTCTAGTATTTTGATCCGTAGTTAACTCAACCAATGGTTTAAATATGCTAACCAATGGTTTTAAATTTTGGCAAAACGTGTTTATTCATATTTTTTTATTATTTCAAATGATCGAATAATTGACTCTTCAATTTATTTCACCATTTATGATAACAGAAATTGATGTATAAACGAGTTTTACCGACATTTAAAACCATTGGTTAGCGTATTAAATCTCGTATCAGTTGACATTAATTATCAAAATATCTTTACAGGGAAAGTTTTTTTATCTTAATGAGGAAGGTAGAGAAAAAACTGAGATCTTACGGTACCGGGAAGTTTGCAAATTCGACTTTTGCAGAGAGATGCGTAGTCGAGCGGACGAATGTTTAGTTATTAAGGGTTAATTGCTAAAAATGAACGCACCAGAATTTTCCATTAACGTTGAATTGAAATCAATTCGTCCCACTGCCGTTTTTAGCGATTATAGATTAGATATTATATTATTCTATGTTTTTGGCTATTGTTCTTTCATTAAACTTCATCATGAGTGGCGATTGTGATTGGAAACAGAATGGATGTTGTCATTTGCATATCTTGATGATGCATTCGCTGATGAATCAAGAAATGAGAATGTCTGTTTGTTTTAATGTTTGTTAACCAATCATGCCTCTACAGCTGCGGCTGACCGAATTACAAAGAAAACACGGGTAAAGCATGTTCTGGATAAGAAATAGAATGCTTTTTACCCTGGTCGTTTAAAATCACTAACTTACCTTGAGGTTAGCTTGGTGATCAATACCCATGCCTTCTTTGTATGAGAAGAGGCCGTTACCCAGCAGTGGGAAAGCAACAGGCATGTGTTATTATATTTTATTGTACCTACATATTCCGTATAGTATTTTTTTAGAATATCACGTAAGCGAAACCACTGGCGAAAACTAGTAGAGTTATTTTCTACGTGTTCGTATTATAGTGATTTTTATTTCTGGACTCTCCGCATTAAAACACCTTTTAAGGCGCTTTATAGATGGAGCAACTTTAGTTGCGACAACTAACAACTATTTAAAAGTTTCCTTTAAAAGTTGCCAGTTACTACAACTAAATAGCCGGTGAGCAACTTTGATAGCTGAGTTGCCCAATTTACGCTAAGTACAGTGTGATGATGGATATCTAAGAAGTAGCACTTGGATCTCATTTTATTTATTTTTTATTTTTCTCATTAAATTTACACAACCCATACAAATTCGACAGTTGCTAGTTGCGGCAATTAGAAACTAACTTAGTCATCGATTGCAGCAGCTAAAAACTATTGTCGATTACTGGATCTTGCAATTCGAATTGCTACGTGTGCGCAGTTCCATTGAGATATTATTATTTAAACAGCTAGTTGCCAGTTGCTGCAATAGTTGCTTCATCTGCAAAGCGCCTAAGTTTAGGTTCGTGAGGTAATTCAAAAGTCTGCTATCTTTGACAGTCAGCTCCATAACTCCATTCCATCTGTATATCTCTCCATAACTCACAGACGACCCAGTAATCAACTCCGTTTACAATATAATAAAGTGGAATCCTCCCGGAGCACTCATCTCTGGAGAATTTCATTATTCTTTGAAGTCTCTCTGGAGGCAACAGACTATTGCGTCACGGACGGCCATTTTCTTTTATGAGTACTTGCGATGTAGGTGTGACGCAGGTTTAAGCTCTTTAATACTTATTTACTAAACAATAGTACATTCAGTAAAAAAAGTTTCGGGAATGGATGATTTGTTTATGGTTTCTAATTAATTTTCTTATTTTTGTTTGTTATTTTTAGATTTACACAACTGTTTTCCATTTTAGCACGGCGTTTTAGTTACATCTCTTATTTAGATTAAATATAGTAGGTACTGTTTTTAGTTATATAACATCTAGTGCATATTGGAAATTTCTTAATGGACAAAAACATCGAACAAAGAGTTTGTCTTAAATTTTGCATCGCCAATGGAATTTTGTGTTCGGAGGAACTGAAGATGTTACAGAAGGCTTACGGTGAATCGAGTTTATCAAAAACACATGCTTATGAGTGGTACAAAGCGTTCAAAAGCAAATGTGAAGAAAATAGTGACTTAAAATCCTCATTCAAGTTTAAGGGAAATAGCCGCCGAACTTTCTGAATCTCACGAGTCGGTCCGTACCATTTTAAACAATCATTTGGGTATGAAACATGTTGCTGCTCGGCTAGTCCCAAAAAATCTGATTTTTCTCTAAAAACTCAATCGCATAACAGTCGCTGAAGAAATGCTAGAACGAGTCAATTCCGACCCAACATTCATGAAAAGTGTTGTTACTGATGATGAGACGTAGGTTTAGAAGTTTAACATGCAAACTAGCAAACAAGTTTCGGTGTGGCGCTTTACAACTGAACCGAAACCGAAAAAACCAAGCCAAAGTCGATCAAAAGTCAAAGTCATGTTGACTTTTTTCTTTGACTATCGTGGTGTTGTGTACTCGGAATTCTTGGCGGAAGGTCAAACAGTAAATAAAGAATATTATTTAAGTGTTATGCGGCGTTTAAGAGAGCAAATTAGACGAAAAAGGCCAGATTTGTGGCGTGTGTCTTGGATTTTGCACCACAATAATGCACCTTCGCACAAGACCATCATTGTGAACGAATTTTTAACCAAAAATTCAACAATACCATCGAGCAACCACCTTATTCACCAGATATGGCTCCAGCCGACTTTTTTCTGTTCCCTAAACTCAAATTACTACTTCATGGCACCCGTTTTCATTCGGTAGAAGACATAAAGGAGAATTCGCGACGAGAACTGAACTCGATTCCAGAAGGGGCGTTAAAATTTTTTTTTGATGATTGGATTATTCGTTTGCGTAAGTGTATCATTTCTCAAGGAACATAGGTACTTTGAAGGTGATAAAATAAATTAAGATGAATAATTGTGTATATTATTGATCTTTTCCCGGTACATTCTTGACAGAATAGTATTATTCAATTTGATTGAGAGGCGCAGAAATAACAGGTGTGCAATCAAATAAAAGAAGAAGAAATTTTATTAAGGCGCAGAAATAGGGTATAAATATGGGAATCTCGGTATCTCATAATATCGGAATCTCGGGACGAAATTACAGTTATATCAATTCCAATATTGAGTGATCCAATATCCATCAAACGAGAAAGCGCGGTTAAGCCCGTTGATTACGGTGGTTAGCAATGGTCGGATAATCTGTTTACTAATCGTGCGCTTATTTACTTAGACTTCACTTTATGAAAAAATAATGTGCCTTGATGAATTCCGGGTTTACAGTCTTGAGATTGCTAAAAATGTTACCTGAGTGCAAGTAAATACACAGTTTTATAGAACCCGTTGTAACAATTATATTTTCATGGTTTAATGCTTAGGTTACGGGTTTCCGCAGGATTTGAGACACACGAAATCGGCCAATGTGATGACATTTATGGGAGGCATTAGATCATTGTTCTTAATAATTTGATCTTAGAATAATTTGAGTTTTATTCGTATAAAATAGTGTACCTAATTAATTTATAAAGTTTTGTCTAAATCGGACAAAACACGACAATCGCACCAAAACCGACGGGCGTATTTACCCGACTGCTGAAGGAGGGTAATGTGTTTATTTAATGAAATTGTCACCATCTCTTAACTATCTACATTTTGGTCTAAGGCTTTTCTTATCTAAGACATTTTGGGTCATATTTTTCGGTATAAGTAATTAAGTACCAAATAGTCGAATCTAGGCTCCAGAACCTCTAACATCGGCGCCGAGTTGCCAGCCTGTTGGTTTTTTATCGGTTACATTTCGGGGAGTGTGCGTTGGAATTGCATGAACTAATTCCTCCTAGCCCGTTCCATCATCGGACTACAAGACGTCGGCGATGCGTCATCGGTACAACATGGTAGACATCCCACCCATACGCACCAAACCTTTTGGGAATACTTTTATTATGCGTACAGCAAAGGAGTGGAATTCCCTGCCGGAGTCTGTATTTCCTGATAGCTACAACCTGGGAGTCTTCAAGTCAAGAGTGAATAGGTTTCTTCTAGGCAAGCGTGCTTCACCGTCGACCACATCATCGCTTACCACCAGATGAGATAGTGGTCAAGCGCAAGCCTATCAACAATAAAAAAAAAACAAAGGTTTTTCCTCCGAAAAGTGGGTGTGTGATCAGTTGTTCACCCTCATAAAAAAATTAATTATTTGATTTAATTTCTCCATCTGTATTATAATCCGAAAATGGATGCTACTGTACAGTCTTCTACGAATTTAGGACACTAGAAACTAATTTGTCTGCCTGTGAGAGGCATACCAACTAGAAGTAAAATTTGAAATAATATCTGTAATCTACATAGAATCAATCCAGTAAAAAATACACGCATTATTCTGTAAAACAGCCGGCCTTCCCGGATTGATGCGAATGCGGTACGTCACTGCGGCACGTCACTATCTCCGCGCACGCACGCGTGGTCTGGCTCACAATAAGAATATTGAGTCTTAATCCCTATCTCATAGAGCTGATTCTTGCATCCGGAGCTTAGCTTCGAAGAATACACGTCAAAGTTGTCACATGGTCGCGTCACTAGCGGGCAATGTGCGAGGAAAATAATAATATGGGCTTTATGACAGGAGTTTATAAGGTTGGTTTTGAGTTGGTTAGTATGTACCTAGGGGTTGTAAACAAGCGGGCCGCGCGGGGTATCGACCGAGCGACAGAAGTGTCGGAGCGCGCGGCGATGGTGGACGCGCCGCTCGCGGAAAGATGCCCGCGCGATGTGCCGGCGCCAGGTGTCCCGCTTCCAGAAGACGCTGCTCGTGCTCGCGCTGTACCTGGCGCTGCACCTACTCTTGTCGTGCGCGCTCGCGCCCACAGCCTCCGTCAGCTTCGTGAGTGATGAACTCCGCATCGGGAACAAATATGTGCTCATATTCCTCGTGTCTCCCACCACGCCGGTGTTCTCAGACGCCGAGGGTGCTGAAGTGTTCAGCAGCAGACGCTGCGGTAGATGCTTCATTACCAACAACAAGGGTATGCTGCCGATGAGGGAGTACGACGCTGTGCTGGTGTTTGGAGAGAGAAGTTTGCTATCCCAAACAATGGCGGTCATGGACCCTGGGAGGAGGTACCTGATAGAAGCGCCCAAGCGCTGTGTCAGAAAAAAGCTGAAGGGATGTCTCCGTGAGCCTCGCGTGACGTCATTCAGCAGCCGCGAGAGCTACGACCTGTGCAGCCTGTGCCGGAAGCTGCATCAGGAGCGACACGATACTCTCCTGTGATTGGTTGCCTTGCTAGGTTAAGAGGATGGTCTCCTCACTACTTGGACCCGTGAGGGTCTGCCAAACGTAACGCTAGGATAAGATGGTGCTTAGTAATCTCAATATGGGTCGCAAGACATTGTTGTTGTGTGTTGATGTTAATATTTTTATCAAAGACTTTTGTTGTTAATTGTACTCAGAGTTTATTCGTGTATGATTTAGTGATTGGAATGTATAATTGATGTGTTTTAACGTTATTTTGTGTGCTTTAAGTGAATTTACGCGATGTTATTGGTTTTAAGTCAAGTGTTTCATAGTCAGGGGGTTTCAAAGTTATTTATTTGGTGCCATACTGGAACAAATATCACGAGAAGTTGAAAAAATGTTTGTATCATATTGTAATGTTTGAAAGAAAATATTTATGTTATACCTATCAACTGTTTTTTTTAATCCAACAATTTCTTGTTTGCCACAAGTTTCACAAGCTTTTAGTAATTTTTTTCTGAATAATATTGATCGCATCCAGGTCTTGCTGTCTCTCTAAATTGGTGCATAAACGATAATTTTATTTTCTTTTCTTCAGAATCTCGCTGCTTGCCAAAAATTCTCTAGAGACGCTCTATCTTAGTATACCTAGGTATTTACCGAAAATTATCATATGTATGCAAATTGTTTAACAAGAGCAATAGTCGTCTATACAAGAGCAATAGGGTCGTTAATATTAATTAACTAACAACATTTTTCCTCAAGTGGGATTACCTAGTATTACTAAGTACTAACCTACCAACGAATGTTCCTGTCCATTATAATTTAGGTATTTCTTTTTAAATGGATGAACACACTTTTTATACATACATAACATAATATATTATTCATCTAGTAACACTGAAATATAGATAGTACCAATTACAATAATGTATTGAAACCCACCATTTTAGATAAAGTATATTTTACACTAGTTACTATGATAAGAATCGGTTGAAATCATTTCCATGTGAAACCACCTTTTAAAATTTGATTTCATTCAAATGAATTGAAATTACCAATCGAACCTTCATGGAGAAGAACTTCATGGTCAGCATTGATATATTTTTGCTGAGCTACTAAGGGGATGCTATTTGCTAATTAACACATTTTTAGGTGGACTGACCTGACTTAATTAAAATTACTATCTACCTAAAATATTTAAATCAATATCCACATGATTTTAACATAGCTATAACACAAAGGCGTAGCTAGGTAGACAAAGGTCCCTTTATCCCCCAGTGGGTTACCGCATTGTCGAGGCGGGGGGGCTCAGTTACCGTGGCTTGGTCATCCACGGTGAAGCGATGAGCAAACCGAGTAGAGGCCGCTCGTCAGGGCTTTTGCCGTTAAGCCGACGACGTAGCGGCCAACATGTAGGTTGCAGTGCTGCCTGGGCGACATCGCAACTGAGGCGGGCCGTGATGTCATATGGGTTCTCCCATACCCATACGATATAGCGGCTGAGGGTTTGAGGCTGCGGCAGGAGAGGAGTGCCAGTATTGCGATGCACCGCTCTCCCTTCCTTCCGCGGTCTGGTCGCCACCGTCTGATGGCGGACGCGGTGGGGCCGCAGGGGAGGATGAGTGTCTGTAAAGCATTGGCCGCTCTCCCTATCCCCTGCACCTGAAATATGGTAGGTGGCGGGGCCATTGACCTTGACCCGTCAGAAGGGGACCAAGGGTGCCATACACGGTAACGTTTGGCAACCATGTGCTGGTTTGGTCCCTGGGGTGATCACGGCGCACAGTGTGTTCTGATGCGCCGGTGATGGGGGATACTCCCCAGAGGAGGGTCCGGTGACAGATTTGATTTAGATATGCTATGTCAGTTATGAAGAAATTCCAGCCATCAATTTTTCTGAGTAAAAATATTTTTAAACATCCAAGTCGTTTTGGAGGAGTATCCAAAAGTTGTGAAAAATATCGTGTTGCTAATTATTTTTTTAAAGCAAAGCTATTTGTTATACGAAAAAACCATGTTTAAAAATAATGTACATGAAACAATAATAAATAAATATTTTTTTCAAACCTATTAACCTAGCCGTTACTAATGAGTATGCTTTAGAAAGTTACTGTTTTACGGCACTAACGCGGATGTAGGGAGTATGTTAGGAGTTTTAGTGGGTTGGAGTCCCAAATAACTACGCTAAAAAAGGTAGACAAAGGCGCTGGTGCAAAAAAAAAAACTAAGGCCCCAGCTATAAATACTTTAAGGATGCAAAGCTACTTCATCATCAGCAAGGACTTGATTTAGAGTTCTGACCGCCATTTTTTTTTTTTTTTTTTTTGTGGTATGTGGGACTCTAACCCACTAAAACTCCACGGTGTCCTCCTGTGCCGCTTATGGCGGGAACACGGGAACGCGTTAGCATACAACCGCGGACCCGCCGCGGCTGTCCGTCTCCGGACCCACCTCTGGGGTTTACCCCCCATCACCGTCGCAGCAGAACACACTGTACGCCGTGACCACCTCAGGGACCAAACCAGCACATGGGCGCCAGACGACCCCGTGTTTGCACCCTTGGTCCCCCTGTGACGGGTCAGGACAGTGGCCCCGCCACCTACCACTTTTCCGCCGCAGGAGATAGGGAGAGCGGCCAACACTATACCGACACTCCTCCTCCCCTGCGGCCCCACCGCATTCGCCATCAGACGGTGGCGACCCCGCGCAGGCCGCGGTGGGTAGGGCGAGCGGCGCTCCGTAATACCGGCACTCCTCTCCCGCCGCGGCCTCCAACCCTCAGCCACGATGCCTACTGTACCACATCGCGGTCCGCCTCAGTTGCGATGGCGCCCATACGCCACCGCAACCTACTTATTGGCCGCTACGTCGTCGGCTTGTCGGCAAAAGCCCTGACGGGGCCCCTCCTCGGGTTCCTCTTCGCTTCACCGTGGTTGTCCAAGCCACGGTTACTGAGCCCCCCCGCCTCGACAATGTGGGAACCCACCGGGGGGGAGAGTTCTGACCGCCTTTTTTTTTTTTTTTTTTTGATCTCGCTGGGAAAAAATGCATTACGCATACCCACCCATTGGGGGAATGGGGGGGGTATGTGGGACTCCCCGGAATGAGTCCGGTATACCCACTAAAATAACCCAGCGGCACTCCCGCATCGTCTTGAATTGGAGGAGGACTGGGAAACTGGCAGAGCCTTTACGTCCAGTCCCCCGCCGACGACCGCCCGCCTTTACAGCGGGGCCTTCACGCCCCTCCCTCAGTGGAGGGGCCCGGGAACGACCGCGAGTGCTCGGCCGTTCCCGCCCGACGAGGGTGGTGACTCGTGCAATGCGAGCGAAGGCGCCCCCGCGCCTGTCGCCCGCTAGTCACCACCAGGAGGTGGGAGGAGACGATCGTACAACCGCCTTCTCCCACCCCTTCTTCGCCTGCGGTGCGGCGGCGCGAGAGGATCGTCCTCCCGCGCCCGCTCCGCCGCCTCCTTTTGCGACATCACGTCCTCGCAAAAGGAGGCAACCGCCGTCCAGGCCTCCTCACTCCCCAGCATGGAGTTGACCACACTGGGAAGCGAGAGGTCCTGCCCGACAACATCGATCAAGGCACGGCGCAGCTCAGCCCATGCTGGGCACACCTCGAGGGTGTGCTGCGCCGTGTCCTCCGCCGCGCCGCAGTGGTGGCACGCTGGGGTTTCCTCCCTCTGGATCCGGTGCAGGTGCGTTCCGAAACAACCATGTCCGGACAACACCTGCACCAAACGGAACGAGAGGAAACCATGTGGCCGCTCGAGCCAGCCCTGTAGGACTGGCCCGAGCGCGTCCAGCGTCCGGCGTCCAAAGGCGGCGGTGGCGAGGTCCTCCGCCCAATGGAGGACGATGGCGTCCCTCGCCTCCCGCCGCACGGCCTCCCGCTCTTCCATGGCGGGGCGCTCACCCAGCGCCCTACGCCGCGCCGTCCACTCGTACACTCTGGCGAGCACCCATGCCTCCAACTCCCAGGGAGGGGTGCCCGCCAGAGCGCACGCCGCCGAGAAGCCCACTGAGCGGTAGGCCCTCGCCACCCGCTGTGCAATGGCCCTTTGTGGCCTGCGGATGGCGGTTGCATTCTCCCTCCTCTGGAGGGAGTCCGCCCAGATGGGCGCCCCGTACAAGGCCATGCTGCGTAGGATGCCGGCATACAGTCGCCGGCACCGTCCGCTCGGCCCCCCGAGGTTGGGGAGGAGCCATGAGAGGGCGTCCGCGGCTTTCAGCAGGCGCGTCGACAGCCCGCTGAAGTGCGGGCCGAAGCGCCACCTGCTGTCCAGCACTAGGCCCAGATATTTCATCTGGGCCTTCACCGCTATTCGGACGCCCTCCACGACTATGTGGGCATCTGGAGGGCAGCGCTGCCGAGGCCCGTGGAAGAACACGGCCTCGGTCTTGTTCAGCGCCACCCTCAATCCCAGGCGGCGGATCCTCTCTGCAACCAAGGATCCGAGAGTTCTGACCGCCTAAGCTAACCTATTTTATTTAGATGCCAAAGTTGGGAGAAATTTTGTCTAATTTAATTTAAGGTTTGCTGGTCAGCGTCCTAGGGCCCCCTGAGCTCTGGGGCCCCGATGCACGGCACCGTCTAGCCCTTCAGTAGCTACGCCTCTGATCACACAGCTGTTTAATACTGGCCATAAGCTAGCATGATTGCCTATTTAGTTTTATATCGCTTGGAGTTTTAATAAATAAATAAACACTTGGCAACCCGTAGTTGGGTCTCGAAATCTGTCTTATCACTCCCACATAATAATAAAAGCTTTATTTACCTAAGAAACAGATTACAATTCAATGAAGTCCCTGACTCCTGTGCTAGGTGATTAACCTGTGTTACAGGAGCCAGTGCCCTCTCGCGGCAGGAAATACAGTTCAATCCGGCAGCTTCAGCTTATATCCCTGAAAAAAGTACGTATAAGAATACCTACAGGTTTCCTGAATTGCAGCTACAAAAACCGATAGGCGTGAATATGACCATAGACATTTTGTAAACAACGCTAAAACAATAATTCTCTCGCTTGAAATAACTCGAGTGTAGGTAATTCCCAGCGCTAACAGTCTGCGCACAATCCCATCGAATCGTAATAGCGACCTTCACGGAAACTATTTATATCGCACTTATTGCTTTCGCTGTTTTCTGCATTTTTTTATCAATGCAGCACCGTTTCTATTAAAAACATAAGAATTATAAGTATGGCTAATGGTATTTCAATGCCTCGAGGTTTTTCCAGTTCTATTTAAATTAATTTATATTTGAAAGGTAGGGTAGGTTGGGTAGGTAGGGTAGGTACTCTTCAGCTTTATAATATTAGTATACATTATTGAGCTTCCATCACAATAATAATAAAATTTAGAAACCAAAATACTTAATTATCACCTCAACATGTTATTTAATATCGGACGACTAGGTTGGCGCAGTGGTTGAGCGATCGGCATGTGTCGCGGGTTCGATTCCCGCACGAAATAAACATTTACATCAACTACAGATAGGTGTTCTGGTCTGGTTGTTTGTGTATGTGAGCGTAAATGTTTTTAAATCAAGTTCACAGAAAATAAAACTTATCCTAGGTAAATGGCGAATAACGATAATGAACATAAAGGGATTGCTATGATAGTCAAACAGCTGGCGCCATTGTCTGAACAACCAGAAACAAGATTCAATCTGTAAATATTTAAGTTTTCAATAATAATTCATATTATAACGATATTCGATCTTAGTTTCCAATAATCGATCTTTTTCGTAAATCCTCGGATTTTCAGGAATAATTATTTTCAAATAAAGATTATTTTACAACACACAATATTTGACACAGATACAATTACTTCACCTCTATTCGAAAGTCACCAACACATCAGGAATCCCCTTGACGGCTGTGTCAATGATAGACCGTGCATATTATGTTATCTGTGACTATGTTGAATCCTGGAGCGTCCTATTTGCAAACTGATATCTTTAGAAAAATATTTATGTTGTTCTATAAACTCGCTACTGCATCTTTCGGTACACTGAAAAAATATTGGGATTTGCGAATTGTTTGTCTTACTTGCAACAAAACAGAGATTAAATTCGTTGTTAGTGTAGCAAATACTCGTAGCAGCTTGCAAACATTAATTGACTTGGCAATTAATTGACTACACACTTGTATTTTTAAGCTAAATTCTAGACATGTATTAGGCACAAGTTTGCTTGTGTTTATGCACAAGTGTAACTGTAACGGGCTTTTTGAACAAATCCAAAGGAAATTTAGGTACCTACATAAAATTGATCGAGGAAGTACGTTTTAGAACTTTTTCAGCACGAACCTCATAAAGGCGTATCAAAAATTCACACCTGAAGAATAAAGAAGGCTGTGTCTACTGAGATATTTCAAACAAATATAAAAACTTTGGAAAAACCAAACTTTCGCCGACCCGGGAATCGAATCTACTTCATCATCTACCCAGCATTTTCCAACTATGTTAGTGCAAGTACCGCCTAATCAGATGCAGCTGAATACCGGAGTGAATGCCACTGACGTCCACAACATTATCCAGTAACCCACCGAAAACCTAGCATTCACGCCTGAAGAATGAAGAAGGCTAAGCAGAAACCTACTTCATCATCTGTCTAGCCATTTCTCAACTGTTGGAGTCTCACCGGTTACAACTGAACTGGTGTTGTGTATTTAACATGAAGCGACTGCCTCTTGACCTCCACAACCCAAAACCTACTTCCTAATCATAGAACATAATCAACCCCCTGTCACATCCACGTTGTAATAAATCTCCATCTCTGGGCCGTCGTAAGTAAGGTCTTACATAAGTGTTAAAGTTGGCAGCGTGCCGGCTGCAGGCACTTTTTGTAAGTTCACGTAATCGAGCGCAGTGCGTCTCGTCTTATCTTAAACTGAACTTTTTCCTCGGCTTCGTACCTGTGGCTTATTCCACAGGAATTGTAAATTTTTTCGGGGTTAAACGCCTATCCGCCTGTTAAACGCCTGAGGCAGTGTGGCTTTTCATCGGTGAAGGAAATTCTTAATCAAAGCAGTGCTTCCAGAGATTTTCGCCTACAAAATACTGTTTTATAGGGTCATAATGTACCTTTATAATACCATTACAATTCGTTTAGTTTAGTTATTAAACTATAAATAATTACCTAATTGCTTATGAAAGCATAAACAATTAGGTTATTAAAGTCGTCACAATCTAAGAAAACCGCCGTTTCTCATTTGACATGCCGCGATAACTTTCTACGTAAGAAATTGAAATGTCAAATTATTAATCCTAATTAATTACTATGTTGAGGTAGTCCACGAAGCGCACCCAAAAGAAGCCCACCCAGAGTAAGCCCACCCAAAGTAGTCCATCTTGCGCACCCGTAGGTGGGCTTCAAATAAAAAATTAAAATAATTAATTTCCTATTCCACGAAGCACACCTACGAATATTACTCACATAGTGCGGGGACTAAGAAATAAAAATGTCGATAGAAGAAAATATTTATTATTTAAAAGACGCAACTTAAATTTCTAACATCATTCAGTTTCATTATACTTAATAATGTGACACAAAATTTGTCATTTTTGTAATCTTACTATTTAAAATCACAGATTGTTTCTTTCTTTATGACGGGCCTGTTGGTCTAGTGGTTAGTGACCCTGACTGCTAAGCCGGAGGTCGTGGGTTCGATTCCCACTCAGGACAAACTTTGTGTGATGAGCATGATTGTTTGTTCTGTGTCTGGGTGTAGTTTATCTATAATATATGTGTGTATTTATAAATTATATAAGTATGTATATCAGTTGTCTGGTTACCATAACCTAGCTCTGCTTAGCTTGGGATCAGATGGCCGTGTGTGAGTTGGATATTTATTATTATTTATTCTATCTATCCAAAAAATAATTATTTTTGAATTTTTTTTCTATTATTTTCCTTTTTGTGCTCTTAATAAAATCACAGATTGTTTCAAAATTATGCAATAAAAACTTGGACAAATATCAAAAACATAGTAAATATTGTTTTACATAGAGATCTATGTTGAAGATTTCTTATAGCTACCTGTTTAGTGAATAATAAAAATACTCTACTTTAACATAAAAAATCACAGATTGTTTCATAATTGCAATAAAAACTTGGACAAATATCAAAAACATAGTAAATATTGTTTTACATAGAGATATATAGTTTTCTTATAGCTACATGTTTAGTGAATAATAAAAATACTCTACTTTAACATAAAAAATCACAGATTGTTTCATAATTGCAATAAAAACTTGGACAAATATCAAAAACATAGTAAATATTGTTTTACATAGAGATCTATGTTGAAGTTTTCTTATAGCTACCTGTTTGGTGAATAATAAAAATACTCTACTTAAACATAAAAAATCACAGATTGTTTCATAATTGCAATAAAAACTTGGACAAATATCAAAAACATAGTAAATATTGTTTTACATAGAGATATATAGTTTTCTTATAGCTACATGTTTAGTGAATAATAAAAATACTCTACTTTAACATAAAAAATCACAGATTGTTTCATAATTGCAATAAAAACTTGGACAAATATCAAAAACATTGTAAATATAGTTTTCTATAGAGATATATGTTGATGTTTTCTTATACTTTAGTTTTGTGTAAAATCACAGACTGTTTAAATCACAAATCACAAAAATTCTTAAATAATCTGGAAGAAATGGGCAATTGAGTATATGCACTTATCAATTAAATAAATCACTATTAATCAGAATCTTAAAGAGGCCTTTGCCCAGCAGTGGGACATCAAATAGGCTAGTAAAAAAAAAAAAAATCAGAATCTTAATTTCTCTAGACAGTGTCCAACTGAAATTAAGCCATTTTTATAATCTTTTATTGTGTTTTCGATTATATTATTTTTTATTTCAGCATGTTTTTGATGATTTGAATAACCCATTTTTACTCTAATTTCGGCATAATTATTGCAATTTTTTTGGAAGCAATCTAAAAGTTTTGCCAGATTTATGGCTCTATTTTTATTGAAAATTTTATTTATTTCAGAGTAATGAGACTCTGTAAAATTATTAGTTTTATTTTTTACGTTATAACACGACCATTTGTCATGCCATAACTTATGTTCGAGCCACTGAGTTACAATGTAATCGTTAAATCTAGAAATACTTTCTCCTTGAGGACATTCGCTCATGATGTAGAGCCAGGCCTCATCCAAGTCTTCCAGCGGTAAATGTGGCAAAACCGTACATAAGGCAACATGTTTTCTATGTATGCTATTCTTATTTAAACCTAAGTCCCTAGATTTTCTTTTTATTGCTTTTTTAAAATGAAAATAGCATCCCATTATCTGTGCGTTAGGAAATACTGCTGTAAAACTCCTGACGGCAGCTTCCTCAAAATCGCTTGTGAAAACATTGACTTGCATTTTGGGTATTGTTGTTTTTAATAATTGAAATAAGATTTTATAGGTCGATTTTTTTTTGTTATGTAATAAAGCATAGGCTAAAGGTTTAACGATATTTTCAAGCGCACCGTGGATGCTATAAATTTGAAGAAATGGTTTAGGCGCGCATTTAAAAGTTCCGTCGCAGTATATATGATCGCAGCTTTCAAGTTCCTGTCTACTCTTCTGTGTAGCAAATAAAAGTATTCTCGTTTTTCCGTCGTTATAGTCAGCAAGTACAAAATCTTGAAACGGTTGAGGTACCTGGATATCAAATAAATACTTCTCTCAATTCATTTGTACTAAAATAAATAATAATATGAATACATAGGATGTGCACATATTGAAGATAGTAAGGTAAAACAAATAACTTTCTTTGAAACCCCCGTGACTTTCTTTCTTTCACAAAATAAAAGCAGCTAGTTTAGATAGTTACTCCATAAATCGTTCAATATCTGCGACTCAAAAACTGGTCACTACACTAACAAAACAAAATTCTTTTCAAAGTTAAATCAAATATTATTATCAACCTTATCCCATTAAAATAGAGTTGAAAATGGCATGCACACATTTCTTTGCTATGATATTAGCAAACTCTTACATGAGGTTTATTTTATTACAATGACGTTCAAATAAAAAAAAATACATAATTTCATGTTTCAATATTTTCATAATATTCTAAGGAAATATGAACTCTACTTACTTGTACATCTATAGGTGACTTCGCAAACAATCTATTTACACCGAGAGATTTGTTTCTCTTATTGTAGAGGCCAGACTTAACATTTTTATATTGTGGCATATCACTGACTAAATTCAATCCTCGGTCCAATGTATCATTAAGTTTTTGCTTGTAGATTGTAGGAATAGGCTCCATGGTGGAAACTACTTGCTGCTCGAGTTCATGCATTGCTTCTTTAATTTGGGTCTCCAAAACGTTTGAGGCACATTTATGTTCCTTTATTTTAACAACTTCTTCCATGCTACTTAATGTGAGTAAGCCATTACACCCTTTTTTAATACACCGCCACAAGGCATTGCCGTTTTTATAAATTTTGTGTTTACTATATTGTTTGTTATTATACACTAACACTTGTGTCCCCTTCCGGCCAAGTACGTAATTAATAGATGGGTTAAAATTTCTACTACTTGGACCTGCCATCGGCTCCATTGTTTTGTTTAAATAAATTGCACAAAAATTAGAAAAAATAACAATAACAAGACCGGCGCACAATTGCATACACTCAGCCCGTGACGTCGCGATAGTGTAATGAGAACTAAGCATGTAAACAAGTTCCGGAAACGCTCGGCTAAATTCGGGTTGGCTCGGGAATTCAGTGGCGGGCGCACGCGTTGACTATATTAGCGCATCATGTATACGTCTTACCTTTGGGATTTATATATGAACATTATGAAAATTACAAGTATTGTATCACATTATTATTCATTTTAAATAATAGATATTTTCTTCTATCGATATTTTTATTTCTTAGTCCCCGCACTATGCGAGTAATATTCGTAGGTGTGCTTCGTGGAATAGGAAATTAATTATTTTAATTTTTTATTTGAAGCCCACCTACGGGTGCGCAAGATGGACTACTTTGGGTGGGCTTCCTCTGGGTGGGCTTCTTTTGGGTGCGCTTCGTGGACTACCTCACTATGTTACCCATACACTATAACAACGAGTATCGTTCATAGGCATCAAATTTAATTATAATTTAGTATTTTTATAGCTGTCGAAACGGGCCTTTTAATTTTTGTCAACTTTAATGATATAATTTTTACGAACTAGCTATGGCTGTGACGTTTTGATAAAAATTTGGCATATGGAAAAACAGCGGTAAGATGGTTTTGATGTTTTTTTTTAGAGTATGCTAAGATGGTTTGGCCATGTTGAGAGGATGAATGAAAGTTATTTACAAGGCAGACGTGAATGAAAACGCCGAGAGGGGACGCTCTAGAACGACATACATAGAACTTATAGGTGATGTTTTTCAGAAAGGCCAGGTGCGCAGTACTCATAAACGGCGTGTGTGTGTGAACGTGAGGAAAGCAAAAGAAGTATGTAAGGATCGTAGCAGGTGCCATTCTGTAGCTTCTGCCTACCCCCATGGGAAATTGGCTTGTGTATGTATGTAATATGTTTGTTGAGCGCCGCGTGTTCTTGTTCTGTATAGCTCCGTCTCTGGAGAGAGAGAGAGAGAGACGTGTCAAAGCTATCCTAGTTCCACTGTGACAGCACAGTGGCCTGTCCATGGAGTGTCTCTCCATGGTGTGTCTATCCATGGAGAGTTGAGTTCCGAGTTCAAGATGTTCTGAATTATGACGGATAGAATTCGGACGTAGTGCGTAAGCTTCCCTAAAAGAAGTACTACGACTATTTCGAAACAGAAATTTCACGGAAACGGATCGGATGTAGCTAAGCCCCCAGTTCAAGAGATCAATCTAGGGAAGCAGTGAGATACTTAATAACTTTTTGTTCCATTATATTAGAAGACAGAGCTGATCTCAAACACACAACGAGAATTAATCAACTGGTCTATTCTGTTAAAATATACCGTGAAAACTTAGGTTAAGTGAGATTGATTGAGCTGTCCTTTCAGTCAGCCTCTTCTGTTAAAATGACACCGTGAAAATTAGCCTAAAGTGAATAGCTGATGCAAAATTGACAGCTTAATACTTTACAGAATAGCTCTACAAAACTGGGTCAGTCTGAGATTAAGTATGTATTATATTAAATAGAGCAATAAAAATCAATCAAACCTTTTATTTGTAAACACCGTGAAAATAATAACGAGCTCTGATAATATTGATGGATAAAAAAACATATGTCGCATAGCTAGCAGACATGATATAAAACTAGCATAGCTAGTGTTATATTAATAGTATTATATTAATAGTCTTCTTGAAAAAAACACGTGCAGAGAAGAATTTTTCAAAAAACTTCAAACATTCTGACACAAATTAGTTTATTTTAAACTATTGTTGGATCGCAATTCTCTCAGCTAATCTGAGAAAGTGCAAAAAATATAATTTAAAAGTCACATGATTTAAATTAAACACTGGATTTTGTTAAATCTGCCTAAATTGGGAAAACCAAGCATGTTGGGGTGGGCTTCCAGTCTTTACATCTGTATTGTACATGGAGCATCTGCCTGTCTGATCTTCACAATCCGCTTACTGTTAAACACAATAAAAGGGCTAGACATGACGACAGATTTTCGACTTTCTGACTACTTGCCAGATGTCTACTAAGAACTACAAATTACAAATGAGAACAATGGTTTACGTTGCATCCAATCACGGAGACGTCTCGGTATACAATGAATGGTCACCCATCTACGGATAGATCTCGGCAAGCGTTGCTTAAACTTGACGATTGACCCGTGTGGCTGTTATTTCTTAGCTACGAGCTGGTGAAAACTGGTAGTGATTTCAAAATCTGCTTCGCCAATAGTACAGTGTTAAAGGTGTGATTTACGATGAACTGTAAAAAAATGCGCGCTAAGAAGGGTCAATTAGAGCGACACTGCGCAATTGTTTTAATCGTTATGGCCGCATACCAGGATACGTAGTACACTTGATACTGTAGGGCTGCATATTTTAATTGGTACCTTTTTATTCACCAAAGAAGGAAAAAGATGCCTACTACTATAAACTAAACTATAGGATGAGATGATTTCCCACATTCAAACATTGGGCTCATGATCAATCTCAAACATTTGCATGTTGGCATTCGCTGTTGGTGACTGAATTTTACCTTGTCCAGGCCCTCATGGACGTATGTAAAACCAAAATTTACACGAGTCACCTCACTGGAGAGCATTTTAAACAGCTCTCCATTGCGGAAACACAAGAGCCAAATTATTATTAAATAAGGAAAATTATTATTGTCCATATTATAAACTGAATCCCGTAACCGAATCTATCGGATATCCAAAATAAAAAACAAACCGTAAACGTAACCGAATCCGATATAAAAGTTTCGGATAGGGACGGAGTCTAAATGAAACACGTTAATTATACTAAATAATAATTATTGCGCACGGTTGGCGCAGTGGTTGAGCGATTGACTGCTGCGCTGCGTGTCGCGGGTTCGATTCCCGCACGGAACAAATATTTGTATGACCTACAGATAGTTGTTCCGGCTCTGGGTGTTGTGTATGTGAGTTTATATGTTTGTAAACGCACCCATGATACAGGAAGGAGGAGGAGGAATTCTTGGTGTGGGGCAACGTTTTTTAAATAGACAGACAGACAGATATACATACTATTATTTATTCTGTGACTTTATGACATGTTTTTCTCCCCAGCCAAGCCGACACTTGCATGTTTGTTCATTATTTCTTTTGCTTCAACTGAACTAATCCTTGTGTTTTACATTTACCCTTTCTTAAAAATCGACTATCCGTTACCGAAACTATCGCATAATACGAAATAATTGGCAACCGTGACCGTATCCGAATCCGATATAATATTATTTCTGTATGCGTATCCGTATCCAGATCCGAAATTTCATATCCATAACATCCCTGAACTTCATCATCGTAATCTTCTTCAAAGTCCTTTAGAGTTTCTCTAGGTAGGCAAGCAATTTTTCCTTTTAACAGATCTCTTGGTCAATCAATCAATACGGTGACGATGAGAAATAGAAGTAGGCACAGTTCGCTCCAGTAATACACTATTAGCTATACTTATACAATGCAGGGGGTATTCCATCATCTCACGGCCGGGTGACGTCGCCAATCAATAGTTATTCTACGTAGCACGAACCTATACATTCCACCACTTCTACTCGTTACTGAACAAGTCATTTCTCTCTAATACACCGGGTAATAGAGAGAAATGACTTGTACTGAAATTTGATTTAAGAACGTGACAAACCCTTTGTAACCGACTTACCAAAATGGAGGAGGTTCTATGTTCGACTTCGTGTATGTTTTTTTTTTCTTTTTTTTTATGTATGTTCACCGATATCTCCGTCTATTGTGGACCGATTTTGAAAATTCTTTTTTTGTATGATAGTGTATGTTTCGAAATTGGTCCCATTTTAATTTGGTGAAGATTTGATGAAGAACTTCGAAGATATACAACAAAACTGTTCACTAAATAAGCGGAAATCTCTTGGGATTGCTGCAATCGCATGTCTGTTTATTGTTTATACCATTTCATAGCATAACATCACGCCAGTACGCTCTTGAGGGGTACGCAGATCTCTCATTTCACCCTTTATGTTCAAGTTTCATGATATTCGGCTAATCTATTCTGGCGTTAAGGTAACTTACTAAACAACTTACCTATTAGGTAGGTACAACTAAAAAGTGAAAAATAAAAAGCTTTTTTACATAAAAATACTAAGTACCGACTTCCAAATTAGAAAACTACAAAGTGAACAATAACTTTATTTTTGGAAGTCGGTGTCTTTCGTTGGTACCATTTTTTTTTGCGTTACGGACACCGACTTCCAAAAATAAAGTTATTTTTCACTTTGTAGTTTTCTAATTTGGAAGTCGGTAGTATTTTTTTGTAAAAAAGCTTTTTTTACAAGCTTTTTATTAACAGAATTTTAAATCACTTATCCTCAACCGATTAAGATAAAATTTTGCTTAAAAAAAGTTGTTTTTAATTGGAATAAAATGTTAATGCCAAAGTTCAACCAGCTAAAGTAGAGTTTGACAAATACTTAACTTCAAAATGTTTATTCAGAAGCCGGAGGCAAACTATCCAAACAGTTGGATTTCATCTGTTTTGTGGAAGTCATAAATCTCAACACTTATTTTACCTGTTGCACAGTAAGCTAAACACCACTGAACTTAAACATCAAGGCTGACCCCTGATTTCGAAGACGAGTACCTATTTATCAAACTCGTTAAAAGCTATAAAATTTTAGCAGGGTTTTTTAGTTCTTAACTACAAACTCTCAATTCAGAAACCCGTCTTAAAACAGAAATTAGTACTTAGTACCTAAAACTAGACACAAAGAGAATTACCGATTACAGATTTAACGCAAAATCTATACCAGAAAATGAATTAGTTTTCAGTGATATTCTCAGCATGACTCAGCAGACTCATCATACAACGCATAATATGTGCACACATATGCGTTGCATATCAGTGCAAGTACCTATCCTCTCAGTGTTAGATTGGCATTGCACACCCAAGGCTTATCAATAAATAAGGAAAATGTTTCTACCAGCATTCTTTTGTTTGTTTGTGCTAATACACCTTTATTTGTACTTTAAGAATTGCTCAAGACACAAAACATGTTTTTAAATTACAAAGTATTTTCAGCCCTTATCGCAAAATAAGTCGATAGCTATCAGTAATTATTTACTTTCTCACACTTAATAAATATAATTAGGTAATTCCAAGCATTATGTATAATTTATTTGCCCACTTTTTATGGAGTTTTATCGCCGCTGAAAAGAATTTGACCAGAGATACTTCCTATTGAATAAAGAACTAAGACACTGTTAATTTGTCATATAGTTTTGTATATTTTAGCTGTATTTTCAGCAGCGCGTAGGTATATTTTAATATACCAAGACGCTGCTGATAATACAGCTAGAAAATGATCTTATGTAAGAATGCCTACTACTATCCAATCTATATCCAAAACTCATATATTAATAAATCAAAATTGGTTCTACGTTATTGGCGTAAAAACGTAACAGCGAATAGACAGAGTTATTTTCATATTTTATATTAAGTTAGTATGGATGGGTTAATTATTTTCTCAACCTTGACCTTCGAATAACACTATTTATTTGGTAAACATAATTATTGTGGGTGAAGGTCGACGTCAGGTGGAATCCCAAACAGTAAGCACCTGTTATTAGTCGGACCATTGTCTATGTTTTCAGACGATAAAAATAATATTCTACACCTGAAAAATAGCTGTATAATGGCAACAATGTGACATCACGGAGTCGTTTCTTTGATGTTCGCCAGTTTTTGGCAACAAGCACTTTATTCACGTTTTGTTTTGTCTAATAAGTTTGCACATACATTTTGAAAACTTCATTGTTATTTCTTCTCTTTTTCATCTTGTAGTTGCTTTCCCAGTGTTGGGGAAAGGCTCCTGTCTAGTGCATCCAATCGTTTTACTCCGCGCCGTCTCGAACTGGTCCTCATAGTATATGTCCATATCATCCCGCCACATCTCATTTTGCTTTGTCATTCCCAATGTAGCCTTTTACAAAACCTACATGAAAGTGGCCTATATTTTATGCCGTGTCAATTGCCGACACGCCCTGTATATCATGCTGTTAGTTAATTAGGTTAAGAGGACTTTATGCTTTGTTTTCTCCTGGGAATCGTGTCATAAACACGACATGATTCCAGTAGAACATTCGCAATAGACTTGCCATTACTTGCAAAGTCACTGAAGGACGATGGGAAATGTCTATAGTATGTAACTACGGTCAATAAGACAAATTGTATATTATCTATAAGTAGACAGTTTAATATACCTATTATCGCTTCTGACATTGACGCGAAAGAAAATACCATCGATAGACACTATTCATCAAAATCGGATGAATGTTTAGGCCTTTGCCGTAATCGGGTAAAAAAGAAATGGATATATCCGTAATGGGGTCTCAGCGCTAACAAAGAAAATTTGGTTCAAATAAATGTCAGTAGATGGCGCGATATGCATCGATTTGTTATTGAAATGTGTGTAAAATTAACATTTACTACAATTGATCATAAAAATTGTATGTTATTTTTTTAATCAACTCTCTTAAGCACAAAATTATGGAATATTGGTCTCTTAATTCACATTCGAAAGATTATTTGAATGGATCATTTAAAACTGATTCCAATACCTAGATGGCGCGGTTTTAAACTAAACTCACTAACTAAATACTTCTACAAATATTGCGATAGAACGTATATTCTGTTCTACGAATTTGTAATAGTTGCAATTGCGTAGTAGGTTAGGACTATAAGTTTTACTGTTCGATTGTATCGATACGCTCTGTATTTCTCTAATTGTTTATTCGATAACAACACAGGTTAGTTTTAGTAATTTAATAATAATCTAATCTAAGCGGAGTAGTCTGCTACTCCGCTAAGATTGTGAGTGATTTCAAAATGATTACAAATACATACACAGAGCTAAAGGAATGAAGATATCCGCAAGAGAAACAAGGTGACCGACAGATCCCGAAGAACTGCCAAACGATACGAGACGCACAGGACCGGTCGATGTCGCAACTCTTGAGGGAATCCCATGCTCATACATAGACGTATGTCGACTGAAATGATGATGTTTACCTATACAGAGCTTTATACTTGAAACTCTGGTTAGAGCATGGAGGTACCTCGGCAACCGCTTCTAGAGATTGCAATGTCGAAACATTTCATACTAATCAAGCGTGTCAGTAATTGCCAGTGTGTAGGTACTCATAGTAATTAACGACCCATGACAACACTGACCATGACAATCGAAACTTATGCTCAGTGGCCTCAACGCAGCAACGAATAAGTAGTAATGGCGTCCCTAGCGACGCCCCGGCGACGTTCTGTACTCTGTGTCCTCGACGTTTTCTGTTGTTTCCATCATAACCTGCAACAAATTAAAAACTATCTTGTTCCAGACCTTCACCTAGTGAAAAGCAGGTGTTAATGATCCTATTTTATTTAAAAATATTTGTTATTTGGAGTTGAATATTTGTCAATCTCTACTTTATCCTGAAAACCCACAAATATGTGGCTGGTTTCTGAATTAAGATTAGGTTAAAAACGAGTTGAGTATTTGTCAAACTGTACTTAAGCATGAAAACCTGTCAAAATTTGGCATTATAGTAGGGTTTAGACACGTTCTGAACTCCAAATACTCAATTCAGAAATCTGGCAATAGTGTCATTCTATTGGCGATGGTGAAGGGCCGAAATGTCAAAATGTAAGAGACTGGTCACGTGACATTTCGATAGCGCTTGAAAATCCACATCGCGACGCTTTCATCACATGCCTAGTACGAGTATAGGGGCTCTGGTCGGTACAATAAGGCCAGTATGAAAATGACCGTTAGCATTACAAATTTTAAGGAGGTAAAAATGTTTAAAAATATTAGGTAGGTAGCATAATCAATTATTATTTATGTAAGTAGGAAAACGGGTTACTAAATCGGTGTAAATGTATTTAATCGAGAAAAAGTATGTTCGTTGAATTAATCTTAGTTCTATACAGTATCTAGAGTCTATATAAAGGTACAATATACATACATACATAAACTCAAGCCTTTTTCCTATGGGGATAGGCAGAAACTACAGAACGGCACCTGCTACGATCCTTACATACTTCTTTTGCTTCACTCACGTTCATATATGTAACACGCACACCGATTATGAATACTGCGCATCTGGCCTTTCTGAAGAGCATCATCAATAAGGTCGATGTATGTTATTCTAGGGCGTTCACGTCTGCCTTGTAAATACCTTTTGTAAGTCGCCTTTCATCATCCTTTCAACACAGTCAAACCATCTCAGCTACTCTTTTCAGTTTTTGTCACTACATCTTCTCACCACAACGTTGTCTTATAACATCATTCCTCAATCTATCATTCAAAGTAACACCACACATACACCGCAAGGAACGCATTTCTACTCCATTAATCCCACTTTCATGTCTTTTTTTGCCATATCCAACCTTCACTTTCATAAATAAGTGTGTGAGGCACCAGCACCGGCTGGTCACAACCGCATGTTCACTTATGTACACACTATTCACTTTATTTCCTCTATTCACTCTCCTTTCCAAATCCTCTCCAATATTTCCATCCCTTATGAACGTACTGGCCCAATATACAAACTAATTCACTTACTTCACACTCTTATCATATATTTTCACTTCACACTGCAATACATCGTGTTTTCTTTCAAACACCGGTACAATATATTCACAATTATAGTCAGTTACGCAATTGTGACTCTTATCCTTGAAAATGCAACTATTTGAGAAGGGGAAACCCAAAGAAATTATCGATAAACTGTGAGAAAGGTGAATTTTGAGTAGAATAATTCAGGTGGCGACTAATTAAGAAGCATGGAAGACGATGAATTGTTGCGACGCCCTCAAATAAATTGAGATATATGTACATAGAATAGAATGAGACTTATTTAAATCCTTGAAAATAAAATTGTTTTACAAGAAATACAAAACTTTCAATCACATTTTGTTGCAAACACTTTCAATTCTAACAGAGCTCAAGCATCAAGTGTGCACCCAATAAAATAAACAATACATTAGAAAATATACCTACCTATAAGTGAAAACAAGGAACTGGCTATTGCTACACATACACAGGAACCTTCAAACTAGCACATCTGAATATTCCTCTACGTCATCAGCCCAGTGTCAGGGGCTGACCGGCTGACCGGAGGCCACAGTTTCCCTGCAGCCGTGGCGAAAGTGCAGGATGCGTGCGCCGGCGCCGACGCATCGCGGCCGCTTCCACTCAGGATTGGCCAACCGAGCTGGTTGTACGTGGTTTTTGAAGTGGTTCGAAGATGAAGCTGAAATTTTTGAGGTGAGCTTCATTTTAAGTTTTATTCAGTGATGTGTATTGTGTTTTAAAATCTACTGTCTACTGGTAGGATGTGGGTGGAGAGGTTTCCATTTAGTTGCGCGGTTTATTTGTTTGTCAGTATTTTGTTTCGTGCGTAATGCGTGGCCAATAATAAAAGACAAACCTCACATGACATCATAAATGCCACAGTGGACGATCGCCATGATATTCTCGTATAAATAGAAGCTTAGTACACATGCGCAGCTTAGCCGTTAACCTTAGCAATTGTGTATTTTTCCAGTTGGAATTTTATCCCATGGATGACAGAAAAGGTGATGGTGTCCTGATTATTATCAGGGGACAGGGCGGGTCCTGAATTTGATGCCTCAGCTAGTCGTGAAAACTTAATCGAAATTAGTGTTATGATACAGCTTTTTGTAGTGAAAACGCCAATGAACATAACAGTCTGCAAAGCAATCTATTAAAGTTTAAACAAACACATTCCGGAGTAAACAGCTACAGAAACACTGATAAGTTTTTTTGCACTAAGAAATTGTTCAGTTATTTCTGATCGTATGTTTTGAATCTTTTTTATAATTAGGTATTAAGCGAGAACTACAGAAACAATTTAAAATAGCAAGATTAAATTATAATAATAATTAATGATTCGTTGGCACATCACTCTACGAGGCTGTTTTGGACCATTGTAGTATTTGAGGTGGTTGTAAACTGTCATCTTAAATGTCAACTACTGATATTCAACATTTTTCGTTTCGAATTTCAGCTAAATTCACCTCATCATCATCATCATTTCAGCCGAAAGACGTCCACTGCTGGACATAGGCCTCCCCCAGGCGTCGCCACATTGACCGATCCCGTGCGTCTCGCATCCAGCGCCTTCCCGCAACCTTAACCAGGTCATCGGTCCACCTAGTGAGAGGCCTTCCAACGCATCGTTTTCCGGTTCACGGTCGCCACTCCAGAACTTTTCGGCCCCATCGGCCATCCGTTCAGCTAGATATATGAATAATACCAGCTGACACTTGAGACTTTATAATTAAATTTTATTTTCAAGAGAAAACCACTTCCTCGTTCCACGTTTTAAAATGCTAGAAACAATTAGATTTCTATTCGATTCGTAAAACAGTTGCCTAATTCAAGTTTAATGATAACCGGAACTGAGGTAATTTGAAGCATTTCAAGTAACTCCGGGGCTGTTACCTAGAGTTAACACTTGAGGTCAGTTCGCACTAGCACACCATGTCCGACTTTACGAAATATGCTTCAATAATTAATTAATCATTATGATGATAGCCTAAATTAATAGAATAGGAATATTAAACTTATCTATAACATAAAAATGAATCGCAAAATGTGTTGGTAAGCGCATAACTCAACAACGCCTGGACCAATTTTGCCAATTCTTTTTTTAAAATGTTCGTTAAAGTCCAAGGATGTTTTTTTATGGATGGGTAGGTAGCCAGTTGACGGGAGCGAAGCCGCGGGGTTCAGCTAGTTATAAATAAAAATCTTTGAGCTGTCAAGCAACTGATTAACAGATTCTTTATTAAAATTTTCTATCGACGATTTCAATATAGAGTGTGCTAAGCAATGGCTTAACATTGTCGGGATTTTTATAAATAAGGGAGTGGATGTATAAAATGTTAATGATGGTTTTCTCTTCGTCTATTTACACACACTATCTTAAAGGGTTTTACCTAGGTATATCTTACACTTCTACATAATAGAAAACGTTTTTCACCTAAGTATAATACATTTTAAGCCAGCCGTTAATTGTTGCCGTCATCGGAGGTCTTTCCCTTCCATTACACCAACCGTCTTTGCTGTCCAGAAACATACCTTACGCGACATTACCCAAACCTATACTCGACACGTGTTGCGCCTCTCCACGTAGCATCCTCAGCAGACGTTGACTCGTCAACCTCTTAGAGCGAAGTCAAGGGTTAATAAGAAAGGTCATAATAATAGGCCCAATCAATTCCTGCTCCAATCATTCTTAGACCCTTCCTATCCGCAGTAAAGTATTGCCAAGCTACGTGCTACTGCTGATAACGTCGGCCAATGCTGACCTGTTCTCCAAGGCTACCAGGACTAAGGCAGATGAGAGGGACCTGAGGAACAGCGTTTTCGACTTCATCATCATAGGAGGGGGCACCGCGGGGTGTGTGCTGGCCAACAGGCTGTCTGCTGTGTCTGATTGGAAGGTAACCTTACTTGTTTTAATAACCCCCGAGGGAAAAAGAGGGTGCATCGGTTTCATATTAGAGTGTGACTGTGCATCGGTGTGTTTCTGTATTTATCTGTCTGTGGCATCATAGCTCCTAAACGGTTGAACCGATTTTGAATAAGTTTTTTTTTTTTTTTCGTGTAAAAGTTTATTTTATTGAGAGTGTTCTTAGCTATGTTAAATGAAAATCGATGAAGCCATTCAAAAGTTATGCGCATTTTACTATTTGAATCGGGGTATTTTAGCAAGATACTCGTATCGTGTTATAATTATCTACGTGTTTCAATGGATTGTTGATCGATGCGTGTTTACTACTAGATAAATTATGTAGTTTAAAGATAGTTTTTATTTTTACTTTTTTTGCTTTTGATTGACTTGACGCTCTACATCGTATCGAATTTTTGGTTCTAGGTCATGCCGATTTCGTCACGATGTTTTCCTTATTTATTTATTTATATACACTTTATTGTACACCATAATATACAAGAAAGAAAGAAACTTAATACTAAAACATACAATGGGCGGCCTTATCGCATTCCGCGATCTCTTCCAGGCAACCTGGAATGGACAGAGATTACCTGGACATGACATGGGGTTGTCAGTGGTGCGACAATTCTAACAATGAACACAAAATAGAATAATACTAACAATACTATATACAATAATACTTACTAGAAACACAAATACATATATATGCTAAATAATAGATACATAAATACATACATAATTAATATATAAGCAATGAAAATAAATGATGTACGACATTCATAGCACATTATGTCTAAAAACCAAGAGCACATCACAGCGATAAATAATGTTCTTTGATGAGTTTTTTAAATACAGGCAACGAGCACGATACTGAGCACGTTTTATTGGGTCAGGCAATGCATTCCATAGACGAGCAGCCTGGACAGTAAAAGATTTATCCATGAAAGTTGTGGAATGCATTGGCATTTTAAGTCGCAAGTTATCTGATGACCTTAGAGATTTCGTGTGGGAATCGCAGATAAACTGAAAACGATCCTTGAGGTAAAGAGGAGTGGAAGGAGTAAAGAGCACATTAAACAAAAGAGAAAGAATATGAGCATTCCGGCGAAGGCGAATTGGCAACCATCCTTCACCGTTTTGAGAGAAGTAATCCTATCCTGAGTTCGAACCCATGATTACCAGTGCTCTCTTGGCGATCCCATAGATATTTGATATTTTACCAATCGTGGGCCCGCGTGGTTGATTGGCCCATTCTCTCTCACAGGAAGCTTGTGGCCCAGCAGTGGGAATATTATAGACTAATTATGCTAGCTATTGGGATTGACGACGTAACATTTTGGTAGCGCATGTCAATCCTATACAATTAGTTGTTGTTGACAATGGATATCGGTGGTAGATGTCACTTTATCTAGGCCAGAGGCTCTCCGACAATGATGCGGTTGTCGAAGGGCAGTCAAGGCAAGGGTTCGTCTAGAAGCACCTAACTTATTATAGTCGAGTCTTGAAGGCTTTTAGGTTATAACTAATGGGATAGGCTAGACGCGATCGTAACCACTATGTCAACTGATTGGAGATGATAGAGCACATTTGTGTTTAATATAACTTATTTCACTTGAGGTTTGAAGCCTTACAGTTTATAGCTAGGTAAAGACCGTGTCAACCGATTCTTTTTGTAAGTTTCTGTCGGAATGTTCTGGGTTTGTTTATCGCATGTTTACCGGGATTGCCCGATTATTAACATTGGCAGTTAGGCATTTCGAAATAAACACATAACTTGCTATCAGAAGGTAAATGCCAGTTAAGAGTTACCCTTGTTCGTTAGAGTATTATTAGGGAAATTTAGTTATGTTCAGATTCAGGATAAAATCAGTTTATTATATTTCGACTATAAAAAATTCTTCCTGATTAATATACTGACGAATTTCCCTTAGTATATTTTATGTTTTAAATGTAAAACATAGGAATAAGCATGTAGTGTTAATGCAGTGCAAACGCTGCGAGCGAGGTAGCAGAATTCGATCAGGAACATTTATGATTTTATTTAAATATTACAATAAGTTACCATATAATCCTGTTTGCCTCTAATCTATAGGTAATAATATTAACCTACTCGTTAAACAAGTAAACTGCACACAAGTAGGAAAAATCGATACATGGTGAACATCCCACACTACGCACTAAACATTTTGGGAGTACTTTCATTGTGCGTACAGGTAAGGAGTAGAAAATGTAAAAACCTCTGCCGAAGTCTGTGTTTCCTGATAGCTACAATGTCTTTAATGAAAGAGTAAATAGGATACTTCTAGGCAAGCGTGTTTTACCGTCAACCACATCATCGCTTGCCATCAGATAAGAAAAAAGCAACTGAGCTAAGCTAAACTAACTTAACTTAGCTTTTGTCTGCAACAGATTAGGGGCTTGTTTTTAATGTCATAATAACCTACGTATTAACTAAATTGATCTACTATTTTGGATTAATTACAATAAATTCATTATTAGTTCAGTAATTTTTCAAAAAGACCTTGACAAATGATTGCAGTCTATCGGTATCTAATTAATATAATGAATAGTACATACATATGTATTCATTTGTTTTATTCTTCCTTTGTGTAGGCATCTTTTTTGTACGGACCATTATATTTGCTTACTGGCGTTAGAATAGTCGGTTAATTTGAGAGTAGACAGATTAGGCATCTAGCACAATTTACGAAACACAAATGAAGGGTAATATTGTGCTATCAGATATAGAATAAGACCAGTCCTAACACATGAAATAGTTTTAATTTTTCGCAAGTAAAACTTTTCATTTTTCTAGCTAGTCTATTTCGTTTCAATCACTCTTCGTAACAATAATCATGATATTGACAACCCAATTGCCAGGTTCTATTACTCGAAGCAGGAGTCGACGAAAACATAGACTATGACATCCCAGGAGTTCCCACCAAGGAGTACCGTCCTATCCTGTGGAACTACAGAACGGAACGGAACGGCTACTCCTGCCTCTCTCGATCTGGAGGTAGCTGCGAGGTGAAGACTGGCAAGGTGCTGGGGGGGTCCAGTGTCACCAACGATATGAAGTACACCAGAGGATCCAAGGTGGACTATGACGGGTGGCACAGTACGGGAGCCCTGGGTTCATTGGACTGGAAGTTTGATGGAGTTATCGAGCATTTCAAGAGCGTTGAGGATAATGGTGAGTAACTGGGCACACGTTTTAAACGATAACAGATTGATTGGGTGTCATAATTATCGTATTTGTTCGGTAGACAACTAACTGTAATTAGACTCATACCGTTTACTTTAATTAAACCGCAGATTAAAGAACAGTACATTAAACCATTTACAGGCGCTTTTGAATTAATATTCAAAAGCACCTATGGTAGCGATTGGTAAAACGTAGGGTAAAACCAGGATAGTTGCCCCAAGGGTAAAGTTGCCTTGATTGTAATTAATCTAGTTTCACGGATAAATCGCAAGCTATTTTATTAATCTATCGAAAGATTCTCCAACTACCCTTACTAACTAGTTGACCGTATGTCATGCTGTGCGATTGCATGGGAAGACAAAATGCGATGAAAGTTTTTGCGAGATAGATATCCTGTTGCGCGGTGAACTATCCTAAACGTATTTACACGGATTAAGCATATGCGGGATAGATGTGGGACATCTATCCCGCATATGCTTAATCCGTGTAATAAAGAGGTCCGCAAGATTCGCTTAAACTATGGAAATATTAAAGATAATGTTTTTAACTTTTCATAAATTTGTAGATAAAATACCAAAGTACCGGTCAGTTTTACAAATAAAGTTTTTTGCTTTTTTTACTGAGAGATACAGAGTGACTTCAAAATGTGTGGCAACTATCCGGCTTTTACCCTATGTTTTACATTTCGATATCGCATATCTATTGGAATATCCTTTGATCCCAATCCCTTAAATTTTGGCATTTCTACAATCGCTATCGTTGGTAGAATGATATTTCTTATAGAGCTTATAAAGAGTTAGTCAGTCAGTCAGAAAATTGGATAAAAATACCATCTGACGACGGTTGGCACAATGGTTGAGCGATCGGCTGGTGGGGTTTTTAAATAAGAAAAAGATATGCATCACGCCTGTATTTACCAAAGGGTTAGGTAGAGTTGCGCCTTTAGGCTCAATTTACATTGCCGCGAAATGGAATGGAAGCTAACGAAATTAATTGTAAATAGCATAATGAACTTAATTTCAACTGTGTAACGTACAAACTAAACACGGGCCAAAGAAGAAGACGCGCGTCTTCCGCGTAATTCTCGAGAATTCTCGTAGCTACTGGCTCATAAAGTTCATTATGCCATGTATAATTTCGTTGTAAAAATTCTCTTCTATTCCATTCCGCGGCAATGTCAATAGAGCCTTAGTAGACACTCACATTTCGCCAGTTATGTGTGTTTAAATTCCATGTAATAGGGGGTGAGCCTATTGTCTTTGGGCACAAATCCAGACTCGAGGCAGCTAATGGAAAATGCCAGATAGAAAATCCAATAACACGTTTCCAGACTCGGGAATCGACCTCAGGATCAGAACCTCATAAAATAATTTTAGGAACTTTAAATATTATTTATTTCTCCATAAAATTGTACAATTTGAACAATATAATTATTTTTATAGCTATTAAGAATATGTACAAGAATGAAAGATGAGCAACTGCGCCTGAGCTAGGCCGAGCCTGTATTTCAGAACACAGTTTCTTTCGACTTCAGCCATGAACTGTTTGATTATGAGAAACTAGCGACCCGCCCCGAATTTGCCCGTGACAAATTGTACACAAAAACTTTCGCCGTTTAGTAGTTTTTGAGTTTACCGCGTACAGACGCGACGGGGAACTTTTTTTTCTAATATGTGAAGATCGAACAACTAACACCGAGCCTCACTTCGGTACATATAATAAGTTTTCAGAAGAAATGCGGTCGCAGACATCCGATTGAATAGGTATCCTAAGTAAAAAGTCATAATTCGAGGTTTGACACTCGCATATTTCCTCCTCCAATATTGGACCAATTCAAAAGATATTCCATAAATTGAAAAAAGATACATACTGTGTCCCTATGTTTTTCTTTTTGATAATCTTTAGAAGCACTGTAACCCTCGAAAAATGCTCAAAATTGCGCTGTCAACAGAGGACTAGTGTTTAAATTTGACAACTATAAATGAAAAACATAGAAGCTAAACATAAATCCTTATTTTTTCAATTTAAGGCATATCTTTTAAATTGGTCCAAAACTGGAAGAGGCAATAGGCGAGAGCCAAAAAAGATATGACATGTTACTAAGGAAATTGAGTTGGAACTTTTCGCATTTCTTCTTGAGTCATCAAGATTTTCAGCTAAACAACTTGAAAATTAGCGTTATATTATGTCAAAATGCCATGAAAAATGTTGGATGGTTATGAAAAAAATCACGATTTTATTCACGATACGTCTACTTAAAAATAAACTGAGATAATATTAGCACGTTGATATAAATATCAACGTGACAGGACAACGGTATTTACTCCTTATTTTTTTTTAAATGATTACAATATATATATATTTTAGTTTTTCTATTGCTCTGTAACTATACATAAAATAACGGTTAATTAACTTCATAAACATTGTTAACTTACTAATGAAAAAATTCTAGGTTTATCCTTAACTCATTACATTCAGTACATACCCATGTTGTCCATATAATCACAAAGTACGTAAGCGGCGGCGCGCAATATTACTAATTATTCTGTGATATTACCTACCCACTAAACATTTAGTAAATAAATATAGACATTAATTAAAAAACAATATATGGTTGGTAAAACCCAAATATTTTTCTTTATTTTGAAGTAGATAGGTATATTATTCAAAGAAAGTTTTAAATAGAAAACGATTAAAAAACTACTACTCAATTTGTGACCTTTTATTTATATGAAAATGATGATAATAATTTGCATAAGTACCTAATTATTCATTTCACCACTTGCTTAGTAATAAAAATGAGAAGCAAAGTTTATATTATGACTTTTGATACTGACTGTCAAGAGGCTTAGGCCCAATTGCGAGAAACACTTAATTCAGAGTTAGTTGCTAACACTTAACATCGCGTTATCAACTAAAAATTGGCAATATTGTACTATTTTTGAGTTGGTTGCTAACACGAGGTTAAATTGACAATATTGTATGACATATTTTATTACGAGTTAAGGTTTTCACGCAAGTAGGCCTTAGACAAAGTGTTATTTGAGATATACGGGACCGCTTGGGGGAGGCCTATGTCCAGCAGTTCGGCTGAAATGATGATGATGATGAAAGCGTCATTCTACCAGCGATGGCGATGATCGTAATGTAAAAGATTGACATTACGATAGCATTCTCGATAGCATTTTTCCACTCGCTGTCGCGACGCTTCGTTGATAGCATATCACTTGTCTAGAGTCTCTAATATTTAGTCATTGTGTACCTATTACCGATCATAACTGTTCCTATTGGTAGGCACTTACGTACATTTTGTTTTCCTCATTGCTTCAGCATTTTACATTCAAGAAACAGTATATTATTCAATATTTTATCCTGGATTCCTGGTTAATCCTAATTGGTTCCGATAGCCTAATGAATACATACAAGGGCATAATTAGTTTTGCAATTTTCCTCAAAAGATAAAAGGGGTTTTGATAAAAACTAATTTAACTTTAATTTAATATAAACTTAGCTATTAAATCTGCAGATAAGACGGATTCTGGCGTTATTATGCCGAAATGTATTCATTAAAGCAAGTAATATTTTTGACAGAATTGCCTGTTACTAAATCTTTTATTGAGCCGATAGTTACTATTTATTTATTTATTAAAATCTCCCTTTCAACTATCATTACCGGTATACCTAATGCGATAGCGCGGACTTAAAAATAACTTATTTAATATAAAATTATGAAAACTTAAAAAAAAGATCTAATAGTAATATATAATAAAATCTAATAATAATAACTTATAAACTAAGTTCCCTAAATATAAAAACACAATATTTATAATACAAAACAAAAACATTTATAACCTACTCTAATCCGCAGTATCTTCTTCTTCTTCCACCTCGCCACCTCCCGTTACTCGGGGTCGGCTTTCCTGGTCTTGAGGCGCCACTTGTTCCGCTGATAAGCATCGTCAGTAGATAGACTGCACTTCTTCATGTCCTTTTGGACACTCGTCATCCAAGATGTCAGCGGTCTACCTCTCCCTCTCTTTTGTGTCGTCATGGAAAGGCACTTTTTCACGATGTGATCATCAGGTCTCCGCACCAAGCTACTCTATAAAACTCAAATCCTCATTATAACATAAAATAAATAACAGTATTTTTAACTATATAGAGAGTAATAGGAATATTCGATCAAAGGGATTCATTACATTTTATCAAACTGTATGCCAAAACAGACCAGCGATTAGTGTGTGTTAGAATTTAATTGTATTCGATATCGCAATTCTTGAAATCTGACATTAGTCTCTATTTCAAGGTGACTACGACGTGCTGATGAACTCGCACTACCACTCCCGAGGGGGGGAGATGCACGTGCAGCGCTTCAAACACGCCGACAGATACATGGAGATCTTCACCGCTGCCTTCACAGAAATGGGCCTTCGTACCCTAGACATAAACACCAATATCCAAGAAGCAGTGGTCAATCACCAATTCGCCATATCCAACAACAGTAGGCTGAGTACCAACACCGCCTTCCTCAAACCAGTGAGACACAGGAAAAACCTACAAGTGGTAACAGGAGCATATGTAACAAGGATAGTCATTGATAAACAAGAAAAGAATGTAGATGGCGTAATTTATGAAGTAGAGAAAGGCAAGGAAAGACCGGCGTACGCTAAAAGAGAAATTATATTAGCAGCAGGCGCTATCAACAATGTCAGGCTACTACATCTGTCCGGCATAGGCCCTAAAATTGATATAAAGAAACATAATATTACACCAATAGTCGATCTTCCGGTAGGACAAAACTATCAGGATCAAGTGACCATTGGTGGTCTTGCATTTGTGTTGAATGACGTTCCTTTAGTCACTGAAGCCGAAGTAATCAACGATTTTAAAACATGGTTTCAAAACCGCAACGGACCGTTGGCTTCTAGAGGCATCGCCCAAGTGTCAGCCTTCATACAACTTTACGAGAACTTCAACGCTCCCGATGTGGAACTCGCTTTAGAAGGTAATTTTATTAGAAGCGATAAATTTATGCTAACTAATGTAAGTGTTCATGCGGCGGAGGAAACGAACCTGCCCTTGTCATACTATAATTTAGTTAATATCAATCCTGTATTATTGAGACCTAAAAGCAGAGGGAAAGTTATGCTTAATAAAAGGAACCCTAAATACGGTCGACCAGTGGTCCAAGCGAACTTTCTAAAAGAAACCGAAGATTTAGATACACTTGTCGATAGTATTGATATAGCGCTACAACTACTTGACACGAAAGAATTTAAGAAAACTGACATAAAATTTGCACCGTTAGATCTCTTCCCTTGCGATAGACTAACAAACAGAGATCAGTGGAACTGCATAGCTAGACATTACACTAAAGCTATGAGTAATCCGGTAGGCACTTGTAGAATGGGGGAAAACAGTACCAATTCTGTTGTTGATTACCAATTACGGGTGCATGGGATCGAAGGTCTTCGAATTATAGATGCTTCAGTGATGCCTACACATGCTAGAGGTGGAATCTTCGCACCCGCAATGATGATAGCAGAGAAAGGAGCTAAGATGATAATAAAAGACTGGAAGGAAAATAACGGTCATTATTACAACAGGCGGTGACGAAAAATAGGTTTAGGTAAATAAAATATTGTATTAATACCAAGTTGTTTTTATTATATCACTTGCTTTTTCAGCTATCATAATAACAGGCGCCGCAGTGGAGCCGCGAGTTATTTTTGGCATGATCGATGCATCCACGACTCGCAAATTGTTAATTCCATAAACTCTCAAGTTCCTATCTACAACTGAGTCCGGGTCTTTGGATGTGCCCATCTTGCATGTTCCAGCGTAGTTGTGCAGAGGAGTTGAGAAATGTTTGATGATACATAACCAAAAATCTTCAGATACACGATCGTGATCTTTGCAATCATTGTTCAATATGTTGCGAGGATCAAACGCATACTCTGCGTTCTTGAAAACGTCTGTATCAAATAGTTTCACGATTTCTTGAATTCCTTCCAGTAGTTTCTTTTCATCAGTAGGGTCTTTTAGAAAGTTGGGGTAAACCAATGGTTTTCCAAGGATAGGATCCGTGGCATTCAAGACTACTTGGCCACGGCTTTTAGGAGTCAGTAACGATACACACATTTCAATCTTGTCGTAATACATGTTTGAGTCGTGACCTTTGAATCTTACCTCAATGTCAGGAGTTCCTAGTATATCTGATATAGTGGTTTCTAAGAATGCTACAACTTGAAAGTTTGCTGATAAAGGTCCAACACCTTTGGAGTAATAAGTTGTTATATCTTTTAGTTTCTCCGGGAACTTTGATGTAGTTGATGTTTTTGTCAGTTTTATTACAGGCAAACATACTTGCACATGATCGTGAAAGTTTCCTCCTACTGGTAAATCATAGATCACTTTAAGATCTAAATATTCTAAATACTCTTTAGGTCCTATTCCAGATTGCATCAGTAATTTAGGACTATTTATCGCTCCGGCACTTATTATAACTTCCTTCGTAGCTTTCACTTTAACTCTTGTACCATTTTTGATATATTCTACACCGAGAGCAGATATCGTCTCTCTGTTACTGTCGAAGAGTATCTTAGTAACTAAAGCTTCCGACACTATTTCTAAATTTGATCTTAGCTTCCTAATAGGTTCAATGAAGGCTGTGAATGCACTAACTCTTTCACCAAAGTATGACATCGTCTGTATCCTCATGAACCCTAGCTGATTTCTACCGTTAACATCGGTGTAATTGTATCCTATTTCATTTAACGCACTCAGTAGAACGTCCACATTTTCATCGACGTGAGGATACCGGCCGACATCGAGCGGGCCCTGGGTCGAATGAAAAAACTTGTTCTTTGATATATCCTTATCGTAATTTCCTTCTGAATATTTGAAATAAGGTAGTACCTCGCTGTAAGACCAGCCCTCGTTCCCGATGATGGCCCACTCGTCGTAGTCAGCCGGACTTCCTCTCATGTAGGCCATATCGTTGATGGAGGAGGTGCCTCCCAGGACCCGGCCCTGAACTACCTCGCAGCCTCTATCACTTCGAATCTGACAGAACCTGTAACGTGATAGAACTATATGATTGATAAAAACTACAGTTGCTTTATCAGGATCTGTCGACAGATTGATTTTTATGAATGTAGTCTGGTAAACTTGGGAATAAATTAAAAATAATAGTAACCACATCAGCGAGTAAAACAAATATGACCGTGACATTTAAATAATTTAAATGTACTAGTTATAAACTAATCTTCCATAAGTCAATCTCTTGACAGATCCTGACCCTCCGACCAAGGTCTGATTCTCACCCCTTCTTCGGCCGCATGGAGTATTGCCAGTCAATACTGGATCCCTTGAACTCGCTCGTGAGTCCTGGGATCAGCGCCATCTTTGGTTCTTCTGGACCTGCTTCAATCATCAGAACCTGCAATCAAAATTAGTATTTTTAAATTGGCAGTTATTACAGACACGTAGCGTAGCACGACGAAAATAAAATTTTGAAATAATTACAAGATTGATACAGGGAATCATTCTCATATGAACAGTAGTAAAAAGAAATCTACAAGAAAAATATTTAGCAAGTTATAAATGATCAATCGCAGTACAACGAAATGATGATGATACTGAATTAATTTGAATTATGTCATTGCATCTTCAAGAAAAAATGTACTCCATCGACCGCCCATTGTACACTTTATAAATGTTTGTCCTTTATTTTTTATGTGGTGTACAAAAAAGTATATAATAAATACTTGTGAACAACGTTAAACTACATTAAGGGACACTTATATTATTTAAATTATTAAATATGCATTCCTTGCCTTCCATTTCCTGTTCTCTGATAGTCTGCTAGCTAGCACGCAGCCAGCGGTCCCTCCTCCTACCACGATGAAGTCATATTCACCATCGAACTCTATGCTGTCGGTCCTCGTGCCGTGCTCCTTATTGAACCTATTGAAGTTCATATAGCGCTTGTAAGCTGGCTCACTTGTGTCCTTTAGTTCCTCTTCCGTCAGAATGTACCTCTTGTTCTTGCCGAAGTAGTCAGGCTGAGGGCCTATGTGGCCATAGAGAGTGTGCACCAGGGATATCAGCAGGATCGCCGTCGGAGCGCACTCGATGCGTCCGTCACATATCTTGCATAATTCATCAGTGCCGTTGACACTCATTGCACCCTCATAGTCTTCTGGGAGGTTGGCTATCAAATCGGAGGACACGCGCGCATTATCTTCTATGACGCTCGCAGGTACATCGATAGGAGGAATTTTGAATCTTTGTGATTTGAGATGTTGAAGAGCCCGTCGTGAGGATTAATTCCATTAGTATATTCATATGTCTCTAGTATTACAACGTTGACAATTTTGAGTTCTTTAAATTCTGTGTAATAAATTGACTTTGTACTATGTTTACCATTGCAGCAACTTTTGTTAATTATTTATATTTCTTCATTAATAATAACACTTTTTGGTTGTTTACTATCAACAGTAGGAATATTTAAATCGTTCACGTTAGTAGCACAATTAGAATTATTGTCACTATGTGTACAGTATCGCGGTATGCACAAATCGTAAGTAAGTAAAGCGACTGCCCGCGGTCGCTGCTATGTGCTGCTATGTCGCCGACTCTAAGAATTTGTTTGTTTACATCCTTTGTGTTGCTTGTTTACCTTTTTCCATTGTTATGAGTTCCAAGAGATTTACTTTATAAGTGTTTTTAATGTCAGTCGCCGGTGGAAGCTGAGCAATCACTTTGTCAAGAAGTATTTATATATTTATCCATTTATTTTCAGGCATCAAGGCCCATATCAACATATACAATACTATATTCATATAAACAACTTAAAAATACTATAAATATATAACATAGACATCTAAAAACTCATGCTAAGGTACACGAAGTTTCGGCGTCGTGTTTCGCTGACTGGTGTCACGTAGCTGGCCACGAAACCGGCGCTACATAACACCCTTAGGCCAAAAATCTGCCTGGAGGAACTTTTCGAGTGCATGCGTCGGAACACGCACCACGAACGATTTGAAGTTCGTGTTGTGACGCGGCTCCAACCTCTCGACCCTCAGAGTCCAATTGATCTTGACGCACAGATACTCCACGACGTCCTCAACCTTCGTGGAGTGGTGCAGTCTGGACACATACAGCAGCGTCGTCGGGCTTGCTGGACGCAGCAGCATGTTAGGTCCTGCCAGCGCAGTACCGCACTGGTTCCGACAAGGAGGCTTCTTCTTCTTCCTCTTCTCCACCTTGATGAAACCATCCTTGTCGCACATGTCCTTCTCAGGACCCTGCCTTTTCAAAACCTAGCATACACAGTGAAGTTAATACACAATCACAACATAATCTGAAATTGTAACTATATTTATTTTGCAAAAAAGAAAATAAATATACTTAAAGCCGATCATCACTTTTTTTTCACAAGTCCTTTGTGGATCCATTCTACAGGGTTCAAATTTTGGTCAGCTGGTGATAATTTTGAATGGAAAATCCATTTTTTTGGGAATTGATGACTTCATAGGAGAAAGTTATTAATTAACATTGCAGAAGTAGTATTTAAAATATAATCACACATTTCTGTTACAGCCTGTATACTAACAGAGGTTCAGCCTCTGTACGAAATCCAGATATCATGCCACATTACTGTATGTAAGTGCACTCAATACCTAGAGATTTATCTAGGTATTTCTATGTTCTTTCATAAAAAGACATAGGTATTATTATAAGTCGTTTGTTATTGAGTAAGCCACGTCAATGGAAGGGCGTCGAGTCGCCGACAGACAGCTACTTTGAGGATTAATAGAGCGGCACGTTGCTCAAGGGAGGCACATCGCACGAGTCAGCCCTGAACAAGACGACTAAGTCCCAAGCCCATTGTGTGTGCCCTCGGGGCCAGGGGGTGGGAAGACAATATCAAATAAGGTCACAGATGACGTTGATAGACGATCGTAAACTTCTCTAAGGCCTAATTTCTGAGAATTTCATTCAGGGTCTTGCTTTAATTAAGTTGATCATGAGTCATCATAGATTGAGTACCTCACCTTGAAGACTACTCAGACATTTTAAGTGATTGTCTGGGTTTTCAGAAATGTGAAAAGTAACACAATGGATGTTTCAGAATAAACACAGAAGGTAGACGACAACTGTGTTGATGCGAAAACGTTTACATAAATGAGTTTTTTTTTTTAATAAGTATACTAAATTGTCTTAAACCTTTTGTTTGTGCCGATATTTTTGACAATACATGTATGTACATTACAACCTATGATTACAACCAACCAACTCTTCATCAACCTATAAAAGTCTACTAGACCTATTTCAGAAATGTCCAAGACAGGTTTTAGCAACATAAAACTTAATATAAATAGGTAATGTTACAAATAATAAGTAGAACGGAGCTCATTTCATGCAAGCATGCTAACAGTGAGTTGCATCTGTTTTGTATACTAAGTGCTAAACTGTTTAATGTTGGTTTGTGTCTGAATTAACAGATGTTTACTATGTGTACAAATGTTCTACTAATTAATACGTAAAACGAAGGTGATAACCTGCATTCAGGTAGGCGATTGTAGTATGCTTGCACAGGGCACATAATAAAATACGTCAGGATAGACAGAGTCATATTACAGTCATCCACTACATGTTAGCGGATCTAATCGCGTAATACCCTCACAATAATCTATCTTGACCACAACTATTTTTCCAATCAATAAAACCGTTAACTGTATAAATTTTCTTCTAATTTAGTTAACTGAAGTACGTGTCAGTAATCGCAGTCAATGTACCTAAACATTAAACTTTACGACACAATTAGATAGGTACTAAACAACAAGTAGTTACGTTAATATTGTTATCAAGTTGAATTAAATGGATTTTAGTCTAATGTTAATTTTGCTTTTATTTTGTTTCAGGTAAAATTGCAGTGTTATCAAGTGGTGTGAAGGATTTGTAAGTAAATAGAAAGTAAGAAAAGATTGGCGCCAAGATAGGTAAAACCATTTATTTTTAAAGAACCCTTGCTTATTATATTGTCATAGCACCTTATCATAAATTAATGGAAGTCGAAAAAAATACACACTTTAACTCACTTTGAAAAGTCAGAGCGCCTGTTTGAAAAGTTGCAGCAACACATTTTCCAGTCACATAACATAAAACTATCAGGCGCTCAATTTCACTCGACAGAATTTATTCATTCGTACATAAATAACACCGTTAGTGGTGATGCATGATCAAAGTTGTACAATATATTATAAATTCATGAACTGCTTCGATTTTACGACTTTCCAGTGCGCCATGTTCGCATAAAGTTGCACGAATCTGTCCCGAATGGTGAATTAGTAATTATTAGGTACTTTGGAATTCGGTACCCCACCGATATTCACGTAGGAAAGGAAACTTCTCAGCTGCTGCTAGACAATTATAAAGCAAAATCAATATAAATAATAAGTACTTTACGATTTACGTTTACGTATAATTGCTAGTAAGAGTTGCCTACCTATCTATCAATAAAATGATGGAGAGCCTTCTAATAATATTATCGACGTTCAGGGTGCTTTTTAATCCACTAAGTAATGGAAACTTGGACTCGTGCCTTTTGATCTATTAACTAGAACATAATAAGTAGTCCTCGGCCGTGAGTCGTTGTTTTGTAAAAACTGACTAACAAGTTCAATTTTGTATCCGGTGGCCATGCTGTATGCAATTGTGCCAGTAACTCTGTATGTGCCCAATTAAAGTTTGAAAATGCAGTAAATGAAACTCTGTTTAACTTAATAGCCAAAGTAAGGTGGAGGAAGCAAAGTTATTAAGTTAAATTCATAGGTGGATTAGAAATAGAAAAAAGCTAAATGGAAGTCCCAAATGCCATACCACACGCATTTCCTTGGTGGATGTTAGTTCAATTGTCATTTTTTGTCATTACTAGAAAATGTCTCCGGATATTACACAATCATAATAAAATTATGCCACTCGGAATCATTGATAATATTAGGCAATAGTAACGTAAGCCTATAGAAATAAAGTCGCCATTCCTTTGGCACAAACATAGTAGATAAACTGCGGATGATTGGACAATTTTCAGTGACAACGTTGATCATATCATGTTCATAATGTGAAGTTATTATTTTTTATATAGGTTGTTGTAATTTTTGTAAAATAGTGTGAGAAAGGAAATAATTAAAACTCTGTGATCCAGAGCCCAGCCTCTTTGTAAATTGAAGCTTTGTTACTAATATTTTGACTTGTTATTTAGTCTTTTTGAGTAGGATATGTATGTCTTGTTTGGCTACACCTACCTACAAATCAACAACTGTGGTAATATACTTTAAGTATTAATATTAACTGCCTGATTTCACACCCATTGCTTAGGTGCATCATTTAAATAAAAACCACATTTGCATACATTAGTTATGACATACCACTCATAATAGCGCTCATTTTAATAATTGAGAAATTAACAATAATCCCCAGTGGTTCGCTTATTGCGTTAAACACGCTAACTCAAATTAAATGTACAATAACAATGGACGCTAATTATTATCGCTCACAAAATGGCCAGCTTTGCACAGTTATTGCGAAACCGAAGCGAGAAAGCAGCAAAAACGATAATAAATGAAAATATGGACGGAACCCGACCGCACTGCTATTACTTTTAATTCGATCCCGTTAAGGGTTTGTGCAGTTATTTCAAATAACGCCATCTGTGATCGGGAGCCAGAGTTTTGTTCGTTTTAGTTCTGCTATCGGCCGCAAGAGCGCTAGCGTCGTAAAATGTTATTACCAAAGCTTAGTAGAATGCAAATTCTCTTGTACGGTGAATAGGTTTTTAAAGTATCGGAATGCTTTGCTCACCCTGAATTAATGTTTCTCTAGCTTTGAATATTCAATAAGTTCTATATCTATTTCGATTCAGGAATGTAGGAAATCTGCATGCATCTGAGCATGCACTTCGATTCCCGTCTAACTTATGAAAAAATTTAATAAAAAATATTATTAGATATTTTTGTTTGTTATATATAAACTCATCAGCTTATAATAATCCCTTGCTGGAACTCAGGCTATGATACTCTACTCAAGTATCCAGGCACTTATAAGAACGATCAAAGCAGATTTCGTATCAACAAAAATGTAATCAAAATAAATCCAGTTTGTCCAGTAGCCAAAATGACAAATGGCACAAAAAAGTGTCTATTTAAATAGTAGGTAGGCAACTATTTAGATCAGTGATGCGGATAATCAATTATAAAATTGATTTCTCGGTTCGTATTTAAGTTAAAAGTGTTGTTGATTCGTTAGCCTATAGATGCCTATAAGTAGGAACTCGTTCGACAAATCATTGACCACCAAACATGGCGATGTCTAGCTTTGGGCGATAGAAACCGATCACTTACTACTTTTTTGTTGAAGAGAATAATTGCTGTGAATTTATGTAAATTGTTCTTTTAATGTAAGTATCAACAAGTGGTATTATCGAGGAATTTAATAAAGAGAATAATTTTTAATCCAGAAATATCTACAGTCCCTAAACCTACTGTAGATTTGTCTGCGCGAAAAAATCATAAACATAAAAATAACCATGGAGCATGAATGTAACAGGTTAAAAAAAATGCTTTTTCAACAAGTCGGTACTTAGTAATTTTGCCTCCTTTAATGCAATCTAACCCTATGTTAAGAGACTACGCACGAAAGAAAACTGAGTCTCCGTAAACAGATTCCCTTGTTCTGTTAGCGCCTCCTAAACACTAATGAACTCAGCCAATCACAAACAAATACCAATTTAGACACAAATCTACTTGGCCGCCCATTATGCCCATTTCACACCAAACCGATAAGCTTACGAATCTTAGATCCTCATTAAAGGCTGTAATCTTGCCAGACCAATTCCAAGCGAACCATGTTAGGTTACAATTAGGTGAACATTCCCAGTCAGTACCCTATGTACTGCGTTATGTACGGGTACTTGTGTATGTGCAAATGAAATAATCCTTAATTACCTGCCCGTACCCCTTACAAGGATAAGCGAGATGTTTCTAGCTATCGATTGCGTGAATGCAGGGTTCTCTACCGCTAGTTATGTTTAGAAATTACGAATACAAATAAAATGCCTGTTTTTAAAAAGCGAGTGAAGAATTACTGCAAGCAGATAAAACCATAGATATTATTTGTAATAATAAAAGTAAAAATTAAATGTTTTTGGTTTGGTTTTAGAAACTAAAACTAAGCATGTTTGGTCACTTATAAAACTGTGCAAACAACATAGAATTCTGCTGCAAAATAACACATCAACTCACTTTTACATCGATTATTTTTTTATTTACTTCGAATTGTTTTTAATTTATGAAATGATGTCGAATAAAAATGGTTTCTTGATTTTTTATTTTAAGTTACTTTACAAAATCATCTATTTTTCAATTCAATGATACCCAGTCTTTAGGCCAGCCCTGACCGGACGGCGGACGTGTGTAAGTCCATAGTATCCACTTATGTATGTAAACGGCGAGTGAAACTCCTGCGCATACACACACTGCACAGGATTAGGTTTCGATCCGATACCGCGCTTTGGGCGGCTTCTAAAGTACCGCCCGGCCTGTTAAGTTAGTAGCCTGGCTTGCAAGCCAATTTAAATATTAATTCCTATAGTTGCCAATTTGAAAGAGAAAATAAAGTCGATCGAATGGCGTTGGGTTTAAGTTATAAGAATTTACCGTCTCCTATTATTTACTAATATTTCCGTCTCCTATCTTTTAAACCGACTGCGCGATGCAAAGGAGAGTAATGTGTTTATTAGTCCATGTATGTATGTTTTCCCATGTGGCGTTCTAAAGACCAAAAGCAATTTTGATGATTTTACGTCAATCGATTCGTCTTAAGCTTGCGAGTGGCTACATTAAAATTGAAAAATAAGAAAATTTGCGGATTTAGGGAGTCTCAATATATTTTTATTCCAAGCCTATCGTGTAGGGTATCAAAATGAAGGGTTTTAAGAGGTGATTACAAAAATATATACTACATATATGTTTAGAAGAAATCCGAAAAAAAAATGATAACTATAAAATAACTACCCTAAGAAGTCGGGTTTTTTGATCTTGTACATTATCTTTTTAAGCTTTCCGTACCTCAAAAGGTAAAAAAAGGAACCCTTATAAGATCACTGTATTGTCCGTCTGTCTGTCCGTGTGTCACCACCGATTTTCTCAGGAACGGGTGGACCTATCAAGTTGAAACTTATACCAGATACTGAGGTCTATAGTCCCTATTAGGTGTATAAAATCAAGGTCCTGATTCAACATGACAAAAAGATGAGGCACTCTCCCGATCCCGCTCGGCAGCCTCTTTCTGTACCATCAGCTTCTCACAGAAGGAGGCCATTTCCCTCCAGTTTTCTGTTTCTACCAGCATGGCCCTCACAACTGCTGGCAGAGACAGGTCTTGCCCAATCCTGGCGACCAAGACCTGCCGCTCAGAAGCCCACGCAGGGCACTCCTCGAGCGTGTGCTGTGCAGAGTCAAGATCGCCTCCGCATTGGTGGCGATTTGCCATGGTCTCTCGCCCAATCCTATTCAGGGACTTACCAAAGCAACTGTGCCCGGTGAGTACCTGAGTGATCCTGTAGAAGATGCGCTCCTCTCTCTTCAGCCAGGCTTCGAATTGCGGCTTCGTCAACGCGCTTGCGCGAATATTTCGGCTGCTGTAGCCACTCGCACCACCGCTCGAGCGTGTGTCGCCGTTCCTGCCGCCTCAGCCTTACTACAGCGATTCCTGGCACGCTATTACCATTCTGACGGGTGGCGCGTATTCGGTTATAAACCCTCGCATCCATGTCTGCCAGAATGTCCAGCGGAGGAAAGCGTGCCAGAAGAGTAGCCGCCTCAAAGGATACCGTTCAGTAACCTCGTGCGATACGAATGGCCATTTTCCGTTGCAGGCTATTAATTTTATTCCTACAGCGTCGGACAGCTGATAATCTGCTTGACCAAACAGGAGCCGACACCCGCGTAGAGGTGGCGAACTTTCTCCCGAGGTCCCCCGAGGCTATGCAAAGCACCCACTGCCTTTTCAACCATCTGCATAACCTACTGTGTAGAATGGTCCGGTATTGAGTTTGGTGAGCAGCAAGTCTACTACCAAGCACCACAATAATGGTGACAGCACTCCGCCTTGCGGACAAACTCTTGTTGTTTTAGCGCTGAGTCTGTCTCCCATCAGTTCCGATCTGACTATTCTGCTTCTCAGCATATAATCCAGTTGCACGTGGTATCATTGATGCCATGTTCCTTTGCAGCAATGCGTATGGACTCAAATGTTTATTTGTTTAAACTTCATGTACAATAGTGGTACATAGGCGGACTTAATGCCGCAAGGCATTCTCTACCAGTCAACCTTTGGGTTAAAAAGGACAACGTTGTGAACGGGTACAAAAAATATTTAAAAATAACAACTTGTATACGAAAATGTGTATACTTACATATATATTAATAATACACATATAAAAATAAAATAAACAAATAAATGCCAACAAAAAACGAGAAACCTATTAATAATGATTATGACTAAACTTCTGTCTCTAGATGAGAGCTATTTAGTCTGACTCAAATAGTGGTCACGAACTTTTCTTTTAAAAGAGAATTTGCTTTCAGCCTTTTTTAATGCCAAAGGATAGCGCGTTCCAGAGCTTGTTCAAATGTTGTCTTGTCGAAGGCTCCCTCTATGTCGAGGAAAGCCCCGACACATATCTCTTGTCCCTCTAGCGCAGCCTCGGCTCGACTCGCAACATAGTGCCATGCCGTTTCCGTAGATTTGCCAGGGCTCTAGGCGCACTGTAGTTTATGTAGAGGGAATACGTTGACCTCTCTCCATGTCTTAGGTACGTAACCAAAGGCTATGCAGGCTCTGTAGAGCTTACTCAAATGGGGTATCAAAACAGATGCCCCTTCTTGCAATAGTATTGGATAGATGCCATCCGGACCAGGGGATTTCAGAGGCCGAAAGCCCGCTATGGCAAGCTTCAGTTTATTTTCATCTACCACCTACTTTGCCGTGAGCCAGTGGTTTTTGGACGTGTGCCTTGTGAGCTCGTCCCTTGTGATTGGTTCCTCTTTATCGCTGTCGCGCAGTATACAATCCGTGAAGTGAGTCCTAAATATCACGCCCAGTATTCACGACCTTCCAGTCGTCCGTCCTCAAGGCAGGGTTAAGCCGCTGGAGCAATCGAATGGCCCGGGCAGAATTTTGCAACGCCAAGTTGCGACTCTTCCATGCCATTTTGACTGGCATTGGAAGGTCCTTGGCGTCGACGACCTTGAGTTTTAGGGAGCCAAGTTCCACATTGTGGATTGCACCCCGAACCAGCACGCTGCATCAGAGTTGTCGCAGGAAACATGAACTGCACCCGCGACAACTCCGGGAGTAACCGTGAGTGCAGGTAGAGGATCCGGCGCCTCTTCCAGTTTCTCAATTATGAGCTCCTAGATTGGCACCAAGTCCTCCGCCTTCAAGTACTCTTCTGGGTACTTGACTGTGACGACAGCGAGTTTCACAGCCACCGGTATAATGGGTAAGTACGGAACCCTCGGCGCACGAGTTCGACTCGCACTTAACCGGTTTTTTTTCTGAGTTCTCTATTTATCAAAGCCGTTAGAATCGTGCGTCTTGCTTCTTTGAAACAATGCCCTATACCCCATCTATTATACACCTACTTACCCGCCTTACCCACATATAAATCTACCGCACACGGCACGTCAACGCTTTCGCACCGCATCAACGAGTTTTTGTAATTTACCTTTAAGATCAGCGCGGCCAGCAAGCATGCTGTCAGGTGGGTACGGGTTCACTTCCCGTCTCAGCCACATCGGGCTGTCATTCAAACTTACCTACGTCGACGCGTTGAAGTGATAGACGTGGAATGATCGGTAGTGGAGTTGTATTGTCAGGGTGATATGGTATAATTGAGAGAGGAATTTCTTCGTAAAAGAAAAGTTTTCTAAGAAATTGTTTGTCTGGCATGTTCGTGAGTAAAGCGAAGAGCGCATTTGGTCTAAGAACAAAAAATGTGTGAGAAACGAGATTCTGTCGAATCTGCGACTACATTTATCGCATTGTGAACAATGCACTTGCACTTTCTTAGTGTTAAACCCTACTATGATGCCAAAGTTTTGTGTTTTTCTGGCCACAGTAGATTTTGACAAAAACTTACTTCAATTTCCTTATTCAGAAATCAGGGGTAAGAGGCGATAATTGAGCCGTGAAAATATTCAGCAAGCCATAATATTAAGTTATGGCATGAGTTTGTATCATCTAATCTAATCACTTGTGGTCGCAGAACTCGCAGAGTTCGTTAAACTGTAAGTTAGTAGTTACTGCTATTGTACAGAAATTGCCAACTCCACCATATTCCTAACTACCTTATTCAACGTTTTTATAGTAAACGAGTTCCGTCTTTAGGAAATAGCTAACATTTTTATGCAGCTATGTGCTCCGCGCGCCTCCTTGCTGCGCTCGCGCCGCCGCCGCGCCGTGTGTTGACGTAGAAGACGTGTAGTACGTGCACGCGTGCTCTTTCTACGTCACATTCTCACTGAATACGTTTTAATTGCGTAGATAGTGGAGTATGTATAGAAATTGGATAAATTTCAGTTTCTGTCAAATGTTATTTTTTATTTAAATCTTACTCAAGAGATACTTGATTTAAAGTCACCCTTTTTTATTTCGAAAGAAAGATGTGGCTTTTCAAAAGACAAAAATTCATTATTTCAATTACGTCATTAAGCGGCACTTTTGAACGTCAAAAATGTAAATTTAAAATGAATAATAGGTAATTGATTCTACCGTCCATTCGGCAAAGTAGCTTGTTATGGAGAAGAATGGACAAGAAACTCCACACTTACTCTTTTAATATAAGTATTTTATAACAAATGTTGTAAAACACTTTTTATGTATGTAAATACATACATATATAAATTCATATACGTGAGGACGATGCACCCAACACTACTATACTACGTACAGGTATAAAGTATTACAAGCTAATGGATAAATTCTTTCATTTGATAAATAGGAATCACTTACTTGCAAATATTGCAAACATAGAGTAAAATTACCGAATTCAACAACAACAGAACAGTGTGCAAAAGAATTTCTTAAACAAAAAGGGAGGAAAAATAAAAATAAAGCATTACTATAATTATGAATATAATATAAATTAACCAGTTTGATTTTTTCTATACTAAAGATTGCCCTGTGGAGCAGGACCAGTCAGTTTCATCAGTAGTAGCTAGTGGCAAAACCAACAGTGAATATGAGTTGTTTTGGGTCATTAACATAACGACACAAGTTGTTTTTCAATGATGACTGAGACAAAAGTGAAGCACGCGTTTACTATGCATTTGAAGTAAGGAAGTATTGTTCAGCATTTTTCTCGGGAAATTCTTACCACATTACGGATACTTAGAGATTCCAGAGGTGGGAATGTTATGGTGAGAACCTTGGCGACACGTACTGAGTATTGTGCCACAATAGGAATTACGCTCAACACTCGATTGACATTCTTTCGAAGTAAAAACGGTCGAAGTTTATCATTTAACGTTACTGATACAATGTAATACTTCGATGATATCGTAGTACATTCAACTGATTGCGTTTGCACCTGCTCTCAGAAAAATAATCATAATCATATTATATCTGTGTTTATTAGTCTGTTACACTCTTGTTCATAGGTAACCCAGTTCAAAATTATACTTAACAGGTAGGTATTTGTTATTATAATAAATTAAGGTAATGTTTAATGAGATATTATGCGAGATATTCTGGGTGAATACAAGGTGTCTTTGCCATTATCTTTATTGTAAGTAAACCTGAACCTATGTGATCGTCATGATTTTAAGTAAATGTCCTATATTTTAGAAGATTTTATTGAATCCGTTACTTAGTTTGAGCAAAGACCAAACTTGTGAGCACTTAACATTGTAGTTGCACCTAATATCATGGCTTCAATTTGAATGGTAGCTAAAGAGCTTCGCACAGTAAAGACAAGTGTAAAAATAACACTCAAACAAAAGAAAGCTCACAAGGATTCCCTTCACAAAATACAACATTAATAACCCTACAACATTAATAGTTCGAAGCTCATTTATATTTTGTCCAGGCTTACACACGGCAGCGCCCACTAGCTCCTAATTACCGACATTAAATGTGCATGTTACTGCAAAACAAGCATACAAAGATTATAGATACTTACTGACTTATGTACTTACAGAAAATAAAGATTTTAGATATGCTGAACAGCATGGAGAAATTGGCATGCACGTGTGCATTCCCTTCCATTTATAATGACAAAATAATGAATAACGCACAGTTCTAAATAATATTATTTGTCGTGATGATAAACACAATTTGTTCATCCTTCGTCTGATTGACCATTATTATAAAAAACGGGCACCTGTTAAATACTGTACTGGACTGATATAAACCTGGCAAAAACCTCCCTGTATTCCTACCATTTCACTCAGCCAAGTCAGAGGCATGTGGGGCACCCAGAGGCGGCTTTATTAACTTTGACACCAGAGGTGGCCAGATCCTCTCACGAAAGAAGATGAACTCAGTGCTATGCTTCATCCCGTCAATTCCCGAGGAAGCCATATTCTCTTGGGTCTACCGCGACTACGTCTAGCTGTTCTATGCTGTATTTAATATCTTATTGTTAAAACGGAACCCACAAAATAGAACCTTCAACTTATCAAAAAACAAACGTTCACGTAGATCTGAGAGATATTAGAAACAATTATAAGATTCCATCCGGTGCCGAGTTACCAGGCGCCCATAAATCTATAGGAGGTGGGTAATGGCGCATAATGCCAGGGTTCGACCCCGGTTAATAGTAGTGGTCACACAAAACTGGGCCATGGGTTAGAAGTGAAGATGTTTGGGAGAGTTTTGAGTGTTGTGAGGTCAAAACAGATGTAGACGATTTAAATAGCTTTCCAAAGAAGTAATTTTTAAAGTGATCAAATTTCAATTCAAATTAAATTTTTCGTTATTCAGAAAAAAAATAATGATGGAATGTATGATTGAATATTGAATTTTAGACGGATCACCATTGGATCTGCCACTTAATTTTAAACACGGCTTTTTATTAAAGCTACCGCCTGTCATTACATTATGATATGTGGTGTCATGGTGTGCTGATCATGGAAATAAGATTTTCTATTCTTGTCAAATCCCGTTACAGAATACTCAAAAGCTGAGCTGTCATAACTCTTCAATTTTGACCGTAACAAATCTATAATTGAAACCACCAATACTTCACAATACGTTAACAAAAATATATTGTAGACTCCACATAAGTCGTCTATGAAGTACCTAACTACAGTAACGGGGAACTTCTCACTATCGAGTCATACATAATTAAAATGAAATTAATTTCGTTACAAAAAGGGTGGTTGCATCAGAACTCGCACGTTAATCACGCGGATGACAAGTGTGACTACCGACGCGAATTGGTGAGCGATGGTAGAGACCAGTTGGTGGTCGTATTGTGGTGTACGACGGTAGAGCGATGACAGTGCGATGTTGGACCGTTTGTTGTTATTGTTGGCTGGTGCTCAGCCTTCATGGTTTTTGTGAAGAGATTAGTGGAACCGAGAGGATCTATTAAATTATAGTTTGCTTCTTCTTCTTTTGGTTTCGATTGACTCAAAAGCAAATTTTGTAGGAACCTGTAGTGTATAATTTGGCTAATACAGCAATAACAGGGGCAGCCTCATCCCGAGTAATCTGAATAATTGTGCTCATTTTCTTTCTGTCTTTCTTTAATTAATATGTCTATAAGTAACGAAGCTGATCAACCTCTAGTTATTTTCATTTCTGTCCAAATTCATAGCAATTAAGACAGCTACGTAGAATTCTTAGCGAATGTTTTGTTCGTAGAGATTTTTTGAGGAATTTGAAACTTCTTACCCTTCCAACGCGTTATATCGATGGCATTGTATAAGCTCACTTGTGCCACCACAGATAACCGCGGTAATGGACTCAGGCCATAATTAACTCACGCTAATGCGCTATTGGCAACGGAAAACTGTTCCGTCTAAGCGATGCGATAATCTACCTATACCTTAATACGGGATGAGGTGACCGACATATGGATAACCAAGCATTATAGCCCACAGCTTTGATCCATGTAGCCGTGGTCGCTTGATTGGATGCTTTGTTATTTAATTGATGAAACCTGTTTTCAGTCTGTATTGTACAGTCATTCAACTTTGCGTATCACAATCCATTTCTAGGAATAAGCCTCTCCAAAGTTGCGTCATATTCATCGTAGCAGTTTTCCTTCTAAATCGTATCACTAATTCCTATAAATATAACCCATAGAGAATTTCTTCTTCGAAATTGATACGAAAGATACTTAATTAGACCAGTAAACAGCAATAAAATCCTACATTACAACGAGATAAATCATAAACCCGATCTCACAAAATAGCACACTGGTCCAATCAGAAGCACACGAGTAAAAAAACCAAACTAGCTTATAATTCCATAGGCTCACATTAGACTACTACTTAGAATTCAATTCGATGCCCAACAGGCAAGCTAAACACTAACAGGCAAAAAGAGTAAAACTGGGCAAAGTTACGGGCAAACTTGTGTGCAATCGGCGCACACGCAAGACAGATACGATCGGGTTCGTTCGGCGCGCTTTGGAACCGCTGGGCTAATTAGCGGCATGGCTGCCGTAGCCGGGGGCTGCGCTACCTGGCCGATTCGCTTTACGCCTTCATTTGGCTCAAAACGATGGATTAGCATTGGCAGGAGTTTAAAGGCTACGAGTATAAATAAGGTTGTTTCCATATGTATTCGTCTATTCTGCCTATCTGTTCTGCATTGTCTCATGCAAAGGGTATGGCAACTCGTTGCTTTTGCTGAAATGTAAGATCTTATAGCGTCGAGTATCTTTATAGCGTCGAGTAAATTATTGGTGGCGTCTGCCAAAGTTATCGCTCTTTCTCCTTTGACCAGAAGCCATTTGCTTTTTAAACTTAGCAATAAGATGATGATATTATTAGTTAGGACAACAAGCCCTTCATCTTAGAATTAACAAGGTTTGCTAAATGATGACTAACAATATGGCCATTTCACGAATGACAGTAACAACGTCAATGTTATGTTACAAGAAAGAAACTTGTTCGATATATTTCATTAGTTTAACCAAAACACTGTTTATAACATTCTTGAGTGATGACCTTCATCAGGCCGGTTAGTCGTCCCCTAGCAGAGCAGTTTGTACAGACAACACGCACAGTGGTCAGCATGGTAATTATTTGGAAATAAAACGGCCGTGTAATGGTCGTGCCTTTTTGTCCGACTCCTGCGGAATTTGTAGCACTGTGCCTTAGGCATAGGTTAATTCTATTCCTGCATATTGAAAACACGCGAGCTTTTATGTTTTGTTGGTAATTTATTGTGGATCGTTTGAATGTTACTTATGGTATATGGTAAGAACTAAGTTATTATCCCCATTTAAATGGCCCTCAGCGATTTATGGATAAACAGGGGAAAAGAAATCTTGGCGCAGGAAGGTAAGGAAACTGGACCCCAAATAATGAGAAGAAGAAGGGAAAAACCAAACAGAACTTAGTATTCTTCTATCAAATCAACATCATAAGGTTTTTTATCTACACTCACAACGTAATGTTCCAAATATGAATTAAAAAAATATTGTATAAATACGTACTTTTTTTTCGTGAATAGGTAAAATTAAAAAAAAAATAGTTTATGCAATGGTCATATAATAGGGGTTATTAAAACACGAGCGTGGTTTATAACATGAGGCGAACCTGAATGTGATAATAATATGTGTCAGGCACTTGGCTGTACTCGAGAACTTTCTCGAGTCCAGCTCGAGTACTTGATTGAATGAGTGAATCCGCGTAACCGCTTCATGAACAGCCGCTTGGAAGAGAAATCGCGAGGAACTCATCGTAGCCTAAATTCATGTTTGAATTCTGAGGACATCCCATGGTCAGAGACTTTGACAGGAAATGATAGCCGAGTTTGAGTTTCGCGAAACCATTTAACAAGAACAGTAAGAGTAAACTAAATTATATATATTTCTATAGCAGCCCCGAGTTTTCATTTTATGTAATAGCATTGGCCACCATGCGTTATCAAAAGCCAGAAATACCTAGAAAAACTATGTCACTTACAGTAAGGCCTACGTCTACGGAAGATTTTCTCATAGTGAAACCGAATTGATTGTTATGAAATTTTAATTACATGGTAGGAACAATCTAACCTTTGAAACTTATTCATCAACCCTATTCAGGCACCTATAAGCCTACAACAAGACATAGTGTCGAGTTTGTTGCCTGAAAGTCGCTCTGCTAAAAAAAATCTTACCTTTCTTACAAAGTACCGCCCCCCTTGACCAATCATAAACTTTTAATGATATCTCACCCACGACCCACGTCTGGGCCGATCGATGTATTCGCAGTAACCACTAATAACTGAATAATACAGCTTCACTTCAATTGGGTCACAGTGCTGTCGCTAAGTGTGGACGTGGAGGCCATCTTGATAAGGTGCACTATAAGTTATGAATTCTAAATCAACAGGGTCCCTTGACAACATCGTCAACACCATCAATAATACAGTCAGTACACTTTTACTGCCGAACAAGTAGGGCCAACTTGACCATGTGTTTGTCTGCTGCTGAAACTATAGAATTGACAATTCGCCCTGTTACTATTAGCAGCTAGTTAAGGGGTTTTAAATTGCTGTCATGTTTCTCTTAATATAATTATACATTTATAGTACCTAGCCGACGTCATCTTAGCAGTCACTTCCATTCTAATCATATTATCATCTTCCACACAATCCATTTAAGTAATATATCTTTATATTGGTTTTTTTAGTCTTTCCTTACCCTTATCTGTAATTTTTCCTTAAAACAAATAAATAAAGTATGAAGTGGTTAATAATCTTAAGATATGCTATATTAATAGGTTTGAAGTAGTAGTAGATGTGTAAGTTACATACTAGGGTAATGTGTGATGTTTAACAAAAAATATTGTCCCAAAACATGCAGCGAACATGTAACAGAAACTAGATATTTTAAGAAAAGTCTGGATAACACAATTAGCACGTAATAATATCAACTACCGATCGTGACAGAAACAGAAATAGTTCTCCTCGTGTGGTCTCATTGTGATGCGCGTCGTGATAAGACCTACACTATCGAACATAATCATCATACAATTGATGTACACGTGCATTACATTATTAGCACCTGACTTTTGGAATGCATTCTAACAGATGTTGTTATAGTTTCCGTGATGTCACCTAAAGAAGAGAGAATAAAGTGTCTAATATAACTCGACCACGCAGCATCAAAATTATGGTGTAAGATACTGAAAAGAAAATCTTGGTGGTTACGCCAGTTTTATCAAAATGATTACTTGCTTTTATTTTGAAATTGTTATAAATACTCATAGTTGTTTATGTCAAAATTACTCTGGTTTGGATGCTTGTATGTTACGCGGGTTAATGTGACCCTTGCTCGCCATTGGCCCGTTTGGATTGCGAACCCCGAACTGTCATACATCATCAACCAATAGTGAAGTGAAAAAAAATGCTAACGTCGGCGCGCGCGAGCTAACGCATCTTCCGGGAGCTATAAGATTCTACGTTAAAAAGACTGTGTGTGATATCAAATCTGTGCGCCTGAGGTTCCTGAAAGGTGGCAGGAGCATTCGCCTTCGGGATATGCAGGTACGTCCAAGCCTAGGTACAATTGTCCAATGTACAACTACGAGTCAGTCAATCAGCACCAATCTTAAATTACAGTCCACAATCTAGGTATTTCCATCTTCCCCTTGTTATTTACGCACCACTTGGAAACCGAACAGAAAACGTACACTCTACAGATATATTTGCTACATTTAAGTAGATAATAGGGGCACATTAAACATTTAATTTTTTCGACTAGTACTGAATACTTATATTCGTCACCTACATTGCATACGAGTAAATGATTCCTACTCTGATGCTTAAAAAGACAAAATGGAACAGTAAATTTTGACTCTGTTTTAAATCAAATTGAAAGGATTTCTGTTAAATTCTAGTCTTCAACCTAAAAAACTATAAGTGCTAACTAGTACCAATCTTTTTTCGTTTTCGAGCAAAGTTTATACTTTTCTTAATTAATCGAGTCATCTGAGTCATTGCTCTTTTCACACCTAAACAGTTCGGGCGACCTTTTGAACCTCAGTGTGAGCATAATGAATGGCAACAGATGTTTATCGTGACTCCTCCTAATATAGACGTGATTTATGTTATTATTCTGTTGATCTACAGATTAGGCACGTTGGGAACTTTATTTAGAAGTTATCGGAGATCATCGGGCTGTAGATGTGGCGATTGCTCTATTAGACACAAGCCGTTTTTTACTGTAGCAACCAGGTATCTACTAGTCAGTCCGATATTTTTTTACCCGACTGCAAAGAAGAGATACTTATGTCTCGTTGCTGTAGTGGACCTGGATTCAATTCCCAAATCGGGCAAAAGGTAATTGGGGTTTTCCATCTGAAATTTCGCTGTAGCAGCCCGGTGTATGGACTTATGCCCGGTTGATGGCAAAACGCTCGCGCGGTATTTCTAAGGACTTAAAAATAACTGGTGAAATGTGGCTGTATTATAGATTAGGTACATCTATAGTCCAGCCACATGCTTAACCGTTGTGTTACCAGTTTTCTGATACCTACTGTTAGTTTTATGATGCTATTTAAATAACTTTATTCAAGTACTAGGTATGGAGAAAGTTACCATTTTAGAAAACCAGGCAAAAGAGAAAACGCTTCGTGTACTAAATTGGTAGAACATCATATCGTTTCAATGTTAATGGACCTACCACAGAGAACAAAAATCCTGCTCTCATTCTACCAGTCATAGACAAGCACTAATAACTAGAATGACACAAAAAATGGCCGTCAATCATTGGGTGTTGACGTGAATAATATTATGATGTGCGATGAATGTTACAAGAATGATAATAGTCAACGATTGACTTGTAGATGTGATGGTGTCAAATTATGCGTGGGCTTGGCGGGCAAAACGCTGAGCGAGATCTGCGAGTCTAGACTGGGAATGGATAGTGACAACTAGTGTAGTATGTATGGCGATGAAGTCAAACTTTTTGAACATATTACGAGTACATTGCAGTTTAACATAATTATCTCTTATTGATGAACTTCACTTTACTGGCTGACCCATGTATTTCAATAAATTTTAAATATGTATGCATTTTCTCTTCTAAGTTTAATACTACCATTTTTAATTGCATTTATATACTTTTCTCTCTTAATACATTTTATCAAAGTCTTACAAAAATTAAAAAGACTCACAGACATTAACGACACACTTGATTTACAATACACGATAAAACCTTCGCGTCACGATACTTACAATCATTTTTAATCTAGAATTAATTTATCAGCCTTATTAAAACCTCTCCCGTACATTATCGCCGGCTGCTGTATCTATAGCATTATCATCGACTTGATACATCGCCTCCCCACAATGGACAATATTAATCTCTTCGCCATTTACGCTCAAGCTTATAAATTAACACTGACACCGCAACACTGCCTAGAAATTTACACTAACTAGTTTTTTATACTATACCAGTTCAAAATCCATCTATAATAAGGATGTTACGGAGGTGGTTTTATCGAAACCGAAGTCGAAATCGGTGTTTTTAAATTTGGTTTGTCGATGTCGGAATCGGAATAGGATGTGGTGAGGTGGTGGAAGAAGATGTGATAATGGCAGGTCTAATAAAATAGTACGAACATTATTTAATCAGCCGTTTTTATTTCATATAAAAAAATATAAACCTGCATAGTATAAGCTTTGAAAATATAAATAAAGGGAAATATAATTAACTGCAGCTAACGGGCGCGTACCACCAGCCGCTATCCGTTGCTTTGTTTCAGACTCCGATTAAAACCTCCGATTTATGTAGTCTTTAGTGTCGGAGCTAAAGTCGGAACCGGAGGTGTAATATCAATTGGAATTGCCGGATTTTTCGGAGTCGGAATCGAAGCTCCGTAGCTTCCCTAACTATAACTACGTCATCCATTGCCCCTTTTGTTATTCTTTCTGTATCATCTTTAAGTATTACTCCAGTAATAGTTAAAGGATGTGTGATACAATTTTTCTAGTTGATTTGTGTAAAACCGGATTCCTCGGTATAGGACTACATAATAGTTCGGTGCAGTTTTTAATTACGATTTGTATCGAGTATGTCGGTGGGATGAAATCTTGAGCTTTATTAATCGGGTTTACTTATAGAATTCCAGTTATGAGTTGATTCTTGAAAGTCATTTATTGATATTTTTCTGAAGGAATAGATTCTAAGAACGAATTATATGAAACAATTTTATAATTGGAGTTTAAGTCGTGTTTGTTTACGTTTGTTAATTGTTTATAGATATTATTAATGTTGTTTCTGAACGGTCTTTGATTTTATCATCCCCATCTTATCTTCGTTGACTGTTGAAGATTACTTTGATACGATTTAATTATATTATTTATCTACCTGAAATAACTTGTACACCTATTTAATCTATACATGTTTGTTTCAGGTATGTTCCTATATAGCCAAGATTGCATCATTTTGTAAGTATTAGAAATAAGTACAATCCACCACACAATTTCTCAGGAACTACATTTCACAAAATAACTACGAACCAGAAAATTACCCCGATCCCTAGATTGAATCGTTCTAAGTCGGCTACCACCATATCGGGTACCCGTTACACAAATAGGCTATTCGATAGCCCCGGGCTATACTTACGCCGCTAGACCTACATATAGCCTGACTTCAGTTACAGCTCGGAGGGAACACGATTACAATTTCTTGCCAACTATCAATTAATCCTTACTTTACGTCTAGGGGTAATTTATACCTTATTATCTTACAAAACTGTTAATATTAACATAAATAAATTAAAGGATAAGCCATTAGATTTAATTAAAAACCTACGCAGTTGTTTTACATAGGTTATTTAGTAATAAATATGATGTTTTTCAATTGTTAAATGTTCAGCCGCAAGGCAATGTATGGCAACTTTAGAATACAAATTAGTTTGAAAGTAAATTTTTGTGGTACCTCTATCGGCCACATACAAAAGGAATGGAGGAAGACTTCCTGCCTCAACTATCTATTAATTTGGCACCTCGCTAATAATCTTATTATATAGAATTGAGAATTAGGAGCAAAGGCCTTACCAAAAATACTTTAATACTTATGTTTGGCAAGTTTCCAGGTTAAAGTAGAGTTTAGCAAATATATAACTACAAATTCTTAATTCAGAAAGCGGGAGTTAGAGCTTGGTGCGACTGTAGGTAGTTGATTCTGTTCTTAAAATCTTCTCCATCATATCGTCACCTTCACCACACGATCTGAAGAACTGTGCCATTCCTCAAAACTCAAGTGACCTTTCACCAGATTACCCGTATGAAGTGCGACCCGGTGTGAGTCGGTGTGAGCCGGTGTGAGCCCAGTCGGAGGCGGCGAGTGCGGCGACCCGTAGCGTAATGTTAATAGATTCAAAACATCTCGCTGCTAGCTGTCATTACATGTAATTTCGACGGCTTACACGACTCACCAGGGCTGACACCTGTATCTTCACGTTTCAATGATTTCAACATGATCATATCTGTGAATTTTGAAGCGATAACTTCTTATGGGAGGGTAAACCGCTTCGTAACGTAACGCGTTACGGTGCCAGTCTGTCTGGCTTCTCTTTCTCTCACGCATACGGCAGCGGTAGGCAGGCTCTTCCTTTCTCACTCTAACCCACAGCGGTAGTCGTACTTCGGACAGACGCTTCCCCCTCTCTCTACTCAGTGTTTAGAGTTATCACTTTTGTCGGGCGTCTGGAGTAAGTTTAAGTGAGTATTGAAGCTTTAATGGTTGAGAACAAACTGCTTGGCGACAGTAATTATGTTGATGATGATAAGTCCTATAGGCTAGTTCTTATGATTCCTTGAGATATACCACAAGAGCAAAGCCGTATGAATTAGCTAGCTGATCTAGCATAATTTAGTAGTAGCTTTAATCGCCAACCATGTTCTTTGATAAAATCATAAAAAAGATATAAATTGCAAAATGATAAGTGACAAAACTGCTCTCACGTCGACGCGATAGATGCGCTCTTTGGAAGATTCGATACTTAAAAAAATTTTTCAACATGGCAACCCTGCAGTAAAGTGTAAGTTGCTCTGCGGCCTTCTCTAAAATTACTTGTAATTTGAATGATTTCGGGTGTCCAGAGCTCACTATTTTGGTTAAATTATTGTATTGTGCGCCGAACGATCGGACATTATGAATTTCATTCAAAAACGTATCATTACGTTTAATTCGTTTATGGAAAGAATTTTGTACCATTTAGTGGTGATGCACGTTTTAATTTTGACTGATTCAAGGTGGCAAAGAATTCATAGGTGTTTCTCTTCATTCTTCCATAATTTTGTTTTGGGTTTCGCTCTAGAAATTTAGTAACTACACACAATGTTTATAAACTATGACTCCTCGAAGGACTAATCTTAACTAATACTATTTAAAGAAAATTTTGCTTACATGTTTGTAAAAAGTTATCTCTGAAAGTAATGATTCATTTACAACAATTCTTTCACTGATTTTCAATTCTTACATTAGTTCCTGTGTGTGTGCCCAAGTAAAGCCGCAAGTAAAGAAGTAGTTTCCTATACGACAGAACCTTGAGGATTTAGGTACTACAACATGAGGTTTAAAAATACTTATCCAAGAAGCTCTTAACCTTGCATTCACACTATAGCTAAAACATTGCCTTTACCTATTGAACTGCATAACTAAATGAAGTAAACTTTCTTTCCTTACCATATCCTACCTCAACGCCCTTTCCAGTCGAAACTAATTGAAAGCCAAGTTTATCTGTACAAGAGCAGCATTGTTCGAGGTCAGATGTCCCTAACGAGAGGCACAAGATCACGATCGGGGAGGCACATAACAAGATGGCTGCTTGAGGATCTACTGCCTACGTGCTCCGGAGTGACAGATGTAGGTTGCTGGTAGAAACTGGCAGGTGAAAGGTCATTTTTAGCTAATTATACAATAAAATATCGTAGGCAAAGTTCATTTGAAAGAGGCCAAAAAAAGTAAATGAAATAAATCACTACTTTTTGTAGAGTTACAAAAGTGTGACCTCAAAACGTTCTGAATGAAAATTTTGGTAAACAGTTAGAAACCAAAGATTTGGTAGATGGTTACGAAATTATTGGGATTTGCGAACTTTGTCTTACTAGCAACAAAACAGAACTTTGCTACTTTTATATTCGTTTTGGATTAGTTTATTTTCTAATAAATTAAGTTTGATTACAATCACAGTTATAAAATTTGTTCCCTTTTTTAGTGCGCGCACCTTACCTTACTTTCTAGTAACTGAGTCTGGGACGTTCAAAATAAACTGACCGACATCGTTTTACATAAGTTGCTGAATGTATCTAGCAGATAGAGCAAACACACGTGCGAAAATACGGGCAGGTGCATGTTTTATTTTTTTATTTTACCTATACTGTCCCGATGCTGGACAAAGGTCTCCCCCATAACCTTACAAACATTTATTTAAACTTAAACAAATATTAACAATCCCAAACAGTTATTAAACGTGTCTATCCATTAGTACTTTAAGTTCCCTTTTCACAAATTAAAACACTTATTTGCGATCGCTATCAGGCTTCAGCCAGCAATAATATAAAATTAATGTTCCATTTAAATACAAAATGCACTTCTTTTGTTTTTAAATTGAAAGCAAATTACAAGCTTTGTATTGAAAACAAAACAAATGACTGGCATTAAGATACCACCAATGTTTTAGACAATTTGGATATGTAACCACAAATGGTTCGAATATTTTCACGTAGGTACCAAAGGGATTGGTTTTATGTAGGCGCTGTATTATTAGCTTTATTATGATCTACAGGTTTAATCTACCCATTGTGGGATATAGGTTTCGATCTGATTTCTGTTATTCCAACCGATTTCTGAATTAAGTATTAGAGGTTAAGGCGATATACAGGGTTACAGGAAAAGTCGACCTAGATCCGTTAAGGGCGTGTAGTACACATCATTTCTGAATGATTTCACTATGGAACCCCCCATCCTAAACTTAACCGTTTTCGAGATTTTCGAGTTTAATTTTTTTTATGAAAATGCCCAAAAATTCATATTTATCATTCATATTTCAATAGCCGAAAAATTGGGCATTTTCATAAAAAAAATTAAACTCGAAAATCTCGAAAACGGTTAAGTTTAGGATGGGGGGTTCCATAGTGAAATCATTCAGAAATGATGTGTACTACACGCCCTTAACGGATCTAGGTCGACTTTTCCTGTAACCCTGTATATACGCCCCAATGTTAACGCAGTACTGGCCGTGCGCCCGCTCGGAGCTAAAATATCAATATTAAACCTCCTTTTGAACAGTTTTGTTTGCAAAATATTATTTGATTTACATAGGTATGCTATTTCAGTTATGAAGAAATTCCAGCCATCAATTTTTCTGTGTAAAAATATTTTTAAACATCCAAGTCGTTTTGGAGGAGTTTCCAAAAGTTGCGAAAAATATCGTGCTGCTAATTATTTTTTTAAAGTTTATACGAAAAAAACCATCTTTAAAAAATAATGTACATGAAACAATAATATTTTTTTTTTCAAACCTTTTAACCTAGCCGTTACCAAGGCGTATGCTTTAGAAAGTTACCGTTTTACGGCACTAAAGCGGATGCAGGCCCTTAAGAACGAATTGAGTATTTGTCAAACTGTACTTTAGCCTGTAAACCTTGTTAACCTCAATTACTCAATTCAGAAATAGGCCCTGTCTGTTGCATTGTTGAGCAAAGGGGTCAATCAGACCATTGTAATTACTAAACCATCTGCTGAGAAGTCTCAGAAAATCATAATCACTTCAGCAAAAAAGGCGCCCACTGCTGGGTATAGGCCTTCTCCAAGCGTCGCTGGATTGACCCGCCCTATGCTTCTCGCATCCAGCAAACTCCTCATCAGGTTTTCCCCATAACAGTCTTTGAACGCTACGTCTTCAGCAAAGCCGTGGCCACTCCAGAACCTTTCGTTCCTCAACATTTGATTCAATTTTGAATTCTTTATTGCACTCTAAAAGAACACAAGGCATACCTGGCAAATTTCTGGACACTTTAAAATAACTCAGCTTTAAGAAGACAAATTCCTTTTAATTAAACAAGTTAGGCGCAGTAAGTTCCTAGCAGTAACGAAATGGCCTTTTCTGCCATATCGGGGACATAAACAGAGATAGAGTATCAAGGATATACGGAACGAGCTTGTTCAACATACGTTTATTAATACTGAGGATAAGTTGTACGGGCTACGGGGGAGTGAATTGTGGACAGGACTATTGAGATAGAGTCAAATGTTAACTATTTATATTCGATTAAAAATACTAATTGCAGGTTTCCCGTATTAAAATCTGCTACTACTACAGGTTCATTATCGTAACATTACTTACCATAATGTACGTGAGCATTATTATCTTTGATCACTTTTATATGAGTTATAATAACAACATTATAAATTGTTATAGCCTTGACTCTAAATAATCATAAAAATATGATCACTGATTTTACAAGCCAAAACTTTGAAGTCAGTCAGGCGAAGTCAATAATTACATGAAAAGTAGAAACAACAAAATGTGTGACTGAATCATTCTGCCGAGCCTTTTCATAACTATGTTGGGGTCGACTAGCACTCTAGCCGGGTGCTGCTGAATACTGTTTTTTACATGGAGCGACTGCTGCACGGAATCTTCCTATCCTTAATATTTCATTCATCGATACGAACGCAACTTGTGACTCAAGTTGATCAACAAACCGTTTCTCCCAATCTGAGCCCGAAATACCACTGACCCTCACCTACACCTGCTAATAACCACCTTATTCCTTCCACCACAGAGTTCAGACTCCTTCGCCAGGAGTGTCCACCTAATTGCGTCCCTGCCTTAGGGTATAAAGAATCGTACTTGGAACGGGCGGGGCTGTGTTTGGGTGTTAACGTCTGTCTGTAGCAACAAGTGCCACAATTTCGTATTATAAATTGCTTTTCTTGGCTAGATATACGGAAATATATGAGAGTATCAACCTTTAGCGGAACACGTGTAAAATCGAGCATTTTTCTCTTCATTCAACATGCCATGTGCTACCGTTTCAAATGCTTCCATTGACTCCGTTACTACGGTGCCTATGTTACTTATTACACAGGACTGCGTTTTTTTTTCGCCTGTAACTGTTTTTAGGAAAAAATCAATATATATATACGATTTCAAAAAATGAATTTTTTGAACTCATATTATAATCTAAGATTTTATAGGAGGTTTAAATTTCTTGGACAATATTTTGACCTGCCTGCCGACGGAGGGTATTGTGTTTAGCAGTCTATGTATGTATGTTTGTTCCTATGTGGCGTTCTAGAGACCAAACGCGTTGGCCGATTTTGGTGATTTTTACTCAATCGATTCGTCTTAACCCTGCGAGTGTCACTGGCTATACTAAAATTGGAAAATAGAAAAATGGCGGATTTTGGGCGTCATATTGTGGGGGACCAATTTTTTTTTTTCTTCCTAACCCATCTTGTGGGGTATCAAAATAAAGGGTTTTAAGAGGTGATTACAAAAAATATACATGTATTACACTTACATGTTTAAATGTAACTAATTCTAAAAAAAAAAAACTAAAAAGTTGTAAGTAAAAAAAATATTTAAAAATAATTTAAACCAGATATTGTCGACAATATCTGGTTTTGGTCAGCCAGCTCGCGCATATGTATCCTCCGACTGCACAGCATGATTTTCTTCTTGTTTACGTCTTTTTAGTTCGCTTTTTAAGCAGTCGCGTATTTTGTCATTTTTAAATAATTATAATCAGAATCCTCAGAATAGTAAGTGAGTAATATAGACCACGGAGTAAGTAAGGGAAAAAATGCAATTTAACTATATATATAAATTTTTATTAAAGGCAGACTATGGAATCTATTATTTAAATATGCGCCAGTAAAAAATGTGACGTGGCACATTAAAGTTCATATCTGCAGTAATTAGTTCAACATTTACCAGTTTCATATAAAATTACTTTAATTTTTTTCATCGCCGGCCTGTGTGTTTTGTGTTAATAATATTATAAATGCGAAAGTTTGGATAGATGTGTGTTTGTTACTCAATCATGCCAGAACGGCTGAATGGATCTGGATAAAATTTGCCACAGAGATGAAATAATAGGCTACACAGATGCTAGTAACAACATATTTACAGCCGCTGTAATAAAATAATCAATTCTAGTTCCTGCCAGCTGCTTCGCCCTCGTGAAAAGTGTTATTTTTATCCCAGTGGAATATTATACCGGGATGAAAAGTAGCCGATGTGCTATTCCAGACTATAATCTATCTCTGTGTCAAAATTCATACAGATCCATTTAGCCGTTCTGGCGTGATTGAGTAACAAATATACATCCACACATCCGGACACACATCCACCCAAACTTTAACATTTATAATATTAGTAAGATTAGTACCATAGTCACTCTGTCTAGCCTTTTCCCAACTTTATTGGGGTCGTCTTCCATATTCGTTCCATAGTCCGTTTGTTCTATTGCAGTCAATACTACGAATCTGTAGAACATATCACGGAAGCCAAACATTAAACTGATCAAAGCATAAGTACTCCTATAATCTAGAATACTATACTACTATAATCTAGAATTTTCCATTTCTGATCGTAAACTGCAATCTTTAAAACCAACGTGTTTTGCTAATGTGTCTCCGAACCTGATCACTTTGATCTTGTTTCGTACGTTCGATGGAATCCTAGACTAGTTCAGATCAGTTTGAAACGTGTGACAATTTGCACGATCTTGAAGTTCTGGAATTATCGATAGCATTCGATACCGTTGGTAAGGTTGAAAATAGAGGTCTAGATGAGCACGATTATTGGAAAGACGTGAGTCTAGTTGTACTTGAATATTCGTCTACATTGCATCTTTTAGAAACGAAAAAGGTTTTAAGAATTTTGAGTTACAGAATTCATTATTTATTGATCTGGTATGTTGTCAAACTTTTATTTACTAAATAAAGTCCCTGTTATTAAGCTAAGAACTTAAGAATCTTTCATTCAAACCGTTTCACGCAAATCATCTTACTTTCACATCCAACAAACAAACGCAATCTGTCACCAACACTTTCGAACTTTATACAAAAGCCGCTGATCTTGCTTTACAAGCGATTGTTCCCCACACAATGTGTGCTAGCTCGCGTGACAATTGGTAACGGTGCAGAGCCTACAGGACCAATACTTAGAAAGGCGGTTTATGGTGACTGGATAGAACCACCAGCGTTGACTCGAGATGAGAATGGGAAAACATCATAGAAATGCATTGTATTGGTACGGCTAAATTTTTCTGCCAATGTAACTTTAGATCTATAGAAAATTATCACATAATATATCATCAACGTTTTGAAATATGGGGTGTTAGATAAATCCGTAAGATATAATATTCTGGATCTTTTGTCCTTTCTGAAATTATGATATTCGGAACGTAGAAACTGTTGGAAATTCTCTTTGTATTATTGAATTATTGGTAATTTAAAATAAGTATTTACTTACTTCATAATTGCAGTAGCATAGGTAGATGACGAGAATAACTCTACAATAGCTAAACATCCAGAAATAGACCTACTTCTCCAAGATAAATCGATGCTATATGACAAATCCCTTTAAAACATAGCATATAACCAACTTCCAGACCTCAAAGCTAGCCTGTAGGAAGATATGCTCATACCGACCAGCAAATTGTGGCCAATCCGGCGCGGGCGCAGGCGGTATCATTTGCTACCGCAATCAGTGTAATAACTACACCGGCTACACAGGATGATTCGAGCCGCCGCGCTATCGCAGCAACTCATGCGCATGTCGCCTTCCTTTTCGTTTTATTTTTCCTGAGATTGGATGGCATTGATGTCGATTTGTGGATAAATTGAATCGTGTTTATGTCATTTGGTTGCTCAAAGTGTTTTTGTGATAGTTTATTGATATACTTATTTCGACCGATCAATATGGCGACGCTTGGGGGAGCCCTATGTCCAGCAGTAGACGTCTGTCGGCTGATATGATAATAATGATGATGACTTATTTGGTGTCCCAATGTCTATGCTGAAGTCTAATTTAATTTGGACTTAATTTTATATCAAGCTGTCTTCTAAAGTTTTAATGCATTTCTTTCATCTCATTTGTCGATTCAAATTCCTCTTAAAAGTGCTTAGACTCTAGAGTCTAGACCAAGGCAGTTAAATGTTTACAGCTTTTAAAATTCTTAACACACTTTTCTCAAAACGCAAATCCTATCAACGAACAACAATGGTATCTCATCTTAGGGCATGCGCTTCCATTCCGTTAATACGTACTGTTTTACGAATTTCAGATATAACATAACTGCTGAAGACTTGTTTTTGCTTGTCAAGGCCTGAGTTCAACAAAACATCAATAACATCATAACTCGCAAATTATCTCCACGCTACATTGAATACTTCGTTCCAGTTATTAGAGCATATTTTCGTGTGGAGCATGAAATTGATCGAAATGAACCGTTTGGCAGGTGGTTGTGTATAAAATTGTTGTTTTCAATAGACAGGCTGTATGTTGAAGACCTTTGCTATTTATGAAGTAACGTGCTCTTGGGGAAACTCATTTGTTGCCTACAGCTGACTCTCGTAATGAAGCAGGTTTTTAAATAGTTGTATTCTATTTGTTTATATAACAGTTTGTAATCTGATCAAGAGTGTTGACATAATAAATGTTTTATGTTGACTTGTAGTTAAGAAAAGAGAAGTGGTTTGACTTGGGATCTTTGTAGAATTAGAAAAAAAAAAGTCTTATTATAACAGGATCTTAAGAATTTTCTCATCATTTACTATCAAAACAGTCAGCACATTTACATAATTTTGATCCACAAAGTAAATACTTACTGTGTTTTTTTCTTCGTTTTTGTTAGGAAATTCTGTTCTCACCTCTGGGACGGTTCTGCCAAATACCAGCTTGATGCACTAGAGTTGGTCGAAAAGCGGGCCAAGAGACTTATCGGCAATGAGGCACTGGTCAAATCAAAGCTCCAGAGCCTTGAACATCGTCGCCGAGTTGCCAGCTTGTCGGTTTTTTATCGGTTACATTTCGGGGAGTGTGCGATGGAATTGCATGATTTAATTCCGCCCAGCCCGTTCCATCATCGGACAACCAGACGCACGGCGATGCGTCATCGGTACATGGTGGACATCCCACCCATACGCACAAAACGTTTTGGAGACACTTTTATTATGCGTACAGCTAAGGAGTGGAATTCCCTGCCGGAGTCTGTGTTTCCCGATAGCTACAATCTAGGGGTCTTTAAGTCAAGAGTGAATAGGTTGCTTCTAGGCAAGCGTGCTTCACCGTCGACCACATCATCGCTTACCATCAGGTGAGATAGTGGTCAAGCGCGAGCCTATATACAATAAAAAAAAAAAAAAAAAAAAAAAAAAAAAAATCTAGTAGAGTTATACAAAAAGCTCCTGAGATTTTCGATTTTTCTTCCACGATATTAAACGTTTGTGTCCTATTCGTAAGTCTAAATGTGGCGCCATACCACTTGTAATCACTTGCATACTCTCCTATCTACATATAGACAGGCTCACACGTCCAATTCAAAATTACCATATTAATGTAGTCGCATTCAAATGCAGCTTCATAAAGGCAAAGTCCGTAAATTGTGAGATAAACGGTGACTTGTCTCATAAATAATATCTCGAAGCTTTCCAGCGTTTCTCTTCATTACCGGGCCTTATTAATTAGAAGTTAGAAGTAGTGAGATTAGTCAGTTTATCCGTTGACACACATCGGGACGGGTTTCAGTGGATGAAGTTAGACATAGATTCTGTATGTTCTGTTCCGGGATTGGGACGAAAGTTTCGAAATTATCGTATAATTCAGATTGATTGTATTCTGAGTTTCTGTCTATGGTCTTAGAGGAGGTTATCGTGTAGTTGAGATTGAATAGTTATGGTGAGTTACTGTGGAAGTTGTATTCTGTCTTGAACTGATTTTACTATTGTTTTTCTTTCTGCTGTTGTTAACTAATCGCGATGTTTTGTTGCGTACACTTATTCGGGCATACAAAAGTTCAGGTATTTTTATGTACAACTTGTTCCTCTCTCTTTTCGTGTTTGACTCCGTGAAGAAGAAGATGGATTTTGTGTCGAAGAAGATGCATTCCTCTACCTCATCTTATTTTTGTTCCTCTTCCTACAGTAGGGACTCTTCAAAAAAATAATGCAATTCCAAGTTATGATTTACTTACCCGACATAAAAGGCATTCTACAGTTCGATGAATTTCTTATATGGACATCAAAGGCAAAAGTACAAAATTGCATATTTCTACAATACGGCCGTGTATTCATGTTTACTGAGTAGACTCCACCAATATAGTTAGATAGACTAACCTCGGAATGTCGGAAGCTTATTACAATCAGATGATTCGTGATTATGACTTTTCCGATGAACTTTATACATCCGCGTACTAGCGGTATTACACAAATATTGATGGATGGTAGAGAAACCTAGTTTTTGTCAGGTATAATCCATTCCAGAGCAAGTACTACAATGTTCTTGACTATCGAGAAGTTTACTACACCAATAAAATATAGTATTTGTTGTCTAAAGGCTTTTATAATATCTTCGTATATAAATTAAAAACAAGAACTATCGTGTAGGGATCAGAACTCCCAATCAGGATAACTATAAAACAGTCAAGAATTTTAATAACCCTCGTAATGTTAACATGATATATTTTACCATACAACCCGTTCCAATTAATGATAAAAGTGATATTATTTGTTGCCGGTTCAAGGGATGGTTTTGTGTATATTAGTCTCTGTCTAGCTTAAGTAAATTCTCGCTTTCTGTCTCTCTTTTGGAGGCATCGCGCGCAACGGTTGGCTGCCTCTATGTCACTCAGTTGCGCAGACGCAGTTGTGAGAAGCGTTCGCGTTTGAAAATCGAACGCTTTTCGCGCGAACTATTATTGGCCAGTGATATTTCGTTTTGCATTTCGAAACTTTTTGGATGAGGTGAAGTGTTAAAAGGTGCGTTTCGTTGTGATTTTACGTCGCTGCGTTTAGTCACAATGTTTTGTGTTGTGTAGAAAGTGAATCTCCGCCAAAGGATTACAGTGTTATTGTTGGATACACGTGAGAACTATTGGCTAATTAATAGCGTGCGGAAGGGAATGAGAATGGTTTATGACGTAAACTGGCAGTAGATACAATAGATAGAGATATAGTCGACGTCCATGCATTCACGCTGCGTCGTAATGATATGTGTTCAGTTCTGTCAGGTGTGTTGATATCACCTGTCGGTTCCGTTTCTAATAAAGGGTAAAAACTAACGTTCGTAAACGTTAAATCCAATTTACAAAATAGTATGTTATGTTATGTAGAAAGAACGGACGAAATATTTTGACATTTGTACTCCCATAGAAGGCTCTATGTAAAAGAATGTCTACAGACAGTTTAACCAAAATAAGCTAATGTATTATTATGATGTACCTAATAAAAGACAGTCCACGCTTGTATAAGCACTGAATTATATCAACATGTTTGTAATATCCAAACTCGTTACTACTATCCAACAACGACCATACCTCATCAATCTGAAATACGACACCTGATTATCATAATTAGACATCTATTGATTATTATCCTTCTTACATTATTGTAATAAGCAGCTCCTGTAGCCTACTGGTTACAGAGTGTTGCCAGTTACACCAGGCTGTAAAAGCGACTGTTTACGACCGATACCGCTCTGTTTTACGCAAATACACTTCTATTTTATTATCTAAAGCTATTCAGTCAGCGACTTCTATGGAAAACCCACTGATTTGTATTGAATATAAGCCATTCATGTCATAATAGTATATGTTTTTTATCGGTCATGGTGATTCTTCTAATTCTGTGCTTGAGTCTTTACGGGCCATTTTCTCATGTAGTAGTTTAAGTTTTAAGGAAAATCAAAGAAAATTAAATTGAAATTGCACAGTTTTTGCCCTATTCTATAGCACTTACTATGTAAAATATGGTCTTTATGGTGGTATGGTCTATGGTCTTTGTACCTATTGTGTTTCTAAAACTACCCACTAGTTGTGTAAGTGCTATTTCTGCACTATTATTGTAATTTTATGAATGTTATAATTTTGTTTTTGCATGCTGTGTCTATCGCATCATATTGTATACTATGCTTTTATCATATTGCTTGTATTATTAGAATAAACAGTATAACAATTGTAGATAGGCCAATAAATAAATAAATAAATAAAACACAACCCAACATAAAACATTTTTCAATCTAATAAATTGTACCGCAAAATTTGTTCTGGGTGTTAAGCAAGGAAATAAACTGCAATGATCGTTAATGCTGACGTCCCTAATAAATGAAATACTATTTTTTTTTAAAAAGTATAGGCAATAATCACACTTTAATAGTTAACCAGGATCATCGAGTAATTCCTAAGACCTGAAAGAACCCACAATAAATGCAAAGTCGGTTTCACAACTATTTAAATGCAAGAGTAATAGAGGCTTTAAAAGGAAAACAAAAAGGTCTGACAGCGTTATCTGAAGTTAAACGGAATAATATCGAAGCAGATAGCATCACAGATGACGCTGGTTATAATAAAAATGCACCGCGCATACAACTGGGGACTCATAAGACGGCGGACTACGACGTGGGAATGTTTGCAATACCTAGTATGAAGTGTTGGTTATATGAATCGCAAATACGAGAAAAGGAATTAAAAATAATGGTAAAAGATAACTGAAACACATTTAGCATTAACATTTAGAATCATTTCTTCAAACGAGGCTGATAGGTCACTTTCGGAATGTCAAAAATTTGCAAGCCTATCCTCAAACGACTGTGTTTGACCATATTTTTTATGTTTTCATAACCCATTAACGTGAATTCAAGATTAAGTAATTGTTAATCAAAATTATTTACTAGCAAATCACTCACAACTACAAGTCGCAGTGATTTCATTATAGACTATTAGTGATACAACAGCTACACTCTCCTAGCTTTTCCGTATACAATTCGTAGAAAATCTGTGTAATACAAACTCCAATCATACTATCCTATAATCAAACCATTTACAGGCACTTTTGAAATGACAAAGAAACGATTAGTTCAAAAGATGAAGCTAGTTGTACATTTTTACAAAAAAGTGTAATATCTTACCTATTAGATAAGTATTTTACGACACGATTGCCGTAGTGGTTGAGCGATTGGCTGCTGCGCTGCGTGTCGCGGGTTCGATTCCCGCAAGGAACAAATATTTTTATTGACTACAGATTGTTGTTCCGGATCTGGGTCTTCTGTATGTGAGTTTAAATGTTTGTAAACGCACCCCCGATACGGGAAGAAATTCCTAGTGTGGGGCAAAGTTTAAAAAATAAGCAAGCGTTTTGCTTATTATTGCTAGACCCAATAAAAGCTTCGCAATTAAGACACTATAGTCTGTCAAGTTTTCCATCAGAAGAACCATAACGTTTACAGCCCTATGTAATCTAAGAAATAACGCATTTTGTAGCTCCATAAATATGTAGCTTGGCATATATGAAAATCGTTATTAAAACTAAACATACCCATAACTATAACATTAAGTTTTTATTGCTAATTACTGCTATGTTATTAAAACGGTTATTTAAATGCTCTTTTAAGATGCACATTGCGCAGTCTTTGCTATTTGCTGGTGATGCTTAATTTCTTTTAAAAGTAATATCTCTATAATTTCATCATTTGAATTTCTTCTTGTATAGCAAGTCACAAGACCGTAGATAAATGTAATTTACCTGAATCAAATAATTACAACAAGAGGACATTATCCACGTCATTTATATTTTTGGTCCTAATGCGAAAGATGATAAAGATCTAATGAAAGAGTACCTATAGGAAGTGTACCTTTGGACGAAGATGATTTGCAGCAGCAACCACAAATAAATGACAGAAAGAGGGAAAGGAATAATGAAGATTAAAATGAAATATTTATGTTAACTTCGCAACTTAATCTTTGACAACCTTCAAAGCAAATCCAAGTCAACAAAAATATTATGACTCGTAAGGTTAATGAAGAGAACAAAGCAGTGAGTTATGGCCACAAGTGGGTCACCGACATAAAAGACAAAGTGCTGAACGAAACCAAATTGGCCATTATGACACGTTCAGTCGAGAGAAAACCCCGTACTGTGAGCAAACTATTGTTACTCGGCTAAAGTAAAGTTAGTTCGTGTGAACCTTTTGTTATGCAGAAGAAGTGGTTTGTTGAAGCTATGATTCTGTCAAAGCTTTCAATTCGTTTCACCAGAGTTTCATGCATTGTCTTCATTAATGCCTTTAATTTACTAAAGATAGATTCCGGTCTTATTTGCTGCAGCTCAATTATTGTATTCCAGTCCTTTCCAATATCATCAACTCGAATTGTGATGAACTGTCTGTCTTTGGTTGCGCCAGCTCCTCAGTCTTTTGCAAGTCTCATTAAATCATAATATTTAGAGGATACCAGAGTTCAGAAACTTTCGAAAAGTCACAATGGTTATAGGCTTAACTAACCAGGCTTTCGGGTTCATTAACTGTCCTGTCATAAATCGATGCCAATAACCTCTCAAGCATCAAAAGTACGTAAAGAAAAATAATCAGATGTAGAGTCAAATGCAAATATATGCATGAGAACTAAAATTATCATAAATATGAATGATGTTATCGTTATTTCTAGAGCTAGATCATTTCTGCTTAGTAATTCAAAATATGTTAGTTGAAGTGTAAATATAATTCATCTTTCATTAACATTCTCTTATTATGAATATAAACATGTCTTGGATCATTTCACAATACATCATCCTATGATTCAATAGAAGATTAAGCAAGAATGTATGCTTCAGAAGCTATATATAGAAATATTTTAAAGTAAATATTATGTATTCATCCTTGCATCATAATTTTATTAGAAACTTGAGTTGACCACTGGTCTCATTCAAAGACAACCTCTAACTAAAAATCCTGTTTTCAAATCGTGTTTGTGAATTTGTCTGATTGAAAATAAAATAGATATATATATTTATATTTAAATTGCCACGAATCACGGCACACAACGGAAAACTCTCTAATAGAATCACGTATTGCTTTACTTTGAACTCGACACGCAAGTAACAGATTGGTGATTATAAATCATATTACCACGCTTCCACAAATTAAAATATTTTGTAAGTAACACTCTACAAGAAAGTGTCTGCCCGTCTGTTCGTGTATGTCGAGAACCGTTACGCAGATTTTAATGGAATTTTTACTGTTGGAAAGTTTTCCGGATGTGTACAAGTTTTTTTCTGACGGAAATATGGCAATGTAGTCCTATTAAGGTTTATGACATATGAATAGGTCAGACTACTAAGCTTAACTGAATAAGTAAATGTACGCCTAGGTTTTTTAACCTGTGGGTCTCGTAATCAACGGTTCTTGGGTTAGAACCCCAGATCAGGCAATCTTAGATTGTTATTGGACTTTCAGTCAGAATACCTATGACACCGAAACAGCTCCTCAATTTGTATCAAGCGTATGTTCGATCTTTCATAGAGTACTGTTCTCATCTCTGGGACGGATCTGCCAAATACTAGCTCGATGCACTAGAGTCGATCGAAAAGCGGGCCAAGAGGCTCATCGGCAATGAGACGTTGGTCAAGTCAAAGCTCCAAGCCAAGTCTTGAACATCGTCGCCGAGTTGCCAGCTTGTCGGTTTTTTATCGGTTACATTTCGGGGAGTGTGCGATGGAATTGTACGATCAGCCCGTTTAATCACCGGACTACTAGACGCACGGCGATGCGCCATCTATACATGGTGGGCATCCCACCTACACGCACAAAACGTTTTGGGCGCACAACACTTTTATTAAGCGTACAACTAAGGAGTGCAATTCCCTACCGGGGTCTGTGTTTCCCGACAGCTGCAATCTGGGGGTCTTTAAATTGTGAATAGGTTATTTCTAGGCAACCGTGTTTCACGTCGACCACATCATCGATTACCAACAGGTGAGATAGTGGTCAAGCGCGAGTCTATAGAATAAACAAAAAAGAAACCTTTTGAACTCGCATTTTATACCGAGTCAGGAGGTAGTTACGCTCTATCCTTCTAAACCGTGGTATAATTACCAATGAAACATTTATTCTTTCAACAGTCTTCTAGTGTCAACCTCTCTTCAGCTTTGCCCTAATTTCTTAACAAAAGAGGAATACTTTACTTACTGAACTTGTGATGCTATAATTTTAATAATTAAAATTATAGCATCCTACACTAATACACTTCTTTTTTACAATTATTATGATTGCGGTAATGGCTGTATTTCTACCTGATCATTGAGCGCGCGCAGTTATTAATACACTTTACAGTCTGCTATGATAAGTATTTTAATACTAGATACTTTAGCTTTTCTTACATTAATAGCAAGTCTTATGTTAATCGAAATATTTACTGTGCTAGTCAAACATAAGAGAAAAGCTTCTATATGTGTGGAATTGATACGAATAATAGTTACGAAGACTATAAAATATTACTGTACCGTCCGAACAAAGCACTTAAGATGTTGTTGAGAGCACATAAGCTAAGAATTCCCTAAGTGAGGCTAGAATCTACAGCCGCGGTTCAGGATCTAAAAAAATATTTATTTAATTTGCCAGAAACACAATAAGACAGTAAACTCCGTTTCCACAAAAAAAAAACCCAACAATGACCAGAAGTGCACCATTTTACGAAAAAACTATGACCAATTTCTATTCAGTCTCCAGCTAAACTTTTTACTAATCCCATAAGCAATAACTTTACCTTATACAGCGTGTTCAATAAATCAGAGCTAATAGAATGGTGTAAAAACAGGCGGCGAGCGCGTGCTGTATAAGGCAATATATGGGGACAGGGGGTATATGGTACATGACTCTATTGGCAGTGCGAACACGGCCCAGGAAGACTCATAGCTTTTGGTCTACAGGACTGCCGGGATTATACATTCCTTTTAAGAAATGGCAGAGTTTTTGTGAAGATTGTGGAGTGAATTCTGCTAGATAGAACCAACTGACTTGGTGATAACTGGGTTTCACAGCAATATTTTTATATCCGATCGTAAAAGATCTATGAAAGTTTTATGGTTACTTTAATCTGTTGATATTCAGATGGCAAAAGCCACTTAAAAATGAAAGAAAACGGGTACATTATTTAGACGTAGATTTTATTTTTTATCTTCAAATTGGCAATAGATCAAAAGTTACATAAATCTTGATCAAGAGCGAGGTCATTAACCGAAATACTTTTTGCATCAACAAATCCATGGTTAAATCTGAAATTCCAACCTCAAATATCACAATCAGAGATTAACTTACTAAACCCACCAAACTTAACGAAACAATGCATAACAGAGCAACAATTAACGAACAAATAACTTCTATAAATCCTGGAGCCCAACAAATAATCCTGGAAAGCCGGAGAACCGTGGGTCGACCAATCAGCGTCGATAATGAGCTCCTTAAATCTAGCCACTGCTAACGATGTCGTCCTCTTCTCGGTCAGAACACCGTTAACAAATTACGGCAGATAGCCAGAACCAATATATATTAACTGGTGAGATAACAGATTGTTAACATAAATAAAAAGGAAATAAGGTAGTTAGTGAACGAGTCGTTAAACCTGAGCAAATTAAAACTAATTTAATTGTTGATTTATTATTTGATAACTAGGGAGATCTAGAGATGTAAACTGTGGATGGAGTGAACTTCCGGCAACTTAAATTAGCGTGCGATTTACTTCACACCTTATTTTTAATGTCCTTTATTTATCTGTTTTCTTATTTTGTACATTTTTAAATATTTTTATAAAATAAATTAAAAAACAAAACATTTAAAATATAAAAAAATAGAGGCCCACCGGTATCGGGAACAGGGTCCAAGCTACCAGCGGTCAGGGGTCCAAAGAGAGGAACCTCCTAACAATACGAGCCGTGTCCAGCAATACTGCTTTCTGGATCAGGCCCCTGACCCAGCTGCCTAACGAGAGCCTCCTGAGGTGTTGGTCGAGGCTTGTGGCTTTTAAGCCATTGCCTGACACGACTATCGGTACAATGGTCGCTGAGTCCACATCCCACATGTCGACAACTTCGCCAACCAAGTCAAGATATTTGATTTGCTTATCTTTCTCGGCTTTCACGATGTTCCCGTCATGCCGGACGGTAATGTCAACAATCATCGCACGCCTCTCGATTCGGTCCACCAACACAATATCAGGCTTATTGGCTACAATAGTCCTGTCACTGATGATTGACCGATGCCAGTACAATGTAATACTGCCATTTTCGAGAACTGGGTCGGGCACATACCGGTAGCACGGTACCTCCGATGCCACAAGAGTGAATTTCAGAGCAAGTTGCTGATGGATAATCCTGGCTACAAGGTTGTGCCTATGCAAGTACTCTTCGTTAGCTAGCCGAGAACAACCAGAGATAATGTGGCGGATCGATTAACCCGGGCGGTGACATGCCCGACAGATGTCAACCGTGCCATCTTTCACAATAAATCTCCGGTAGTTATTCGTCATGATAACTTCGTCCATAATTGCACAGACAAAACCTTTGGTTGCCCCAAAGAGGTCACCGAAACGCAGGCAGGCTACGGACACTGATTGGTCTACATCAGACCCATTTGACGACACGGTTGGCATAGTGGTTGAGCGATCGGCTGCTGCGCTGCTTGTCGCGGGTTCGATTCCCTCACGGAAAAAATATTTGTATGGCCAACAGATAATTGTGCCGGATCTGGATGTCTTGTGTATGTGAGTTTAAATATTTGTTAACGCACCCACGACACAGGAAGAAATTCCTAGTGTGGGGCAACGTTTTTTAAAAGAAAATGAAAAATTTAAGGCCCGGAAAAAAGCGTCCGTGAAGCTCCTTACTCTGCCATACCTCCCTGCGGTCGTTAGTATCAAGCACTACAGGCTTGCGCCAGTTCTTATTCGCCAAGGAGAGTGGGGTGAGTCTCTTGTCCACTGCTACTACATCTCGGTGCATAATCACATCAGTGTGTAGAAAATATTCCCTGAGATTGCATATCTTGCGGTTATGGAGGTTTTTGGCATTTAAAAAGCCTCGGCCTCCACACTTCCGCAGGATATACAATGTCATGACCGACGATCGTGGGTGATGCATTCGATATGCAGTCAGCAGTGTACGGCACCGCCTATCCAGGGTCAAGTTCCGTTTGAGTCCAATTGAGTATGCCGAAAGAGTACATCAAAACCCAACCGTTGAAGGTTGTTTCCGCCCGAAAGAAGGCTATTGAATATCTTCTTCAGGCGGGCAAAGAAGCGTTCCCTCAACGATTGCTTCATGTCAGTAGTGCTGATACCTAACGCTTCCGACATACCCAAATACTTATAGGGGTCGTTTGGAGAGAGGGATCTCAGGTTTATGGAATCCGCGAGTTGAATTCCCACGGATTCCACAATCTCCCCTCGCTTTACATGCATGAACGCACATTTGTCCACACCGAACTGCATCCTGATGGCGCTACTAAAAAACTTTAAACTTTTATATTATTATTATAAAATCTATCTTTTATTATATATTTACCTTTTTCATAACTGTAAAAACCTATTTATTTGAGCTTGGGGGTAGATATATGGATTATACATTCATCATCACCCTTGCCCCATGTACGTGTATGGTCAGCGTCACACTTTTTCTTATTCCCCTTTTCGGGGCCTCCTAGCACAGGTATTTCTCACCGGAGATATGTAAGAGATATTTTAGAAGTTGTAAAAGACTGAATTTTTTTATTTTTTATTATTGTTATTATTTCGTTCTGTCAACCGTCACGCGACTCTCTTTTGTCCTTCGTCTGCCGACGTCATTTCTATTTCCGCTTTCTTCTTCTAAACGACGCAATGTATTTTGATAAGGTTTTCATTTCACTAATAAAAAGTGCTATAAACTAGGAAGGTTTTCACACCAATATTATAAAGGCTAAAGTTTTTGAGTATGTATGTTTGTATGAATTTTGGCACAGAGATAGATTATAGTCTGGAATAGCACATAGGATACTTTTTATTTCGGGAATATGTTCCCTCGGGATAATTTGCGACATTCACGCGGGCGAAGCCGCTGGCAGTATATAATTTGCCTTCAATAAATCTAGTAACTTTCTAAATATCTTTGATTTCAACAAAGGTTTATTAGGTATGTAAAAAGAGTTTTCATCTAAACAGCCGTTCTTGCCGTATCTCCTCTATTTCTGCCATCTCTCGAGCCAGCGCCGCCATTTTTTACGGCAATCACTATTAGTTTCTACGATGGCATGCAGTTGATTAACTGAAAGTATATTCTCGTTTTATAATTTGTTTTGCGCAAGTATGAGGCCGGTATGATGTCGCCGTGATTAAACTGTGATGTCATGTACAGTTATGTTGTATAGTTATGTTTCAGCTAAGTACGTTATTGTTGTGGGCGAATGTACTTGTTGACATGATGACCATGGTTGAATTTATCTTTAAGTAGGCAGTATGAATAGTGATGATATAGGTACAAGGATTGTCTTTGTTGTGAATGGTATAAAAAAATCGTAGATAAAGAAATTTATCTACGATTACGTTTCGTGTCTTCATCGTTACGCTCTTGACAGAGCGGTCATGGCCACGAGGAATTTTCTAATCACTGGTTTTCTTGTAACTCGCCTCGCGATCTCTCACCATTTGGCTTTGTAGTAGATGAATGTTTGGCACCCTCATTTAATTTGATCGGTCCCCCTCATCAGTGACCTCCCGCGTGGCCGGTTACCGTCCACGTTGTACTGCACCATGAATAAATACGTAGATGTTTATACCTAGTTTGTGGAGTAAAATCCAAACTACTTGTAACAAAATAAACCTGAGTCTCGTAACAGTACGTTCATAACCAAACAAATGTTTTAAAATTATTGCCTATTTCTAAGATGACTAGAATTCTTGTAAAGGCTCCATCGTTATTGATTGTAAAGTCAATAAGTACAAGGTTCTCATTGTCTTGACTCCTGTTCAACAGTCAGTTAGACCGCACTTGTGTCTGATGGATTACTAATAACTGTGATGGCCCAACATTGTACGGATAGCTTTTAGCCATAAATTTATTTACCTTGTAGTTAAAGGCAAGGCACTACTGGTTTCAAATGCAAACATAGAGATACAGACGGCAAACTTTTTGAAGCTTATATGAATCACTTTGTATTGTTTGAAGATGCAATATGGATGCAGATGCAATATTTTATAGCGATTAGAAGTTCTCTATATGGTCTATAAAACTAGCTTTAATTTTAACAAATCATTTGACGTCTCCGTCGAGGATGGCGCAACGAAACCTTCGTTATTTGTGTCATAGATGCGTAGAATGCACTACTATGCCGTTTTGTAGAAATAAACCAGGTACTAGAAATATTTCTCTCATATTATCATTCTAATTATTATGTTGAGTATATTAGAATTCCATTTTTCTTGTCTTTTCCCATAAGTTTAGGTGATACTGTTAGGATCTAAAAGTCATCCATGCTTAAAACGTTGCAGGATCCAATTCTTTTAACCTTCTGACGTATTCAGATTGCAATACTAGTTACATCTCCGTCCCGACGAACACCGTCAGCACTTGCCGTTATTACCAACTTTTTACCATCGCCATTAGCTGTAGTATACAAAGTGCGTCTGTCAAGTTCGCCCTGCCCAACAATAATACAGCCTTCATCCGAACCGGGTGTCGGACCACTGTAATTTAAACAGGACCTAACCTGGGGCAGTCATTACTCCGCTACCTACTGCACCCTTATCTCAAAGTCATAAGGTCAAGTATTCTGCATCAGTATTCGTAAAAACAGGCATTATCTGGCTTCGTAACTATTCTTTCTTACCAAGGCTTAAGGTTGATAAAGGCTTGACAAATTCAAAGATTGCGTGGCTCAATCTGTTGGCCCGGGGCCACCTATGACTACTGCTTATTGTGGTACCCTTGTTTTTTTCTGTAATTGATTTTTAATGGCTTTTAGAGTTGTTAGGATGATTCTTGAAATTCGTATCAAGATTATTTGATGGTTATTTTTGGTTGATTTTGACGCTCTTTTATGATAGGAGACAGGATGTCAATTATGTACGGTTTGGTTAAAATCCTGAGGTCACCAGGCTACCTGTCCAAACAACTTCAAGGCACCTTTCCTTGTTCCTATGAATTTCATGAATGTTAAGTATAACCGTAATTCTCACAGTATTTTCTCGCGAATCCCTAATGAGCAGCCATAACTTTCAAATTCTAATTAAACCAAAATACCTTACCTGTTAACTTTACGAGCGAATATTTTACAGCGTGTACAAAACAAATGGAAGGATACATGACATTCAACCATATTGTATACTGTACAGACACCAACTGTAAATAAATGACAGGCCGCTTGGCAGAGATACTTGTTCTTATAAATAATGACATAAATGGGTTACAAGTACGAGAACAGTCGAGCCTGAGCTGCACAGTAATAGTCCAATTGGCACACAAGTATTATCTTACTAATATTATAAATGTGAATGTATGGATGGATGTTTGTGTGGATGTATGTTTGTTACTCAATCACGATAACAGGGCTGAACGGATCTGGATGAAATTTGGCACAGATATAGATTATAGTCTGGAATAGCACATAGGCTTTTTTAGCAATTTTCATTCCCGTACAATGTTCCCTTGGTAAAAAAAAACACATTTAACGCGGACTAAGCCGCTGGCTGAAGCTAGTTTGTTAATAAAGTTTTAGAGTTACACTAAAGTTCAGTCCAGGGTGACCACAGTCCAATCATATTTAACTGCAATGTCTGTTGTTATGAGTAACCCATCAGGAGATGATCTTTGTAAGACACCATCTGCCAAACTTAATTCTGGTCGGAGCTCCATTGTTCATCACTGTAAACTTATGACACAACAAGGAATCAAATATTTGTTTGCCGCTTGGATCATTTTTACAAGCTTTTATTTAACTTGGAATGTATGTATGTTTGGGTCAAATCTCGAAACAGAATTTAAAAGCAGTTATCCTCCACCGATTAAAATGAAATTTTGCAAACGCGTTTAGTTTGGATGACAATGCATGGTTAGCTAAGTGACCTCATTCTAAATCCAATACGGCCCAAGATGGCGGTATAGTTATTTTTTGTGCACTGCCATGATATGGGTATCAAATGAAAGGGTTTGCAAACAAGAATACGAAAAAAAAATGAGTATTTTATTACATGACCAGTTAAACAATTCTGTCGTATAGTCAAATCTAGATAATGTTAAAAACCCTGTCCTATATTCTTTCATCGTCTTTTCTAAAACATTTCCAATATATAGCACCTGTTTTATACAAGTAAATCCTGTTTTCGTTTGTGATCACATCACATGATAGTAAATTGTTTTGAGCCTTGTAAGGTCAAGAAAAAATAAAATTACAAATACTTTTAATGGTTTTGTCTTAAACAAATAAACACTCAATCTTCACAAACTGGTAACTTGTTTTAATTACTTGCAAATTGCTGAGAGACTGTGAGAGCATTTGAAAGGATGTGATCGAATCGAGCTATCGCTTTACGAGCTGCACGAATTCATCAAACTTCCACCTAAATAATAATTCATTCACGAATTCGACGTTTGTAAGTAATAAATTATAATTAAACTCTGGTTCCATTTTAATAACCTATGTAAAACCAAAACGTATGTAAAGGCTTATAATAGCAGTGTGTTCAATTTTATTAGCAAATTTAAAACTTTATTGATTTTCTGACGTAAATATAAAACATCTGTAGAGATTATAATCATTTAGTTAATCATCGTCATTGAGCAGAATGGCCTGACTGATTGCTTATATACATTTGTTGATAATAGCATATTTTATTCGTCGAGTGGTAATGGATTCCATTCAATCTCTTTCTGGGTTTGTATCGTTGTGTAAGACAATAATATAAGTAGTAAATTTGGGGAGTAGCGTTGCTTTGTTTTTCTATCGATTATTGTTCCAAATTGCCTTTATTACGTCGGTATGTCTGGGAACTTAATTTGCCTCTCCAGCAACAAAAACTTCTTTATCACTCAATCGCTTACAGTGGGAACTGGCTTAAGGCACTAAAAATTGTGACTCAGTTGCCATAAAAATATACTCTTTACCAAATTAAGGGCTCCCAAAAATTCGCTCCGGTAGCGGTCAGAAACAAAATCTGATATTACCATAATCACCGACGCTCGACAACCAATTTCGACGACGAAGGTTAAGACACACATCTATCTTTTTTCCTCCTACTGGTCTTCACATGTAAGAGTGAGATAGTTTAACTTCTTCTTGTTTTTCTTAGGTTCCTTGCTCATTTGCATGCACACGCGACGCATGCGCACCGCTCCGTGTTCGGATTAATAAGACGATATATAAATGTGATAACGGTGGAATAGCAGTTGGATTCTATTGATATTCTGTTAATAAGTTTTTTAATGTGTCACCATTATACGGTTGTATCTCCCAGATACTTCACAAGCTTACAAGGTTTTCATCTTACGGCAAAATAACTTTGCTCTTGGCAGATACTCTGGCTAGTGGCTGGTTATCTAGAGAAGCACAAATTGACTTCTTTTATTACGCCTCCTGAGATGGGTTTGATGGTGGATTAATCTCATGAATTGCAATATCATGAAAATTCTTATTCTCGGCTGATAAAGTTAATAACTTGACTAACACAAGAAACGTGAACTTCTCTGACTGTAGCATTTATTCGAAACGATCGCATATCGCAATAAAGGAAACAAATTGTAACTTCTTGCCGAGCTTGAGTTATGACAGGTAATCTGGAAGTTTCATCTAACCGCTCGTTTTTTTCGATTCCACGGAAGTGACCGATCAACAAATAAATTATTGTATTGTATTAATGTTTGCTAAACAAACAACTGATGGTCGAGAGCTGCCCAAGCTACAATGAGCTACAAATCATCTAGGAGCTCACAATAGAGCTGCGCCCTGCGCCGCATCGATTCGATACCATCGATAATTGCGAGATTCCCTCGAGTCTATAATTAGAGGTGCTCCGCAAACATCTGCTATCGACGATGTAAATAATTAAACAGGATTTATGTTTAGAAATTTTTGTGTGTATGACTTTTTATCAGATAATTCTCCACTGTTGTTTTCAAATACTGAGTCAGTCGAAAGATGAAAATCGGTTTCCCAGTTTATTTTAAGTGTTTCTCTTCCATAATTTATGACTGAAAGCCTAACAGGAAACTCAGAGCATTCACTTTGAAGTTTCATTCATAAAATTAACGGGTCATTCACAATATAATACAAAACACACGCTAAGACTTTATGACTGTGACACATGCCTATTAACGTTCAATGAAAAGACAATAAAACCTGTTAAAGTCTCAGCTTTTTGCGCATACGATAACAGTAAAACAAAAGTCACACCCACGTAAAATAGAAAGTACAGCACAATCTGGAACACAATTGTCAAATTAACCACGAGAGTACACAGCTAGGCAGACACAATAGACAGGTAATGGCGGATTGAGAGGTTGCGATAGTAATATTGGTAAGACTTGGAGTGGCGCAAAAGGTAGTGATCATGTTGTAAGTCAAAACGCAGTAGGAATTGTTTGCTGTCCTGATAAATAAGGTAAAATTATAGTAGAGGAAGGATTTAACGTTGCTATTGAAGTGGGAGTAAATTTGGTTACGTAATAAATAAACCTCGTTCACGATATTCACAGCAAAGAAGACAGAGATAAAACTGTTGCACCCAGCTGTAGAAAGTTTTTTAATCTATATCACGTTTATATTATCTTATATATTATCCCATACGCAAGAATGTCGTTACAGATCCTAATAGTACCCGTTTAGATCAGTAAAGTACCAGTATCATAAAATCAACAAAAATACCTTGTGCACAATACAAATTTGATAGCCACTACAGTTTCTAATACTTTATTTACACAAAAGAGAAAATGTTGCAGAAAACTTATCCAATTATAAGATAAATCACGCAAAAGCAGCCGGTACAATGCGATCATAATCGCGGCAGATTCCGGAGCGGGTAACTATGGCGTGGAGAGTAATGACGAAGGGCGCAGTATCGTGGCACTGGTAGCATGGCAAATAATAAATAACTGCGGAATGACGGAACTTAACCGAATGAGCGAGATTCCAGGGTAAAGGAATGAACACAGATGATGGAGCTGATGAATTGTTGGAAGAGAAAGACCTTCATAAAACTTTGATGAAATGAGAAGGCATCAGCATTGTTGTTATAAGAAAAATAAAATAGAAGACATAAGTGATATGACTATAGTCCAATTTGAATAATTATTTGAAAGCAAGCTTACGATCGTATGATATGTAGAAAGTGATTATAAAAAAAGTAATGGAAGATTTAAGGGTATCAAAACAAAATGTTATTCTATCGGCGATAGCAATTGTTGCCAAAATGTTTGGGATTCCAGTACGTGATACGCATTTTGATAGCGCATGTCAATCTCATACACTTTGACAGTTTGAAATCATCATCGCTGTTAGAATGTCATTTTGTTTAAACTACTTGGCCTATAGAAATGGAATACAATTTTATGATGCAATATCTTGCATTCTATTTATAATATATCACCTGTAGGTCCCTTACCATATTGGCCGTAAGGCACAAACATCTGGCTATTATTAAACACTCAGCTACTTGTCTGAGATTAATGAATTATCACTAGACATACCATATACAAATAATTGATATCCTACATAGGATTAATTTAGTCTCAGCACGCAAGTCATATGCCGCATTCACGCACGATGCAACTTGAAGACTGTCTGCAACTAGTCGAGTGATTTTGATGTTTACATAGCATTACAAAATGTTAAAGCCGAATAGCGTATACTGGGCTTCTAAGCGAAATAATAGCTTTGCTATACAGTTTCCAAACGAGGCACTGATGACGGTGGCTTTTATAAACCACGACTGTTCGTGTTTACTGGGTTATTAGCAAAGCTAAGTTGTGTACAGGTTCATATGCAGCCATCTTTGTCATACAACGGAACTTTCTAGCAGTTTTATGCGTTACTGTAAGATGGACTACGGTATTCTGACGATAAACATGGTGTGGTTTCGATAACATTCAACCATCTTCCAAAAAAAATAAGGCAGACACTTTGTAAAGTAAATTCATTGATAAAACGTTCATTGTAAAGTACCTACTACTTTATTTTTGTGTTAGAATTGCGTATTATCTTAATTTTTATAATATGTCGAGCTTATTCCGCCATCAAAGAACCATCAAACAGAAGAAAAAGGAGAGACATGCCTTTGCAGTAGGAAATTATATACGCCAGTTAGTTTAGCTTACATCCTACTTATCTTTAATTTTATTTAACCATCATCCACATTGATCAGTTTAAACAAGCTAGATTTTTTTTGATTTTATTATTTTTCTTACCAAAACGACAATTAAATCGTAAAAAGCATAGAACAGTTCCTAAAGACAATTGAGCCTATAAATCACGCAGCCAACTGCCACTAGTGCACAATAGCTCAGGGTGGGATAACCCCACGGATTTATTCGGTTGCGCCCGCGCCGCGGTGCATGCGAACGTAATGACAGGTTGTGAGTGATGACTTGCAGGCAGTGGCGTAGGCAGAGCTCAAAGTGGTACGATTGTTTTTATTTTATAAAAAATGTAAAATAAGAATACTATCGCTGTCGCAAGTCATCGAGGTGTAAGTATTTATCATGCTGAATACGTCTTTGACCGTAAACCGTTTTCATAAAATATAGGTTAGTTAAGTATTTACCTAGTCTACGTTATAACATTCTTATTCAATTCCCTCCAATACAATAATCTCTACAGCAGCAAAATGTCGGCCACCGCGACCCAACACGTCAAGTCGTCCAACTCGGCGAACATCCTCATGTGCAAACAATGGTGGAAAGTGTGTTGGATGTACGGAGACCAGGAGAAGTACTACAGACAACTTTATGGCAAAAGAAAACTAAATAATCTAAACACAACGTTCTTGAACTTCAATGAGACTGATACCAAAAGACCCGGCGCGCAAATAACTGAACTCACAGATGATTTTTTCGAAAATAATTGTTCACAAATAGAACCAGCACCAGATGAAGTAGACGCTCAAAGAGATATAACCTTCGGAGCAGAACCTGAGCATACCTACGGCTCTGATTACCAAACCACATGGCAGAAAGACCAAAGAAGACAACCTATACAACAAAGTTACGATGAATACATGAACACAACAGATATAGACAAAATATTAAATACAAATCTCAACGCAGATAGTATTAAAAGTATGTTAGAAAACGGTCTACCTCAAAGATCTAAAATTATTGACGCGAAAGAAGAAGTAGTGAGAAATGGGAATACTATAGGGAAAAATTCTAGGACAGTTTGTAGGACGAAAAAGGGGGCTTTAGTGACGGAGGAGACAGAGATCTCAACGGATGGGAGGACTCTGGCGAACCTGAAGTTTCAAAGGTCCACAGTGAAGACAGGTCCTAATAAAGTGAAGGAAGTGCTTCAGCCGCTGAAAGAGGACAAAGTGCTGGACGAGTGTTCCAGGAGGAAGTGCATCGGAGACCAGCTCACTACCACCACCACCACGCTGGTGACGGTCACGCAGACCTCCTTGACTTCGTGCAATGAGTGAGTATTTAGTTATAGTTTCAATCCTTTTAAGTTTTTGGTAAAGAGTTTTTTGTGTGCATCTCAGCAGTGTTTTTCAATTTGGCTAAAAATATTCCACATTTTTTCTATCACCCCGTTCCACTAACTGCGTTAAAAACAAGTTTATAGCATTAATTCTACGACATAATTTGAATTGCCTCCTGTAGCTAGCTGCTACGTTATGAAGCGCCTGGAGTGTTGAAAAGTAGTATGTTGACAGATACCGTTAAATCAATCACATGCAATATCTAAATCAAATTCCTTTTATTGTCAATTAATTACATAACCTTGCCGCACTCTAATCTAAACAATATCGCCTTTATAACAGAGTTTAATATCCCTTGCCATGAATTTCGCCACAAAGCCCCGTACAGCACTGCAGGCGGCGCGCGCGCAGCCGCACACAGTTCCGGTAATGACGTTATTGCAGTCTGCGATGATTGCGGTCTCGTGGTTTTGGAACATGGCAGGGGCGATGTGACTGCACAGTTTGAGGGAAATATTTGAACTTAAAAACATTATAAAATTATTTATAACATAACACCTTCAGGAGCAGTCAAGTAAAAACATGGTTTGCATAATTATCCTTTCCATCCCGTAGTAAAAAAAAGATAATTCCATTCTATAAAACAGTAGATTGATATCGTACGATTTATTGCCGCGCGGGAGCGATTTGAAACGAACAATGTAATCTGATGCCCCTTAATGTGGACAATTTAACTACCACGCTATAGTGTTGTCGTGTAATTGATATAAAAAAGCTTGAAATCCAATTTTAAGAGCTCTTTACAGTCCAATTTTATGATAATTGTAAAACACTGGCCTTCTAAGGACTTATATGAACCCTGATTATGAAAGATTAAGCTGTAAATCGTTTATAGGTTTTCATTTCACATTAAGTACCTATTTGAGCATATTTAAATTTTCCACCATCGACAGCCCAGGATAGACCATCCTGGCGTAGACACACAAGGAGGCTCGACCCCAAATAAATTGGGAAGCGGGCAGGAAGAAGTTTTAATTCCTATATATTGAGCAGTGGTGGCCCAGTGGTATCGGCGGCGATTTACAAGTCATGGGTTCGAGACCAGGCAGGCGCTTTACTTTGTGTCAATTATTTCAATACCACTGCTCTCAAAACGGTGAAGGAAAACATCGTGATGAAACCGGCATGTCCTAGAACCAAAAATTTTAAGACATGTGACATCCACCGACCCGCACTAGACTCGCATGGTGGATTACGGCCCATTCCCTCTTACAGAGAGGAGGCCTGTGTCCTAGCAGTGAAAACATTAATAGTCGGATGATGATGATGATGACCTATATATTTAGTAACAAAATGAGAACCTCTTGATAAAAACTTTTTACGCAATAAACGAAAAGCTAAAAAAGGGAGAACTTTAAAAACTCTTAATCCGGCAGCCCGGCAGACTTTGCATCGCTTTTACTTGCGCGCCAAAAAATGTAAAAATAAAAAGCAACATGGCGGAGGACGGACGATGTTATCTCTTAGCTACCGTTTACAACGGCTACATGTCCCTTGTAGTCATGTACCGACGACATAGAGTGATCGATGACTCCCTTTAAACAGTTTTTATTTAAAGTTGTCGCCAGATTCTGTAGTTTATTTATTAAACCACACTTAATTTGATAAAGTAATCGGCGAGTTTGTTAAAAAAGATAATATTGGCTAATTAATTTTATTTGTAGGCACAAAAGTTGGTGTCATCTTTATCTTTTTGATCCCTTTTGGTTTGGTTAAATAAAGAAAGCAAAACTTGACAGCTCCGAGATAAAACCTGGAATGAGGAAATAGACAGTAAACACCGCTTACGTAGCTTAAGGTGGTACACCGAAGAACAAAGTTTTGCCAATGCATGCAATTTTCTCTACACCATGCCAGAAAATAACTTTCTAATCACGATAGTTCCACGTAAAAACTAATTTGATACAGAGTGTTTTAAGATCAAACTTAAAATGATCATCAATGTTGATAGCACAACATGTACCTAATGGCTCTCCAATAAAAACTCAGATATACCGCCTTCCGTTATAATAAGGCTTCTCTTTACTACATCCTTTCTTAATGAATCACGAGCGTATTTAATTTCAGAGAGACTCATTAAATTGCTCAAATTACCTTTCGACATGTAAGAAATCAAGTTTCTAAGCAGATCTATAATGCTAGAAAATCATACAGTATATCGGGTACTTAACCAACATACTTTAGATAACAGGTTCAAACAGAAAAGTAGCAATTCCTCATGAAGACACGTACGATGGAGCGAGCTGACAGATTTGAGTCAGAGCTGACAAAGTGACAATTTGTTTGACAGACAGCAGGAGAAAACCCATGATATAGTGACAGGATGTCAATACTAGGCCGTCATCATTCTAAACTAGTTAATTCTAGTTGACAACGGCCGTTCTAGGAGAACCGTTTCATCTTTTACTGACTTTTAACGGCATATTATGATGATACGGAATAGAAGATTAATATTTTATTGCTATTTCCAAATCCATGGCGTTGACTACCGCTTAGACTGTATCAATTCGAATCTGATAAAATACCGGTGTCATAGTCTAGTTAATCATTCCAAATCCAAAGCGTTTTTTTTGGTATCAAATAATTTTATAGTCAGCCATGTTGCCCAGGACGTGTGACACGGCAAGTGTGATAAGAATAAGGAACAAACCGACATTGGCTACATTCTTTGGTTTATGTTCCACTACAGACTATAAACCGTAACTGTTGTGCGGTTCGACATTTTGTGCTCGCGCCGCCAATATTCCGCTGCAATAAATAGAGATGTGCTCTTGCGCAACTTGAAGACTTACGACATGTTTCTTCGACCTAACACTGACTTTACTGAAGTCAGTCCTTCTCACAATCAATTCAATTCGCGTTGTATGAGTTGGGAGTATCGCCCTGTAAACAAGATCGTAGAAATTATGTGCGATTTTATATATCTGTGGGTGTACCTTCATCGGACTTCGAGACGTACGGCGAAGCGCCGTCGGTACATGGTGGACATCCCACCCATACACACTAAAAGTTTTCGGAATACTGTTATAGTCCTTACAAAATAAAAAGTGGATTTCCCTGCCGGATTCTGTCCTGATAGGTACAACCCCGGGGTCTTGGAAGTCAAGAGTGAATAAACTGCTTCTCTGTCGACTACATCATTGCTTACCATCGGGAGAGATAGTATTCAAACACGTCCTATTGTTAATTAAAAAAGATATTACAAAAGAGAAAGAATAAATTAAAAAAAAAAAAATCTAACTCAAGATTTGTGTTTAAACCCAGCATTTTACTCTCGTAAATCAATAAACACATCTACATTATGCATGAAAATTCCTTAGCGAACTGCAACAAACATTAAAAAGATAATAATTCTGTATAAATCAAGGGTCATTCTCACCGCAAGGCGGCGCGGCGGCAGGGGTCCGAGTGACGCCGCGGTAACAAATATGTTAGTGAGTTACGTTAAGTCTCGCGGCTGTTGAATAGGGATAGGAATAGATGATGTATGCTGCTACAGTCAGTTTAGGAGTTAGGAACTTGGTGCTTGATGGAGATTGTTTAATGGATGCAGTAGTTGAAATCAAAGCTGCTTATCGAAATTCACCTCTAGCTGTCTCAAATCTAAGTTAGTTCCTCAACTTTAGTGTCGAGGCGAGAAGAGCCTCTCTATAAGCGATGGCGATTGTAGAAATCATTAAATGTGAGAGATTTATGAGGTGATATTTCGATAACGTTTGTCAATCCTATACGTTTTTGACATTGTACCAATCGCTATCACGATGCTATCGTTGCTGAATGTCACTTCTTTAGAGCTCTCAATTATTTAGTGGTTTGATCTTCTCACTTAAATCCCAGCCAATCTTAATCGCAATAAAATCTAGCATCTTTAAAATTCAATACCCATAACTCAACTAAAACTACATGCTCATAAACCATTAACACGAGCTTTACAACCTGAATCCATGTCGATGACTACTGACCCGATATTATAATGAAGTCACTAAAGTAACTGTACCAGTAGCTTCCTTATCAACGATGAGGAAGTTCCGAAGCGAGTGCTTATCAATCAGGTGTAATCTGACTTAATTATCAAGTTAATGATTTAACTGGGCCGCGTATACTTGACTTATTATAACGGATTCTAAGTAACGATATGAGACACTTTCCAATTTTGCGTCTTTTCATCTAAGTTTGTCCGCACACGTTCGGTTTCCGATTTGGAATGACGTAGACGTTGGGTTTTTGCCGACCTAAACGCGTTGTTCCCAAAGAACCGAATGTCATGTCTTTTTTTCCTTTCGGAAAATAAAGAAACGTGTGCGTCACATAGAACAGTTTGTAGGAAATGTGTGCATTCAGTTTTCCGAATCTGAATTCCGAATCAGGAAACGTAATCGGGAAACCGAATGTATGCGGTTAGACTAAGAGAGAAATCTGACGGTCTATCTGCAGACATGTCGAATATTTCGATGTCAAGGAGGGTTTGAAAGGTCTTCGTGAATAGGTTAATAGGAAGCTAGTTGAGATAAGATATGCCACGGTGAAGAGTTTATGAGACAGCTAAATTTTCTGGTACATGAAATATAAATTAACAGAGATGGTATCAGTAATTCGCTAACTATCTACTAATACTAAATGATCTCAAGGGGACGTAGATCCGGGATATATAGAGAAACCTTCTCCACAACTCAAGTCAAAATTGATTTAGTGATTTAGGCGTGAAAACGTAACATAGTTACTTTCGCATTTCTAATATTAGTAACGGATTTGATGACAGAATCTAAATCTTTTATAACAAAGAAACTGTATCTATTTCTGCACTTTCTTCACAAGTCCAATGACCCTCCAATTTCAGCACGGACCGTATCTGAACATCACAACAATATATCGTTCCGTGCTGCGCCGCAATAACTCCGACCGGGCGCGACGCACGCGCATGATTTAGTGCGCGCAGTTCCAAGGAAATTAGAAATCTGCCACGCTAGCCATTAATTGATATGCGTAGATATGATAATAACCGTCGCATTAACACGTGTAGATTAATTGATTTTGAATATAGATTGACGGTCGCTGATTGGTGGGATGTGCACGTGATTGTATGAAGGGTCGTTGATAGGTCGTTGACTGAAGCCATTTTTGTGTAAATCCCTATGGAAATTGCTTACAAGCGTTTTCTAGCGATGGTATCTTTTAATGGAAATTTTAGCAACTTTACACAACTGTTTCAAATCCTATCCCACTTAGGACGGATGACAAGCAACTTTACTCAATAATGAAAGGAAAGCTCAGAAAAGTTATGATTTCCTCTTTACCCATAGAATCTTAGCTTCAAGTAAAGAATGCAAGGTATCCTGTAGCTGTGTTGGATAGATCCTCTATCAATTAAATCCGAGTCTGAGAGAATTTGCTTGAAAAAGCCGCGCAGGCTTCGGCAGGATGTAGAGAAAGCTAACTTGAGAGTTGACAATGTGTCTGTTGATGATGTTCAATGCACCTACTGCACCTACTATTACACATAACCAGACATTAACCAGAGATAAAGGTTTTTAGAGAGGTCTTAGGACACATGTTTTCATATGTCTTTTCGTCTTCTTTGACTCAAAATCTAATATTATAGTTTCTTGCTTTTTCTTGAAATTATTCATTATTTTTGTTTATCCGTCTCAAACCATTCTTGCTGATGATTTAGTGACACGAAATTGGCTTCTAATGTTCACCCGACGATAGAACCGTAACTGGAATCTAACATCCCGAAAAGTGGGTATAATAGAAACAAAAGAATCAATCGAACATTCTTGTCACAATTACAATTCCGTGACACAATCATTGACTAGTCACACTGAGCATCCCGATTTCACATCTCCACACCAGTCCAGCTCCCGTTGTTTATTCACACATTTTTCTTGCCTGCCATCCCTTTCACACTGGTCGTGTTAAAAAGGGACAGGGTCGTGAAGTTTCTCGGTAGCTCGATATGTTTGTGGTGCTCTTCAAGTGACGTTGGCTTCACTAATTGTTTGCCGACAGGTGCTTGCCAGTCAGGAATGGTAAGTAGTAGCTTTTTACCATAATATTATGATGTAACGATATTATTGTTAGTCGCGTGGCCACTCTATTTCTGATCCGTTTAGATAAAGTATAGATGTGATGGCGATTGAGACCTTTGAGGATGTCGTTGTTGAAATGGAAAAGTTTTGTAAAGGTCATAACTGGTATTAAAATTGCAAAAAATGATGGGGTCAACAGCATCTTGCAGTTTGAATTGAACAGTTTCATTAATTTCACAGATTTTTTTGAATGTTTTGATCGTTCCTGATAGGCAGAAGTCAGGCAAATCTTGCAAAGGGGTATCTATCGTGTTATATAGTTTCTGGGTTGTGGAGGTCAGATAGGCAATTAGGCAGTATCTCCATCTAAAATATTGGTACTTAGCTGCACTATATTAGACTGGAAGCTGACCACAATATAGTTGCGAAAAGGCAGATTGATTGAAAAGACAATGATTTGATAAACTTACATTTGGTATAAAAGCCAAAACCTTCAAAGACTTTTTAAATTCTAAGGAAAGGAACAAGTTAATATAACAGAATTACTTTTCATCAGACACATTCACGAATAAGAAAGCTTAAAACTACCCTATCTATACAATCTCTTATTAATTACTAGCATTGCATACCACTTGATGTCTCCGCACCCTATCTGCAAGCGCATCTACTACAGATTCCCAATCTATAAATAGTGCGATAATTAGGTACCGTGTAGGTCCGAGTACAGCGAGAACAGCGAGTACAGTGAGTACCTGCCTGGCCATGGTGAGACAGTGTTCATTATACCCTGCTAATGAGTACATAGGCTTGCTCGTGGATTGTGGATGTAGCCATTTATTGGATGGGCGTAGAGAAAGTCCAGCTGAGGAGGTCAAAGTTTTCAAAGAGGTATTATTATCTAATTATGATAATGAATGATACCTCCTTGAAAATGGATATGATAATGGATAATGTGAAATTATAAGGCGACGTTACGTTGATCTTTTTGGATTTTTGATTATTTATTTTTTTCGTTTTGTGAGCCCATGAAGTATACCGGTGCTCATTTATATGGATTTCAAATAATTTTAAAATTATTGTTTACCAGTCTATTACTGACGTACCTTTCTCGATATGAAATAATTGTAAATAAGTCTGAGGAATCTTGAAATTCACAGCCGGTTACTATTTATCAAAATAATCACTAACCGACTAAAGCCCAAGATTGACCATTATACTAAAATCAAATCCATTTGCACTTTCACCAACAAATCGAAAAGATACTTCTTTTATAACTCCAAAAACAAATGAATAATACCTTTTCCATTACCTGCTCATAACAGTCGATAACTAAAACATTCCTAACATCTTCCTGGTACATATTAGTAGCTCGAGCACACTGCTCTACTCACAATTGGCTTGAGCTCGAGCTCGGCTCAGAACTGCCCGATAATAATTAGTCGAAACGAGCTTTAGTTTATAACGCACCTGTGGGTTCGGATACGGGTGGATTGTAGTGGCGGGCCCGTTTCTATTCATTTCAGAGGCTCTAGACAAGTGACATCCTATCATCGAAAGCGACGCAAAAACGATTGGTAAATGTCAAAAATGTATAGGATTGTCAAGCGCTATCGAAATGCCACGTGATCAATCATTTACATTTTGGCATACGACCGACAACGATGCATGTGCATCGCCTCTAATTCGAAATTCGAATACAGAAAGCGAATTTCGAATGTAAGATAGAATTATGGCAGTACCATTTATAATCATTGTGGCCATTTTGCGAGATATGTCGTATAAAAAGTAAAGGTTTTCAAGGGGGGCCCCCATACAGCTACAGGCGGGCGCGTAATTTTGTTTTTACTAACCTCATCGAATAGGGTATCGCTGTTTAGAGCTCGTTGAGTAGATAAAGGCTGTATGATGATTTTATTTTAAATTTCCATTGACCTGAGAACTTATATTACTATTATTACATATATTTTACTAACAAATACCAATATATTGATAAATCAGACTTTTCTTTATTTTTTCCTATTAAAACCAACTTGCTTTTGCGGTTTGGTACGGAACCCTAAATGTGCGAAGTCCGACACGCACTTGGCCGGTTTTTTTTATGGTGCTTTATTTTTATGCGTTACTTAATTCAAAGCAAACTAACATACTTAAGTTTTTAAATGATTTCATTGTTTCTTCTTTCTTTCAGTATCTGTATACTACAATAAAATTGTCCAAATCAAGTTATTTTCACTAATAATTCCGAAACAGACCAATTTTTATCAAGTTCACAATTTTTTTTAGATATATACTGTAGGTAATGTATCTGCATATGTATAGCATGGTAGTAAAAATGATTCAATCTCAATTAAATGCGATCCTCTTCCACCCACCTGTTGCCAACAGCAGGCACGGTAACACTATCCCGCCGTATGTTTCCTCCCAAATTGTTTGCCGCGCTGTCCGCAGGCTATAACCGGGTCCACTATTATATGCGGGTCAGTTGGAACACCGCTCTGAAGTACATTTGTGTGATAGCTGTTAATAATAGACTGCCCACTAGGTAAGTGGAGAGGGTTTAGGAAAGCAATCTGTTGTTATGTTTTGGGAATAGAATCTGGCTTTATGGTCCTCTTTTGTTTAAAAAAATCATTGCACAGAAAAAGACGTTTCTGAATTGAGATTTTGAAGTTTTACTATACTTTATTGCTCTAAAGTTTCACAAGTTATCATGTTAAAGTAGAATTTGATAAGCTCTTAACTCGTCTTCGAATTCTCAATTGAGAAATCGAGGGTATTTTTTCAGCGCAACTTATAGATCTTTAATAAGCAATCTGCATCCAACGACAGAAGGTTTCAGTATATCACATCATGTTCATTAAATACAAACCTTACGATACACGGCCTTTGTGTTTTCCTCAACTATTGCTTGAAAGACAGCTAACCTATTTGACCAACTGACTGTCAATTCCCAATAAGTGGTCCTATTAAAATACTTGCCCCGTATTTGCCAGGCGATTTGCAATAAGCAGTCGAGACAAATATGCTGTATTTTTACCCGCAGACGTTTATTTTGATTCCTGTCCATCACCTATCAAGTCACCTGTTTCCTGTTCATACGCATGGCTAGTTACACACATACCTACTAATTACCGTCTAACAAATATGGCTACATACAAACATACATACAAACTAGTAAATCAAAGACAACTCGGTGCACTAATTGACGTGTGCGCGTCGGGACAGGCGTATTTGTGCCCCCTGCCTAATGAGCCATTGAAGCAAACCCAACTAGATAAGCTAGGTTCTCATGATGAGGATAAAAAGTTGCTGGCTGGAGCAATTTCATGTAATATGATTATACGAAGAACCGTAAAAACCAACATGGGTAGAGAAAAAGGCAGAATCAAAATGTTAGTATTTGAACTATATGTTCGGTCAGGTGTACCCGAATGTGACTATGTTTCTTCTAGGCAAGCGTCATTCATCGTGTCTCATCATCACTTGCCATCAGGTAAGATACTGGTCAGACGCGAGCCTATCAATAAAAACTTTGATAAAATTTCCTAGCACCATAGGAAAACTCTGACCTGGTATAATGTGATTCCGTAAAATCAAACACACACTGGACCCGTGTGTTGTCTCCGCAAAGGGGAGGCTTGAGTCTCAGCTATAGGAACGCTATAGGCTGATTAAACATCATAAGTGAAGTGTTTAGCTAAGAAAACATGTTCTCATAAGCAAAATTATGGCAATTTAACCACAGCTTGACCCAACATAAACCTGTGTCGAACTCATAAAGCTCCATATTCTGCTTCATAAATTAATGTTTATCTTTCGATAATAGGAAAATCTTGCAATTAGCATTAACCCCATTTTGCTAAGATTCATGACAGGTCGATGGTGTAGCTTTTAACCACCTCTATTATAGTGATTTAAAATCACAGGTACTTAATATCTTCGAGAGAGGAGCTTGTGACTAAATAAGAGACTATATGAATATATTTGTTACTTTGTCAGAAGCCAGAAAGTCTGTCAAGCAGTCTTGTTAAGAGGTGCCGTGTTATCCAGTTGCTAGATTTTGAAGGTCGGATAGGCACTCGCTCCATTTCATATATTGATTGCAAGACTGTTAGCCGACCCCAACAAACACAGTTGCATCAGTTTCATCTTTATTATATTTACCATTGACTTCATATCTTAGAGACTATTCTCTGCCTATAATAACCTATAATTTTGTATCAACACCTTTTCTAAGGACCACACAACGTTCTACATAAAACAACAACTCAAAAATCAAGAAGCTCCCTTGCTATCAAATCTAATCAAGCCAGACAGATGAGCACAATTAATCTTCGATAACAAGAGTAAAGATAATGCAGTTCTTTCAGCTGGTCTCCGGAGTTTAAATGACGTCATTTATCACTCGTCACTCGCCGGTGATTACGTTAAATTGGTTATTAAGATCACTGTCTTTGGGGGAATTAAAAACGATTAGGATTGGGTCAGGCACGTGGAGTAGTTGATGTTTGTCGATATGGGCTAATGATTTTTTAATAAAATTCTAGCTGTTAATTAATTAGTTTTGATTTAAGCTATACGTTATATAGACACGACACAGGCTTTATTTTCACCAAGTCTTCATCAACAATTACCTAATGTTCCACTACAATTAGATGTAAACGTAAAATATAGCCTTTGACGCAAAAAATACTTATTGAATTTTGATGAAACTTTACAGTAATATATATATACATCAAAATAAGATCATAAGGTTATAAACTTTACAGTATGTTGGAAATTAATCGTCGTAATTACCAAATTTATCCGATTTATTGGGCTCTCTAAAACCCATTCCATGTCTGGTTTTCTAAAATCAGCATCAATTCTACATAATATATCATCTTCGGTGCAATGCAAACTGAAATATGTCGTCATTTACTTCACTGCTTGTGGCCCTTCTGCAAACGGTAATCTTAGTTCTCATTAAAACCTGGAATGTTTTAATCTTTCGAAGAACTTCGAGTATTTAGTCCAGAGTTATTTGTGAGAGTTTAATTAGCCACTAAGCAATTAATTTTATTAGCTTTGAGTCAGCAAAACCCATTGCTTGCGCGAAATATTTTCTCATCTGAAGTTTCATAAGGTTTTACTCACAAATGCAATCAACATACATATTTCTAAAATGTGGCAATAATTTTAAGTTCCACGAACATTCACAATAAGTATGCTAAACCACTTGTTCCGAATTTGCTGCCTTAATAAAAATTCAGTACCAGCATTTGCGAAATTCCCGGACGGAGCAATAAGTCCTGTCATTTCTCAGGTCGAATAATATTATATTAATATTCTCAAATTAATAATATTCACGATGGTCCTAAATCATTTTTTGGGAACTTTAGATTCGTTACTAAGTGTTACACTTCCCTGGGTACGCCATACAGGCCATACAGCCTGTACCAACTACCAATACAATCATACTTCTGTGATCACTAATAAATTCCTTAAATATTTTGGAGGAAATTATAAATAGAATTAAATTATTTATTTTTACAATACCAGTTTCTATGACCTCTTCTTCCTGGCGTTATAAATCCTCAAGCTCACCAATGTTTAGTTCTACTCGAATTCCTCGAGTTATCTTTAAGTCTTGATCATCATCATCATCATTTCAGCCGAAAGACGTCCGCTGCTGGACGTAGGTCATAAGATAAGATTCGATAAGTCTTGATACTGCCTTCATATCTGTTCATGCAATTCACCTGTATTATTTCTTAAAATGTGTGATTCTATCAGACACGATGGCCTTATTGTTCAAGTTCCATTACCAACTAGCTACCTTAGTAACAAGCGGTAATTCCATGAGTTATTTTTAAGAAACATTTGAGATCAACTATGACAGATAGAGTATACTGACAGCGTACGATAATGTAACTCGTTCCACTCAAATTGGCAAGTAGTTTCACATTCACCAAACAGGATCCTGAGGATGAGAACAGAACTAGAATTTGCATTTTATTATCCAAAAGAATTTTGAATAACTACAAGAATATGTATTCTAACTGTCAAAGGCGTTGCATCTAAGAATTTATAAGCAGAACAAATCAACATAATAACATATAAACGAATTTATAAGCAGAATAAGTCTAGCTATCGAATTTCACCAAAATGCATTTATTTTTTTAAATCATTTTGGTATTTTGAGATCGCGCATTATTCAACCCAATGCTAATGAATATCATTAATCAACCATGTATATAATAAAGTCATCAATTGACAAATTAGCAAAGAAAGAATTTGTATTTTTACAAGCTCGCATTTAGTTTCACCTTTTCCAGTGTCTGTAATCAAATCTTGTAAGTTAAATTTGACTCACTTTCAGGCGTTAAATTAACTGAAATCTTGTACACTCGTTTGTTTCTCGTGACAATGCATTTTTAATGTAATCATCAGCCTTTTTAATGTTCCCACTGCTGGGACACAGGCCTCCTCTCTGTGAGAGAGGGAATGGGCCGTAATCCACCACGCGGGTCCAGTGCGGGTTGGTGGATGTCACATGTCTTCGAATTTTGGTTCTAGGACATACCGGTTTCCTCACAACTTTTTCCTTCACTGTTTTGAGAGAACTGGTGATGAAATAATTTAAACAAAGTTAAGCGCCTGGCTGGGTTTGAAACCACGACTTACAACTTATAAGTCCCGGCCAATACCACTAAGCCACCACTGCAATCAATTTCAATATAGCTTGTATAAAAAAAATATCTTGTATCTCTCATATTCACACTAATATGTAAGAAAAACGTTGTACGTATATAAGTACAACGTATTTAAATGTCGATGGCCGGAGAGAGTCGAAAGTGCTACTTTCTATTATATACTTAGATCTGATACGTAACGCTGCATCTGCTATTCCGATCTTATGTACGAGATAAACCCTTATACGGGGCTTATTAGCTGATTCGTGTATGTTCTATGCACATTTTCTGGTTTAACTGGGTAAAACAGCAATAACGTTAATGATAAACGTTAAGGATGATCCGGCTAACAAGACAGATCATTATTACATTTTGAAGCTATATTAAGCTACAGCAAAATAATTCGTCAGACTAAATATTAAACTCTGACGAATTATCTTACAATATTCTTATTCTTTTCGAGTCGATGGAAAACTCTCAAAATATTTTGGGTCCAGTAGGTAGCCACGATAATTGCAGCGTCTGTGGCGTTCCTTAGGTCCTCTCAAGTGCAGATATAAAGGCATTGAGGCACTTCAGGATATGTGTCATGTTGTGCAAAGCGGCACCGCACTCATATTGGACGACGAACATATTTTAGACGGATCTAGAAATTCCACAGATCATAACAACCACAGATATATTCCCAGTACAGTACCAGTACCACACCAAAAAACTAAATTAATTGTACTACCTATCCCTTCAAATAATAAGTTTATTGGGTCATCTGGAGAACTACTAGAAACCTGCCTACTATTATTTACATAACCTTACCAAATTATATCTATATCTAATAAGAAAAAAATTCTAAACATGAGTTTCACTCAAAATCATAGATATAATAAACAAGGAGATATGCCCGGTAGACGAAAATATATCGGAAACCTGTGTCTCCAGTTTGCCCCTACCCCACGGCAACTACTACACATGCAGTTCAGTAAAGGCAATAGATACGCAGTCGCGCACACACCCGCATTTCTTAAATCAGAACGTACTACACAATAAATTATAAACCTTATCCCTTCCAGCACAGCGTGTATATACCAATCACCGTACAAATTACGCACACAAAAACATCGGTCGCTATCGTTGTGCTATGCAAAAGCAATTTATTTTACATACACGCTAGTGATTGACTAAATCGGAAACTTATCGATTCACCCATTTATTATTGTACAATTTTTTTTTTGTTTACTTGAAAAGCAATAAAAAAACGGTTTGTCCAGAATTTTTTATAGTTAAAACAAATATGCAGCTAAAAATATAAATTATTAAGTAAATCAAAAAATTCAAACAATCAAAAATCCGGTTACTTTGGTTTAGGCTTTCATAGCGTAATGTTTAATTTATTTTTAATGTAGCAAATTTTAATTGTTTTGTGCTGCTATTATTGTTATTATATTATGAGTCTGTTTTACTTGAAATAGATAAATTGAATTGAATTGAAACAGGAGGTATTGTTGAACCCTGCTAGTGCTATGGTGTTTGATCACTGACCTGTAAAGTGGAGGTATTTGTGCAGCACTGACACTTTGATATTATTGGGGTTGCATTGTTTGTCAAAAAGTTGGTTACGCATTTCTCTACTACGCTGTAAAATAATCAAAATAAGTAATACACATTATTTCGCATCGATTTTCCAACCGGGTGAAAACGGTTGACAAATTGAAAATAAAATATAATAACAATATTTCATTCGTCATCGACATTGTTATCGATAGCCTACGTTAGTGGATCTGCACAAGACATCACTAACTCGTCGCAAGGAGCAGCGGCCGTACTACGCGATGCATCCGCTCAATGATGTATCGTTTTGTGATTTTTACATTGCTTGTCCAGTCACTTAGCGACAAACTTAGGTAATGGTTAGGAAGCAATGTATTTAATGCAAAGATAGTACAGTCGCTGTGATATTTCAATACAAAAATAACATAGTAGAACCAAGAAATATTTTACGATTTGTTGTTTTTCATGATTTTAAAGACAAATATAGTGAAATACTTGTACTCACTTATTGTAAGTGATTCTATGATTTACAAAGTTTTGGTTTAGGCTTCGCTTTTTACAAGAAACCACTGAACAACACGGCATTCTTGTAATTTTTCACGATGACGGTCGAAAGCGCACTGTTTAGCGGAGACCGGCCATTTGCCTGTGACATGCTCAGTCAGCCCACGTCGCGCGGACACCGACACGCCCCCTTGCCACTTCTCCTGTATTTTATATTTCTATGCTCAAAATAATTAAATTAAATTCCATCTCTTACATTAATTTCACATCCATTCCATCCCAACCCAGAACAAAAAAAAAACCCTAAAACATGGGGAACCCGTTGTTACATCCTAACCACATACAGTTTTCCAAGCCCGTGACCCATCTATTAACTTCATGTCCAAACTAGTTTGTATCCGAACTTCTTTTGTTTTACACACATTACACTACATCATAGACTCATGGCACACTCGCTTTTGAGGAGTTTGGTCAGTAATGGTACCTGTTTAGCTTGCTAACTAAGCAAACTTGTAGACCTCCATTAGAGGGTCACCGAGAGGTACTAAGTGAGTAAATTGTTGATGGAAAACGTTTGGGATAGGATCTCGATTCTCAAAAAAAATAATATATTTCGATGATTTTAGAGAAGCAAAAATCTTCTCTTGTCGCTTGTAATTTTTTTTAATTATAAGATAGTATAAATCTAAATTAGGAACAAAGAATAATCGACACGGAGAAGAAAAAGGAAAGATAGATTTTTTAGCTTCTATGAAAGATTAAGGGTGAGACCAAACGAACGTAGTTTTGTGAGTCGAGTAAAATGAGTCGCGGAATTAACATTCAACTGAAATTCGGTTTCGATTCGGTTTCGGTTCTGGTTTTCGGTTCGGTTTCGGTATTTCGGTTAGGCTGCCAGACAGACGGACGTAATTTTAATTGCTATTCTACGTTGTGCGGGGCGATGACATTTGCCTCGCTCCCCTCCCTCACCTCAAGCGTAATTCGGTTAAAACATAAATAATGTGCGTGAGTCAGCAGACAACTGATTTTGCGTTGCCGAGTGGCACAAAAAGGACTTTAGTATGAAACCGATCAGGCAGCGTAAATTCCGCGACGCATTTTACGCTATTCACAACTCACAAAATTACCTTCGTTTTGCTTCACCCAAGAGTGTATACTATCTTAATTTAACTCTGACTTTTAACACAGAAGTAAAATATAGAGTTGTAATATAGCTAACCCAGCAGACCACCTATTATTAAGTTATACAATACTAACAATTTACTGACTGTCTTGATCAACGATATATAATGAGTAGTTAATGATTTGAATTTTATTTTATAAACTTTTTTATAATCTTATGCAGCAGGTTATATTAGTTACCAACAATATCTCTAAAAACACCTTTAACCCCATAAAATCCTTTAACATCCCACTCGAAACACGACGAGAGTCAAAGCAACCGCAAGATTAAGCTATAAACTAAGGTATCAATAAAATCGGTGTCAATATAAAAACACCAAATATTCGTCGAACGGTAAACTAAAACATCAGACTAATAAACACATTTACGTGATAACAGACACACGGAGACATTTTATGTATAAATAATGCATATTAGGTAAACGACGATCACAATCGTTCTATGGTCTCTGTTTTTGGTTCGGTTAGATATGTCGCTGTGTTTTACGATAAAAAAATTATTCGCATTTTTATATAAATCTGTAGATTTATAGTCTTACCTACTGCATGACAATGCCCACTTTTTCATAGTGTAAGATTCTCTATGAAAAATTTATATAATATTTTAAAAATAAATTTATATAATTTATATAATTCCTCATTTTCGTCGTCATGCTTTCCTTCTGCAACAATGAAACTTATTTATGTTGTGTATGGGGCACTGCCAGATTTATACTAGCTTTTCTATAATTTTACACGATGTGACTGAATAGATCAGATCTATGATATAGATTATATAACTCTTTGACAAAACAAACATGCCTCTATATTAGACGAAATAAATGCTTTGAGTTTGAACATTTGGGTCCAGTCTGTCTCGTATCACAGAGGACGAGTGTATTGCGACATTTTAAACTAAAATCTAATTTCCAAAACAACCAGTTCTGTTTCTACTTTCATCGACCTAGCAACTAAGCTTACAGTTTATATTTTATCTCGAACGCTAGATTATGGACGACTATGTAAATGAGCAGTTATATCGGTGAGCTGGTGTGGCGACCTTGCTTGTAGTAGCCGTGACCGACAGTTTACCCGACACTCCTGCCCGCTACGTTTGCCCAGCAAGCCCTGCCCGTTACGCCTGCGTAACGACCGTGCTACCATTTTTATCGTCAGTTCTCTCGCTTTTTTTGGTTAACAACCTCGAATCTGCCACCTGTTGATGCACAACAGTAAATTGTGATGTCCGGCTATTTGAAAAACTGAGTTTGTCACACATACACCATGGTGAATTTAAATGTTTCACTATTGCTCAATTTGCCACCGATTCAAGGTGAATCACAATGTCTGTATTGTGCAATTGTGGCATCAGCGTTTATCGAGCGGAGTTTTGGAAAAGGAATATATCAAGATGACATGCTGTGCGAATAGCATGTTGTAAGAAAAATAATTATTGGACACTTTTTCCAAAATTACCTCAATTCTGTGTTAACTAAACCTAGGTATATTTTAAGCATCTTATTTAAGAGACGGTAATTTATAGCGAACCTATTAGCCTATCCGAAAAACCCTAAAAGATCGATCATGGTGAGTTAACATACACGTAAGAAAACAGCCCACATTTATGTACTAAATAAGGGCAAACAATAGCCTCATGTTTGCGGATCATTACAGGCGGAGCTGCTAACGATATCCCCCTGACAACTTGCGTAGGCCGGCACTATTGATAGAAAGATACGCGTGCGATGGGTAAGCAGGCACGTGCCGGGTTACAGGTCGCTCTGACGCAGGTACAGGTATACTATACAGGCTCGTTGATAGGATAGGGAGATTGTGACATTATTGCTTCACGGGGATTTCTTTTTATAACTTGTCATAGTGCCGTCAAAACCGGTATTTTTATTGCTTTAAGTAGTGTCTTAGATTGAAGAAATGTAGAAGAAACTATGTATATACTAAAAAATGTTGCTCCTGTTAACGTTTAGTAACTGGGCGACCGAGCCCTGCTCGGGTGAAAATAGACAAAACGACGTTTACTAAAAATGAAACCTAGCTAGATCGGTTTAACGCCCCCGAAACCCCCACCCCCTGCATTCTAAATTTCATCAAAATCGCTGGAGCCGTTACCGAGATTCAGATTATTTATACATAAAATACTCGTTTAAAGATATTAGATAGAAAGATATATGCAAAAAATATTTCATTTTCTTCTCTAGCATGAAGTAATTATCTTAAGCACCTAGTTTCAGTTCATATATGCTTTCCTGGTAGTTTTGATAAATAAACAATTAGGACAGTTGAATTTAAAAACTTCTATTGATATCATTTATTACAAATCCTTCATGGTTTTCTCTATGTTTCATTGTTGGACCATTTTGAAGAATACTTTTGGTGCGCTTTAAAGTTGGTGTGTTTCCAGGAAGTTTTAGATGGCTTATTTGTTCTATGAAGCTTTTATAACAGAGTTCACTTCGGAGATGCCATAACTTTTGATCCCAGATAAACCATAGGCCCAATGAAAGCAACTTACTTTTAAAATCAAAATAGTTTCTGAACCTTCTGGAGTATCAACTGATTTAAGAGTCGAGACTTCGAGAACCAGTCAACCATTTCTAATTCGCTGTTCATAGACGGAAGTGGACTCCAATTCGGCCAATAAAAACTGTACATGATGACGACTGCCGAGCCCCATCCCGCCCTTCCTTCATGTTTGATTGAAGTCCCAATCCATCCGGGCTCCGGAGTTAGCCAGGCGTAAGGTTGGGTTCATAACGGACACTGCTTGGAAGGAGTTTTTTGTCTTTTTGGCTCAACCAATTATAAGGAACATTGATTAGACACTGATTGAAGCTCATCAAGCTTTAAGTTTTTACAAGCTTTTATTTGGTTTTAAATCTGCCGATGTCTGAGTGTAATCAAAGCTAGTAAGTTAAATTTTGTTTACTTCCCGGTGTTCGATTGACCTAAAATTTATTTATTATTATTGGTAGGATAGGTTTGTGGTAAATGATAATAATAATAGGTAATATAAAAGCTTGTTTTTGATTGAGTTCGCTTTCTATTCGAGTCATGTGTGTTGCTTTGATTGAGGTCTGTAGACAGTGGAACTATATTTAATTTTATCCACCTTCTAGAGTTTCTGGCTCCGTTCATAGAACGTTGTCTAACTAAAGAAATCAAAGGAATAAATAATATTTCGAGCTTATTCATCCTAATGAAGAGTTCCACCAAAAATTTAATTCAATTAAAGAAATATGTAGGCTCCACCATTTACATAAAAGTTAAGTTTAAGTATAACGACGAACATATCTTACCCGGACCAACCCCTGAGACCACCTGTGGACCACAGACCCAAGCATTTAACATTTCCCAAACAATCACCACGTAATTAAATATATCAATTAATACTTTATTAATGTACTGACAAACGTTATGATTAAATTAATAATGTATGTTAATAGCCACCATTTATACGAATACATTTTGTGGTCCCGTATGGTATAAGACCCCATCATGTAGGAATGTGTATGGGTCCACCAAATAAAGGTGGTGAAATATCGTGGTCATTATGGAATATGGTAATTCAATAGTGTAAATTTATCACAGATATACTTTATGATCAGTGATTAATATCGACAGGATGTTTCTTTTTGTTGAATAATGGTTATTATATTCATAGGACTTATGGATTTGAATACTTAGTTGATTTATTATCTGGCTACTTGAGCATTATTTGTTGTCAAACAAGTTATAATTGGCAAAGACAAATAAATACTTACATTTTCTTATAACAGAGTTCATAATTTGATTAGCAGTGTAGAAGGCTTTTCGTATGCTTTTAGCTGTTTTCTCATTTTATTTTTAAGTCTTATTTTTATTAATTATATGATGAGTATTTATCTAAGATTATATGTATAGAATGAATGTAAGAAAAGGAGAGTGAATGATAGTCGACAGACGACATGATGATAGACGGTCGACAGGTGAAAATGGAGGAAAATATAGTTTTCCGGCCACCCCAAGTAATATGGGACAAGGGCAGGTAGGATGATGATATGATACTTTAGTTAGACACATTCATACCAGCTGTAGTTTCTATTTGTTACCTATATATAATATTCGTCTATTAATTAAAACATTTTATTGTTTCAGGTAAGTAAACGAAATGAACGAGCTTCGTAAGTAATCTTCTGAAAATACTTAAATAGTGACCACAGCAAAAGTTTTATTTAAATACAAACAAATTGTAAACCTTTCAACGAATACAATTTTCTTCACAGTGAGTAAATGATTGCGCTTGCAAAACCTCAATTAAAATTAACATAATATTCAATGGCAAACTCGTAAACACGAGAAAAATATAATTATAGCTGAATACTTTTGCAAACATGAATTTAAATTCGCATACAAACAACTTACATCAAGACTCACGTGAAAAAAACGAGTCGAGCTGACCCAGCCAACTACAGACCCATATCTGTAACTTCGTAACGCGTACTCAATGTAAAGCTCCTGGCATACCTAGAAACAAACGATATCCTTAGTGACCGCCAACATGGCTGCCGCCGAAATCGGTCCACTGGCGATCTTCTAGCATATGCCATTCACATCTGGAGTGAGGCCATCGAGAAGTACGGCGAAGCGCTTGCCGTCACCCTCGACATCTCGGACGCTATTGATAGGATCTGGCACGAAAGCCTTATTGGTAAGCTTCCTTCAATCGGTTTGCCCGGTGGTCTGTGTGATTGGATTGCTGACTTGCTGAGAGATCGGTCCATTCGAGTGGTTATCGATGGCTGCTTGTCGGACCAATCGGATATTAATGCCTGGGTCCTTCAGGGGTCGGTACTCTTAGCAACTTTATCCTTGCTGCACATTAACGTTTGGGTATGCAGACGACAGCATTGTTGCTGAGAGATACTTGTCCAACGCTCGTGCTACCGGGCCTCAGATCCAGTCTATCCGGGAGGCCATGGTGGAGCGCTTGAACCTGTCCTTGCAGGCAGCCTCCGAATGGGGCGATGCCAATCTGATCAGCTTGAATGCTGCTAAAACCCAGGCGTGTCTTTTTTCCGCTAAAAAGAGCCAATTTCACCCGGCTCCAACTTTTCGACATGTGACCGTGCCTGTAACTATCTTGAGCTTCTTGGCGTTACGTTGACATCGACTTTTAATTTTGGCCCATACATTGAGGCAATTGCTCAGCTGGCTTTCAAAAAGCTGGGGATCCTTGCAAAGGTGAGAAGGTACTTCACACCAGAACAGCTGCTCAGCTTGTATCAAGCGCATGTTCGATCATGCATGGAGTATTGTTCTCATCTCTGGGACGGATCTGCCAAATAACAGCTTGACGCACTAGAGTCGATCGAAAAACGGGCCAAGAGACTCATCGGCGATGAGGCACTGGTTAAGTCAAAGCCTTGAATATCGTCGCCGAGTTGCCAGCTTGTCGGTTTTTTATCGGTTACATTTCGGGGAGTGTGCGATGGAATCGCATGATTTAATTCCGCCCTGCCCATTTCATCATCGGACTACCAGACGTACGGCGATGTGCCATTGGTACATGGTGGACCTCCCACCAACAGATGAGATAGTGGTCAAACGCAAGCTAAAAAATTATGTTTACCAAAAAATATTTTTTTTGTGAAACATAGTTTTTTCGTGTAAATAATAGTTTTGCTTAAAAAAAATTGCTACTTTTGGATACTAAACCGACCTGTTTTTTTTAAATATTTTTACACAGAAAAATTGATTGCTGGAATTTCTTCACAACTGAAATAGCTTATGTAAATCTAAGAATATTTTGCAAACAAAACTGTTCAAAAGGAGGTTCAATATTGATATTCCGGCTCCGTGCGGGCGCACGGCCAGTACTATGCTAACATTGGGAAATATAATATAATATTATAATATAATTTACGCCTTAATTAACTTGAACGAATTTATTTTTTTAAGATCTGTTTGAGATCTGGTGAGGGTTCAGACTAGTCCCATACATTGGTCTCAAGCGTTTCTACTGGGCTTAAGGTACCAGGTTCAATTCCCGGGTCGTTGAAATTTATATTGTGTTTTTCTTATGAAATTTCTCAGTAGTAACCCGCAGCCAAATTGGGTAAGTGAATTCGGCAATGGTTTGATCCCATGAAAGAGTATGAACAATTGACCAATCACATGCGAGAGAAAGACGCGATGTGGATTTCAGTCTATGTGATTGGTTACACCGCGCAATTAGGCTGCCGGAGTCTGGATTTATGATTTGCCCAATTGAAGGCAATTTGGCTTGCCCCCATTACATGGGACTTGAACTTACCTGGGTGTATTTTATGTACATCTCTGCCTACCCTTACGGAGAATACAGGCGCCATATTACGTTACGCCGAGCTAATAGAGCTCGGCGTAACGTAATATGGCGCAAAGAATCTTGTTTACGTGTTCCAAATCTTCTTACATTTGTAATCCATTACCTCCCATTGATCTCAAGTAACTTCCAAAGTAACAAGTCTTATGAATTTAAATTAATAATATGCACAGATGATGCCGGCATTAATATTGATTAGTATAGAATTAGAAATGAAATAAGTTCATATGTCGGCCCTCTCAGCCAACATGATTGATGAAGGGGAACGCTCGTGTCCATTGACTCGCGGCGAACGATTACGGAACGGGTTCTGATTCCGCATTGTGATTTATGTTAAATACATCATTGAAAGACTATTATTATTATTACTTAAACTACAGAAATAAATCTTACTAGATAACGCAAATGTGTGCGTGTCAAAAAGGAGGTACAAAGCTGTTTCATTTAAAGTGATATAGTGGTCAAGCGCGAGTCTATAAATAAAATAAAAAAGTCTTTATTTCTTGTATAAATTATACATAGTATCTATCTAAATAAATATTCCAAGTTAACCATATACTAAAATCTGTTTACTATAAGTTGTATCCTATCTTGTTTCACTATCTTTTATACACCCTGAAATTTAATTGGTTGTTTTCCCGCGGCAGAACGACTTGCCTTAAGGAGTACTTTCGAAGTATAGAGTTAAAGTAAATAAATAATTATGTTTCTGTTTTAAAATAATTAAAAAAATATTCATCAACTCGAAAAAGTGAGTAACAATAGTAACTCTAGACGTAACTTGTAGGTACTAGGTACTACTCGTGTCACCACCTACAAACAAAACCGATGCACAAAATAATGTCAAACCCAAATAAGCTCTCGCACGTGGTGAATACGGCATAAAAGTTTGCACGCAAAACAAACGAGTTGAAACGAGCGAGCCACAAGCCGACAAAGCAAAGACCGATTTATTAAATGTTTAAAGTAAAAGAAGCTCTCGCGTGTAATTATACGGCATAATCTAGCCCGCGCGTAACATGATCAAACGGAGCCGCCTTCGAACCTAATCCTTTCGACGGTGACCTAGCACCCGGGTCAACGGCCTGCTGTCGTTCGGTCGTAGATATCGGGAGGTATACTATTGGTTCGTGATCGCTTTCGAGTTTAGTTTTTCACAATGTTAAATATGCCAGTTTTTGTTTCTAATATTTTATATAACTACGAAACGATTGTATTACATAGACAAAACCATTTCGCTGCGGGAAAACAACCATTTAAATTTCACGGTGTATAAAACAATATCTTTGCTTATATTAGTCTTCTTGTATAAGTATTGTTAATAATCGTATAATAATAATAAATGCTTAATTATTAATTTCTTGCAACAAAAACTTAAATAACTTGATTGAAATTCTTAAGCCTATGATAGGAGGTCGGCGAGCCAATCTATTTTAATATCATAAAGAGGTAAAGTTTATGAGGTTGTAGGGGGTAATCTCTGGATCTACTGAACCGATTTAAATGAAATTTGGCATGGAGATAGTTTGAGACCCAGGAAAGGACACGTGATAGTTTGTGTTCCCTTGAAATTATGAAACATATTTTACGCGGGCGAAGCCGCGGGCAGAAGCTAGTATACAATAAAAAAGAACGTTACCGAAATATAGAAAAATGCCCGACTGTGTGATATGTACTCTACAATATACTTGGCAGTGACAGTAAAAACATTTCCTTTCATAGGTTATTTTAAAATAATTGTGTGTGAAAGATCGACACGCTTCGTTTTCATACAGATGGGGATACTAGCGTTATCTACTTAGATTCATGTCCGTGACTTAAACCTTGTGTTAGTAAAACACTTAGTTGTATCTTTAGAGCTGGGCTTACTTAAATGTTTTACTACTCCAAAAATGAATACCGTATGTTTTCTATAGACTTACTTGAAGACATAAAATCTTGCCAGTTAAGGAACGGCTTTTCTTTAATGTGCTTAACCGCTTAACACCAAATTTGGTTTTGGTTTTTATTTATTCACTTAAATAAGCAAAGACATAAAATAATATTCAATGTCTTATTATTAAAGTTACACTAGTCGATCATTTTTCCATACAAACGTAATCTGGCGATTACTCCTTTGACAATGTACGTTCAAAAAAAAAATGATATCAATTTGTCTCATCATTTTCTAGCCCTGTATGGAAACAAAAAAGTAAAAAAAAAATTGTTTGAAAGTTATGAGCGTCGAAAGTTCCATATTTCAACACTAATTTTAACGCATCTTTGGGCGGAAATAAATACCATAAGAAGGAAAGGAAAATTGGCAAACGGCCTCCATACAGAGATAGATTAGTAATTCAACGATGCAAATAATTTTATTATGAAAATATACATTTAGTCATTTTTTCATGATATCTTGACTCCCAAAGGTCTGTTTATAAAATTTCGCGCGCTCGTTTTCGTCCTAAATCATCATCCATTTCGATACAAATTTACAAAAGTGCTAATTCGTACGCGAACTAGATTCTTACTGCTCATCGCAGCATCTATCTCTTTCGCACGTGTTGTCAGATGAGATAGCATGCATTTTAACCTCGCGCACAAAATAGTTAGTGCCGTCGACTAGGGAAACCTTAATCATTTTTTTTTCGACTTGCAATCAAAATTATAAATTAAATATTCATGATGCAATGTTTGCCGTAACGGCAATTTCAATGGAAACAAACTTTACGAGTGAGTGTAGACATCCATAAATAGATAATATTAAAATTTAACATATTTTTTGTTCCGACCATATGAAATCAATTTATTTTGTAATTAGAGGAAATAAGAGATAATGAGTGTTTTGAAATCATCACTTGAATCATGGGAGGAAACAGGATCGCACTAATTGATTTGTTCTTCAATTAAACATTGAATAAATTCAGAGGGTTTTCTATTAGATTGTAAACTTGCAAAATAAAGTTAAAATATTCAATATAATAATCCCGGTATAGAAATATTTCTTCAATTTATACTTAACATAATATATTACATACATTTTAATATCATAAAGTTGAAGAGTTTGTTTGTAAGGTAAGTAGGGTAGATAGGGTCGGTAGGTTAGATAGGGTAGGTACATCGCACCAAAACTGCCGGGCGTGTTTTAATAACATTTTCACCATCTCTAAAGAAAATTGAATTATCTAAATTTTGATCCAAGACTTTTTTTAATTTATGGAATATTAAGGAAAGTACAAGAAAACTACAAAATTTCGGTCGCGCGGGTGTGAAACGAGTGCGCGTTTTGTTCCTTCAAGGTAGTTGGCGAATGTCGTCGTCTTAACGAGACATTATAATAATTATACAAAATTTAGGAACGAATCCTACACTTATTGTTTCATTCTCGAATTAATCATTGAAATGATTAAGTATGAATCCGTTTAGATTTTCACTTCATTAAATAGCAATAAAATTAAAATAACCAATGCAATAATTCTGTTATAGTTATAATTACACACCAAAAATAAACTATCTCTATAAAATAACCACAGAAATAATTGCAATCCGTGGGATGCGAACTCGAGACCCCAAGTCCCGTCTTATTCGTCACCCGAACGATGGCGTCCTACATCGCGAACCATCTGAAATTAATTAGACATTTTTTGTTATTGTAGGAGAGATAATGAATATTTTGGAATCATTACTTTAATCATGCGAGGAAACTGGATCTCACTTATTGATTTGTTCCCCAATTACACATTAAATAGATTCAGAGGGCTTTCTTTTATATTGTAATTTCAATTAAACAAAATAAAATTAATATATTCAGTATAATACTCGTAATTCCCGATAGTAGTAATTACTCCCAATAAATGCAAAAAGGTGAATCTAAAGAAACGTATGCACCAACAGTAAAACACAAAAATATTTGCAATCCGTGGGATGCGAACTTGAGACCCCGAGTCCCTTTCTCGCTCCTTGCGTCCCGAACAATAGCGTCCTGCATCGCGCTATTAAAGTTTTCTTGCTACGTACCACCGGTACGATACTTCGCGCGTGTTGTATGGGGGTCCGTGTCTACTCAGTAAGACAGTGTTCAGGGGTGGGGCTGTGCTAAACCCACCCCTCGTTGAAGCAATACGCTGAGTGCTGCAGCTATTGTGACTCCTGTGAGCAGCTGCGTCTGCAACCCGAGAGGAAGTCCCACTGTGGGCAATGTGGCCGAGCCGGCTAATGTGTGGAGACTGCGTGGTGACCAGTCGACATGTGAAGAAGTCCTCAACTCGAGGCAACAGAAACGGAGGAATGTGATCCTCCACCCCACTGCAGTAGACGATTTGACTCCCTTTTTGCAATTTTAACGCATATTATAATAGTCGTGATTATACAAAGTTAAAGAATAAATCCCACACTTATTGACTCATTTTTCAATCAAACATTGAAATTATTTTCAGATCGCCACATCAATAAATAACAATAGCATGTTAATATGCAATATAATAATGCCGGTATAGTTATAATTACACGCCAAAAATTACTCTTAATAACGTGCGCTGCAACCATAAACACAAAAATATTTGCTTTTTATAATCCGTGAAATATGAACCTGATACCCCGAGTCCGATGGCATATTTTCGTCCTACATCTCAAACTATCAGTTGTTTTACTATTTTTTATTACAGAAAATGAGAGATAAGGAGTGTTTCAAAATCAACAATCAAAATGAAATATTATTAATTAATTATTAATATAAATCTTTAATCATGGATGGAAACAGGATTGCACTTATGATTTGTTGTCCAATTAAACTATAAATAGATTCAGAGGGATTTCTAAAAGATTGTAAATTTAATAAACCACAATAAAATTTATGCAATATTTATAAATATCTTAATAATTCCCGAGTAATACTTGACTCTAACAAAAATTTGCAATTTAAAGCTTCATTTTACGCAAACGAATCCTGAATCGAAAAATGGTTTTGACAAACCGGCATTATTTTTAAAGGCATTTTCAGCGCTGCCCCACACCATGTGATAGACGAGAAAAAAAGACATCCGCACTTTACGGGCATACGAAAATATTTTTTTGTCTCTTTTTATTTTACCACTTTGTCGGCGTGATTAATATCTGTAACCATGCCATATTATAGCTTTCTAGTACTAAGAGTCTCTGAGCTAAGCTGCGGATGGACAGGCGGACATGGCGAAACTATAAGGGTTCCTTGTTGACTACGGAACCCTAAAGAGAAACATTTAACAACACCGCATACTCATCCGTCGTCTTACGGAAAGGACTCAACGGATGCTGTGCGCAGACGCACGCAACCTTCTATAGGACCACGCGATCAAGCTTTCATGGTAATTGTAGCTTACCATCATTATAATGAGTACTGAGGATCCTTGTATGTTTAATTTTTATAAATGTTAATGAGGGTTTAAGGGCCTGCATCCGCTTTAGAGCCGTAAAACGGTAACTTTCTAAAGCATACTCCTTAGTAACGGCTACGTTAAAAGGTTTGCAAAAAATATATATTTATTATTATTTCATGTACATTATTTTTTAAACATGGTTTTTTCGTATAACAAATAGTTTTGCTTTAAAAAAATAATTAGCAACACGATATTTTTTGCAACTTCTGGATACTCCTCCAAAACGACTTGGATGTTTAAAAATATTTTTACACAGAAAAATTGATGGCTGGCATTTCTTCATAACTGAAATAGCATATGTAAATCAAATAATATTTTGCAAACAAAACGGTTCAAAAGGAGGTTCAATATTGATATTTTGGCTCCGAGCTGGCGCACGGCCAGTACTGCGATAACATTGGGGCGTATATATCGCCTAAAGTGGCAAATCTACTGAGTAGGCTAGGCTGTGTGCAGGCTAGAATCAAGATGTCAATCAACATGACGGCGGACTGTTCCGTCGATATGATATATGAAACTAATTTACTAACACACTAAGTGCTAGATTGAAGAAAATATCATAGATTTCAGCCTAAAACACATCCCACCCACCAGCCCCCTTCTACCATCGGACATCTAGAAGCACTGCAAGTTACCATACTTACCTTGTTGGCATTCCACCAATTCGCACCAAGCGCTTCCAAACATCCTTCATAATGCGCACAGCGAATGAATGGAACTCACTACCTGCGTCTGTGTTTCCGAACGCATTCAACCCGAATCTTCAAAGTTAGAGTGAACAGGCTCCTTATGGGTAAGTTCACTCCATCGTCGACTCTGTCTCTCACCTCTGACCTAGACTAGAGTCAAGAACAACAAAATCACAAAGAAAAAAAAAGTTACACAACTATCACTTACCACCATTTTCACCATTTTTTCGCTGAAGTTCTAAAAACGTCCCTTAATACCACATATTTCCCTGTTACCTACAACTTGAAGAACAAATCAATACCTTGGGACCTACCATGGGCTCTAATAGCAAGGTTATTTCAATTGTGCGTAAGGGACAGATGCATACAAGTCATAAAAATCTGTCGCTTACGCACAGTGCAAACAACCTTACCCTAAGAGCTTATGGTATTATTGAACATTCACGTTCTCGCAGCTTTATAGAGACAAAACAGAACACTTACAACTCAAAAACGGTGGTAAGCGAGTAATCGCTTATTACCGCAGCTCACAGCTCACGGTGAGCTCTCAAAGAGTGAGTGAGGCGCTTGCGCACCTCTCAATTACGGGATGCCATCGCCTGGGGGTGGGCCCAATTAGGATAAGATGGGCTGATCCAGTAACTGTGGTTACTTGCTATTTTTGGTAGAGCACTTTAAAGTCGTAGATTTTTGATACAGCTAGCTCTTTTAAAGATGTAGAACTTCCTTAAAAATAAATTTTAAAAGGACTGGTTACTGTAAGCCCGCATTATTCCACTGCTGGAAAAACGCATCTTCCGGTTCCAGCTTTTTCCAACCAGGGTCAATGTGGACCACTAATCACCACAATAATCCGTTAGTGATAGTACGTCATATATAGCTCTATCTCTCTCACACTGGAGCTATGATACTTTAACACGTCATAGTAAGGCCACAGTAGTTCACATTAACCCTTAACGTTTGTATCTCTACCTTACTCTTCAACGTTTTTTTTGTTTGTGTAACAAAGGTAGGTCACAGCATACTCAAATTGAGTGTACCAACACTTATGCTTGGAATTGGAACGACAGGAGTGTCCCGATCAAATAGTTGTGTCTACTCGGTAACTTGACCCGCTTTGAGCAAAGAATACCTATAGACCCCAGTTTCTGAAACCGTATCTTTAATTTTCGATTTTTTCTATCCCCACATTAAAAAAAAAAAACATTTGTATAGCCTACAGATTTGTTCCGGGTCTGCCTGTTTGTATATGTGAGTTTTAATGTTTGTAAACGCACCCACGATACAGGAGAAATTGCTAGTGCGGGGAAAAAACTGTTAAACGAACTTTCATGATCAATATCACCTATCTACCTTTTTTATCGAAGGCTCTGTAAAATAAAATAACATAGTAAGGCTAGTGACAGACAGCGATCATTACCTGACCGCTGCGCGCGCACGAAAGCGCGTCACTACCGCGCACCTCTCAATTATAAGATGCCATCGCGCAGGGGTGGATGCTAAACCAATTTTATAGAAATGAGTGTTAAGTTAAATAACTGATATAAAAGGGCGTATTTTTGTCAGAGAACTCTTTAACTACCTAAAGCCACATTTCATTTAAAAAAAAAACATTTAAACTTCCAGACGTAGGTAAGTAGGATTATGGGAACAGGTTACCTAGCCTCCAAAGACTCTCGTTCCATTTAACTACCCAATATTTTCATAATTTTACTGCCTCTTTACAACACTGATAATTTTATCATAATTCATATCTGAGACGGCTTTACTATTTCATTATGAAGGGAGATTAATTATTAATCACATATATTTTATTCACTGGCAACCCTGTGCCGCTGGCTCCCGCCACGACATCCGAGCATTACGCCATTTTATTTTTTACTTTTTTTATAGCAGCGGCGTTTTGTATACAGCCTTATCTCGAAGGAGGCCGCTTATAAGTTTGTTATTTCTTTTATTTAATAGCCGATCTGATATCAGATGAAATAGGTATGAAGCTGTAAGTTTTTCTTTTGAAGGATTGCACGCATGCACGCGACTAAGACAGGAGATTATAAAAAGTAATTACATTTAATTTAAGCTGTGAAGCATTGGTAGAAATGCGATATCGATTCTTGAAGATGTAAATAAAACATAGTACTCAAAGAAACCATTTCGCTTTGTTTCATACTATTAGGCTCTAGAATAAGGATTATTCATGGCCAGCATTTTCCTTCTCATGTTTCTGTTTTTCTCGTGTTTCTGAAGCTGTCACAGGTATTTTGGTATCACTCAATATCTCTGAGTAGTAATCTTTCCTAAGTGGCCCTAATCGTAATTTCAAGTTGACAGACAAATCCTATAATGGCCTGATATAGATAAAGGCGCTTTCAAATCTATTGTGACAGTAAGGCACGACGACTTGTTGACCACCATTCGTTGCCACCATTAGCGTGACGTAAGAGGTTGTCAGATTTGACAAATCTTTTTTTAATTGTGTTTTAACAGGCCTAGAACTGACGATGTAGGTTGTTAAACTCTACAGCGATTAGGTAACCAAAATCAAGCTTAAAAATATGCTATATATTTTTATGATGATTTGTATAGAAATAACGGTATGATGGTAAAGAAACCAATCTTATTCTCACAAATAGAATCTTTCCCAAGAATTGTATTAGCACAGCAATTAATAGAAAAATCTACATTTCTATGAATCTAAAAGTTGAATCTATATATAATTACACCATGCCAACAACACGACTGGAATAAATACTTGTTTATGGAATCACTGTAAATGCACGACACAACCAATAAAAGTTTAATGTTGGCATACCGGCCTACATAAAACCATTGAGTCCAAGCCGCCATTACAGATAAAATATACATTTATGCGGTAAATTGATATTGTACACAGGGCTATCCAGGAATCCGTACAGGGATGTCAAGCAGTATAAATCCCTTGAAAGCTGTAAGAGACCTAGATTTTTTGAAGAAATTACCATAATTACAACTCCGAAAACAATGCTTCTCTCTAAAAAGTTAATTAATCAAAATCCTTTTCCCAACCACATTGGAGACGGTTTCCAGTCAAACGGGATACAACCAGTATCTTCCATGGAGCAACTGCTTATCCACAACCCAACAACTGGGTTACACAATAGCTCTGGGAAATCCTGGTGAAATAATTAAGTTTCAGTTAGGAACATCAGCTATCCTACTTAATGTTTCAGTGATGATTAATTAACAAACAATGTAGGGGCGTTGTATTTAATTAATCATTTGTAAGTTTAAGTATTGGAAAAAAAATATGTTGTCATATCAACTACATCAAATGTTAAATAATAGGGTAATTAATGAAAATTTATTAAACAATACAAATATTTCTCCACTACCAGAACAGAACAAACCCAAAATTTAAAACACAAATTCATTCACTGCCAACTCAAGCTCCCAAAAGTGCTGTCAAATGCGGAATCCTCACAAAAAATCTCATCAGTGACATCCCTACAGCATACCTGACATAAACCCTTCCAGCTGCCCCGTAAGGCTTAATCCACACCATTACATTAGTCGCGACTTGGCGCGGCGACGACAGACGCGATCCGACGCGCGGTGCTTGTGTCCACGGCCTAATGCGATCAGTGACGTTTAATAAAAATATTACGTTGGTAAGCTCTTAAGATTATGACTTCGTAGGGTATTTCATTATCTGCGCAAATGGCAATGTCTGTGGGATTAAAAAGAGGTATGGTCGTGGCAATTGGGTATATTAAACCTGCATAGTTTAAATTAGTAGAGTAATTTAAATTATGCAGGTATGTTCATATACCAAAGGGTCTAGCAGGCAGGCTTATTTCGTATCTTTTGCAAGAGCAAAACGATAGTGATCAAACGCTATATGTCATAAAAGTCGGAATTACCTGCAGTGTTGGTATATTAGGAGTAGGTCCTACACAATCGTTTGCTAATCGCTCGCTGTTTGTCAAATGCACTTATTTATAAAAAAACCGCCAACAACTTTAAAACTTTCGTATTGAAGAGCAATTATTGCGCGAATATCGCTATCGTTTTGCTATTGCAAAAGATACCTAATAAGCCTGCCGGTCTTAACATTATTAAATATTGGCTTTGAAGGCAACATAAATAATTGGCCCATATTTTCACCACAGCACGAATAACATTTTCTCGATATTTCTCATCAACACGAAACACGAAAGATGAAAAATGTAGCCATTGCCAAAATCTAATTTAAAATAAATTGCTTATGTAAAAATACTGAAGTCTCTTTGGAAAAATACGCTTCTAAAGTCGTGACACTCTAAGAAGTTTAATTTGACAGCTGTAAAAATACGTTTTATAAGTTAAACTTGATGCTTAAAAATATACTCGTTGGGTAACATAGATAGTAATTAGGATTATAAATTTTATTTTTCGTCGACGTTCATACAAAGTTAACGCAGCATGTAAAATGAGAAACGTCATCGGACTTTTTAAATTGTCACAATTATAGAAACTATAGAGGTAAAATAGAATGCGTTAATCCTACTTCGTAATAACAATCTAGAATTCGTGAAATAAATAAGGTTGATCACCCCAGTGACAGCTGTACTGCACGTCCCTTACCCACGTATTGGCATGTAATTAACAAATGCGTTCCGTTTCGACCCTTATCTACTGGTGCAAGGTGCAAGTTGAGCGAAATAGGTCAGTGATCAGATGGTTATAGAGGGTTTAAATATGGATAAAATTTAAATGCACACCAAAATATTTTTTTGTCCCTAAGACTAATTACGAAGTAATAAATCCACTGTATACCGAGGTGCCTCAAAAACAACGGTTTTAAGTTCCAAAATAAATATACAGTCATCAGAATAATTGTACGTTTTGTATTAAATTATTTTTGCTTATCAAAATTTATAAATGCTCACCAAATTTTGTTTCACTGAAATAATAATATTCAAACCGAATATTACAGTTCTAAATAGCTTTAGTGTAATCAAATTGTCCAACCTGAATCCAAAATATATTATTGTCAAACTAAGATTACGGTCGTTTCCCTTTATTTATTTAGCCCGCAACTCGCATAGACCGCGGGATGCAACCCCGCGCTCCTCTCGCAGTCGTCTCTGTAGAGGCATAAAGATTAGTTGCGAATTATTCACGTGGCGCACGCGCTTTCTTTACGATGTCCTATGCAGCTTTGGCCGGACCAATTATTATTGAAGTTCCTCTATTTAATTCTGAATCTGATTCAGATCAAGGAAATAATCAATTACAACCGAAACGAAAACGCAAACAAGGAGTCTTGGGTGTTTGTCAACATATTTTCAAATATTCGAGAAGCCGATTTTTTTTATTAAAAACGAAAGCGTTTGGTTTGTTCAAAAGGTACATAACACTGAAGAAGGCGTAAAAAGATATTATCGTTGCAATAAAGTTAAATGACGCGGATTCCAGAGTTCTATTATGTACCTTATGTATACCTATAAATGTAATAAAACATAACTTCATTTTACTATTGTTTTTTTTTTTTCCTACCACCGATTCATTTAATTACCCATCATTTGTGTTGCAGTAATAATTATTGAGAGTGAAATATTTATTTGGCTATCTTATCATATTTTAATAAAATTCATAAAACAATAAACAAGTAACATGTGTTTGGGATACGCATTATTATATTTAGTATTAAAAATAATTGTATAATCGACCGTTTGCTTTTTTGCCTCAGCAAAAGTGACTAAATTGAAAGTCACGAAACAAAATATTGGTAATATCTATTTAGCAATAATATAAAATATAGGTCTGAAATTAGCTTATTATGGAATTAGCTTATATTTTTATGGCATAGCATAAAAAGGAAAATAGAAAAATATTTTATACAATACTTCATGAAACACAATTTGGTGAGCATTTATTAATTCTGGCAGGTATTTCGAATTTGTTGGTAGTAAAATAGGTGCATTTTTGGTAGGCGTTTAAAGATGAGCCTTTAAATATGGACAATGAATCCTAGTAATATAATGTGAATGTCTTTATGTTTGTCAATCAACGACCCCTCAACTGTTGAACGGATTTAAACTTGGCAAGTTGTTACACGTGTAGAACATGTCCTGGTTTAGAACAGGATTATTCTATCTCGGAATTAAGTTCAATTGGATTAAAAAAAACTATTCACGTGGACGAAGCCGCGAGCAGAAGCTAGGCTAGTAACTAATAAAGAATATTACCGTAGAGAAAATAATCCATCACTAAAGAAAATGAATACATTGTCAGATATTGGAAAGCATTAACGTAATGAAATAATGGCCTTATTACGTAAACTGCTTCACTCGAGCAAAGCTTTTGCCGAACAAAGAATTAAATAAGCTTAACATAATTCAAATTCCAACTGTGGTTTATTAAAAGGTTTTCAGTTATTTCAATTACATCTTCAGTCTAATAAAGTAAGCTAAATTGCACCAATATTTTCTTATAAACATTCTCAAGCCTGAGAACCAAACCAGACTTAATAAAACGGTAGCCAAACCGTTTCTAATAGCTCAATCAGAACGATAAAAACTAATAACCACAAAAAAAAACATAATTACTAAAATAAAAGTCACACAAACGACACAATATCTCTATATCACATCAGAAAGAATTAGGACATCGTCACACGATGCGACAGAAAGCGGCGCGATCGTGGTCGACAGATAATCGCAGCCGTGTAAGTAGCCCACGATTAACTCAGAGAGAGGCCACAATGTGTAATCGAATGGAATGATTTTATCGATGAAGCGATTCCAATGAGCTTTTTAATGACAACTCCATTCGGAATACTTCAAGCTGTAACGTGTTTATCTATGCGTGAAGTATTTAGATCAATATTTTAGATAGTTATAGTAGATACCATCAACTTCCTAGTGTTTGGTCGCCTTCCTTAATTTGTCGAGATTGGATCAATTTATTCTACTAATTAAAAGGAATGCGAATTCCACCGGAGATCATAGATTCCTTTGGAGACACCGTACTTATTGAGTCACTGTCGGCAAGTCAGTAAAAGGTCACACTTCGCAAAATAACTAACAGGCCCTTTAATTAGCATCCACATAACCCATAAACAAGATTCTAGGCATTTTCGGTATCCAGCAGGATTTTAACTAAAAGTTTCTTAACAAAATATTTTTATAGGCAAACGCGCCGTTAGCGAAAACCATTAAAATTTCGACGCGTATAAGCGATGTTTGTCCTACAGCGTATATTACCCGTTGCCCACGGCCAGCAGTGGATGTTTATAGCCTGGATATTATACGAGCTAATTAGTTATTTTATGACCAATTAATTAAAGGCTTAAGAAAATGTATTTTCTATGTTTATGGCTTTTAGGATTTTACGCCTTTCGTTATTATATTTAATTTTGTTGATATTATGAATAGCTTCGCTCGGAGGGTAGGCAAATATTTAAGTACTTAAACCCATGGCGGCTATTCTCTCTAGCGCTTTTACGACAGATGTTTTGTTTTAATATAACTACTTATCTTACCTCCTGGCCTAACGATTAAAACCCGTATGGTTTACTGCACATAGTAAAACATTATATATCACACACATTATTCAATGTGAAAATATATTAAACTTAAAGTTAATAATTTGTTAACCCTCTCAAAACGCCATGTTAAATCTCCGCCCACGTTGCGTAGGCGCGCTGCGCACGTTGCAACTATCTGTCGCACGGAATCGCGACACGACGCGACTGACTTGATGTATGCGCACGATTTCTCTACCACTCTCCGGGGGTGGGAGACGGGAGATTACTTTGAATTTATTATAATTACCCTCTTCACTAGAAAGGTTCATATTTATTGGTAATCTTTTCTATCGGTGTTTGTGAGATCATATGCCGCAGGCGTACTTATTACAACTTTATTCCCAACACAAACAGTCTAATTTCAATCTGCCCGCCTTTTCCCAAACTATGTTGGGTCGGCCTCCAGTCTTACCGGATTTAGCTGATTACCAGTGTTTTACATAGAGCGACTGCCTATCTGACCTCCACAACCCAGTAACTGGATAAACACGACACGATAGCGCTAAGCAAGACTTGTTAGATTTCCTGCCTTCTACCAGTAACGACTGTCAAAGATCTACAGATGAGAGACGGGACCAACGGGGCAAAGAGGAATCTCTGTGTGTTAAGATGGTCACCCATCCACAAAACGACCTTGGTAAGCGTTTCTTAACCTTAAAGATCGACCCGTCGAATAAACTTACAAACATACAAACAGTCGAATTCATGATGCATATTTCAACATAAACTATACGACAATTTTCCCAAATAACTCAAAGTGTACAAATCAATACACAAACACACCCATATTCCTGTAAACGTCAGACAAACGGTCTCAATCACTCATTCAATTAAAGTGATTAGTCGCTGAAGGCCGCGACTGGTCGCCATCACTCAGACAGTAATGAAGTGCTGCGGGACGCCTAATGGCCGTTTTCACGCACCATTTATAAGGCAGAAAGTGGCTTTATGAGGCAGGAGTTTTAAAATTAATACGTCATTTTACTGATGGGTTTCAAGGAGAGCCGACTGTTGAAAGATTGAAGGTTTCTTTGAAAGGTAATGAAATAATTGAATGCCAACTTAAACGGAAACACACACGGGCATTCATGGTGTGTATTTGCCAAAATTGCTTACTTAATGCAACATGGTATTCTCTATCAATCAACCTTGGGGCTAATCGCATTCCTATGGAAATTAGTCATGACGGAAGTCTGAAGAAGGTGTTTAGATTGGCTCAATTTAATTTGGAAATCTCTGATTTCATACAAAGCCGGCGCGGTAAGAAACAAAAGCTATATCATGGCAATTTTCTCGGTTTGAAAAACTATCCTACACTGTGCCTACACTAATAATTATTTAATAAAGTTAACGCAACTAAAACAACAAAAAGGACAAGCCCATATTCCAATCATCTAATAGCCTAACTATACACACACATTCTGCAAGACACTCCCATTTACTGACCAATCGCAATCACCTAACAGTTCGAACGCAATCCTAATCAATGGAGACTGCAACACGGTCGCATAACATGTCGCGCGGCAATATCACTTGCTCGTGTCACACACTCGTATCTTGCAAGGAGTACATCAAAGGGAATGTCCCTTGTATCTGCAGAACTGTACTGTATTTGTCTAGAATACTGGTTCTCGAAGTTTTAGGCAGCTGATTAGAATATGAGGATAACTTCCTCTCCTGGTGTTATTTAATGAACAAATTTTCTCTTGACCATAATAATTGAAGCCGCCACGTTGTACTCGGAATGTCTTGTTAACAAATAATTCTATATTATTTTCATCAAAAGTCCCATCTTAATCTGCAGACATTCATAGGCTGATATGATTCACATTTGGAAAACATCTTTATAGTGATACTTGCTAAGTGTGGCTTGTATGTATTTTAGAGGAATACAAAGACAATGTAATTCTCTCCATTAAAAGTACCAGATATATCAATCTCCCCCAATAAAGTTCTAACTAACATCCGGTAATTCGCAATACTTTGAGTACCGCTTCAGCTAAGACTGTGCATGCACCAGACGATGGCCCGATAGCGGCGCGGCTAGTCTCAACTAATGTGACACTCGGCGCGTAATGAATGGCCCTCTTTAGATTACCGATAGCAGACGATCGACGACAAATTCCTACAATATGTGACGCTGTATGGACTTAGTAAGTATTTACTTGTAGACATATATCCCCTATAGGCTGGCTAGGAAGATATTGCAGGCAAGGTTCATTCCTTGTACTGTTATTAATTTTCATGTTAATGGCTAGCTTAGGAATAATTTGATTTAAATCAATGGGCCATGGGGCCTGAAGCCTCACACACACAATTGCCTATATAAGCAGTATAAGAACCGTATGTTATAGAAATTCGTCATCAGTGAATTGGTGAATTCTGAATTTTGATTGTGAGAGTGTGAATTAAATTTGGTGTTTTATTTACTTCCGGGAATAATAAATGTCATTTAAATCACTCCTGTCTACGAAGAAGGGAGTGCAGTTTGTGTTTTGTAATTTCTGAGTCAAGATTCAGGCACTGCTTCCTTAATTACGGATAGTAAAAAAATCATCTTCTGTTCCTTGGCGTTCCAATACAGTTTTATAGTCGTTGGTTTCTTCTAATGCAAAAAAAAGGTTTGTCCCCATTAGCATGGAGAATATTAAATACACCTGTTTTCCTTCAATATTTTTATTTCAAGAATTCAATAGGAATTTTGCACATAAACTGCAAAAAATCCGTGAGACCAGAAGCAGCTGATGCTCCAAGATTTTAATTTTATTTATATAGTTTCCTTCCTCAGAAGTAACTGTATTGTGCAATCAACGTTTTTATGATATTATTTTGTTTTCGATCTTGATATACAAATTAACAGCCTTATTACCTGCAGGGCCATATCTTGATAAGTTTGAGCAAAAACTTTTCAAGTGTCCGATGTCTTGCGAAGAAAAAGGACAAAAATTGTCATGTTTTACGACAAAAAGAGATAAAAATAAATTAGCAGTGCATTAAGAGAGAGCAGTGCTATTTGCATTTGATTAGTTGTTATTGTGACAACATAAGAGTGGGTTTGCTTTGTTCTTTGTTGAAGTTAAGTTGGTTATGATTGCAAGGATGGGGGGGTCGTACAGAACGCGATTAGCGGTTTACCAATAAATACATATTTTTTCCCGATGACAAGTAATAATGATATCAAACAAGTGCGAGTCGGACTCGCGCACCGAGGATTCTGTATAAACCTCAGCTTATGAACCTGAACCTAAACCTGGTATTATAGACCTGAGTATTTGATATGAATTTCAATTTAATATCTCTACGCGTTCATGAGGCAAGGGGTAATAAGTTTAAAATCTAAAAAAATATTTTATACCATTCCCCCTCTAAAAAGCTTATTTTATTCACTGAAAACAGTGAATAAAAAGCACTTTTAATCACTGTTTTGGTGTTTGAATTTAGAACACACCAATATATATTTGACCTCAATCTCAATGCAATACAACCCACTTGCGCATAAAATACTCGATACAAACTTCTTGTGCAAACAAAGAATATTCGAATTTCAAACTCCTTCGTCGATTTAATTTTGAGTTTCTTTATATTTAGGATTTTGATAATGATTTTATTTTGGTCTAGGATGTTTAGTGAATACTTATTTGCATTGTAATTTTAATATTAATTGCATTGGTGTTTAATTGATTATAATTATGTAACTTAACGGAGATGGTCACTGGCCTCTGAAACACAGGTGCTGTTTTGGTAACTCAAACTCAAAGGCTCAGCTTTAATTTACAAAAAATGTTCTCATTTTCTGTAAATTTTGAATGTAATAAACCATTTATTTATTTATGATTATTCCTTGTGCTTTTGGCTTAAATCCTTCTTTTTCTCGAAGTCATGGTATAAAATATAATATGCAACTCTTGAATAAAACGGATTTATATCGAGGGCCATGAATCACTCGCGTCGTTCAGGATTCTAACACTTGAATCACTCGCTATGCTCGTGATTCAATCATCATAAATTACTCCCTGCGGTCGTGATTCAGTTGTTAGAATCCTTCACTTGTTCGTGATTCATCTATGGCCCTCGCTTTAAAACCGTCCTTTATTCACTAGTTGTATAATATACTATTATTATATGATGATACTAAAAAAACACGGTGTTCGCGCCAACACTACGCGACCGAAACCTCGCCTGCGCCGCGCCTCCCATCACTATGAGGCGTCCCGCGCATGCGCTCAAGCCCCGCAACGCGTCTGCGTGGAGAGAGCCGCGCTCTCGCCGTTGTTGCTCCGCTACCGCCAACGAATACACGCGCGCCTATGCGCTTCCTACCGTTTGTCCACAACGACCTAAGATACCTAAATTACTAATAATCTTAATTAATAATAAGTTTCAAATTGCTAACAAGTTGTGTCTTATTTAATAAACTGTGTGAACCCACGCGTTTACACACGGTTTTCGCAATTATTCCTTTATCTGTGCTATAAGACGTTGCTTCGTACCAAATTTCAAGACTTTGAGTTAGCGGGAAGTACCCTGTCGGTTCTGATTCCCTTGCGAGTGTCGAAAATTTGCGGCAATTTGCGGCATAAATGGCTGTATCTTTTGATTGCGTTGGCTTAGAAGTTTCATTTTTTCACAGGTTTAAGGGACAGTAGACCTGAGTATTTGACATAAAAAAATATTTCAGCTTGATACCTCCACGCATTCCTGAGAAAAAGGAAATTCTTAACAGACAGATGGTCAACAAAGAGATCCTATAAAGGTTCCGTTTATTCCTTTCGAGGTACGGAACCCTAAAAATAATAGCTTGTTCCTAAAACCTCGAAAATCTCAAAAGACAAATTTTGTGCAGCCCAACCAATCCGAAATAGTTGAAAATAGTATGTTTATCGGGATGATCGAAACTTGTTTTCTCCACTGATGAATTTCCCAATCTAATCCAACAAAATCGAAGCCTTCCATAATAAAATTCAATTAATAAAGATACGTTAATTAGAAAGAAACATCTTAATTGACAGCACAAGTCTCGTGACGCCACCTTCCAGACTATTAACCTTGATTTCTGTAACTCGATTAGGTTTTCTGTCTCCGCCTGTGTTTATACGTGAAATAACTAACAGTCGTGACACGTGTAAAAACTGAGCCAAAGATTATCGAGAAAAGTTTGATTTTAATTTCTAATCAACTTCGCTATCAACTTAGTACCGGAAGATGATACGTTGGAAGGCCTCCCACTAGGTGGACCGATGACCTGGTTAAGGTTGCGGGAAGGCGCTGGATGCGAGACGCACGGGATCGGTCAATGTGGCGACGCCTGGGGGAGGCCTATGTCTAGCAGTGGACGTCTTTCGGCTGAAATGATGATGATGATGATGATCAACTTAGTATTTAATGGAGACAAAATGATGCGTCAACGCCAAATATGTACATATTTTTTTATTGCTATTGTAGGCTCGCTTTTGTTCAATTCAATAAATTGATCAAGCTTTCAGTGTAAAACTTTTCCTTGCCTACTTGCTGCCTCATACGGATTCAGAAAAATCCAGTCTATGTATTTGTGTAACTTTACCATCGATTTGTTTTGTTTTTGTTTCTCTCAGTAGGTGTATTTATTTCTATATTGGTATGTCATGGGTATGTCGGTTGCAAAAATAAGTCCCGCTATCCGCTCTCACCCTAGCCTTGCCTTACACAAGATCCATAAAGCGATACATTATTTTTTCTCGTCCTCGGCCGGTATTAAGGCTTCTTAAGAGCCTTATTAAGCGGTATCTCGTGGAGCGGTGCAGAGGTATACAGTACATCTTCTTTATCGAAGACGGACATCGAGGGAGCTGCAATAAATAATGTTGAAACATATTTATAAAGTGCAGATAGGCATTCATTTGACCACATTCTTGTCTGATAGCAAATGTGTATTGTATTTTCTTTATAATAGCATTGTCAAGTTATCACCTGACATCTGTAAAAATGCAGAAGTCACTTTCCACAACCAAAGTACTATTATAAACGATGCAGCGACGCGTTTAGATAGAAATTTTATAAAATAAATTGAACTGATTGGGTTTTCAGATGGCTCCGATCTGCAGTGTTTGTGCGGCGTCTTTCCGCAGATCATGGCCCACCTTTCGTCCTGTGCAGCATGCTCTGTCATCTGTACACGTGGGAACTTTAATAGATTGTAGTTCTTCTAGAATTGGGTCCACTGATGTATATAACAATTGCCTTATCTGGAACTTCTCAGTAGCAGCATGGAGGCTGCGTTTGTGCCCAGCTAATAGTAAGAGGACACAAATTTGCAGTATGCAAGGAGACAGATGGGCCAGGATCGCCGCGCAATTGCCTTGAGATCGTGTTGTCCCGTCGTTTTCGCATTGTGTCTGCCGGTCTGCGGGAACCTTAATACAATTACAATAGTTTATCTTAGTAAAAGCTGAAAACACCTACTCAAGAAGTAATTAGTTACATTGTACGAGAACAAGAACGTTCAAGATGGAAATAATTTGATTATAATTATGGCCATTTTATATCCGTTACTTATCTTTCTATCTCTACAAAACACTCGATTGATCATTCTATCTCTACAAAACACTCGACTGATCTTTAGTATCTGGAGCATCTTACAGTAATTATAAAAAAATGCCTTCAATTAACTACATCCCTGGTAGTTGTACCCACGACGCAATTATCGCTTTAACAACTTCATTCGGGTTCGTCTGCTGTTATAAAGTGTACAATTTATGATACCATCAAACCTTCTAATGTATGAAGCCGATATTGAAGTGAAAACTGTTGTTATTATGTGCAGGAGTTCTCACTGACCAGTTAAGAGCATAACTGTTTCTGTTTATGTCGGGTTTTAGTGCCCAGATGAGCATGCACCATCAGTTCATCCTACACAGGTGGATAATCTATGCAAGTAATTCATTCGGCTATCTAAACACACTGCCTGCATATTTGTAATCTCTCCACGCCGAGGTCTACTCCAACCAGTTCTTAATTTCCTTCGGCATGTTATTAAAATTACCATACAGTGACCAGTTTATCTTGGCATATAGTGCGGCGATGATTGCAAGGGTGAATGTTAACTATTGGTCATATTGAGAACATTTGGAATTAATAATGATCCTTAGAGAAAATAGTGACTGCTTAATGTAGGGTCCTGGGTTCAGAATTTGAATTCTTTATTTGTGGTCCATTACAAATAGGTACCTTTATTACTAACATATTATGACACTAACACTATATTATTTTTCTATTGTTTAACACTTGTAAGCCACCTACTGCGACAGAAATCAGAGACACCCCATACTGCAAAAATGAGTGTATTTGATTTGATATAATCCATAATTTCCCAACCCAAGTTAGAAAAGTGTTATTAGGAATTCCTCAGTATTTATTTTTATCGTGATTTCCCATTCGTTAGTCGGAGCCTGGACTCATGCCCAGTTAATGACAATAGGCTTACCACCATTTCATTCGAATAAAACTAATATAGTGTTATATTAATGTGTGTGTCTTAAAACAGTGAATGAGGAAACCGGCATGTGCTAGAACCAAAAATTCGAAGACACGTGACATCCACCAATCTGCACTGGGCCCGCGTGGTGGATTAAGGCCCTTTCCCTCTTTCACTGAGAGGAAGCCTGTGTCCCAGCAGTGGGAACATCAAAAATCTGATGGTGACGGTATTGGTTTGTGTACAATATTGTTATATTGGTTTGTTATTATTGACTTCTGTTTGTCCCGTATGGAAACACAGGCATGATGTCATGTTTTTAATCACAGACATACATTTAAATAGATAACGCAAGTCCCTCCATCTGTATGAAAACCAAGCGTGCCACTTTTTCACAAACAATGTAAAAACAAATTTACTTACCATTGAAAGAAAACATTTCCAATGCCTCATCCACCTTTTTCAATACATTCTTTACAGCTCAATATGGCCTAAAAATGCATTTTTCTAGATTTCGGTGGATTTCCGGTGGCGATAATGCTAAATGAAAAGCTCAGATTACAATAATTTGTCGTAAATTTAGTCCGGTTTTTGGCACGCGAAGTACATACGCTACGTACATTCGCGTCATCTACTTAGATTTATGTCTGTGTTTTTAATACTTTCCCGCGTCTCAAGATATATTTGTCAAAGCAATCTTTACGACGTTGTCTTTCGCTCAATCCGCCATTTTTACGGCAGTTTATCTCGCGACAATAATGAACTACATTCTTTTCGATAATCAAAGGGAACCAGTTTGACAGACTCTCTCTCATTAACAATTAAAGTTGATGATAAAACTAATGAAGGAAAGTTGTTTTTTGTTTTTCGCGTTTTGAGATTGGAATGTTATGTTTTTGAGCTTTTCAAATAGACTAAAAATAAGATTAAATTAGTGTTATTTTTTTATTCACGCAGAAAACACAGCACAAATACATATGTTATGTCACCGGATTATCACAATATATCGAGTATTTATAATTTCGCAAGATTAATTACAAACTTCCGTTGACATATAAACATATAGGTTTTGTTTTTCTCTACATTTTGCAGCATTACTCAAGAGTCTATTTATCACAATTAACGAAAGTGATTAGACCGAATTATAACTAAAAAACCTACCAATTTAAATAATTTCCTAAAGTTAATAAGAAACATGGAAGCATGTTAATTAACCCTAATCACCGCTAATCAATGAGATTAGCATCATCCGTTACAGACTTCCGGAGTTTAACAAATAGCACCTCGCTTTTGATTAGTTTATTAAGGTCTACGAACAACACCGTGAGGGGAAAAACAACAATCCTACTAATAATACAAATATGAAAGTTTGTATTTTTGTGTTTCAATCACGCAAAACCGACAATGGATTTGGATGAAATTCTGCACACAGATAGTTTATACATTATTTCCTGGATTACCATAAAGGATACAGGTATTTTTCACATTTACTCCACAACTCAGTAAATGGGCAACACAATACCCCTAAAACTGATGTTGGATTTTCTGGATTCTGACCATCGTTTCGTCTCTCGAAGTCTACATTGGTACTCTACGATCAACCATTTATGTGTGGCTCAAACAATATACACTTACAACTACATATCAATAACCAGAAACAACAAGCAAGGCCGCACAATTAGCCTAGCCGGATTGGCTGAATCAGAACTATGACTCATGTTATCTGGCTCGATCTACATGCATTACAACGACGGCGCGAGGCGGGCTTCTAACTTGTGACAGTTGATGTGATCTGCTCCGTATGTGATGTGGACGATTAACTAGACAATGCATAAAGTAGGGCACTCGCCACATAGTAGGAAAGGATAGTAGGCTCATTTACAAAAGTTAGACGCGTTCCAGTATCACAAAACATTAGAAGACAATTTTCTTTTTTTGGGCGTCTCGCATTTCAATCCGAATGATTGGCTACTGCTTAACCGGGCGACCCTGTGGAGTCTAAACTACAGCCTCCAGCCAGACCATAGACTACTATTATATAGCCAGACAAGACGACCACGACAGCCGACAGCGGCAGCGCTTTATATCGTCAAAATATAACCCGACCAAGTTAAATTGCTCTTTAGTTTCGTATTACACGTATGTTACTTTGAGTTTATTAAATTTGGGATTATTTGTTGTTGATTGAATTGTCGCTACGTAACGTAGTAGAAGTTCTAGATTTACAAAATGTATAGCTTCTCGTGACGGGGACTTCAATATAGTTACTTTTCTTCGCCACTATTTTCCTTCACTATCGATATTTCGTTGCAATGGAGCGTGTAGACAAACAAGTACACAGTAAAGAGGTCTAAGCTCAGCAGTGAATCAAAACCTGGTATTTATTATGGCACCTAAGGATGAGTAGAATAATTAATTGTAATTTAATTGATACTAACTGGGATTAGGCATTCGTTTGTCAAGTGATTTCACTGATGAAAATACTTGAAGTAAACTAATGCTTGCAGGTCCAACGTATTGGTGGTAAACGTTTTCGCTGATGATTTTAAACACTTGAAATAATTAAATAGGTTAAGCCGGTTGATATTTACAATCGAAAATGTGGCCGTCGATAAATCTTTATAATCTAACTAGCGGGCTAGAATTCCATCTAGTGGGCATACTGTGTCTACTCTACACTGTGCGCACACGCAACCTGAGATGGACAAGCAGACGGGCCGTGAAGCATGAAAGTTAGCGTGTCTTGTTACAGGCTCCGGTGACGTCACGCTAAGAGGTTATGTGTCATTGTTTGCAGACAAACACATGAATAGATGTCAGAGCAATTAGGTATCTATAGAAACGATACATTACGAGACAAGAGATGGCCAATTATTATGGGTATAGAAACTATTTAACGATCATGATGACACAGAACTTTTACTTTTTTATAGAATCTGCCTTTCATTCTTCTTGCTGACCCGTGGCTCTTCCCTTATCACTTTTCCTATATCAGCCCTAGTGTAAAAAAAAATATAATCTCCAATTGATATTTTTCAAAATATTTAACTTAAGGCTTAGCTGCCTGTATCTGTAACAGATTGATTTCAATAGGCTCGCCCAATACTACATGGGTGAAATATTTATTTATTTAATACTTCATGCACACAAGTACAGAGGCGGACTTAATGCCTTAGGCATTTTCTACCAGTCGACCTTTGGGTGATGGAGAGATAAACAGTGGTAGGTGCAATAATGAAAGTTATGTGGATTATTTAAATATGGGTGTACTATAGGTATACTTCTATATACATTATTATTGAGTCCTTTTATGTTATGTGATAAGTTATGAATGTTACTGTGTGATAAGTTTGCGAAGCGTTGTGATTTAAAAACGAAAAGCTACAAAGCTTTCATACCGGAATTACGTGAACTAAAACACTGTTTCACAAAACAAAACTAAACGTAGCATTGTATTGAAAGTTTATCTTAACAACACATCAACTAGTGCGCGACGAGCAGACAGACGGACAGACAAGGCGTGAAGTTACCGTGTCAGTTAACTTTAGAGGTGCGCCGTGTGACGTGACGGGGACATGACGTGACGGAACACGGGTCGGATGACACTCTATTGTTTTGTATAGGAAGGGATTAGGTTTTCTATTGTTTTGTTTTGTATATATGTTGCTTCCTTTTTACGCTCTCTTGGATACTTAAAGACTTGTAGTATTCATCTCTAACTATGTACTTTTTAACCGATCTTCCATAAAGGAGAAGGTTCTATGTTTGACTGTATGAAGTCAAAAAACTAAATTGAAGTTATATTTCACTTTGAAGACGATTGAATTTTTTGTACCAAATTTGGTTGTACCCAATACGGACATTGGGTGAAACTAAGTGCAGAGAGTAATAAGACTAACAATATTTATTGTAATAATTATTTTTTCACTAAGTAGGACCTGTATCTTGGGCCTGTATCTTGATAAATAAATAAATCAAACATTATTTGTGAGAAATACATACATAATGCTGAACTTAATTCTTATATATAGATATGCGTCTAAGTAAACGAGCAATAGATCTCCCTGTTTTAATCACAGTTGTCAGTTTTTAAATACTGAATAACTGGTGCCAAACTGGCAGCTAGTTACTTGATATGGTATCTTCTTCGTCTTAAAAGATCCACTTAAAGACGGGTACACAAAGGGGACATTATAGTACTTCGAACTTAATACTGCTTCTCTATAGGTTCATAATTATCACTAACTCGGCAAAACTATAAAACTAAATACGAGTTGTCACCTTTATTTTATTGAAACTGATTGAACCAACGAAGTAATTAGTTCGTAAGTTTTCTACCGGACAACCACACAACTGGTACTGTCGCCAACTGAACATCAACCGAACATAATATACACCAAAATTCACAATGCAAAATGAACAACTTCTTGCGATCTTTTAAAGGCCCAATGACTGCAGTGGACTTACCTGCGTAGTAATCATTTCGCAGGTCAGTCTGTCTTAGGTCAGTCAGCTTGCTAATTTTATATATTCAGCTCATCTGACCGATTTCGGTCATGACAGCTAATCTCATTGAAGAATAGCCATCGACAACGGAGACAGTGCATAGGTTTTTGAGCAAACGCAGGTGCACTCTTTCTTCCTTCACTTGCATAGTCCGATGGGTCGGCAAACAACCGATAGGTTACTAATTTATCACTTTTGTCAGAATGGAGCTTCTGTACCACATTTGGTGAATATTAAACTCGCAGGCCAAGCAGCTCCGAGACTATCGCGACGCCATCTTGAGAGGTGACGTCATATAATTTATGGCGCCATCCATCAAACAGTTCATTTTCGCGGTTACACCTGTTTGTGTCGCGCTTTTTACTGCAAAAAGTTGGGCACGAAATGTGTTTTTGCATATAAAATTATTCTGCTAATAGCTTAAGATCCGACTGCAGGAATTAGAGATTTTGATCAAACTTAATTTTCATGAATAATATTTTATATTAGAAAAGATTGTTGCAGGGTTGCCTGGATATATCTAGCCGCAATAACCTTAATTTAATAAATTGAAATTTATGTGTGATAATTTACCACAAGTATAAAGTTTTTCAAGTGAATTCATGATGACGATGTCATTTGAAAGAAACTGGTGTAGAAAATGGGAAAAAATAAGGTTGCCAGCTCTCAGTTAGCCGCAAGCTGTGGGTTGCCGTTTACCTGCAAAACCTGGCAATCTATAAAGTGCGGTTAACTGAGAACTACCTGCAGATTTTTGCAGGAAATCTCAGAATATAATTGCTAGCAAAAAATTCCGGTAATAAAACAATCATATTCAAAATACTATCAGTAAAAGTAAAGCGAAAGTACATGCCTACATAATATCATGTCGGTTTTTCTCGAAAAGTCAGAGGTGTTTATACAAACAGATTACTGCAAACGGTGTAAGTTTTCAGAACTATCTCGAGAGATTGTAAATTCTCGTTTAATGTGAACCGAACATTTCGAAATAAATAAAATTACCAATCAGTGCACCAGTCTACAATCTGTTTTGTTGTGACTATAACATTGCGAATACGGCCTCGTTTGGTCGGCTTGGTGCCAGTACTTACACATCTTAGTTCATCTAAGAGTTACAAACTAAAACTACCCAACCTAGGCATCGATCCCAAGACCTCAAATTAGACTCGATTAGTAAAAAAACGCTCGGGAAAAAACCAGGAAGATCGATCGTGGGAATTTTAAAAAGAAAATAATAAGTAGGAACCCCTAATCAGAACCCCTCGGTCTCGAGACACGAATAATTAAGTCAAGGTTGAACAAGTTTGTGGTGATGCATCCCTTATTCAATTATGCACTATGCGTGTTACCAGGTTTCATGTCGGTGCAACCTTTGAAAACTTCTAAATTATAGATGGCACAGATAACGAAAATGAAGTTGATGGCCTAATGTCGGGATGGAAGACAGCCGATGGAAACTGTTGGTTGCAGAATGATCTAATTTCCGATTTATAAGTACCTAGGTAATGAAGGGCAAGCGACCTTGTGGTAAAATGCAGCTATCCACACTAATATTATATGTGTGCGAAAGTAACTCTGACTCTCAGTTTGTTACCTTTTAACGTCTTGAACTGTTTTGGATGAAACTTGGCAGACGAGTAGACCATGTCCTGGATTAATACATAGGCTTTTATCCCAAGAGTATGATCTGTTTGGATAATTTTCGCGGTCGGAGCGTTGGCAGAAGCTCAAAAACTCATATTGGACCTTTAACTTGACAGTTTATAAGTAAGTAGAACGTTTTATTAAAATGGCAATGTTACTAATGTTTGTAGAAAATTAAAGCACCCAGTTTGTTGTCCGATCGTATATTGAAGTCTTTACAAATTAATGACTCAGTAAAATGCTGTCCCATGACATTGCATTGAACAAGCACATTTTTTTATTCATTTTGTTCATAGTCTTGCGCTGGACCACTATCTCACCTGATGGTAAGCAATGATGTGGTCGACGATGAAGCACGCTTGCCTAGAAGTAACCTATTCACTCTTGACTTAAAGACTCCCAGGTTGTAGCCATCAGTAAATACAGACTACGGCAGGGAATTCAACTCCTTTGCTATACGCTATAATAAAAGGATTCCCAAAACGTTTGGTGCGTATGGGTGGGATGTCTACCATGTACCGATGACGCATCGCCGTACGTCTTGTAGTCCGATGATGGAACGGGCCAGGAGGAATTAGTTCATGCAATTCCAACGCACACTCCCTGAAATGTAACCGATAAAACACTGACAGGCTGGCAACTCGGTGCCGATGTTCGAGGTTCAGGAGCCTAGATTCGACCAGTACTAAAACTAATGCTTCGTCATTAATTAATCTGCCATGCAAGATCACTACCGATCAAACGTTTGGCTAATGAATTAGCGATGGTAATTAGCATTTTGCTACCGACAAATAAACTTAGTTTTATTTTTAGAAAACTTGATGAAGTTTGGATAGTAAGGTAGTGTCATTTGCCAATCTTGCAATGTTATAGTTGGAAGCACAGGGTTGCGCCGCAAACCAGGTTAGGTCTAGAGGCTTATCTATGTCCCGGAGTGAACGTCTTCTGGCTGAAATGACGATGATTTAGACGTCCGTGTTATAAGAAAACGTGTTTCATCGCAATGAGATGTTATCAATAGAGACGTAATAATAACATGGAAAAAAAAACATGGCGATATTTTACTTTAATTACCTACATAGGACCTATGAAACTTGGAACTTTATTTCTATCACTGAGTAGGTTAAAAGATCACGGATATATAAATAGTACTCCGTTTGTCAAAAAGAGATAAACATGCTGTTCAATTGTACCAAAATGCATAAATTAATTATTCTTCTTAGATTTTAGTGTACTTCAATCTTGACATGTTGTGTATGTATTGTATGTGTATCTAATTTGCAGTGACTAATATAGTATATATGTATTTGTTGTACTAACAAATCTATGGATTTCATATCCGAGTTTTTTTTTAATAATCTATAGGCTCGCGTTTGACCACTATCACACCTGAATGAATAAAAAGATAAATAAAAGAAGAGGAATAAATAATAATAATAATCAAACGTACGTTTGTGTCGCGGCCAGAAGCAGGACGGTCTGAGTTCACTCAAGCTGGTCAGCTCGTGTTCGTATTGCCGCGCAGACGTAGGTCACGCGTATCTACCTCAGTTTTCTATATAACATCATTGTTTCATCAGTTATGTCACACAACAGTAATATAACCATGGTTTATGCGAAGAGACATACAAGAAATATAATATTCATGAGAGTTTCGTCTTGTATAATCGTAAAACCATGTTTTATAATGCTGTGACTCTATGGGTAAACCGCAAGTCAATAACTTTTGCTGCTGTAGATTCCTATGTAAAGTTTCTGAATGTTAAATATTTTTTATTCAGTTCTAGGTAAACTTCACTTTGCGTTAAACGTTGTCATTACTGCCATAGATGGTGCTGTCAACGGTAATCACAAAACAAACCTTAATTATTACTAATCTTCCATTTCCTTTTAACTGCACTACTGTTTTCTGCGACTGTACACTTAAATCACATTAAACATGCACCTAACTCTAACCTTAACATCGAATACATAAAGACGAATTTCCTATAATTCTTTGCACGTTTTAACTTTGCATTTCCAACGTGGGAAATGCAGTTTACATGGACTTTATTTCTCAGAAAATATGGGCGGTTTTGCGATGTTATGTAAACTCCGCATGTGGTAAATAATTCGTCATTAGGTGGCATTAGAGTAGTTAATGCGTTTCCCAGCGCTTAATAGTTGCGTGTGTATGATGCAGTCACTTTCTATACTGCTCGTGTGTTACTGTTATGTATGTACTTTATGCATTGATTTTTCTTTAAATTTTTCTCTTCGTCTGTCGTTTATCGTAACGTGGTCTCGTTTAACATAATCATAATTGATTAGCAGATTCTTCATTAAAACCTATAAAGTTTACCTAGATTTTAACTTTTTTCCCAGATCTCAAGGCCTTCTGAATTTTAGAAATAAACATTAATTTAGGCAAAGAAAAAGCTTAGAAACAAAAGTACGTAATAATGTTATTATTAACTAACTAGCTTCTGCCAGCGGCATCGCCCGCGTGAAAAGCGTTTTCTTATCCCAAGCAGATAATATACCGGGATGAAAAGTAGCCTGTGCTATGTATGCTATTCCAGACTATAATCTATACAAACTTACTGCTTTTTATCTATCCCTGTGCCATATTTCATCCAGATCCATTTAGCCGTTAGTGCGTGCTTGAGCAACAAACACACATCCATCTAAACTTTCGCATTTATAATATTAGTAAGAAGTAAGTTGAAATTTATAACCGACTTCCCAAAATGGAGAAGGTTATAAATTCGACTGTATTTTTTTTTATGTGTGTTACCTCAGAACTTTTTGTTAGGCGAATCGATTTTGATGATATTTTTTTTTATTTGAAAGCTGGTGCTGGTGCCATGTCGTGGGACATACATTTTATTTCATCAAGATCTGATGAAGAACTTCGCAGATATACATTAGAACTCTTCGATAAATGACGGCAAACCACTTGGGATAGTTGCAATCGCATGTATGTTTATAGTTTACACCATTTCATAACATTACATCACACTGGTACGCTCTAAGGGGTACGCAGATGTGAACAGTTCACCCTGGTATACTCTCATTGCACCGGTTTTCTTTAAGTTTTATGTTTTTGGGTTAATCTATTCTGGCATCACTTTGGGCATTATAGACCTAACCTATAGAACTGCTCCATTACGTACCCCAACTAAAAAGTGCAAAATAAAAACTTTTATACAAAATAATGCAACCGGCTTCTAAATAAAAACACTAGAAAGTGAAAAATAACTTCAATTTCGGATGTCGGTGTCAAAAAACGTTGAAACGAAAACAAAAATATTAAAGTTATCTGTCTTTCTATAGTTGTGATTTAAAAAATCCGTTCACATTCACCGTAATTTTGCAAGTCTTTCTCCGATCATTTCCAAATGCATTTCTGAAAACTATAAAATAAAAGTTTAACTGCATCACCGTGCACGGCGGTGCATCAAAGATCGCCTATGGAGTAATTTCGTTTACGAGTTAAATCGTTAACCTGCTTCTAGAAATTACTATTCCGGTACACGACGGGTTATATTGAAATGTATTTGATGTGAAAAAGTGTGTATTTCTCATACCTCATTTGAACTATAAAGTTTCGTTACAAGTTTTGTCTTGCCTGCATATCTTGATTGTCTTTTGGGATTTCTAACCAAAAGACAATCAAGATATGCAGGCAATTTTTAAATTACCCTTTTTGTTATCTTGACGTGTAATGTTTCCATCAAAGCATGCATAACAAAATGCATACACACATTCGTACGTCGAAATCGAAGTCTGCATTAAGTTTAGTAACGAAAAACGAACAAATCTATTGAATAAACCTCAAAAAGAAAGGTTCCCAAAACGTCTCGAATGCTACGCTCGTAGCACATACTACGAATGCTACGGCGTAGTAGGTCACGTAGCATGAATAGGAATCGGATGCTCTTTACTCTTATCAATTATTGTTCTTTTTATTAGTTTTTAACCGACTTACCAAAAAAGGAGGAGGTTCTATGTTCGTCTTTATGCTTTTTTTTTGTGTATGTTTTCGGTTATATACGTCAATTGTGGGCCGATTTTGAAAATTCTTTTTTGTTTGAAAGAGTATGTTTTGAAATTGGTCCCATTTTAATTTGGTGAAGATCTGATGAAGAACTTCGAAGATATACGATAGAACTCTTCAATAAATAAGGCAAATCTCTCGGGATTGCTGCAATCGCATGTCTGTTTATTGATTATACCATAACATAACATAACACCAGTACGCTCTTAAAGGGTACGCAGATCTCTCATTTCACCATTCAAGTTTCATGATATTCGGGTTGCCTATTCTGGCGTTAAGGTAATTCACTAAACAACTTGCCTATTAGGTGGGTACAACTAAAAAGTGAAAAATATAAAAACTTTTTAACAAAAAAATTCTACAGACTTCCAAATAAGAAAACTACAAAGTGAAAAATAACTTTATTTTAGGAAGTCGGTGTCCATAACGCAAAAATGGTATACCTACGAAAGACACCGACTTCCAAAAATAAAATTATTTTTCACTTTGTAGTTTTCTTATTTGGAAGTCGGTAGTATTTTTTTGTTATAAAGTTTTTTATATAATTTATACTTATCTGATCTTTGGAACTAGGTATTGATCTTATTTCAAACGTTCTGTCTCTCATATCTATTGCAAAGTGTTTTACGATTAAATTTACCGTGGACGTAGTCCCGGACAAAAGCTGTACACTAGAAGCTCACAACGATCTAATCAATAAAGTCAAGTTCTAATCAGAATTATAACTACCACTACGTCCACCCCATGAGTGAAAGCATTTCCTCATACTCCAATAGCCTCTATTAATAAGCTGAACGCAACATTTGCACAATAAAATGTAACACCGATTCCAGTTACACTTGTAATGTAACATAATACACCATTTAAGTCAGCGCCGCTTTCAAATATCAATATACTTTGACGGGAGCTCAACATAAATCGGCATTGTCATTTACACATCCATTTTTACAAGCCCTCCTCTAACCAACAAGTTATTGAGAACGACAGGTTAGTGTATACTGGTTGTTATGAATACGGTTGTACAGAATTGGCTTCGTTAGCGCTCTTCAGTCCGGTGCAACACTCGAACCAATAAACGTCCAATTTACGACGTCGGCACTATAAATAGTTTATTCCTGATCTCATGTTATAAGAATTTTAGAAACTTTACTGGAGTAATTTGGTTTTAATTAGTTCTTAAAAGAAGTGTGTTAATTGCTGAATGCGAGTTTGTCTTTACAAAGCGATTTCTTAAATTAGTCGCCGGGTTGGCACCCAATTTAATGATGCTCTTTAAAAACTATACTAAGCGACTGCCAATCCTTTGAAAAAGGGCCTGCATGATTTATGAGACTACACACATGTACTTATAAACTTTCAGCCCTGGAACGGTACCTCTCTGTATGGTATTTATTTTTATCATTACATTAGTAATATTTCAAAAACACTATAGTCAGTGACCGCGTACTATACAATCCTTACAGCAGGTGTTTCAACGGAGTTATTTATGCTTTATGACCCATCCTGAATTCCAAAGTATCACAGTTAGATTGTGGGATTCCTATTCGTCAAATCCAGGAAAAACATTAAGATCTAAGTGTAAGTAGGAACTAATTACCGATAAATGTAACGAATGCACTAAGACAGCTCGCAGTGGTGAGAAGTTAATTGTAGCGTCTCTGCCGCATACCCCAAATAACTCGCATAGCTAGACTTACTTTCTGTCATGTGTGGATACTTAGGGAAGGGCTAAAGTAGTGGCGATCAGCGGGGAGGAAGATGAAGGAAAAGAATGTAGACAGACAGGAAAACAAAAAAAAAGGAATTTATATGCTTATCGCCGATTTTGCCCGAGTTGTTAAGAATTACTATAGAAATAATAACTTACAGTGAAGTCTAAGAGTGAAGTAGACTAACGAGGAATAAATTCAATCCCTATAGTACATTGACATAAGGGTTCATAGCAAAGTATATAAAGCTTTATCCGCAAAAACATATTTGAATGTAGGGGTAGGCAGATGCGAAAAAAAATGTGTCGTCTTATGTACATATTTATTAATTACAAGAGCAGGTTGAAGGTTCAGTGAAAACTTAAGAAAATCTTAATGGAACCGGGAAGATACAACTCAAACTTATTAATGATTACATACTCTGTAGATGTTATGCAAAAGTATCTCAAGTGAATAAGAAACACTCATTGAGCTGCTTCTAAAAACAATTATAAATTAGCAAAACACCTTATTAACTTTAAGAACAATTTACCGTTACTCCCTTTGTCTTACAATAGTTAACATGTAATTATAATTAAACTTTCACCCGCGGCGCCGCTCGTGTGAAAGTCATCTAAATATCTCGTGTTTTTCTTTATGTTCTACTCAAATAACAGCCTTGTTTCGAAAACTGCGAACAATGGAAACATGATGGTTTAAAACAACGGTTTTATTTCCTAATCCCAAGTTAGTGAAGCACCATTGAATATGAATAGAATATTTGATTTGCTTTAAAAACTTCTTGTAAGGCTGGTGTAGTCTAGTTCTGAATTTTGTTAGGTACGAGTAATAACATTTAGATTACAGGCATTATTATATAGGGGCTTATGTTTATTCATACATAATGAACAAACGCGATACAAAAAGCATGCTTTAAACGTTATGTACTTAAGACGGATTTAATGCTGAAGCCGAAGTTGTTTTTCGATTTGTAGTGTTTTACACTCCTACCACTGTTGTGTCCTTTTTAACCCAAAGGTTGACTGGTAGAGAATGCCTTGCTGCATTAAGTCCGTATGTATCACCATTGTGCATTAAGTTTAAATAAATAAAATCCATTTCATGTGACCTATTTTGTTCTGCTGAAAGAGACCTAAGGAAGAGTCATACGAAACGACGATATTATTTATATGGCCCATAAAAAAATACAACGAATTTAGAGATAAAATCCTGTTGGATTAATTCTTTAGAATACTCTTTATTACGTACATCATATAAATTATAAAAAAAAAACACAAATGTAGCAAACATTTTTTTGGATGACACAACGGGCGGTCTTATTCCTAGAAGTGATCGTATAGGCCTATACTGTATATATATGTATACCTATAAACTACTGAAAGGCTAAAAAGTATGAAATACAAAAAGTTTATTCTTTTGCAGTAACTTTTTTTGTTTAACTTGAATAGACGTCAAAAAATATCCAAATCGATTTCCCAAAGCATTGCGTCATCACTACATCTCGGAACCTAACCCGCGAACAGAACAGGAAACAACAGTTTAATAACAGTTCATAATTATTTAATTCGACTCAATAGTGACCGCGACCGGTTGTTGCCGTTAACTCCACAGGTTAATCTAGAACTCAGAATAGATAATAAACCAGAAGGCGCACTGTATATTAAAACAAAAGAAAATTAACAATGGCAAGGCTATACGAATTGCTAGCTCGGATTTGTATTGCTGGCTCGGTGATTATTGTCCATTTCTATCTACTTTTCTAATTATCCCCTTATAATATCAATGCTGGGTAAATGTCTCCATCTGTCTCTGTCTGTCCTCTGCCAGATATATCATCATCATTATCATTTCAGCCAAAAGAAATCCATAGCTCAACATAGGCCTCCCCCAGGTGTCGCCAAATTGATCAATCCCGTGCGTCTCGCATCCAGCGGATTTCCGCAACCTTAGCCAGGTCATCGGTGCACTTAGTGGGAAGCCTACCAATGCATCGTCTTCCTGTTCGCGGTCGCCATATAGTGTTTTATAGTGTTACATATATATATATATATATATACATATTTATATCATAAAAGATAAAGAAAAAAATTATTGAAATAATACAATAGTACAAATTACACTAAATCAGAGTATTTTTTTGCTAACCAGTTTTATGCGCGTTCGCGCCTTCTGGTTCTATATTCTGTCGCTAGATTCTTATATCTGTTGGAACTTTTATAATACATGACATCAGTCAGTGTCGCGCGTTGTGTATGTGCCATTAATTTGATGGAACACTTTCTTTAATTAATTTATTTTCTAGTTTAAATGTTTTACTGCTGCAAATATAACAACATCCTGTGCCAGTGGCTATCAAATCAAATGACGATCGTAAGAAATAGTAGAGTGCCAATCACGAACAATTACCACGTCAAGACCATTTGATTGTGTCATTGTCGCTAGGCCTGGTCGCTAGGCTTCCAATTAGCTGGATAATTTAACCAGACGGCTGCGACATCAAAATCATCACGACTGTATTCCCTGAAATATAAGGCAGAGGTGCACCAATAGTACACCCACATTTCGCCAGTTATGTTAAAGTTATGTGCTTGTGTCAGTTCATGGGAATTTGGAAGAATAGATAAATATCACAAGCCAGCAAAGAATCAATTGGTTTAAAATGGTTTTCAACATTATTCTGATTTCTGCTGAACACTTAAACTTTATCCATAAATATTAGCCAATTTATTACTTATAGCTGTATAGCGCAAATTCCGGCATCCCACAGAGATGATTTATCATACCTGGACTCCGCACCTTACTCGCACATTGAATATACAGCTTTACATTATTTAATTACACTTGCATTACCTACAAGTTAAATCTGATCCTGAATAGCCTCTCCATCAATACCTTGACAGTGTTTTATTAGCCAGTACTACCTGCGAAGGAACGATTAAGAAATCTGCAATATTAATCTTAGACTGCAAGCAATTAATCTTAATCTGATACTATCAAAATTGCCATTTAATTAAAGAAATATCGTTGTAGTAGCATTTAGTTGGTAGAGAAATCTCGAATAATTATATCTAATTGAAACTATTACGCTACATAAATGTAGAGTTGTAAAAGGTCTGTTAACTCAATCAACGATTTACGAACCAAACGGTAATTAATATACTTATTTTGACTACACATCGTATGTCAGACTTGATCTGCTTTGATTTGCTCACTGACCAATTGGCTTAAATCTGTACTAATATTTTGTCACCCATCATAAAATATGCCCTAGCAACAGCAGCTTGTACTCTACATGTGAAGAAAAACTAAAGATTTACACACAAACTCGTAAATAAAAAAACATGACGTAAAAATTCGCTTCGCGTGTTAAAATTCCTCATACATAACAATTACAGCCAACATGAACATTCCACGAAATTATGAACGATACAAGACATTGTCATTCCGCAGATTAAAAACTGCTAAAAAAATACATTGTTTTCTACAAAAATGGTAGGTTTAATCACGTGTAATCTAACAAATCGGACACGATCAAGGTTGACCACAGAATCTCAATGTTTCCGGTCCGATGCACCAGGGTCAATGGCTCTCAATCTTTACTTTAATTAATCGGAAGCCGAACATTACCGACGACGGCCGAAGCCTGATGAGAAATGTTACGGATTACACGCGTGAAGATTGAACTCTTGTGAAACGGTCCGAAGGAAATTAACGCTGGAGATGAGAGAGGTGGAGAATTACACTAGAAATTGATGCTTAAATTGTAGAGGCATGATTGATCACCGATAGCAAGCATTCATAACTTCTAAGATCAAGCGACGTTTTAAATGCTAATGAGCTTAGTTTGCACATTGCTCGCAGAAAGAAATGCTGATAGGGCCGAAAAGTTCTGGAGTGGCTACCGCGAACTGGGAGATGCGTTGGGAGGCCTTCCACTTGGTGGACTGACGACATGGTGAAGGTTGCGGGGATCCGTGGATGTGAGACTTACAAGACCGGGTAATGAGGCGACACTTGGGGGGAGGCCTTTGTTCAGTAGTGGTCGTTAGTTAACACATTTGTTTTAGTTAACTTAGATTACTAAATCAAAAGCCGTTTTTCTAACAATCGTAATTTTTTAATGGGTTGCTGTGAAACCTCTACTAAACAGATTCCGAAAGCATTTCGCTTGTAAACACTTACTATAGGATTAGAGCACTCATTCTTATCTATGAATGCTTCGGCATTAGCAAAGATACAAGAATGGACTACTTGTACCGGTTGCCAGGTTATTATGAACCAGACATTAATGACCCGAGCCGAGCACGCCCGGTGGCTTACCGGTAAATTAATAAAATATTGATACGGAAGCGAAAAATAACCAATATTTTACCGACAATTAACTTTTAAAACAACTTGGATTCCGCCCCATACATCTTGTCTTACACAACCAATGAGCATTCCGAATTAAACGAAGTTATTCATCAAAATACCGGTTCGGTAACGTTATATTGACTAATAACGGTTATTAACGTCACATGCCGCGAAAACTGCTACGTTATTGTAATTATGCGTTATTATGTGGAAAGTGATACTGGAATTTAGGGCTGGGAGACATGTTTTTAATTAACCTTTTATAATGATTTTTTATGCCATTCCATAGTCAATATATAGAAAAACATATTTAAAAATAACAAAAAACCTGACTGCTTAAAAAGCAAACCAAAAAGACGTAAACAAACAAGAAGAAAATCATGCTGTGCAATCGGAGGATACATATGCGCGAGCTGGCTGACCAAAACCAGATGTATCCTCCGACTGCACAGCATGATTTTCTTCTTGTTTACGTCTTTTTAGTTCGCTTTTAAGCAGTCGGGTTTTTTGTTATTTTCAAATATTTTTTTATTTACAACTTTTTAGTTATTTTTTGTATAATTAGGTATATATAAAACATATAAGTGTTACATATTTTTGTAATCACCTCTTAAAACCTTTTATTTTGATACCCCACATGATGGGTATGGAAGAAAAAAAATTTGGGCCCCCACAATATGACGCCCAAAAGCCGCCATTTTTCTATTTTCTAATTTTAATGTAGCCAGTGACACTCGCAGGGTTAAGACGAATCGATTGACGTGAGAATCATCAAAATCGGCCAACGCGTATGGTCTCTAGAACGTCACATAGGAACAAACATACATAGACTGATAAACAGATTATCCTCCTTTGGCAGTCGAGTAAAAAAGCCTTTGCTACGCAATGGGACAACTTACTACTATTAACTGGAAAGAAAAATTTCCTAAATGACACTAGTTAAGCACAAATAAAATCATGAAATTGACTGTTTAAAATACATTAAAACAATCACAAGCAGGTAACCCGTTTCAAAGTTTATGTTTTTGATCATTTTCGCTCTACAATCTCGGCCTCAATTTACAGGTTGGTAATTATCTAATCAACGTGTACCTAATTGAGTTTATCAGCTTTAGGCTATTCTGAATTTAACGATGTTAATGTAGATAGTCTACTAATGACTTAGAAGTTATAACCCTATTAAATTTTCGGTTTGACCGCGAAAGTTGTGACTCATTGCGAAGAAATGTGGCGAAAATGTCACAGCTTGAAACTCGACTGTGCTAATTCTAACTAGCATTTTGCAGTTAATATCTTAGCATCTAAAATACATAGAACGATAGGTATTCTACTTGACTATATTTTCTGCAACTAAGCCATACCGCGCATACTGGAAGGCAGAAACGACTCTAGGTGAAAGTGTTGTCAAGGATTAGTTGTTTTGTAATAGGAAAACAAGGAGGGCGCTTTTTAATAAAACTGGATTTTTGGCCGTCATTAGAACCATCATCCGCAGTCCAACTTCTTCTACAGCTGGGCACAGGAATCTCTCTTCGTGCTTATCGGCACGTTCTTGTATTATTTAGGCTTTATCCGTGATGACAACATTATCGTTTCATGATCTGCTCATACCGTTGGTGGACCAATACTTCTTCTTCTAATACTTGGATTAATTGCTTTAGCTTATTTTTATTATTAAGTCACACCTTCAAAGAAAGATAAATATTAAAATATGTCATGACTGCTTAGCGCCATGTGATAAGCTTCAAGATAAAACACCATGTAGAATTTATTACAGCACTATTTTTAATTCAAATCATACTCAAAACGAAACTACACACATCAGGCCAAAATTAAATTCAAATTTTGTATGAAACCAGCACGCTTGGTGTCCTGTATGTAATAACACACATATATTTACATAAAACTGTATGATTTGTATGCGTATCACTCGCGATCTACGTAGGAATGTGTGTCCGTCTGTTCGTAGGTGACTACTAAACTTGAGTGACATTATTTTAGTTACCTTGTGGTTTTGTAAAAGAATTGGACATTCGTCCGTTAGATGTTTTACATTATGTATAATAAGCTGTTCTACCCGGATCTGGAATAGAGGTATTTTTCAAAATTACATTGTATCAGCGAAAACTATCGTCGTAAATTTTATGACGGCATTATTTTTAAATATTTTGCCCTACAAACAAAAAAAACTTTTTAAGCAAGTTTTTTAGATTACCCATTTAGCATTGTCATCTAAACCAAACGTACATACCTACCTACCCGAACATACATACAATGCAAGTTAATAAAAACCTTGTATAACTCGCCAACCGTTGGTGTTAAGCTTCGGTGTTAAGTTTAAAAAATGATTCGCAGATTCCAAATTCAAATTCTACATAGATTTGAATTAAGAACAATATGCTTATTAGTGTGTAACCAAATCTTATTATTAGAACATTTTTTTTATACATAAACCCCAAAATATTTCAGACGCTGATGTTTCATACATTTCAGACGTTTCGACGATATGTTCCTTACATTCGTCGATACGTCTCTTTGTCAAGAGCCTAAGAATAATGAAGTTGGAGTCAGCTTATGGATACTGTGCCAAAGGATTCGCCAGAGATAAAAGTTGACATTAGTTACGGAGCAATATTATGGCAGATTGCCACAATTTGATCCAGCGGGCAAGCTACTTATGTCAACTTAGTTTGAAATGTTGTACATGTAGCTACAAAACTTATTAAGCAGGCAGTTTCAACGCAGATACAACGCAAATGATAACATCGTTCTATGTTATTTTCCCTGTTACGTCTGCAAGTGATATCTCAGGTACATACTTACCTTTTGACAAGCCCACCACACTTTTCCCATCCTCTGCACTCGAGAAGAATCAACAGCATCAGCATCAGCGACCACCAGAAAATCATAAGTCAATGAAGCTCGACGAGTCCCGCAGAAACTTACGTTGTGTCAGTTTAATCACGCCTTTAGTCAAAACGGTCCCATGTTTGTTATAGAGGCGAGCCTATTGTCAGCAACTAGGCGCCTAAAAATACAACACCTGCAAGTTCAACAGCACCTGCAACATTATTCTTCAACACCTGTAAGCAGATAGCACTAAAATGCAATCAAATCAATTCCACTATACTTCGAACTCCGCCCACCCCAAAACCCCACACATATCCTCATACATAATTCAGTACGTCTAGTCGTTGGTGTAATACAGATGTCTCACTGATAAACTATGAACAATGCCCGTGAAATTATGCGTTAAGCGCAAACTTAACGCGTCGCGCCGCGTTTACGTTAATAGGAAGATTACCGTGAATATTGACTTATGTTTATAGAAAGGATTCTATATAAACATGCATAGATGATGCGCTTGTTATCCTTAAAAATATAAACAGATTTCAGTCTGTGTTTACTAATTTTCTTGATGCGATAGCTTCTACATGGCAAGCGATGGATGAGGTAAACGATGGATCGAGCGAGCCCAGAAGAAACATGTTGCCTCTGAACTGATGAACTCTTCCTTAGAAGTCGCGGTCACAGATGCTAGGTAACACAGTGTGCTGGCATAGAATTCCAAAACTTTACTCAAGATTATATTCCGATTTGTGGTATGAATCTGCTTACACTTTGTCTCACATATTAAATCAGAGGCTCTAGACAAGTGACATTCGATATAAGCGGAGACGATGATCGAAATACCAGAATGTAAAGGAACACGTGACATTACGATAGCGTATGCCATTCTCATTCATTTTTGACGTTTTCAAAATCGCTATCGCCACGCTTTCGATGATAGAATGTCATTTGTCTAGGGCCTCAGCACTAGCTAAAATATAATAAAGTCCTACCATATTGAAAATACCTGTCAGCAAAGTTGGTAGTGAGTCTAAAAGTCCCTTATTTCATACGGTAATTTATGTCAAATGCAAATTTAAATTAAACTTATTGCATCCGTAATGTACATACCTACAGGTGATAAACATAAGTTACAGAAAAAAATATGGACCTGTCGGGCACAGCAACATTCTAGATACAGTAGGATAGAGGAATAGCGCTTAATAATTTTCCTATATTATTAACAATCCAGTTATCTATTTGCCATCTATCTGCTTTTATTTGGTTAAATGTACTAATAGATGTTTGTCTTTCTGAGGTTACGTTAAAATATGCATTATTGTTACTTATAAATTTATTCTTTTAAATGTTTGTATTTATTACAATTAGTTTATTTGATGTTCATAGATTATATTGATTAAAATTAATATGTTCGTATTATATTATGCGTCAATTTGTTGTGTTAAAATGTCCCATGTGGATGTGTGTAGGAAGTAATTATCTTCAAAGTTGAATAGGTCTGGTGGGTAATCTGTACTAGTAGTCCCGCTACATATAACAGAAACAAGTTATCTAGACGAACTTGCCTGACGCACATGGTTGAAATAATATAACATCATTACACTTCTATATCATCACGCTTCTATACCCCGAAAGGTTAGGCAGAGCTCCTACAGTACACCCAGACTGCGCCAGTTAAGTTTATGTATCACGGAATAGTGACCGAGCAAATTTCCATCAACTGGACACAAATCCAGACTCCGAACTGCTACTAAGAAATTCCAGATGGAAAAACCCAATAACACTTTTCCCGATCCAAGAATCGCCGCCAAAACACATGCTGAGCAGTAGCACTTGCCAACGAGGCAGTTTTATGAGGTTTATGGCCAAATTCTGACAGGTTTTAAGTAGAGATTGACAAATACTCAATGCCAATTACTTAATTCAGAAAACGGGAGTTTAACGCACAGATATCCCACAGTGGCTTATTTTAAAATGAGAATCCTATTAAACGGCTACTTAAATATTTTTGGGAAGAATATATGACCATTTTATTAACAATTTGATCTAACAACATTTTGAGATTTATTCGTATAACATAGTGTAGTTAATTTGTAAAGTTATGTCTAACACGGACAAAAACACGACAATCGCACCATAACCGCCGGGCGTATTTAAATGAAATTAACACCATCTCAAAAACAATTTAATTATCTACATTTTGATCTACGGCTTTTTTTTAAGTCATAGAATAATAAGAAAAAAACACTGAATTTTGGGCCGCGCGGGTGTGAAACGAGTGCGCGTTTTGTTCGCTCACGGTCACTGGCGACTGTCGTCGACTTAAATCAATGTTCTCAGTAACTTACAAAACTATGCTAGACAATAACAAATGATTAAATAAAGAAAACAAAAGAAAACCTAACAAAATATCAACAAAATAATCGTTTCTTCATCACAGGAAATTAATCAACCAACCTGCTATCGTCATTTGCATATAATATGAGGCAAACAAAACACACGAACTGTCTAATAAATACGTGTCGAAAGGTCCAACCGTCCAGTGCGCGCGGGGGTCATAAATACCACTGACACTGTATGTCCGCCCAATTTGTTTTATTTCACACTCGACGGCTCCATAAATCCTACAGAAACAAACTTAGGTAATAATGAACATTAGCAGGGAATACATAGGGGTTATTATGCAATCCTACAGGAACAAACTTTCGTGATAATGTGCATTATTGGGTACAACGTAAGAGTCATTATCCCGCGAAGTTTGGGTGTGAAAGCGGTGCATTAAATAGCCCGGCGACGTTTAACCTTCTATGTGTAAAGACGGGTGCAAATGTGAAAATAGAATTTGTATGGGATTGTTCGTATTTCCTGTGTAGGGAAATGAAGGAATGTGGTATACAGTAGAGTATCACTAGTGTGGCACTATTGAAAACTAGGGGATGCGCATTATTAGAATGTTCCGATTACTGGATTGTATAGATAAAATCAAGACAAATAAAATAGGGTGTTTTGTCATTTTAAATTCTTCTTTGTCCATTGATTTGAAATTATTTTACTCACAGCGTAAATATTTATTGTTATATAATACAAGTCAAACAAAGCTCATCATAAAATAAATAACTGCAAAAACCACTAACCAAGCATAAAGCAAAAGCAACAAAAAGCAACTCTCAACACAGCTACCTTTATTTTACAACTTGAGACCTCTCAACAAAACGTTTACATTCACAACACCCACTCTAACTTGTACAAAAACTGCCACTTTCTGAGCTCCGTCGATAAAACTATACGAGCTAATCAATCGAATAGATCTCGGTTCGCGCTCTTTTTATTAATATCGGCATCTTCTGAGCAATTACTGGCAGGCGAGCAGGAACATATTGACCGCGGTATCAGCCGTATCACTGATACGGAGGCCCCAAGCTACAGGGGCCCCAACGTATGAAATCAAAAGATCCTATAATCTCACCCACAATCTCAAATTCTTTTTGATAGGAAGTCCGTGATGTCATTCTCTTAGTTAAATCATTTTAAAGCTCATTTCGCTCGTTCTATGTCCAAGTTCCTAAAGACCATTTAAGTTATCCAAGTCAAGAATCTAACCTCCAAATTTATTTATTTTGTGAGAAACATTATCTTCCTTTTGGCCTGTGCTTCAGTTGGGTAAAAAGGGTCCCCAAAAATATTTTGAAACAGGGCCTCTATAGGACTTGCTACGCCACTGTAGACGAGTGATGTATCGATGCCGATAGTTTGATTGTCGATAACATCGGTACTCGTAGTTCGTGAGATCGGTTGATAGGACAAGCGCGGCAGTCGCGGGTTGACTCAAAGAGTTTGACGGATGACAGTGGCATTTTCGCTTAGTGGCAGGTCTTGAGATGATAGGTGACAGCTATGATTGTGATGATTTTGTTTGTGCTTCTGATGATTATTGTCACTGATCTCAGGCCTATTGTGCCAAGAAGAGAATTCATTCAACTGACAATTTGAATTTTTTTATAACATTGATGTATAAAAATCCCTAAGTATTTTGTGATCCGGCTAATGAGGCCTATAGGTCAAGTTTTTTGATATAGTCATTTTAAATTAAAACTTCGTTTTGCATTAGGATGTGGATGTTACACATTCTAATGTTATTTCAAGTATTTGGCCGCTAACATATTATCGAGTTACACTTCTCGGCAAGCTTCGCTCGGGTAGCCAATACTATAAGTAAAATTATCAGCTGCGCTTACCAAAATCGCGCCTGTTTCTATTCTATTATATAATATTCCACTTACTTTAAATCCAATTGCATAGGCACTTGACACACAAAACTTTAACAATTAAACATCACAATATCCACTAGAAATTAGTTTGCTAATCACTAAGACAGCGTCTTATTGTGCACAAGTTGTGCACAAAATGAGCAAACTAAAATTTTTTAAAAATCTTTTGCACCTTCCTACATAAAAAGCGTTCCCATTGGATAAGAACAAAATCATCGTAATAAAAGATATCTCACTGTCCTCAAAGAGAAACTGCTCTCAAAGCAGGTCATCCCTTCAGCAGCCTAGTGAAATGCTAAGCGAGTGTCCACCCAATAAAACTAGTTAACTGCCGCCGCCTGCGCGCATAACCCGCAAATTACTACAAGGGTTAGGGCTACCTCTACTTGTTACATACAAGGTAATATTAAGCCACAAAGTAGTGAAGGATATAAAAATTACCTGCCAGTGCCTTTGCACGATTAGTATAAATTAACACATTGCGTTTGAAAGATATACAGGGTCTACACCACTTTGAGATTGCTTGCCATAAAGGCAAAAAAAGGTCTTGATATTCTCCAGATAATTTAAGGGTTAATCAATCACCGATCATTGCTAACTGCAAAATAATCTGACATGGAATAGTGAAAGTAAGCACTTCTGCGCGATGGACTATTTTGTTTAAAATATAACTTACCCTGACGAAAAAAGACATAAAAACATTTAAAAACAAAAAAAAATCTTAGCTAGCAACCCTGTTTGCTCACAACTGTTGCGCCCATTGTAACTTTCCATGAAGGTATTTTTGTGTCAGCACAATGTCGCACTAGTGCCGATACAAGCCGTCGTATAAAACGAATCTTATTGCAAGCCAATACGAATTAAACGCACTGCTTTTACGAGGTAACGTGACTTTGAAAACACTAATTTGAAGTCTACTTTCTTAATTAAATTAAATACTTGCCGGCGTCGGAAACAGGGCACAACCCAATGAAATAAAAGAATAGAGTTGAATTGGTAAAGATTAGGGATGTTCCGACTAGTCGGTCACTAGCTGACTATCCAGATTCTGTTTGACCCATGCAAAAGCAAAAATCAAGAAACAGTGCGAAGTACACAAAACATATTCCGACTTCCGACACGCTCGCAGGCGGTGGGCGATTGCGAATTGCGCGCGAATACTACAGCTGTGAACGAAGCGTCACGGAAATTGCCGAATACCTCCAAAACCGTGATCAGCTTGGATCAAGCAATCTAAGAAGTCGGATTTGACAGCTGTAAAAATACGTTATATAAGATAAACTTGATTCTTACGAATGATACTCGTTGTTATAGTGTACGGGTAACATAGTAATTAATTGGGATTGTGAATTTGATTTTTCGTAGACGTTCATACAAAGTTATCGCGGCATGTAAAAGAGAAACGTCATCGGACTTCTTAGATTGTCACGATTATAATCGGCTAGTCGGCCAAAGTCATAGTCGTCACATCTCTAGTATAGATAGTTATGTTGTGTCCTGAAAAGGAATATCAAATAAAAACATGCTATATTGTGTTAGGGCGGAATTTTTTCAACTTCATCTTCCGATATCTTTTATCGATGGAAAAAAAACTTGTCTTAAAGTGTTTGTATGCCAAAACTTCCAAAATATTCCTCGGATAAAATATCTTATGTTAGGGAATTCAGTCCTTTGTTTATTATGAAAACTAAGGTCATACGATTGTATTCATAACGTACTTACATTATGGAACATTATTATAATAGCGTAAAACAATTAATTACTGTCATGTAACAAGATATTTATCTTAAGATTAATGTTCGGCTAATGTAATAGATCTATCAGAACAACCTACCTGCAACACGGCCTACCCACCTACAATGATACTGTGGTCACGATACTGGTGTTGTATTAATGGAAGTCAACATACGATATGACACTTGTTGATTGTTGTTAATGCAGTGTTTACTTTGTAATTCAACCATAATTAACTATAAATTTGTACAATATGCCTCTTTTACCAAATATGTTAGTGTCGGCTTACAGTCTAACCGGATGCGGCTCGTTCCGAATATATTACATGGAGCGACTGACTGTCTGACCTCCACAACCCAGTGACTGGGTGATGCCCTTTGGGATTACTGGTGTTACATTTTCTGGCTTCTGACTGCCTGTAATGACTATCAAATATCTTGAAATGACAACCAGGCTTAACACGCTTTCTTACCTTATAGACACTTTCATTGCAGTGCTCATTATAGTGTACTAAAAATGATTCAACATCACCTGTTAAACAGGTGTATCTTGAGTTTCCCCGAGACATCATTTTTACTCGCATCATACAGTTCAAAAACTAACTATAATTTCTCTCTCTTTCCAGGCCCGTGTGTCGGAACTGCGTGGTATCACCAACCGGGTCATCCCCACCACCGCTACACGAGACGACATCATCACCACCACCACCAGCGCCAGCGTCACCACCCACCTCACCGAGACTTCTGCCATCGCTACCATCCCCGCAGCCTTCGCACAGCGGGTCTTCAGCTCCGAGCCAGTCGAACTCACCACATCCTTACTCGTATCCAAACTTTAGAAGAAGCCAACCGGTCCAGAATCAGAGTTACCCAGAATTTGGGTTGCTGCACAGTCATAGCGTCTCCCAGCTGAACCAGCCTGGACAAAGTTACCAGTCCCCGCAATCCCCTCAGTCGGCCATGTCCCTGTCTCCTCATCCTGTGCCTCAGGGCAAGTTCCGAGGACTACTGGAGCATGCCGAGCGCCTTATGAAGCCAGGAGACCCTCACCGGCATTCGCAGAGTGATGATGATTCAGGATGTGCGCTGGAGGAGTACACTTGGGTGCCACCTGGATTGAGGCCGGAACAGGTAAATGCAGAAGCTTTTAATTTAGATATAGATTATGTACATTTCTAGGCAAAGGCGTCCGAAACAGCCGATTGACTGCCCTTTGTCATCTCTATTGTCGTCAATATCAACAGAGTCCCATTAATATGGTTATACTTTCCTCTAGAGGGCTCCATACCTGTACTATTATTTAATCGGTTTTGCTTTGATGAATGGATACTCTGTATTCATCCAGGCTTTGTGTCTGTAAAAGCTTAGTTTACTGTTCACTGGTCACAGAATATTGCCACAACATTTTATCTAAAAAACAAAAGCTTCTATCCCCCTTTTAACAAAAATCAAAACCGACCACAAACGACGCACTACGCGTAGTACTTCCCATTCCCTTTTATACAGAAACCCACAACGCAGACTGACAACTTTTACCACCAGAGGGTCGGACAAAGTGGCCAGCACTGCAAACCACACTCCACAATAGTCCCTTTGTCCCCGTGAGCTATTGTTTAGCGACAATTTTCTTTTTTTTTGAACCTTTTGTGGTTTTTGTCAATGAAACTCTTTTTAGGGAAATGGCCATTTCAATGTTCCTATTTTAAAAACGCAGACCACAGAGGTTTTGCGCTTTTTTTTCTTTTTATCGTCGCTATCTTTGCAATTAGAAATATTTGCAGATTTTAATGTCAATCTATTAAAACGTACATCAATTTATTCATAATTACTTTGGCACAGGAAATAGGTTTTATGTTCTGCAAACTCTGTCATGTTTTTTAGCTTATTTTAATTTAAGACTAATTTTAAATGTCACGCTTTCCAAAACATTAAAAACGGGGACATTTTAATTCTTCGTGACTGCAGTGATGTCATCCGTTGATGTCATTATACGTCTGTCGGTGAGGGTATCTGAAGTTATTTGAGTATCAATTCAGGGCATCAGCACTTATTATGTCGTTAAGAAGACACGGTCGTAATCCTTTAAAAAACTGACGTACATCTTGAGTCTTTAACGCAAATGACTGTTCTTCAGGAAAGTTTTAAAAAGGATATTACATTTTAGTTTTAACAGAAATACTGTGCTTCATCTGTGACTCATTTGGTCGAACGATGTTTAGTTGAAAGGAATTAAATATTTGTTGTTTTTTTATGTTTGTCAAAACTTATCTGTGGAAGTCAAACGATTTTTTTGTTTGATAGAAAACTGCAAGATTGTTGAGTTGCTAGGCTACTCTATAACCCAAAAAAAAAACGGTTCCTATAAACAGGACAGGCCACGGGAGCAGAACCGAGGGGAAAACTGATAGTAATAATTAACGAAAAGGCTTTTAATATGGCTGTGTACGTAATAAGTCTCTTTAGCAAAATTGTGTATATTGCCTCTCGTGCTATCGTTTCGTCGTGGGTTCAAATCCAAGCAAGTACCAATATGGCGGACAGAGCTCCGGCGGGATCTCACGGTGAAATGGCGTCAGCGACTATCGCAACCCAGTGCTGGGCACGCCACCATAATGGCGGTAAGTCCCCTCTTTGAGGCGTGGCTGGAAAGACCTCACGGCGTCCTTACCTTCCGCATGACGCAGGTCCTCACCGGACATGGCAAGTTCGGGAGGTTCCTGCATCGGATCCAAGCGGAAGAGACGCCCGGGTGCCGCCACTGTGCGGAACGCCCGGAGGACACGGTGGAGCACACAGTCGAGGTGTGCCCTGCTTGGGCGGAGCACCGCCGTGCCCTCGTGGGGGCGATCGGCGGCGGAGACCTCTCGCGCCGGGCCTTGGTTCAGGCCATGGTCCGGAGCGAGGAGGAGTGGCAGGCGGTCGCCTCCTTCTGCGAAGCAGTAATGCTAGCAAAGGAGGAGGCCGGCCGCATCAGGCAACGGCGCCCTCGCCGCCGCCGCCGGGATCCCAATCCCGATATCCAGCCACCGTAGACGCGGGCTCGTGGACAGCGAGTCATGGGTAGCTCGCTGTCCGATCGTCCGGTAACTACCCGGACCGAGCCAAGGCGTCGACGGCGCGCACTGTTCCCGCGCGCCTCAAGGAGTTGTCAGCAAAGAGAGGGGCCCAGCTGGGTCGAAGCCTACCGGGGTTCGGGGTTATCCGAAAGGAAGCTAGAGCCCCGGTATGAAGGCTAGAAGGAACGGCGCGGGGTTTTTAGTCAGTACAAGTCTGACACTATCTCCCGCTCCACCCAAGAGCGGGATTTGTCATAAGATGATTTTCCCCGTCGACAAAAAAAAAAAAAAAATAGCAAGTACCAATGTGACTTTTTCAAATTCATATGATGTACCTTCTAAGTTTATCTTGGACATCACAGGCAACATCGTGAGGAAACCTGGACTTAAATAGTTAATATAAGTCTGAAAAAGCCTAGTCAGAGGCCTGTGGGCCTGTTCCGGCTTAATTAACTCAGACACCAGAGATGGCCACATCCTCACACGAAACAGAAAGAAAATCGTTTACCGTTCACCTAAATCGCGGTACCTAAATCTACATAAATGCCTTAAAAATACAAGTCTTGCTTGTCCCCCTGCGGGGCCCGCCCGTGGCCCCACGGTAATGACACCACGCTGAATACGAGACATCTTCGGTATTTATAATTACGACAAAAATAAAGCATTCGAAAGCAACGGAGCAAAAAATTAAAATGTCTCCTGCGGCTGCCCCTCTGTTATAAACCTCTTGGTTTTTGGTTGGTCTTACGAGAGCGGAATGAATTTTAAGTTTGGGGAATGACTTTATTTAAAGTTTATTGTGATTGTCGGCAAGTGACTGTGGTCTCCCAACTTAATAGGGTTGGGGTAGCCGGCATTCTTGTGTCTTGTGAGGTCTTACTAAAAGAGTTTTCTCTAGTGGCCTTGTTTAGGGTTCCGTACCCAAAGAATAAAAACGGGACCCTAATACTAAGACTCCACTGTCCGTCTGTCTGTTTGTCTGTCTGTCTGTCACCAGGCCGTATCTCATGAACCGTGATAGCTAGACAGTTGAAATTTTCACAGATGATGTATTTCTGTTGCCGCTATAACAACAAATACTAAACACAGAATAAAACAAATATTTAAGTGGGGCTCCTATACAACAAACTTGTTTTTTTTTGGTGTTTTTTTAACTGTTTTGGAAACCTTCGTGCGCGAGTCCGACTCGCAATTGCCTGATTTTTTTTTTGTTCGGTTACTGCCATGTTTTTTATGGCTGTCGTGGTCGAGACATGGTCCAGTAGCGGACTCTTGAGTATTGTCCCTCTTGAAGACTGATTTAAAAAGCTGAATTTCTGATTGCATCCATCTAACTTAGTGCAATGAAGGAAAGTCTAAGAGACTGTCACAACTTATTTCGAATCCAAATCTGAAGCTATTTCGAATAGAGAATGGTCTTAGCAGAAATTCCAGGTCCCACTATTTTAGCAAGAATGTTTCTTAGCAAAAACGTCCGAGCCAATAACATCAAATGGTTAGTTTGTTTAACGAAGGCACTTAAAACAATATATCGGTAAGAACAATAAGTATTCGTCTCACGTCGTAATTTCATTGCCGTTCCTCATCTCACCACCCTCAGACGAGTATGTCTCGTTAAAGTTATCATCATCATCATCATTTCAGCCGAAAGACGTCCACTGCTGGACATAGGCCTCCTCCAGGCGTCGCCACATTGACCGATCCCGTGCGTCTCGCATCCAGCGCCTTCCCGCAACCTTAACCAGGTCATCGGTCCACCTAGTGGGAGGCCTTCCAACGTATCGTCTTCCGGTTCGCGGTCGCCATTCCAGAACTTTTCGGCCCCATCGGCCATCCGTTCTGCGAGCAATGTGCCCTGCCCACTGCCACTTAAGTTTAGCAATTCTCCGGGCTATGTCGGTAACTTTAGTTCTCCTGCGGATATCATCATTTCTGACGTGATCACGCAAGGAAATTCCGAGCATAGCCCTCTCCATTGCCCTTTGGGTGACTTTAAGCTTTCTGATAAGGCCCATTGTGAGCGACCATGTCTCGGTTCCATAGGTGATCACTGGCAACACACACTGGTCAAAGACTTTTGTCTTGAGACACTGCGGTAAATTGGACGAGAAGATACCACGCAACTTCCCGAACGCCGCCCAGCCGAGTCGGATTCGACGGTTGACCTCTTTCTCGAAGTTGGACCTACCCAACTGGATCGTTTGTCCCAGGTAGACATAATCGTCTACAACTTCGAGTGTAGAGTCTCCGATCTTGATAGGAGTGGTTGCTACATGGGCGTTCACCATGATCTTGGTTTTGTCCATGTTCATTTTAAGACCCACTCTTTCGGAAGCTTTACTGAGGTCATCGAGCATTTTACTGAGGCTTTCCATGGTCTCAGCTATGACCACTATGTCGTCGGCAAACCGAAGGTGAGTGATGTACTCGCCATTAACGTTGACGCCTAGGCCCCTCCAGTCCAGAATCTTGAATACATCCTCCAGCGCAGCAGTGAACAGTTTCGGAAAAATGACGTCTCCCTGTCTCACGCCACGCTGGAGAAGGATTGGTTTCGAGGTCTGATCCTGAAGACGGACTGACATGGTGGCGTTTTTGTACAAACACTTCAACACCTCAATGTACCGGTAGTCGATCTGGCACCGTTGGAGAGACTGCAGTACAGCCCAAGTCTCGATCGAATCGAAGGCTTTCTCGTAGTCCACAAACGCTAAACAGATAGGCAGGTTATACTCTTCGGTCTTCTGTATAACCTGCCGCAGCGTATGTATGTGGTCTTCGGTGCTAAAGTCTTTTCGGAATCCGGCTTGTTCGGGAGGCTGGAAATCATCAAACCTGCGCGCGAGACGATTCGTGATGACACTTGAAAACAGCATGTAGACATGGCTAAGAAGTGAGATGGGCATATAGTTCTTCAGCCGGGCATTGTCGCCCTTCTTGAAGAAAAGTACCACCACACCCCTGCACCATGCCTGTGGCGTTTTGCCCTCGAGTATGACGGAATTAAACAGCTTCTGAAGGGCCTTAAGGACCGGTTTTCCACCCGCCTTCAGGAGTTCAGCCGTGATTCCGTCATCACCCGGCGCCTTGTTGTTTTTAAGCTGTTTCAGAGCCATCCCAATCTCGTACAGGCTGACATCCGGGATATCTTCGGTATAGTGACGGGTCAATCTAGCTCTTGGGTCGTTTGCTAGACTCGCAACGGGCTTGCTGACTGATGTGTACAACTGCCCATAGAATGTCTCGATCTCCCTCAGAAGCTCCGGTTTGGCGGATACGGTCCTGCCATCGTCGGTCTTCAGTTTTGTGAGCTGGCTCAAGCCAACGCCAGCTGGCGCGAGCTGGTTAAAGTTATGCCGACTTATAATGAAATCCTGCCAGAGTTGGCTTTTCTTATAATAAACCATATTAAACGAAGTTTGTTTATATTTTTAGGATTCTGTAGTCAACAAGGAACCCTTATAGTTTCGCCATGTCCGTCTATCCGTCCGTTCGTCCGCAGCTTGGCTCAGAGACTCTAAGTACTAGAAAGCTATAATTTGGCATGGATATTATACGAGTACGTATTATTTGACATCGATGTGGACGAATTTTTTGAAGCACAATGAGCTCTTATCCGTCTTTTTTTGTTTTTGTATATAGGTTTGTTTTTATTTTAGAATACTTAATTGTATAAATGTTAATAAAAGGATTGACAGAATGGTAAAAAAAAAATTATACGTATTAATCAGGCCGATAAAGTGGTAAAATATTTCAGTCAGATTCGCACTGGGCCGGTTTTAACTTAACGATAGGCTCGCGTTTGACCATTATCTCACCTGATGGTAAGCGATGATGTGGTTGACGGTGAAGCACGCTTGCTTAGATGTAACACATACACTCTTGGCTCAAATGCCTGTTGTTGTACTTAAAAGTTATTTTTTTTTAACATTTACCTATCAGTAATTACATATCCTACAGTACTAAAACTTTAAGCCGTAATGCACTTGAAGCCGTATAAAAAAAATTAAATGCTAGAAGTTATTATCTAAAGTTTGTTGGAAAAGTTATTAGACTATTCAATTTTTAACTTGCATAGTGTATGCAGCACAGCACATGTCATATAATTTGATGAAAAACTTGAGAATGGTAGAAATTAAATAATGTTAAAAGTTATCAAGACTCCATAATTTTCTTAGAAACAAATTCTTACCTTCTTTATTTAGAAACCGCTAGCACCCTAGGAATTTCTCCCGAACGGGTGCGTTAACAAACATTTGAACTCACATACACAAACACCGAACAACAAAAGACACCAAGTCAAGGGTAGTTCTTCAAACTTCTAGAAGTCAACACATTATATATTCTTTTCGATCTAGAATGTCCCATTGCTAGACAAAGGTCTTTCTCCATATCTTTCCAGACACTCTATAATATTTCTCCCCATCCTACAACATCCCTAAATCAATTACCGCAGCATCTCTGGCAATATTTTCTTCAATAATCTCATAAGGCCACTATCAGTGTCTGACACTGTCCGAGCTATACAGGGTGTTTGGAAGGGAGCTGTACATACGCCTAGGGTAGAAACTAGGGATAGTCTGCTACCTACCCCCGCCCATTATATTGACCTTGGCCTCAAGGTTTTTTTTTAATTTATTATTATTTTTTATTTGACTTTTTTATGATTTTTTGACTAAAACTACCTGTAGCTCAAAATCTATCCATGGGACCGGTCGGCTAATGGTCTTGTTTTAATCGTTAGAGTCTTAGGGTCCTGCAAAAAATTATTTTACACCAGAAAATTGTGGAGAAGAAAAGTTATGGGGCCTGAAGTACCGTAGTAAGGTAAAGAAATAATTTTAAGGGCAACTTTCTATGGGGTTTAAAAAAAAACTAACAGGGTTGGAGTTCTTCTGATTTTTTTAAAACATCCTCAGTCCATGCCCTTTCTAACGATATGCTAAAAGTGTATTTATCACTTTTAGTTTTAAAGTTATTAATTAATTTCCGCAACTAGGGCACTTCAAGCAAAAATTTCAACTAATGAAAATTAAATGTGTTCGATCGTAAAAGGATGGCAAATGAAACAAAAAATTTGGTAATGACTAATGTCATTAAATTACAAATTTTAATTAATTACTAATTTTAATTAATTACAAATTTTGTTCAAATTGATGACCATTGACCTGTAAACATGCTCGGCACCTCTTCCTCATCTCCACGGTCACCGTTCTAAGCAGCAGTTCCTCGCGCATTGTATCGAATGCGGCGTGGATCCTGTTAATTAGAACCTCCCTTGTTGGTACTTCTTCTGCGTACACCAACTCTTTCGCCCTTCCCCAGACGTAGAAGTCGAGTGGGGTAAGGTCAGGCGACCTTGGGGGCCAGGGAATTGGCCCACCCCGACCAATCCAAGAATTAGGAAAGCAGTTGTCCAGAAGCTCCCTCACTGCTAGGCTCCAATGAGCAGGACAGCCGTCGTGCTGGAAGACTATGGGCCGATCTTCGTCAAACACTTCTTCCGCTAAATCAGGCAAATCGTTTTCGAGGAAATCTAAGTAGTTTTGCCCGTTTAGGTTGTCTGGCAAAAAGTGCGGCCCTATCAACCGATTACCGATGACGCCTGCCCATACGTTCACGGAGAACCTTCGTTGAAAACCTCTGTGCCTCTTGACTCTCGGGTTTTGATCTCTGGGTGCCCAGTGATGGAGATTGTGGTAATTTACAATTCCTTCCTTGTCAAACTTGGACTCGTCAGTCCAGAGAATACTCCGTAAAAAATTAATATCTTCCACGTCCGTATGGAGCAAGTGGCGGCAAAACTCCACCCTTCTTGCATAGTCGTTATCCTCTAAGCCTAAAACAATAAAAATATTTGAAATTACATTTGTCTTACAAATGTCGACTCGTGGTGGTAAAAGTGCCCTAGTTGCGGAAATTAATTAATAACTTTAAAACTAAAAGTGATAATTACACTTTTAGCATATCGTTAGAAAGGGCATGGACTGAGGATGTTTTAAAAAAATCAGAAGAACTCCAACCCTGTTAGTTTTTTTTTAAACCCCATAGAAAGTTGCCCTTAAAATTATTTCTTTACCTTACTACGGTACTTCAGGCCCCATAACTTTTCTTCTCCACAATTTTCTGGTGTAAAATAATTTTTTGCAGGACCCTAAGACTCTAACGATTAAAACAAGACCATTAGCCGACCGGTCCCATGGATAGATTTTGAGCTACAGGTAGTTTTAGTCAAAAAATCATAAAAAAGTCAAATAAAAAATAATAATAAATTAAAAAAAAACCTTGAGGCCAAGGTCAATATAATGGGCGGGGGTAGGTAGCAGACTATCCCTAGTTTCTACCCTAGGCGTATGTACAGCTCCCTTCCAAACACCCTGTATATTTATGGAGTAATACCTTAATGCGCTATATTAGTGCAAGAAATATTATTATGGCTATTTTTCCTTGGGGAAAACTAAATTAGAACGAGGAAAATGAAAACGGCACTTTCGCAATTAGAAAGACAACTAGAAGTGATACGAGTATATGTGTTGTTTATTTTAATTTATTTGGTTTCTTATTAGAATTTTGAACGTGTTTTAATTGATGTATATTGATGTGTGGGTATATAAACACATGCTTTTTACCAAGAGAGTACAGTTCCAAAATCTTATTTGAAAAATGTATGACGTATGTTTTGTCTTCGTGAACTCTAGCCTACTGCAGACTCTTCTAGTGCATACCGACATTTAGGTTTGCCCGCAGTAGAATCTACCAAACGTTACAACTGAACACTAGGAACGTAAGATCGTAGTAAAGGCCTTAATATTATCTAAACAAATTCTTAATTCACAACTTCCAAACAAAGCCTTCTCATAAATCACAATATTACTCGTGCGACTCTTCTAATCCACTCATCTTCGCTTTCCAGGTGCACTTATACTTCTCAGCGCTGCCAGAAGACAAAGTCCCGTACGTGAACAGCGTTGGCGAGAGGTACCGACTGAAGCAGCTCCTGCAGCAGCTGCCGCCCCAGGACAACGAGGTAACTACCACAGCACCCCCCAAGTTTAAGGTAACTGATACATACTGAGGATTGCATGGGGAAAACAGCATGCAGGAGGATCTAGCACTTTCTTTCTTATTGGCACTTACTTCTGCGTAAACATTTCGAAAGCACGTCTGTTCAGCCATGATATTTGCAAATTCATAATATATCTTAAGTTTAAAATGTTTAAATGCCTGAATTAAAAGATTGTGGAATACATCTTCTCATTTCTTACTTACCGTGCTTTGAGCTTGGTGCAAGTTTTTGCTTGCCCACAAAATTTACCTAAAAAACAGCCTATCTTCTGTGTTTAAGAAAAAGGACGTCTAAAGTCGTCTAGAACCCCATCACATGAAGCAGACTGAAGGAAGCAAAGTCTAATATTGTCTAAGAGTAGACTTAATAGTACTACTAGCACTACGAGTAGCAGCAATGAAATTGTTACGATCAACCTTTCCAACTCGTACTTTTATACAATTTGCGCATGAATATTTTAATCATCTAAAGATGTATGGTCCCAAATGTTACTTCTTTCTTTACCTTCGCCGAGGCCGGCCCAGAAAGTGGTGCAGAGACCTATACCCAGCATTGGGGCAGTAGAGGCTAATATTTAAAAAAAAAACAACTTTTTTACCATAAAAAGACCAGATCCAGCTCTATTATTATCGTCCTACGTCACATTCCACCTTCTCGTTCCAGGTGCGTTACTGCCACGCGCTGTCTGACGAGGAACGCAAGGAGTTGCGGCTGTTCAGCGCGCAGAGGAAGCGAGAGGCGCTGGGCAGGGGGCAGGCGCGCCAGCTGCATGCACCAGCACCTTGTGACCGGGTATGTAGATAGGATAGTTGCATTATTATTAGACCTGTAGCGGCATCTACACCGCCACATAAGAACTACTTGAGTAGATCTGACGCCGCACAAATCCTGTATCGTGCAAGTAAAGTCATTCCCGTGACTAGCATATCCTACAACAGTTCGGCAACAACCATCTGGCAATTGTTAATCAGATGTAGGCATCATCCATCTGGTAGAAGGATCCTCCCTTTTCAATGGAGGATGCGGCACTTCGAACCTTGTTCCGCATACCTCTATAGAACCTATACGTGAGTAACCTACACTATGAGTTATGGATTATTTTGTTATCTGATTGGAGTTTCACGCCTGCGGTGTCGTCAATTTTATATATCATGGTACATTTTGTTTCGCAGCAAGATAAGAATGAAAGGTTAAGTCAGTAAGTAATTAAGTATTAATATTATTAATTAATTCCAATCCATTCAAGTTCCGTATGAAAAGTCATGCATAACGGTGATGTTTTACTATATTGAACGCCATTCTCAATCCATCTAACAACGATAGTAAATAAGTTCTAGAAAATCAATATTTTTTTTTGTTACAATTGTTTTTTATCTACTTAAAAACGAGGAAGATATGTTATAAAGATATGATAACTCTTCTCCGACTGTCATTTTGACAATTTTAACAAAATTAGGTATACACTACACAAAAAAACACCCGTCGGACTTGACTATGACAACACAGACAAGGTTGCGAAACTTCGTCAAACCTTACCTCTTAATAAGAAGCTATACCAGAACTAAGACATAGAATGCCAAATATTCAATTAACACCTCGTGTAATGCATCCCAAGATGCTCCTCATTCAATTATTCCAGTACGTGTTGATTAGCGCCCTGCTTACCACCCAGGGCACGCCGCCTGCGTTTATAACTTCATCCCAGTTCATCCCCCTCCCCCCCCCGGCTCCGGGTATGTCTCATCAGTGATGCAGGCCACGGGATGGAGCGGAGATACTTTTAGTTAGTAGGAAGGTACTGCTTGATTGGTTTTGGTTAGGGTATCATGTTAGGGATAATTTTGTTTGGGTGTGATATTGGCAAGCCCCTTTTGTATGTCATTTTGGAAACGAATGGAATATGTCTTCTGTTTGTAGATAGGGTTTACTTATGATTTAGCTCGGCCTACACCTAACTCACAACAGGGGTCACCAATTATTTTATTTAGGATTTTCACTTTGTTTCAATAATATGACCGTCGCGGTTCGTAAGTTTTAAAACCACCTATCTCCACTCCCTCTCCCCGGCTTTCACATCATCACATGTATTTACTTTGTTAAAATTAAAAAAAAAATACTTAAATATGTAAATATAGATACAATAATTATATCAATTAAGATTTTTATAAGATGATTCGCCCGTTGTCGAATCTGCAGTAAAAACAAAGCGCGGGATAAATAATAAAATTACGAACTCAAGTCACTGAATTGAACTGAACTTAAGGTCCACGGTCCGGATCCGGACAGCGGTACGCCATTGGGTGACCCTGCCTGTGTAGTAAAAATTTTACCTAGACATAATTATGTATAGAGGAAGAGCCTTTAGCTATTAAATGAGAAACCCAAATGTGCAGCAGTCGCGGTTATATCTAATAACTAAGTCTAGCTCTAGGGTTATTTGTTAGATACAATGCAATGGCAATCGATTATGAAATCGATTGCCTTTATCTCTAGAGCTACCTACTGAAATTAAATTAGCAAAGTAGATTTTAAATTCACAGACAGTTTGAAATTGCACAAAACTCAGCAAATTCTTCTGTTCCTTCTGGTAGAATTCGTAAAAACCACATAAATGTCTCCCTTGTACCACATTTTTCTACTGTCTTCCAAAGCGGTCCATTATCCGTCTGTGCGATTAACAGAAGCGTATCGTAAGCCGACAATTTATTCAAATACCCGGTATTAGCACCGCGCTCTTTATAAACTTTATTCTGAAAAGCTTGGGGTGCGATCTTGAAAAATACGTATTACATTCTCTGCCCAGATTTTGTTAATTTGGTAAAAGGTATTTTAGTAATACTGGTGTTACGATTATACTCAGAGCCCAGTGGCGTTAACTTATTTATTAACCGACTTCCCAAAAAGTAGATTTTCTCAATTCTGATGTTTCAATGATCTTTTTTTTCTTTCTTTCTCTCTTTATATATAGACGGAATTGCAAAATTATTTTTTTGTTTGAATGGGTATACTCTCGAGATGGTCCCATTTGCATTGTCACCAAATCAGAATCTGATGTTGGGATCCTGTGGAAATCGAGGGAACTCCTTAAATATTATTGGCAGACATATAGCGATTTTGGTAATTTCAACAACATGGCAAGCTGTTGCACTCGGCAATTATCATTTGGTGCAGTGGATCTGATGAAGAAGACTATAGATGGTGACTGTCATGGGTATAAGATATCTCGAATAGTTAAGCGACTGTGATGAATCAAATACATATAAATAAATTGTACTGATGAAAATGATACTATCGAACTGATCTTATGATAAAGCCGGAAGGTAGGCACTGAAACTCCGTAATAAAACAATGTATTCTAGTCGTGTTTGGGCTTATTGGAATTGAAATGATATGACTCTGGCTATAAATGATTTTCATGGTAAATGAGGTCCCATGTCTGTATATTTTTGAAGTTTGTCAATTTGTGAAAAAATACCGTTACTTATTTCCACAAGAACTGAACAAAACAATGCTGGGAAATGGCAATTACCTGTTCAGAAATTACAACTATACAGTAGAAATGCCAGTTGTATGACAGTTAAAATTTATAATAAATTACCACCTGCTCTGAGAATGTTACCAATTAATAAGTATAAATGTAAAATGTATGCTTGACTCTTAGATATGTGTTTTTATTCCGTCAATGAATTTTTAAATCGTACATTTTGATATTGTAATTAAGATCAAAATACATTAGTACTTTGACATTATTAAGAGTTCTTTGACATTTTAATTTTATTTTGACGTTTTGATTTATATTTTGACATGATGATTTATATTTTCCACATTATGATTTATATTAAGTATATTCATAAACCTAACACAAATTTTCATAAATTTATATAATATTCTTATAATGTACAAGTTTTAATTTCTTTGGGAGAAGCTCGTGGGTACATAATAACAGCAAGACTTGGTCTTCAAGGTTAAGCAACGCTTGCCGAGGTCGATCCGTGGTTGGGTGACCATTTCAACATACCGAGATTTCTCCGTGCCTCGGAAAGCACATTAAGCCGCTGGTCCTGGCTGTCATTTAAAGAACTTTCACAGTCGTTACGGGTAGTCAGAAGCCCGAGATGTGACACCAGTCTTTCCAAGAGAGCACTAGAACGTGAACACGAGAACGTGTTGCCCAGTTACATGTTTGTGGAGATCAGATCATCTCTATGTAAAACACTGGTACTTAGCAGCATCTGGTCAGACTGGAAGCCGAGCCCAACATAGTTGGGAAAATGCTAGGCAGATTGGTAGTTTTATATATAGTTTTAATTTGCATGTAACTTAAAACTATAGCTTATCGATACATATAATAAATCTGTAGAAAAATCGTTTTTGTACATCGACAATATTTCCAAAAAGATAGCCAGGGTGTTAAAGAAGAACCAACAGAATACATGCCAGCATTTTTGGAAATTTTGTCTATTTATCTGTTTACTTGTACACGCATCACGTAAAATATACGAAACTAGTGTAGATAACTTTTACACATAAAAGTTGTGCGTAACTTGAAGTATTGCTAAGTTTTTGTTTCTTCGCAATTGTTTCTGTCCATCAAAAGTTTGAATTTAAAGTTTTCAAGAATTAAAATTACCACAACACGCGCATTTAAGATAATCGGACAGTTGAACTCCATAGAATCGGTCAGTTGAATGGCGGTGTTAAGATTCGCCGCGAAAGAATGGCCCTAGAAAATATTGATAGGTACGCAGGGTAGGCAGGAAGGTAAGTAGGGTAATATTCGTAATTATTTTTCTTAACTGAATAGGCTACTGTTGGTAGACACTTTCTGCCGCAACGACCGCGCTTTTTCCACCGCCCACCCGGCAGAATGATACTGAAACTGTTACCTCTCGAAAAAGCGCGCGTTGATTGTGTGTATTATAGTCTGTGGTTTTTAGTCTAATATAAATTGTAGTTGGAACTTATTTGAATTAAATTAAGTAAGCTCATCAGGTACTGGAAAAAGATCGTTCGTGTCGAGCATAAAAAGGCTTTATTTTAAAACTCGCATGTAACTTTCGACGTTCGCCTTCGGCTCACGTTGAAATTGGCTACATCGCTGTGTTAAAATCTCGACTTTTTATGCTCGACACGAAATGTACTATTGTTTTCCGAAGTCGGTGTCGTAAAACGAACCGTTCTGGCATGATCGACTAACGAACACATCCATCCAAACTTTCACATTTATAATATTAGTAAGATGTCTCACAAGACTCAAATTAAACTCACCTTGTTTACATAACACCAGTTTTGCTGGACGCAAATATGCGTTTCCATCGTACTTTATGACTTACAGAGAGATTTTCACACAATTTACTTAGGTAATGACAAACGGTAATAGGTTTACAATACAATATGATTGAGAGGATCTCGAACTACTTAAAATATAAACAATACTACCTATAGAGTCCACATAAATTAACACCATGCTACAACCCCTGCTGTCCTACACCCCTCACCGCAACGTTTTAATCCTGTACGCCATAAATCATAGGATCCCTAACTCCCTCTCACAATTGATACAGCCCGTATTTTTTGCCCTAGAGCACTGCCCACCCCTTGTAGTCAATATATTGAGTTGTTTGGCAATATATTGAGCAACGCAATGTTTTTGTTAAGTCACAAATGGTTGACTGAGATAGATGACTAAAGGGTGCTGAAATAGAAAAATGAGCTTTTAAATTGGGAAAACCTGGAAATTCTCCTTAAAAAAACGGAGTTCAATGGGAAGCTTGGAAAATCTGTCTTGTTATCGATTATTTTTCAATAACCTTTGTAAATCTTCAACTTTACTGACTTACTTTCATTGACAGACTGAAGAGTTCCTTATATAAAGAAAATGAGAAACATTTTTTTTAAATTCAACTCTTAAAGAGAATGAAAGTTTTGCCGATGCAATGGGAAATCCTATACCGTTATGTTTCTTTCTTATTTAGAAAGCAACTGAAGGTAGAAAAATATTAAACTAGATAAAGAAAGCGCACTTCACAAATTAGCCACTTGTTCCACCGCTGGCGAAGAAGCTATTAGCGCTGAGAGAATACTCGCTCAGCGATACTCACTCGACGATGCTCGCTTGGCTGTCAGAACTCACGCCAAGAGACCAACCAACCAACGCGCCGGACTAGCCGCCCCGAGCAAATGGTTCAAGTTATCGCCTGTCGCACAAACACACTCGCTCATAGCCGAGCGGTAAAACTATCGGAACTACACACTCGCTTCTCGCTGCTCGCAGATCGTGGATGTGGGACAGTTGCCTTAATCCTTAAATTCCTGCAAGAAGAAAAAACAAAATGAAAGCATTCTCCCCTAAAGACTCATAAATTTAATTACTTTTCTTTACCTAATTGCAAGACACCGTTGCCATTTCTTAAATATGCAAAGTTATCTCCTAAAAATTTGTTAAGACTGGCTGCAGTATTAATTTAGCTACCCCAAATAATTAAGAATTGCAATTAAAGTGTGCAGTAACAATTACCGGTGCGCAGTGTCCCGGGTTCGACTCCCAGACGACTCAAGCTCTTAATCGCTGAACTTTTAAATTGCTTCAACTGATGACTGAATTTTTCCTTGTTTTAATTTTAAAACTCGTTCATTCTACTTATGAAAATCCATCTATTACTTTTAAGTTGTTAAAAAAAATCGTTTCTTTTGTGCGTTGTTGCAGTTTTGTCATTTTTAGCCGACTGCGGGAGGGTAATATTTTTATTAAGTTGGGTTGTCAGCACTGTTATAGTATGATTTGCAAATTGACACGTAAGATAATAAGCAAATAATTAAGTTCCTTACTTCGCACGCTTAAACTGACCGATTACGGAGCAGGTCCAAAAAAACAAAATTTCTTTTAAATATAATTTCTCTATCAATAATCAGTTCAACAACTATTCCTACAATACAATATTTAATTATTGTTATGCTTTTTTACTAAGTGATAAGCCATTATGTAAGACAAGCCATGATTGCCAAAACGTTTTATGCAGTTGCCCAAAAAACAGATTTTTTTAGTTAGGTTAGTATATTATTAAGCGTGCCAGTCTTGTAAAGTAAGTTTTTAATTATTTACAACAACGTAGCATCACGTCTGACTTATTTTATTTATACCAACATCATTTACTAATTACTAACCCGTAGCCCAAACCAAGGATTTAATTCTACAGTAGAAATTACAAGGAAGGCAGCAATCAAACGATGACTCGTCTTCGTAACTAAGATAGAACTTTAAATTCACTCAACTGGCTAAGGCAGAAATACGAAAATTTGTAGTTTACCATTCCTGAATATAGTAAAACTCAATAATTCACGAAGGAACTCACACGGGAATGGAAGCTCAGACCGAGACATGTCTAACTCATTTAAATGTCATGCAGGCCACTGTAAAGCAGACAGTCGAGACGATAAACTACGCGTATGTAAGTACATACGAGTAGATTATCGTCTCGACTGCCTACTAGTACTTATATTATGGCATCCACTTGTATCGAAGGAAAAGTTATGGAAAATCTCAAATAAAGTAAGATCTGTCTTAAATATCGCAACTTCCAAAAACAACATCAGCTAAATTTCACCAACCTGCAAACATTTTGATGTCTTTTCTTCTCGATGTTACTTGAATATCTTAAAGCTTTAAATTCGTTATTACATTCGCTACTGAATGCTGTATTTCGAAACCTAAGTGAAATGCTAGTTTTTATTTAAATATGCCTTTGTTGTATGGCGGAAGCCGCTTTCCATTTGCCCGATCTAATGAGCTGTTAGGCCTATCCTATATGAAAAGCTTTTTAATAAAAAAATCAAACCGACTTCCAAAAAAATACACTACAAAGCGAAAAATAACTTTCTTTTCCGATGTTGGTGTCTTTGGTGCCTATCGTTTTCCGTTTTTCGACAACGACTTCGGAAAAGAAATTTATTTTTCGCTTTGAAGTATTTTGTTTTGGAAGACGGTTTGATTTTTTGGTTAAAAAGTTTTTTATTTACTCGTATCACTCTTTTTTTGGTAGGAACCTCCAAATAACATGAAAATCGTTTATAGCCAAAGTAAATCTCATGACGATTCCAATAATCCCAAACACGACCAGGATCCATTGTTTTATTTTACAGTTCCGACTTCATCATCAGATCTGTTCGATATTACCATTTACATCAGTACCATTTATTTATAAGTATTTGCGGTTAGCTATTCGATATATTTTATACCCGTGACATACTTAGCATTAAGGCGTTCCAGTGGCCATCTGTGGTCTTCTTCATCAGTTACATTTCACCCAATGACCATTTCTGAGTGTAAATGATTGCATTGTTGATAAAAATACCAAAATCACTATATGTATGCCTATAATATTTGAGGAGTTCCCTCGATTTCTCTGAGATGCAATAATCAGATCCCGGTTTCCTTATCATGGTACTACCCTTGGGATATTTCCTTTCCAACAAAAAAAGAATCATCGAAATCTGTTCATAAACGACGAAGTTATTCGCATACACACATAAAAAAAATATATACGATCGAATTGAGAAAACCTCCTCCTTTTTTGAAGTCTATTAAAAAGTAAAATACATTTTTATAAAATTTTGTCACATTTTAAAAACACCGACGTAGATATAACCCCCTCATTAGTACTACTAATTCTCAAGTCTCCCCAGCAGACTGTCTGTGCTCGAGGTTTCCCGAGCAAATAAAATCAAAAGCCACAGTGGCCCCCGAGATTCGACCCCCAGTGTCCTTAAGAAAATGTTTGTAAAAGTCCCTGTACAAACATTTTCTAGAGTTTTTTTATTAGTTTCCTTAATGTGGGCTCGTAAGGAAAGAATTCCGTTTAAAGTGTTTAAATGTTATTTTATTTGAAGCGGTAAAAAAGTAGGGTTTTCAGTTGTGCTCAATAATACAAAATAATGAAATAGATTTTTTTTTCGCGAATTTCCTGATTTATTTATTAAATTTGTACACCGCCACTAATACGAATATACCTGATTGATTTCAGATAGTGAACAAGTGTACACCAACTTTAATATTATGAGAATATATTCCATCTCATCTTACTAATTTTATTGATATTATAAAGGCGAAAGTTTCGATGGATGTATGTTTGTTATTCAATCACGCTGGAACGGCTGAACGGATCTGGATGAAATTTGGCATAGAGTTAGTTTGTAGTCTGGAATAGCTTATTGGCTACTTTTCATTCCGGTATAATGTTCCCTCAGCATAATAAAACACTTTTTACGTGGGCAAAGCCGCTGGCAGAAACTAGTTTTCTATATTTTTGTATCATGATGTCAAAGGGGAGCTAACAGACCAAATCTCAAATTGCTAAACGAAAAACTCAATTAAACTTTCTCCAAAACCTCAGGCACAAGCAAAGCTCTTCAAATATCATTCGTTTGAAACTTGACATCCTCACGCAAACGCGACGGGGCATAAAATCAGTATAATTATGAAAACCATCGCAGTATGGCCGCGGTCGCGACGCCGTGAAATGATTCCTTCACCCCGCAGGGTTACATCCTACCCCCGCACAATTAGCGGTTAATGTGCTGGAAACACTTTCCACAAACGAAAGGCAGTCTTTCATTTTCTTTGGGTTGTGCGTTTTCGTTTGTAGACGGCACGGGAAATTTAGTCTTTATGGAGATACCATCATTACCACAGATTCGATTTGATGGAATTTAATTTAACGAGATGTGTTCTATCGCTTGTGCACCCACAAATTGAACTGTCAAGATATCAATGTTTTCAAATTATTGCTAACCGATACTGAGTACGACAACGTACGTCGCTATAGTAAACTTTCGCGGTAACGTACATCGCAGTAAAGAACTTTCGCAACAACGAACGTCGTGATAGACTTTTGCAGTAATGTTCATCGTGCTAATGAACTTCGCAATAATGATTTACACTCAGAGGAGCTTGTTCAGTCGATTGCAGGTCAAAAGACAAGCTTAGTTATGTTTACCTAAGCTATGCGAAAAATTGCCTCGGCTATATGAATTAAGCTTAATTAACTTACCTTGGTTATGATAATATTATATATTATCTGTGCCTTGGTTCTTGTCTCCAATCCGATTTAAAGTTAGCTGCAATTCACCAATCACCTTGGTGTTGCATTTGTCGAGCGAGTCTGTAACTGCAACTACGCTTATCTGTCCCGTAGACTGTCTGCACTGACTGACTGCATTACGGGCTAGGCCAATCAGCGTTGAGTTTAGTAAAATCTTATTTAAATGATAGACAGCAATTAGTTCAAATAAACGGTGTCAATTCGTCCGGGTTAACCGTGAAAATGGGGGTACCCCAGGGTTCAATTTTGGGTCCTTTCTTATTCCTAGTCTACATTAACGATTTACCCCATCTATTGAATAACAATTTAAACATGGTGTTATTTGCTGATGACACTTCGTTGATTTTTAAGATAAATAGACGTACGAGTAACGTTGACGACGTAAATGACGTCTTGCGACAGGTTCAAAATTGGTTCACGGCTAATAATTTAGTTTTAAATGCTAAAAAGACTAAGTGCGTAAAATTTGCCTTGCCGAATGTCAAAAGTACTGATTGTGACATTATCTTGGGTAGGGAGAAGCTAGAATTTGTCGATAAAACGGTATTCCTGGGGATCACGCTAGACTCAGGGTTGCAATGGGGTCCTCATTTAATATCACTTGCAGGGCGGCTAAGTTCGGCAGCTTATGCTGTTAGAAAAATTCGTCAGTTTACTGATGTAGATACCGCGAGGCTAGTCTATTTTAGCTACTTTCATAAATGATAAATGATAAATGATTTTATTTCTGTAAGTAGGTTTGTACAAACACTTTTACATGTCGATCATATTTTTTTAAAACTAGATGAAGTCGGCGTTTCCTATCTGACTACTCTGAGAAGAAAGGCCGAAACAAACTCAGAGGTCACAGTCTCTTTTAAAGTCCAGACAAAATCTTGGTTAGATCATGTGAAGACCATGTAGACTGAAGTCTGAAATGGTCTTTTGAGGAAAGAACCAGCCAGATTGAGTGGACCTGTCCAGTCAGTGCACGCATTTGTCAATAACCGTGCAGCTCAACTCAGAAATTAAGGAGCTCAACGATTCGACGAACAATACTAAAGAAAGGACATTCGGGTAGGCCGCACAAACTACTCAAACTGCCAGACCATGATTAAAACTAACTTAGATAAAAAATTAAAAACAAACAAAAAGTATGATCCACATAGTCTTCACATTCACAACAATTAGAAAAGAAATTAAAATAAAATAATATAATACTTTAAAAAGTAAATATTCTTGTCATTGCAAGAAAACAAAAAAAAACAAAATTCACGGTAAAAAATATATAAAAAAAAAAAAAAAAATTACTGGAGCAGCATAGTATAATGTCTTACGGTATCTTACTATGGGGAAGGGCTGCAGACATTGAGTCAATTTTTATTCTGCAAAAACGAGCCATCAGAGCGATATACAATCTTCGCCGGCGCGATTCTCTAAGGGAACTGTTTAAGGACATTAACATCATGACGGTACCTTGTCAATATATTTATGAAAACATCATGTACGTTAGAAAAAATTTACATCTTTTCAGTAAAAACGGCGACAGACATAATTATGTTACTAGAAATAGGAACCAATTAATCCAGCCAGGTTTCAGGCTGGCTAAAGTAGCATCATCTTTTATGGGGTACTGTATAAAATGTTACAATAAAATACCTCCCCACATTCTAGAACTGAATGAGACGAAATTTAAAACTTGTATAAAACGCACACTATGCAGGCAAGCATATTATAAGTTGGGGGATTACATCGCTGATAAAAATGCTTGGCTAAATGCTGGTCCCGCTCCGCAGCCATTAGGGTGCAAAAACAATTAGTGATGGGCAGAAAAGTGTTGCAGTATTGTTGGAGCTGCTGAAGACTGTATGAATATATTTGTATTGTATAAACTCAATTTCTTTTAGTATTATATAACTGCACAGCACATGTGTGAGTACTATGTTCCGACTGTAAATCTACCTATGTGTCGTTGGTTGACTTCTGTGTGCCCTGGCATTTGAGTGTGTCATGCTCTCTCTAATTTCTCTCTGATGGTGGCACATGTGTTGGATCATTCGGTTCCCTCCATAATGGTTGAGCTGAGTGGTGCCGATCTATGCGTCATGTTCGTGAACGGGCGCCATCAGTTGGGATTGGTCATAACTTAGCTGCCTCGGCCTGTCATTGCATTTTTATGTTGAAATTGTTTGTTACTCTAGACGCTTTTACGTGCACGTCTTTTTGCATCGTTCTCACATATATGTATTTTTTTTTTTTAACAAGAATGATGTAACCAAAAACTTGTAATTGAAACTGATGGAAAAGAGTGTCCGTGGAGTTTCTTGCAAATTCTTCTCCATTGAGATCTACTGACGTTTGCGAATTTGCAACTAGAGTCATATTTTTTTGTTGTTTGACAATTCAAAAGTACCTTTAAGGTTTATTTGAAATAAACTATTTTGATTGATTTTGTCCAATAAGGCGTGATCGCTTAATTGCAATATTGTAGGTACCACTAACTTCACTCACTGTATCGTACATCAATGTAAACACCCTCTCTGTCTTGACTCTGTCTCGAGTCTCGACTAAACTTTCATTTACTTGTTAGCGCTACAAAGATTTTACACCACCGCGCTAGTGATGCTACGGGACGAATGCTATCTCGTTGATTTTATATTCGTCATTATGACGCCTTGACCTCTGCTTGTCTTCTAAATAATTTAATCATTCTACTGTCTTTACGTTACACATGTAGGTAACTAACTAATAGGGCACGGGTTCCTGTCTTCGTGCTGATTGTGATCATCACCGGGATGGTTGTAGTGAGGTACAAAGCCCACTTTCGCTGTTGTTTCCCCAAAAGCCAAGCAAATTTTGAAATTTGCCCGCCGTTAACAAAAACAAAGGTAGCTAACTAATAACAGTTAATGCATTTGGTAGTAACAAGCCATATCTCACGTGTGTGTCGCATAATAATTTATTTAAAACACACGGCCCTTGTCGGACTATCGGTTCTGTAATATGTTACAAACACGCGTTCTGCAAAGTTTGGCAAACTCATAACTTAATCGTCAGCACGCACCCTCTGTTTGCTATAGTCGCTTCAGGTGTTATGAAACAACACGCCAAACCAGGCCATCTACTGCATTAGCTAATAGGTATTTTTTTTTTTTTTTTTTTTTTTATACAAATTATACTACCGCGGACCAGTTGTCCGCGCCCTTATTTACATTATATTTTTAATTTTCGCTACTAATGCATTTCTGCTTTTTTATTTTATTTCAGAAACTCCGCTCTATTAGAGCCGTCACAATTCTTTTCTTTTTTTTTTTTGTTTTGTCTTAAATTCTAAACATAATCAAGTAGGGTCCATCACCCTGAGTGAAAAGGAGAAAATAAAATGAGGATTGCAATGAATAGTTTCTTGACAAAAATTAAGCTAAGACCAGCCCCCAGCCTCTCGGCGCCCGATCCCATCGACTTCTTGATAGGACGCCAATGGCCGGGGGTAACAAACTACACACTTAACCTACAAAGATTCTTAAAACTTAAATTAAGCTTAATTATGTATTATTATTATTACTAGTCTCAACTTAATTTTACAGGCATACTAAATATATTGTTAGTGAATGGGTACTGAAGAGGTTAGGGTTTTATGGAGAGTCAACAACGCCTCCACGATCGCCATGTTTCGGTGCAGCATAGCTGTCTGAAGATTGTAGTCGACAACTATTTTTGTTGGTGCACCCATGGCTTTCTTAATGAACCGACCGATGGCGTCACTTGCGTCATCCGTGTAGTAGACACAGCTGGATGTGTGCCTCGACACGGCTACTACCGCGTGGGGGACGCTGTCATGGACACGAATTCTGTCTTTGCGGGAGTTGATGATGACTACGCGCTCATACGTGAGACCCTGAGATTCGTGTATGGTCAGAATGCGGGCACCCTCGCCAGATCCGTATCCCTGGTCACCCAGAATGGATTTCTCCTCCTGAGTGTGGACCAGGAACAGCGTGTTCTGGGAGTTTTTCGGGATGTCCGCACCCGTGAAGCCACACACCCTCAGGGAGTGAATCTTACTCGTACAGGTCTTCGACGAGTAGATCCCACCGTAGATGTCACTGAGCGCGTATGCTACGTCCATAGGGCTCCGGTGAGTACAAAGCAACTCCTGAGTGATTGTGGCCACCATGCCTGGACGGGTATACCTTAGTGGAAAAAGGTTCTCTCTGTCCAAGTATGGCAGTTGGTTAACATCCCCGATGAGGACAACTTCGTCTGCACCCGACAACTTAACAGCCATAACTATGGCCCCAAAGTGGTTCATGAGGGCTTCGTCCACCAGCAAACGCTGGCATTTGTCTCCCCTCCTGAATCCACTTGCTAGGACTGAGGCCATAGTTCGCACCTTGGTCTTGGCTTTCTCGCCGATGCGGTGCGAGAGCTTTCCTCTCAGATCCTTGGCCGCTTCAGTTGTCGTGGTTACCACCACGTCGTTCTCCCCATCGAAGTGGCTAACCACCCACGTCGTTTTTCCGCACCCCGGAACCCCGTTTACCCACTTGATATTTTTGATGTCCCAGTCCGTTATGGAGTCCGTTCCCGAGATAGTTTGGGCCATCTCGAGAATCTTGTCGTCTAGCATTATCTCAGTACATCGTGCAACCACCACTATTGGGTCCTCGTCAGGTGTGTAGAAGACTGGCTTTCCCTTCTTCGCCGTTTCTGCCTTGTTTTTTGTCACAAAGCCGACAGTTTACGAATTTTTTTGTACGGAGTGTCGTGGATTTGATGTTGTTCGGGTGAGTTTGTCCGAAAGAGTAGCTAATAGGTATTGGGATAATGCTAGACAACTCAAAACACCTTATAACTTTTTATGATCTCTTCATGGCATCTTGATGTGGCTTGACTGCCGGGTAAATCTACTGGCAAGTTTCATATTTACATGTTTAATGATAATTGAAAATGAAAGCCAAGCATAGTTATTAATATTTTGTCAAACGACTCAATTTCATCTAGGCAATTAACCTTATACCCAATAACATACGTCAAGAGGTATCAGCTCTGTCAGTTTTGTACCTATTACATTGTTTTTAGTTCCAAGCGCTCAGATAGAACATTAGGTATTGACGATATGAGTACAAGCACCAAATCCATTCCAAGCTGTCCGCCAACTCGCCACTAACAAATCAACACCCAATAAACTCATTAACCCTTCCAAAGCACACAGATAAGCAATAAAGCAAGGCAAAGCACCGACCTCCACTAGTCTAGACACCGGCCTGCCACTATAAATCTCGTTCCTAACCGCTATCTCGTACTGTACCTCATACATTACGCGCTACAAAGACGCGTGCCTCCTGTGGTCACTAAATAGCCCATTAAGTGACGATGTACAATGCGTACTTACGGAGTTGTCGCTCCCGGAGATGTGTCGACTGGATTAGGGGTGGTGTAAATTGCTTGGATAAGATATTGTTAGGTTTAGGATGTCGCCTGTTAGGAGATTTATTGGAAAGTTTCGACGCTGAGGATTTGGTACCTATAATTAGAGCGTAGGCGTTGTCACCACATTTTTCTAGGATTCATAGGTCAAGTTACTGGAAAAATAATGTAACAAATAGTCAAGCGCGCGTTAACTGCTGAAATTGACTGAATGAATTTTCATCAGTCCATCGCATCACAGAACTTGCGTTTATTTTGTGATATAATACGTCTGTAATTTCTTTTTAAAAACAGAATTATAGTTTCCCTCATAAACCCTCCAAAAAGCGTTCTATTATCCAGCAAAGAAGGGCGAGAAACTTCGCCAAACTTTTTCCCCAATAAAATTCATACCAGCAATACTTCAAAACATCTCTAAACTTCTCCAACAATTTCCCCGGCACACCTGCAACCATCTCTTTCTCAGTTACACTCATAAACACAATCTTTCCCCGTTTCTCAACTTTTCACAAGATAAATTACACAACTTCCAGCGCCCTCTGTTATGATACCCGTGATTTATCGGCGCAAGTAATGAGCACGTGTCGTCAACAGATGGCGCTACTGAGTTGTTTATTAGACTCCTGCCAATTTATTGCAGAGGGGTTGGCAGAACAAGTAAATGTTTATTAAACAAACGTTTTATCGTTTCTTTGAGTGCAAATATGTGTAGGATTGAATTTGAGAAGCATTAACGACTGTTATTGCAGCAGCTATAGTGGTTTAATTGCAATTATTACTTGAACATTAATCAACAAGCAATAAACAAACATAACATAATACCACGCACGTATTCCCCATAAGGTTAGGCAGAGATGTACCTGTAGTATACTAATTACCCATTATCACTTTGACCGATCCAGTAGTCGAGCTCGAGGTCCTGCCTCGAGCTCAACTGTTACTCTTGCGGTCGCTAGACCACCGAGATAGTTTCTGAAGCATTCTAATAAATGACAGCATGAAATACAGTTGTCTGTCCATGACAATGTTTTTGCATTCACATCCACCAAGCTAGTATTCCAACCGATTTGGTCTAGACTTTAGTTAGCTTATTTTGGAAATACCTATCAAGGCTTCGCCGACAAACCATGTCAGATAAAATTTTAATAGATTTCTAACCAATTCCAATAATTTATTTTCTACGCTTTTATTGATAACAAAAAGTTTATTACGAGAAAGTAAATTCCTAGATTCTAGGTAGGTAATGTTTCATTAAAAGACCATAAAACATTCCTACCTAGTTATTTTCACTTTTACCATAAATAGGCACTTAGTCGTAATTGACAACCGCATACCATATTATTTATTGTATTTTCACTGTTTTCTGGTGAAGTGCTTTTTAGTCAATCGTTGTTGTGAAACTGAAGAGGAAGGTCCTACGTTGCATTACCATAGTTTTAAAGATTTGATATGTGTCACAAAAGTATCATCATAACAGAAGTTATTCAGGTAAGTGGGAATAATTTTTACAATTTTAATTCTTTTGTTTTTATTTTATTACAAAAATTACTATGAAGACCAAAACATGCAATTGAACAGAGCGCCATCTATTCACTTTCAATAGAAGCTTCAAAGGCTGCGACTGCCGCGAGAGAGCTAGTTCGTCTACTCGCCGCTAGGTGGCACACTTTTGTACTAAAAACATATATCATCAATAGATGCCGCTGGCCTTAGAAATACAACAAATCTAAACTAGATGTCGCTGTAACCTACTTCAAAATCCTACTTCCCTTTTCAAAAGTTTGTAAACCAAAGAAAGTTATGCATCCATTATTATTTTACATTCATAATAAAACAGTCTTAAAACGTTTCCGCGAAGGTGTGAAAATGATTTTTGTTCTTCTTATATCTTTTTATACGTTGGCGTGGGAACGTTGGGCAGGTAGTGTGTATCACAGATTATAAAGCGTCGTAAATCCGATGGCGTAGCATTATTGTTGTTTATTGTGCTTAGAAGTTTGTTGCATCACGTTCGTCTGCCGAGTGACGGTCGAGCTTGTCCTACGTGGCATTTCGAATCGTCTCACCATTTTCCGATTAGATAACTTTAAATTGTGCGAAGACAAAGGAGTCGCACAAAAGTTTATAGTCTCGACTTAGGAAACTAGAACTAGTGCATGCCTTTTATGTAGGCTTGCGCAATACGCGATACGGAGCTTTGTTTCTTTATGAAATAAAGTCTAATAACGAACAGATTTAATTTTTGCTTGACTTATAACACGAAATAGAATGTAAAACCAATTTATTGGTTGATAATCTACTTAGTTATCACTTTGTCTTGACATTTAGAATGCCTACTTAGCCGACTCGCCCGTGGGAAAATACAAAAGTTCATAACTTTCAAACTTCGTTTCTTACCCGTTTATAACAAAGAATAGACAAAAGTCTACACTCGTCGGCCTCATTACCCAAAACTGTAACACAAAACTATATGATTACCTAACCCAGTTAGAAAATACAGCACACACTATCGTGTAGTAAACATGGCTTCTATCTAAAATATTCATTCAATTGAGCATAAATCTACTTTCGACACTATTCTCGATCTTATTCCATTTGTTATAAGACGTACAAGTTTTAGGCAATGGGTTTTTATAGGGCAAAGTACTAAAATGGACAGGTCGGATATTTGTGGATGTAACGCCGAGTTTCTCAGCTCAAAATTATCACAGAATGTGACAAATTGTCAAGCACGCGTTATCTGTTGAGATTGGCTGTTGAAAATTAATTCAACCAATCACAGCAGATAACGCGTGCTTGACAATTTGTCACTTTAATTATGAGTTGAGAAGCTCGGAGTTAGTGAATCCTTCGTGGATGATCTGATGTTTTGGTGAGGGTTATTATTATTATATTACGATATTTGGGGTAGGTTCAACATAATTTATCCATTGACTTCTTTGATTGGGTAATTTAACTAAGATTTATCGTTAAATATACTTAGGTAATTAGCCCTAAATTAAACGGAGATAAAGCTGTTGAAAACCTCTAGTAACATTACCTGCAATACCTTTTTGATATATGGCTATCTTTAGTAAAGACTCAGAAGAAAACTCGCTGTTGTTAAAAATATAACTATGGTTATAGTTTATCTTCCGTGCCTTGCCAAAGTAGCAACCGATTCCAAATACGCCAGCTGCTATATAAAATAATTTACTACTAACATATTATGTTCTCACAGATTAAACAAGTTTAGTGGTTTGGTTTCTATAGATAGACACAGAAAGCAATGGACACAGTCAACAATCTTACAGCTGTAAGTTGAGCTTGACAAAGTCGATCACAAAGCACGTATCCGAACGATAACTTTATATACCATCTTTACATAGATATCCGTCAATGAACATTTGTCCCAAACATTGGCCAAATATAATAAATGAATTACATTAGACAATAGTCATTGAAAGGCCAACGTTTTCTCAAACAGCCGCATTATGAATGAACCCACGGTTGCTATATTTAGGTCCGCTCTCGGTGCATTCGAGGCCGTAAAGCCAGGAATCCGCTGACCATTCATACGATGCTGCTTAACGTGGAGTTGAGCTAAAATAGTATTTAACTGTACTTGTACCTACTTACTACTTAAGTACTAGAAAGTGGTATAGGAAAATTAGCCTTATGATAATGCGATAGGTGTGGCACCGTCATTAAAGTTTGAACGCATTCTTAAGACGGGTTTTGTTAGTCTGGGTCTAACTTCAGTTAGAAATAGTGACGGGTCGATGATTTTATCCACTGGAGAAGTTCGTCTTGAATATCAATCATCAATTCCGACTGATCTTCCACCCTTATAAGACCGTGAATGGCCGTGATGTCATTCGGTTCATAACGTTATGAACTTTGTCCATGATAACTATGGCCATATGCGTAAGTTACCCCCATGAAAACCTTCACTGGCATAATTTTATTGCTGATTGCTATTTGCATTCAAGTCATTAGGATCGTTACCTGTTTAAATTGTTTTCTTTTTTAAATTGTTTTCTTCAAACTCCTGGTAATTCTTCTCCAAATTTCCACATTACTCGGATTCGATGATATTTCAAAAGCTGGTCGGTTCGACAGCTTTTATAATATCAGCTTTCACAGGCAAGCACTTCCGTGTGACATAGATTAATAATGTGACAGTAATAAAACGCTTGTCCCACAAAAAACAATGATTGTTAATAAAATTTCAATAAAGGCCAGCACACAACAGCTTACAAAAAAACCTCTGATGGCGCTTGAAGTTTTTTGTAAAAAAAAATCGTATTCAAATCGTGAGGGAGGCTTTTTGCCCTCTCGACAACACCTGCCATCTAGCGGCTGGCGGTCACAACACATAAGGAGGCTTTATGTGGTAAAAACCCTCTGGGGGAAACGGTTTCTGGGGTCCTAAATAAATAAGAGATGTTAATGATCCTTTATTAACTAAACATAGAATAAAAAGTTAGCGATGTAACGAATAATTTGCAGAACTATACTACCTACTTAGTTACTGATTCTGAAGATTGGATAATTGCTAATTCCAAGTCAGTAGATAAATATTATAGTTAAAAGCTTGTTGCATTTGCCCTGCAGCATTAATAGTCACACTATATAATAAAATGAAACCAATCTTTCAAATACCAGGGTCGCAAAAAAACGCGCAATCTCAGTCAAAAAGAAGCATAGGTAATTGGGCACTAAAAGTAACAATTTCTTCTAAATGTCTGCAGGGTTTTTACCGAAGGCCATAAGAGCCTTAAGATCAAAAGCTCGGTAGCCGCTGGTAAGAATTAGACATCGTTTGACGTAAGTAGATCATCGGAGCAGGTTTTTGCGCATATCATCGATCGGTAATCATGGCGGTTTTTATTGAGTTCTTAGTAACTAAAAGATCATAATATGATGCCTTGAGGACTTGAATGGATGAGAAGCCTTTAAGGATTTTACCAAATTTCTTAGAGATCCACCACACCATCCTGCATCATTGAAGAAGTTTGAATATGTAGGTATTTATTGTGCAGAGCCTGGTTTTACCCAGAGACTAAGGGCGGTTACGCACTAAACGTCCGTGTCCGTGATTTGAGTTCAAAATGTTCTGAATTATGACGGATATAGTTCGGATGTAGTGCGTAAGTGTGCTTAAGCTTCCCTACAATAAGTAGGTACTATGGCTACTTCGGCACCGCAATTTCACGGACTCGGATCAGATGTAGTGTGTAACCGCCCTAACCTGGCTATATGCCATGCTTGTAAAACGCTCTAATTTCTTTTGGAGATACTTCTTGCTCATAAGAGTTAAGTACTTCATTTCAATAATTTTGCTGTCCATGAACCCAGTTTCTTCCAGCGCAGCATCTCTTTGTCATCCATAATAGTATTGTCACAACTTTTATTTTGCCATGGACCCACCACTGTCAAACTTTTCAGCGAGAGAAAAGCTTACCCACTTACTCAACCTACAAAGTTAACAAGCGTGCACAATGACTTGGTAACAAGCCGCCATGATTAATGTCAAATCTAATGAAATTAATGAGCAATACAATACGACAATCGTATGTGATCGCAATCCACGCAACTCGCAAGTGATGGACGAAACGACAGATGTCCGTGTGTGGTAGATGATAGGGCTGGCAAGATCTGATTGAGATGATTTTAATTGGTTCATTGATAAGAAACTATTGTTTGAATTTCTTTGCGGTTTTTTTAGAGCTGTGAAAAAGTGTAGAGCAATTATTATTGTATAATAGCAGACGTACGTAGGGAACAGCAATTTGGAAAATACAAACTGCCTTCAATTGAGAAAATGTGTCTTCGTTGCGTTTATGTGGCTGATAATTCTCTAGGTCCTACACCATATTGCCACGTTGCGAGCAGCCCTACAACTTCAAACGCCTCCCGTAACATCCTCTATTTAACCTCAAACTCATAGTTTTTGCTACGCTTTTTCTGCGTCTAACATTATGCTTATGTAACAATTTTTTCTATTACTTATCTGTGTTTGATGACTAAAAAAAACTTTTTTCTTCTCCCGACATATGGCGCGCGGCGCGTGCGCTCGCACATTGCGTCCGTTTTTTTCGCATCCGATTCGAAATTCAAAATTCAAATAAGGCGCATGTGTGCAGACGAATATTGTTGTGGGTTTTTGTTTATTTTTTTTATCGTTTTATTTCTTGTCGATAGACTCCCGTCTGGTCTTTGGAAAAATTAAAAAGTAATAAACAAATAAAGTGGTATTATGCGCGTGCTCGCCAGGTGGACAGGCGACCTAAACAGGGATAGGATCGTATAAGGGGATTAAGTAATTGCTGTATTGCAATGATCTTAATTTTTCTGGAATTCATTAAGGGTGATGTGGCAACACCTGTGTATAGTGTATCAAAATTTATCGATGTTTGTGATGAATGAATAAATGTTGACAACCACTCCATAGCTCTAGTAGCTTTTCTAATATGTATTGCACGAGCCATTTGATATGACACAATTTGTTTCCAATTTCCTATGTTTTTTAAATGCTAGTGTTGCCCAAAATTATCGATATTTGTAAAATAGACACTTCTTTTTACTTGTTTGGCACCCTAAAACCTCTTGTTTATCCTCTCGACATCACCCCGACTTCCACAGGGTGTCTACATCCAGTACCCACACACTTTTTGCCGCCACTTTTTCCATACCGCCTGTTGCTTTTTTCAAGCCATTACGACGGCTGTTTAAGCATACTTTATGGCGAACACAGTCGGGGGTGACTATTATATTTTTAAAAGACTTTTTCAAACCCTGTCTCGACATCTTTAGGGTGGTTTTTAAATTAATGCGTGTGCGGGATTAGCACTTCTTAATTTGCTTTCTTGTTTTTTAATTATAACCCGATAACGTGTTGAAAAGGGGTTTCTGTTTATTGGTTTTGTTTATTTACACGGTGGTATTTTTTTATGTGGCAACTCTTCATCATTTATCGCTGTTATAAAATTTCTAGCTGCTGCTTGCGGCATGGCCCGCGTTAAATGTGTTTAATTATCCCTAGGGAAAAATATACCAAAATGAAAAGTATCCTATGTGAATCCAGGTTAATGAATGGTGGTTGAATGCCAAATTTCATCGAAATCTGTCCAGTTGATTTTGAAAAAACAAAAACTTTCACATTTATAACATTAGTAAGAAAACCTCCCAAACTCTCAAGTAACAACCGATTCCGAGGCAAATTTACAAGATCATTTAAAAACTTTCCGATGTAAAAATCTCTTGGCACTAAAGATAAAACGGTTTGCCACTAAAATATAATCATTAATTAACTAAAAAGGTAATAAAGTTGCCAATAATTTGATGTGAAAGTGTGTCCGAGTCCGTTCTACAATAGTTAGGTATGTGCGTTAGTTTATGGTGCGATAAATCTGCGAACTCCAAAATGTGATAATAAATAGAACATAAACGATGGAACATCGATAAAAGTTATGTCCAACATTTTATTATGACTCGCCTCTAGTTTGGCATTCAGAAAAATAGTTTTACGTTTTATGGATTTGTGTATCATGCTCATTGCAGACTGGAATATCTGGACAGTAATCTAGATATTTGAAAGTTGGTTTAACAGCGATGTCAATACCCTGCCGGTTTTCCAAAGGTGAAGGAACATTTAGATCTTCGACTTACACACTATAAGACATCCACTCAACTGCTGTATTGGTCTCCCAAATGAAGTAAGTTCGGCAGATAAGTAACTTAACTTGGCAGACGAATTCTTCGTGTATTCTGAAAGATTCCAGTTCAGGCTAATAAGTAGACAGAACGGGCTACCGAAGCGATTTTTGGAGAAGTCTCATACATTTCGGTCATTTTTACAATCGTTAACCATTATTTCACTTTGTCTAGAGCCCAAGGACGACACGCCGTAAATAAATCGCAATCAGTCCTTTACGTCAGTGTATGTCAGTTTGGTGCGCAGCCGCAGCGGGCCCGCACGAGCCAAACGCGTCGCCCACTGACGACCAACGACCTCGCGCTTATGGGGATATGTCTGAACCCGCACTACAGTTTATGTCGTGTGGAAATCATCTTAGATGGAACTAAGGCAGAGTGTCGTCTTAGTAAGACGACACAACGACCGTCTTCAACACATTTGCTTGTTGCTTGCACTGGAGTCTTGAGCTATGCTTAATTTTTCTTTCGCTGAAACCCTTCATTGAACTCATCTCGAGCTGCACCGTCAAGGTCCCAACACCATGTCGGTGCAGCTCGAGATGATGTGATCTTTAGTGCTCTTAAGGTTGGTTAAGAAATCCTGTTCGATGTGGCATCAAACGTGGCTTGGAGCGGAATAAGCCTTATTAAAGTTCGCAAGTTCCATTCCTATCAGTAATTGCTCAAGATATTCCCCATTCAAAAGGATTTACGGGTTTAGCTGGGTACTTAAAGACGTAAAGCCTTGTTAAATTTAGTCAAGCCAAGTAAAACGTCCGAAAGTTGCAGGAATTAGGTGAAGACTCAAGATAAGGTGCCTTGAAATAATATGGTAACATTTTGGAGGCTTTCTTTAGGTGAAGTAAGGCAACTAGTAGCAAAAGCAGCGTGTATCGAACTATCGGTTTCACGAGAATCTATTGGTTGATGGTGTTTTTTTATGGTAATGTGTGGTGTAGTCACCTAAAGAAACTTGCAAAAATGATGTCAAAAGCGACTTTTCCGATACAACAATGAGCGAGACAGTGACGTCATGACTGGGTATGAATGCGGGCGGGCGGGGTCACTGACCCTTATCTCATTGTTAGCGATGCTGTAACGTATGTGTTTTGGCAAGAGTCGCGCTTGGTTACAGCTCTATTCTGTTGCCCCTCTCTAGCCCTTGTAAATTATGTCGGTAGGCGGTCTAGGGTAGAGAGCGGTTGACTCGATATTTTCAGTCTTGTATCGATAAAATAACTTAACAGTTTCTACTTTTGGCCATCAGAAATTAATCATAAACCTGCTTATAATTACTTAGTTTTGTCAATCTGTAAAGAAAAACACTCTTCTGTAACTGTTCTGGTTTTCTAAAGACTATAGACAATGAATGATTCCATTTTATTGATACAACACAGTTAATCACTTTTCTACACCTCTCTACTTTCTCGACAATCATCATTAATAATCAAAACATCGCTACACTATGGCTATAAAAAGTAGCGACTGTCATCCCACCAATATCTTCCAACTATAGCCTAAAGCCTGCAGTGTCCTTGATGTGCCAAGTGCGAGGATGATAGTCTGCTGGCCATCAATTTGGCAGACACCATGATCACGCCCACTCCCCAAGGAAAAACTTAGCACTCGCCAGATTTATGTATTACATAGCACACAGTACACCATAACGTATTGTTGTATTTATGTATTACATTATACTACAACAAATTGTTGTATTTATGTCGGAACTATCAAATATTTTCACGGTTTTTTAGCAACTATGGATTTAGTTAGGAAATGTTTTATAGGCTCAATTTTGAGTATTCTTTTGGGACATCATTTGCTTTGGGAACTTGGGCGGGGGAAAATAGCAGTCAGCTTCACTCCTCCTTCCAATTGCTGAATGATCAATATTTTAACACTGTGTGGGCTGTTGAGAACAGCATCGTGCAAATAGGAAGGCAAAATAAATAACATCTGATTTATTCTGTAAACACTTACTTTATTTCTCACAGTCTAAACTTAGCTGGAATGAGCTTAAATTGAACTCTCATTTAACCATTCTTCTTCTTCTTCTTCGTGTCGATGATTCCTTCACTAAATTTAACCATTTTAACCTATAGATTGGCTTGACGGCTTACTTCATGTTTACTTCAAAATTTACATGGTGACATCATCAAATACGGCCACTGCTGGCCTTACCCAAACATCGCCAAACTGATCGGTCCTGTGCGTTTCGCGGTGAGATTATACCAGCAAAAAGAAGAAAATTGTAGCCAATTCCTTATGGGAACACCCCATAGTATCCACCTCATTCTTGACCAAGGCCCAATTGCCAAGATATCCAAGTCACGGTCCATCTTACCCATTCATATCCTCTCCTCGATGACAAGCGATCGCTCCGCTCTATTTCCCCTCAATCACTATGGTAATGAGAAGCAGGGCTTATTAATTCCTCAGGCCACGATCCTCGGTCATCATGATCATATATTACAATAATAATGGCATGACGTCATATGCAGAGATATTGGGGATCTCCTGAATATATCATTGAACCAATAAATGTTATGACATAGTGAGCCAACTATAAGGAAATCTGGAAAAAAGTTAGTGGCAAAACTTTTATTTTTTTACAATTTTGGAAAAAAAACATTCAGGAGTAAAAACATGAAAAAATATATATAATTTATTTTTAAATCGAGACGATTCCGATTGGAACCTTATCTAGTCATTTTGAGCAATGACTGCTCTCATAGTTAAACGACGTCACAGATCTACACTGGTAACAATGACGAAGAAACCGGGTAGAGTTTCTTCGTCTCGTAGAGGTCCCAAACAATTAAAATCAATTATATCATGCGATGTATTCGTCACAGGACGCATTATCTTCGATCGAGAACTTAAGCGCACTAAAATTAAATCGCACTTAATCTAAGTTTAGCGCACATCTAAATAAGGAATTCGCGTATATTTGCGCCATGTGTTGGCCACGTATATTTAGCAATCGTCTAGACAACTGAGTCACAATAAATATGTAATGAATGCTTAGGCCATTAAACGGGAGATGGGCACATTTCTCGGCTGATGAAAAAATGGCCGAAAAAAATTGTATTGCTAGTCAACAGATGCTACCGTGTGTGCTAGCTAATACTTGTTGATGCACTTGCATTAATGTTGAAATATAATTAAGAATTTTGCCAGCTTATCTTGGTGTGATCATCTTATCAGCTACGATAATTTTAGGAGGCTTATTTAATAAACCTCATTCAGCTTACTCATAATGATAGGAGCTCCTGCGGTGCTATGACGCTTGAGGTCTTTTTGTCCAGCAGATGAAGCAACAGACTAGGCGTGACTCGAGATACGTCCAGAATGCACTGCAGTGTCGCAGTAACTGGCATAGCTCAAAAATGCGCAGGGACGCTCCCCACATTTTTACACAAATTAAATTACAATTAAGCTTTAAAAAATACCATTACACATAAAAACTTAATTATATTTATCGCAAAAATCATCAAACGAGCTTAAAATGACAGCGCACAGTGGTTACGCCTCGGTACGTTTGAAGGAAAAAAAATCATTTGCAAATGGCGACATTTTCATTACCCCTTTTATTTTACGAGCGAGGCGGTCGATAGTGATCAGTTCACACAATTAAACTTAAAATGATTGCTATTTAAATACCGACTTTCAATAACACGAAGCAGAAATGTCGTCTTCCATATCTTCATTATTATATCTTTGTCGTTGACTTTAATTATCTTTTCTTGATTGAAAAGAAATGACAGTGCTTAACGTTTGATCATTTCGCGTTTGATGGGTGGTAGGACAAAGTTGTAAGTGCTTTTTGAACTTATGAATAGGGAGATTTTGTTTTGATTTTGATTTTTTTATGTCACGCGATTTTGCATGTGGAGATTTTTGCGAACTGATCCTAATGTAACTACCAATCACCTATTTTCACGCAGGTGCAATAAGTTAACGTATTATTTTATTTATCTGTTTAAAAATTACTTAGAAATCGTTAGAAGAAAATGCCTCATCTCTTCTATCCCCTTATTGGTTTGCTACGTATTTCCTCGGGACTGTCTGCCTAGTAAAGCCATTAGACGATCAAATGAATACACAATGGAACTTACAAACACTGTCTTGAATCCGATCAATATTTACTAACCACTGTAAAATTCGGGGAAACTCACAGGAATTCACTTTCAAACTGCGCCATCAAAGTTGATTATTCACTATACGATCTTATAGCTGTGTTACTCGTCTAAGGTTTCGCGAAAATACTTCTATTTCAGGCTGTCTGTGACTGTTTTGATAGCATTTAACTGAACGTAGCTTTTCGCCGCGTTGCGATGCAAATAAACGGCGCAAGCGCACGGCCCCCTACAGACTGACGGCGCACAGAGTTATGAACCGAAAATATCAGGACAGAAATTAATTGATTTGTTATTAATTCCTTTGTTAATTTTTCCTACCTTTTTAGATGTACAGTCAAGGGTCAAAAGAATACTTACTTACTCTCCCAAAACTCAAATCGCTACTTTTTGTAGAAGAAATTAAATTATCCATAACTGATTTAATATGTTGTATAAAAATTTTAGTTTAGATTATACTTGCTAACTGTGAACATTTGAATTATTTCTGCCTTAAAAAAAAATTGCTACTGTTTTGGTAGAGTGTGACTGCACTTTTGGCCCTTAACTGTACATAGGATAGAAAATATAGAGGAGTGATTAAAGGTAAACTTGCTGTGATTTTTATAACACTGAAAAAGCAACAAAAAGAAACGAAAAAGTACGTTAGAAAATTAATTTAAATAGTAATTTTCTTCTCAAACATTTGACGACTATATCCATTTATCCAACCGCAAACATTTAACGACCCATCAACACCCAATTACACAAAAAAATCAGTAGTAAAATATTCGTGAGTGTTATGTCTACGGCGTAGCAGCGCTACTCGTGCGCAGATCAAAGAGGATCGCGACGGGATGCGCAGACGACGTCTCGACGCATCCCGCACTCGCCGCCCCCGTCCCCCCTTCTCCCCCTCTGTGGCCGTGGCGCCTGTTGCGGATATCTGCATGCACCGCACAGCAATTGAATAGCATTAACATTGTCAATGATTGACTTCGTAATGTGGGAGTATCGATGAGTAATTTATGGGTTAATGTTGGATGCAAATTCATTTTTAATGAGCGTGTCTGTGATCTTTGTAAACATATTGAGGAACATGCTTGCATATTTGAGTATGGAATCGAATGAAAGGAGAATGTTAATGTAAGGCTAATAATACTTCGTTGTCTCCTTATGTCCGGTGTAATTAAACATTTGTCTGGGGCCTGACTGCCAGTATCCGTCTTCCTCTTTGATAATTTCTTCGTTGCCGTGTAATCAATAAACTAATTAACTCAGTAGACCAGAGAGCGACAGTGAATAGACTTGAAACGACCTTTGCCAGCGCATCTTCAGTTGGCGATCGGCTAAGAATACGACGGTATTTGACACTAATTATAGAAGCACTTGCATATCATACGTCTCTTACATTTCCTCCATTCTCTTGGAGTAATCGATTAAGTTAATGGATCAGATAGAGTATAATGTCATGATTTGAAGAGTATGAAAGGGATCATCTATGTTTAAAAAAAAATGCAATTTATTTACGATAACATGGATGGTAAGCTTGAGATCCCGGAAAGGATAGTAAGGATTTTCTATCTGCAATTGCTCAGTTGCAGCCCGGAATCAAGACTATGTGCCCAATTGATGACAATGGGTCTTAAACATAACTGGGGAAATGTGGATTATATAACTTAACCTCTGCCTAACCTTTCAAGGAATTCAGGCATGCTCTTAAGATATTATGTTGTTTCACAAATTTGAAAAGCCCAGTTAGCAACAGTAAGAAAGGGATTGGGACAGCGGAAATGAGAAATTAGGTAGAATTTACGGCTTACTGCTGCGGCACAAACGGATAGTAAGAAGCAAAAACGGCCGACTAAGTAATGTTTCGCCATAACTTGTGATTGTAATATGCCAACAAGATGTAGCAAGTTTTTTTGCTACATAATTTTATGTGTTTTCTCCAGTTTCCATACATTTTCCGTTCTTTGACCCTGCCAGAGTCAAGGTCTTGTTTAATCAAAGGAATTGCTTGGGCTATCTTAGAAGCATCCAAATCTTATATCTTTGGTATAGTGAGATGTTAGTTATTCACTTGCAATGCTGGTTTAATAATTTTCATATGCTTATGCCTTCATCTTCATTTCTACAAATAACATTATAGAAGCCTGAAAAAGTTTTATTTTATTAAAATTTGCGTATAACTGGATTCTGTCAATTCACCCTTTATGATCCTAAATCTATTTCAGTTACAAAAGAGTTTAAAGACCTTTTTGATAATTTTAGACGTCATAGAATGACTCATAATTTCCTGTACACTTATCTTGAACAGAACGGTTTTTGTCACAATCTTAGGGTATATTGAGAACGTCCTGGTCATATCTAATAATAAGTACAGTACATCTATCCACAGCTAAGATAGTGTAGTTATTATAGTCCATTCACTCTCATTTCTGTTAGCCACCCTTACACCATTGACGAGTAATAACTAAGCATCTCCTATTGATCCTGGCTACCCACATAATGCCAGATTCTTCCTGAATGTATTGTCTAAAGGCCAATCAATCAATTTCACTGTAATTTCGGCTATATAGCAAATATGTTGGCACTAGTACAACAGAAATATCATCTTCCTTTATTCATATGTTCGTTACCCTATATCTACTTTTTTCTCAAAGGATTTGTAAGTTCAACGTAAATATGGTTTTTCGCAGTTATCTATAATAATATTGGTCGGTACGCGTTCATTGAACTCGGCCTTGGGTATAGATTTTCCCTTACAAACTGTCCTCGGGAGATTTTGTGGTAGAGTTCTCGGTTGACAGGTGGATCAGTAATCGTGTTATGATATAATCGCGGTGGACTATGACCTCAGACCCCTCGTTTATAGACAAGAGGTATGTTCTACAACACCACAATAATCAAGTATTGAAACAAATCGTAAACTTAGAGAAATATCACCCAAAACCGGGTTATGCGCCTAGTTTCAATGTTGCTAATAAATTAGAATGTTAATCTTTTGTTCGCAACAGTGCGAAATATTATTTTGACACAAAGGCTGAGGTATGTGATACTTCACCTACGCGGCGTAAACTTGCAGACGGTGGGAGCCGCAAGGCATACGTGGTAGCGGAAAAGGAATCCTACGGGAAACAATTGGGCAAATATTTTTTACAAGTGTCCCTACATAAGTGTAATTGATGAGAATTTTAACTTAAAACCGATATTTGTTAGGCTCATAAAAATTATAAGCTTCAAAAGGAACAGAGGCTCTAGACAATTGTCATTCGATGTTAGCGAAGGTGGCATTGGAAATGCCAAAATGATCACGTGACATTTCGATAGCGGTTGACAATCCCATACGTTTTTTTTTTACATTTTTGCAATCGCTACCGCGACTCTTTCTCTATTAGAATGACACAATATGTCTAGAGTGTCGGGTGTTCCCTGCCACTTCCGTCACACATTGCAAAATATAGAAAATCGCTCAAATAATAAAATTTCCCGAAAACTGGGCACGGAGAAAAGTGTAAAAACGTTGACTTTTCGTCTAAAATTTCTATACATTAGACCACAGGGCATACGTTATTGCGAAGCAGACGTACAAAAGACGGTTACAATGCGTTTTTTAAGGCAATTTCGTATAAACCAAAATAAACGTGGGCATTCTAATCACTTCGCCGGTTCTTTCATATTCAAATACACACCTCAGGACACGCATGCTTTCACAGATAAACTAACAAATGATAATTGTTTCAACAAATTGCCAACATTAAATTAATATTTACAACCTTTTTAATAAAAAGGTGTTTTTACGCTTTTTACGACGCAAACTTGATACGAATCGAAACTTTTTTCCTATAAAAGTTGACCCACATAATTTACAAATGTTATTACAGTAACAAAGCGTATTGCTTCTAACAGGATCAGATAAACCGCTACACATTGTAATGTTGGGGGAAAAAAACGCCACAGCTTCTAGACGACATCTCGAAAACTAGCCGCGACATCTGGCGGCGCGCGAAATAAACACATGTCTTTTTGTCCAGATGACTTAGCAAGCGGCGCAGTGTGCATACTTGCGCTTACACTCACGAAAATAAAGTTTAATTTTGATTGACTATTTAACTTATAAACAAATAAAAATAAATAAATATTGAGCTTTACTTGTTAGGAATAAAGTTCGTTTTGGTTTGCTGGTAGTTTTTTTTTTTTTTTTTTCGGAAGTAGCATAATTCATATGGTAAGGAGCGTGTCGGGTTTCGCGGCAGATGCGCGCGTGTTTTAATTTCTGCGCACGCGTCTCTCGGTGACGACACAATTCTAAGCTCCGTTTAGTTTTCCAGTTGTTGGGATTTTTTTCTAAGAAACCCTTGACTTCAGCCAATAAGTTTTTATCTGGTCAAAATGTGGGATCTGTTCGAATTGTTTGTTTAGACATCTTGAAGCTTTCGCTGTAAGACAGATTTTAATTTTGCATTCACGTTGATCCACATAACATTGTAAAGTTCAATACTGTAATCTCTTGTGTTAAAGATTACAAAATTGCGAATTCTAATTTTCTTAAGTGAAACCATAAGTGAAATCTTATTTATAAGTGAAATACTATTTTTTAAGACAAATCAAAAGTCTGTCGATACCGTACAAGTTGGTAATTTAGTGCAAATAATGAATGAACCAAAAAAGTAAGAAACTTTACCTTCTAACCCTAAGAAGGGAGAAGAGTCAACGCAAAACCCAAGTGCCGAAGAAGTAACGATACCTTCAGAACTCTCAAAAATGACCGAGCAAAAATCGATCATTTTAATCACAACTTTTCGTGTACTTATTTAGTACCTTAGGCCAAATTTTGCATAGTGTAACGGGAATGGAGTACTTGGCTACCCCACAATATACCGCTATTCGCTAGCCAGCACTTTCCCCGACACATGCAAATCGCATGAACTTGTCGGCACGTGCGCTATACCTGCGCCCGCGCACAAAAACGGCGTCAGCTGCGCGCGCAGCTGCCTCTAACTGCGTCTGCGCAGCGTAGCCCCCAGCTGGACCAAACATGTGACGCGTATTAATAGATCCTAGGAGAGGAGGCTTGAGATGAAGGACTGGAGCAAGAAGTCTTTGCCAAGGAGTTTTAGAATGCTAGACTGTGTTATTGTGACTACTTTGTACCATAGTAGTTTAAGGTGATTTTTGTGCGAGGAATACGTTAGAGGTTTGTATTAGTAATGAAATGTATATGAGAGGCTTACGATGAAGGAGCAAGGATTTGGGATGCTAGACTATCTATGTCATTGTTAATAGTTTGAGATGAGGCTTGTGTTACAAATGAAAGTTATGTCAATTATTTAGATGAAGAAATTGATCAAGTGGGTTTTGGGGTTCTAGACTATATTTATGGATGATATGTTTGAAATAGAGATAGTATGTTTCATAGGAATGAAACGTGGGTCGAATTTAAATATCGCTTTTGGGTTGCTGTTTTGCGTACAGAACTTACAAGTCCTACATTGTAAGTTCTTTTGGACAGTGATTTTAGCGCGCATATTTGTGGATAAAGATTTCTTTACAATTGCAAGATAAATGGAAAGCAGTGAAAATTATTTGGGATCAGAACCCAATTTTTTTTTTTTTTTGGAACTTTTGGATTTTTAATGGGAACAATATGATACAGGAACACGTATTGATGTAGGATGTTCCGAAACTATCAAAACAACTTAAACAGTCTCATTTTAAAATCGCAACAATTTTCTATAGATAATCGTGTTTTGATTTCTTCCTCATTCGCGTGCTGACACGAACCCTATCTCTTATTACGTAAAGCTTATTTATATGAATTATGCAGTATAAACATGGAAAATGCCGAAGAGCCCCGATCATCCCCGAGGAGGGTGCCTAACGACATGATTGCTCGGCTCCCAACACGATATCTTCTGATTAGTTTGGAAGAAATTCGCTACAATTTGCCTCGGGGTATCGTTTGGATGCTTAGAATTTGTTAATCGTCTTGTTTTTGAATAATTATCTAGATTATTCGAGTTTTCGTCATGATAGGTTCCGGTGGAATGTGGCAATCTTGTTTTTTTTTTAATGAGAATCAAAACAAACCTTGAGATCATGCCTAGGGCATAGAGCTTATAGTATTTTGCCTCTTACTGTTATTTAGCGTTTAGGTTGTAGAAACTACACTTTGCGAGAATGCAAAACAAAAACGTAAAAGATTACTAAGTAGGTAGATAAATACTTTTATTTTCTCTATGTAAGAATTATTGTTAGAACATAGACGGTATGTCCTTTGCTACTAACCTTGAAAGCACATCAGACGCGTTTAGCTTCATCGCTAATTATTAATTTAACAAGTTAACTTACAAAAAGATGATGTTTCGCGTGTTACTAACCACCTCTCCACTCGCAGGTGAGCCGCCATTACTCTACCGTGCAATAACAATTACACTCAGACGCGTATTCGAAAGCACGCGCGCGCTATTTTTGAAATTTGAACTTTTCGCTCCATAATCATTGCTTGATTTTTGTTTTATTTTTTAGCATTATATTCTCGCGGCATCAATAATGATACAAGATAAAAAAGTAACTCATAAAACAGGCTGTACAATTCTTCTTTTGTTCATCTCGATTAAAACATGAAATGTCAAAGATGTAGGTTAAAACACGAATTGTATGTTTACGCTTTACGTTATTACAAGTTTTTATTTCTATTTCCAAATGCCTAGTGTATCTAGCTAAAAACAAAACGATACTGTACACTTGTATATTGATATGTATCCTAATTTAAAACTACGAGTTTTTGCCGGTACTTACCATAGTACATAAAAACGCTACAAACCACCTAAGCCATAAATGTAGGTGGCGCACTGTAATTTAAAGAACGTGCAAATATTCAAACCACATTCGCAGGCACTTTTTATGTTTATATTCACAAAAACGAAAGCCCAATCATTCTAAATACGCTAAACGAAAATAATGGGAACCACAAAACCGCTACTTAGATCAAATTAAACGTGGTAGTTCATACTTCTTATAATTCTCTAACCGCACTTAGGGGTCGCGATTTCTAAACGAAAAAAATAATATTTAAGGAGTCGTTGCCCTCAGCGCCATCTGGCGTGCGCCCGCGCCGAAAAATGGTTGCTATGCACTGGACTGTAAAACTGAACACTTGAACATTGTCGAATTTTATATGTTGCACGATATTTGGACAGGTTCTCAAATTACAATAGGCTGATTAAGTATTGAAAGTAAAATAAGAAGACAAAAAATATCGTTTTTAGTAGATAGTATATTAGTTCATTGTCATATTTAGTATATTGGCATACTTACAGCTAGGTATATATGGTGAATTTTCCTGAAAATACATTCAACAAAAGATATCATATATTAAAGTTTAAAAAGTTTGCCTAGGAATAACCTCACTCCACTCCGGATTCGTAGAAATGCTTGTTGTTTGTTTTTCTATTCATTACAGTTACAGTTTTCAAAAGTCGAACTGAAACCGTAATTCGAAATTCATCGTCAATATCAGCCGAATATCTCTCAATCACTCAATCTGGTGAATGAGAACCCTAACGTCTTGAAACCACTTTTAACAAAATACACCCCTTAATTGCTATACAAACTTAATTTTACGTTTCTTAAACATTTCTCATTTAACTTTGAACTTTATTCCCCAAAACATAAGCTCGATTTATTATTAACACTGTAATTGTAAGGGGTCGAAGAACATACGATGATTTCTTTATTGCAAAGAAATAGAGTTTAAAATAAAAGGAATAATTTGGTCAATATTAAAGTGTTTTTATAAGTAGGTAGATTATAAATGATAATTACTATCATTAAATTAACGTTTAGTTGGCATTAAATTGTGATCTATATCGCAATACCGCTTGATAGTTTGATACCCTTACGTGGGGTGAAGCGGGGTTCATGAAAACAAAATAGGGGTCAATGCTTCTTTACTAGAGTTTAACCATAAAAGATTATTTCAAAAGTAAATATTTAGACTGCCAGTTCCTGACTCTTATTTTGTGATAATTTTTCTCTTCATCTCGATCTCACCTGATGATAAGTGATGGATGAAGTCTACGATGAAGTGAGGGATCCCAGAAGATGCATGTTCACTCTTGCTTTGAAAACTGACTGCTTTTGGGAGGACGGGAGCATAATATAGACGCTGATCTAAGTTATGAATGAAAATATTTCAACTGTTTGATCGACGAGACTTTGATTATCCAAACGAACCTGTAAATGGTTAAAGAACAATACATTCTACAAGTTTAAATACGAATATTTATACTTAGATGCAGTCCAAAAAATACAACAATACTTCATAACATATCACGTCGGTCAAATCTGTCGTGGTGGCCTAGTGGCTAAGATCTTACCTCTTGTGCTTGAGGTTGTGAGTTCAATTCCGAGCAAGTACCGATATGACATTTCAAATTCATATGTACTTTCTAAATTTATCTTGGCAACGGTGAAGAAAAAAGACATCGTGAAAAAACCTGGACTTATATATAGTTAATGTAAGTCTGAAATAGGCAAGTCAGATACCTGTGGGGTTCCCAGAGGTGGCCTAATTAATTCTGACACCAGAGGTGGAGGCCACATCCTCACACGAAATAGAATGAAAGAAAGATCATGCGTGTACACCCCAAAGTGTTGGGACTTATAGAACTAAGGACACTCACATCTCGCAAACAATACAACCTTGTAGTAAACATTATGATCACGTGAAAATTACCATAGAGCCTTCAATATCTTTTCCATTCCCGTTAAGTAAAAGACATTCAATGACAGATACAGTTGCTAACATTGCAGGGATTCTATTGTATTGATAGTTAGTAGATAATGATTGCAATAATTCTATGGAATTGTCTTTACCTCGACATTGCGTTGTTTACCTTCAGTTGTTTCAATTGGCTTTGACCTTATTGCCTTCAGTACCTTTGTGGCTAAAATCTTCTTTGATTATTCCAAGGCCAGCTAGTAGTCATTCAAGACCATGAGGCCATAAGGTTTTTCTGCTCTTATTGCTAGCCTAATGGCAAACTTGAATCTATATTTTTTTATTATAATTCTTAAATAGTCCACTATTGAAAAATATCTGCACTTACGAAATTATAGATCTGAGAAAATATTCTAACTTACATTTCAGGAAACATTAGTTATCAGCATTCATTTAACACACACATATAGAATTAATGGACCACACACATATAACATCAATGGGTATTTTTAACCAACTCAGGAACCAGAGTTTTCAATGCTCATATTGACACACTTTTGCATCATCCATGAATGCTATAGGCCCAGACATACAATTTAATTTCCCGCTAAACATTAATTAAAGTATTGGACAGCTCAAAATTTTCAACAAATTTTAACTGCAAATCGAATTTTCCATTCTGTTTTCAAATAGCTTGTCGTTCGCTGGTCTCGTATGAAAAACGCTGAGTTTTCCCGTGAGTTCAGCTCGGTACGATGTCCCCCTGTCGATGGGGGGTAGGCAGTAAGCACGGCAAGTAGCGTGAGCCACTGCGACCATTTGTCAACCCGCTCGATTTAATCTTACATAGGATTTGGCCGACGTACTGTATTGGGGTATTGAGAATTGGCGGCGAAATATTTTTTTGAAGTTTTTGTGATAAAGAAATTGAAAAATAAACTTCGATTTCAGTAATCATTATCTTGATTCGAGCAATCGGTCGGGTAAAATAAGAAATGATGATTCTCCTTTTTAAAGTAAACCCACAAAGAAATTCTCACTTTAGTTAGAAGATACCAAATTTCGATGGCACGAAACTTAGCTACACATCAGAATTCACTTTGGCTGCATGTTTTAAGGCATAGAGGGAAGGATAGATGTTTAATCACAAAAAGCTATAATTTCTTGCAAATTACCATTTCATATTTTTCAGAAACAAATAGCGTGTGACCAAAACTATTAGAAATACAAAACTTTCAACACATTTCTACAAACACTTTGCGCCAATTAAGCTTTTGCTTAAATGCTGCATATGCGTTGCATGCTTTAAAACAGTTCCAGCAAAGCAGTAACTATGTCGCGACATTTGAATATTCACGCTGATTTTTTCATGTAAATTTGTAGATGATTAATAATTTAATTTATTTCAAAAAACAACATTTAAAAAAAAGGAAAACTTTGCTGCTACAGCGATTGCAAAAACAGATACAGAAACATTTGAATAACAAATTCTTTTCATATAGGTAATCGGGATGTTTCCTGGGCAGAAAAAATATAATTCTATTTAATCCGTCAGTGAGATTATCAATTAATATTGGATACGTATTTTTTGCTTTACTAAATCAACAAAAAAAATTAAAGTTAAAGCGCATCAAAGTTCAGGAGTGGGGGCTTCAAACGTCACTAAGGCAGTAAAAAGTGTACTAGCGGCGTGACGTCACACTTTATGTTTACGTGTCAAAAGAAAAATACGTGTCCAATATTTTTTATTAATCTACCTAACGGACAAAAAACTAATTTTCAGTAAACTACCCAGTTAGCTTCTGCCCGCGGCTTCACCCTCGTGATAAGAGTTTTATCATCCCAAGGAAACACACTACCGGAAAAAAAAGCGAGTGCCTATATTGTATAAAAAAAAAACTATACTTTGTCCTTCCCAGGATCTCAAACTATCTCCATACCAAATTTCATCTTATTCGGTTTCAGCGGTTTAAATGTGAAAAGGTAAAAGACAGGCAAACAGAGTTACTTTTGCATTTCTAATAGTATAAATATGGAAGTATGGATTTTACTAATCAGTAGATACTTATGAATAATACTGTAAAAATGTTGCCAAAAATCACATGCCAACACTCACCAAACCCACTATAAAGATTGTAGCCTTCAAAAAATCAGACTAGGTGAATCATAAATCCGTATGAGGTATACTCCCATAAGTATAAACCATAGCCCCCTCATCATATCCTCACGCGACCAGGAGCTCCATTAAACGGTGGAATTTGGAGATCACAATCTTGCCTCAGGTTTTTAGAACAATTTGAAAAACGTTGCCGCCTTAAACTAAATGTGCGTGCCATAAATAAACTTGTTTAATTTCCAGCATTTTTATGGTTATTTTTGTAAAAACTTTTTATGTTGAAAATTGGCATAATTCTGAGTGTTTTCGTTTGTAAGGTGTCCGAGATAAGTCTGAAGGTTTTATTAATCTTCAATGTTACTTGGCTGTCGTAAAACACACATTTTTCTGTCTAACTGTAAATGCAGATGTATCAATAACAGTTTCAAACAATTTATTCAAAATGATCCCTCCAATACAACCATTGGTTTTAATATAAGCATAAATACATACGATACTTAGGCTCCTTATTTTTATGCCATTTTCAATCTTTAGCTATAAAACCTGGAACCGGTATCAACGACAGCTGCTTAGACAAACTAACCTACTTACCTTAACAGGAATAAGGAATATTCAACAAATTGTCTTAATAAAGTCCTTGGAGTAACAGTACCAGCATCTTGACTGTTATCGATTACAAGTTTACGAATATGTTTTATGTTGACTGAATCCTTATTGATACTTTATCTTATTTCACCGCTATCGCTTTCAAGTTTCTTATAGGAATCTTCAAAGTCTCTTCTACATATACGGAGCATAACCTTAGAAGTACTAAGACCACTACCTAAATCTGTGCATAAGTAGTGACATAATAATTTCACATAAATATCAACCACCCACGGTGTCCAATAGCAGTCATTTTTCACTCGCATTAGCCTCTTACTGACCCCAGCCATCCCACAGTGACCCACTCGACGCCCAAATACCACTCGACAACTACCAAATCGGCAAACACTTACAAACACCGGAAAAACATCATAGACATTATGTGTGCTCGCTAGTTACGGAAGTTAAAGATGTGATGGTTTTTCTGCGAGCTACGCCCCTCGCCACGTGGCAAAAGATGCTGAATATCTTCTAAAAGCGGGCCTAGTATAGACCCTTATGGCACACCTGCCTGTAAGTACGAACTTACCAACATTTTGTTTAAGCGAAAATGAGCCTTATACTTCTCTGATACGTGGTAGTATAACTGTTTTGTAAAATGGTAAATGACAAGCGTATATTTGGCAGGAAGAGGGTGTACATTGAATTATATTTAGTCGTAAGCTCCCTACGGTTATGATTGAACAAACGATACGTCCACAAGGTGTACGAGACACGCTCTGCTAAGATCATATTTTCATTATAAACTTCTTATTTACGTACGATCATAATATAAATATTAAGCACAAAACTGATTTTTCTTTATCGGTGAAAGTATACAATTTGGTGGGAGCTATTTATTCTGAATTATGAGACAAACCGTGTTATTTGGGGCAATATTTTTATTGATATTACAGTGTTGTTAGTTTTCGATGAGATCTTAGCACGCGAAAACACGACTTAGGATTTATAGCTAACCTTAGTATATGAATCAGCTTTGCACCTTCGTATTTTCGGAGGCTATTGTCCGTGGGTTATCTTTTTTTCTTACGTGGACTGTTATTCAGATACCACTAGCTTGACATTAAATGCCGACACGTGTACAACCTTTATTCATTTAACATTTTGTATCACTATTCTTACCGTTACCTGCAGCGTTATCTTACAACTATGCAACATCTGCGCTAACGCATATTCCTTTACCAACAAGATTCAAACTCCTTTATCATTCGCGTTATCATCTGTAAGTGTATAGCTGTAATCGAGTTACACAGTTGCCGTTTCCCTTTCTGCCGATTTTTGCACCTTTCGTCGATTTATATCGGAAACCAATTTTATTGATATACCATCTGTTGCGAGGTGGGCGACCTTTTCTAAAGGCCCTATACAATTTATATCTAATATGTTTTTTCTTTTCAGGTAAGTGTTTGCAAGTTTGAACAAAAAATGGTGGCATTTGGCGCAGCACGTGAGTAGTGCGGTATTGTAGTGGATTAACGTGCTGCATGTGAAGAATATTTGCCAGGAATTCTTTAGTGGTCCTACTTGATCAGTGATATGGCTTGACGAAAGCTTAAACTGAAGACTTTTATTATGTTCTCACAAGTTATAATGCTGTATTCGTATTAATACAACTTACTTATTAGCATAGGTAATTAAATATTCCCACATAATTAATATCTCGACTATTGGTCGACTGGTAGAAAATGCCTAAGGCATTAAGTCCGCCTCTGTACTTGTGTGCATGAAGTATTAAATAAGTAAATAAATCTCTAAATAAATATGCAGTCAGCCGTCTTTCATATCTTAAGAAACTAAAGCTTGAATGGAGATCTTAGGTAGCTCCATATTCATCCTTCGTTTTTCAATTAGAATCTTATTTAGTATTTAGATTCGTCCACTATAATTACAACTACTCCGTTTACTTCATAGACAGGACTTGTTAAAAAAACCTTAAACATATTTCCCCATCTGCTCCAATTTAGTGGTACAATTTCACCAGTCGGCTTTATTTCAATCAAAGCAGTTGAATATAATCAATCACTGGCATTTCGTCGGTGCCTGCCGGACCGCAGAGAGGACAGGTGTGAGGATACCGTGGATGGCTAGGGATGGCGCAATCACGGGGATGAACTCAACTGTGAAATGACAGGGGATGGATAGAGGGCAAGGAACTTGCAGTGATTTGATGAAAGTACGTGCCATAAGTAGTGATGGTTCTGGAGAAATGAAAAAGAACAGTCACTTATATGAATCAATCAATTACAGATATTAATATTATAACTACGTCAACATATAATTGCGAATCTGCTCTAAGACATTGTACGCATGTATTGACATTGTATGTAGATTTTTGCATTGCCAGACGAAGATGATTTGCCTTTTTTTCCTGGCAGGTCAAAATAAAAGTTTTAAGCACACAGCTTTACTAATCCACAACCTGTATTAATCCAAGTCTTGCTAAACGTTGTCTTAAAACTTTTGCAACATTTTTGCAAATAAGTTTTATGTTTTCTTCATGTAGATGTAAACATTCATCAAATTAGAAATATATATAGTACTCATTTAATTTTGATTACGCGTAATAACTAAATACACCCAATTACCTGATTTATAAATCACATAAGGTCTGGTATGTACCAGACTGGGTCAATGTTCCTCAATAATTTGTTGGCATCATTACGACAATTATGAAGCACATTAAATAGATAATTTACTAAATTATTAAGTTCTGATTCTTCAAACAATTAGTTTGGTACTTTTCATGTGTATCTGCAGAGTCTCTCTGTGAATTTCATTAAATATTCTTTTACATGGAGTTAAGTATTTTTTTATACGAACTTTAAAAAAGACGTCACACGAATACTGTGAAGGGGTAACTCAGGGAAACTAATAATAAGCAGAAATTACTTTTAACTTATATTGACTCAACAACGTGCCTGCCCTCGGGCGGTTTTTACAGAAGTCCCAGCTAAACAAAAAACTACACGCGTTCGATATATTTCAAATATTCTGTATTCGATTTCCTTCCAAACTTATAAGTCGCCAGTATTAGGTGTCAGTGGCCGAACAGGTTGCTTGTCCTATGTGGAAAGCCTCTACATGAGCTACGCCCCTACGAATAGATGCGCAGAATCATGTGAAGCGCAGCTATTCTCAACTTTGGAAGGAAAATCACTCTTACCTAACACCTTTACCTAACGGAGGAATTAATCTAAGGTCCTTCCCTTACAAGGGGAAGGCTCAAGTCATGGCAAACGAATTACCGGATTCTCCGATATTTACTCTAACTTCAGCTAATAAGTGCACATGCATTAACAAGTCAACGCCGTCATGCTTGAACCTCCTTGCACAAAACCTCCGAAAAAGTAACAAGGCGGCCTCTTATACCTAACAGAAATGATGTGATAACTCACATCCACCCGGATGGGGTTTAATTATGTGAAATTCAAACGTGATACAATATTTCATCCTCAAGCATTTATCAGGCCAGAGAAGGAAAGGCTGGATCGCATCGAATCTTCTAAACCTATCATTGAACTTTATCCAGAGCTTATCACACTTATCGTATTTAATATTATCAATAAGTTATTAACTGGACCAATGCCATAAACAGTCATCAACTGGACCAATGATGCCAAATCAACATCCTTTGCGAAGGCTATGCCCCGTATGCAAAGGATGTTGATTTGGCATCATTGGTCCAGTTGATGACTGTTTATGGCATTGGTCCAGTTAATAACTGTAGTAGTAACGCGTGTAGTTTTTTGTTTAGCTGGGACTTCTGTAAAAACCGCCCGAGGGCAGGCACGTTGTTGAGTCAATATAAGTTAAAAGTAATTTCTGCTTATTATTAGTTTCCCTGAGTTACCCGGCGCCTCCACCAATATGTGAAGGGGTAACTCAGGGAAACTAATAATAAGCAGAAATTACTTTTAACTTATATTGACTCAACAACGTGCCTGCCCTCGGGCGGTTTTTACAGAAGTCCCAGCTAAACAAAAAACTACACGCGTTCGATATATTTCAAATATTCTGTATTCGATTTCCTTCCAAACTTATAAGTCGCCAGTATTAGGTGTCAGTGGCCGAACAGGTTGCTTGTCCTATGTGGAAAGCCTCTACAATACTATATCATACTATCAAAGTTATCCGCGTGATTTGAAGAGATACAACAGCCCGACAACAACCATCGAGTCGAGGAGTTGTACCAGTCACAAAGCCCGTCCTGGTTGGAAGATCCTCCCTTTTCAATAGACTTGTTCCACATACCTCTACAAATCTACTATATATGTAACCTTCTAACACCAGTCTTAAAGGACTTACCTGACCCACAAGACTTAACAGATTGCACACAATCTATCCAGTGTTCTTAGTGACTTTTAATTAAACAATAAAAACAAATGACATTTCCCATCCTCTTGTCTATGGTAGCGTGCCGTTAAAGCATTGAAACACCATGAAATTAACCTTCGCTTTCATGGAAACATTAATAATTTGCTCACTTAGAGTTATAGTGCGCATTGCTAACATTTTCAGACAAACTATTTGTACAGGCATTTCGTATATTCTATGAAATGTGACATCTGTTCTGGTTCATTTGGAACCTGACATAAATTCTTGTGTTCAGTTTGATTTAAGGTATAATCGTTATAAGACGCAGTTCTATCTTGAGTAATTCCTTTTAGTTATTAATGTTTTTTATTATCTAAATTCCATAATAATGTAAGGTCTTTTCCTGATGGCTCGACGCGTTTCGATTTATATCACACCGATAAGCGATTTTTACTAAGTGATATACATGAGGCAATGCGATGCAATTCGACCGGTGTGCACTTGATATTTTCTTTGAAAATACGCGCGCGATATCGCCTATCGACGCAATTTAAATTGTGTCGCGACATCAGGAAAGGGCCACCATGTCTGTACCTTAAAGGTTATTAAAACGTTTAGGATTATTTGTTAGCTGATGAAGATTGGTGTCATTTTTTTCCTGCTAATGTTTTTGTAATTTGCAATAACGTGTTAGTCAGTGTTGCTCAAAAATCACCAACCTGTGTTGATCCACAAATTAATACTAAAGTGCTGATAAAATTAAGGCTCCTGTTGTAGGTTCTTCGCTTACTTAGTTACAAAGAGTATTTTGAAAAAGAAAGAAAGAAAAAAAAGAATTGTGACCCGCACAGGAGACAAGAGATAAGCAAAAACACAAAAAAACAACAACAAAGCATATTTTAACTTGCGTAAAAGATATAAAATATTCTCAATAGTTTTCATAAATCCTTATGCACATAATACTCTTTCAAATTGCAGTTCCCAAGAATTTTAACCAGTACTTTTGGCACAATACGACCAACGTGTTCCAAAGGGCAGACTAAGGTCAGCCGCATACAAGCCAACCTATAATAACGTAATAATAAAAGCTCCGACTTATCTAAAACAAAATATATGAGTGGACATAATTTAGGGCGAATTTGGTGAAACGCGAAGGTCGACTAGTCTGGCGGTAATTACTTGTGGCCTAGGCAGCAGGCTAAGCACGCCATCGAGCCACGCCTAGCAAAAATTAGATGGAATATAATTAGGAAATGTTCACATTTGCGATTTTAACAATTTTTTGTTTCTTTTTTTTATAAATATCTACACTTGCAAACAAATATTTTCTTATTCCATATTATTTGTCATTCCGAAATGTTTGTTTCATTTTATGTCACCATCGAGAGTGAATAGAGTGTCTTCGTGCAAGCGTGCTCTATCACCGACGCCACCATCTTTACCATTAGGAGTGATAGCGGACAAACACAAGCCAATAAAAAAATCAACTAGAAAGCTGTTACAAAGACACTACAGAAACAAAACTTCTTTGACGCAAGCAACACACTCAAAGGACCAGTCCTATCCAATGAATGATTTAAAGTTTAAATCATGCCCATGTTCTCATTGTTGACCTAAGGTCCGAGGATCCCGTACGTGACACTGCGGTGAGAATGTCTCCCTTGGCGCTAAACACGCCCGTGGTACACGCTTGTTCAAATATCGAAGAACAAACAGCTCATTGAGTGAACAAGAATGAATGAACAGACAATGATTGATGAACTATTTGCTTACACTTGAAATGTACGATGCTATGCTATGTAAGATGTGGAAGGAAAGTTTTATTAAGATATGCGTATAAAGCGACATTATTGGAGAGGTTTTTATTTTCACTATAATATATTCATCGATTTAAAACTACAATAAACAACCTTACACAATAGATACCTTCACACAATATAATAACCAATAGCACAATAGGTACCTATTTACTACTACGTAAACCTCATGAAACAAAAGGTTGAAAAGGAGTATGTAAGAATCATAGCTGGTGGCGTTCTGTGGTTTCTGCCTACTCCCATAGGAAAAAGGTGTAAGTGTATATATGATGTAAGTGTATAATACCTAATGAAAGACGACTTGTCTAGTAATTTTTAACATATAAATTAAATCAAATAAAAAAATACTATTACACATTATTTCCTCTTCAGTACAATATATTAGAGATACTGTATACATAGGTAATTTCGCATTCACAATTTAAATACACATATATTAGTAACCCATAAAAACGTATTCGTGTCCAGACGCACGATCCTTATTATATTTAATAACTAATCAACGTAAATAATGATTAAAGAGTTGCACGACTTGTCGTAAGTCTGGACGAAGCCTTAGACGTGTCACGCAGAACATTTTACGATCCTCAATTGTTTTGTGTTATATTAAAAGCCTACTCTGTATTGCCGACGTTCTTTTACTTAATTTAGTTTAGTTTTGCTTAATTTAATAAACTGTCTGGGTGTCTGCCCTTATTTTTTATATGAGAAAACTGTATAGGTCAGTAGGTATTACTTTCTATATATATGCCAAAATAAGACAAGTATTTATACCTGTATAGTGATAATATGTTCACGCGAGCTACAAAGGGAAGAAAATAGGATTTATCTGATAATCTGGATTTGGAAGAACAAGCAATTGGTATTACAAAATTTTTAACAATACTTTAAAGAACTTCTACTTGTTGTATTATTTGGATAGTCAAGGAGACAAATTGTTCGAGTCTGTGTTTTTATTTTTTAATGACAACTTTAACTTTTAACAAACTTTAAGTCAAGACCGAATAGATTACTTCTTAGCAAGCGTGCTCCATCATCAACCATAGGGTAAGCAATGCTTACCATCAGGTGAGATAGAGGTCAACGAGACTATCAGTCATAAAAGAAATATGAAACCAACATATTAGACAAAATCTAAACCAACCTTTTATGAAACCTAGGTAAGATCATTATCCCGCTAATATTTTTGACCTAGCATCGCGTGAGGTCTAGAAAATTGCCCGGCGCTACAATAATTGCCTCCACTGCTGATCCACAATCTGCTGATGTAATCGAAGCAGTCAACCATTATTGCCTTTCAGCCTTCACTGAAATGTGTGCTGAAATATACAAGCCAAAAATAATCGTATGGGTAGGGTTAATTGGTAGTTTGTTGAAAAGTAGTAGGTATTAGACCTTTTATTGGTGGTTTACTGAAAAGAAAGGGGCTTGACTGAAAACCAGCTTCGAAAGCAAGCCCGATTTATAGAACAGACAACCCAACACAGAACTAAATTCACAACACAATGCAGACAACACAAGAAAGAAAACTAAAATAAAGAGGTAACAAAATGCCACTTAAAATTTCTTGAATTCCAACTCGATTCTGATTAGTGTGAGAAGGAAAACCATTTTATCTTAAAAAGATCTCTACGTATTTCCCTAAACCAATGTGATATTAATTTTAAAAGGATTTTTGTTTGCTCACATTTTTCATCGATTTCCTTTTTGGTCAGGACGGCTTTTTAAGCAAAAATCTGTTTCTTTTTTACAACAAAGCATCTCAATTCCAAAAATTTTCTTTATTGAAATGTGTTGTCCGAGACGCTTGACCACAATTTAGAGACCACTCATCCAATATAAATATATCACGGGTCTTAAACTGCCAATATACAAGAATATTGTTAATTTATTATTATTGCCGATCATTTACGTCTTATTATCAAAACAAACACTCCGAACTCAGAGTTAAAATCGAAAATCTGATGACAAACTTAACTTTGCAGTCTCTGAAAATAAAATGGCCTTCGAAAAGTTTAGACCAACAAGTTTGTGAGTGGCAAAATGTAAGTTGGTTGGGTTGCACTGAATGATTCACATGCTAAATGGGTCAATTCATTATCTGTGTCCTGATCTGATAAAGGATCGTTAGGTATATATTTATTTCTTTTTTATTTTGTATCGGACGGCGCATTCCAAGCACTCTTGACCGGAGGTGTGAAGTGTGCACAGTCTGTTATGGATACGGCAAGGTTTACCTGCGATAGGGCTAAATGTTAAGGGATACGGACACTTGATGCATTTGACATGTACTCCAAAGTCTGCAAACGAGATCATTGCCCAAAGACACAGTACCTCTCTGATGTTTCTCAGTGTTGCTTTTATGTTTAAACTGAGGGTGACAAGCGTCTTCAAAGCAATTTTTTTACGTAGTTGCTACATCTTACAACAAATAAAATCAACCACTTGCCTTTTGCAAATCAACTTGTCACCCACGCTGCATTTAATTTTGCTATCACAGAGATCTACTAATAAATCTCACTCTAAATACCTCATCCGCAATTTCAAGGCTCCCCAGTGAGTCTGTTCCAGGAACACAATACATTGATTCTCGCTTAGCACCGTACCGCACCGCGCGGCACCTATCTTCGCGCCACGCTCTGGCCAGTGGTGTCCAGTCTACGCCGTAAGCGATAAAAACTCTCGTGAACCATCGCACCTATGCATATGCGCAGGCGCCGATGTCCCATGAAATAGGGCGCTAGATGTGGCAGTGTAGGTCGAGTGCGCTCTCCATTAGAAATAGATTACGATAACTAAATCCTCCGCGATCATATCCTGAGTAATTGTTGTCTGCAGTGGCGCATCCAGAGGGAGGGGGATTGCGTGTAGAGCTCCCCCCCTCCCTCCTGTCCCCCCAGAGTCAAAAAAATATACATTTTATCACTAGCTTGCTTGAGCAAAAATGTTACAAAATATTCTATAAGTATTATAGAATTAAAGAATTAAGATAAATGATTTCCATATTAAAAGATTAGGTATAAGACTTACATATATTTTTAAGTATCAAAATACGCAAAATCGCTATTTTAAGCACCCAAACCAGGTGATAACCCAACTGGAGAAAGGCCCCCTTCTCCAGTTGCAAAGCTTGGGTACGCCTCTGCCCGTCTCGGTTTAGGATTGAGCCAGAAATACCTACTCTTGTGTCTTATAGTTCCTTATGATTTTAACCATAATATATGGAGCTTTTCTTTGTGCTAAAGGTTGTAAAAGCACTTTAAAAAACAATCTTATTGTTATATCAACAGATGCAAACATCAAGCACCTCATCAAATTAATTTCACGACAGAATACAATTTTCATCTTAGCAATCTTCAAAAAACAAACAAAAGCCCATTCCACACAGCTCTACATCCGTGTCAGATTCCATAGGGCGCCAGAACCCTTATCTGCGACACGATTGGGTCGGTGGTCACCCAGATAGCTCTCAGATATAGCTGCCAGATATCGCTAAACGATGCTGATCGTCAGATAGCGCCCCGACCGGCTATATTAATGATTTCATTAGGATCCACTTGATACACGCAATCTAAGTGCTGTCGGATTTGTGGAGGTCTAGAATACGATGTGGGTTATTGATTCTTGGTTAGAATGACCTTGCTCCTACTCTGCATTGGTTAAAAGCTTTCAATAGTTATTTTTGTGGTGTGCTATGTGCATTAAGAAATTCAAGGAATAGTCTTCTTCGCCTCTTTTTTATGGTTCCGTTGTCAACAAGGTACCCTCATTGTTTCGCCTTGTCCGTCTCTCCGTTCTTCCATCTGCACGCAGCTTAGCTCAGAGACTCTTAGTACTAGAAAGCTATAATTTAGCATGGATATACGTATTAATCACTCCGACAAAGTGGTAAAATAAAACCAAGAAAAAACAATTTGTATTTTGATGTATGGGAACAACAGTTTTCGACGGCAAAGTAAATTTTGCTTCTTCGTTAAAGCAATGTATGCTTTTATTGTTTAGTAATGTTACCTGTTTTGTTATTTTTTTATTGTTATTGTTTGTGAATGTAGCTGTTTTTACGGCACCCACTGCGCGCGAATCAAACTCTCACTTGGTCGATTTTTTTATATCTACTTCTGCGACAAAGACGACTGTGTGATTATTTGATTACGCAGCAGCAACATTTTGTCGTCTGAGGAACTTGCATGATTAATCTAGATTTTCAGTGTCGACTTAGAGGCTTTTACGACGGATTTGTCTGAAAAGTTAGGTAACACAACGGCGAAAGTGAAAGGCCTTTGTCCAGAAGAGGGATAGTATAGGTTAACAAATAAAATACATACCTATATATCAAAGACATTTGTACGATGAAAGTAATAGCCAAAAATTAAATTCCGAATCTTCAAATCTAGATCCATCTTATGTAAAGTTCTTTTGAGAACTTTATAACCTTTGCTTATATTTATTAAATAATTAATTCAGCTACAATCCTCAACAATCAAACACAATACGGCATAAATTACTAAAAGAATAGAAGTGATATTGTCTAAACAATGTATTTACACCACACAATTACAATAGGACCAATAATCGTCCATTGTGTGGACAGGATAAATCTGAGGTGTTCTAGCTGCATTTCTATCGCCCTTAAATCAGAATTACAATTCATTATTATATGAGGGTTAGAATTTATAATTACGAAGAGTGTCCTGAGCTATAATATTCTCTTCTGTCTTATAGTTCCTTATGATTTTAACCATAATATATGGAGCTTTTCTTTGTGCTAAAGGTTGTAAAAACACTTTAAAAAATAATCTTGTTGTAATATCAACAGATGCAAACATCAAGCACCTCATCAAATTAATTACAATTCATGATTGTTGTTGATTTGTAAGTAGAGCTTTCTCATTTATTATTTACACATCACACGGGATTTGTAACAATACAGGAGATAAAACTAAAGACGCTTGAGATGAAAGTAACCTAGACAAAAGGCTTATTCATGTATTTATTATAAGATACACCAACAGCATTACATACGAAACAGTTTGTAGTAAATAATGAAAAAATAAAGGTGCTGGTATGTATGCCTATTACAGGTATACGCAGCTTACAGCATATGGTCAGAAACACTAAATAAAAAAATCATATTATAAATATTAATTAATTAATTAAAACTTAAAAACATAGTAAAAATAACAAAATACAAAATGAAAAACAGACAAAATAAAACAAATTGTAAAATGTATATGTTCGAAATTAGCCTAAGTTGAAGGATTTGCGCACTCCCGTACCTCCGAGACTGCCCTTCTAAACTTATTGAGTGAAACACCGTGTAAGCCAGTATCTGGTGTTGTACAAAAAATATTATAGCTTCTACACATGCGTTTAAAGTTTTAAAGAATTTCTTACTTATAACTCTTTAAGTAAGAAATTCTTTAAAACTTAAAATTAAATTAGTTACGATACCTCAAAGAAGTTTCAGTTTGAGGTCAACTTAAAATTTAATCAGTTTTAAATATAGGTTTAGCATAGGAAACTCTGCCATCATATGACAAAGAGGAAAAACAAAAACCTGTGAAAGTTAAGCAATTCGTTTACGGAACTTTTTTATCATTTACGGAATTGAAATAGAAATAGAGTGATCAATTAAACTCCATTCGACATTAGTAGGGTCTATAAACAAATGACTCCCCTCATGTAAGTAAACCTATAAATGACCTTCAAATAATAATGATCGGCATCGCCATAATAGTTCATCAGAGCTAATTCCAAGAGCCCTAACCTGCCTCTTATTCTGTGCTCTTAGTCCTACGCTCTACGTCACCACTCGGCATGCGCCGCGCACGCTTAGAACGTGCCCCGGCTGCGCCCGCGATGGGCATTTGCATGGGTTTCCGCCACCAACACACCGGCACACGCACGGATTATAACAATATAGGATATGGAGCTATTAAACGAATGGGAATGGGACTTGACGACAATTGTGAACTTTGCCCTATTACTGCGATGAGTCATTGCCCATCATGCAGTGTTATTAATGGATAGGTTTATTTACTAGATGTAATAATAGTACCAATATTGATTCAATTTCGTAGCGTTTTAAGATAAATTTTAACTAGTACCTACAGCCAAATCCTGTAAATTCTGATAAAACTCCAATTGATCTTCTGTATTTCTTTCTAGTCTTGATCTACTCAAATATATCAAAATTTTGTTGGTTTCGCCCTGATAATCTACAGTGGAAAAGCGCAGTCTTCTTATTTATCAATAAAAATGAATTAACTCTTGTCTAAAGTTTGTACAAACCTATTAACGATGAATGGCCTCAAAAAATCAGCCTGTATACAGAAGATTCACGTGTAACTTGAAAAAGTCATCAATCTTCTGCGTACGGGTTAGATTTTATCTTCGAAAATGATATTAGACCAACACTAGGTGCCTTCTTAAAATTCACTCAGTAGCGTCAGAACATGACACCTGAGGTAAAAACTGACACCTACAACATCACCACCAGCACTTTTTCCTGAACAAAACATATTGCTATCAACTTCTTATCCACCCACATCGGAACAGACACATAAGTTATCATAAGTTGATGACATCCGATCTCCTTTGAATCATCGTGTTTGGCTCGATATCTCGATGGGAACAGGAAGTCTTTCCATTTTACTGCCACAAGTATAATACTAAGTGTAGGATATTGTAATGGTCTCACAGGGTATTATGTCAGTTCTTCGTTTCCGTATTGATGGTAAATTATGACTTCATAAGGCTTTATCTATCCTAGTCTACTGTTGTTTTGCATCTGCATAGATACTTTTTGACAATATTTTGGTTTATCACAGTCAGCATGAGGAGGTATCTGGTACCCCATTAGTACTCATAAATATATAAGTCATAAAGTCAAAAAATTACAGCTTCAAAGACGGATTGGAGATTGCAGTGGGTTGGTCAAGCAAAATCACGTGCTAATCTACTAGTATTTATGGCTAATTCGCCTTTTTAGGACACGCTGTAAGTGATGAAACTAGCCGATCTTTAATGAGAAGTCACAAGGTACTCGCCGGGACTTACCGTTTCACCCTTGAGACCTCTCACAATCTAATTCAAACGATGTCACACAACACGATTACCTAACAATCAAGTCATTTTACTCCACTATTTCAAACTTCAACAATCTCCAGTGATAGATCACGTGCACAATGGTCCATCACACCGAAAACCGTGGACAAAAAGAAGTACTATTTTTTTAAATAAAATATTCAATGCCTTAAGGTGCTTAAAACACAATCGTACAAAAAACAAGTTAAATGGCGCTCAAAAAATAAAATTAAGATATTCAAAAGTAACCCTTTGCCCGACAGCGCGTCATAATCCGCTTTATCAAGATCATCTTGGAAATACCTCCGAAGAAAAATGAACTTTACATCTTAAAAATAAAGTTGATATCAGAATATTAATAGCGTTGATATAAAATAAACAATCATTGAAATGCTAACAAAGTGGCCTCAGCAATTTTCTTCACAAATATATGAGATCAGAGGTGTTCGCTTATTAGTATTTTTAGTCATTTTGTTATAATAAATATCTCTTGTATATATTTTAAAGTAATATTTTGAGCTTTAATATCTTCAGGAGTGGTGTGATGTGTGAGTGCTTATTTCCTTTGTAACAGTTAGCATTTTGCAACAATCAGCAATTATTTTGTTGTTTAAGCGCTGATCATATGACAAAATCATTCGACATTATTCATTAGGCGTTGATAAGCACACGCATACATAACGATTGACACTCCTCAGCGCTCAGCACTATTTTTTATTCTGGCCAAAAACCAGTAACTGAATTCACTATCAATCCAGCTTTTTATTGACTTGTTTTACTACAAAAACTCACTCCCGGTTGATAATGCAAGAGTGTATTTGTCAAATAATTGATAAGATTGGCCCCACGTGCCGTCACACCGGCTTTATTGTGATTAGATTAACAAATATTGGCTTCTCAATAATAAACTGGAGTTTTTCATGTTTTGATAAAGGCAGGTGCGAGGCTTTCATAGTAGTATTTTTGTAGCGTTATCTTGTTTTACTTCCTTTGATAGGTCCCCTGAATGTTATTAGTCGTGGTTTTTTGAAGAGGAATATAAAAAATAGTCATTTGTAAAAGACCCTGGCACCAAAAAGGTCTTAGGTATTATCGCGTTGCCGTACAAAACATCAGTCTGAAGATCCTTCTTTTTGAAACGATCCTTAGCCTTTTTGATAGATTGAGGAGAGAGAAGGTGGCCACGTTAATAGCAGCCTCAGCGTCAAAAGATGCAAAAATGATGTGTACTACTTTACAATCATATTGCACTCAACCCCAAAAACTCAACGACAGCTAATTAACACCAGCACTATCAAGCAGTAACCGCAGCACAGTAAAAGAGAAACTGCACAATTTCTCAGAAATCAATTCAAACTTAAGAATATTTTTTATGACAACTTCCTTCCCACGTCCATTCGCAACAATACTTACAATTTCACCTAAACAAACAGACAGACATGATCTTACGGAGCCGTGGCAAATATTTAACGGTATATGAATTAGTAGGCTCGCTGGCTCCCAGACGCCCCGGTGGGCCGAGCACCAACCCGCCACAAAAACCTATTGTATCTTCACCTTATTATTGAATTTACACCTCGGCTGTGGGACAACAGTGCTGATTCTAACTGCCGTGTCCGAAATCGCGAAAAAAAACCTTTGAAGAGATAATCGAAAACTGTCACAAGGAGTTTTATTGTCACCATCCGGTGTTTAGGAAACACAAGAGTATTAAGAAATGATTTTGTTGCTAACTGTGGATTCGGAAACACGGTTTTCTGTTTTTCTCATGTCTTATGTATTGGTTAGTACGCTATAATACAAGCACTGGTCCGTCAAAAAAATTTAAGCTGTCCATTTTTTGCGCAGACAATCAATTTAATAGCCAAACAATACAATGGTCATTTATTGTCATTTAACTACATCTTTACTTCAACCTTATGCGGCACAATGGCGAATCGTTCGCAACTATAATATCATTATAACGCTTCACCTCAAACCTGACATAATTACATATAATGTTGCTTTCCTCCATTGTAAGTCATCGATGGAATTTTATGCCCATTTCACTATAATGGCTGTCCCTAAGCCCCGTACAAACAAGCATGATGGATGCGTGGCGGTGCTCACAAAAGAACCATTGACAGCATTCACGTACCCTACGTCCAATTATAACGAAAATGTATAGATTTTGTCCACCCGCGCCGATATCTACCCACTGTGCCACACAAAAAATATTACAGAGCATGTTGGTTTCTTTACTAATGAAATGTATCGGAGAAAATACAAATAATTGGTATACATGTAAACGGGGCGGGTCAAACTTGGTCAAAAATCGTTTAAGAAGGAGAAAAAAGAGGCTGCTAGGTACAGCAGTGGGATACAATATAGGCTATCAAAAAAAAAATAATTTACAAAAGCTTCTAATTTTTTTATGGATCTTAAATAATACAACAGACACATTTATAATGAAACAAACGCTTTTTTTAAGTGCATTTATTGATAAATGAACCACTGTTCTACCACTATGTTTATTGACAATACTTTTTGAATTTGAAAGATCATTGCGATTAAAACTTATAACGCCAAGGATTTGCTAAAATAAAACTAGCCTTCCCCGATTAAAGGGCAGGAGGATGATGAGAGTGCCTAGACAGGTTTACTGCAGGAGTATATGGCTAGAAGTGACGTCATGAGACCTGCCCAGATGTTTAGCGCACGACCGCTGGTGCAGTTCACAGCAGTAGGCACGCGTAAACCTTTGCCCGCAGTGCCGGCACCTGAAGAGAGCTGCGCGAGCGCACTTTAAGTCAAGAGCGTGACGACATACGCAGCAGTCCCTGAAATTAATACAAATTAAGTTTATTACAAAACTTGAAAGTTGCTACGTGTAAAATACTAGATAATATTCAGCAGCATTTGAGGATTGAAAGTCGATCCCAACATTGGTACTCGGCAGATGGTGATAATGACATAAGTGTCAAAGAATTAAATCCTATACCTAGTATGCAATAATATAATCATATTGCTAGGTAACCCTGCAGTAATCTATTCGAATATCAAGTATCATTCATGAAAATTAAGTTTTCTTAACAAGAAAGACATTTTCAATTTTTTTTTAACAAGGGTGTGTACCGTATTACAAATTCCAAATTACCTCGTCCTTCCCATATTGTGTTGTTTGACGTGAGTACTTAGCTCTGACGGCTGCCTGAACGACGCACCGCAGATGTTGCAGGTGTAGTGCTGGATACATCGCTTAGTCGGTAGCAGCAGTGGCAGCAGAGACAGATACGACTGATAGTTCAGATGTGGCACGTACGACAATATCTGCTTTACCGTCTCCGTCGACACCCGCAGCAAAGCGAACAAACCCAAAGGATCAGTATTCACAGCTATAGCCATTCCCCGCTGATCTGACGATGCAGATGCAGGCTTCTTCAGATCAGACTTCTTTCTAGCTTTCGACGAAGAACCATTTATTTCAGTTGATCTCTCTTTCGTCGGCATATCAATTGTTATTTCCAGTGAACAATTCCTGTTGTTAGGCAGGTTCAGAATTTCCTCAATGTCGCTTTTAGCTTTGTCACTCTTTTCCATTTCTTCTATTAATATTTTTTCCATTTTCGACACGCTTGTGTCTGTCTGTTTTCTTTGCTCATTTGAGACAATTTCAGAGATTGTTAAACTCCTGGAGCTGTCTTGAACCAAATAGTCTACATTGTTGTAATTGTAAGGATCGCTGCGCTGTCTGTTCAGTACAGTTCGGCTGGCGGTAACAATTTTACAAGCTGATACTGCTGCACTTCTTTTAGACAAAATAGTGTTTCTCTTTGACTGAATGTCTGACATAATCGAATTTATAGATTTCATTAAACAGTCTATTTTCTCTTCAATGTTGGCTAAGGATTTTATTTTTGTGTCTTCTTCAGATTTGCGGATTTTTGCTTTTAATTTTATAATGTTTTCACTAACTTTTTTAAAGTTTTCTTTGAAGCTTTCACTCTTTTGAAGGTCAGCGTCATTTCTCTCACAATTTTTATTGCAAGCTTTTTCAACAAAATTCTGTTTGAAAGCTTTTAGTTTGTTGGGAATATTTATATCCTTGTTATTTCTCAAAGATGTATGTTTAGAGGGTACATTTACTAGCTTATCAAGTCTTGTAGCTTCCTGAGTCAAGGGAACAGGAGCATGCATGCAGCGTGTTACAGATTTATGTTTGAGGGGAACTAAAACATTTTGGTTTTGCAAAGTTTCTTCTCGGGCAGTTTTTTCTTTGGTGCCCAAAGGAATATATAAATGATTGCCATGTTGGACAATTTCGGCTTGAGGAACATTTAGCTCCTTATAGTCTTCTTCGTCAACTAGAGGTAAGTTCGCTTTCTGAATAGGTGCAATTGTCCTTTGTTTTCTCGTATGACTAGGTACGGGCAAATACGGTCTAGCAGTACCATGTATACTATTAAACCCATTTGCACGATTGTTATCAACCACCTCGCTGTAGCCATGGAAGTACCTACCTGATGTTCTAGCACACAAATTGTATGCGTAACCTTGTCGTTCTTTATTCAACCTTACCATACCAGCTTGTGAAGAAGTGGGATAGCAAAAGCAATCATTATCATAAAAAAACGATCCAGCATCTGTTGGTATAATATCATCATTGTATGGATATCTAATGTGCGCGCTCGACGGCGTGTCGTCATGAGCTCCATAATTGTCTTCTAGCAAATGCTGACATGGATTTGATTGGCACCAGTTGAGTCTCATGTTATAGAAGTCATCAATCATCTCCGGCGTGTTGTGGTCTCCCGGTACGTACTGCGGGGAAATCCTGCTCGGTTCGTTACTATAGTATCTGTGCTTATTTTTCAAATCGTTAATGTAGTTGTTCCATGATTCTCTTTGTTTCTCTCTCTCCCGTTCAATCACTAGTTTCCTCACTATCTTCTGTAGCTTTGCGTTTCTTTGAATAGTTCTGTATACGAAATCCTGATTATACATATTCGGTGAAGGATGGCAGTAATTGTTTTCATGTTCATTTCTATCTGGTATGACATGGTCGCTTGTCATCTCGTCAGTGTAAGATGCTCCATATCTGTTATTATCTTGGTCGTAATTTAATTCATTATCATTGCGAGAAGGTTTGAACACATCACTTGAACAAAACGAGAATTGTGTATTGAACGTATTTGCAGACATACTCACCATAGGCTGTGCCTGAGGTCTGTGCTGTCCACCATGGTAAGCTTCGTATTTTTCTCTTAAGTACATGTTTTCGTTATAGTTGTTGCTCAACGCGTAGTTTTCCAACATTTCGTTTACGAGTCCTTTGGAATATATTTTATTGGGTTGGTTATTCGGCTTATTATCAAAAATATTTATAAATTCTTCATTCTTTCGTTTGTTTGTCAGATTGCCGCTGACATCGCCAGCGTTACCTCCAACTGTATCAAGGGGGTTTAAATTGTTCACAAATACCTGACCTGCGTTGGTTTCATAATAACGACTTTTGTGTGGATGTTCACACCATTTTCTTGATTTATCGTCATCTTTCAAATCCATAATTCATGTCACAGAAAATTTTATAATGGCCGAATTGTGGCTGATTATGGCATTTTTTTTTTATTTTGAGAGATGAAAGAAGAAATGAATCTGTCACAATTTTGCTCGTTGCAAAAAAGTTTTTAACAACAAACCTCTTTGGATACCATAGAACCATCGGAACCATCCAACAAGTTCAGTCAAGGGCAAAAATATTATGGAAGAAAGCTTAATTAAAGAGTGAGATTTCTTATGTTGATGATGATGTTTGCTTAAATATGCTCAGATAGTTAGATGGGTTTTGTAATTACGTTCAATAAATAACCAATTCAATAGACAGTCAAGCGGAAAAGTGGTTTGTAATATTTGGAAGAAGATTTTGTCTGTATGTCTGGAGTATTGTGAGATGAGCGTATGACTGCCGTGCATATATTATTATTATTCGTTTATTCAATTAAGGACACATTTAAAATTAACATTTTTATATATTTCTTTATAAAAAGAAATCATAAAAAAGCATTTAAAAATATAAAAAAATATAATATTTTAAATGCTTTTTTAAAAACATGTCTTTAACTAACATAATTGACATTTGGCCGTGTTATGATAAAGTCAATAAATAAATTACCTACACCTCTTTATCCTTGATTTTCTCAGCTTCAAATAAAAACAAACACATCCAAATATTACTTACAAAGTGAAGAATCAGCTATAAACTTACAAGTTTAAGAGCTGCAAGATGCAAATAAAGAGGTTTTAGTACAAGTTAATATTGCGGTGATATAGAGCTTGGTAACGAGGCGGAGGTGTGTGGCCTCACCCGCAGGCCGTGAGCACGACCACCCAAATCTTAGCGGAATAATCCTTGCGCCGTATGAATGTATGATACCTTGATATTGATGGAATGATTATTGTGATGAAATTATTGATTTAAATTAAATCCGTATTTTGTTTTATTTTTTACTATGATCAATTTAATGTACAGCTACTTTATCTAAATCAATAAATAAATTTAAAAATTGTTTCTAAAGAACAGAAACATTTTTTATAGATAATTATCTGATCTACAATTTATATTGGAGCTAATTTTATGATAAAACTTACCGTTTTGCTGAAAATCGCGAAAACCCCGTTTTTGTGACCTTTGACCCCTAGTTATTTTTTTTGTAAGTTTCTGATCGATGTAAACTTTTTAGATTTCATTTATGATGGCTTTGTGAACAATCACAAATTTTCAACTGGGTGCGAATTTTTGTACTCTCGGATGTCTAAATTGACCGGACTATACTTAGTTGACATTGATCCCTAGCGGCCTAGCACATAAAACATCAGCCCCAAGTTAGTAGACATAGATAATATTCATCATTTAAAGATACCTAATTTAGTAAGCTACGCGTACGTCCCCGGTCCCAGGGCAAGTAACAAAGTCTAATTTGTCCCATTTCATAATCTATAAACTCAATCTAAAAATGCTATAAAACAAATATTATCAGTAAATAAACCAACAAAAAGGCACTAAAAACGATCAAATAGCAATAAAGAATCAATTACTACGTATCCAAACACATTGAGGGGCAAATATAACAAAAACGAAGATTATGGAAAATACTACAGGCATTATACAATCTATTAAGATAACACATCGATACGAGCCGATGAGACATTTTTTTTATCATCCTCATCATATCAGCCGAAAGACGTCCACTGCTGGACATAGGTTTATTTTTTATAATATAGTTTTTTATTAATTTATAAAATTATGGGCGCAGTTTTAGGGCTATGCATATGTTTCCACGATAGTTTGTTGCTGGCTTAAACACGAAAGCTTACGAAGGTACGAAAATTATTACTTCAAGTGTTTAAGTAGCTTAGGGATTTTTTTAATTAATGAATACTGCAAGCATCCAAAATGTACAGAGATGAACCTAATATCTTCAGTGATTTTCTATCAATACATAAATCTAAAATATAAATTCATATATCAGAAAATTTGAGACTGAATGTAATCTGATTCTGCACTCTACCATACAAATATTAATTAATTTTACTTAAATTAGAATAATGTACGGAACACTCAATGCTCCATCAAGCTCGCTCTCGTCAACTTTTTATCAATTACCAAAACTTATGTTTGCATTTAGATGAGTTTCTTCAGGCGCGTGCGGCGTGACACGCCCGCGCTGGTTCGCAGCTTGTCGCGATTATGTTAATCATCGCATAGAATATTCATCGAAAAAAACACACCCTTATACTTTATCTTATATTGTTGGTTTTACTGTTCTATTTGACGTGTCCGAGTCATCATGTCTGCCTGTCATCTGTCGGTGACTCGGTTTTTTATTCCCCGATTGTTATAATGTAATGAATATTTAAATTGGAGCACGTTTCGTCTGGATACGACTGTACCTTAAGTCCTATTAAGCATAAACCGTCAAGCATCTCATTTATTGCTTTGTCAAGCAAATAATAATACCTTTTATATTTTATCGTATGTCGGGCAAACCAGGAATAGAATGGATGACCTTCCTCCTGTATACACAATGTCATACCTACTTGTAGAACAAATTAAACAACTCCCCTAAAATAAAAGGCAATAGTAGTAATTCAATTGGCCAATTTACTACGTAGACCGCTGTGTAAACAACTTAATTACATAAAGGGCGTCCTTCAAAGGGGTCTCCTTAGAGCAGCGATCCTAATAGCCTTCCCTGGAGTACTCCACTCCGGTAACGCTTAGAAAAAGCTTCCTTGAGAATTTTCTTATTTGTTAATTATGCATAGATCTTTAGCTTTGGTAGGGAAAAAACAGATATCGAGCAAAAACAGTAATGAAGTTGATTTAAAGTAGGTGTACGATTTTCTCGAAAGCTTTTGGTAGGAAATCGTTGAGTCTAGAGCTAGACGACAGTATTGAAAGCAAGGTGAAGGTCGCAGCCTGCTGTGCCGTCACTATGGGGATGAATACAAAGTGAGATGATTGTAAATTAACCTCGTATTGAAACGCGTAATTTCATTTCATTAGAAACAATTTGTCTTATAGGAATCTTACAAAAATGTGACCTAGAACTCGCCAAGATGACTTGGTCTTGTTAGTAAGGAATTTATGATTTTAATATTAATTTGACTAGAATTTTCCTGCTTTGATATTCAAGTATTTTTTCGCTTTTCCTCACAATCTTATAAGAATTAACAATCTTGAAATAAGACACGAAACAACAACAAATCACAAGCCAAAGGCCTCATTACATTCTGAGAATATCCCAACTAGGTACATATAAACCAAAAAATAAACGAGTTGCATCAAAAAATCAGCCATAAAAATGCCAAAACATGCAAGTTGACCAATTAAGCCATCAAGTCGGCAAGTGGGCATGGTATCGCGGACAAAGCCGAGCCAAATGAAGCTATCGCCGATAAGATAGCAGTAACAGGCCGCAGTTCCCACGGCGACAGACAATGTGTTTGGATAGATAAAGAATTACTTGAGGAAAATAAAGGAGTTGTGTTTACTTGTGTCATAAATGGCGATAAATGTTGAAAGGTGTTTGTTTTTCAGTTTTTTTATCGTTGATTGCAATGTTAGTTAAATTCTCGAAAATTCTAAACATGCACGACGTGTCAATAGTTACTATTGACACGTTTGTTTCTTCTTCATCTTTCTTTAGTTCATCAGCTTTACTAGTATATGTGCTTTCAACAGCTGATGCTTTTTCTTTCTAGCTAATATAGAGTTCATCATTTTTCTTTTTCAAACCATATTATTTTTCATTTGTGTACAAAGCCAGTTAGTTTCAATAATAACATCCTTACATTTGTTAGTTGTCTCTGTATCGATATATCTACAAATATTGACTTAGTACCCGAACTTGTGGCGGAAAGTACCCGGCATTGATGGTGACGTGCCAACAATAGTGGCCTCTGTGCGACGACTTTGTACCGCCGACGGGCATAATCTCCTAAACTTCACATTCCTCACATAAAATCGTGGTGCGAACAAAAAATCTTTGTGATTCCGATTTTACTGAGAAGGGATCTGAAGTTCTGTTCGGGTTTTTATTGATAACTTGGTTTATTATTAATGCTTGTCAGTAAAAGCCCAAGAGATGCTTTACAGAAATTTATATGCTTACTATAAAGCTACTCTATTTAATGGGCCTTTCACATTTTTTCAATTACATAAACCACTCTTTCTCTTTTTCAAGAATCAAACACTGAGTCTAATTTAAAGACTACATCAGCTTAGGTACATCTCAACCCTTGCTATTATATACTGTACATTTTTTTAAGTCACATTCGTTTCTCACTTCATTGTGCTTAAAAGCATAACCCTAACAAAATTGATTCGAGTTCAACCGTCGCCGTTGTCCAAAGATCCCTAATTCCATCCAGCCGGCGGTGCCAGAAACTCGGTCGCGACACAATAATGCTTACCTATGAATAATAAGATCCAATAAAATAAAAAACCCTTAGGCCTGAAGCACAATCGTACATGCTTGTAGACAAACCATTATATAAATACAATGACATATTGTTGTCCCGCTCTGGCGCCGGTCTTATAGTAGATATTCTTTTTATTTTCTGTCTCGTTCATATGAATTAGCTTTACAGTTTATAATGTTAAAGAGGCTGTTGATTGTGTTTGTTTGGTCTGGATTTGTTTCAAGCCTCTAGGTTGAGAAAGATTATCGATATACTTTCCGTGTCGGTTAATGACACCACTATATTTGATATTGTATTGCTAGGGCCGCTTTCCGAACTTGACAATTGATCGATCGATTCAAAGATTCAAAAGCAGCTCCTAATTTCGTATTTTTGTCGTATTTAACAATTTCGAATTTAATTATTATACACAATTTCGATATGAAGGTACAAGTCGGCTTAATTTTACAACCTGCATCATGAATTTCTAAACTTTATCGTACCAATTAATTCAAATTCTTATCTCCGAAATTCACATTTGAAAACAATTAAAATTCCTCTGAGAACTCTGCAAGGTCACATGCCTGGCATACCCTTAGGAACGGGTCCTGAGTCGAGTGGAGCAGCTTCAATACGGCTGCCGACAAAAACATTTATTTCAATATAATTTAAATGGGGTTCTGCGTTGCCACTCCCACCGAAATTAGAATACCACTTTTTAAGATCAAGCTCAAAGATATTTTATTAAAAATGGGCTTATAGATATATGAAAAAAACAGTTCTTGATAATGGCTGAAAAACGATGACAATATATGGAATCCTGGATGTCTTGTTTGTCCACGTTTAATACAATTAAACTTTTCCACATATTCAAGTTTTAAATTTGAGAACTTATGGACCACAATGATAGAGCGTCCAGTTTGTAGTGAATGAGTCAAGGCACGGAAAGCCTTCACACATAAAATTCCTAAGCCTTATGCAGTAACGCAGCAGGTTCACTATATTTAAAATAACATATTGTTCAAACGAGCAAAGCCTGCCCTTAAGCGGAGTGCAAAAATTTCGGGCACGTTAATGGAGAGTCAGGTTGGCTCTCATGAAATTCCATTATTATTCTTATGATTTGTTTATGAAACTTTGGTCATTAAATAATATTTTTATGAGAATGTTTCCCATGCTTTATGTCAAGTATAAGTAGTTTTTTAATTATTACCGTGGCACCTACTGGGCACAACTGATTTATTATATTATGTAGCATATTGCATAGCCTCGATACGACTTTACATTCCTTTCTTAACAAAGTCTTCCTTTAATGAGAAACCAGAGAAAAATGCCATGTCCGCAATAACAGACAATGCCTAGAAAAATAAAAAAACTTAAACCTCAAATACCTACTTAATCTTCAAATACCTACATGGTCAAAAGGACCACGGACATTTCTTCCGAACCAAAAGACTTAAATAAATCAACACTATCTTCTCCACAGATAACAAAAAATAAACAGCAAACCAATCAATTAGTCCGTCCGTAAAGTCAATTGGATTAGATTCCACAGCCACGAGAAAAAAAAGTTTGAAAAGGCGCTATAGCCTCCACTTTTAATTATCGTTTACCGACGCATTGTTTAGCGTGAAAAAAAAGATAAGGAAAGAAAAAAGTTAAAAGAATATAAAGTTGTCGAAGATAGAAGTGATCCATTTGATGTCAGAGACGTAAATCTATCCCGAGACGTATCTGTTACACCTACTGCCGGAGATAAAGATAATTATTGACCATCGCTGTTTTTTGATAATTTAAAATTATCTACTAATTGTGTTTTATTGATATTTTTATTACGATAAACTTAGATTATAATTGATAAAATAACTATGCGATCTGAAAGTGTTGATGCCTTTGTAAATCTATATAAATCGTATCGTAGCCGTGTCGTCGTAATTAAAATAGCTTGTCTAATAAGTTGTGAAGAGAAATTCAAAGAAATGTATTGAAAATTATAAAGAAACATAACTGCTGTTGGTTTGACGGAGATATAGAGCCGTGACGAGTTCGCTATTTACCGTAATGAGGTAAACGATCATAAAGCGGTACAAATGGCGCCAGACAAATGGTAGCATCACTTGTGATTGTGAAGCTAGCTTTTCGCTCACAGCAAAACTTTTAAAAGTTTCATGATCATCATTTATTCATTTCGTTTCATTCTCTTGCTCTCATTTCGATTTATATGGAGTTGTTGCAACATTTCTTCCTCTTTTATATACATATTTCTCTGTAGTCGTCAACTCAATATTCATCCCCTTTCTAGACAAACAAAAGAAAATGGTATATAGCATTACTTAATTGAAAATTATATTGCGGTCTAGGGAACATGACACTTGCTACTAAGGAATAAGCAAGATTGCCCAAGTTTCGTCAGGTTTTCAGATTAATTTAACCTGCTTGGAGTGGTTGCTAATCTAAAACTTTACCTAAAACAATTAGCAACATTCTTTTTCTTAACCTGTAGATGGTAATCTCAATTGAATTCCAGAACTAAGCTACGAGTTTGTCACCATCATTAGCATCATCATTATCATTAGCCTTTCCATCTTCAACAATTTCAACGTCATCTTTAAAGCCGCAAGCACCAAACCAGTATCTCGGACCGTCTCCGTCCCGTGTCCTCTAAACCCGAGAATTCAACAGTTTTTTAGTGGGGCCATCGCGTAGTGGCGGCGATTTCATGGACGAACCGTTTCTCACACGCGCCTCGGACCGCCCGCGCGGCCGACCCGTTTTTATACTACTACGATGGATTGTGATGTCTGTTTTACGATGATAGAACTCGCAGCTTTGATAAAGCTCTTGGCTTGATCTTGTTGTTCGTCTTTCTTGGTCAGAATTTGTTTTTGATGGATTGCGAATGGTGATGGTGAGTTGTTGATGATGCGATGTTTTATTTGCAGTTTTTTTTACTATTCCATTCTTTTTTTTTTAAGTTCTGGGGAGAGTTTCTCATATAATCAGTTCGTACCTGGCTATAGAGTACATTATTGACACCTCTCTGACTTCAATATGACACGCTAAAAAACTATCACATGGCCTACGGTATATCGTGTCAACAAGTTATTATTACTAAGGAACAACATTTAAATAAGTTTATATTTCCTATTCATACTTTCCTAGTCACGGAAAAATATAGGGCTCTAAGGAAAGCATTGAAATATAATTATTAAGTAATCCCACATCAATCTACTGAGATGCCTGCGCACAAACACTGAATTTTTACTCGGAATAAGCAGTCTGAGTCGTCACAGAGCCTGGAAGAAGCGTCTCGGACAATACCACAAACAACGTAAGTGAGCTGAGCGCACACGCCTCGGTCTCTCGAGACTCCCACAGTCCACACGTCTCAAGTACAAACACAAACATACACTCGGCCCAACTGTGGCGGTGTTAGGAAAACAATCTATGAAGTGACAAGCTTTTATATTCCTTTTACTCAAGCTCCGTGGTGAATGTGATTTATCTACATAATTATAAAGCACAAAAGGTAAGGAATTCTGAATGATGGTTAAAATTAATTGGCAAAATTTCGCTCAGCTCTCTGTTGAACTACATTTTTATAAAAACCACCGTTTTGGATGTATCCCAAAGCTCAGTGATAGGTTCAAAATCTATCTGTAGTTACTACTTATTTAGAGATTAAATAGGAATAGTAATCTCTGGGAGTACTAATCCGATTTCGATAACTCTTCGCTGTAAGAAATCTACAGTGTCATGGCAGGCATGGTTCCTGAAGGAGTGGCCACGCCAGCAAAGTTAGTATTTTACTGTCATACCTGCCGAAAGACGTCCACTGCGGGACATAGGCCTTCCCCAAGCGACGCTACATTGACCGGTCCCGTGCGTCTCGCATCCAGCGGACTGTCGCCAGACTCACCAGGTCCCTGTCCATCTAATAGGAGGCCTACCAGTGCAGCGTCTTCCGATTCGCGGTCGCCACTCCAGAACTTTTCAGCCCCATCGGCCATCCATTCTGCAAGCAATGTGAGGGCACATTGCTTGCAGAATGGATGGCCGATGGGGCCCACTGCTACTTAATTTTGGCAATCCTTCGGGCTACGTTGGTAGCCCTGGTTCTCAAAGTTAATAATAAACTGTAAACCTACAACTTCACTTCACTGCTAAGTATTGTCCTCCCTTACGCCAAATTTTTAGCCTTTTGGTCCGCGCAACACTCAAATAACGTTATGCCTGCACGAGGCTCAAAATTGCTCAATTTGACGGTAACTTGCTGTTCTACTGACCTTATGGCTTATGGCGTGAAAATGCCTTTCGTTACTTTATAATAGTTTATAACACCGCATAACATGACAGCGGTAGCGAATCGCAATTCCAATATAACTGACTAGTAAGACTTTTAAGAGATGCATTTTTTTACTAGCTTTTTTTAAAGTATCTACTAATAAGTGTCTTCTTCTCAAAGTGAAAGAACTGGCAATTTATAGTTCTATCTTGTCATGTCTTTGGTCTAACCTGACCATGGCATTTGTCATATTACTTAAGCTGTTACAAAGATTTATTGTAGTCAGTAAATACAATTTCTAAGTCCATAAAACATTAGTTTACTGTTCGCTACAAAGACCTCTAGTAAAATGTCTACTTACTCCACAAGGGCTTCAAATGTCTCGTCCGTTCATGAATCTAAACAACTGTCAGCGCATTGTTTGTCAATTTGTTTGTCGAACAATACTGTCGTTTCGCCAGCGCTTTCCCGGAACGCGAGCTATACGTGATCTCGGTTCGATCCGCCCGATATTACGCGACCACCACGTATTTCCTTAAAAATCTTGACAACAGTACACTGTGACACGACAATCATTGCCGCAACAACAAGAAGCATAAGGAAAGTGAGCCATACAAGCCCAGCAATGGTGTTAAAGCAAGCGATGTTAAAGCTTTCGTTTGTTACGCCGTCAGAGCGTTAAAAGTGTCTGGGGGCACGCTGCAGGTATCTTCGGTTAAAAAAAGAAAATTAAAAAATAAGACAAGTGTAGGCCTTCGCGTGACGCACTCCAGGCCTGTGGGAAACAAGGACTTGAGGATGGGAAGCCGTGGGAGAGAATATGTCGGTATATGAAGCATCCAAAAAATAAGGGCTAGATAATGATTAACTGGACCTCAAAATGAATTAGTTTCATGTAGACACGAATGCGTTAGTACCAAATCAATTGAGTTATGGGTTGGTAGATGAAGACAATGAGCTAATTTCAAGAGAAAAGGCAATCACAGGACACATAAGCTCGTAAACCTTAATAAAACAAAATGTAACCTGGAAACGGAACCTGAGACCAGACTATAAATAAGCATTTTTGAAAACATTACAATTTCATTGCAAAAAACACTTAAATAAAGGAAATTAATAAGTACTGCTGCTTATATAGATTGTAAAATGTTTTTATATCTTACAACACTTATTACCTCGTATTGAACATTACACGGTAAAGCTATGAAACAGTTGAATGCTGTCACAATCTGCAGCTATCGCCAATATTATTTGCTAATAGAATTACGACAATTAGTGATGCTATATAGGTAGGCGTTTTCTCTGTTCTGTGCTATTAACAGATCCGCTTTGATATAAATATCCAGCATTATATTTTATTTCTCTTCGATATTTGAAAGTCGTACTTTTTTGTCACAATCTGTCTGAATATCTAGGTCAATCGTCCGTACTCTTGCAGTATGTGACAAAAGTTTACCAAATGATAAAAAATAACCGCTGTCAAAAAGATCTTCAAATCTAAAAAGATCCCGACAGGGATCGGTCACGATGCACTTAATCTTTCTACACCCTGAAAATTATAAAAGCATTATACAAACACGCCATTTCGACTAATATCTTCCAATCTATCTAAAAACAAAGTATCTTCAACAGCACATCACTTTTTTTCTCGTCAATTATCGACCATGTAGGTGGTCCGTCAGTCCAACACCAATATTTGCGATATGTTTTACAAATCGTCAGTGCATCGCACCTTGTAATTAGTTTGCCGAAACTTAGGCCAAGTTTTTCTAGAGTTTGACCAACATTGGGTTTGTTATCCCAGAAAAGTTGTCACTCCTGTATTGGGTGAGAAATAAGGTTGATTTTTGGGTAAAAGTTTATTTGGGGAAGGTATAATTTGTATTCATAATTAGGAATGATCCGCGTCGGCGTCTTTTCAAGTCAAAATGGCTCTTGATGGTCGTTGGGGCGGGTCTTATGCTCCTCTGTTTGATTTGGTCCTCGCCGCTTGTGTTTTTTAACAAATTAGCGCCGATTTGTTCCCGACGGGGGTCTGTTTCGCCCGTGATGACTTTTTTGATGATGATTGTCCGTTTTTCATATCATTTGTGTGGTCCTCCCGTATTTTTGTTTGCCTTTGAGTTCGGAAATTCCAATCTAGAGAGGAAAGCGGAATAGTTATGGCTGTTATATAAGGCTAGTAAGCAATTTCGTTCCTATTGCACTAAGTCAAAGTAGGAATTAGATGCCTGAAAAAAAAAATAGTCAAAAATCACACTTATAACTTCCATAACAATCGCAATCCGCAATGCGGTCTCACATACACACCGCAACCCCAAAACGTGTACCGACTGCATCATGAGCCAAACACCCGACCACAGAACTATATCACCCGCTTAGCATTCACAGCATCAGATGCCTGCCCAGGGAAGTCGCAATTTCCTCAGACCGACATCTAAATCACTACCGGCCTCATCATCGCTCCCTGCGAACTCCAAGAATCGTAGGTGAACAATGGTCGTCGTCTGACGTCACCTCCGCTTCCGCTCAGCTGACCGTCCTCCGTCCGTTTGTCTGTCTGTCACGTAGCAGTGAAAGTCAAAGTATTACTCATGGAGGCATGGGACACGCTGATACTCGTACATGTGGGACCGGTGTTTGGACGCTGCTAATTATGCATTGTCGTTTGGTTGTTACATGCAATTGATTTGATTGAGTGTGTAACTGCCTACTTACCTATAACTAATGAATAACTACTGTGGCTCTGCCGCTGGTTCTATAGATAGATCTGCTTTATCATTGTAGGTTGATACGAATGATTATGAAAATATACCATAAAGTTTACTCAAGGTTCAAGTAGAACTCATCTCCGAAGTTCCAATTTGTTTTGATGCTATATATCAAGATGTTGGAAATTCAAGTTCTAATTTTAAACCATATATAAGTTCTAATATGGGTTTATGCCGCAGAAAAACTCATGCGATTTTACTCCAGAACCTTGAAATAAAAACAGCAATGCACAAACCGAAGAGAGCCATACCATATGTTACCGCAATTCACAGAAACTGATTGATTGGCTGGAAATAGAACGAATCAATCATAGACTAGACGTAGAGTGCAAGGTTGAGCCGTGGAATTTCGCCACATTGCAGCGTTTGGTCGGAGGGGGTCGACCGCCGCTGATGCTAAAGGTCAACTAGGTAAAATTAACTTCATTTACTGCAATGCATGAAAAGTCGAGGCTGTTGAGTGTTAGATAGCTGACTTTTAAGTATTTCTTGTTTAGTGCTAGACGTACGTTTAGTGTTAAGATTCAAACCTTATTTATATTGATAAAATAAAATGCAGGTAGAAAATGCATGAGAATTACCAATTCTGATTTTATGAATTTTGGATATGGAATCGTAAGACCAATAATATTTCTTTTTAGTCTCCGCTACTGAAGAAAAAATACTACGGTTGCTCATTCAAAACCCGTGCCTATTACTTCATCCTCTTAAATCTTAACTTCTGAGTCATCAGCAAGTTACTAGCTTGCTAATGATTGAAAATGAAGAATTTATTGTCAATAAATACAAAATTAACGAAAGATTACGCATATTAAGAAGTTTCTCCAGCAAATATTCACAACATTCATATAGGTATAGCAGACGAGAATAATGCCAACCTAAGTGGGACTACAATATACTCGAACATGGACTTATAATTAAGTAAACATCGCAAAGCGCTGGTACAGACAGATGTCTAGCTAAACTGGCTAACTTCAGGCCTCTCCTAAAAAGGAGAAAATTACCACCTCAGGTTTGCTACGGTCCCAAGGGAAACAACTTTGTGAGACGTTAAGAGATCTTATCCGAATCCCGTAATATCGCACTGGGGGCTTCAAAGTCTACCATTATCCGTTCTGGCACCGTTTCAAAGCTCTGGTTTCCATATAAGGTAGAACGCAAGCGACCGACGTAGTCGTATAGTTAAAACTTGCTGCCATTGTTAGTAATCCGCTTTCGCTTGTGGCTTGCGCTTTCTTCAAATGATTTTTGCAAAGGAAGTTTATTTTTAAAATAACGTTATAAAAAGCTGAAAAGTGTTATTTATTAAACTAGTTAAACTGCCTATGATTTGAGATGATAAACGTGGTTAATACAAAAGCCCAGCAATACTGAAACAGCTACAGACTATTATTTCAATCTGCCTTTTCCCAACTATATAGGAGTCGGATTCTAGACTAACCAGATGCATCTGAATACCAGTATTTTACATGAACTGACTACCTATCCTGCCTCACCCAAAAACCCAGTAATTGAGTTACCCGGTGCCCCTTGGAAAGACTGGTTGATTGGTTGAACGACACTATTTTATCCTGTAAATATTTTCCTCCGTTCCCGCTTATCCCTTGGCCAGTCTCACCGTGGCGGAACAGTGAGTCATGCGCGAGAGCGTCTGCTGGCGCAGACGCGTCGAGCGCGCGCCGACACTCTACTCCGTAGTAATCGTGCCTAGAATCCGACGCAGCAACACATTCCGACAGAAATGTAGCCAGCGCTCAATGGACGGAGAAGCGTTGAACTTTACTTTGAGTCTACGTATCTTTACAATACTGGCAGACAAGATAAAGCTCATGTTAGTTGCACTTTTTTCTTGAGTATGGGGATATGTAGCAATGACCGCTATTCAGTCACTAGAGTAAAAGTTACTTAGGCAAAATTCGAAATCTTTTGTCTCGTAAAATAACGATTATCTTAAAACTTTGAGAAAAGACCTAATCGACCTAATGAGTATCTCATAAAAGTTTGATTTCGAAAATACCATGTTTGTTATACTGCAATTTTTTATCAATACCTACCTAGGGAGATATTCGCTTTTGAATTTTGTGCGATTGTCACTTCCGTATTTATGCCCGTGACTGCAGACAGTCGATAGAGGGTCTACCATTAGGCAGGGAGCGTTGGGCTCACCATTGACACGTAGAAGAAGAACTAAAGACAAGGCATGAGTCAGGATGTACCCAGAATTAAATTTCGGTAAAGGATGTATTTTTTACGCAATTCACCAAAGGACCACACATCTTATTTCAAAGCAGAGTCACATAACTAGTCGACTATTTGTATTTATCTGATATATTAGTCTCCCAATTCGCACAAACCTTCGATATTTCTTTACAAGGACCGCATCAACCAAACACAGGTCCAATAAAGCTACAAAAGGCCTCCGATCACAGAGGCCGACAGTCCAACACAATGACATTATATACTCGTTCTGGGAAGGTATGTCCCGTACGTGCGTAGACCCCGATCTCTGCTTACCTCACGCGAATATCTGCCCTTCACGCCAATGTGCGTGGAATGCGGCAAAGGGTTCTTTGTTTAATACAATTTATTGTACTAGGCAAGACGTTGTATTTTGTGAGGACATACTACCTATATTTAAAAGTTGTTTGAAGCTATGAATAATTCTGGTCGCGCACTCTTTGATGTCTTCAAGTGCAGGTTAATAAAATCGCTTTTTAAAGCGTTACCAACTTACCAAATAGGTTTATAAAGATGATTTTTTTTTAATATCAAACATCGCTATTATCTTTTGAACTGCATCACAGACTAGGTAATATCAGACAACATGAGTTTGTATAATAAATAGGTCTACTTGGTACCTACAGTCCAAGTGCCAATAGTATGTAGTACGAAGGGGAAATTATTCACCGGGCGAAAAACATACTGAATGGGCGACTATTATACTAAGTAAGTAACTATTTAACCGGTTTAGGTTTTTTTGAGCTGCGGTAATAATATTGTTACACACAATAATTATATTTGGGGTTCTATTTTTTTCCATTTAAGCATATTATTCTGTTGAAAATAGCTGAACAACCATCGAGGCGACATCGCTGTGCTGCGCGGGAGTTCGGGTGTATTCGTGTTTTCAAGTCCAAGAGCGAGCGAAGCGAGCTCACGAGCTTAGAGAACCCTGACACTTCAGCTCCCGTCATCTCCTTCATGTTAGACGTTATTTTAGACCCTGCAGACAGAAAAAGGAGCTCCGCGCAGCGGGGCTCCGTCAACAAACTTTTATTTTCAAGTCGCTGTTTTAAACATTTGTATTCGCCCACTGTTTGTCGCTCACTTAGTATTTCAGTAAGCCATATTCAGTATGTTTTACACCTTAATTAGAATTTATTTTCGCTGGTTTAAATACTATCCTACTACGATGTATCGTCATTTAGAAAACCCCTAAAAAACAAAAAAGAACCCTAACAAGACAATCTGAATCGATCTCTCGTAGAGACGTGACTCTGCACCTTGGTACATTTAAATTCCCAAAGGGTAGCAAAATAAAACCAACAACCGTCACATCTACCTCTGCGTCTGCGCTGTTGTCACGTGAATCAGTCGCTCTAGCTAAAACAACCGCGGTCATAACAGATGCCTCGCCGATGACAAGCCAGGCAATACTGGCAGTTACTGGCTGCTTTTGTTGCCGACGCCATTTTAGGACCGAACGCGAGTTGCGAGTACTTCCTACACTAGACGTTCATTCATAGGATTTAAATGTCGAATTACGTTTTTGGCGGCAGCGGGTTCCTAAAAGTTATTTTTGTTCAGTTGGTTTAAAAAAAGAATGGCTGTCTAATTTAGAAATAAAATTTTTATTAGCTGACTTTTTATCGATAATTAGCATAAAATGAATGAATGCCGTGTTTTGCACTAAATTTTATTCTTTAAACCATAGAGATGGTCGGTATGCCAAAATATATTATGAGAATGACCACGTGACATTTCGATAGCTCTTGACGTTCCCTTACATTTTATAAAGAAAGAAGAGTAAAATAGAAAACATTTATTCGACACAACACAACTGCAACAAAGTAAAGAGAACTTGAAGAAGGAGTTTGCGCTCCTCGATAGGGGTCACCTCAAAGTTTCGCATTACCAGACCCTTACAAGTCCTCCCAACCCAACACTGCTACACTTGCATCAAACAAGGCTAATTTATGACACTATTCGGGATCAATTTAGGAATATTTTGGTCCTTATACGTTGAGCCGTTGGTCTTTCCATACGGAGAACAATGGTCGTCCTTCTGGCAAGCTGGCGAGGTGGCTACAAGGTCGCCACTTATGGACAATCATAATAAGTGGAATATATTACTGGTCGGAAGTTGGGCCGTTTTCTAATCTTCGCGAATTAGTATGCAGAGGCAATAGGTTGGCGCGTGCCGATATTGTAACAGTAGATATTTCGTTAGTCATAGCTGCTTAAATAGATGCTCGTAACTCGTAAGCGATTCCTGTATAATAATTTTTAGGGAGCCCAATAAAAATTATAGTTTATGATCTTTATGTCTGCCATAATCCATTTCTGCTGTGTGTCTTGGCGACTACTAATCATGGGTTCGTTCTTGTCAAGATTGCAAATTATTGTTATGTCCTCGTTCATAAGGTTTATTTACAGACAAAAACAGTCTATGGTATGACCAGCCAGATATTGTCCATCAGATTAACTTATTTTGTTTTAGACAATGAAACAGTTTATGGAGTCCCCTACAACGGTCTATATTGCACTGTCTCATTACGATGCACAGTTTTCCCCTTAGTTCACCACACCTATCTATTTGCTGGCTTTTGCTTCTCAATCTATTTGCTGAGCATGAGGACCTGGGTTAGATGCCCGGGTCGATCAAAGTGTTATTGGATTTCTCCATTTTGAAATGTCTCAGTAAAAGGCTGTAGTCTGGACTTGTTGCCGCTTGATGATAATAAAGGTTCGCCCCCTATTTCATAGGTCATAATCATAACTGGCGAAATGTGGGTGTCTGCCTACCCCTTCGCAGCATACAGACGTGATGTTAAACATAACATAAATATAAGTTTATGTTATTTATAAACACTTTTAACCAAATAATTAGTTTAAATAATGATTATCAGATACTTAATTCAAATCCCCAATAGAAAATTCAAATCTGGTTCTAAATTCAAATTTATTATACAGAACTTGAATTAAGAATCTTTCAATCATGTGCTAATCAGATAAATAAGATCCATTGTCTATGCTCTTTGAAACTAACCTCCCCTCTTTTTCCCCAGTGTGAGGAGTCCATGTCAGCTGGTGACATGTGTGTCTCAGCGGCACGTGCTGGGCCCTCCGCGCGCTGGCACCCTGGCTGCTTCGTGTGCTCCTCCTGCCAGGAGCTGCTCGTGGACCTGGTGTACTTCTGGAAGGATGGACGGCTTTTCTGCGGACGGCATCACGCGGAGACCCTGAAGCCGAGGTGTTCGGCTTGTGATGAGGTGAGGATTTTATGATATTCCTTTAGATGTTTGGGGGTGTTGCTAGTGTCTACATGATTGAAGTTTCATGGTTATGTGTTATGTGTCTAGGAATCCGCTGGATGCGAAACGCACTGGACTGGGTCGTTGTGCCGACACTAGAGGAAGCCTACCTCCTTGTCCAGCAGGACGTCTAATGGCTAAAATGATGATGAACATGATAGTTCTGTGTTTCTGAAATCATTAAATCTGAAAAATACTGGTGATAACGAGAATCTATCTAAGTATTTCGCCATAAAACAAATAATGGAAATACATCAATTACCCTGCTTTACATCTTTGCAACACTTACCCCTAAAATTACTAAATAGCCTCATTTAACTTCCAAATCAGAACAATTACACCACATTAATATTCCGAACAAATTGCTCTATCTTATCTGTAATTAACCACAAATTGGCCATTACTCCTCAACCTGCAACATTATCATAAAATCGCGACAAACCGACGCGTGCGCAGCTCTGACGCAATTGAGCGTGCAGTTGGCAATATCCGACGGCCGGCCAACGGACAGGAAGCAGATAGCATCGGGGTGGGGGGATGCACATCCCTTGTTATTCAGACATTTCACGGTGGACGCTTCCCGTGCGGAATTTATGCTGATCGGCCATATGGTAGTGTTGAATTGTTGAGTGGATGTTATGCAAAAGACAATAAATTGTATGTTACGTGGTTATGTACCTATAGCAAGTCATTCCGTCACTTAGTCAGGTATTTTATCAGACACTTTTTTAAATTCAATTAAATATTTAAATGACACAGTCAGTCAGTGATGCCAAAGCAAAACTGCCCTCTGCTATTGCCTAAAACCCTGATCGTCTCAGTTATTCTTTATCTATTTACATCAGGCTATCCAAAACTAGTCTAAAATTCTCTAAGGTCGCCCTTATTACCACTACACATAAATCAGTTTAAAACCTCAAGAAAACCCCTTTAACGTTTTCAAAGCACTGTTCCCACTGTTACTCTAATTTCGTTTTATGCAAAAAATCCCCACACGTTTAATGGTTCCGCATTTCCGCAAAACACCGCAGGTAATCATATAACTCCTCAAAGATTAAGATAACAAACAAAGTAACAGGCCACACTTACAGCAAATATAGGGAACTCCGGAAAGACTTTGTGTTCGTTCGACGTCCTAAACACTTGGGCGACGCAAGCTCTGAAGGGTGCAACGACCCCTCAGGGCAGACGTAAAAATATTAATGTAGGGCGACGCGACCGCTCTGATCTTTTTCATGGGGTTCAACACATGGAAAGGAGTTTCACTTCTGAATTCCTGCGAATCTCTGAACTCTGAACTTTAAACTCTGTGCTTTCAAGGATATTGTTACTGATTGTTCTGCAGCCATCAACAAAAGCGCCTATAAGAACCATTTCCAGGTTGGGTATGTTCTTAAAAAAAAACCTTTGCATCTGTTTTATTAAGAATTTAAATCAATATTTTGTTAATTGGGATAGGTACTTGGATTAATAACAGGCTGCTAGTAGGATAATGGCCAAGTTTCAAGCCATAATTAAGAAACTATTTAATCAACAAAGCGGTAACAATAAGTACACCTTAGAATAAGAAGATTTTTAGCTAGAATTAAAAAAAAACATGATAACAGCTTTACAAAAGCGCAATCATCATCTGCTTCGACTTACAAAAAATGCAATAAAAGCAACCCTAACGAGCCAATAAGTTAGTTGCTTTCCCAGCCGCTGGCAGACCGCTCCGGCACGTTACCGGGCCATCACCACAGCCATCACCGTCGTCTACGCCGGAAACGTCCCACCAACCACACGATACCGCATCTAGGTCGAGGGGAAACATTAGGGGTAAACATTGGGGTAACTCAGGGTAAACGGGGGAAATCTCGTGATCTCGCTCCGATAACCATTGCTTTAAGTCCGGTAAGTAAACCATGATTGGGGTCAAGCGGCTTTTACTTGTGAAGTGTAAATATGGGTCAATTTATTGAGAAGGCTTTTAAATTCCAACTTTTATGTTCAAACTTTCGCGTTTATAGTAGGATATGATTATAGGTAATGACTTTTGTAAATTCGATTGTGTTACAATATGCGGTCTTATCACTAAAAGCTTATCCACAATCACTATATTAGGTCTATAAAAATGTAACCATCCAAGTAAAAATTGCAAGAGCCGATGAGGAAACACTAAAAGTTGCATGTTTGATAATAACCTCCACAAGGCCATGGGAGCCTGGTCGGTGTCTTCATTAGTTTGTACCGCGATCTGTTGCAATTAGTGCTAATTGCTAACTACAAGCTATTACTAGCTATGGCAGATTGCTCGTAAAACCTGAGTAGATTAAACCTGTTGATAAATTGTGGCAATTTTATAATAAAACAATGTACTAATTCGGAATTGATATAATATGGAATAGTATTCCTGCTGTACATACATTTATTTATTTCAATAATAGCAGACTCTCGGTCAACGAAGCCATGGTTTGTATTTTATACAAAAATATTTTTAACATTGAGAGCCTTTCAATAATCGAGGCATAAACGTCCCATTCCTGTCTAGAGGACGGGTAGGGTCCCTCTTTCTACAAAAAAAAACAACAAACAATGTTGTTCACTAATCTTTCATTTTTTTTTCATCCCTCGTCATCACATGACCATACTAGGACAAACGGTTTCCTTTCAACTTTTCTGTCACTAGCGCCACTTTCAAACTTCCTCTCATATACCCATTTCTCACTTTATCCATTCTCGTCACTCCGCACATCCACCTCAACATTCTCATCTCTTTTCATCCATCTTTTTCACAGCCCAGCATTGTGATCCATACAGTATGACAGGTATTTTCCCCTTTAACTTCATCCATCCCAAGTTGATCCGGTGCGTTACGTCTCGGTTTGCTTCGCCATCCCCTTGGACAAGCGACCCTAGGTACCGGAAGTCGGAGCAGATCGGTATGGGTGTTCCAGCGAGAGCTATATGCACGGAACTGGAGAGACCGCCAAAATCGCAGAACAAGTATTCTGTTTTGGTTCAACTCAATTTCAAGCCAGCACTCTCCAGTCTTTGCCACCACACCTGCAATCTGCTCTAGACGTCTTGACCACTCTCGGTAACCAGCAAAATGTCATCGGCATTTTTTACCTACCAATGAAGGCCTTAAGCTTACTGATTACTTCACATTTCATGGGTGAAGAAACTCGTCGTGGTCGATGGTTTGCCAGCTCACTAATGAGCCTTAAATATCATAAAAATTAATAAGCCCCATGAAACGCCATTGATTAATGCCCTGCGACATAATCCCATGGAGAAAACCACGTAATTACAGATCAAACACTAAGATACTAAATAATCTAGAAATATTTTATGGCCATTAATATTTTTCATGTTGGTTCTCCCCGCTGATGGCCATAATTTATTTATTAAAAATGCCTGCGTGTTCCCTTATCTCCATCAGTTAAAAAGTTTATTTATTTTGCTGATAGCAACACTGAAAAATTCGTGACGGTTCGTGTTAAAATCTGAGTTTTTCATATGGTAACATTTTTAGGGATTTTATCGTCCCCAATCGTTAAAATGTTGTATTTATTTCTTTTATTTCTCGTTAAAGTATTAGAATAAATAATTGTTCGTCACGAATTGTTGAGCAAACTGGAAATATTAAATTGTTTTCTTCTGTATAAACTTTTCTTTTGATGTCGAATCCGTTGTTTTCTAGTGATTTGCATAAATAACTTTTCAATGGTTAAAGCTCATGTTTCAGGTACATAAGAAAACTTGTTTTATCAGTAGCTAATAAGTACCTAGGTTTTAAAAGTAAATATTTTATTCTTAAAATAATGTTTATAAGTAATTGTCACGAAAATTCTCAACATATTATACATATTTTACGCCCACTAAACTTATCTTACTGTACTAAGGTAGTTCATTTTGTGACTAAATACTTAGGCCTAGGCCTGATTTTTAAACTAAATTAATTATGTAAATTGGCCATGTACAGTTCCATTTGACGACTACACTACAACTGTCCAAAGTAAATTTATTTGTAGCTCTATTTATATAATTACCCCGTTATGGGCCACTGCTGGCCAAAAGCCTTCCCTAACTTTACCGCAAACTTCTATCCTCTGCCACTGCGGGCCGGTCCTTGCGGTAAGATTCAAGTTTATCTTTGTTTTTTTCACCTTCGTCAGAATCAGAATCACCTTCTGGTCTGCTGAGGTGTTCCAATATTAAAAAAGCATATAATTATGAAAATTATTAATTTAAAAAGATTTTTTTTTTAATCAGGCTTTTAGCTAACCGTGCATTGTCATCCAAACCAAACCAAAAGGTGTACGCAATATTTCAGTTCAATCGGTTGAGGATAATTTAACAAAAAAGAAGTGTCTCATTTTAAAGTGAGGACTCAATATAACATATATTCAGGCCTAAACCTAAGAAATGCCTTTGTAACGACACTGACTTACTTTCTATACACAGCACTAATTGGTAATCATCGTTCTCTAATTATAACATGACCCCATAATTGCCCACGTACTACTAACGATCCCCCATAACATGGCATGTATCGAATTAAATCACTTAATAATGCCATGCAAATCTCGATAGCACGGCTGTGCACTCAATAACGATGGGTTACTGGCCATGCGAGCATGGGAGCATTGTTCACCACACTATACCATGGTTTATGAGATGGCGGCACGCGAGGGCCACAGCGACCTGAGCTGATAGGACTGATAGGGCTGATTTACTGATTAACGGGTCTTGTCAGTGAACTCGCGCCATTGACATACAGTAGCTTTGGTTTAGTAATTGTGAGATAAGCTGATACATATTAAGGGTCATGGTCACAGCAATAAATCTAACTAGATAACGCAAGTCCCTCCATCTAGGTATATGAAAACCAATGGTGCCATTTTTTCACACACAATTTAAAACAAATTTACTTAGCCGTGAAAGAAACCATTTCCAATGCCTCGGCCAACTTTTTCCATACAGTCTTTACAGCTCAATATGACATAATTAGGCATTTTTCTAGATTTCGGTGGCTTTCCGGTGCCGATAATGCTAAATGAAAAGCTCAAAGTATGATCATTGATCGTAATTTTACTCCGTTTTTTGGCACGCAAAGTACATACAATCGCGCCATCTAGTTGGATTTATATCTGTGGTCATGGTTGTTTGATATACATAGAATAGAATAGTTAAATTGTTATAGATATTTTAACATTTAAATCACAGCTTTAGTAGTTTAAGTTCTTTGAATCTTCAGTTATGAAGGACAAAAGTATCTTTTAAAATATAGGCACACATATGTAGATTTAACATCAAGTTCCTGAAAAAGTGTAAGCCTGTAGATTTCTAAATGAAAGAAACGTTTAACCATCATTAAATAATGTCAGCAAACCAAAAAGTTAGCCAGCCTTTGGTATAGCTTTCCCATATTTCGCAAACCTGAAAAGCTCAAATACTTCTGTCACTATAAACCATAGTTCTCGTAGCAACAGACGATTTTTACAGGCGGCTGCACCCATGTTTCAGTTATATAATATACCATGCCGCGCTGCAGTAAGGCTTAAGGCTATGAAATGTTGCCAGCTAATGAATTAGGCTGCAATGTCAAGAGTACGGCAATGCAGATCAGCTGGTATTTATGGGCGGTTCACTCGCGAGTGGTAACTACAGAGTTTGCCCTGCGACTTTGGCTACTTTACTTTACTTGTCTACAAAAAATGGGTTAAGAACTGATGTACTTTTATTTTTACTTGATGCAATTTGAACTTGGTTTTAAGGAACTTTCTAATGTCAAGAAACCCACTAATTTAAATTTCCATTAGGCAAATATAAAGTAAGCCAAAGACCTAAGCGCAAAGAAAAACGTCAGTCCAAGAACAGACAATTTCTAGGCCCTAGACAAGTGATATTCTATCATCGAAAGCGTGCCGATAGCGATTCAAAAAATGACAAAAATTTATGGAATATCAACGCTATCGTAATGTCACGTGATGAGGCTCTAGACAAGTGGCATTTGAGGTCAGGCGAAGGCGATAGTTTAAATGTAAGGGATTGATCACGTGATTTTTCGATATCGCTGGTCAATCCCATACAATTTTGCCTTTTTTGACAGTCACTATCGCCACGCTTTCGATAGTAGAATGACACTAGTGTAGGGCCTATCATTCCATTTGGCCCTCGCCATCGCTGATATCGAATGACACTTATCTGGAGCCTAACTTGACACCTTACTTCTTACTAATATTATAAATGCGAAATTTTGCATGGATTATGTACTATGGATATTTTTGTTACCCAATCTATAATGGTATAATGTTTCCTCAGGATAAGAAAACACTGCTGGCAAGGAAGTTAGTGATACTATAAATGTTCTGTGGATACTCAACCAGCTCAGCTTACCTAAGACCACATGCGCTTGCATAACAAACAACTTACACAAACGATCACACAAGCCCTTGTGTAACATTCTACAAAGACAAGATCAACATACGCTATCTAAGTAATACATTATCTTCTAAGTAATGATATAATATGTCGATGATTCACCGCCAGATGTCGAACAATCTTAGTCACATGTTATCGATAAACAAAGCACAACACTAGTCATAATATGATGGTGGTTCCCATAACATTGGATGGCATGTAACGACTTGATGGATCCTGAAAAATGACGATTCCAAATTTGGGTATACTTTCAGGATACCAATTTAGGGAAATCAAAAAGTCTTTAAGACACTATTATGTTAATTTGTAGTCATTCTACGAAAGCCAACGTATGATAATGCTATTGTTGTTCAACGTATTTATATGCAAAAGCAAACATGATTCCCTCCTGTTCATCCTCCATCAATTGTATCCGGAACAAAAAGCTTTTTTTAAGCTACTATGGCAAAATTATATCTTCCTTTGCGAGAACTATAGTACTTACTCGTATAGTACAAAATACAGAATATGTAAGTACAACTATTAAAAAAACCGGCCATGTGCGAGTCGGACTCGTGTACGAAGGGTTCCGTACCAGTATCGCAAAAACGGCAAAAAAATCACGTTTGTTGTATGGGAGCCTCACTCAAATATTTATTTTATTCTTTTTTTTTGTATTTATTGTTATAGCGGCAACAGAAATACATCATCTGTGAAAATTTCAACTGTCTAGTTATCACGGTTCATGAGATACACCCTGGTGACAGACAGACAGACAGACGGACAGTGGAGTTAGTAATAGAATCCCGTTTTTACCCTTTGGTACGGAACCCTTAAAATGTGTATTTATTTAAACCCAACTGTTAATATATCCCAGTTTTCACCACTCGTACAATTTATTTAAAAATAGCAAAGGAAAACACCATAAAACTTAACTCCAGCACTATTCTGACGCCCTAGTACCACTTAGTAAGAGTAACACTTGAAACAATAAAACGGTTGCCAGTGATAACATCGCTGATAACGCTCCCAGGCCCATGTGTCTGGGAGCCACGTGACCTGGCTGTCTGCCGGTGACTGTCTGACTACATTGTGTCATGGGGCATGGCTACTGTACCAAAGCGCCGCCGCTTGCTTACTTTGTGACTGTACTGTCTGACGGAGATGGAATTAGGTTTTGTGTTGCTATGCAGATTAAAACCAATGAAAGAAGGAATAAGAAATAATTTATTTAAAATAATGGTAAATGAATTCCGTGGATATACAGAATAACAGATCACATTAAGATAAACATTCATTGATCTGTATCGAACACTACACCACTGCAGTGAATGGTCATCATCATCATAAGCCTTTTAATGTTCCCACTGCTGGGACACAGGCATCCTCTGAATCTGAATGGGCCTTAATCCACCACGCGGGCCCAGTGCGGGCTGGTGGATGTCACATGTATTCGAATTTTTGGTTCTAGAACATGCCGGTTTTCTCAAGATGTTTTCCTTCACCGTTTTGAGAGCAGTGGTGGTGAAATAATTTACACAAAGTAAAGCGCCTGCCTAGGTTTGAACCCACAACCTACAACTTGTAAGTTGCGGTCGATACCACTGGGCCATCACTGCTCTCAGTTATTGGTCATAGGTTACTATTTACCTCGGGAAATGCACTGTTTCAGTGGTATTGGCCACGAAAATTAGATACTCGTAAGCAAGATTTTCCATAAAACAAAAAAAAATATTAAATTTAAATTTGAGCTCATCATACATGCAAATGAGCTGGCCATGATTCCAAACTTTGATATTAGGTATTTAAGTTTTATAAAATCTGGTTAAAATAAAGTAGTTAAATGAAACTTTTCAACAAAGTCGAATGAACTATTAAATATGATAAAAATGTCTTCAAGAAACATGTAAATTATCTCGTTATTTAATTTAGATTTATCTAAAATATGAGCAGGTAACCAAATAACAGTAAAATTAATATTTTTTTCGGGATATTTACCATGTATATTTTGGTTGGTCATGTATATTCTAATGATTGTGACCATGTCAGCTTAAAAACTTATAAAATAACAGTAAACTCTACAAAACGCGTGTATCGTGGAAGCACAGTTCGATGTCATTGATAACAATCAACAGAACAGTTACCCATCAGCACTGAATACATCATAACTACAAACAAACGAATCCAAAAACTTTTTGATGGACAAACAGCGTGAAAATGATGCTACGTCCCACCAAATTACAATGAGTTTTATCTGAAACCATCGTTATCTTCTACTCTAACAGTGTTAAATCAAAAATAGCAAAGGTTTTTTAATAGCAAAATATTATCTCAAATCTTTATAAGTAATGAATTCACATTAATGTTTCGATTTTTCAATCATTAAATACATTTTGTTTGAGGAATAAAAATGGCGCTTTGATAGGTATTGTACAGAGAATTACGTTTAATCGCCATATTTACATACTTTAATTCCTCAGGTAATAATTATCCGAGTATTGAAAAGCAGCTCTAAAAGACAAGCCTACTTTCTAAAAAAACCTTTTCGTCCTCACGTACACGTAAGCCTACCGAACAATGCATTCCTTCTTACATCAGACATAAAACAATAACCCAATTCACTACCATTGCAACTTGAAGAAACAGAAACACGGAACAATCGCGAGTCCAGCATGGCGGCGCGCGGCGCATCTACGACACGGAATACCGTTTCTGAAATATTAATAATGAGTGAATAGTCCACTAATGATCATGAACAAAATACAGCGCGCACCGTGGGAGCCGCTCCCAGGCCATTGTCGCGAACAACTTTCTTGGGGTCGACAGCACCGACCAGCACTATGAATAATAATGCCTAATTAAACCGTGTTTATCCAGACAATTAATTAAATTTAACCGGTTTATTAAAATGTGGTGTAATTGAATATTTGTTATATTTGTTTGTGACGATGACATCCACGTGTATGTTAGGGATGTGTAATTGCTTGAATAATGTTACTCTGATTTAAACTGGCCCAATTTGTTAGATTTGTATGTATTGCTCTGACCTAGTTCTACATTATGTGTTCGAGGATTATCGACAAATCGACGAGCTTTGCATGGAAGACGTGTACCTTATCAAAATTACTTATTAAACCCTATTTCTATTTGTCCCCAGATAATTCTTGCAGATGAGTGCACAGAAGCAGAAGGCCGTGCGTGGCATATGAAACACTTCGCGTGTGCGGAATGCGCCCGCCAGCTGGGTGGACAACGCTACATCATGAGGGAAGCCAGGCCCTACTGCCTGCCCTGCTTCGACAACTGCTTTGCAGAGTACTGCGACGCCTGCGGCGAGCCCATCGGCGTCGACCAGGGACAGATGTCCCACGAGGGACAACACTGGCACGCCACTGAGCGATGCTTCGCCTGCCACACCTGCAGAGCAAGCCTTCTAGGCAGACCCTTCCTACCAAGAAAAGGAGCGATATACTGCTCCATAGCGTGTTCCAAGGGCGAGCCGCCCACGCCATCTGATTCCTCAGGACCAGGACCTAGACCGCCGCGAGTGAATGCCAAGCCGAGAAGAATGCCATCGCCTAAGTCCCCACCTAGATCACCGCACAGAGAAACCTCGCCTCATCATATAGACGCAGATTCAGAGCCGAGCGAGTCGTTAATACGTGAGTCTCCGCCCCCTCATCCGCCACCGCCGCCGCACGCTTGCCTCAGCCTTGACAGAGCGCTGGCAGATCTGCGACTAGAACAGTCTATGACGGAGCATCAGATACAACCCACACCGACGTCTGATGATCATAAAGACGAGTCTCCAACCGCCGACTGGAAACCTCCGCATCCGGTGGAAGCGCAAGCAGTCGTCACCCCCGGACACTCGTCCTCAATGCCTGAACTAACGTTAGTGGACGGTAAATCGCCAAGTAAACCGCGAGAGGGCCGGACGGTGCGGTTCTGTGGAGACGACAATGAAGCGTTTGAGCCGGACGAACCGCCACGCCGACAGAAACATAGGGACGAGGACGCCAGCAGCTACTGCAGCACGTGCTCATCATCATCATCGTCTGCCGAGTCGTACACGCTGCCCACGCGGCGTGCGTACGGCGGCGTGCGCATCTCCTACGTGCCCAACGACGCAGTGGCCTGCGCCAAGCGAGAGCGACAGCGCAAAAACGCTCAACACGACAAGAACTGCATCATCTCGTGATCCTGGCTATTCGTAGCGCCTCCCCCCTCCTAGTGAACCGACCTCCGATGTAAAAGACTGACTTTTTGATAGATTGTTGTAGCCCCCACGCCATAGTATTGTTAGATAGATTACAAAAAGTCTTCCTTAGCTGCTTTGATATCTTGCCACACGGGCCTGCTGCGAAACGCGCGGAATTCGCCAATAAAAGAAACCAGGTGCGCAACGCGTGCGTCTGATCATGTTGTGACGTTCACAATGTAATAATCGTTATCTATATAAAAGGCTTAAATTGTAAAGGGTTTGGACAAATTTATGTTCGTACGAGAGTAATTTGGGATTAATCGGTTTAAAATGTGACGGTTTCATTCATTTGTAACACCTTTGCTGGTTTTATTTGTAATGGATCTTCTAGCCTTGTCATTCACTGCGCAAGAAACCAAATGTTGGTTTTAAATGAAAAAAATATGCGCAAACTTTGTAGTTATTATAAAGGGGCCTAAAGTTAAGTTGATATGACGACGTCAGCTTTAAATTATTCCTGATTTAATATATAAATATATGCGTAGACATATCGAATGCTTTCTGTAGTTTATTCTTGTTCATGAAATGATTAATTTAAGACATATCCCACTTTGCCACTTAGCCGTTAGCTCGCTGTAAGTGTACCGTAAGTTAGAAATAAGAGAATATTGTAAAATAAAAGTACAAATATACGTGTTATTTTGTATTACAGTTTTATACTTTTGGAATGTGTTCAAAGTGTAAATAAGAAGCAATGTAGGAAATATAAGAATCTTGTGTTCTGCCGACAATCTTGACAAAGTCAATGTAAAGTAGTACCAGTGCAGTGGCTATAGGAATGGGTACCACCATACTTTTCATGATTCTCCATTTCGGAAATATTTACGGAAACTGGTTTGACTATCAATTCTGTGTCTTTGGTAAATTTGTGGTAAATACTATTCAAATTCGTAACCCTATTTTGTTGTAGTATCGATGGCTTCTATGAATGTCATGAATATTATCTATATGTTTTAATCTATCCATACATAGTATAATTAATTAACTCCAGTGTTGAGTGATCATTGCATGTGTGAAAAAGTGAAGCAAGTACGTATGTACGCATGTGTGTTTCGCCCTAATATCCATAAGAAATTGTCATTTAATCAGTCGCAAATATATCTGCATAAACCAAGCAAAAGTGAACCTTATACCTATAACATCCAGTATGATCTTATTTCAACATTCTTTCGTAAAGAAATAATACTCAGATTCAAAGAGAATGCTCACAATCTTGCATTTGTTCCAAAAATGTGTATTTAACATTAAAATAGTCTAGTTTTATACGAGAACCACAAATATTGTACAAATATATCGAAATGTAACAATAAATTAATTATGTACGTAATTTTGTAAGTTATTTGTAAGAGAAGAACGAATAAAATGATTTGGAATAACTCGGTTTTTACTTTGGCAACCCATTCCGGAACATTTCCGATTGCTATCGACCACACGAAGGAGTTTCGTTAGCTGGACAGACATTGGCAACCGGCCACGAATATGTCAGGAAAATGGATTGTCAGCAAAAAACCTACGATACAATACATTATTTAACTGTATCGCTTAACTTATATCCATCCATTGATATAATTATGTATACATTACTAAAATGGTTAAATGAGATTGCACTGCATAATTCAGATACTCAACTAAGTAAATTAAATATATTATCACAACTAATCTCACACTTTTTCAACACACTGAATCAACTCAGCCTATCGCAGTCCACTACTGTACACACGCATCTAGACACCCAAGACCAAAACAAAAAAGTTAATCAACATTCTATTTTAGTTAGACCAAAATCAAGAATTACTGCTACACATGATACTACAGACAATGTCCGAAGTTCTGGAAACTTATACCACTACCCCTGTGTCCAAACACGGTGCCCATCCCGGAGTGATCAGTGAAAGTGTGCCCAACAATATCGACACAGTGATGTGGGAACACGCCACACACACAATAACGTGGCGACGGGAAACGCATTGTCTTAGAAAAAGTTATCGCTAGCCGACGAAGTATTTAGATTTGATGTCTGATTGAATATCTGTCTTACTGTTGCATTGCTATGGAAATGTGTGAGTTCCATATTTGTGTAGATTAGAAACTTAGTGATGAGATTATGTAGATATCATCATAAAAAAGACTTCAAGGTATAAGCGTTCTCTCCACGGTAACCATTCCCCGAAGAGTGAGGCAGATTATGTCTAGTGTACACCCACATTTAGAGAGTTATGTGACCCATGTAACAGTAGTCGAGCCTATGCCCTCTTTTGGCCACAAATCCTGAATCCGGGTTGCAAACCCAACTTTCCGACTAGGGCTTTCGCCGTTCCTCACTATATTTGATTGATCTTACAGGAAATCCGGAGCAATTTGGAGATTCCAGCTAAGTTCCCCATGATGCTTTTATCTAATTAATAAATTACAGTAATATTATAAAAGCGAAAGTTTGTGAGTGTGTGTGTTTGTATGTTTGTAATCTACCAGAGCACAGAATTTATTGAAAAACTCACATTATAAACTTTTTATAGAGTATACTATGAAAATAATATTCAGTGCCTAGAAATTGAACGCAAAATCTACGAGCTCTGTAGATTTAATTCGTGTCGTCACTTCCTAAACTTTCACAGCAATGAAAGAAAGAAGTGTACGGATATCAGATTGAAATGAGTTTCTATGGTGTTTACAGATGAAGAGATAACCACTTGTCATGTATGTGATTTATATTATGAGCAGCTTAAATAACTTGTGACTGAATGCAATGAATAGCATTTGAGCTACTAACTTGAGAATATTTTGGATTCTTTCACGCAATACGCATAATAAAAAGCTAGTAATTAATGGATATATGGTCAGTCACTCAGCTCTTACGTACCTGACAGAATCAAATGAATGACTAGCAAACCTAAACGAAGAATCTTAGAATAATTATTTACCTAAGTTAACAAGTAAACGCAGAAAAAGTACGTCCCAAGTAGCTAGGTAAGATACCTAGCTACTTGGGACGTACTTTTTCTGCGTTTTCCTATACTATAAAGAACCTAAAGAATCTACCTAAAGAATAATCCTCAAACCCGTATACAAGCATAACAAACTTAATAATTGCCTCCAAACTACTCGAAACAGATAAAGAACTCTCTCAAGAGAGAGTTATGAAAACTTCTCAACTAACCACGACGCCGCCGCCGGCGACATAACCCAACAACAATCAAATTCGCTACTTCCCCAACTGCCGAGTACAGCACTTCGCTGAAACTTTGGCCGACACCGCCGTCGCCGACACTACGCGTTTGGCAGACAGACATGGCAGACAGTTTTTGCAAATATGATTTCATGCGTAAAATAGGATACAGGCTGCTTCATTTACACGTTTTCTTACAGTAAAAGAAAGTAAGGTACGGAGTCTGGGACCTAAAGAGGCAATTACAGTTACCTACAAGGTAGAGTCAGTGGAAAAACATAATAAATGGTAAACTAGAACAATGAAAACAGATGCAGCTTGGCAAAAACTTACTTCAAATAATACCATCTATATTATTTTTTTCCTGAATGAATATTAGCATCATGTACCCAGATAATCCACCTATGATCATAGAAAACTAGAACTAGTTGTGCGAATAAAAGTCGATAAACCATGAGCGAGACAAATATTTGTGGGCGATCGGAAAATCAAATGCCTGAATTATCGGTGTATTTACTTAATTTGTTCCAATAAGTCTTGTCTCGTCGTTCGCACACACCACCGTTACCTACTCTCCATAAGCTAAATAGACTGTTCCCTCCACAGACAAACTATCTACTCTAACTCAAACTCCTTTTATTCTCACTTTTTTTTTTGTAATCTATAGGTTCGCGTTTGCCCACTATCTCGCCTGATGTTAAGCGATAACTTCGTCTGCGATGAAGCACGCTTGCCTAGAAGAAACCTATTCACTCTTGACTTAAAGACCCCAAGGTTGTAGCTATCAGGGAACCAAGACTCCGGAAGGGAGTTCCACTCTTTAGCTGTGGGCACAATGAAAGTATTAACAAAACGCTTTGTGCGTATGGGAGGGATGTCTACCATGTACCGATGGCGCATGGCCGTACACGTCTTGTAGTCCGATGATGGAAAGGGCTAGGCGGAATCAAATTGTGCAGTTCCGTCGCACACTCCCCGAAATAGAACCGATAAAAAACCGACAGGCCGGCAACTCGGCGTCGATGTTCGAGGCTCTGGAGCTTTGACGCGACCAGAGCATCGTTGCCAATAAGCCTTTTGGCCCGTCTGTCAATCGACTCAAGTGCATCAAGCTGGTATTTGGCAGATCCATCCCAAAGGTGAGAGCAGTACTCCATGACCGAACTTGCGCTATATACAAGTTGAGCAGCTATTCAAGCGAAAACACATTACCACCTGCATAACGCATAAAAACCTAAACTGAAAAAGAAATGAGTAATAATCCTTCAGTGTATTATCAATCCATCCTATATTTCAGGGCATTACATCCAGACTTCACAACAAGACGTAGGCCAGACGACACAAGCTAGACCGAGCCGCGTCGCGCTGCTATCAGGCGGGTGAGACGGGTCCTCTTGCCAAGGCCGTGAAACATTAAGACGGCTAGACGGACTAAACGAGCCGTCATTCTAGTTCCTCATAGACTGGAACATTACACTGGATGTTGGTAGGTTTTAATGTAATTTTATGGGTGCAGTTCGTAATATAACGATTTTAAGACTGAATTTCGTTTGTACTGCAATATACCGTTTATAAAGACACACTATAAGTGTGAATATTTTTAAAGGGGATGAGGAACCCACACTTTTCGGTTGGTACGGTAGTGATTGCTGTGTTTAGAAAATATAGCCAACTGAAATCGTGTTATACACTCATGGAAAATCTCTTGAAATGAAAAATAAAAGGATTCTATAGATAACTTTCCTTGTGAAGGATTTCAAATGGGATGACCTTTCTCACTACGCAGCCTGTTCCGCGAAAATCAACCCCCCGTGGCGTTATCTCATAGCAATCACTCACGTAGTGGGAGCAACGACAAAGCTACTAATGCAGGTTTTCTGAAATAATGTGCAGTAGGTGGCAGCACCGAGACGTCAGCTCCAGGCATCTATCAAATCGCAAAATTTTCCGACATTGGTTATATTGACGTCAATGTCATGTTGATTTCATTAGTTGCGTTTTCCTCTCGCCGAAGTGGCGATAAATATATAATAATAATAATTTGTTTCCAAAAACTTAATACTACTTTACAATGACAATGTGGCAACTGGTGTGAATTTTCCTGAAAACTCTCATTAGTTGCACATTTTTTTAAACCAAGAATTTATTAGACACGGGCAACTAGGTATTAGTTCCGATACACACACCCCTATTAAAAACTGTCAATACATTCCCAATAACCTGTATCTATTTAGCAAGCCCCAACCCTTGCACTGACAACCTTAAAATTGTGACCCCAAGCGAAAATATCAATTAACCAAACTTAACCCTGCGCGCGCTCGTTACCCATAAGTTGTGTGTCTCGGTCATTACGGCCATTAGGGGTGTATCAACAGCTTGATTAATGAACTTCACGGCGGCAAGGAAGGGTTGACAAAGACTCAAAGAGTAAAAAGTTGGCCGTTTTTTCCTAGTATTAGTCATTTTGTTGTCAAGGGTCGGCCTGTTATGTGATGACAAATTGCTTTCTGTTATCCAGGAATTTCTTACCCCTTCGAAGTAATTTTCGTAAGTATGCTGCTTGATATGTTGAAGGTTTGTGGGTTAAAGGATTACTTCGGATGGCAGGCGATGAAAGCTTTAAGACTAGGTATCGGCTGAAATATCGCATTAATAAAATACTCGTGATACCTCATGGAAACTTACGGAATTACATGGCATCAATATATTGAGTATTGAACTTAGGAAAATAAATTTGAGCCTACTTGCATACTGACCGTAATTATCTAAAATTTTTCTTATATTAGGAGGAGGAATATGTGGCTTCCTTTCAAGAGATTATCTCTGGAGCAAGTGATCCGATTACGAAATTCTTTTACTGAACGCGGGCCCAATGCGGGGTGTTGGATGTTACATGTTTTCGAATATTTGGTTCTAGGACATGGCAGTTTCCTCACGATGTTTTCCTTCACCATTTAGTCACTAGTTACAACCATAGTTTTTTACCGCGGAAAATACACGGCTCCATTGGGATAATCCATGGAAGCGAAACTTGGAGAAAAAGCTAGTTCATGATAAATTGTCAACAGTGTTACAATATGAAAAACTTTTTAACAAAAAAGTTAAACCGACTTCCAAAGCAAAACACTACAAAGCGAAAAATAACTTGCTTTCGGTGTCTTTGGTACCTGTTTTTTTCGCTTTGTAATGTTTTGTTTTGGCAGTCGGCTACATAGTTAATTTAATTAGCAATGTAAATCATATGCCCAGTGGAGTCTGCCAGCTGATGCCACCGATCACTATTCTATGTGCGAAACATATTTACAATTAAGATGGCTCCAATATCCTTTGAAGTCCACCTACTGTTCACAGTTAGTGGTTAGTAAATAAATAGTTAATTACTAGGTGTGATGATTAAAACAGGCTGATCAGAAACACGTTTAATTAAGATTGTTAAGTGAAAACAGTAATGGCAAAGACATTTCTTCCATCTTCAATGTATCTAACTTAGCTATACTATTTTTGTGTTCTAACCGGATTCAGCTGAGTACCAGTACGACTGTAAAAGATCATCAAATAAGTTTTTGGGACCAATTTCTGTCAAAACTAACATTATGTAGGTGTCAATACCTACAGTTGGTGCTGTGATTTATTGGGTGATCAAGATTCCAGATTCCTTCGATCAGGCTGACAGGAAAATAGTAGGTATATTTGTAAAAACGAAAAAAAATCACTGACCGAAATAAACGTCCAATTAACTTCGTATTAGGGGTAAAAGCCCTAATACACTGGACCAAAATAGTTTCGCATCTGCTATTGTACTCTTTGACACAGAGGTAGTAGCCCCTCAGTAATTATTCAGTCGTCAGTGCTCCGTATTTATAACAATTATGCTGTTCCAGTCAGAAAAGTTAATTTTATTTATCTTGATATGTGTCGTTTTGTTCACGAATATAATTTCTACAAGCAGGTTAATTGACTACGACTTGAGAATTAACGCTTTTGTTTCTAACTGCAAGCAGTTGTCAGTATTAGCCGGGAGTTTGGAATTTGGCGGTGTGACCCCTGTGCTTCAGAAAACGAATTGTCATTGTCACGTAAAGGTGTTAGTCCTACCCCTTGACGTAGACGTGGACGTAAACAAAACGATCGTGATTTTGGCGCAACAATTGTTCTTCAATACAGCAGTTTTGGAGTTTTTGGCGGTTTTTTTTTAATAAGTGCTTTGACCACAGACATAAATCTAACTAGATGACGCGATTGTATGTACTTCGCGTGCCAAAAAACGGACTAAAGTTACGATAAATAATCGTAATCTGAGTTTTTCATTTAGCATTATCGGCACCGGATATCCACCGAAATCTAGAAAAATGCCTTTTTATGAAATAATGAGCTAAAGAATGTATAGAAAAAGTTGGCTGAGGCATTGGAAATGTTTTCTTTTATTGGTAAGCAAATTTCTTTTTAACTGTTTGTGAAAAAGTGGCACGCTTAGTTTTCATACAGATGGAGGAACTTGCGTAATCTATTTAGATTTATGTCTGTGGCTTTGAAAAACAGTGAGCAATTATGTAGGACCTACCATACTTACACTGTAGGTAATGCCGATTTTTATGACATAAAGCGTTTGATCACGCGATGATCTTTGATTGCTGTTTCTTACGTATTAAGCCTGCCGGTCATATCGAATTGCCCTCCCAATGGACTATGACAGTGAGGGATCAGACAGTGCATTCGTGTTTGCGCACACACGCCTGCACTCTAATATCCTCCGCGCAGATGCGTTGGCTAGTCTGGTCTGGAGGACTAATAATAGTCGTAACTTGAGCGACTGAACCAGATAACATTGTCCCAGCATATTGAACTGCTAGGTAGGCGATAGCTGTCTAGAGGTAGGTAGGTACTAAAATATACATCCATCAAACTATAAGTACCAGACATTCCCAACCGCCCCTCAATCAGTTCATCAGTCATTAGCCTGGCGCTGACTCGATGGCGGTGGAAATCAATAAACAGTTGTGTTCAGGTGCGCGCGCGGCGCGTGACGCCACCTGTGCTTCACGCTCGGCGCGCGGGGGGCAAGCAGACTGCAAGCAATTGCACTATAATGATGTAGCCGTGGTTTAGGGATCGGTGGAGAAGGTAGTGATAGAAAAACCTTTGGAATGCTTAGGGATTTCTTACCATATGAATGTAAAAAATCCTAATTGTGTAAGTGCGTTCGGTAGGGCAAAATACTCCATGAAAGAGTATGACAAATTTTCTTGATTTTGTGAGTGATAACTTTTGCCGAAAATACTTACACATTTAGGCTGCTAGTATTGATTGAAAAATGTAATCATTTTAAATCGATTAAAAGCTTTCATTTTATACAAAGTTCCAATTAGTAACTAAGTTTGCAGACGTCCATTTGATCTGAGTAGTCAAGTAAGTAAAGCTTAATAAACCTAGTAGAGCACATTGATGGAAATGAAATCCTCAAAATGTATCAGCATCAGCACAGTCTTAAAAACTTATGTACACCAAAATACAACCGATTTCCAAATAAAAACACTACAAAGTGAAAAATAACTTCTTTTCCGGAATTCAGTGTTCCTGTTTTCTGTTCTTTGTTTTTTGACACCGACTTCCGAAAAAGATAGAGAAAGATTTTTACTGTTCAATGTTTAGTTGTAGTACACAGTAGCCAAGTTCTTTAGTAAGGTACAATCAAGGATCAAAAGTGCATTCTTACTCTCCCAAATCTCAACTGGCTAATTTTGTAGAAGAAGTTAAAATATCCACAACTGATTTAATATCTTGTATAGGAACTTAAGTATGGATTATTCCTACTAACCTCGAAATGTTGAAAATATGCTGCCTAAAAAAAAATTGCCGCTTCTGTTTTGGTAGAGTGTGACCCTTAACTGTACCTATAATGCCATAATATATTACCCGAATATCATGAAACTTGAACATAACCGGTGAAATGATATTGTACTAAGGTGAAATGTACACATCTGCGTACCCCTTTAGAGCGTACTGGCGTGATGTTGTTATTATTATTATTTATTTAATTCATTAATTATTATTACACATTTACAGAAACATCCAAGGCGATGTTATAACATACATATAAATTATGTTATGCTATGGTATAAACAATAAACAGACATACGATTACAGCAATCCCGAGATTTGCCGTCATTTATTGAAGACATAATTTGAATATCTCCGAAGTTCTTTATCATATATTCACCAAATTAAAATGGGATAAAACAAACCTAAAGTCGAACATAGTACCTCCTTTTTACGGGTCTCCCTTGTTTTACCGAAAAGAAATTGCCAAATTATCACTTCCCAAACAAATTTTCGCATAACTTCATTTGCCAAATTATTACTTACCAAACAATCTCTTTACAAATAATTGTTACGAAAACCTATGTTTGGCAAGTGAACGTTTGAACAATAACTTGTTCACCAACTAGTACTTTTACCATTTTTTATCTAGTCAAATACTTCAGTTGGTATAACATATTTTACGCAAAATTTTTTTTCTATATAATCTAGTCGTTTCTGGCACTCGCCGGCCGCTGCCGCGGCACCGCTCGCTACGCTCGCTCGGCTCGTGCGTAGGTGGTCACAGTTTTAACCTAACCTAACCTAACCATTTTTTTTAAATTAATAACCTACTGTAACTAGTTCCATAAATAACCTAACTTTTGCTATTTTGTACTCGCGTTAATAAATGATTACCTATATTAAAATAAAATTGCATTTTTAATTATACAATTCCCAAAAAAATCTTATTTTTGCCTTTATATTTTTTGTCATAACAATTCATTTGACTAAACGTTTATTGTCTAAATATTGTTTGCTGTAATAAATCATTTGATTAAAGACCAAAAACCTTAATGACATTATCCTTGGTAACAATCTGCCAAGTAAACATTTGACCAAATGAAAATGTGCGTACTAAAATTATTCCAAATATTACATTGGTATAAAAAAAGGTTGCTAAAATTTGTTTGGGTAATGAAAATTTGGCAAAATCTTTTCGGCAAAACGGCAGGATCCCCCTTTTTACAAAGTTTGTTAACAATTTGGTAATCTTAGCGAAGAATATTAAATTATTCTACACATTGCCAATTGGAAAACTGCCCAGTACCTAATCGTTTTATAAGAGTTAATAACTTTTACTATATCTTATAAAAACAACATGCATTGTGTACATAACCTAATAGCTTTCTAAAGATTTTTTCTTATCGTGAAAATAGCTTTCGACCATATCGTAGTACGGAACCACTTGATCAGTTTACCCATAATTAATTAGAAGCGTGAAATTAATGTTTGGCCGACATTTTAATGAACGTGAACTAATCGATTAAGGTCATATTAAGTTATTATGTACTGCTTTAATTTGGGCTTAATCTAGTTTGCTTATTTAAGTAGGTATGTTCGTAGGCTTACTTTTGTTAAAAGCCACAAGCTTAGATGAGAAAGTATGATCATTTCAGGCAAAAGAAGTCCACTGCTGAACTTAGGCCTCCTCTAAGCGTCAGCACATCTATCGGCCATGTGTCTCGCATCCAGCGGATTCCCGCAACCTTAACCAGGTCATCGGTCAACCTTCATGAAGGTGAGAAATAAATCACATCACATCACACTAATATTATAAAGGCAAAAGTTTGTTAGTGTTTGTACGTTTGTTACTCTTTCACGTTAAACTATTCAACGGATCTGTATGAAATTTGGCACAGAGATTAAAGTCTTGAATAACACTTAGAATACTTTCTATCCCGGATAATTTTCGACATTCACGCGGGCGAAGCCGCTGGCAGATATTAGTAAATAAATATAATAAGGTGAGAAATAGAATATCTTAAATTGGTTCTACCAATTCCCTTCCAAGCCAGTTTGGCTAAAAGAGGAACACCGTTCTCAACTTCACACCTGTTATCTCGTTATCTGTTAACGAAGGCGTCAAACCCAATCAGGATGTAGGTACGTAAGTAACGAAACTAGTGATAATTGCACAATTATCGTGCAACTGTCGAATGTAATAAGTGTTGCACAAAAGCGCTCTACTTTTTCAAACACTCAATAAACTAGGCACAATTCAACGCACAACTTTTTCTGGGTTATAACTCAAGTGAGAAGTAACATACAGGCCCATCCCATCTGAAAGCTTAAGAGTAAGGGTATAGTACAGATATGTATATGTAATTGTACAGTAAACTCACATTTTGCCAGTTTGGTTAAAGTCCCATGTAAGGGCGGACAGCACAATACTAACAGGCTACAATGCCACTGTACTGAGACATTTTAGATGGAAAACCCAGTAACACCTTGGATCCCGATCTCGGCATCGGAAACAGGACCTCATGCTCATCAGCAGTGCTTAAAATTGGAGCAATCCCACCGCACCCATTTCTAAACCAATGCATCCCTGAAAGCCAGAATCAAAAAACCAAATACCATATTTCCTGCGTCAGCTATCGAGAAAACTATCTCGCTAACCATTTTAACGCACTCTCAAAGCCCTGCTCTACTTCTACCCATAATCCCCAAACATCCAGACATCCACGGGACCTCGTCCCGGTCGATAATCGACATTGGCAATAAAGATGTTACGACGCTCGCTATAAAGCAACGCTTTACGATTGCGATACAGTTATATGATAAGGCCACACGTCACCAACTTTCGGCTATGGACTTTTTATTTTATGGCCGTTCGCTTTGATGATTGCTATGACGTGCATGGTAGGGATTATATTAGACCTTTATTATTATTTAAAATTTTATTTAAATCATTGAACATTCGAGAAATTTTCCGTAATTATTTATAACAATGAGTAACTACAAGTAATTGACTATCGTCGCTTTAGTAGGCTCAAGCGCTGATTCTGAGGATGTGGTCCTGGAAGCCCGGGTCGGGCAGATCCGGTTGCAATACATACAGTTACATGATAAGGCCACACGTCACCAACTTTCGGCTTTGGAATATTTATTTCATGACCTTTCGCTTTGGTTACGTTATAATAGGGATATGTTCGATCTTTATTATGATGTAGGATTATTGAAGATTTGGGGGATACTGATATTACATGAACATTCATTAAAATTAGGCCCGCTTGCGCCACCCTGGGCTATCTTACTAACGCCGAGTTAGTAGCTAACACGGGCTCATTATGTTTGATATCATTTTTATTTACCCTCGTATTAGCAACTAACTTTGAATCAAGGTTATGGCCCAAGTGGGCGCTATATAGTTACTCGTAATAGAATAGATCGATCCTCGTTGGTCTAGTAATCACAATATTGAGCTTGAGGTCCAAGACTCTCAGGTCGAGCTTGGTAGCAGCTCAGCGTCTGAATTTGTGGCAGATGGTGTCAATAAGCTTGCCCCCTATATCAAGGGACTTAAACATAACTGACAGCAGTGGTAGCCCAGTTCTGCAGTGGTAACGGCCCTGGCTTGCGTGTCGTAGGTCGTGGGTTCGAACCCAGGCGGACGCTTTACTTTGTTTAAATAATTGCATCACCACTGCTCTAAAAACGGTGAAGCAAAAAATCGTTAAGCAACCGGCATGGCATATAGAATCAAAAATTCGAAGGCTTGTGACATCCACCAATCCGCACTGGGCCCGCTTGGAGAATTAAGGCGTATTCCCTCACTCACAGCGAGGAGGCCTGCCTCCCAGTAGTGGGAACATTATTAGACTGATGATGGTGAAACATCGAAATATAGTGGTGAAACGATACACCTCTGCCTAACAGTTCGGGGTTAACATGTGTGGTGTTATTTTATGTTAGACCAAAACAATTGCTATAGACTAGTGCTACTGTGAAGGAGTTTGGTGAACTTTTCCCATCACGAACCTCATTTTTGACAGATGCAAAACGTTGCTTCTCTCACTTTCCTCCAATACATCAAACCTACTAATTGCCAAGATTAGCAACCAACCTAATTAAAGTAAAAGCTTACTAAACTTGATAATGAGTGTTTTATTATAAAACAACACTCGTATCGTAGAGTTTTGTTTACAATCGATACGGAGGCGTTACCCTTGCGTAACCCGACACCCTGTGGTCACAACCATGTGGCTAACGGGTTTTAGGAACCATTTCCAACTTCTACTGTATATTGGACAAGGAAATTATCGTTTACTGTTATATTGTTACGGTTCCTTTATAACCCTAGGCTTATAAAATTTTTGTTTTTCTTAAATTATTAGTGTTATGGTTGGTTGCCGCCGATACTCACGGAAAATTTTCGCCAAAAGTTATCTAAAGTTCAATCAGTTTCCTTTTATTGTTTTTGAAATTGCGATTGACTTACCAAAAAAAGTCTAGAGACAGGGAGATTCTTACCAAGCAGTTTTTCTAAGTCAGCTGCTTTTAAATTTTCTCGTAAAATATGGTTGCCACGTTATAAGATTGAACTGAACGGTAAGAAGCAGCTTAGTACTAGCGTTCTTTATTTCCATCTAGCACTGACAAAGAACGCCACTGACGCTGTGAATAACTTAGTCATCTACTGTGCCCAAAATATGAAAGAGTTTTCTTTAATCGACTCGACAAGAAGACTGGCAAAGAAAATCGTGATGCGTCTAATGCGGCATCGCATGCATTCCCAGGAGCTCCAAATCTTTGTTCTACAAACGCAACTGAGGCGGGCCGCGATGTCGTATGGGGCCTCCCATACCCATACGATATCGCGGCTATGGGTTGGAGGCCGTGGCTGGAAAGGAGTGCCGGTATTGCGGTGCGCCGCTCTCCCTACCTTCCGCGGCCTGGACGGAGTCGCCACGTCTGATGGCAGTGGAGGAGGAGTTTCGGTATAGCGTTGGCCGCTCTCTCTATCCCCTGCGGCTGAAAAATGGTAGGTGGCGGGACCATAGACCTTGACCCGCCACAAGGGAACCAAGGGTGCCACACACGGGGTCGTCTGGCGCCCATGTGCTGGTTTGGTCCCTAGGGTGGTCACGGCGCACAGTGTGTTCTGGTGCACCGGTGATGGGGGGTACTCCCCAGAGAAGGATCCGGTTACGGACAGCCGCGGTGGGTTCGCGGTGAGTGCTAACGTGTACCCGTATTCCCGCCATATGCGGCACAGGTGGACATCGTGGAGTTTTAGTGGGTTGGATTGAACATAACCGCGCTATCTCCTCGTGGTAGCGCTGTATGCATGAGCAATGATCAAAGTAAGAAAAAAGGTAGGAGATGAATAGGTTAAATGCTCTATGGAGATGAACGCAGAAGTAACAGGGGGACATTTAATAAAAGAAGGTTCAAAGTGAGCTTACGTTTATACGAGTATTAACTGATCGAGACAGTGGTGTGGCACATCACTTACGACCAGCTATCATGTTATAATACCACAGTAGGGGCGGGTAGGAGATGAATACAGAATTACCATAATTTTTTGTGCAATTTGTACTTTAAATTTTTTGGAGCTCATGGGCAAGATTTTATTTATAAATATTATATTGCTTTTTTAAGTTAGAGCCACCGGGAATAAAATTATGGAGCGCCTGAGAATAAGCCCCTCATGCGTCCCACCCGCATCCTTGAGAAGAGCAACTTACGCCAAGTAGCGTAGGTTGACCCATATGATTCCAACTATATCGCAAGGTTCTCAATTCCGAAACTGAGTTCCAATACTGGAAATCTGATTCCGGAATTCCGGAACTGGTCCTGGAACTGGTAACTTTTAAAGTTCATTTCAAATCAAGCAAGATTAATTAGTCTTTTAATAATTTTTTGTAACAAATTAAACATATTTCATGGTCATCTTTCTACCATATTACTCTAATTAAACATTTTAAATCGAAAAATCAACAAGGCTTATCTTCTTGTCGCTGGCACGACCACCTCCATGACGTCATCTGTGGCAGCAAATAGATCACCTTGGTTGCATGTTTTGGGGCACAGTGCACACCCTGCCGCTGTTCCGTCGAGGTAACCCCATTTTTGCGAGGTTTGAGTCACACCTTCTTACCTGGGTTCTGAGTTGGTTCTGGGCTTTCCATGTAGACCTCGTAAGGTTAGATCCTATGGGTAGATGCTCGCTTGGAGGTAAATAAAAGGGGGCAAAGTATTTTGCCACAGTCTGCAGCGTGTGCTGGCAGGGGTACCACCGTTTTCAGGAAGCTGTGTCTGCTTTCCAGCCGTTGCGTCGGTAGTTGTGCACCGACTAGTGGGTGTCTGATGACACGCTCCTGCTTTTGTTTCTCGACTGCGCTCGCAACTTCCCGTCTAACTTGTGGAGGTGTTATCCCAGCTGTGGGTTGGTACGTTGACCGGGTTGGTTTGAGGCAGCCGGTAATTATACGGCATGTGTCGTAAAGAGCAACATCTAGTTCCTTGGCGTGGGCGGAACGGTGCTACACTGGACGCACATTCGCCAGCTGAGAAACAGAGGTTAGACATTAATAATATGAATAAAAAACTCACGATACTTGAATCGTAGAATGTATCACGTTTCATGTATATTGCATACCACATAGTTCCTACCAGTCTTAACATTTTCATAAATAATAATCAAAATATCAAAAAATTATGAATATCGGCGTTCCAGTATTACTCCGCTCAATTCTGGAATTGAAATATCAGAAAAATTATTCGCCAGCTGAGAAGCAGAGTGCTACGCCAGAAGCCGGAGAACCTATGGTGTGGACCACCAATTGGTTGATGTTAGGCGTCTGAGTAAATTTTTACAGGACCTGATTATCACACAATAAATTAAACATTAATAATATGAATAAAAACATGTGTCACGTACATTTGATAACAAATAGTCTCCTTCCAGTCTTAACATTTTCATAATAATCGAAATATCAATTCCGAAATAAACGAAATTCCGGAATGCATGCTGGCTAATTCCAGCGAATAACAATTAATTGGTAAGTCAAATAATGGGTTCCAGCACATATTGGATTAAGAGGTAACGAGGAGGCTGACCGTATATCTAAATCAGCGGTAATAGACGGATATGTAATTAATTATGTACCTGATTACTGGGAATATACAACTAAATATAAATCTGCATGCTTTGATTCCTGGAAAGAACATTTTCTCAAAATATCTCTGGATAAAGGCATTTGGTACAAAAGCATTCAAGGTCAACCATCTCGTGTTCCTTGGTTCGAGAATACTAAATTAGATAGAAATTATGTTAAATTGATATTAAGACTCCGTTCTGGGCACTATCCATCGGCAAAATTTGCATTTCTTATGAAAAAAGCTGACTCTCCTAATTGCACAGTTTGCAATAAAATCGAAGACGTACAACATTTGCTGATGGAGTGTGCTCGGAACAGAGTAGAACGCGAGTTATTCGTAAAGGATTTTAAAATAAATAAATTTGATGTAGGCATAATCCAATCCATCTTATCTATACCATCTTCGGAGATTATTAAAAAGTTGTGCCAATTAATTATTGTCCTGCACGAATAACTCTAATTCATTATTATAAACTAATACTATTTAAGTGAGCATATTAATGTAAAAAGGTACGATGGGGCTGACATATCTTTGATAAAAGCCCCTAAATAAATATAGAACAAAAAAAAAAAAAAAAAAAAAGTCAAATAACAATGTCTTATAACTACCCGTGCAAAACGTGGAATTACTACGTGCCTACTACCTATACCTATAGTGTACAAAGTTATAATATCAGCTGCTATTGTGTATAGACATCGACGTCACAAGGGAACTTCACGTAAGATTCCAAAACAAACTGCATCTTATGCAAAACTCGCGAATGCCTCCGCAGTGAATCATAATAGATAATAAAACAACGTTCCTGCTGCGTGTGATTGTAAACAGTGTGGAGCCCTGACACAGTCCGCAAGGACGCGTGTTAGTGACTCAACGAAGTAAATAACTTGTAGAACCTTACTTTATCTAGTTTTTTTTGCGGTGCTAGTCGGTTAAGGCGTATATACACTTCGAGAAAAATCGAAACACTTCCGTTTTTTACCCGACTGCCGAAGCAGGGTTGGCCGATTTTTTTTCACCAAACGCGTTGGCCGATTTTGCTGATTCTTACGTCAATCGATTCGTCTTAAACCTACGAATGTTACTGGCTACATTAAAATTGGAAAATAGAAAAATGGCGGATTTTGGGCGCCATATTGTGGGGAACCAAATTTTTTTTCTTCCAAACCCATCGTGTGGGGTATCAAAATAAACGGTTTGAAGAGATGATAACAAATGTAAAACACTTATATGTTTAAATGTACCTAATTCTAAAAAAATATCTAAAAAGTAGTAAATGAAAAAATATTTAAAAATAAACAAAAATCCCGACTGCTTAAAAAGGGAACTAAAAAGACGTAAATAAGAAGAAAATCATGCTGTGCAGTCGGAGGATACACCTGGTTTTGGTCAGCCAACTCGCGCATATGTATCCTCCGACTGCACAGCATGAATTTCTTCTTGTAGTTCCCTTTTCAAGCAGTAAAACAAAACTGTCCAAATATTGATATTCTGGTTCCGAGCAGGCGCACGGCCAGTAGGTACTGCGTTAACACCCCGTTTACCCTATAGGGTAAAAATGACTTGTTAAACAAAATGCGAAACCTATGAAAATTTAATTTGAATTTAGAACATTAACTTTAGGATTCGAAAACCTCACATTATTCACTATTAAATGACATTTGACATATATTCTTAAATATATTACATTTACATTTTTCTGATAATGCTTACAAAACATAAACTTGCAAGGAGTTTCGATTTTTCTGATGAGAAGTGTATTCCCCAATGTTAACGCAGTACCTACTGGCCGTGCGCCTGCTCGGAACCAGAATATCAATATTGAACCTACTTTGGACAGTTTTGTTTGCAAAGTATTCTCTCATTTACATATGCTGTTTCAGTTATGAAGAAAATCTAGCCATCAATATTTCTGTGTAAAAATATTTTTAAACATCTAAGTCGTTTGGAGGAGTATCCAAAAGTAGCGTAAAAATATCGTTTTGATATTTTTTTTTAAGCAAAACTATTAGCTAAACGAAAAAATCATAATAAAAACATAAATATATATTTTTTTCAAACCTTTAAACCTAACTGTTTCTATGAAGTATGCTTTAGATTTTTTGAATTTTTGTTACGGCAAAGCGGTGGAAGGCCCCTTAGGACGCAGGCACGCCAGCGACAGGTCTTGAGATCTCCTCATTCTCATTCGCTGTAAGCCTCTCTGTACGATAACAGGAATAAGTAGTACCATTTAAATTACAATACGCCCAAAGTAATTTTGGTTGAGAATCCAAAACTCAAAGTACCTTAATATTTCAATACTTATCTACTTTGAATTTCGGATATTTGGATTTGTATTTTATTTCAAGAAAAAGTGTTAGTCCACAATATCGCCATCACCGTAAGGTACCTCATACTTATCACCAATTAATTCCCTCCTTGAAATATATTTTACTAGCTTTTACCCGCGGCTTCGCTTGCATTGAAGCCATTAATAAAAAAATATCCTATGTTACTTCTAATACCTCCAAGAATGTATATACAAAGTTTCAAGATGATCGATTCAGTATTTATTGCGTGAAAACTAACACAAATAAATGAACCATGCTGCATTCATTCATCAAAAATCGACCTTTGGCAAAAGGATTAGACGAGTTAAAACAAACATGCCTACACATAGTCTATGGTGCGTCAGTTCGCGGGAAAGGCCGCGGATTACCGCGAAAACTGCGACATTGAGTGGTAGTGAATCATTTCATTCAACGAATGAACGAGCCGAATTTGGTATGCGGAATGCGTTTTTGATCAGTGCGTTAATAGTTTTTTTGTACTTTTATGGAACGAAAGCGAACTCTGTGATTCACTGTCTGAATATTTGTAAAAAAACCGGTGTAAGTGTCTCAGACGTAGGTATGGTAGGCAAGCACCTAAACATGTAGGTGTAGACATGTCAAAGAAACGCTCTGCCTTTTCTACACAACGCCCTCTATTTTCGATTTTCTCAGGGATCTTGAGGGAACGTAGGAGTTTCGATGTGTCAATCCTTTCCAATATTACTAATTGCGGTATACTTACTACTTGTTACCTAGATATCATTACTTCTTTTCTCATTCATATTTACTTAATAAATCACTTTATTTATAGCATATTCAAGAATTATCTAATATTCCTTCGTTGGACATAGATTTTCGCTTAGATAAATGATGTAATAAGCGAGTTGAAAAATGAATTTGCAACAGGTATTATGGCTTCATTGACCTCTATCTGCTCTGTAAATAATGTGAACAACCGTTACTATACTTGTGTAGGTAATATGAATCCGGGAAAACATCCTAGACTAAACCGCACGAGAGAACCGAAAGGATACATTGCCACTAAAAGTAATGACGTGCGTTATAAGCAATGATATTCTAGTAAACAGATATGTTATGAGCGCGCGCATTGTGAAGACTCGAATACGTCCTAATTGGGACGTTATAGTCTTTTGTCTATGTGTCGCATGGCGAAGAGCGATTCGCTTTGTTGAAACAAAAAAAAAATACCATCGTGTGATATTATGATACCAAAGTACATAAAACAGAACGGATCTCTTACCTACCATATGTAAGTAGGCAATACACCTCAATTTACATTTTTTTTTTTCCTAATTTCTATTATTTATTCTGTGGTAATAATCTGATATTTGGAGGTTAAAAAAAGAAAGAGATGGTAAGAACATTGGTGGCCATGTATAATGTTTGTTTACATTCACACGCAAGTGACAAACACTAGCTGTATCTTTTTTTCTTGTTGGTTTTATCAAACCATCCCTTTTGACTTTTAGTTAAATGTCAGATGAATGAAAAGTGTGTATGTGTGCTGCCGCTGCTGCGCGGAACACATTTTTCGTTTTTTTTGTGAGTGCATAACGTATCTGTTTACTAGAATATCATTGATTATAAGGCTGAATTTCAACAGTAATATAACTTTGATCTGAAGAATAAGTAAAGTGGTTTGCAATATTTCAATTCAAAAGCTCATCATTTTCATTTCTATTTTGACTAATGAAAAATCGGCTTAAAGGCTGATTTCACCCATGAAACTAATAGCGGTTAATTCAAACTAAATTCAGTTTATGCGTTTAATCGAGATTTGAGATTTATTTTGCGTTTCACCACTACAATGTAGACTAGTTTAAGCTAAAGCTTAGTTTAAATTCTACATGCCCAATTTTCGACGTTTGCAGTGTCACAATAATATGTAACCAACATTGTTTTGCTTATATTTATTACGATTTTTGTTACATATTTCGTTAAAAAAATTGCCGAAAGATACGAGTATCATGAAGAGAAAAATAATTCGCCATCCAAGGTGGATACGCGAGAGAGAAGAATACTTCGACACTCTTGTTGATAAAGACTTTGTGACATGATTTCGTCTCACGAAACCAACAGTTCTATCTATTGGAGTCAAGCTACATTAGAGTTTTCTATAAATATGTATAGGTAAGTATAGTTTTTCATTGTAATATTGGATGCATATTTTGATGAATTTTTGTTTCCTTCTTCACAACCACATCACATATTTGACGTTTAATTGGAAACTCATACGTACTCTCATTTTCAGGTATACAGAGGAGGGACGTTGCATTTTATTTTGCAGGAGTAAAGCGCAGCCGAAGCAGGTGAATTCGTTGCCGAAAGCTTTACGCACTTCGCTTTATACGACTAAATTAAGAAACCAATTTCGCAATATTAGGTACTATTAATGTACAGTTGCATGGAAAGTACATATTTTCACAGTTCCATAGATACCTAATTACCTACTGAAATGGCAAATATAATGACAGGTTCGACAGACGGCTTCCGGCGCGGCGCGACACAGCACGCGTCAGACATCTGTAGACAGCTTAATTGTACGGTGCAACCAATGATATTCTAGTAAAGTAGTTTTACTAGAATATTATTGGGTGCAGCACTACGAGTGAACGGAATGAAGCAATGAACTGGTGAACTGAACGCTCTGTTTTTGTCAATGTCGATGATATGGTATGACAGAAATAGAGGAATGGAAGGGAATAAATGTTTGCAATGTAATAATTAGTCATGCAGATTAGTCTTTATGTGAGGTTGTTACTGAGGTAATGTGTTTGTATAGTTAGAGGAGGCTCGCAGTCTTTAGGGAGATCTATAAAGAATATATTTTTGCAGGCAAAGCGAGCACTAAACTAAAAGAGGCTCACTCAGACCTACAAATCGTTTGCCTAGAGTTAGTCTAACACATCATGGCATGCTTAATCGCACTACCAGCTCAAAGTCTTTAAGCTGAACTATCGTATCTAGTTACAAACTGACAGGTGGCCAGCAGCTATCCTGTAGAGTGCTCGTGTAACCCAAATCACACATACCCTTAGCTAGTATAGAGACAAGAAATCGTTTAATTTATAGGTACAGGGGAGGTATAGACTTCCACTCTACAGGAGGATACAGGGGAGATATAGGACATAGGTCCTATGGCTTGCGATTGTGTTATAACTAATTAGTACCACCAAGAGACGTTAGACGTCAAGCCACGCATGAAAACCGCAAGTCCGCAATTCCTGCATGATATTACGAAGTGTTTCTTTCCACGTTACCTTTGATTTGTGATTTCGTGATGCATCTTAAACTGAGGTAAGTACCTACTAGGTGCCTACGTAATTCCCTTAGGTACCTATTTACGTAAAACATCTCAGTGATATGACAAATACATTTTGAGAAACTGAGTAAAGGTTTTCAATTGAAATGAGCAGAGTAAAGCAATGATCCATAAGGTCACGAATAGTCACGATAGTACTTATTAGCCGACCACAGTGTACAATACAACATAGCAACCATTTATTTTAACTCAACTCTAGCTGATTCGGTAGTTGTAATATTTTGCAAGTCTTTAGGAAACAGAGCATACCTTTGAAATATTTTTACACTATTTGTTTAAGTGGGAGTGGTTCTTATTTCTGGTAATCCAAGTGTAATTGTCAAGTATGTATTATGCAATCAACGAGAAACAAAATACAGTACCGGACATAGACTAAAATTTGTAAAAAACGAGACCATCGTCATGTTTCTTAACTGGATCAATACAAGATCGATGCAAATCAAAGTTGCGCCATGATTCAAAATTTCAAACTATTCATATCGAGTTATACACACATTTACAGCGTTATGTAACTAAATATGCACTTAATTGAGAACATAGTGTAGAATGCCTTGCTTTCCCCCACACACTTCACACCTTCCACCACTCAGAGTACTCAGACACCCCCACAACATGGAAAATGGAAAATTCCGATGAGTCACACCTCTGATAAGGATGTCAGGGCACAGGCCAAGCGGCCAATCATGCAATCATGCTCATGCGCAATCATCCAATAGCAGGTAAGTACTTGCGCGTGCGACCGTGCCGAGTACCGAGCGCCGACGACCGGTGCGTGGCGCCAATTCACGCTAAATCGCTTTTTGTTCAGGATATAGCTCATTTTGCAAGTCATAAGACGCGACAACTACCTAATATACTATAATCATGGAGTCTAAGTGCCAAAGTGGGCAGAAATTTATACAATGTACAGGTATTATGGGTCTTGGATGAAGGTGGAATACCTAATGGATCGTGTTTGTAATAATACGTTTTGCTTAACAGATGTACACTTGTTATTTGTACATACGCAATGTTTTAGTAGATTAGTTTCCAGTTATATAAATTTTATTCATGAAGACATGATCTGTGACAATCGTATAACAAGTAACGGAGGTCTCAAGGGCCTGATTACTCAAGTCAATCTGTCTAGCCTATATTAGGGTGTGCTTCCAGTCTAAACGGATTCAGCTGTATATCAGTATTTTAGTTGAGAGAATTGCCTTTCTGTCCTTTCGACCCCCGTTGCCCGATAACTAAAATTTTTACAGTTCTTACTCAGAAGCGGAAAAACCCTCAAATGAACCGCAGAATAAAGCATAAATTCCATTTTCAATTGATTTATCTACAGTTTGCTTCAGAATAGCTCACGGCTGGGGAATACCCCCCAACAATTGCTTTAGTGACGTTTTGTTAGACATACTTAAAGATACATTGATCTATTGCTAATGGCCATCGGCACTAATCTGAAAATTGGCTGTAAAGATCTCGAGACACGGTCGAGGTAAGCTGGCGCTCATCCAAAAAGTGAGAGCCGATGTTGTACCATGACTTGTGAGCATCGCCAATTGGGCATTAAGAAATCGCCGCCTCTCACAGAGAGGAGGCCTGTGTCCTAGAAGTGGGAACGTTAAAAGGCTGATGATGATGAAAAGCCTTACCTGAATAATATTGCATGAATGAAGGGATTCGGGGTCCTATAAACCATGCTGTGCTTAAGCTTCCGTCTTTAGCAAGTCCAGTGAGAATCAAAGACTCTTCTCCACAGGACACGCGCGGTTCCCGGCAAGACGTTTTCACTCCAGGATCACGTGCTAAAGTCTCAAATATCAACCTCCAGCGTTTACGACCTCGACCTTTCTAAGGCCCTTTACTTATATCAAAGGCAGATAGCAGCAATACATCTTCACCAAGAGAAAAGAAAGTTACTTCCAAATAGCACTGCGTAGAGGCATAGCCTAGCTTCTTTTAAAAATAGTTTTGAAACCAGCAATGCAGCATGCATTTTAACAACGCTGCTTCTCATTATTCTCCACACTGTTGGAACTTCCGAACACACCTTCTTCCATTACAAGCCTAGACATACAACCTGGGATTATCTACTGGCACCAATAAAAGTTATCGGCCATTGCTTACGGAAAACCTATGACGTAAACATGTCGGCCACTTCCTACAACGTGACGCAAATGGTTCTTACGTCAACTAATGAGTTTTCACTTTGCGACTTATTCACTAATATGGAAATATGTGGATTCTAAGCGATACTTGCAAAATGGTCGGTAAATTTGGGCGATATTCAGCCTGTTGCTTTAAGCCGTCAGATCCCACTAATTGATGGAGAGTCTCTGTAGAACGGCTTCAGTATCACAATCAAAACAGTAAATCCAAAACTGATCTCTGCATGCAAAACTGGTTTTTTCTTTCTCACTAAAGAGAATTTAATCAAACGACTCTTTGTAAACGCAAATTGCTCCCAAACTCATGAGAATCCACTCCGATTCTCCAATCAATCCAGTTAGTCCGTCAGTAACAGTTATATGTAGTCAGTTATCAGAGGTAGAAAACGAAGTCGGGCTTCATAGTTGCTTTATCCAAAATCATGACTCCGATCGGAAAATGTATAGAAACCGGAACTCCTGAACATTACGTAGATGGCTGCCGGCCTAAGGTAAAATTGACTTCGCACAGTTAAACAAAAAAGTTTACTATAATTCTTTATTCCTTTTATGTCTTACGAACAAAGTACATCAGTGCACAATGATAAGTCACAAGTGGGTCATTTACCAATACATCATTATAAAGAGCTGCGTCGTTCTTGTGCTGACGCATCGAAAGTACGCACCTTATCTATGGCAAGTGACATTTACCACAAGTTCGCCATACATGGACTTATGCTACGTAAGATGATTTAATCGTAAAAACCAGTCAAACAAATTACGTTATTGAATATTAAAATAATGAAAACATTCATGGTTATCTTGGATATTACCTTCCTATGCCTAGCAAGACAACGAGTAAGACAAGGGCTATCATGTTACCCAGCAACTGGGTTATGGAGGGCAGATAGATAACGCATCAAGAAAAATACTGGTAATATTCAGTTACATCAGGTTAGACCGGAGCCGACCACAACATGGTTGGTAAAAGACTAAGCATGGTTAGGATGATGCCTACGTACGACGCGTGATTGAATAGTCAAGTTATTGCAATTACCTCACAAATTAAGATTGTAGCAAACAGCTATAAATTATTGTCAGTGCTAAGACACCTTCATTCAGTTTGGCCATTTCTAATTGTGTCTTCAATCTTTATTTCCCCGTTTCCTTGAGCTTATAGAATGCACAAGTAAAGGTTGCAAAGACTGGGTAGTAGGCAAGTTGGTGTGTTGGTCTTCGACGACGGTCTTATTCTTTCAACCTTCCCTAGACTACTTCAATGAGTCTAGCTCTTTTTATGGAAAATACTTGCCACAGTAAAGATTTCCGAGAGTTCTAGGCTATTTTAATTTAGAGCTGAACAAATGGGACCGGTAAAGTGATATTTTCTTTTGTTAGTGAATGAATGAAGAGAAGAATGAACTAATTTCAATTGAACACGGAAAGCGAATGCTGCAAAAGATTGAATGAGATTGAGCGAATGAAGAAACCAGAAGATAGACTGAGCATTTTGTAAATTTAATTTATTATCGTACGTCATTTAGATAGATACATGTAGAACTTATTCTGGGCATGCCAGAATATTTTGAATTTGCTTTATTTACTCATATTCGTATTGTTTTAAGGCAATGGAATGAAACGAAGACATATGACATCCACCAATCCGCACTGAGCCCGCGTGGTGGATTAAGGCCCATTTCCTTTCTCACAGAGAGGAGGCCTGTGTCCCAGCAGTGGGAACATTAAAAGGCTGATGATGATGAATGGAATTAAATAACAGTTAATAATACTCGCACAGGAGCTCGTGGCTAAATAATAACAACCGCACGGGTCGATCTTCAAGGTTAAGCAATGCTTGACGAGGTCGGCCCGTGTATGGGTGACCATTTTTAACATACCTAGGAAGAAGCTTGAGATCTGACACCAATCTTGCCAAGGTGTACCGTGTTACCCAGTAACTGGGTAACACGGTCAGTTAGGCAGCTCCACGTAAAACACTAGTGCTCAGCTGAATCCGGTAAGACTGGAAGCCGACCCCAATATAGTTGGGAAAAGGCTGGGCAGTTGAATACCAATTGAATACTCCAACAATAACAAAATTAATTTAATTATTCACTTTTTAATATGAAAAGCCACAAACAATAAAATATAATAATTATGGTAGGTACAAAATCCATCCCGTGTAAGCTGTGATATAACGTAAACATACCTATTTATAGCACAATTCATCTGATGTAGGTACTTTACCATAGTATAGGGAAACTGGGTCCATTCATAACAACTAAAAGGAAAATAACAAATATTACGGAGTTTACATCTATTTTGCTTTGTTTTTTAAAAAAAAGAGCTATCATAAACTAGGTAGGTACACCTAAACTCTAAGAAATTAATCTTTACTCAAATTTATTGCCTCAAAAAATAAACTACAAAAGGCATGGGTGCCAGGAGAGGAGTGCAAGGTCTACCACGCAGACACCCCCTCGACATTACCCGCAAACTGAAAATGCAGGGGTGCACTTGCACCCTGGCATTTAATAAAAACATTAAAAAAGCAGAAGCGAAATGATAAAATTTTCGAGCTAACTTCGCTGGTTCTTGAACGCTTATTTATCTCTCAAAACTTTTCAAGTTACAGGTTAGTTCTGTCTCTTTACAATTGAACAAAAGGAAACCCATAGACGCGGGATGCTGAAGATGCACCCCCAGGAAAAGAGTCCTGCCGGCGCTAAAGACAAAAGTAAATATTACAAACACATAAAAAAACCAGTTGTTCTGACTGAAGACAGGTATACAAGGTAAATTATTACAACCCATAATTACATACAGATGTTTTACTTGTTCATCTATGGTTAGGTAGGACGGTTTTGGTCATTTGCATTTTCATAATTGTAGCACGGACAAAACAACATTCAGCCTATAACTGAAACAGATGGCAAAAGGATCTTTACAATTATCTAGAAAGATAAATAGAACAAATTACTTAGTTTGAAAAGAAAACACGTGCGATGTTTAGCGCCCTGTAATAAAGATTACGGTGAGCAAAAAGCCTACCAGGTAGTTTACCTCATTACTAAATGGGTGCAGATAAGAAACAGAAAGGGTGACAGAATCGTTTTAAAGGTAATCGTCTTTTCTCTTTGAATTAACGCACAGATGTTTGTTTATGTTTTTTCAACCTTTTGTTAAGATAATTGCCTGATTGTATTGAGTATTTCGTAAAATCTTCTTTAGATATATAGCTTTCTGAAATAAGGCTACTGAAACTGCAAACTTGCCCATTTCATGTGAATCTTTTATTCGATCATTCAGTCAAAGAAATCAGAACTTTATATTGATAGTTCTAGAACTTGTACTAAGTTACGTAAACATAAAACTATTTAGGTGTGACGTTCTCTAGATTAGCTGTTAATGGGCGACAATCCTTTTGTTTGTGCTGCGGGACAGACCCAAGATACGAAGATAACGCGTGCCGAGCGTGGGAAACTCGTGACAACTCGGAAAACTGACCAGGAATGTGGTATCTCACTGTTCCTTCCTACATTGATAATTTCTATGAATTTTCCATTAGTCTCTTGAGCGCTTATTAGCAGACACAATGGAAAAACAATTGTTATAATTATCATAAGTCCCTTTTAGCGTTCAAGCACAACACAAGTACATAAACGCCAAATTTAGTCTAGTTATAATACTCGTAGTTAAGCTACATAATATTATGTCAAAGCCTTGCATCTAGCTGGCTGACTGAAACATCTAACAGCTTTCTAAGATTATTTTCTTTCTGTCTGAAATCAAATTGAAGCCATACATTAGACTTATTGATAAGTATACAGGGTGAGTTTTTTAAGTGGGCGTGGATGACCAAATCTGAAACTATGAGGAATAGCGAAAAACACTCAAAGGTTGACTCCTTTGAGTATTTTATTAAAAATGACCATGTGCCTTATGTTTGTCATATGCCATTACTGCCCAGAATTTGATCCTTATTAGCGACACTATCGAATGGTGTAATAAAACAGCATGTTTTTTTTTCAAAATCAACGGGTCCGATTCCTGGCTAGGAATATTGATTTGTCAAAAATCTGTTGATGCAGTTTTTGCAAAATCGGCCTCATGACTCCTTTGAGAGTTTTCCGCTATTAGTTTCTGATTTGGTAATCTCATAAGATTAATCACCAAAAAAATAACTGATATTTATAACAGTTCACCGAATACGTATTACCAAGCAGACTGTTATCTTCTATTTTCAGCAATATTGTAATCCGTTCATGACGAACCTAAGCCAATATTTGCGATACCTCTACCTATTACTCATAGCCATAAGAGTAACGAATTATTTTTGTGAATGAGTAACTGAACTGTACGGATCAATCACTGCAAATGAAAGCATCATCTTCATTCAGCCTCTAATCTTATTACGACATGTTAGTAATCAGCCTGATTCACGGATCTATGTGTATCAAATTATTCACAGAATGAATAAAATATCAATGAATCGCTAATTAAAAATACACAAAAACGTCAGTTGAAAAACAGTGATGCAATGCTGGCAAAGTTGTGAATAAAAATTGAAATGTAGAACTAGGCCATGTCATGACATTTCACAGGAAATTATCGAATTCCTAATTTGAGATTTCGATTTAAACAACGATTTTTCTCCGTGTAAATCGTAAACCCATGGGATTACTATGTACTACTCGCATACCGATAGTACAACCCGAAATAAAAAAATACGAACTACACTAAGCGTAGTACCTACCTATTCTACACTAGACGGACGGTATGACATTGTATTTCAAATAACCACAACATTTTAGTACACTACCGTAAAAGGTGAGGCATTAATATGAATGAATATTGTTTCGCAGATTATAGTAGGAGGACATTCAAAAGAGCACAAAATAGTTTCTTGCAAACATTGATTGTTTCATTCATGAATGAACCTTTTAAAATCATGAATGAAGGTGCACCGTGCGAACGAACTAGACTAACTTTTTTTGTCTTTGAATTTTAAAAAGGATTTTTATTTTATGACAAAGGTATTGACACCTGTAGAGGTTTACAGCCTAGTTGGGTAATGTGCATTGTTCATTACGGAATCTGTGAAGATTTTTTCAATTGTGAAATAGTTTTTGCGAAAAAAAATGTTGTCATTCCCGTGAGAAAATTTAGTTTTTTTTTGAAATCTTCTTTTAAATGTTAGAACGTTCATTCAACTTAGTGTTTGCAATTTTTTTTGGGCTTTGGCTCCTCGATAACAAAGACTATTTGGCATTTGGAAAAATTGTAAATATTTTTACTATAATTAACCTTAATTAAGGCGTCATTAAAATATTATATATTTCAAGAAAAAAAATAACAAAAAAATGGTTCTTGTTTACGAAAGTTCACAAGAGAGTTCATATCTAGAAAAAGACTTAATATATTCTTTAAAAAACCTGACTATCATCTAAATGCGAGGCTGTCTTAGACAGCCTATTGTAAACTTTTTATCATCATCATTTCAGCCGAAAGACGTCCACTGCTGGATATAGGCCTCCCCCAGGCGTCGCCACATTGACCGATCCCATGCAAACCGGAAGACGAAACTTTGGAAGGCCTCCCACTAGGTGGACCGATGACCTGTTTAAAGGTTGCGGGAAGGGGCTGGATGCGAGACGCACGGGATCGGTCAAACTTTTTACATTCGATAATATTTATCTAATGTTTATATAAGTGGTATAGAATAAAAGCCATTGCAATGAGTGCGCTATTAACGTAGTATAATGTACGTGGGTAGGCATTGTACCTACTCACCTGTGTTGAACCAGATCGCTAGGGATAAGCCAGGTCGCATAGAGTCTAAACGAGCCACTAGGCATGCGCTAAATACGGTGCCCGAGAGGGATTACATTTTAATTCCATTCGTTCAGTTCACGCACCTTTCTGCGACTGTCCTATTAATAAGAAGAACCTCAAATAACGATAACGACTTTCAACGACTTTCCAAATGATTGACCAGCGAAATATATCGAAATGGCACGTGGTCCTGGGACGGATCTAAGTGCTATTTGGGCTTCAAACCAGGGCCCGTGAATATAAAGGGCTCCCAGGCCCCATTGAAAATTGTTAAATTATTAATTATTCTACTAAAGATTTGAAATAAAATGGACTGAATACGTGGTTAACTGTAGAGTCTTTCGACAAGGCTGTTATTATGGCGGGTCACTACAATGGTGTAGGTTGTACTACTAACACAATATTAAGGTGTAAAGTGGTACATACCACCAGAGTTGGTCCCGAGGATTAGAAGGTCCCTATACAGTGTTGGCACTTTCCGTAAACTGTACATTTTTTTTTTAATTAATGGTCGTCGGATCCAGAGAGCCCCACCATATTTCTTTTTTAAATTTCAAAAGAAAATGTAACTATATAAATCCGGGTAAGGTTCTAATTCGAGCTGGCTTCGCTCGCTCCCTTGCATAAGACGACTAGCTTACTTACTCCTATTTCTGTACAAAATCTAAAAAGAAAATCTATCTATTGTGGTGTACAATAAAGTATATTCTGTTCTATTCCAACGCGCAGTATTTACATAAATTTCGGCGCTCGCTTCACTCGCTCTTGCTTCTTACATTCACTGTTCTGCATAAGTCAACAAATTTATCATTATTTCTGTACGAATAGTCAAAAGAAAAGCTAACATCGCCATGGTGAGGTCGTAAAATTTACCTATTTAAAAACCGTAAATTTACCAATTTGCATCGATTGCTCTAGCATTCCTTCATTTTCACTGATTCATTAAACTGTTGACAGGTACAGAAAACTACATATTTTACGTACTCCTATTTCTGTAGGAATTGACAAAAAAATCTAACCTTGGTGCAAAATTATCGACCTGTCTAACCTCTGCAAAAAATTCATGAGCTCCAGGCTCAAGCAATAAGGTTTCTCAGACGACATGGCGGAATGAAGGGTTGGGATCACACGTTTTCGCCACAACCTACTCCTCTTTTGTCGACAGCGGGAAGTCACACTTTCAGAAAAATTGTTTTTGGCAAAATGACAATTAATTTGATTCATTAAGTACTTTATGCCATTTAGGGATTAGTGGTAAGCCCCCAAGTAGTGTTAGCCCAGGGCCATACAAATTCACGATCCACCCGTCACGTGGACAATCCCAAACATTTTGATGTTACGACAATCGTAATCGCTGGTAGACGTTAACTTTGTCTACAGCCTATAGGCAGAGAGAGCAGAGCATAAATATGTACTGTTAGAAAATAGGGCTAAGGACATGATATATGGAGGAAATAAACAAGTTTATGTTGTGCATTATTTTCCTTCAAAAACATTGCGTAAATAAGTATGCACTAGGTACACACTACCATTTAGCATATGCCGCAAACTATACCATAACCGTATATTTACACGTACTTTCCTAAATTAGGATTCATTAATATTTTCATAACCTACAGTGTGTGGACGTGAGCCTTAGTAGGTATATAGTCTGCAGAAACAATACTAGGGAAGTTACAACCAAAAACCAAGTTTTTACCCAAGTAGGTTTAAAGTTTGTAGATTTGCTTGCAGTACCTAAGCTACCTACCTGTTCAAAGAGTTTGTTTTGCTCGTTATTAAAAGAAAGTAAAACATATTATTGTGTTTGACATTGATTGAGACCAAAAACTAAAACACCCAGTGAGACTGAAGCACCAATTATTTTTTTATATTCTTTTTTTGTAAGAACAAAATTCTTAATAATTAATTACGATCTAGCCAAGACTAATATGCAATTTAACTCTAACTTAATGTTACGTGATAGATTATGTTAAAACTAAGGATAGTATCCATTTACACAAGTCCGTAGGTAGCACTTTCTTACTCTGATATCCTTACTAATATTATAAATGTGAATGTAAGTTTGTTTTTTACGCTTTCACACAAAAATTACTGAACCGATCATCATGAAACTTTGTACATATATTCTTAGAGGTATTAGAAGTAACATAGGATACTTTTTATTAAAAAAAAAAGATTTTTAATGGCTTCACGGCGAGCGAAGCCGCGGGTAAAAGATAGTAATTTATAAAAACACTATGTTCATGTGTTCACTATTATTCATTCACTGTGTATACTACACTAATTCAAAAGGTTTAGTTCTTTTTAGCCTACGCACTAAGTCTGTATTATCTAGCAGCTAGACAGCCTCAACATTTACGTGTCTATGATGTCTGTTTCGTGGTCTTCCGCAAATTTTTGGATGATGGTGGTTACGAATTCCGTTTTAAGGTCACGGTGAAGATCGTCATTTTTTATGTACCAGGGTGCATTTACAGCAACACTAAGCACTTTATTTTGGAATTGTTGGATTATTTTGACATTGCTTTGTTTAGTACAGCCCCAAAGTTGGATACTATACGTCTAAATTGTCATCAGTATATGCTTGTATAGGGTTATTTTTAACCGACTTCCCAAAAAGAAGGAGGTTATCAATTCGACTGTATATTTTTTATTATGTATGTTACCTCAGAACATTTTACTAGGTGAACCGATTTTGATGATTCTCTTTTATTTGAAAGCTGGTACTTGTCATGTGGTCCCATTTAAATTTCATCAAGATCTGATGAAGAACTTCGGCGATATAAATCAGAACTCTTCAATAAATGACGGCAAATCACTCGGGATAGCTGCAATCGCATGTCTGTTTATTGTTTACACCATTTCATAAAATAACATCAGACTGAGAAAAACACTACTAAGTGAAAAATAACTTCAATTTCGGCAGTCGGTGTCAAAAAACAAAGATACGTAAACAGGAACACCCACTTCCGAAATTGAAGTTATTTTTCACTTTGTAGTGTTTTCATTTGGATGTCGGTTGTATTATGTATTGATAGACAGGATATCCTTTCGAGTAACCAATACATACTTTTATAACGTATGTCGAGTTCCTGTCTTTTCTTTTTGACAGTAGCTTTCCAACGCAACTTGGCGTCCAGAGTTATGCCAAGGTATTTGGCTGTTTAGCATAAGGAACTTGAATGCCATTTATGTAGATTGGATGACAGTCCAAATGTTTGTTTGTGAAGTCAATGTGAATTGATTCTAACTCATTCAGTTTGATCTTCCATTTTTGTGTCCAGAAAGGACCAATTTGGACCAATTGAATATGTGACTAGGACACGTTCTTTCAACTGATTGCAACATGATTACAAAAAGATTTGACAGTTCACACATAGTAAGTCTATGATTCTTCTCAACTACCGGCCCCTTATGGAGAATAGAGGTTGGCGAAAAAACAATATTTTTCTAATAATTGACCCTATTGCGACATACACTTTGTCAAGATCGACTTAAAGACATAAGCTTACCTTGTTGAAGTTCAGAAAAGAAAATCCTCTTGGCGAAGTCGTAATGATATGAATCACTAAGCATATTATAATATACGAGTAAGTGGCCATACATTGACAAAGTAGTTCACTGACAATACAACACGTCATCTTTAACTAAATGATAAGACATTTCCTTCTCTTTGCAAACAGTTCTAGGAATATAGGAAGAACCTACTTGAAGACTAGTTAGAGTGTCATAACACATCGCTGAATATCCTTGATAACCTTCCTGGCAGTGCTAGTCATCCCGAGATTAGTGTAATATGATATATGATTAAGAATATATTTTTTATCAAACTAGCTATATTTTTAACCGACTGCAAGGAAAACGTTATTTTCTTGTTAGACTCGCGTTCGATTACTTCCTAAACCCATCTCACCTTAGACTTCTTTAGAAGTAACCTATTCACTCATAGAGTTTTGACCCAAAGCTAAAAGCACCAAAGTCTTGTGCCTCCTTTCTTTAGGCCTTCCCAAAGGAACTTAGACTAAACTGACTATTAGGGGATAGTGTAATATGGGTCGCCAGTTCATTTGACCATCACCTGGCAAAAACCAAACCCGCTAGGAGCTGTCACAGTCAGCAGAGCCCAAAACACACAATAACCCGACCTTAATGACATCATTAACCTTACAATAGCAATCAGAATGCCTGTACATCCTCAACAGAAGCTACTTAATTCCCTAGTATCCGGAATGTACAACTGCTGGACATCCTAGCGCCAGGAGAGCGCCCACTCCTTCCGCCGCGCCGGAGCTGCGGAGTGAAGTCATCCGACCACTTGCGAAACTTGACGCCGAAGACTCATAGCGTGGCAGTTTTGATATTTAGGTCTAGGGCTATGGTGATGACGAAGTTTTCTAAAAAAAACTGAAAATCCTTGCAGATATCAACAAAAACACATTTTTTTAACTTTATCTAGGTCAAATGGATGGTGGTTTAAACTCCATTGCAAATATTGCAATTTAGGGGTAATTAACAACATTCTTGAAAACTAACGGACATCAACGATTCTTAGGAGAAATTGCTTTTGTGGGGTAATATTGAGAAAAATATAGTTCGTATTCTCTCCACTCTGTTTTCGTTACTACTATAATAAAACACGAAAATACTTGGTTTAATAGCGCAACTGTAAGATGAATAAATGCCAAAGACAAGAGCAACATTATGCCAAATTAGAATACGATAATATTCCATCTAACGCCGCGCGCCGTAGCCGGCATTACACACTCTTTCACCGATGTCCCCATCAATCCACGGCTAAATTTTTAATGTGACACATGACAGCTTTAATTATTCTATCACGTTAGCGACCGCACGCCGGCGTCGTCGGCGGCCATCATTCACCACGCGTCACTTTTGCGCGGGAAATGCCACCATTACCAATTTGCTCTAAGCAGGAAATGACTGATTTGCCTACTACTGCCACTTCTCACTGAATCACGACTAAATTTTTGGCACAAGAAAATTGGGGAAACGGTAATTGGACGATTTAAAATCACAGCTAAAAAGACCGTTTTTTAACACATGCGTCAGACCAATCAAATGTCATTTTGATGATGTTATGTGAACTGTGATTGGTGCAATATGTATGGCGAGTTAGTTTTCACAATGTATTGTTGAATGCAGAGTTCCGCCGACAGATTGCACTGAAGGATCAGATGGCCTAGTTTTTGCCCATCATTATTATAACTTACGCAACAAATAGGTAATAACTACATTGCAGGTTACGCCACACTTTGTGTTACCTCGTCTAGCTACATAGTGTAAATTATTGTAAGAAAGCATCAAGCATCTTTCTTATATCGAATCACTTCGTCAAAAACTCCTAGATCGCACACCTGTTTTAATGAGACCAGACACAACAGGCATTAGTAGGTACGTATGTAAAAAATACTCAATGACGCGGGGTAAAGTTGATTTTTGGGCCATAAAAGCGAAGTACACACGTCACAGACGTCATCCGAGCCAGATATTGCCAAGTGGGCAGCTGGTGACGTCACCACACCTTCTGGGGTTCGAGCCCACGCTCCACGCTGCCGTAGGTATATTAAAAATACAAAGTTAATACAACCATTCATACGATTGAGACATTCACAGATGTCTTACGTACGGTACAGTCAGGAGTTGTAAAAATTCTGGAGATGTTCCAGAAATGTTTAATACTAGGAACTTTTGTGATTGTACTGTGTCGTAATACTCGTTCCGTGAATTTATATTTTTTGAAGTATACTTCATGTGAACACTTAGGTTTAACCGTATTATGACTTTTGGTACCTTCTAGTTCATTCGGCTTCTAGATCTAATGAAAGCAGTCATAGACAGGGCCGGCTCCAGAAGGGGGGCGATATGGCATATCCGCCCAGAGCGGCATAAATGACGGGCGGCCAAACTGCTCTAACAGCCCTTTTAATTTCATTAGAAAACCTAACTTATTCGTGGTAAGGTTCTAAAATTATCAAGTTCGCTTCGCTGTCGAGTGTTATTGTATGTTGCTGTTAACCCACCGTTATATAACTTAACATTCGTAATGTTGCAAAAATTCTTAGGTGAAATTTTCGAGATCACTTCGTTTTCGCTTCGCTTGAAGTTGTCAAAAAATAGTTAATATAATCAATAAAAACCCGACTGCTTAAGAAGCGAATTAAAAAGTATTAAAAGCAAGAAGAAAATCATGTTGTGCAGTCGGGGTATACATAATTGTTTACGAGCTGGCTGACCAAAACTGTATAACAAGTATTGTAATTCTCATTTCTCTTTATTACAAAATGCATGCTGCTAATTTCGTAGAGACACCAGTCCTAACCGTACTGAAGGACTTTAATTCTTAAATCATTATAGAATCAAGTCAGACAAGATGTCATCATCAAAAGAATTCAAAGATTATAGAACACCAATTATAAATGATTCGGTTTAGGTATTAAACCAAGAGTCTGGTGGGCGAGAATTAAAACAATAGAGAAGCAAATCAAGACGAGGTGTCCAAAACGGGAGGACCGTGTAGATGCGATATTTATATAGAGCTATGAGCTAAGCAACTAATTAAGAGACGGCAGACAGCCTGACCCCAGACCTTATCAGTTGTGGAACCGGAATGTGTGGACATGTCCTCGAGACACATTGTCCCCAAAATTCTTTAATTAAGGGGTCTCCCGATGCCAAATTATGAATTGACTCTTGCAGATCATTAGTTGAACCATAAACATTATTTTTGTAATCTCCTTTTTTTCTGGGTCACATGAGGTTCAATGCCAAATTTGTGGTAGTTTCTCATTATTGTATATTATAATGTTATTTTTTTCGTATCAATTTCTACAAATGTTTGTGGATTGTGTTGATGTTTTAATCAACATCAAGCCATCCATATCGGAGCTTATGGAACTTACACTTCATCTCCAAATATTCCCATTTTAGCAAACAAATCACATAGTAATTTCCAAGAACTTCCATATATTGATCATGGCGGCCTTACATTCCAAAGCATTGTCCATTCATGCGAGCATCGTCATGTCATTCATAGCACTTGTCCCAAACATGTCCAAACCTGAACGAACAGTGTGAAAGAGACAACGATATTTGGCAGACGAATCATGTTTTTCCACTAATGGGAAATCAAAAAAAATACATCGTGATTCGGTGGAGCTTAGGCCGGGACCATCCATCTTGCTGAAGCATAATACGTGTTTTGACTTTTGTCCATATTGTAGACAGTAATTTAGGCAGTCTCGTTAATAGGCTATTTTTTGTGGTCACAAATAATAATAGCTATAAAAATAGCGCACTATTCTAAAGTTTTTTAAATACTAATTAATGGCTTCTGCCAAAAACATCAATGTTTTCTTTTCTTGTTCATTTTCTAAGTAGCTTAAATCCATCTCCAAATGTATGTAAATCTCCCAAAGTTGCGGCAAGTCCCTTGCACTGGCAACGGTAAACCGGAAGGCATTAGTATCTAGATTAGGACAAACGTTGGCGGCAGTTAGCATAATAAGAACATTAGGAAAAATGGCTGCTCGTACGACACTATAATGACTTAGGTCTGAGAAACTAATCTCGATTTTCGATCCTTTTTATAATTTGGAGGTGTGGGACGTTTGATATTTGAGATAATTAATATACCATTTACTATACAAAGTATATAAGAATTAAGAAGAGAATTACCAACAAAAAACGAAATGCTACCCAAAGCGTATCTATAGCTATCGCAAAGGACTCAAAGTTGTCTAAAGGTTAACGTTAGTCAGTTTTTGATAAAGCAAACAGCGTTTATCCAAGCTGCTATAGTGAATTAGAAGTATAAACAATAATCCACCATGAATTAGAATCCATTCGTAACTCAAACTAGAAATAAAAATTGACAACTATACAGCAACTTACTAATCAAGGTAGTGTAGAAAGTGAAGAGACTAGCGCAAACGATGACGCAAGAATTATGTTAGGGTCAGGACCAAAGTGTGTAAAAATACACACGTGTCTTGACTAGGGGGCCTCAATCCAACAGCTAGTTTCTTAACAATTTTTAAAGGACCGAATGAGAAGAAACTGGTCCTTTCATAAAAGACCCTAAATATTTAGGTTATACAAGGACCAAGAGGACGCTGGTACTATGGGGGACCTGGAGGGTGACCATAAGCTGTTAGAGTAAGGTTATTTTGAGTGTGTGTAAGGGACAGATTTATATGACTTGTATACATCTGTCACTTACGCGATATCAAAACAACCTTACTCTAAGAGGTTATGGTCACCCCCTTGGTAGTAATTTGCACGCCGCGCTTGCTTGAAGGCAGAATACAATGACTTTAAGGCTTTAAGATCTTTCCTTGTTAAACTATGTATTTTCTAGCAAATAAATATTTTGATTTGATTTGATTTATGAGCTCTTAGTGCAAGGTTATTATTACCATTGTGTATTTGACTTGTATACAACTATCCATTACGCAATATGGCAGTAACTTTGCTCTAAGAGTTCAGGGTAGGCCGCCAGGGGTGACGCAAAATTGTATATATTTCAGTTTGTGCGTGCGATCATTCCCCCAGACCTATAATCATAAATCGTTTAGTGCAACATGTTTACGTTACGCTAGACAATAGTGAATGATTGTAAACGATCAAACAAACGAGTGTTCTCGCGTTTGACGCGGCGAGCATTGTGACGCATGGGTCAATCGCCATTGTTTGGACATAAGTCAAATATATGCTTGCGTTTGGACGCTACTATTCAGCGAAGAGTATAATCGAAGTGTTTTGGATAGCTAGGTCGATGCAGCTCTATTGTCTTGTGAAAAGTTCGTCGGAATTCGTCAATACGAAATATGCTGTAAATGGCTTATTGTCTAAAGTCATAATAATTGTTAGCATTTCTTCATGCTTGGATTCTGTATGCAAAACCGATTGTTTTCTTACCATTGGTGATTTGGAACTCCAAAGAAAGGCAAGTTTGCAATTGCACCACCTACATCTATTCGGTCACTACGCTTCGCAAGCTGTAAAGACTTCATAGCTTCAACCATTGTCTGGTTATTACATATAGGGATAGAAACAGCACCGTCTCACATGTCATCTTCAGTGCCTCGTTCCTCCATAATCACACTATCTTGTAAATCTTTCGTTTTGCAAAACCCATCAGTATGAAAAGATTGGCCATAGATCAGGCAGGGTATGAGCGGCGGTGAAAGCAACACGGCCGGCGAGCCATCCGGCCTTATAATTGACACCGTGATGGGTATCGGCAGAGATGCGGCGATACTGGCGGTCACGCGACCGTCAGAGGTGGCATTAGGTAACGAAGTACAGCAGGTTCAAACTGAACTCAATCCCTTAGCAGATAAATCCTGTGAAGACTAGTCTTACACATGGTAATACGAAACAGATCGATCACAGTTTGTTATTTGTACTAGACGATGACACACGGGCTCAATCAAGAGGAGTGCCTAAAGGGCCTATTCTTTGCCTTATGACAACCCCCAGTGAACAAAAGCCTTACAAAAGGTAAGACAGATAAGATCGATCGCATTTGCTATTTGCACCATAAAATGATGTGGGGCCAATAAAGATGAAGAGTTCCTATGGGGCATTTTCGGTGCTCTTGGTCAGGAACCACAAAAACTGCATTTGCAATGTTCAATTTTGAATCTGACATTGAAAACTAAGCAGAACAGTGTTCAAATGAAGTAATCTCTCTAAAGTATATATCTAAGTTCTACCAAAGTAGTGGTAACATAAGTCTGCTGTCTGTTTCCAATGAATTCTGATCTAGACACTCTGTACATTAAGATTTTGCGACAGTAACAGCCTCATGAAAATGACTACTGACAGGCATGATGAGTGCCCCACAATAAGGTACTTATCATGACGTCATTGCCTCTGGTAGTGTATAAGTACGAAGTCGCTGGCAAAGTGCTAGTAAACTACGTATTACCAAGTGCACCTTCTTCATGTATCTACATTGTGAACCAGTGTAGCGCCGCATGTTCAATTAAACAGATTATCTAGGAATTAAGCAAATATGTCGGATTAATATATTCCCGAGCGCAACGATCGAGTCCGTGTTATTACGCGATCATCTAGGAATTTGTTAATTAATATAAAGATGCAAGCCTGCGTGACCCTTGACAGATAAGGTATAGTCGAATTACAGTTTATTAGTGTCCAATTAGTTTTACGTGGAAATTGTAAGAAAGATACGTTTAAAAGTTAGAACGGATGATTCTATTAATATATTTAAGAAATGTAAGGATGAACACGGGCAGGATAGAATATTTTAATTATTCCGATACTTCGCTCCCGTACGATCGTTTTCGACGTTCATGCTGCTGGCGAAGCCGCTGGAAAAGCTGTCTCAGATATATACTGAAAGATGTTTATAAAACTTCAGCTCAATAAGTAGGTAAACATGGCGTGTATTTAAGTTTCATTTACAACTAACTGCATTTAATTAAGACATCATCGTGTAAATGGTTTTCTGATTTCAACAAAATATGCAATTACAATATTCAATGATAATGCCGCGTTAATTAGGTGGAAATGAACAATTACAACATTTAAGTAAGTAGGTAATATTATTTAAATATTATAATTGCATATTTTTTTACATCATGGATTTCCACAAAGTAAAGCCTCCACCAGTAGTTTTCTTTCTTTATATTTTGTTCTGTGAGAGCCGCGGTAATCCGAGGCATGCAATAAGTCCAGGGCCACTTGATGTGACGACGCTAAGGGTAGATCTATATTCAACAACTAGCATTTCGCCCGCACCTTCGTTCACGTGATCCGTATTTTATCTTTCAGATGACTTTTTAGTTTCACCCCCTTAAAGGCTGAATTTCCAAAAATCCCTTCTTAGTGCTCCCCTACATCATAAAAAGAAGCCCTGTACAGTAAAATATTCTCCAAAAATGTTTAACACCCCTAAAATCGTCTTTTAGGAGTAGTTTTAAAAAAATTATAATGTAAACCTTTACTATTTACTCAGTGTTTATGCCGAGTTTCAAATATATAAGCCCAACAAATTTCCACCTTTTCACCTCCTAAGTAGGTGAGTAGCTAAGTAGGTAGAATATCCAAAAACCAATAAATACATGAATTCTTTTTATCAACCAAGAGTCAATCTCGAAGTTCAGGTGTCCAACTTACAAACTGTTGAAGTTTTATACTACGTTTTAACGCTTTTTTTACCCTTTTAGGGGTGGAATTACAAAAAAACAATAAAAATATAAATTATTTTTATCAACCAACAGTATAAATCTAACATTTCACGTGACCAACTTAAAGTCTGTAGAAATTTCATAGAAACTTTCAAACCCTTTCATACGGATGGAATTTCCAAAAAACCAATAAATAAATTATTTTATCAACCGAGAGTGTAAATCTAAAGTTTCATATGTCCAATTTACAAACTGTAAAAATTTCATACAAACTTTCAACCCTTTTTTTACCCATTTACCGGTAGAATTTCCAAAAACCAATAAATACATAAATCCTTTTTATTAACTAACAGCGTAAATAAAAAAAAAACACGTTTTTTTTTCTTACGTTACGTTCTTCGTGTTTAATTTCTACAGTTTGTAGGTTGGACTTACGAACTGTAGAAAATTCATACAAACTTTCAACCCTCTTAGGGATGGCATTTCCAAAAATCCTTTCTTAGTGCGCATTTACGTCACTTGAGGAACCTCCTTGGCAAATTTCATTTTATAGGGTAGGTTAGGTAGGGTAGGTGGGTAGGGTATGTAGGGTAGGTATTTTTTGCATAGGAAAATCCTTAAATTTTTCGTTATTTCCCATTACATACTTATCCCTTAATAATATTAAACACTATATTTATATATTTACAAACACTAAAATAATGTGTAGAACAAAAGCGTGAAAATATTAACTCAAAACTTTTCCTTACACTAATTCTTCAGTAAATATCTCTTAAATGCGTCGACTGATTTGCACAATTCAAACAGAAATATTGGTTTTACGCCTATTTCTGTAATTAAAGATTAAAGAATATATCTCCATAAACAAAAAAAAAGTTTTCATGTTACTTTATTATACAACAATGACAACTTTCAAAAGTTCTCTTAAAAAATTACTTTTCTCAGTCTTTAATGATCAAAGTAAGAAATTAATTCGAATCTTATACTAAATAATAAAAAGATAACAACATAATTAACACATTATAATATGAATCTAGTTAGACATAGAACATTTCTCAAATATTTAGTATCGATTGCTAGGTACTTTTCTATTCGGCTATTGCACGAATCATGTATAATGGAGAGTTTTTTTGTAGTATTCGTACATAATGGTACGAAGCAAGCACGATAACTTTTAAGGTTCGATATTTTTTATCAACATATTTGATATTCATCAATATATTGACCATAATAACAAGATTAAATCAGTTAAAAGTAAAACACTGTATCAGCTATGTGCTACAATGATTAGAAATGAACGTCGTGACGTCACACGGGCTCGGGTTTGCCCGGGAACTGTCGGCGTGTTTTCGGTACTGGATTCAAAAAAATATTTTCAATTTGATATTACTTTGTAATATCGAAAAATAAAAAAAATTAAAAAAGTTTTGAAGGAAAACTTATTTATGAAAGAAAGAGAAAGAATAGAAAAAAAACAGAAACTCGATATCTGTACTTCTTAATTAAAATTATAAATGTGAATGTAAGTTTGTTTGTTACGCTTTCACGCAAAAACTACTGAACCGATCATCATGAAACTTTATACATATTATATTCTTGGTGGTATTAGAAGTAACATAGGATACATAATATTAAAAAAAAAAAATAAAAAAAAATTGCTTCACTGCGAGCGTAGCCGCGGGTAAAAGCTAGTACGTTATAAAAGTACGAGTATGAATTGGTTACTCGGAAGGAAATCCTGTCTATCAATAGACAATACAAGCATATACTTATTTCAATTTGGACGTGTGGTATCCTACTTTGGGGCTGTACTAAACAAAGCAATGTCAAAATAATCCAACAATTCCAAAATAAAGTGCTCAGGGTTGCTGTAAATGCACCCTGGTACATAAGAAATGACGATCTTCACCGTGACCTTAAAACGGAATTCGTAACCACCTACATCCAAAAATTTGCTGAAGCCCACGAACACAAACTTCATCGACACGTGAATGTTGAGGCTATCTAGCTGCTAGATAATACAGACTTAGTGCGTAAGCTAAAAAGAACTAAACCTTTTGAATTAGTGTAGTATATAAAGTGAATGAATAATAGTGACAACGCTGTGCTATACATATAACACATCAACATAATGTTTTTTTTAAATTGTATCAGACTAAGGAAGTGCTACGGAGTTGTGTTAAAGTGCAAATGGACACTATTCTTAGTTTTAATATAATCTATCACGTGACATATTAAGTTAGAGTTAAATTGCTTATTAGTCTTTTAGGCTAGATCGTAATTATTTATTAAGATTTTTTTTTCTTACTATTAAAGTATAAAAATAGGTGTGTAGAGTCTTTCGGCTGAAATGATGATGTTAATGACATTTTGCAGAACTTTCGACGACGTATGATTGAGCTTCATGTCATACCTGTCTGTCTTACTAAGCTTTCCTGCCAGTGTAGCAACAAGTACCGATCAAAAACTCAAACCCATTGATAATACAATAGGTTCTTTCTAATCGATAGGCCATATAGCGACAGTTTCCAGACATCATAAGTCAGTCCTCGAGGCACAAATTGCGGCGACCCAGGCGCCTTCCTTCCGCCACCGCAATGCTTCCCACGATCCTGCTTACCTAACTATGTGATATAGCGAGGTGCAGAAGGCATACAATGAATTGGAATAGGAGACTATATTACATAAATGTGTATGGAATGAGATAACAGATATGCATTTGCATGTTCGCATATGCAAATGCATAAAACCCTAATTTTACTTTTTCATTGGTAGTGGTTATCCCACCTAGATCAGGCAAGGCATTAAGTTCGCCTCTGTACGTTTGTGTGCCTAAAGTATTTAATAATAAGTAAATCAGGCCTGAAAAGGTTTCTGCAGAAATTACGCCACAATTTCAAGTTACTTCTAATATAACGTCAGTAGACGTAGTGGTCATTTTCAGTTTACAATTAAATATATAATAACAAACGTCACAAGTAAAATTTACAAGATAAATATTTGTTTGTATGTTTTTACAAATGATAATTAAATTGATTAAATATTGTGACAATAAACGTAAATTCTAATGACAAAAGTATTTTGATAATACATATTTTATGCATATTTCGGCGTTTTTAGTGCATATTTGACAATTTGATAGTGCATATAAGCACAGTATAGTACCAGGGTAAGTTTACAGGCGGTGAATTCAAGATGATGTTGAAAAGGACTCACTCCAATGAGTATGGTTTAGATTTAGTCTGTAGTGACCAGTAGATAATAACGCTGAAAAGAGGATATTATTAGTAAGAGTTTCGAATCAAGATTAAAAAAAATACATTTATTTCAGGTCTTAGGTAAACCCATATCAGACAAAATCTGTAAATGAAATTATCAATTATAAATACAAAATCACACATAGATAAATACAAACAAATTAATACAATATCAACACAAATAAATTCAATTCATATTAGTATAGGTTATTAGTTTGCCGTTTGTGGTCATGTCCCTTTAAGGGCCTTCCACTGCTTTAGTGCCGTAAAACTTAGTAACAGCTAGGTTAAAAATTTAAAAGATATAAAAAAAATTGATTCGTGATTATAAATGTGAAACATGGTTGTTTCGTGTAAGTAATAATTATTTTGCTTAAAAAAATAGTAATAACACGATATTTTTTTGCTACTTTTGGATACTCCTCCAAAACGAATTGGATGTTCAAAAATATTATTCCAAAGAAAAATTGATGGCTAGAATTTCTTCATATCTGAAAAAGCATATGTAAATCAAAGAATATTTTGCAAACCAAACTGTCCGAAAGGAGGTTCAATATTGATATTCTGGCTTCGAGCAGGCGCACGGCCAGTACTGCGCTAACATTGGGGAATATATACGCCTTAACTGGGTAAGAAGAAAGATAACGCCATTATGTACTGCAGCTATAAAGAATTTGTTTCACGCGTCCGGCCAATGTCTGACTCACAGAACAGATCTCTCCTGTGGTCTGATACTGTTCTGTGGTCTGACTGGCCGTCTACGCGGATTGTATGGTGCGAGGAGTGGGCCTTCTTATCAAACTGTGTTATGCTATCTATGCATCACGGTGCACAACTGTTTTGTAAGCGATCAGAAGATAATACTGGTTTGATGTAGATTTAAAGAAATATAACTGCTTAGCTTATATAATTCTAGAGTAGCATAAGTTTCATTATTTCCTGGGCAGTTCTCTCGGACAACGTATTTAAGCTTTTAAAGGGACGCCAGTCTAGCCTGGCAACCCAAAATCCGCGAAGGTCATATATCATAACATCATCATCATCATTTCAGCCGAAAGACCGTCCAAACATTGTTGGACAAAGGCCTCCCCCAGGCGTCGCGTCATCGGTCCACCTAGTGGGAGGCCTTCTAACGCATAGTCTTCCGGTTCGCTGTCGTCATTCCAGAATTTTTCGAACTCATCGGCCATCCGTTCTGCGAGCAATGTGCCCTGCCCGCTGCCAATTAAGCTTCGCGATTCTTCGCGCATATCATAACATAAACATCCTATATTCTCTGAAGAGTTCGGCAGAGATGCACCCTCGTTTCATCAGTTATCTTTAAGTCCCAAGTTATAGAGGGCGAGCCTGTTGCCATGAATCGGCCCCAAGTCCAGACTCCAGGCTACTACTGAGGAATTCCAGATGGAGAAACCCAATAACACTTTGCCCGACCCGGGCATCGAACCGAGGACCTCATGCTCAGCAGTAACCCTTGCAAATACTAGACCGAGTAATGATATAATAAGCAATGTATCCCCCTGTATAAGATGACACTTCGATTAACCAACAAAGACCACACCCCCTTAACTATCGATAGGTATTCTGTAAGAGTACTTTACATCGATAATTCACGCTCCTAACACAAAAGAAACAAAAACCATTAAAATTAACAAAAAAAAACTTACTCTATAGGACACAACATTTTGAACTCTAACCTAACAAAAAATAAGGTTAGGTTAAAATATTTTTAAGCGTGTCATTTTTTAAGCACATATCGGTCGTTATACAGCCAATCAAGATGTCGCTGTAAGGCCCTGGAGACAATGGCGTGATAAGAGGCAGGTGACACGTGCATTGTGTTTTTCAGCCCACCCCCAGTGCGCAACTGGTTTTAGGAACTTGATTCGCGATGTACACAGCTCGTTATTTTCGGAGATGCGACAGATTTTTGATAAGATGTTTTAAACAAAGAGATCATCTAAAATAATTTAAAAAAACCGACTTCCAAATGCTAATACTACAAAGTGAAAAATAACTTCAATTTCGGCAGTCGGTGTTCCTGTATATTTATCTTCGTTTTTTGACACCGACTTCCAAAACTTAAGTTATTTTTTTAAGTCGGTTGTATTTTTCACTTTTAGTTGTGTACATAGTAAGTTACGTACGAGTACAATCCCAGAATAGATAACCCGAATAACATGAAACTTTAACGGAATGAGAATGGACCAGGGTGAACTGTATACATCTGCGTACCCCTTTAGAGCGTACCGGCGTGATGTTATGTTATGAAAGCCCAGCAGTCCCGAGAGATTGGCTGTTATTTATTGAAGAGTTATGTTGTATATCTCGGCAGATCTTCACCAAATTTAAATAGGACTAATTCGGGAACATACTCAATCACACAAAACAATAATTTTCAAAATCGGTTCACAATTGACGGAGAAATCGATGAACATACACAAAAAAAAAACAAACATACAGCCGAACATAGAACCTTATCCTTTTTGGCAAGTCGATTAATTTTACGAGTCGGAGATTTTACTGATTTAGTGACTACTCATTAGTATGTTTTATGCTGAAAATAATAGAGGAGCACAGTATAGAGAAGTAGTTATCGAATTACTTGCTTAGAAACTGTTCTGAATCACCAGGAACTTCTGGCTAGTTTATAGATTATTGCCAGTGATTTAGATTTATCATAATAATGAACATAAAAAAGAGATTTAGTCTAAGTTAGTGGTTCAACTTTACAGAACTTATATTTGATGCCAAATCATCGAATTTCATAAACTGATCGTTGCGCTCTCTACAATAAACCTAAAATGAAAGTTATAAATATTTTAATATTTCGTAAACCTGCATTCATTTGGATTTGAATAGAAGTAATTTTACGGTTACATCAGCTGTTTATCTTCGCGCACGATTGTGCCAGAGAAAAGTTTGCGAAGAGAGAGTGTTGGAGCTACTCAGCCTACACGGTGACCTTACGGATGGTGACCTGCGACGATTTAGGGTAAGTACTGGCTGCTCAGCAGGGATTTCTGGTTGCTCCATAGTTTGTCGCCGATCTATTAGATATCTCACTTGTATGGCTCGAGTGGAAGCCTGAAGCGTGACGTCTCCCTACGCCTAAGGCGACAACACGATGAAAAAGCCCATAGGGTTCAGCCTAAGGGCTTTTTTATGTCGTCGATGTTCGTTTGTGTGTAATCACAACCGACAAATAATAACCCCTTCAGTGCCTGAAACAAGTGGATCCAAGCGAGACACAATGGCTTTTTATTGTTTCGGTAATTACGGCATTCTATCCATTAAGGAAGGAATATATAGGATCAGAATTTGCAAATAGAAGAACTCTAGTCTTTATGACAGTTCTATTAAACACCATACTGTAACGATAACAACAATTCCAGACTAACTGCCTCCAGCTGAACATCGATATCGTTACACGCCGCATATTCCTGCCTACGCCCTAATTACCCGTCATTATAATTAACATTAACTTAATCTATGACGCGACGCGTGCCTTTTTTACGCAAGCCATCGCACGTGCCTCCATCTGGCGCAGGAAGAGCGCTCGAGTGGAAGCCGGGCTTCTGACGTGCCGTGGTGACAGCACAGGTGATATTATCTGTGGTCCTTCAAAGTGTCAAAAACAGAAAAAAATTGATACTTTTTAAAGTGGCTGGCTGGTGAGCATGATGCATGATGCACACAGGTGATTAAAAAAAGAATTCTGTTTTTTTGGCAAACGCCTGCTTGTGCAGTGAGTTTTTGAGCGATGATTTTGAATCGAACAAATTTTAATCGATATTGAATTTCGGAAGACCTCGGTATGGCGTTAATTTAAGCAAAAAGATAAGCACGTATGTCGAGATGAGACTGCTGAGGTCTTACTTAGCCCTGTACGAATTTGGACAACTCTTCTTTCCCTGAAATTGTTCTTCTTTTCTTGAAGTATCTTTGATAACTTTATACAAGTTTTATTCTCCAATCACAAAGCTACTAAATCTGAAAGATGATCCCATAGATGAGCAGATAAGCTCCACTTAACGACAGACGACCTACCTACGAGCCGGCGACGATCTTTTAAACTCAACCGATAAGGCGTTAATTACGCACGCAAGCCATATCCATAGACACACATCGCTATTAAAAGTCATCAGAATAAAGTTTATTGAATAAAAAAAATGCTAGATCTGTGGATTAACTGACGTACATTCACTAAAACGACGTCAAATACGGACGTAAATCATTGTTTTACTACTTTTTTTATTCTGGAGATTGGTTTTAATGGGTTTTTAATGTACTGGTTTTCTGTATCGAGTGGTCGCGCAAATAATTAATAATAGCTCAATTCTCATGGTGTTCCATATGGTCATTTCATTTGAGTATATACGGTCTTCATAGGTACTTCATGGCTACATAATAATTATGTTTGATTAATATTTTTAAAAGTTTAATGTTGCTGCTCCTCAGTTCCATCTGAAATTTCTCAGGAGCCGCCAGCCGATGGATCAAGTTGATGTATGAAAGATGGGAACAGTATGAATTTTAAATACATTTACAAGTACATGAAGCTTTACACTGGTAGTGCATTTGTATATGTCGTAGGGTAATTTGATACTTCGAATCTTCGCGAAAATCCTAGGGGTTTTGCGAAAACGCGGATAATTAGACATAGGCGAAGCTTAGGGCACCCCGACACGGACAGGTTAGGTTCGAACGAGATGACGGGAGCTGAAGTGAGCGAGCAAAGCGAGCGAACTCAGCTCCCGTCATCTCGTTCGTGTTAGGTTACTTTAGACCCTGCGGACGGAAATAGGCGCCCCGCGCAGCGGGGCTCCGTCGACTATGTTGCCAAAGTACTAATCGTACTTGGATAATTTTTCGCCTATGTCTAATTATCCGCGTTTTCGCAAAACCCCTAGGATTTTCGCGAAGATTCGAATTATCAAATCATCCTACGACATATACATCCCCTACGGCGATTGTAATAAGAACGGCACAAAGTCCAATGGGTAACGTTCCACGAGTTCTTGACTGTACAACAAACAATACAACCGACCTCGAAAAAGAACAACACAAAGTGAAAAATATCTTCAATATCGAAAGTCGGTGTCCCTGTATTTATTTCTTCGTTTTTTTATCAACAGACTTCCGAAATTTAAGTAAATTTTCACTTTGTAGTGTTTTTTTTGGAAGTCGGTTGTATTTTATTGTTTTCACTTTTTGGTTGAGGTACATAATGAACAAGTCCTATAGTAAGGTGTATGCCTAAAGTTAGCAGAATAGATTACCTACCCGAATAACATAAAACTTGAAGGTAACCGGTGAAATGAGAGCGTACTATACTCCATTTGTTTAGGTAGTTAACTAAAGGTAAACAATCTTGATATGTCTTTTTATATAAAATAAATCGTATAAAAGACCAACAAATATAATTTAAATTTAGTTACTTACCTAACATCGGTTTAAGTAAATATCTAATTGTAAACATTTTTAGATTCAATTTTTAGACATTTTTTTAGATAAAAGACATGTTAAGATTGTTTACATTTAGTTAACTACCTAAACAAATGGAGTATAGGGTGTACTGTCCACATTTGCGTAACCCTTTAGAGCGTACCGGCATGATGTTATGTTATGAAATGGCATAAATAATAAACAGACATGCGAGTCAAGAGTTCTGTTGTATATCGCCGAAGTTCTTCATGTAACCTTCACCAATTCAGGTACCTTTTAATGGGACCGTGAGAAGCACCAGCTTTCAAATAAAAAAGAAGTATCAAAATCGGAATCACACATAAAAATACAATGGAATTGAGAACCTCCTCCTTTTTGAAGCCGGTTAATAAAATGTATAAACAAAGCTATTATATATATTAGAGTAAAAATAATTTGAGACAAAATATAGGATAAAGCAATAAAAAAAAATTGGAGGCAATCAATGGTCTATTAACAATTGAGGAGTGACTTTTCAAAATGGCTTATTTCTGTATGGTCATTTTTTTCAGGACCAAGAAAAATACGAAAACTTTTCATATATGAATATTTTTAGTAACAAACTTCTATGTACATAATCTAGGTACGTTAATAGATCGTTTCACAGTGTATATATTTTTTTTAATACTCTAAATTATGAGTTATTATCATATGATTTAAGGAAATAAGCCATTTAGTCGCAAACTCCAAGAAATAAGATGTTTTGTTTCAGCACTCCTAAGAAATAAGCCATTTTGTTTTGGCAACGAGCAACGATACAAGAAAATATTTTTCACCTTGACACTCAGCCTTGACATGAAAGTATTGAGAAGTTGACAGCAAGGTGACACATGACGTTTAATATTTTTTTAATTGGCCGTAGTCAAATAAAAAGTGTTGCCAATGTATAAAAATATATTTGCGGATCCACTTCCAGATATTAAAGCTATCTTTCAACCCTCCAAAATAACCTGTGATACCAGATTAGAAATAAGCCATTTTGATACGTATTAACAAAATTTCCATACAAAATGTTCTAGAAATGAGCTATTTTGAAAAAACTCCTATCACAATTAGTAGGGCCGAGAATTAACGTGAATTAAGCTATTTTGTTGCGGAAAGCATTTTCTATTGCCATTTTTCTTCGAGATTAAAGTACTTTAGAACCGGACACTTCACGTCATATAATGTGAGTGTACATAAAGTCCCGATTGGCATTAAAAAAAAAAGTAATATTGGGAACCCGAAATAAGCCGTTTTGAAACGTCACTCCTCAATTATTACAAGATTTTAATAATAAAGTACCTCTAGTCGAGCGAGATCCATTTTTTTTACTAAGTAAGTTAATTCAAACACAATCATCGGAGATTGTTTGTAAACTTCTCGACCATCTTCTACTATATAAAAATAAGTCGGGTTTTCCTTCCTGACGCTATAACTCCAGAACGCACGAACCGATTTCCACGGTTTTGCATTCGTTGGAAAGGTTTCGGGCTCCGTGAGGTTTATAGCAAAGAAAATTCAGGGTAGGGTAGGTAGGCTAGGGTAGGTAGGGTAGGGTAGGTAGGGTAGGATAGATAGGGTAGGGTAGATAGGGTAGGTAGGGTAGGATAGGTAGGGTAGGGTAGGTAGGGTAGGTAGGGTAGGTAGGGTAGGTAGGGTAGGTAGGGTAGGTAGGGTAGGTAGGGTAGGTAGGGTAGGTAGGGTAGGTAGGGTAGGTAGGGTAGGTAGGGTAGGTAGGGTAGGTAGGGTAGGTAGGGTGGTAGGGTAGGTAGGGTAGGTAGGGTAGGTAGGGTAGGTAGGGTAGGTATTTTTTTTTTTTTTTTTATTTATAATACTAATCCCGCTAACAACGTTAGCGCCTAATCTGTGCAAATTCTTTCATTCCATTCCTCTTTCATGCTTCTCGTACTTTCATTCTTCATACCATGGTTCTTCTTGCATACTTCATCTTGTATACAGTGGGTGGGAATCCCACTTTGTTTAAATACTTAAAAGGCAACTTTATTTATTTAGTGTGAGGTCAAAAGACAAAAAGTGCTAAGTATACAAGATTTCAAAAACATAAACGCTGTTAATCACAGTAAAATATGCAAAAGGTGCTGCAGATCACAGATAAGGTACAGAATTTCTGTTTATCACAGGAAAAAATCACAATATAAATAATGCCTTAAACTTTGGGATGAGAAGCACAACAGTGCTTTTCATCATACATACAATCCGATGTTGCTAGGTACTACCCCAGTGCATCGCTCGTCATTGCAGTTTTGTGCGTGCTATTATATGCTTCTTACAAATATTCTTATAATACTAGTGAAGCATAGTGCCGCTTCAACTTCGGTTTCGTGCAATGACGGTGGAAGCCACATTAACACAGTACACCAGGAACTTTTCCCTGTGTTGCTTACTCATGAGCCCATGCAGGCTCTCCTTCGTCAATCTCCTGTCCAGCTCACATTCGAGTTGGTAGCGCTCCCTGATGAATAACGGGCAATCTACAAGAATGTGCTGAACAGTCTCTGCCACGCCTGGATCGCAGACGCACGATGGGCTCTCCTTACACTTGAAGCGATTCAAGTATTCAGAGAACCCACCGTGCCCCGTCAAAACCTGCGTGAGAACGCCTGTGGGCCGCACCTGTTTTATAATACGGTAAGCAGCCATGGCATCCGGAAGAAATATTTTCGTCACAGAGGCCGTCTCGCCCGACACATATCTTCGGTTCCATTCATCAAGCGATTCCAAACGGATCTGTCGCTTGATAAATGACACCGGACATCGGTCGTAGTCCGGCTTCCTCCGTAACGACAATGCTGCCTTCTTTGCCAACTCGTCCGCTCGCTCATTCCCCGGCAGGCCCGCGTGGGCCTTGATCCAGAACAAAGACACAGCTTTGCTCTGGCCCAGGGCTTGAGCCAAATTGGCGCGCGCGCGAACTGCCAGGGGATGGAGAGAGCCAGGGCTTGCAAGCGTCTGCAATGCTGACATTGAGTCACTGTACAAACCATAGCTCGTCTCTTGCCGCGTGAGGATCATGTCCGTCGCTTTGCAGATGGCCAGGAGTTCCGCCTGGTAGACTGTGCAGTACGCGGCTAAGCTAAGTTTGAGGTTCCGGACTTCGCCTTCACTATCCCATATGGATAATGCAGCTCCGACCTTCCCCTCAATCTTGCTGCCGTCGGTGAAGATTCGCACCGCCTGCACATTGTTGCTGTCTAGCAACTGTTGGTCTGCCAGGCACATGAACTCCAGGGACATTTGTGTAGCTGGATGAGGAGCTTCTGCAAATCTTACCGCACCTTCGATCTCCCTATCTCCTGGCACAAACCGGGATGACCCTCTTCTCGCTTCATACAGGGCGGCTGCCTCCTGTATGCGCAGATCTAGAGGTAGTATTCCGGACAGTACCAGTGCCGAGTTCAGGGAGACGGTACGGTAAGATTTACAGATCTTCTGGACGAATCCTCGTTGGACCGAGCCTAGCTTCTTCCGTATTCCCAGCTTCTTTGTAGCGGGAGCCCAGGCTGCGGCCGCGTACGTTATTATGGGCTCAATCATAGCAGTGTAGATTGTGTGTATGATCTGTGCGTCCAATCCCCAACTCACTTTAGCGGCGCGGGACAGCTGCTTATAAATGTTAGCTGCCCTCCTGCAGACGTTCGCGGTGTGCTCGTTGAAGGTGAGCTTCTCGTCTATGGTTAGACCCAACAACTTCATCTTCTTAACCATACCAATGCCGACCCCGGCCATGCTCAGCCTTGGGGTATCATACTTGCGCTTGTTGGTTACGACCATCGCACAGGTTTTGTGCGGTGCGAACCTCAGCTTGTTTCTGACGCCCCAACTCTGAACACGGGCGAGGGCTGCATTGGCAGATGTAGAAACTTCGGTCGCTGATTCTCCATCCAAAACCAAGACGACATCATCGGCGAACGCCTGCCCGAAGATACCGCGCTGCTCCAATTCCTGCAATAGTGGGTCTAGAATGAGATTCCACAGGATGGGACCACCTATTGACCCTTGAACACAGCCCTTGCTAGTCACTCGCGTGCATTCCTCCCCAGCGTAACGAACCTTGACTTTCCTACTGTCGAGGTAGCTGTCTAGCAGCCTTCTTATATTCACCGGGCACTTTTCCTCAGCCAGTCTGACCTTGATGGCTGGCCACCAAACACTATCGAAGGCCCCCTCTATATCCAGCGACACCAGGACAATTAGCTTCTTCAGCCTCAACTTATCCTGTACGTGCTCCATTAGCGTATAGAGGGCGTCCTCAGTGCTTCTCTGAGGCATAAAGCCAAACTGGCGAGTACTAAACCGCGGTACAAGCTGCCATTTTATACGCGCTACTACCATCCTCTCCAGGACCTTCCCCAGAACCGGCAGTAGACCTATTGGTCTGTATGCCTTGGGGTTATTTAAATTTACGTTACTTTCAATTTTAATTTCCCCCAATTTTACTCTAAATGCGTCCCAGTCCGCTTTTCTTGTATTAAATTTTCTTGTTGTTCTAACTATATTCATCCCTTTTTCCCTTTTAACATTGACGTTAAAGAATATAGTGTTATGGTCCGAGGATGTTGCTCCTGTGTCGACCCGCCAGCCGTCCACCAGGTCAAAAAGGTCAAGCGAGCATGCCGTGACATCCAAGTGGCTTTTATACACTCGACCACCTCTGACAGTGTCAAATGTGGGAGCGTCACCAGTGTTCAGCACCTGAAGCTCTAAGTCCTCCAGGGTTCCGGACATTTCCTCGCCCTTGGAGTCTTCGATGATGCTGCCCCACCAAGGACTCTTAGCGTTCGCGTCGCCGCCTATAAGCAATCTACCGGTGGCCACTTCCGATTTGATCCGGGTCAACTGGTCCAGGTATGGCCCTATGGGTTGGTCTGGCTCGAAGTAGTAAGAAACTACTGCGATCTCCCAGGCTTTGGTCCGGATCCCCACCACAACAATGTTGTTTGTGGTGAGTTTCGGGTAGGGAATGACATCCAGGTCATTGTCAAAGACGGCAATTGCCGCCTTCACCCTCCCACTTCCACCAACCTCGCACTGGTAGATTCGCGAACCTCGGTAGTTTTTCATACCTCGCGCCCTTCCCACATACGGCTCCTGGATAAGCGCCCATGCGATCTTCCTTTTACTGGCCTCTAAAAAGAGTTCGGTCGTTGCCAGGTCCTTACGTTGTAGGTTTGCTTGGGCCACACGGTATGGTCTTGCGTTTTGCTGGGCAGGAGTCTCCGTGTTGCCCTTAGCAATACGCTATAACAGATCGGGCTATTGCATCCCATCTTTTCCTAACTACGCACTCTGAGCTGAAAGCATGATGGTCTGTGCTGTCAGTCTTCGCGCGTGCGCAATTGCAGCACTTTGGAGGTAGGCCAGCGGCCCAGTCCGCGCACTCCGTCCTCATGTGGGGACCGCCACAATGGCTGCACTTTGACACAGTTTCTGTGCAAAGGCGTCGGCTATGCCCATACCCGAGGCAGAGCGAGCACTGGACCAGCGGGGATTGGTCCTCGACCGCCACCCGCTGAAACTCCACGTGCACCGACCCAACCTCGAGCATGCGCCGCCAAACCTCTGTGGCAACCCTCATCACTACGTGACACATGTGCGGGTTCCTGGTTCGCTTTCTGTAAATTATTTCCATTTTCGCCTGCTCATCTTTGAGATCTCGAAAGATGGCGGCGTTTTGGTTTTTGAGTGCCTTGAGTACTTCCTCATTTGTATTGTATTGCATTACGCCGCGCAACACAACCTGTGGGTTTTTGTTTTTAAAGGTAGGGTAGGTAGGGTAGGTAGGGTAGGTAGGGTAGGTAGGGTAGGTAGGGTAGGTAGGGTAGGTAAGGTAGGTAGGGTAGGTAGGGTAGGTAGGTAGGGTAGGTAGGGTAGGTAGGGTAGGTAGGGTAGGTAGGGTAGGTAGGGTAGGGTAGGGTTTGTAGGGTAGGGTAGGTAGGGTAGGTAAGGTAGGGTAGGTAGGGTAGGGTACGTACGGTAGGGTAGGTAGGATTTGGATAGGGTAGGTAGTGTAGGTAGGTAAGTAGCCAATTGACGGGAGCGAAGCCCCGGGGGTCAGCTAGTTTAATTATGAAAATCTTATAAGTTTTCATAAATAGGTTTTGTGAGCACACTCATCATGGCCAGATCATTGAGGCGATTTTCCCCCGTAGTGCTTCTGAATCAGGTTATTTTTTAGTCTATTGGCTTGTGCTTGACCACTATCTCACCTGATTTACCAGATGTTTAGTCTCCTGAGGCTGCTAAACGATCACTCTACCATACACGTTGTGCACGGTGTTCCGATAATTTTCAACGCTTTTCCCGTTTCGGAAAAAAAACTCTTTTCGGCCATCAACAACGGCTAGATTTGTTGGGTTGGGTTTATGTTGACTTAGGACTTTGATTTCTTTGCATTTGTCTACATTTTTTTATCTCTATGGGGAGCAACTGTTCATACCTGCTTCCCTTTGGAGACGCCCTTGGCAGCCCGCAGTCTGATTATGTGCCCAGTAGATAGCAAAAGGCTTGCTTCCGTTTACCATCGTTACGAAAGACTACTTTCAAAAGTTATTCAAAAAAATCAATCAAAATTCGCTCAATTTTTTCATTACAATTTCAGTCTGGTATCAGATTGATGGCTTAAATCTGTATATAACACAAAGCAACTGTCATTTAACCCCCGCAACCCAATCAATTAATATCAATCGATCTTTGAACCAATTGAAATGATTGGCTCAAAGATCAATTGGACAATTACAGGAATGAAACGAAACAGCTACGAATTTTGAAGCCCTAGGGATTTTTAGAAAAAACCTTTTGTGGGTAGTTACGTCCAACATGGATGTCATATATCGTTACCAGGAAAGCGAAAAAAAAAGATTTGGGACTTTTTTTCAGGTTTTCCCCTTACGTCGTACTTGTATGTTTAAACTTACTTATCATACTTACGAGTACATTGAGGTAAATATATAACTTTGTAGTCATCGTATGAAGTCATACTTTGTGATAAGATAGATAGCGTTCATCATGCAATAGTACTAATAGTCAACTTCAAGAGACCCCAATTATGCGCTGTAAATAGGTAAAAAACAATACTTCAAAACTTGCTTAGTTCATGTTCTGCTAAAATCTCCCCAGACACGCGCCATCTTTGTAGCACAGAAGAAGAGACTCTCGCTCCACTGAAAACTTCAAAGCCCCTCTGTAAGTGCTGAAGACGGAAACCCTATACGTTTATTCAAGAGCGATGTTATACACATAATTATTAATCGTATTTAACCTAAGCTGTTTAGCGCGCATTGTCATCCAAACCTTAAGAAAACTTTTTACAAAAATTACACTACAAAGTGAAAAATAATTTCAATTTCGGAAGTCGGTGTTCCTGTTTTCTTATCTTCGTTTTTTGACACCGACTTCCAAAATTTAAGTTATTTTTCATTTTTTTCACGTTTTAGTGTTTGTATTTGGCAGTCGGTTGTATTGTTCAGTTTTAGTTGTTTACATAGTAAGTTACGTACGGATACAATACCAGCATAGATTACCCGAATAACATGAAACTTTAAGGGAATGTGAACTGCATACATCTGGGTACCCCTTTAGAGCGTACCGGCGTGATGTTATGTTATGAAATGGTGTAAACAATAAACAGACATGCGATTGCATCTATCCCGAGTGATTTGCCGTCATTTATTGAAGAGTTCTGATGTATGCGCACGGTTGGCGCAGTGGTTGAGCGATTGACTGCTGCGCTACGTGTCGTGGGTTCGACTCCCGCTCGAAACAAATATTTGTATGATGTGAGTTTATATGTTTGTAAACGCACCCACGATACAGGAGAAATTTCTAGTGTGGGGCAACGTATTTTTAAAACGGAACGACGATCTCTCCGAAGTTCTGCATCAGATTTTGATGAAAAATAAATGGGACCACATGACAAGCACCAGCTTTAAAAAAAAAAAAAAAATCATCATAATCGGTTCACCCAATAAAAAGTAATAAGGTAACAAAAAAAAATACAGTCGAATTGATAAACTCCTCCTTTTTGCAAAGTCGGTTAAAAATTATACAGCTCAACCGGTTGGGCACAACTGTTTTAAAATTCCGTTGCAATATTTGATCCATAGGTACATACATATTATTATACTAACAAACAAGGCAAGTTAAAGTTTGTAAAAAACCTTCCACCTTTCTCATACTAAAATATTCTATCCAATCAACCTATGCATGAGGATTTTCACAATTTTCACAAAAAATCTTTTTAACGAGAAATGTTTTGTTTTGGAAGTCGGTTTGAATATATTGTTACAATGTATTTTTTTATTTTTAACCGACTTAGAAAAATAAAGGAGATTCTCAGTTTGACCCGTACGTTTGTATGTATGTATGTCCGCGATTTTCTCGCGTTTGGCTGAACCGATTTTGATGAGGTTTTCAGAAAAGTATTTGTTACATTCTGGAGATAGTTTATGATATACAACAAATGGATACCTCGTGACGTCGTCCGCATGGATCCGTTATATGTTGATGTATGTATCTTTGTCCACGCATTTCACCGAAATCAGTAATCGGATCATGATCATTCTTTTTCTATTGGATTAAGTATCTCTCAACTTAGGTAATTGTGCAAGTTTCATCAAAATCTGTTAGGCAGTTTTCAAGAAATGGAGCATACATCCGTACTCTTTAGCGACAAACAGCACGAATGTGTAAATTGAGTTATTATGGGTATTTTGTCAATCCTTTAGGTACCTTACTATGGAATTTGCTCAATTTCTAGTGATGGTGAACCAAAACTAAAAAGAGAGAATTAATTTTTTTCGCAAAAAATTAAACCGACTTCAAAAACTAAACACCAAATAAACACATTACATTAATACCTTCAGTCGACAGCCGGGTTAAAAGTTCATTCAAAAAACTAAAAATCCATGTGGTCATGTCAAAATACATCTGGTTTTGGTCTGCCAGCTCGCAAAAATGTATCCTCCGACTGCTCAACATGATTTTCTTCTTTTTACTTCTTTAGTATTTGATTTTTTAAATTAAGTTTTTTTTAGTTTTGTTTCCTTATAATTATGACCATATAAATACGCATTACTAAGGATAACTCTCAAAAACTCGTCTGATTTTGATCAAATTTAAATGAGACCACATCAGATCAAATAAAAAATGAATCATCAAAATCGGCTCACCAAGTAAAAAGTTTGAGGTAACAATAACATGAAAAAAAAATACAGTCGAACTGAGAACCTCCTCCTTTTTGAAGTCGGTTAAAAAGGGATCACCTGTATCCCTTGTTGGCAGGTATTTAACTAAGTTTGATGAATCTTGCTGGAATAACCGAGTTTCCAAAAAGGGCATGCATAATAAATAACATAGGTACATATTTAATTGTTTTGGTTTGTACTCGTACGTCATACAATGGTCAAGTATAGTGAGTATTTAGAAGGTATATTCCATTTTCCTTCAGCCGAGTTTCAGTTGTCATAACAGCTGTTTTCCTGTTATTTTCATTGATAATACTGGGTATGAATGAATATGATTTACCTACGTATGTTGTACCTATGTAAGTTGTTGAACTAGAACTCAATCCCTACTAGGAATTCACTTATATAGATAAATACTTTAGATATAGGTTAGGCAACTTCAAGAAGGTCTACAGAAAAAAAAGCAAAACGTCAGCCCTGTATTATTCCCCGAAGGGTTGGGCAGAGATGCACACTCATTTCGCCAGTTATAATCCGTGTACTAAAGGGTGAGTATATTGCTATCAACCAGGGGGTCTACTACCTATCTCCGTCAACGAAGTTACGGGCCCCGTCCGAAATCATTCCGCAACTTCGAATGGAAAAAAACAAGTGTTAAGTTAAATTTTTCGGACAGGTAAAAACACATACAAAATAAGGACTTCGTGCTTAGGGAGTAGATCCCCTCATTCCGGGCAGCTACTGATAAATTCTAGTTAAAAACCCAATAACGCTTTGCTCGACCCCACGAATTCATGCACTTGCGTTGTTCCGTGACTTGCGACCACTAGACCAGCAGCCTTATTGCGTTATGAATTCGGCAAGGCAAATAGTATGAAAAATCAACCAATCACATGCGAGATGAAAGACGCGATGTGGATTTCCGTCTATGTGATTGGTCGATTTTTCATACTCTTTGCCCTTTGCCTTGCCGAATTCATTACGCAATAAGTCTGCAGAGTAGTGTAGGACAAGTTTATGTATCAGTAAACCACCAGATGTTATCGAACAGCTTATACATAAACATCATTACATACATTTATATCCGAGAGAGGTGAACACTTTTCTGAATGATGTGTAGGACAGGAAAACTGGGAACACTGTAAATCCTTCTAGATACCAAAAGAATAATTGTATCATAAAGATATTATTGAAGATAAGTAAATCTCTAACATTTCGTGGTTTCGTAACAGCTGATTAGGATGGATAAATTTAGCCACCAGTGAGGAACGATTCGTTGATGGAGGAAAGGTCAAGAAATCAGGGCGACCTTTACGGGTCGCTTTTAGGAAGTTTATTAACTGGATCCCCTGAGGTACAATGTGAGCTTCAAAACTTAAGTTAAGAAGGTAAGAGACCTGTGGTGTAGCATCGAGTCTTCGTACTAGCAACCGTTTGTGATCAGCGACCAGTCAATAAGTACTTCTCTACGAGTAAAAAACGATCTTAATCCTTGTCTACGTCCACGCTCGAAGTTTTCGAAGCCATATACCTTTAGGAATGTCCAAACAGTCAAGATTGATTAAAGACAAACACCTACGAACCTACTTATTTCCCATAACGGCCGACTAGCGTGACTGGATTTTTCCAGCATCAGTCGCACACTATGCACCTTTACTAATTCTTTATTCCCAGAGCAAGCGGCCAAAGGAATGCCATTGTTTCCTCCGAAATCACGACGACTCGTGCGACTGCGGCCGCGGCGAACCGGCACAGGCTCCTTACATGTCGCAGGAAGATTTTCGCGAGGCAAGGTAATGACAAGTGGGCCGTAACACGTAGGCACGATAATTGGACGCAATGGCCACCGGCCGACGGCCATAAACGAGCCGAGCGTGGGTCGAGCGACGCACCGTCTATAAGCAAGCCCAGGCGGCGCGGCTCGGGCGGCACGGCGACGTATCGCCGCTCGATTGTCTCGCTTCGCCTTGACTTGATGTTTTCATTCACAGTGTTTTGCTGACGTCCGCTGTCTAGCTTTGTCTAATTGTTGTTTTGTATCTACTTTCGTTTAATTTCGACGTTACTATCCAAGTAGCAGATAGAAATTGTTCATAAATTACATTACATGTCTACTAATCATCCCATTGTTGCTTCGCTATTAAAATCACGACAGTTGGAGTTAGTAGTTAGATACTTGGGGCTCGGGCTCATTGCCAAAATTGCTTTGAGGGAAGTAAAAATCAGGACAAAAGGTATGGGGCATTAATCTTTCAGTTCATGGCTATCCTGACATTTTCGACTCCTTAGTAATTTGTTGGAGAGTTGTTTCTATTTCAACATGTAGCATCCTCGACATGATTTAGACTTTAGACAGGCGTCATACGAGTAGGCAAACTATAAAAGAACTGATTGAAAATCTGACTAAGATCTTTACTCTGGTGAGTTCAAGTGATGTCTGGTACTATTGTCGAGATAGCCCCATTTTTGAAAACTTCATAGAAGCAACCAATGACACGGAAATATTGGACGTGATTCTTCGTAAAATTGATTCCATTACGGCACCCAATCGTTCATGGAAATTCATGTGAAATCATTAAATAATCGAAATTTGTGACTAAACCTCACAGACGGCTTAAGGTGACACACTTTTAGCCGACTAGACATTCGTAATCCGTACACTTCCTGCACAAAAAATACGTAAGCTCTATACTTACGTATTGAACACCAAAAACGGCATTTAATCTACTCGGGAGCGGCGTCTATTTCGGTCGTTGTCCATCCATCGGGAGCCTGTGATACACAGCTATTCCGGGCGGGGCAGGTTTTCGGGGAATGTCAACAAACGAACGGGCACTCATTCAATGAACTCGGTGCATGCGTCGCCGGTGGCGGACCGGTCCGCGCGGGTATTCATAAAAATTATGCTCCCAGACACGCTCAATGGAGTGCCGTCGCATTGCGCCTTTACATTTACAAAGGTCTTTTATGGCGTACGGATCGGATCACGTAAGTTATTCTTTACGGATCTCGAGACGTGATGAAACAGAGAGCTCTGCGATTGTTACCCACTGATAGACTTTCGTTTGCGTGCTACAATATACATAACTGAAATCGATGGGCCATTATTCAATTTCACAGTATAAAGATATCACTATTATTTCGGAACTGATTTGATTGCGGACAGGTGTTTATTGCACAAGTATACGAAAAGCGATTACTGGCGTGGGCAGCGTGTGACGTGCCAGCCTGGCCTCACTACTCGATATAATTACCAGATCATTGCACAACTAATGCATACTTATCTAATCAATAATCGTACATGCTCGAGAGCTTTGTTCGCAAACATTGGCCCCAAACTGTGCCGAATGTTATGAATGCTACTATTTCACGTTATTGGAAACTAGTTCAAGATTATAATAATTAGCAAAAAGGTGCGGCAGTTATTCTCAACACAGCAACATCTCACAGCTTGCGTTATAAACAATGACTCTACTGAAACCAGTAGTTCGGGTAGTATATATTGTGAAATGAAAGATATCGTTAAGGATTTAGTTTCATATAATTTTCTTTAACAAATGATCAATAGAAAATTGTATAATTAACAAGTAGCGTCTTAACAGATACTTCGAAATTATTAGTGTTGTAGGTAATATTTTACAAATACTTTGGAATGTTCATATAAACATCTCATATGAATCAATGTACATGGGTACTCCACGTTTCACTCCACCGTTAGGTACTGTGACCACACTGGCTTGCCAATGCGGTACAATTTATTAGTTTTTGGTGCGGAGCATGGCGGCCGCACGAAACACAACATACGTCAAACACATGAAACTGCCATCGAAATGGTTCGCGGGTCTAGGGTAAAACAAGCGCCCGGCCGCCGCGCCCTGCAAACTTCTGTGATCTCACAGCCTATTAACAATTTGCTATTTTTTTGTGTACCCCTCACAGTGCCACCGTCTCATTGGCATAAATAGTTAACAAGACAGAGAGCAACATACAGACTTTTAAGAATTGCTGTACCTTTGATTGTCCCTACTAAATTAGTGAAGATTTCGAATACTCTAAAACATTGCAACTATGTTTACAATTAAGGAAACATTAATCCTAGTGGCATGAATGATTAATAATAATTAATTATTGAATATAAACAATCAAATATACAGCAGTAACACAACTTAGTGTTGTGGACGGCTGCACTGCTAAGGTACTGTATTTTATACACCATCCAATGTTATGTTTCAATTTTTACAAAATACTAGACATAATGGAGATTCATAATGAGATTACAATTGAATATACATTACGCGAGGCCATGCTTAGCAGGGTGAAATGAAAATACAACCGTTAACCGCTTAGTTAGGCGCCTTGGATGCACTGATCATCGAGATTAACTAAATAAAGCAGTCAATAAATAAACGATCATAAATATCTAATAAATACCTACACGGGCTATATTTACAAAAAAAGCCTTCCTCATCGACGGCACATACTCAGCCTTTAAACAAATATAATACAGCACTATCCCAGCGGGATAACAGGTATAAATTAAAAAATAAAGCTGCCGGCTTAAGACTCGTATTACAAAATAATACTGACACCAGTAAAATACTCTATCCGCGAGATGGAATGTGCGGGCCCTCGGCCCAGAACGGCAATAGGAACCAACTGCGCTACTCGCTGCCTCGCACAAGCGTACAATAAATTCATCACAAATTCTATTTGTATAGAATGGAATATTAATAAATACAATTAACATTGATTCACAATTATCTAAGTATAGCGTCGTAGCATGCGAGGGCGCCAGCGGAGCCCTGCGCACGTCACTGGTACTCTCCGCTACCTCAACAAACAATAACATGCGGTGTGTGCAGCAGCACACACCTCTCTCCAGCACCAAACAGACCAATTCCTGTATGTACTGTTTTGATTATCAAAAGAGTCAGACTGGGAATTGATCTTTTCAGTCCAGGATTGCAGCTCAGCCTTTTGTATCAGCAGATACAGTGCAAACAACAATATAACATATAACAGCTCTACTTGAAGCGAGTAGCATTAGGTACATGGTCTTTGTTCGATCTCACACATCCGATACACACTGAACATGAACAGAATTATACAGATTACAATGCACAAAACGAACACCGGGGAAGAGACTGAAATTTCAACTCTGTGAAATGGAACCCATCACGGAACGGATCCGAGAGGTATATACAAAGAAATTACTTCCGAATAAATTATAAACTTCGTAAAATAATTATCACATAAATTTCTCCTTATATCTTCCGTTCTCTCCACATAACTTAACACATAATCTATCTATAATATGTACACGACATACAATATAAACAAGGAACGCATTGTCCGACGATTGTCCACGCGAGAGGAGCTAGTGCGGTTGCGGGTGCCCCGGGCCGGGCAGGCCGGGCAAGTCGGGCGGCGGCGGCGCCTTGCACAGCGCGACGCGGCCGCGCGGCGCCGCCACGGCCACCAGCTGCACCTGGCCGCGCTCCTCCGAGAACGGCGGCGTCTTGCCGCGCCGGTGCAGCCGCACCCACGCGCCGAAGCAGACTAGAATGGCGAGGAACACGGCGACAGTCGCACCGCCCGCGATCGACGCTGTCTCCATCATGAGCTGCCGACTCGTAAACACGTACGAGTCGTCCAGGTCCTTGAACTCACAGCGCTGGCCCACGAACCCGCTCCGGCACTCGCAGTTGTAGATCGGGCTGTCCGATATCACCACGGTGAAGCACGCGCCGCCGTTGAGGCAGTAGTACTCCGAGTAGTCGGGCTCGCACTTGAATATGGGGAAGGTGACGTTGATCCGCGGCTGAGGCTGCGGCTGCGGATGCGGGCGCTGCGGGCGCGCGGGCCGGGCCGGCCGCTTGGAGATGGAGCTCGAGCAGGCGCCCGCCAGCGCCCAGGCGGCCGACACCACCGCCCACCAAACTACCAACGATTGCATTTTCCGCACGATCCGGAGGGTCGGCGCTCGCGGTACGTGCACGATTTTGACATTGGACGGTGACTTATGAGAAATCCGAGAGGCGATGACATGACCGCATTCGAATTTCGAACTGGAACCCTTCGCTCGCATCCGCGTCGGCGGTCCGCCCAGACATGTTTCCTGTGTTAACTTTTTTTTTACGTCGACGATCACTCGCTCATGACGGAGGCGCGGTTTCTACGGGCGCCCGAGATATCGCATCGATCCCTCGACGCATGTCGAAAGTGAAACACTGAACACTGTTCTAAACTCTGATAGTCGTGGTTCACGATTATTCACGGAGCACATACACACAATGTCCCGTTCGAAAAGATATACACAAAATGGTGCTGAGAGAATCGCAAGCACACTACGCTCGGTGAGTTGTCTATGCGCGACTGACGGGACGGAGGGCGTCCACTGCATCCGCCATCTGCCGACGAGAATGAAATGCGGGGAACTCGACGGCTCGCGCCTGTGTGCGGCGTGTGCGTGCACGGGGAAATTACACTCGTATGCGTCACCCGCCTAGGCGCCTACCTGTGTGAGTGAGTAAACCTTTTTTTTTCTTTGTATGGGATTATGAACAAGGTATTTCTTTTTCTCAGCGATTCCGATCTTCAGGGAACTATTATTTGTGCATCCTTGAATAAGAACATTATTTTATCAAGTTTAAATATTTGTCAAGAATTTAAGTAGATACCTAGGTATAAATTCTAACAAAACTTTTAGTAGGTACATAACTTGAATGTTGTAAATTGGAAGGTACCTATCATAACTATGATGAGTATGATGGAACATAGCGTATGTGTGATGCAAGGTGTAATGCCGTCTACCCGGTTAAATAATTGACCGGGTAGACGGAGACTGCAGAGGATTATATTGCATTTGCAACTTTAGTTAGCTCATCATGTTATTATGCAGTGCAATTGTTTTATCTAATAAAGTTCTGTAGACGAAAATGTAAAAAATATAGCGATATAATTGTGATTTTGTCCGCTTTATGATGTTTGTGACCCCGCGGCCCCGTTGTAGGGTATAAAAGTTATTATGAATAACTTCAGTAATATTTGTTCTACCTACTCCAGTTCAAATATTTTTTATTTCGCTGCTTACTTCTAACACTTCTAAACGGAGATTTTAGTTTATTCAAGCCGAATTATTACATTACAATAGTAGCTTTTGCATCAAATAGACTGTTGGTGCTTCATAAATTAAGCCTTAACTTGAAGAAACACTGCTACCAACTTTTAGGTAGAAGTATATGAACACACTTACACCAAAATTTTAGTCTTTCTTTACAGACTTGGGTAAACATTAACATTTACTCGAAACCTTCGGGCTTCAAAACTAGACAAACTTACGTCGGGAATGTGAAGATTGTTTGTAACTATGAAGGAAATGCGGACTTTTTAAAATTATATTTTTAATCTTATTTGAAACTGCCTGAATGATACATGTACTTAATCTAACTAGAATTGAATGAAATAACATTCTTCTAAGATTTATTAATACTCAGTAAAAAGTTGTTTAACTTCACTGCAAATTATTCCAGTGTACCTATTAACGATGTGTTTTATTTTACGACCTGCCTTACTGCCTATACAAAGGATAATTTGGATGCATAGCCAACTTAGCAAATATCAGTCTTTGTTTAAAATTATTTAGCAAAACTTGAAATCGATAAAAACTGTTTTCAAACTTTTCAAGTTCAAGAGCATTGTTTTCAGTATAATATTGCTTGCTTTTGCTTAAAATCCGTGTAAAAAACAAAACTATGCTTAATGTCTCTAATGCTGATTTTAATTGCGAATGGAACGCAACTAGAGTTGCCCCTTGGCCATCTGTAATTTTGAATGAATGAAATGATTTTTTTTTTTAATTTAGAATTATTATGGCTAAAAATACTTGGTTCCAGTTCTAAACAGTAGTTTTTAAAAATCCGAGTTTTTTTTTTTTCTTTTTTGGCAACTGAGCCGATGCCGACTATTCTGCCAGTGTCAAAATCCGAGTTATACATAACGAATTATCAAATGTGTCAATGTCAGTCAGTCGTCAACTGAATATTTTCGGGATTCTGCTTCTGTTGTTGTTTTTTAGAAGTAAGTCGTGAAATAATTCTTAGAGCTGATGTGTTTTCTATCAGCGTAATATAAACAATCTCTTTCAGGATGTCGGAATCCTCCAAATCAAAGTCTTCCTTAAATTTAAATCCGTCGCCCACTTTACAATGCAAAGATCTTCACGAATATCTGAAAAGTCGTTCGGCGCAGTTTTTGGAGACTTTATATAATTATCCTACGATATGTTTAGCTGTTTACCGGTAAGTCAAGCTAAAGCAACAACTCTATATATACATGTTCCATAATCGAGTACTCAATCAATAGTTGATATTTAAGGTTAGGTGTAGTAAATATTGAAATGAAAACACATCCAGTATTCGCAGTGTCAAGTATTAACAATAATGTATTTATAGAACTAAAGTACACATAAACCAAGATGTGTGTCTTCTTCGAAAAAAGTTTGTAACAAACAAATCATATATTCCAGGGAATTGCCAGAGTTGGCACGTCACTTCGTGATCAGACTGCTGTTCGTGGAGCAACCAGTACCACAGGCGGTGGTCACATCCTGGGTCTCACAGACATTTGCCAAGTGGGTATATTTCATATCATTGTTACCTAATATTCAACCCTAGCTTATCCCCACTGCTTTGTTATTGTTACCGTGTCCCACAGGACCTATATATTTATTTGGAATAAAATATAGCCACATATTCATATTCAGCAATACTGTAGCCTTCCATAAAGTTTCTCTTTTACAATCAGTAAGTCCAGAGATCACCATTCAAACATATTATAGCTCGGTTAAGATAATTGAGCACCCAAAATGTCAAAAGCCCCACTCCCATCCAACTAACCGTGTAGCACCCTGCATTTGCTTCGTGAACCAATAGACATTTCCGGTGCTCAGTTATCTTGACTGAGCAATAAACAAACACACAAGTTATCTCTTTATAATTGATAGGCTTGTGTTTTACCACTATCTCACCTGATGGTAAGTGATGATGTGGTTGATGGTGAAGCAAGTTAGCCTAGATGCTCCTCTTTATAATAATCATTTCCGCCTAAATCTAAAATTGTATACTGTAACACAAACTAAATTTTATCTATTGCAGGGAGCAAGCCAAAGCCTGTGAAGCCCTATCAGAGCTGTCAGTATGGCAGGAGGCTCCTATCCCTGGTGGCATGCCCGGCTGGATGCTTGCTCTGTCCTTCAAGAAGAACCTAAAAGTTGCACTGCTTGGAGGGTAAGTACAACAATTTTATAATCCCACACTTTATTCAGAAAAACTTGACAACCTTAGGTTGACTGTTAGAGATTGCCAAAAGGTAAGTCTGCCTATTTACTTTAACCCCTCATACCCCGAAATGACGATCTACATGAGACACAATTGCTCTTTATTGTTTCAGTTAATTACGGCATGCAAGGGGTTAAGTGACCCAATTAATATGATGAATAAATAAAGACGGGAAACCTAAACAACAAAATATACCCAATTTAAAAGTTATATCAACTTATTTCTGAATTAAGTTTAAGTAAATGTACCTGGTATAAATTATCTACAGCTTTCTTCTTTTAGCCTCAGAAAATAGTGACCACAAACTACATACCACAATATTATCCTTTCAGTGGTCGTCCCTGGAGCATGTCATCCTCACTAGAACCGGATGGCAAGGCTCGAGATGTGACATTCCTCGATGCATATGCACTGGAACGATGGGAGTGTGTACTCCACTACATGGTGGGCAGTGCACAGACTGAGGGCATCAGTGCTGATGCTGTCAGGATCCTGTTGCATGCTGGGTTGATGACCAGGTATGTACCAAATATGTTTTTTGGATCAAAAATAATAATATTGGGGTATAAAATCAGTTAAGACAGGTTGGTGTCCGCAATTCCACATTTAAGTGCATATTTTGCATATGGGGTATAAGATTTTATGTCTATGTCAAGTTGAGCCATATGAATTCGCCTATATTAAGCACCAGGAAGACATCTCATAAGTCATATTGAAAAGCAACAGTATGTGTCTGTGATGTAGTCATTATGATCAGGCACAACAATAACAGTATAAAATTGATATGTGCCATGTCATTTTAAATAATTAGCATAATGCATATATCCAATTTAAAATAAATTGTAACTCAGTAATAAAATAATAATTTCTCGTGTTTACAGAGATGCAGAAGATGGGTCGGCGGTTATTACTCGCGCCGGTTTCCAGTTCCTACTCCTAAGTACAGCTAAACAAGTGAGTTATTTTATTGTTATTCTTTTTCTGTTAATTATCAAAAAAACACAAATTACCATAAAAAGCTGTTTTTTATAGGCTCGCGTTTGACCACTATCTCGCCTGATGTTAAGTGATGATGTGATCGAAGGTGAAGCACGCTTGCCTAGAAGTAATCTATTCACTCTTGACTCAAAGACCCCTAGGTTGTAGCTATCAGGAAACAAAGACGCTGGCAGGGAATTGCACTCCTTAGCTGTACGCACAATGAAAGTATTTTCGAAACGCTTTGTGCGTATGGGTGGGATATCAACCATGTACCGATGGCGAATTGCCGTACGTCTTGTAGTCCAATGACGGAAGGCTAGGCGGAATCAAATTGTGCAGTTCCATCGCACACTCCCCGAAATATAACCGATAGAAAACCGACAGGCTGGCAACTCGTCGTCGGTGTTCAAGGCTCTGGAGCTTTGAGTCGACCAGCGCATCATTGCCTATAAGTCTCTTGTCCCCTCTGTCAATCGAATCAAGTGCATCAAGTTGGTACCTGGCAGATCTGTCCCAGAGGTGAGAGCAGTATTCCATGCATAACCGAACTTGCGCTTTATAAAGTTGAGCAGCTGTTCAGGCGTGAAGTACCGTCTCACCTTCGCAAGGATCCCCAACATTTTTGCAGCCAATTGAGCTTTTGGCTCAATGAATGGACCAAAATTGAGGGTCAATGTCAACGTAACACCAAGAAAGTCGAGATGGTCTGTTATTGGCACGGTTACACCACGGAAGGATGGAGCCGGGTGGAATTGGCTCTTTTTTGCGGAAAAAAGACATGCCTGAGTCTTAGCAGCATTGAATCTGACTAGATTAGCATTGCCCCATTCAGAGACTGCCTCCAAAGACAGGTTCAAGCGCTCAACCATGGCCTCCCGAAGAGACCGGATTTGAGGCCCAGTAGCCCGTGCGCTAGACATGTATCTCTCAGCAACTCAGCAACAGTTTTGTCGTCTGCATACCCAAAGGTTCCGGGTTTTAGCAAGTCATTAATGTGCAGCAATAACAATGTTGCCGAGAGCACTTACCCCTGAGGGACTCCGGCGTTAATACCTAATTGACCGGACGAGCAGCCATCGATAACCACTCGGATGGACCGATCCCTCAGGAAGTCTACAATCCAGGCACTGAGGCAGGCACAGACCGCTAGGCAGACCGAAGAAAGGAAGCTTACCAATAATGATCTTGTGCCAGACCCTATTATATTTTCGATATGTCAAGAGATGCAGCAAGCGCCTCCCGTGGTTCTCGATGGCCTCACTCCAGATGTGAATGGCATACACTAGAAGATCCCCAGTTGATCCCGGTTTCGGCGGAAGCCGTGTTGGCGGTCATTAAGAAGGTCGTTGTCTTCTAGGTATGCCAGGAGCTTATTATTTAATATACGTTCCATACTCTTACAGAGCATAGACGTTACTGTATGGGTCTGTAGTTGGCAGGGTCAGCTCGACTACCCTTCTTGAGCACGGGCTGAACGTTAGCTTGCTGCCAAGCCTTCGGCACTTTTCCAGTCACCATCGAAAGGCGTGTCAAGATCGAAAACAATTTAGGCGCACAAGTTTTAAGTACAATTAGCTTAAATCTTAATTATTTTTAATTACAACTAGCCTTGTTCACGTCAAGGTTACGCAGCACCCTACAGACCTCCCTCTGATGGATGCGAATGTCCGACATACTCGTCTCACATCGAACAGCAGAAGGAGGGGGCCGCGTGCCATCAGTATTCAGACGCGAAGATTCCGTAAAGAGGGAGGCAAACAAGCTTGCCTTGTCCTCAGCGGAGCTGATTTCGAAATATGGATGTAATAAGCTAGTTTTCTATTTAGCCTATGATGTCCCACTGCTGGTCAAAACCCTCCCCCTTACGTTAACCATAGGTAAATATATCTACATTGGTTAATATGGTATTATTAATCAGTTTTGTTAAAGTAACCATTAATATTGCGCAGGTATGGTTATTCCTTCAACACTACCTGCACACGGCAGAGAAGCGAAGCCTGAGCGCGGCCGAGTGCCTCGCCTTCCTGTACCAGCTCAGTTTCAGTACCCTGGGCAAGGTGAGCATATCTACCCTATCATAACTTCCTGTACCAGCTAAGCTTCAGTACCCTGGTCAAGGTGAGCATACCTACCCTATCATAACTTCCTATACCAGCTCAGCTTCAGTAACCTGGGCAAGGTGAGCATACCTACCCTATCATAACTTCCTGTACCAGCTCAGCTTCAGTACCCTGGGCAAGGTGAGCATACCTGCCCTATCATAACTGCCTGTACCAGCTCAGCTTCAGTACCCTGGGCAAGGTGAGCATACCTATCCTATCATAACTTCCTGCACCAGCTCAGCTTCAGTACCCTGGTCAAGGTGAGCATACCTACCCTATCATAACTTCCTGTACCAGCTCAGCTTCAGTAACCTGGGCAAGGTGAGCATACCTACCCTATCATAACTTCCTGTACCAGCTCAGCTTCAGTACCCTGGGCAAGGTGAGCATACCTATCCTATCATAACTTCCTGTACCAGCTCAGCTTCAGAACCCTGGGCAAGGTGAGCGCCTACCCTATCATAACTTCCTAACTACAATATGCAGGCAGTAAACGAGATTTGTAGCTGTAACTCTATTACTGTACCAGTGGATATTGTGGTCTGATAAGTGCTGGAATACTGTATTTTAACAATTTGTTATTTCTTTACAGGACTACAGTACAGAAGGCATGAGTAATAACATGTTGGTCTTCTTACAACATTTGAGAGAGTTTGGACTGGTTTATCAGAGAAAGGTAAAACATTAATTTTACTGTTACAGACCGTACTATTATACTGTAACTATCATTTTCTTATTTGCAAGCCTCAACTACTGATTGGATTCAGATTAAATACACATGACCTTGTTGACCTACGACAATTATTAGGACGTAGGCCATTTTTCGTCCCTTTGGGTAGTCCTTGGTATAATTTCTGACATCAAAGGGTAGTGTTATCTTTTTAGGGTTCTGTAATCAACAAGGAATCTTTATAGATTCGCCATGTCCGTCCGTCCGTCCGCAGCTTAGCTCAGAGACTCTTAGTACTAGAAAGCTATAATTTGGCATGGATATACAAAATAATCATGTCGACAAAGGGAAAATAAAACCATGGAAAAAATAGTAGATTGTTTATCTCGAGAGCAAACAACTATTTTAAAGTCGAGCATGTTTTTTTTAGTACAGTGCGGAGCGAAGGATTTTAGAGTAGAATCCCGAGCGCAGCGAGGGATTCAAAGTACGTCACTAGAGCTTAAAATAGTGTTGCTCCCGAGGTGTACACTCTAGTTTTTATCACCCTCTATGAGAAAATAAGTAAGTGCAACTTATGAATAAGAACGTTAGTTTATTTATTTATATACAGTTAGGTACCATAAGACATAACATAGAAATAATTAGAAGCTTATGTTTATATTTGAACGAAGTGCATGGTAATTAGTACCATCCATTACAGTTGTAGATTTATTTTTTAATTTGTCTCACGCTCGGTTTTCCAGCCTGTCACTTGTTCAATACAATGTTCCCGTGCGGTCTGAAATAGAATTACAATCGCTCATTAGCCACTCACATCAATCCAATTTTGGACATGCGGTCCATTTGGTTTGTGATTCATCTCTTTGCTGATTGGATAATCAGCAAAGAGATTAATCACATGAATAATAAAGATGAATAAACATTTACTAACTATATCCACATTCCATATTCAAATCATTTTTAGTCCCTAGGGTCTAAAAATACTAAATATTAGTTTACGAAGAATAAACTAGCTCTTTTTTAAATAAATGTGATATTTTTTATTAAGGTTTCCTCCTGTGGCGATGATTTGTTTTTCTCGTCTATCCCATGGTATAGGGTATCATTGGATAGGCTATAATTAATGCCATTATCATTCTCAGAAAACAATTTTCCGATTCAGGGATCCGTTTGCGTAAAATTAAGCTTTAAATGGCTAATTATTGTTAAAGTCAAGTGTCCCTGCCACCTAAATGGTTGCTTTTGGATATGTGAAAAAATTCACGGCAGTAGTATATATAAGAGCAGTGGTGGCCCAGTGGTAACGGCCCTGACTTACGTGTCGTAGGTCGTGAGTTCGAACCCAGGCAGGCGATTTACTTTGTGTAAATTATTTCATCACAGTGGTGCAGCGGCAGTGGGGCAGTGGCTCTTAAAAACGGTGAAGGAAAATTTCGTGAGAAAACCGGCATGTCCTAGGACCAAAAATTCGAAGACATGTGACATCCACCAAACCCCACTGGGCCCGCGTGGTGGAGGCCCATTATCTCCCTCACAGAAAGGATGCCTGTGTCCCAGCAGTGGGAACATTATAAGGCTGATTATGATGTAGTATATAAAACGAAATTAAAAGGAAAACTATCACAGCTAAGTAGGCTTTACAAGTTTACGAGTAATAGTCAACCAACTTATAATATGTACTTGGAAAAATAAATAATTGTATATTGATGTATGGGGATAAAAATTTATTCTGTTCCTTCGTTAGAGCAATGTTCAGTGCTTTCATTGTTTACATGCCCAAACCATCCTTAAATTCTTAGTTTAGCTGCAGGGTTACTGGCAAATTCGTGCACTGGCTGGACAGGTCAGGACACCACTCAATCTGGTTAGTTCTTTCCTCAAAAGACCATTTTAGACACCAATCTACGTGGTCTTCACATGATCTAAACAAGATTATGTGATGACATGATGGACTTTTAAAGAGACTTTGACCTCTAAGCTTGTTTCGACCCTCTTTGAGTAGTCAGATAGGAAACGCCGACCACATCTAGTTTTAAAAAGTACAAACCAACTTACAGAAAATAAATCATTTATCATTTGTATCAATGTACCTATTTATACGGAACCCTCTGTGCGCGAGTCAAACTCGTGAAATGTTGGGGGTTCAAGGGTCTTTAGAAACAGACAACCAGTTTGATAGAATGTACTTTAATGAATATATCTAGGGAATTTATGTTACAATGCGCATTGACGTAAACTGCTTACTCAGCTTAAAATGATACTTATATTCTAAAGGAGTTACTAGTTTATGCTCCCTAACAGTGCATAACTACGTTATGCACTGTTAGGGAGCATAAATACACTTCACCCCCTGGGGCGAGGGAAAAAAAAAATCAAATACATGTGATTTTTTTTTTCTTACATTTCCAAACTAACTCTATTAATGTTAAAAGTAAATTATACTTATTGTCTACCCATAATTTCCTTAATATTTACTTACATATAACATTGCAATGTTACTAAGAATCTAAATTAACAATAGTCTTAGTTATACGTGTACTTATACAATACATCACAATTTTAATAGGAAATACGGACGTGTCCTATTTTTATGAACTAATTCTATCTTATTATTTTTATATATCCTGACATTACAACGTAAATCATCTTTAACTCTAAAGGGACCTTCGTAAATAGCATCTAGTTTACGTCCCGTTTCATTTTTTAACAAAATTAGATCATTTTCCTGATATTTAATAGGATTAATTGATTTATCGTACAATTCCTTACATTTGTATTTATTACACAATAAATTATTTTTTGCATCGGCATGGGCTAACTGTAAGCGATATTTTAACTGCATTGGATAATTATCGCTATTGTACAATGGTTCTACTGACTCAGAAATTCTACTAGGTATTCGACAAAGTTTACCAAAAACAAGTTCGTAAGGCGTGTAATTTGTTTCGGAATGAACTGTATTGTTGAAACTGAAACACCAATACGGTAACCAATAGCTCCATGTATCTGTATGGTTTTCACATTGGATCCGTAAAAATGCACCCAAACCTTTGTGAGTATTTTCAAGTGCTCCTATAGATTGGTGGTGGTAGGCAGTTGAAGATAATTTTCCAATATCAAGAAGTTTACATACCTGTTCCATAGTTGCGGAGATAAACTCAGTTCCTCTGTCTGTATTATTTCAGAAATTCCAAATATTAAAATAAAATGTCTTACGAATGCATCAGCTATGGACACGGTTTCTTTATTTTTTAAGGGAATAGCCTGAATAAATTTAGATAATTCGCATTGAATGGTCAATATATAACAGTTCCCGTCTATGTCTCTATCCAAAGGACCAACTACATCTAAATATATCTTTTGAAAAGCCGAGGAAGCTGTGGTAGTAAACACTTAGCCGGATTTTTTTTAATAATCCATAAGCATTCTGATTTTTGTAATCCAGTTTGGACACTCACATTTGTCTTGTATTCCAGCGCAAAGCTGGTCGCTTCTATCCGACGCGGCTGGCGCTGAACATCTCTATGGTCCGGTCCGGCAGTGTGCCCGCGCCGTTGTGTGCGCCGGCGCAGCAGCGCGGCTACATCATGGTGGAGACCAACTACCGCGTGTACGCCTACACACAGACCAACCTGCAGGTGGCGCTACTGGGGCTGTTCACTGAGCTCATGTACAGGTAGGTGACAGTGTACAATGTGGTAGCCCACAAACCCGAAAAATGATTCGCTATTTCTCACAATCAATTTTGAAGTTTTTTTTTTCATGTTATTTTTTTGAATAAGGTCGTTTAATACACGGCATTTGTAATTTCAGTCCCTAGCTCCATAACAGCCTCGACGTCAGCTCTGTCTTCTATTCCACCTCGTCTGAAATTTCAAAATTTGCTCACTTTTATCAAAATGTACTACTCTTTTGCGAAAAAAAACGGGCACATAAGGAAATTTACATTCTAAGGTCGATTTGAGTTAATTAAATTGTTTGACGTAGTCTGTATACTTATAATCGTGTAAATTAATACGCGTGAAGTGAATTCTGGCAATTAAAATAAAAGTCGATGAATTCTTTAAAACCGATGTACACGGTCAAACAATATGAAGTGGTCGGCAATAAACACAAGAAGATTTTTTTACTTTTTTTAATTAAATAAAGCCTCCTCTTGCCAAAATCACGATGTTTTAATAACGTTTTGAGGAATACGTTCCTACTCTTCTGCAATGATTCTTTTTAGTTCCCTGATATTTTGTGGAGCAGGTTGCACTGATCTTACCCGTCTCTTTAGAACATTCCAGACATGCTCAATTGGATTGAGGTCAGGACTTCGAGCTCGCCAATCTAAACGACGGATCCCAACTTCTTGCATGTACGCTTCCACGTCGTCAGAACGGTGCTGGCGAGCATTGTCGTCCATAAAAATGGAATTTTCCCCAAGTGCAGTCAATGCAGATTGTGCATATGGAATTCGGATTTCCATTATGTACCGGTGTGCATTTCATGTACAATTTTCTATGAAAACTAACTCCGTACGCTCCGTCGAATTAATTGCTGCCCAAAACATAACGGAAACTCCGCCATATTCGCAACACACTTCCGCATAGCGTTCCGTTAGGAGGCTTTAGGTAAAGTTAGGGACCTAGAAAATAAATTGGCTCATGCTAATTCTCAAATTCAGAATCTGCAAAAAAGAACAGTTATGTACCCAGGTACAGGAAACATGCCATTTATAAAATGAGTTAATAAAATCTTGACTGACCTGACTGAAGATTCCTTATTAAATGAGACAAATAAGTATAAACTGAAAAAGTATGCAAAATTTAACAAAATAATTAGAAATTATACCCAGTACGGGAAACAACACAAACTTTTCTTTAAAAATATTCCACTCAGAAAAGAATGTGTTGACCTGAATAATAAATTAAACAATTACCAGATCAAATTAGAAGACAACATAAAAAACTATGAAATTGACACACAGCGCTTACAAACTGATATTCAGGTACTTGAGGACAAACTGGCCTCTCTTTACAATAAATATGTTACATACCAGTTACAAATTAAGGAACACATTCTGGCCGCAAATGAGTTGGTGATGTGTCAATGTTATTGTTAATCTCAAACCTAAAGGCAGTCCAGCCTGAGGCAACGGAGGACCCGGTAAAAAATCTTTTCAGCAATTCGCGCCATTAGTAAAGCATTTTTACAATAATCCACAATAATCAATATTTTTCTTTTGTTAATTTCAACATTTAAATTTGGAACGTAAAGAATCATGCCAGGATGCTTCAAATAACATGCCAATACATCCTTCGAATTAATAAAACCTCTTTCTTGTTCTTCTTCATTGAAGTAGAGAAAAATCTAAAGTGCCCGTTCTTTTTGCAAAAGAGTTTATATTAGCACTCCTAATGGAGTCCTCATCCAGCCCAACGATATCTCTACCTAAGGTCTTCTTTTGAGTACATAAAGGCGAAGCTTAGTATTTGCTAACCACGATATTTACCGATCCTCAACACTGACTATTATAATTTGATGGATTCTATCAAGACACTTATTGATTGTATTATTGAGACATAAACGAAATTCGTTAGCTCTTATGCATCGTGTCATCGCGTTATTAAATATATTTTCTTTCTTTACATCACTCTTTATTCATTTACTTATCTCAAAATGGTGAAGGTAGATATCGTGAGGAAACGTACGTCCGTCCTAGTCTAGGTACGTCCTAGACCCTAAAAAATCAAGAATACATCCACCAAACCGCGCTGGGCTCGCGTGTGCGCAGCCCACTCCTTCTCACAGAGAGAAGGCCTGTGTCCCAGTAGTGGAAACATTACAGGCTGATTATGTTTATGCCATGCTATGCCTTGTTGGTTCTCTTGTTAATATAATAAATAATGTGTATGCGCAGGTTCCCGAACCTAGTGGTGGGCGTGTTGACGCGCGAGTCAGTTCGTCAGGCGCTGCGCGGAGGCATCACCGCGGAACAGATCATACACTATTTAGAGCAACATTCGCATCCACAGGTACTTAAACTTAAAAGGCACATACAGGCACCTCACTTACTATAAAAGTCTGACTTATGGACATTTATTTGTTTATTTTTATAGGGCAAACAAACTGTAGTATACTAAAAATATACAAAGTGTCTTAAACATGACTTAACAAATACACTACACACTATATTTACTACTCACACTAAAACAAACTAATTAGCAAACTTGATTGCAGTTAGGGTATGTAGAAACATTAAAAGCTACTGTTGACCGTGTTGATTTAGGTTAATATGGATAGATTAGATAGATGATTTATGAATTAATAGGGTGTATAGTTCTCGCCATATTTCTTGGCCGCCCTGAAGTTGGCTACAATGGCTGCGCAGTAGTAAATCTCATACAAAAACAGCACATATCCGTGCCCTGGCATCGGCAAGCCAACTTCAGGGCGGCCCAGAAGTTTGGCGAGAACTATAACAATGGGCAATCTTATCGCTAAATTTTGGTTGAATTTACTTATTATACCAATTTCAGTCAGTATAAGCATGTATAATACACAATGTCGGAAAGGTAAGAACGGAGGAGAGAGGCATATTTTGCGTTAATCCCAAGAACATGGGCATATCTTGAGTAGATAAGTTGAATTACTATTGCTATTAAATTTGCTGTAACCTGCTACCTTTTTGATCACCCGAGAAAGATTTAGTTCCTAGTTGAAATGACACCCTTTGTATTTTAGAATCTCTCAAGTTCTTAAGATTTAATTTCGAATTCCAGTGTGTTCGCTATTAAACTGCAAGTTTTTGAAACATAGAAATGTAACGTTTCAGATGTTGAAATCGGAGACGGGCGGCATCAGAACTTCGTCCACACTGCCGCCCACCGTCGTGGACCAGATCAAGTTGTGGGAGACCGAGAGGAACCGGTTCACTTATACTGAAGGAGTCGTGTACAACCAGTTCTTGTCACAGGTACGCCTCTTATTATAACTGTTTTAGACTTCTTCATAAAAATAACTCCTCGAGTCACTTACTGCACGCGTACTTAAACATAATTCAAATTAGATTGAGAATCGGCACTTTTTATCCGACTGCAGAAGGAGGGTAATGTGTTTATCAGTCTATATATGCATGTATGTATCTATGTATGTTTGTTCAGATGTGGCGTTCTAGAGACCAAACTTGTAAGTCGATATTGATGATTCGCGAACTAAAAAGACGTAATCAAGAAGATTATCATGCTGTGCAGTCGGAGGATACATCTGGTTTTGGTCGGCAGCTCACGAATATATTTTAGTTCGCTTCTTAAGCAGATGGGTTTCTTGATTTTTTGAATTAACATTTTTTAAACAACAAAAGGCAGCCCGAAAAGACAGAACTGCACCAATTTTTTGTTTTATCTCTTCCCATCCTTTGACGTCAAAGACGACTCTTTGACGTCAAATATTTGATTGCGCATTTAATTTATTACAGCTCTAAGTCAAAGTTATTTGTATCACATGCGGAACACCTAAGCTGTCGACCTAAGGATCGACGTAGCTGTGTTCCGAGCGCGCGATTGGTTAGTCAGTCGAGCTGTCGACCTAAGGATCGAGGTAGCTGTGTTCCGAGCGCGCGATTGGTTAGTCAGTCGAGCTGTCAACCTAAGGATCGAGGTAGCTGTGTTCCGAGCGCGCGATTGGTTAGTCAGTCGAGCTGTCTACCTAAGGATCGAGGTAGCAGTGTTCTGAGCGCGCGATTGGTTAGTCAGTCGAGCTGTCAACCTAAGGATCGAGGTAGCTGTGTTCCGAGCGCGCGATTGGTTAGTCAGTCGAGCTGTCGACCTAAGGATCGAGGTAGCTGTGTTCCGAGCGCGCGATTGGTTAGTCAGTCGAGCTGTCAACCTAAGGATCGAGGTAGCTGTGTTCCGAGCGCGCGATTAGTTAGTCAGTCGAGCTGTCAACCTAAGGATCGAGGTAGCTGTGTTCCGAGCGCGCGATTGGTTAGTCAGTCGAGCTGTCAACCTAAGGATCGAGGTAGCTGTGTTCCGAGCGCGCGATTGGTTAGTCAGTCGAGCTGTCAACCTAAGGATCGAGGTAGCTTGTGTTCCGAGCGCGCGATTGGTTAGTCAGTCGAGCTGTCGACCTAAGGATCGACGTAGCTGTGTTCTGAGCGCGCGATTGGTTAGTCAGTCGAGCTGTCGACCTAAGGATCGAGGTAGCTGTGTTCCGAGCGCGCGATTGGTTGGTCAGTCGAGCTTTGATATAAAAAAGTCCTGCAATCTAATTGCGTGATTGAAATCGGCAATGCGAAGGATTTGATTCCATCAATCGACCAATCACGTACGAGATGAAAGACACGTCGCGATTGGTCGATTGATGAGCTCAAATCTTTTGCCTTGTCAAATTCACTTACTTGCGGTATATATTCTGCTTATTATACCTAATAAACTTCACGAATTCGTCTACTTTCTTAGACTTTCTTCTAAACAGACATGTTCAAAAATTAATCATGGCAATAACTATAGAATAATGATAAGCAATAAAAGCGTCAATTTTTTTGTTGCATTAAAACCAAAACCTTGCCAAGTTACATGCCGCGGACTGTAGTCTACAATGTAATGCAACTTGCACACGAGATCTTTGCCGGCCAGACTCGTTTCGTGATATTGATCCGTTTTGTTCCCCCAGGCGGACTTCGTGGTGCTGCGCGACTACGCCAAGCAGCAAGCTGTGCTCACGTGGCAGAGTGAGCGCTCGCGCACCATGGTGGTCACGCGACACGGCCACGACGACGTCAAGAAGTTCTGGAAGCGGTACTCCAAGAGCTCTTAGTGTGTGTGTGTGTGTGTGCCGCCTACGTGCTGTCAAGGGTAGGTGACGCCAAAAAAGACAACTCACAACAGTCTGCAAATCTAACTTAAGGTAAAATTGCAGACGCACCGAGCGCACAGCTCGCGTCACTGGAAATTTGCGAAAGAAGGTCTACGCATTGATTCAAACTACTCCGTACAATCCAACTGATTTGACTCGGAACACGTATATTACAAGGCCTTCTTATTTTTTGCCTATAAACTCAGAAGTGTCAATAACAGCAGCGATGCCAGCAATAGGGTATTTACCCTACATAATTTTCACCATTTCATATATGGATTAGCTATCTCAATTTGTTATTATGAGCGCAAACGGCAAATACTGGAATCTTCCATAATGAAGTTAAGAGAGTGATATTATATTGATAATAGTTCAAACATTTGGCGCCAGGAAACGCAATATACACTGTGATCTGTGATTCGTGCAGCGTTCAATGATCTATTTGTTTTAAGCGAGACACATCTTGTTTATATGCTTTTTAACCATATTATTAGATTAAACACTGAATTTATAAAATAAGTGAAAATATTTTATTTTTATTAATGTTTCCCAGCACTGGGAACGTTAAAAGGCTGATGATAATGATGAACTAAACTAATCATATGGTTAAAATATTTTTATAAGTAAGAACTTTATGTTATAATGTAAATTGCGCAAAATGTGTTGTTATCAGCGAGCGCTATGCGCTTTTGTAAATAAACCTATTTTTATATGAAACTCTTGTTTTAATTCAAACTGGAAGAGCAAATAAAAGCCTGTGTACTTAGTATAAAAGTTTATTCTAAAAACAAACATTCACAGCATAATATTAGGCGTTTTGTAAGGGAGGAACATAAAGTCGTTTTTTTTTTAATATAATATATTTATTTAATCAAAGTATGTGCCATTGCTATTTATGCACTTTTGCCATCTCATAGCTAATTCATTGATCCCTTTACTAAAAAAAAACCATTCGGACGGGAATCAATAAAATCTTTGAAGGCGCTTTGGACTGCCCCATCGGAGTTGAATTTTTTCCCTTGCAAGAAGTTATCCAAATTTCGAAAAAAATGGTAATCTGTTGGAGCAAGGTCCGGAGAGTACGGTGGATGTCTTAGACATTCCAATTGAAGCTCCTCTAATTTGGTAGCCGTCTCTTGTGCAGTGTGTGGTCTAGCGTTGTCCTGAAGCAGCAGTGGCCTAGAGCGATTGACCAGCTTTGGCTGTTTAGCAGCTAGCTTTTCCATCATGATTTGCAGTTGCTGACAATAGACATCCGCAGAAATCGTCTGCCCCGATTTAAGAAAGCTGTAGTGGACGAAACCGGCACTAGTCCACCAAACGCTCATAAGTAATTTTTTTTGAGTCAATTTTCGTTTGGGGCAGGTTTTGCCAAATCCTGCCAGCAAATTCAGCCATTGCGATGAGCGTTTCCGATTATTGTACAGGATCCACTTTTCCTCACAGGTAATGATTCGATTTAAAATCCCTTCATTATTGTGCCGGTTGAGTAATGTAACGCAGCAGTCGACGCGCGTTTTGTCGGTTTGCTGCACTCAATTCATGAGGTACCCACCTTTCAAGCTTTTTCACCTTCCCAATTTGCTTCAAGTGGATTAAAACAGTTTTATCACTAACACCACAGCCGGCAGCTAACTCAGACGTGGTTTGCGATGGGTCCGCTTCCACAATAGCCTTCAATTCTTCATTATCAACTTTGGTCTTCGGCCGTCCACGGGGCTTGTTTTGCAGGTCGAAATTTCCAGAACGAAAACGTTGGAACCAAAAACGCACTGTGTTTTCTTTTGCGACACCGTCGCCATACACATCATTAATCCTTCGAGCCGTTTGTGCAGCACTGGTGCCACGATGGAACTCGTACTCGTAAATAACGCGATATTTCAAGTTTTCCATTTTGTAAACTGACTGGCGCAAAGAAAAACCAAAAGAGAAAAAAACAAATAAATTACGGTTTTCCAAACACAAAAGCATGAGTAAATAGCTATATAAATTTAAAATTGGAATTTCAAACCAAAGACGAGATATTTGATATCATAGGTAAGCACCTAATACTTCTTTATCAATTCATACATAACTATTTATAACAGTCATTTGTAGGTATAGAGACCGATTTTATCCCAATTAAAGTTTAAAGTGGAAAATATTTAGTAAATTAAGATTGTTTTTTTTTTTCAGAAATATTAACAGATCATTTTTACAATCAAGTCACAGATTCCTACTGCATAGAAAGTATACTTATATCAAGAATACATAAAAATCTATTGAAACAGTAAAAAACTCGTTAATATTGTCCAGAATGTACTTTATTTCCACTTATATTAAACACAGAAGTTCGTTCACTTCAAACCTTACATCATATACAATTACGTCTAAAATAATACTACACAACCTTTGCATTTTAACCCTTACTCCACTAATTATAAGGTTTAAAACGCAATGTTATGTGGGTATTGCAGTGACCCTTAGTGCACATGTCAGGTGGAGGGCGGCGGCGGCGGCGGCGGCTTGACGGGCGCCAGTGCGGCGTACAGCTTGCTGACGGCTGACTGCACCGTGCGCTCCAGGGTCTCGTCTTCGGGGCATTTTACTTCCTGCAAGTGGAGGGTATTTGTCCATTTAGTTTTCGGGAGGCCATTATTAGGTTTACTTTTGGGATTATCTTAAATCAGTAGTAGTCATAGTTCTCATTTAAATCCTGTCGTTCATGGTATGGATGAAGAACAAAAAAAATATTTGCTCCATGAATAGGTATTATGCAACTTTTATTTCTGTAAATAACTTTTCATCGTCACTAATCGTACTGCAATTACATCAACCTTTTTTACCTTTCATAGAGAGAGGTCTATGTCCCAGCAGTGGGAATATTAAAATGGTGATTATGCTTATGCTATGCTTTTTTTTAAAGTAATGTGGGATGGATCACACAGTAAAAGGACTATCATCCTCTGAAGAATACTGACCATACTAAGCAGATCGATGTCAGCTCGCTTATCGTCCACAGTCACGTACAACTTCTCTCCCTTGAACATCTTGGGCACTGCGTCTTCGCCGAACATCTCTTGTAGCATCTCTATAACGCATTCCTGTAAATTAAGAGTGAAAATACTGGTATTCCAAATGAACGTTCCTAAAATAAGGAGTCCAACTCTTAAGGCATGGGATGGGGAGGATCCCAGGCAGATTCATAAAATCATTGAGAGAACCAATATGCACCAGTACGAAAAATTCAAAGACGTCCAAAAACGTCAACCAACCTACACTAGACAATCATCAATGACTAGTAGAAGCTTAGGTTTTCGGTAGTGGTAACATTATAAACTGAAAAATACCAGGCAGAATAACTCGCGACCCGGTTATCAAACCCAGGACCACGTACGTGCTCAGCTGTACCGTTTGCGACCACAAGAGTTACGAGGCAGTCTTATCTAAATAGAGTTATTACGGCATGTTAAGCACCCTCCCCCAAACACAGTCTTACAATATGATTTGTCTCATACAAAAACAGCACCGTTTCGTGGCTTGCGCATCGGAAAGCCAACTTCAGGGCGGCCCAGAATTTTGGCAAGTTCGAGTCTTCTTGAAATAGTCGTCCAGACACCTAAGTGAATTATCAATGATAGGCTCGGACTTTTAACGGACGGATTGGTAAAACATTAATGATTGTAACTATTGTTAGTGTCGCTATCTCAACGGTCTGATAACTTTATGGAGGGACTAAATATAACCTATGTCCATCTGGAACAATGTATTGGGTCTTTACCAATGAAATTACCGTTTTATTTTAGCGTTGGACTGTGATAAGTAAGGTTTGACTTAGTTCAAAAAAACATCATATTTAAGGCATGATATACTTTTTACCGACTTAAAAAAGGAGGATCATTTCGACACGTATGTATTATTGTTAGAATTGCACAATATTCAAATATTTTATTCTATATGGGCTTCTAAACACGTGTGCTAAATTTAATAAGTTTATGTTTGTATGTATGTTTGTTTGTCCACGCATTTCTCCGAATCTGACTATAGGATCGTGATCATTCTTTTGTGTTGGATTGAGTATCTCTCAACTTAGGGAATAGTGCAAGTTTCATCAAAACCGTTCCAGCAGTTTTTAAGATATGGACCATACAACCGAAATCCTTAAGCAGGGTTTCCACTAGGCAACAATTGGCGCGCAACATGTTGCACAACAAGTTGCCCAACATGTTGAAAGTCAGCGAGGAACTTTTGTTGAACAACGTTGTCTGTCTACGCATCTCGTCAGTCGTCGCCAACATGTCGCCAGAGGAACTTGTGTTGATTTCAGCGGCAGTGGTTATAATTTTATCGAAAAATGGATCAAAAAGAAAAAAACCACGTTGGTGGGTTAAAAAATACCTACAAAACAAAGAAAATGTATTCAGTGATCTCCGTGTGGTTGATGGATCTTTTACGAATTTTACCCGAATGAGCAAAACAGACTTCGAGATGCTGTTACAAAAAATTGAACCCATAATATCGAAGCAAGATACAAAATTTCGAAATGCAACTAGTGCTTGTCTCAGATTGGCTGTTACACTTCGATATTTGTCAACCGGAAATTCCTATACTTCACTGTCCTACACCTTCAAAATATCAAGGCAATTAAACAAACAACAAGCCGCGCGTCATGTTGCGCGCCAGCTGGCAACGTCGCGTGCTGTTGGGCAGCGTTGCCGTACATGTTGAGCGTCACGTGTCGCGCGCCAAATGTTGCCTAGTGGAAACCCGGCTTTAGCGCCAAACAGCACGAATGTCTAAATTGGGTTATTATGGGTAATATTTTGTCAATTAAGTACCGTACTATAGAAATAGCTATGTTTTAGTGTTTTGCTTTTGGAGTCGGTTTATTTTTGTTTTTTTTTATTTAACCTTTTTATGTATTAATTTGTTTCATTGGGTTTTGTTTTTTTCTGTAATATCGTCATATTTAAAAGAACACTTTTAAAATATCAGTAAAGAGTGAATCACATTACCTTGAAGTGCATACGGTCTAGCTTGGGCGCGAGCGGTAGATGCCTGGGCGCCGTAAGCGCGGACGCCGACAGGATGCCCGCCACCAGCGCGTCCGCGTACATGTCCGACACGGGCTGCGCCGCCCACTGCTCATCAACATAACACATACAGCAACATAACATTAAAAAAGCCCTAAAGAGCTCTCGCACGAGACGACCTAAACGCCTACTGCAAGGGCTAGGAAAAATGATACCTGGAAGGATTTGTGGGAAGACCTTTGCCCAGCAGTGGCACAGCGTAGGCTAATATATAAAAAGAGAAAAACATCAAAATTAAATTTTCCGAAAGATAACTGTTTGTGCTACTTTATACCAAAAATCAAATAAAATAAGGTTGTGAAACAACAATTTTTGAATGTTACAGTTACAAAAGCCCTCATAACGTCAGACCCATACAAATGAATAGTGTTTCAGCTGGGCAAATACGTAACAACTCCCCAGCAACACAACTGCCTATTAGGGCGGTTACGCACAAAATGTCCGTGTCCGTGATTTGAGTTCCGAGTTCAAAATGTTCTAAATTATGAGAGATTATGACGGATAGAGTTCGGATGTAGCGCGTAAGCTTCCTTACGAGAAGTACCTACGGCTACATGGAAACCGAAATTTCACGGACACGGACGTGTAATGCGTAAACGCCCTTATGTGGCAAATTAAACCGTCGTTCGCAATAAATGCTTAATTCTGAGCAAAGCGGCTCTGCAATCGATGTCGTTTGACTCGAACGCGTATAACAGGCCGCTTAAGACCTACTTGCGGCGATTTTCCAATATCGCAGAGACGTTCTGCTCATAAGTAAAGGGTAAGTTGTCATTTACAGATTTTTGAAAGTCGAAAGCCCGAAAATATAATAAAAAAGATCTTAGGAAAGGGTGTGATGTTACTTAAAAGTAGGTTCAACAGCATTCTGTTAGAGGACCGAGCCGACATAGTTGGGCAAAATCTAGTTGTTTGTACGTACCTCCAGGGTAATCATATTGTTCTCCACGATGAGCTCGACGCAGGAGTAGACCCTCCAGCGCGTCTCGCTCAGGAACTCAATGGCTCCTGCGAGCTGCATCACCACGTGTCTCAGAAGTCCTACTGAGCCGCCGTAGTGGATCGACTGCCGTTGGGTCACTTCGGATTGACTTAGCTCTGTGTATTCTGGAAGCAGCAGATTACTGTCAGATGCAGTTGCTACCGAAATGCTGCTAATTAAAACGGTAGAAAAGACAGCCGCAAAACAGTAATAAATCATCACAGAAAAGGACGATGGACACGCATAGAACTTCATCATTCATCTTTTCAGCCGAAAGACGACCACTGCTGGACATCAGCCTCCCCCAGAAAAGAGCTTATGCGTCCGTTAAAATAGATGCCAATGAATGAAATGCAGTGATAAATATGAGACCTAAGTCTTTCGCTGTGTTTGCAGCTTTGTGGCGCTTGTCAATAGGGATGTCTCATGGACAAAAAATAGTATATTATGCAACTAGTGAATAAAGGACGGTTTTAAAGCGAGGGCCATAGATGAATCAAGTGAAGGATTCTAACAACTGAATCACAACCGTAGGTAATGATTCATGATGATTTAATTACGAGCTTAGCAAGTGATTCAAGTGTTAGAATCCTGAGCGACGCGAGTGATTCATGGCCCTCGATATAAATCCGTTTTATTCAAGAGTTGCATACTATATTTTATACCATGACTATGAGAAAAAGAAAGATTTAAGTCAAAAGCACAAGGAATAATAATAAATAAATTAATGGTTTACCTTCAAAATTTACAAAAAATGAGAAACCGGCTTCGAAACAGGCTTCACATTTTTTGTAAATTGAAGCTGAGCTAGGTAACAGCACCTGTGTTTCAGGGGCCACCTCCGTTACGTTCCATAATTATTATCAATTAAACACCAATGTGTTGGGTATCTATAGTGCAACTATAGATAATGCATAGTCAAGCGATGCGCGTCCTGCGCATACGGCACCGCGCAGCGCCCCGCACCCCGCGCTCCGGTGCAAGTGTATTTTTTAAATAATAAAGCGTCAGTGCGTTTCCGGCTAGCTGTCGTTTTACTTGTCCCGTATCCAACAGTGGCGACGAATCGACCCACGCTACAATGGCCCAGTTTAACTTCGGTATTTTGGGAAATTTTGACCACACAGTGCACGAATGGAAGGCGTACAAAAGTCGCCTGCAACAGTGGTTCGTAGCAAACGATATTACGGAAAAAAACGACTCAACGGGTACAAGAAAGCGCGCCATTTTGCTAAGCGCACTCACAGAAGGGACCTACCAGCTCGCAGCGGACTTGGCTTTGCCAAAACAACTGGAGGAGTTGCCAATAGAAGACATTTATGAACTCCTAGATAACCATTTTTCTTCGGAAAAGTGCGGATTCGGAGAACGTTACGCATTTTACACGGCAACGCAACAAGTTGGTGAGACGCATGCGCAGTGGGCAGCACGCCTGCGTGGCCTGACAAAATACTGCAAATTCGCAAATGTAGAGGAGGCCCTCCGAGATAGGTTCGTGATGGGCATGTCAGCGGGTCCCGAAAGGGACAAACTGTTCACGAAGGACACGGATGCCTTGACTCTAGTGAAGGCAGTGGAGTTGGCGCAGAGCATCCAGTGCGCACGGGCAGGTGCCGCCGCGGCCGGCGTTTCGACCTCAATTGTGTCACCCGTGCAACAAGAAAATCCGGTGTATAAGGTGCATAGTAAAAGTGCAGCTCTTGAGAAGGACCCGCCAAAAGAGAAGTGTTCCGTGTGCGGCCGAAAAAACCATACCGATTCTCAATGCCGATTCGCGAACTTTACGTGTAGGAAGTGCAACACAAAAGGTCACTTACGTAGAATGTGTAAAGTTAAGTGTGTTGTGACCAGTGACGCGAGTGAGGGAGACGATGATGGTAAGGCTTTTTGTCGTAACATAGCTTCACGGCGGGGAGAACCTATGACAGAAATCGTGTCAATAAACGGTTCGATATTAAAATTTGAAGTTGATAGCGGATCAGCAGTAACAGTAATATCCAATAGTTTATACAAGAGTTGTTTTAGCAGGTTGCCCTTATCACCGCCTAAGAAAAAATTATTTACCTACACAGGTAGTAACATCGTGTGTCTAGGTATAGTTCGTCTACCCGTCACGTATAGGCAGAGTACACATACGCTCAATGTTTACGTGGTACGCAGCGAAGGCCCGCCATTGCTCGGCAGAGATTTTTTATCCTTATTTAATTTAAAACTAGCACCATGTAATTTCATAAGTAATGAAGCGAAAACAATCGAGGACTTGCAAAGTAGATTTAGAGACGTCTTTTCAGATAAATTAGGTCGCTTTAATAAATTCGAGGTTAAATTACGTTTGAAAGATGACGCAAAACCAATTTTTTTTAAGGCACGTCCGATCGCCTTTGCATTGCGAGATAAGGTAGATGACGAAATTGTCCGTCTCGTCAACCTAGGGATACTTAAACAAGTTGATCACTCAGAGTATGCTTCACCCATAGTACCAGTGTTAAAACGCAATGGAAGTGTTAGGCTGTGTGCAGACTATTCTGTTACTATCAATAAACAATTGGTCGTAGAACAATACCCGCTGCCCACAGTCCACGAATTATTTTCAAAATTACACGGAGGGAAACAGTTTTCAAAGTTAGATATGTCCATGGCCTATAATCAATTTGTTTTAGACGAAAATTCACAAAAGATTACATGCATTAACACTCATCGCGGGTTATTTCAGTATACGCGCATGGTCTTTGGCTTAACCAGCGCGCCGTCTATTTTTCAACGTGCCATGGCAAATTTACTGTCCGGTATAGATGGCGTGTTATGCCTATTAGATGATGTACTTGTAACAGCTGATAGCCCGGGGTTGCATTTGCAAAGGTTAACGGAAGTGTTGCAGAGGTTGCAAGATGCAGGCCTAACCCTACAAAAAGAAAAATGTGAATTCTTTAAGAACGAAATCAGTTATTTGGGTTATGTAATAAATAAAGACGGGTTAAAAAAATCTACAGAAAAAGTTTTAGCCATTGAGAAATCCCCAGTACCCACGGATGTAGGCAAACTTCAATCATTTTTGGGGTTAGTAAACTACTACCGTAATTTCGTACCTAAGGCGTCCGAAATCCTTAGTCCCTTATACGATCTTTTGAGAAAGGATGTTAAATGGCATTGGACCGACGAACATCAAAAAGCGTTTGTCGAAATAAAAAAACATTTAACGTCGGATCAAGTTTTAACACATTTCAACCCATCTGCAAAGTTAATCCTCACAGTAGACGCTTCACCTAATGGGTTAGGTGCGATATTATCGCAAATTGATAAAGACGAATGTGAGCGTCCTATTTCCTTTGCATCCCGCACTCTAAATTCAGCCGAAAAGCGGTATTCCCAAATTCAAAAAGAGGCTACGGCCATTATTTTTGGAATTCGACGATTCCATCAATATTTGTACGGGAAGTCAGACCCGTTTATCCTTCGCACAGACCACAAGCCTTTAATTTCGATTTTTGGACCACACAAAGGCATACCTGAAGTTTCGGCTAACCGATTGCAAAGATACGCTTTGTTCCTTAGTGCATATAATTATACAATAGAATACGTCCGTAGTGAAAATAACAGTGCAGATTATTTATCCCGCGCGAGTTTGCCCGATATTGATAAGCGGTCAATGACCTCGGACCGAGAGGGCGGGAAAAATTCACAGCACGCGGCTGCCGCTGCTGCTCCCATTGACCGCGCTTCGTATGTTCACTTCGTGTTAGACGGACACATGCCAGTAACGCGGGACGAACTTCGTAAGGAAACCAGCCGAGACGTTATCTTGTCGAAGGTGGTTAATTTCCTCCACAACGGATGGCCAAGAAGCCTAACGGACGTAAATTTAAAACCGTTTCACGCATGTAGGAATCAGTTATCATACGAAGACGGATGTGTTATGAGAGGACATAAAATAGTTTTACCCGAAGTTTTAAAAAATAAAATATTGAATGAACTTCACACTTCCCACCTGGGAATCGTAAAAACAAAAGCCGAAGCTCGTTCTAGGTTTTGGTTTCCGGGTATTGATAAGGAAATTGAAACAATGATCAACTCGTGTAGTGTTTGCATTAATTTACGACCCACCCCTCCACGGGCCCCGATTGCACCTTGGCAATACCCACCGCGACCATTCTACCGTGTACACATAGATTTCTTGGGTCCGTTAGATAATAGGCATTATTTAATTGTAGTGGACGCGTATACGAAATGGGTGGAAGTTTACGATATGTGTGGTACAACAACCTCAGCAGCGGCTGTAGAGAAACTATACGAGTTTGTTTCAAGGTTTGGGGTACCAAATACAATTGTTAGTGACAACGGTACGGCTTTTACGTCACAGGATTTTAAACGCTTTTGCTCAGTTAACGGGATTGAGCACGTGACATCACCGCCCTATAATCCAGCGAGCAATGGTCAGGCCGAAAGTTATGTAAAGATCGCCAAGAGAGGTATAAAAACATGCATTCTATCGAGTGACAGCCAAAAAGACAGAAGGGTCAAACTATTAAAATATCTTTTTGACTACCGCAACTCAATACATTCGGTCACAGGGTTCTCTCCGGCACAATTAGTTTTTGGACACAAGCTGAGATCAAGGTTAGATCTGTTGTCGTCCAAACCATTGTTGTCATCCTCAAACGCGTCACTGGACAGAGTAGTAAAATCAAAGCAGTGTTTACAGAGTAAATACAGTGGTGGCAAAAATAAACAACGTTTTAAACACGGCGATGAAGTGCTGTTCAAAAAGTTTAGTTTAAATGGCAAATTCACATGGTGCAGAGGCACAGTAATAGACACAATGGGTAGAGTTCTTTACTCAATTAACGATCCTATAACAGGAAAGGTGTTAAAAAAACATAAAAACCAAATTGTTTTATATAAGGGCTACGCCGATGCATTACAAGACGGGACATCTGGGGGTGCCAATGAAGTGGAAGACGATGATCACGACGATAGCATGTTACCAGCGACATCACCGAGTTTCCAACCCGCACCTCAATCTGACGAGGTGGGGGAGGGGAGTCAGGTTACGAGTGCGACGTCACCAGCGACACCGCCCTCGCCACCCAGACGTTCCCAAATGGCATTGCGGCAGCTCCCAAGGGTTGATTACCGAAGTCTTGCATTGGGCAATGATAATTAAGATTTTCATGTGTAGCTAATAATATTAAGATTTTTATTAAGTACCTATTGTTGTATCTGAATTAAGATTATATTATTGTTGTATACCTATCTTCGAAATAGGGTTGGGAGATGTTGGGTATCTATAGTGCAACTATAGATAATGCATAGTCAAGCGATGCGCGTCCTGCGCATACGGCACCGCGCAGCGCCCCGCACCCCGCGCTCCGGTGCAAGTGTATTTTTTAAATAATAAAGCGTCAGTGCGTTTCCGGCTAGCTGTCGTTTTACTTGTCCCGTATCCAACACAATGCAATTTATATTAGAATTGCAATCCAAATTAGTATTCACTAAACATCCTAGACCAAAATCAAAATCATTATTAAAATCCTAAATATAAACAAACTCAAAATTAAATCGACGAAGGAGTTTGAAAGTCGAATATTCTTTGCACAAGAAGTTTGTATCGAGTATTATATGCGCAAGTAGGGTGTATTAGCATTGAGATGGAGGTCTAATATATATTGGTGTGTTCTAAATTCAAACAACAAAACCGTGATTCAAAGTGCTTTTTATTCACTGTTTTCAGTGAATAAAATAAACTTTTTAGAGGAGGAATGTTATAAAAACTATTTGCTCCGTCAGATTTAATAAAAAAATATTCACATCACACATCGCATCACATCATCAGCCTATTAATGTTCCCACTGCTGGGACACAGGCATCCTCTCTGTGAGAGGGAATGGGCCGTAATCCACCACGCGGGCCCAGTGCGGGTTGGTGGATGTCACATGTAGAATTTTTGGTTCTAGGACATGCCGGTTTCCTCACGATGTTTTCCTTCACCGTTTTGTGAAAAAAATATTAGAAAAGTATTTTTTGCTTTATAAAATCAATAAAAATTTCCAAAGATAAAGCTCATCACAGTTCAGGAGCGGGAGCTGTAACTACACATCTACGTAAAAAATGTGACGACGTCATTTTTTGTTTACGTGACAAAAAAAATACCCGTCCATATTTTTTGGCCACTCCACTCTTCAATAAAACGATAGGAATAAAGTAAATAAGAGCTAATTTTTTTATATCAAATCTTTATATTCCAGCCATTCTGAAGATACAATGTTTAATAACAAACGAAAACATCTGATTTTTTGAGCTATCATCATGAAATTGTTATATTCTTACAAAATTATTAATTGTAATTGTCATTTATATGAGAACTCTATAAAATAAAATGTACAAATCGTCAATAAGTAATCAAAAACAAAGATTGAACCACCAAAGAATATTTTACTTTCTATTACTGCCAACCCTAACGAATTACAGACTTGACGTCCTGGATGGCAAACAATTGGTCGCTTTTTGACAACGACTCGAAATTTATTCAGAGTAATTGGCCATCATTTTATAACGCCAAGCACTAAGTTGGCAAGGTTTTGGCGTAGTGTGGGTAAGTTCTGCTTAGAGCGAACGGAAAGTGGACACTACAAGATAGGTCAGTCAATCCTTGTGTCAACTGAGCAACCAATCGCGCGCTCGGAACGGTCCTAAACATTCCCCGCACCCCACTTCAATACCAAAGATACCTAAAAAACGACTTCTGCGCATGTATTATGGATTATAATTTAGTTGTATTATTGAGTAGGGTGTTACTATACTATGACCTGGGATATTTTATGTTCTCAAACTAACTTTCATCTATACACAAGATGATGCGTACAGAAGAAAGATAGTGAGAAAATAAAATATCTCAGGTCATAGTACTAGATTAGATTAGAGCAAACCTAAAAATAAAAATGTTTTTTCCCCTGCTGTCAGCTGCTTGAGCTGTCAGTGCTTTGTTAAAACATTGTACTTTGATCTTGGCCAGACTATACATTGTACTTTGTTCTTGGTCACTATCTCGCCTGATGGTAAGCGACGATGGTTCGAGAGTGAACAGGTTGCCTAGAAGCACCAGATGCCTCATCCCACACAAAGAAACCGTGCCGACGTAACTAGCGTTTTTCATCTGATTACACCGATTATTTTTTGTAAATCGATCGCGTTCGGTTCCGTTTCACGGCGACAGATGGATCACCATCTATATCCGTGGAGTAGAACCGAACACGATCGATGTCCAAAAAATAATCAGTATAATCAGTACAGTACGACGGCACGGTTTCTTTGTATGGGATGAGACACCACTGCCTAGAAGTAACCAATTCACATCTTGACTTAAAGACCCTCAGGTTGTAGCTATCGGGATACACAGACACCGGCAGGGAATTCCACTTCTTAGCTATGCACACAATGAAAGTATTCCCAGAAAGATTTACCAGTATTTGTTTTTGGATACGAAAACTTACTGTTAAGATCTGAAGGCGCCAGTATGTGGTAGTTGAAGTTCCTCTTCACTAAGATGCCTTGCAACGGTGTTCCGGGCTCCGGAGTCTCCAATGCTAGTGATCCCATTACCTGATGAAATTAAAGACTGTTAGAATTTAGCCATTTTGTTGTTGTTTTCATGGTGATTGATTTCTTTGTTTTAGATTCTGTCCATGGAGGTTCTTATCTATAGGAACCTACTGTGCGGTGGCAACTAGCTTTATATTTGAACTGATCGACTTCTTGACAGAGCTAGTATTTTTTTAAATTGAAATAAGTTCTATGAATGCCTTTGCTTTCTTAATTTTGAACTATTTTGTGGTCATTTAATTATGAGTTTCGATTCGATTGTGGGAAAAGTACAGCTTTCGGACACATTTATTTTGCAGACCAGAATACTTTATCTGTCCAGCAGCTAGCCGAATTTTGTAACATATAGATTTCATGATTTATCTGTCATTTTGATGATATACCATTATTCATTGCGTGGTTTACGCTATTGAGTAAATATGTTTTAAATATATGGCAGTAACCAAATGGATTAGGAACTCCTTTCGGTTGGGATGCAGTTTTTTATCTCCTGTCTCGGAAAGAACGTTGAGCTTTTGGTCCCGGCTGTCATTTGAAGATGTTTGACAGTCGTTATGGGAACTCAGAAGCCAGACAATCTAACATCATTCTTGCCAGATAGATATGCAGTCGCTCCATGTTTAAAACACTGGTGCTCAGCGGAATCCGGTTAGACTGGAAGCCGACCCCAACATAGTTAGGCAAGGGAGATTGATAGCTGTAATGTTTTTGTGTTAGGGTGTGCTTTACCTTGGCCGTCTTGTCCCCGCGGAAGGTGAGACTCAGCTGCTGCGTGTTGCGCGGCGTGTGGATCTGCAGACGGCCGCGGTGCTCACGCTGCAGCGCCGCCTTCAGACGAGACATCTCGTTCTGTTCGCCGTGCACCAGCACCTGCACACCCAACGAAATACACTTACAAAATTATAAACAACAGAACACATTTATTCCACATAATAATAGTCGGTCAGTACTGCCGGGACTGTCCTGATAGCCGTGGTATACATCTCCACTCCTCAAGTACCTCCATGTATGTTGCCGCCTTGATGCTACGTCACTCAAGAGTATGCAAGTCATCCGCTGCCATTTTATAGCCGTATAGATCATGTAGATCAACAGTGGTCAGGCAGGGGCCAGTAGTCCTTATATGACGTGTCATTAATTCCGTTCCTCTAGTAGTAACGCAGTCGGTTAGCCATAAAATCCACAAAAATACCAAGCGCAATGTGCGTTTGGTGTTTTTGTGGATTTTAGGGCTAACCGACTGTATGGCACCCCGACTTCACGTAGTCTTTTGGCTGATACCCCTAGACTCTAGGCCTTTTATATACACTCGAGGGCCTAGGGTGTATATAAAAGGCCGGCTGAGGCTGACCAGCAAGCCGAAGCTGCGGAGGTGAGCATGGGTGCCTATTCTTTGTTACGCAAGGGCGAAGGGGTTGCACTTCCCACAACGCCATAGACGATGCAGAAGCATGCAAGAGCACTTTAAACACTGTTTATTGCCCTGTTTTTGTGTACATAACCTCAAAACTTAAATATTCTGAAAATAGTTATTTGCTTTTTAAATTAAAAATTTAAACACTCGCTATTTATATTATTTCACCAGTCGATACAGTCAATGTTAAAGATAAAATTTCGCCAAGAAACATTAAGTCTCACAAGATATTCATGAAATTAATATTTATTACACAAAGGCTTTAATCAAAATCACCTAGACTAGAACTGTTCACTTTCAACAAGTAAAAGACACGTAAAATGTTTCTTATAACTCTAACATCCAAAGACGTTCTGTGAAATACATGTTTGCTAATTTATCTCTAAGTACCTTGTTGAAGAATTAGATATGAAAATTGTTTAATTGGTAATAATAATTCAACGCACATTTCCTTCTTAGGCCCTAGTTTTTTGATGTCTAGTTAACTCAACCATGGTTAGCATATTTAACCATTGGTTGAGTTAACTAGGGATAAAAACTGGGCGATAGGCCGTTTGTTCACGACGCGACACGCGACAGTACAAAATGTAGTCACGATTCAGAGCTTGATATATTTGTATGGACTGTTTGTTCATTGCACGACACCGCTCATTCACTCGCTTACGCTTGTCGTATCGTCCTACCTAGCTTACTCATGCAGTATACTCGATGAAAAACTGTTTCTTGTGCAATGGTTCGCAGAGCCTGACATCATTCAACATCATCATCATATCAGCCGAAAGACGTCCACTGCTGGACATAGGCCTCCCAAGCGTCGCCACTTTGACCGGTCCCGTGCGTCTCGCAACCAGCGGATCTCTGCAACCTTCACCAGGTCATCGGTCCACCTGATGGGAGGCCTTCCAACGAAACGTCTTCCGGTTCGCGGTCGCCACTCCAGAACCTTGCTGCCCCATCGGCCATCCGTTCTGCGAGCATCGTGCCCTGCCCATTGCCACTTAAGTTTGGCAATTCTTCGGGCTATGTCGGTAACCCTGGTTCTCTTGCGGATCTCTACATTTCTGATTCAATCACGCAAGGAAACTCCGAGCATAGCCCTCTCCATTGCCCTTTGAGTGACTATAAGCTTTCTGATGAGGCCCATTGTAAGCGACCACGTCTCAAGAGCCATATGTCATCACTGTCAACACACATTGGTCATAGACTTTCATCTTGAGACACTGAGGTAAGTTGGACGAGGAGATACCGCGCAACTTCCTGAAAGCTGCCCAGCCGAGTCGGATTCGACGGTTGACCTCTTTCTCGAAATTGGCCCTACCGAACTGGATCGTTTGTCCCAGGTAGACATAGTCGCCCACAACTTCGAGTGTAGAGTCTCCGACCTTGATTGGTGTGGGTGTAACATGGCCATTTAGCATCACCTTGGGTTGGTCCATGTTCATCCTAAGACCCACTCTTTCGGAAGCTCTACTGAGGGCATCCAGCATTGTACTGAGGTCCTCCATGGTCTCAGCCATAACCACTACATCATCGGCAAACCGAAGGTGAGTGATGTACTCGTCATTGACGTTGATGCCTAGCCATCCTCCAGTGCAGCGGTAAACAGCTTCGGAGATATGACGTCTCCCTGTCTCGCACCTCGCTGCAAAAGGACGGGTGCCGAGGTCTGATCCTGAAGTCGAACTCACATGGTGGCGTTTTTGTGTAAACACTTCAACACCTCGATGTACCGGTAGTCAATTTGGCACCGTTGAAGAGACTGCAGTACAGCCCAAGTCTCGATCGAATCGAAGGCTTTCTCGTAGTCCACAAACGGTAGACAGAGAGGCAGGTTGTACTGGTGGTGAGGTTGGCTCTTCGGTCTTCTGTACAAGGTGGGCCAAAAGAAGTCATCCGATGTTGTTTGGCTCTCTTTTTTTTTCAAAATGAAAAACTTCGATTCTGTTTTTTGATTATGTTTATTTGAACCTTTAGAATTTTATTGGTCAAGTCGAGAAGATTATATCGGCCAAATGGGCGCCGTCACAATTGATTGCCATACGGGCTCGTTTTATGGCATTTTTCATCAGTTCGGCGAGAATTTCGGGCGACAGATTCTCGCACTCGTGTCGAATGTTGTCCTTAAGGGCTTCCAGAGTCTCGGGCTTGTTCGCGTAAACACGGGACCTCAAAAAACCCCACAAAAAAAGTCTGGAACGCTTAAATCAGGCGATCTTGCGGGCCAGTGCAAATTGCCAAAACGAGAGATGAGGCGACCCGGGAACGCTGCCTTCAGAATATCGGTTGTGGCTCGCGCAGTGTGTGCCGTTGCTCCGTCCTGTTGGAACCACATGTCCCTCAGTCCTAATTTGTCCAATTGCGGCAGTAAAACTCGGTCAACATGGCCCTATAGCGCGCACCGTCCACTGTTGTCGTTTGGCCAGCGGCATTCTCGAAAAAAAATGGCCCGATGACTCTCCAGCGTGAACAGCGCACCATGCAGTCACTTTGAGCGGGTGTAATGGCTCCTCGTGCATCACTCGTGGATTTTCAGTGCCCCAGAAGCGATAGTTTTGCTTGTTCACGTACCCGCTGAGGTGGAAATGAGCCTCATCGCTCATTATGATTTTGGTCGAAAAATCGTCCACTTCTTCCCTGAGGCCCAAGCCATCCTCAGGCTTGGGCGTAGGTTACGCGCGTTTGGCGGTCGGCAGGCAGCAGCTGATGCACGGACTGGACTTTGTACGGGGACAAGCGCAGGTCTTTGACCAAAATTCGCCTTAGGGACGTCTGGTTGATGGCTAATTGCGTGGCACGGCGTCTGGTCGATTTTTCCGGCGATAGCTCGACATCCTCGGCAACAGCGGCGATATTCTCGGCAGAACGGGCGCTCCGGGGCCAGCCACTCTTGGCAACGTCTCGTGTGGTCCCATACTCTTCAAGGATGGTGGCCAAACGGCGCAGTGTTTGCGCAGTCGGTGTCGGACGGTCGGGGAATCGGCTACGGAATTCGCGTTGCGCCAACACCACAGAGGAATTGTTACACAAAAAATAGACACGATTATTTCTCGTTCTTGGGGAGTGTATTGCTCCATGGCTTGTTAACTTGTATTCTGCATCTGTCTAGTCCACAAATGTCAAAACAAATTTGACATTGGCGGCCATTTGCAAAAATTGCTCTCATTTTTCCAAAAGGGTGATTTCTTTTGGCCCACCTTGTATAACCTGCCGCAGCGTATGCATATGGTCTACGGTGCTGAAGCCTTTACGGAATCCGGCTTGTTCGGGAGGTTGCAAATCGTCAAACCTGCGCGCGAGACGATTCGTGATGACTCTTGAAAACCGCTTGTAGACATGGCTAAGAAGTGAGATGTGCCTAAAGTTCTTCAGTAGGGCATTGTCACCCTTCTTGAAGAAGAGTAATTTTCAGTGTTTCTCAGATAATGTCGTATTAAAGTTAAACAGTCTAATCTTGAAGTCGCCTAAAACCGCCTCATTTTTCTGAGGTAGCCTAATTGGCGACTCGTCGCCGATCGTAAAAAAATGGTCGCATTGCCATCCTTCCAAGTAGCCTAAATGGCGAAAAGTCTCCCAATCTGGCAACACTGCACAAAGATCCGGTGTGACTATTACACAAAACAAGTATGAGTTTGTTGACGAAACTTGATTTTGTTTTGTTTCAATTCCATTTCGTAATTGTGAAATAATGGCGTATCAAGAACAATTCGATTTATTAGAAGCTTACTTGACAAACAATAATAATTGCAATTTATTTCTACAGTGGTCCCAGACAGACAAATACCGTCTAGAAAAGTTTAGTCGCGCATGGTGAAAAATTTTGTGAATATTGGAAGTCTCAATAAACGTTTAGAACGCCTACAGCAAAAAAATTTAGGCTGTTCCGATTATGATCTAAACATTTTAACATATTTTCGAGTGTTACCCGAAAGCTTCTAGTAGGGAAGCTGCTCAAGAGAAAGGCACCAGCCATACTCGTGTACTTAGTGTTGTGAAAAAGTACAAATACTAAATGTTTTCGTGATGGACGATTGGTGCAGAAACATCATCCCGGAAATCCTCAAAGAAGATCTAATGTTCTATCTGAATATTAAAACAGAAATAGACAGCTACCCAAACTAACACTACATTGTAAGGTCTGAGGAAACAAATTTCAGTAATAATGGAATGTGTAACAGGCGTAACAATCATTATTGGTCCCATCTAAATCCATTCCGTATTCGTGAAACAAACAATTTGGTCCCCAGGTCCCAGGTCAGATTTTCCTTTCATGTTTGGTGCAATATGGTTGTTTAGGTACACGTTTACGAAGGACATCTGAATACGGCAAAAAGTACATTGAAATATTAGATCTTTTACAAAATTAACTAAACCTTCTACCGGAATAGGAACGAAATAATATAATTTTTCAACAAGACGGTGCTCCTGTAGTCGAATTGCCAGGGCTTACCTTAATGGCAATTTCAATGACTGGATAGGAACAAACGAGACGATTAGATAGCCTGCAAGAAGTCTAGAACTGGGAATCGAACCTGGGACTTCACGCTCAGCATTTCACTTATACCTTGTAAATGAATACGTACCACATGCGGCGGCTTGAGAATGTTGATGAACTCGGAGGTTTGCTGGTAGTCGGTGTGAGCGGAGAACGAGATGTAGTCCACCGACATCTTTAGCGGCAGCTTCTGTCCCGACATGGTCGTGATCTCCTCGGGCTCCGACAGGATCGTCTTGGCCAGCGTGCCTTCCACGCAGTAACCTGGCGTATTCATTTACTAGATCAACTTGTTTCTATGATTAAATAAATGCGTCAAGGTGCTCTTTGGCAATAGAGCCTAGAAAATCGATGCCGATCTGAACAGAATCCAAGAAACCCATAAACCTGATGTGTGAGAAGACTTGGGCCCTTAAGCTGTGTTCTTCGTAGGGGATGCCATGATCACGCACGGATATACAGTTCTGTATATACAGTTCAATGTATCTTACCAGCAATAATGACTCCGTTGTTGGGGTCGGTGCACCACGACTCGAACAGCTCGCGGGACAGACCCGACTGCATCATGCCGGGGGACGCCATGATCACGCACGGACCTATGTCCTCGAAGTGGTCTATACCCTGCAAAAGACAAGGAACTTCATGTTAAACAAAAGCTTCAACAAAAGTTATGGCGTACAATAAAGAGTATTATACCCGCCATCTAGTTCAAGTTGACAGAAAAGATAGTCCTGTAAAAAAAATGTTTTTGAAATCAATTGAAAAATAAATATAATGTATGTCTATCTATGAGAACAGAAGGACAACAGTCGATCAAATATTTGTGAAGAAGCTGGTTTTTCTTTTCAATATGAAGATCGAAAACGATGTCAACCTATCCCAATTTTGGGACACGAAAGTTTGTGGCGTTCTACATTGATCGAGTGTTTCTAAAGTGACCAATAAAATCCATACATTATAATAATAATAGTGTTATAAAGAATAAAAATAAATTATTTTGAAAGGAAACTCGGGCAGTAAAGGTCCGATCAATTTATTAATTAATTAGTTTGGAAAATGCACAATTCCTGTGCGATAGACCACGGGCAGCTAACAGTGGCAAAAAGAGCAAGGGTGGTTCTAACATAAGAAAATGTCAGATAAATTCATGTTCAGGGTGCTAGACTGCGAAGAAAGCCATGTCACCAAAAATTCTACAATCTTTCGCAGATGAATTGTCAATTGAATTTTCGGTGTTTGATAAAATTTATTAGGAAGCGATTTGACATGAGTAAGACCAAGCTTATCGCAGATTATAGGTACAATCAGGACACCTGTATTACTTAGTAACTATCTACACATACATTATTTACTATCTTAACTTACTTCGCACATTGCAATATTTCACTTATATATTTTGAGTTTGAGTTGAAAGTCGCTTGGCATTCAATAGTAGTGAGTTTTTAAACCAGTAGCAATGAAATCCTGATTGATATTAGAGTACAAGGTCAAGATCATTTAATATGTGGCTGGGATACCATGTGCCGCTATATTCAATTTGTTTTGTTGTTCATTCATTTAGTTTGCGAAATATTCAGCATACTTATGGATGAGAGAATATTTGTAACATTGAGAAAAAATATTGTAAGTTGGGTTAATGTTTTTAACAACAGTCCTATACCTATAGCAATATACTCTGTAGCAACTTATAAGCTATGTATAATCTACTAGCTGTTGCCCGCAACTTCGTCTGCCTAGCATTAGTACTTCAAACATAATTTTCTTTACATCGCGCAACAATATACGCATGTTTTATTTTTGTTTGTAGATTAGTATAAACAATTGTTGGTAGACCTAAAAAATAAAATACATATTGTATGTGTGTGGGCCACCTTACTTGAGAAATTATTAGATCACCATACAAACTTCCACTCCCCTTTCCATCGCCTTAGGGATGATTGCCGGGATAAAAAACTATCCTATATAGGTCCATCCCAGTGTCTCAAACTATCTCCATACATCTAAATCGGTTCAGCGGTTTAAGAGTGAAAATGTAACAGACAGACAGAGTTACTTTCGCATTTATAATATTAGTAAGGATTTCCTTGGCCGTGTAACCAAGCGTTACATTTTAATAATGGATATCTACATGAGAACGGTAGTAATTAAAAGATTCTTTAGATTATTGTTTTCAAAGAGATAATACATTCGCTATCAGTTCTGTAATGAAACGTGTAGATTTTTTATCTGTAGTGTTGTGACAGCCGACGAACCGAGCGGCCGGCGTTCTGGGCTTGTATTAATTTACAAGAGTAGTTATAGCGGAAACCAGTAAGTTAAACATTTTCATTATACATAGGCATTAAAATAGACTAGAATGGCTAGCTTTTATCAGTCGACAAGTAAAAAAACACATTTGAAAACTGAACAACAAAAATTTCCAATTAAATTTGTCATATTGTTAAAACGTGAATAAACACAGCTAGTTACAGTATCAACAGTCATGTATATTAAAAAAAAGATATAATATTTGGCGTTTATCCTTAATTTATCAAGACTAGTTGATTTAAATGGAGACTGACGAGCAGAGGTTATGTTTATAATTTGGCTGTTGTCCTTGATGAAGAATGGCGCCAAATTTAAATATTTACCTAACCACAGTATTCTTTCGAATCCAAAAAATCTATGTATCTATTTTATACCCGACTGCGGCGAGTTCAAAAGGATATTTGCCATGCTTATGGGTGGTAAATATGCTGAAATCCTGAAAGCTACAACAGCACATAGACCGGCAATACCAAGGGATCCACCGATTGATTGTCAATTTAAGAGACTAAGTATCACCAACAAACACAGTATCACGTAACTTCACCAGCAATATCTTTCATCATCTAGTGCTTAGCAACTAATAAAAAACTTTACATTTTCCCAGCAATGCTACCGGAACCCTTCAAGAACCGCCTGATCCAATGGCTGGAAGACCACAGAGAATTCGTGGTAGCAGTGTTCTGCCTTCCAGCAAGCTTCCTATTCACCGTGCTGTTGAGGCTGCGCGCTTACGTAAGGTGGCTGACCAGCGACCCACAGAGGCATGATAGTGCTGTTAGACATATACAGAGACAGGTACGGAAATATTTTGTTTTGTGATGTATATTCTAATACTTCACAAAACAAAAAAGCAAGGTTTTTCTCGAATACGTATTAATGACGATAAGTTATCGCAACTGGCTTTAAAACAGAGCAAACATGCAGGATTGATTTTCCTAGCAAATTATTATCATCGTATCGCACCTAATTACTTTAAACCGCTACTTAAAATGTTGCAAACTTGTTTTTAAAATCAGTCTCGGCAAAAAAAACACTAGTTCATACGCTAATGTAGTAACGTACGTTTATATTTGCCTCATATTCACAATCACAGTCAATCCTTTTGTTACTTAATATTCGTCAACAGTTCGACCGAAACACAAAAGAATAATCTTCTTATAAATCCCATTTTTATAGGTCCAACAATGGAACAAGCTGCCTCCCAAAGACCGCCGCCTCCTGTGCACCTCCCGGCCCAACTGGCTGTCTCTGTCCACCACGTTCTTCCAGAAGCACCTGCACCACCAGGTTGCCATACCCTTGTATGATATCCTGCAGCTAGATGAGCAGGCTATGACCGTGAGAGTCGAGCCTATGGTCACTATAGGAGATATCACGGAGTTTCTCATACCGAAGGGGTATTCGTTAGCAGTTACTATTGAGCTGACTGATGCCACTCTGGGAGGTGAGATTTAAAGCATATTTTTAAGAAACTTGGGATTCCGAGTGTCTTTAAGGTATATTTCGATATCAATCTGTTAATTGAGATATCTATAATTTTTTGCAATGTCGGTGTTAAAATATAACACAGCTGGTCATTTTATTAAGCCACTCGAATTTAAACTTTGTTTCTCTATACGGATGATTTTATTATGTTGAAAGTTAGTTAAGATACTTAGATAAGATTATTTTTATGTTACACAGGTGTCTTGGTTTGATAAATCATATGCTATGCAGTTGACTTTTTCAGGCAGTCTTTGCTGCAAGTCGATAGTATAGCAAATAAACAATTCATCTTGTTATATCAGATTCCAGTCATACAAAATCTAACCCCTAAAAATCTGTTTCAGGCCTCGCATTCGGCACCGGCATGTCAACTCACTCCCACAAAGCAGGCCTCTACCACGAGACCATCACGAGTTACGAAGTAGTCTTAGGCGACGGTTCCCTAGTGACGGCCACAGCCACCAACGAACATGCAGACTTGTACAAAGCCCTACCATGGTGCCACGGCAGCCTTGGCTTCCTGGTCGCTTTAACCATCAGAATCGTGAAAATTAAACCCTACATCAAAATCAAATACATTCCCGTGAAAGGACAGAAGAAATACTGCGATATGATTCGGGAATTGTCGGGGACTTACGAAGCTGTTCCGAAAGAGTTTCCCGATTACATTGAAGGAACCATTTACAGTAAGGAAGAGGCTGTCATTATGGTTGGGGATTACGCTGACTATGACCCGAAGATACCTGTAAATAGCTGCTCAAACTGGTATAAACCTTGGTTTTATAAGCATGTGGAAACCTTTTTGCAGAAAGGAGAATCTGAAGAATTGATCCCTCTGAGAGATTACTTGCTAAGGCACAATAGAGCTATATTCTGGGTCGTAGAAGACATGTTATCGTTCGGCAACGACACTCTGTTCCGTTTCTTGTTCGGATGGCTATTACCCCCTAAGCCAGCCTTCCTAAAGTGGACCACAACTCCTGGTGTCAGAGCATATACCTTCACAAAACAAGTCTTCCAAGACATCGTACTACCTATCAAGGAACTAGAAAGGCAGATTGAAATAGCAAGCGTCCTATTCGAGAAGTTCCCTCTACTAGTCTATCCGTGCAAAATTATTGATCACGGTCCATCGTCAGGTCAGCTTAAAAGACCAGATGAGAAGTACCTAGTCCCTGGTACCAACTACGCAATGTATAACGATTTGGGCGTTTATGGAGTACCGGGAAAAGTAAAGGAAAAGAAGCCTTATAACCCTGTGACAGCTATGAGAAAAATGGAAGAGTTTACAAGGGAGGTTGGGGGATATTCGTTCTTATACGCAGACATCTTTATGACTCGCGAGGAGTTCGAAGTGATGTTTGATTTGTCACTGTATGAGGAAGTAAGGAAGAAGTATAGTGCTGATGGGGTGTTCCCTCATCTGTATGATAAGGTTAAGCCTGAAATTGATGTGTTTGAGATCGGAGAGAACAATGCTATTGATTGATTTATATGAAGCATTAAAGTTATACTTGTATTGACCACTTTCTTTTCTTCAACACCAAACAAAAGACTGCTAACTGTCGTAAAGATATTCTCTTGCTTACTAACACGTTTTGAAGTTGATGCAAACCACGAGTTCTCGTCATTTATGTTTTTGTTTTATGATCATAGCACTTCGCCCGCGACTTCGTTCGCGTGATTCTTATTTTATCCTGCAGATGACTTTTAGTTCACCCCTTAAAGGCTGAAATTCCAAAAAATCCCTTCTTAGTGCTCCCATACATCATAAAAAAAAGCCCTGTACAATAAAATTCTTCAAATCTTTGATACCCCCTAAATCGTCTTTTAAGAGACGTTTTGTAAAACTGATAATGAAAACCTTTAATATTTACTGTTAGTATTTATGTCAAGTTTCAAATATATATGCCCAACAAATTTCCACCTTTTCTGCTCCTTAGGGGGTAGAATTTTCAAAAACCAATAAATACATGAATTTTTTATCAACCAAAAGCGTAAATCTTTAATTTGACACAAACTTTCAAGCCCTTTTTTACCTCCTTAGGAATTTCTTGAAACCAATAAATACATAATTTTTTATATCAACCAACAGCTTAAATCTAAAATTTCACGTGTCCAACTTTCAAAATGTAGAAATTTCATACAAACTTTCAATTCCCTTTTTAATCCCTTACGGGTGGAATTTCCAAAAACCAATAAATACATGAATTCTTTTTATCAACCAACAGCGTAAATCTAAAATTTCATGTATCCAATTTATAAACTATAAAAATTTCATACAAACTTTCAACCCTTATTTTACCCCTTTAGGGGTGGAATTTTCAAAAAACCATTAAATATATAATATCCTTTTATCAACCAACAGTGAAAATCTAAAATTGTACGTGTCCTATTCACAAACTGTAGAAATTTTATACAAACTTTCAACTCCTTTTACGATTACGGGTGGAATTTCCAAAAATTCCTTTCTTAGCGCGCACTTACGTCATTTGAGGAAATTTCCTCCCTCCCTGCCGAATTGCATCTTTATACGTCAAGCGGTTTTCGATATTTCGTGATAGGTGAATGAGTGACCTTTCACTTTTAAATATAGAGATTAAATATATAGATTATTTTATGGCCTTAATTTTAAAGCATATTCGTGAAATACATGTTGTTGATGGCGATTTGTCATCGAATGCGGTCGTTCATGGCGTATGTCTGGTAGACGGCTTCAGCCATACACTTCTTGTCATAAACAACTAATCTAGAATGTGCCATAGAAACATAGACACGTACCTTCAAGTTGGAGATGTGTCGGAATACGAAGGGGTTGTTGATGGCGATCTGCCGCCGGATGCGGTCATTCATGGCGTTGATGTAGGTCTGGTAGACGGCCATACACTTCTTAGCTAAAGACGACGCGTAGTAGATCGGGATGTCTTGCAGTTCGGGGTGAAGGGACCAGAACTCATCTGTGGGAAGAGAATATACTGTAGAATTTAATGTGGACGTGATTTTTACAAGCTTATAACAAACTTGCCTTGATAGTTAGCTAGTACGTAAAGATCGAATATTGCAGCTAAATTTTATAACATTTATCGCTAAACGTATGAACTGAAGTTTCGCATACGAGTTTGGTTTGCATGACAATGCACGGTTAGCTAAGCGACATCATTCTAAATATAATATGGCGGACCAATTATTTTTCATGCACCACCATGATATGATTATCAAATAAAAAGTGTTACAGTTATTGTCCACTAATTATGAAAAAGATAAATTTATGGTGGTAATTTTCCTCAGATGAGTTCCATCACAAACAAATGTCTATTGGTGCTTGCACAAATAACATGCCAATCTATATCATCTTTTTCTATACGTATGTATGAGCGACGGTTTGGGAAGACCTATTGGGGCTATACCCAGCAGTAGACGTATTTCGGCTGAAAATATTATAATGATACATACCGAGAATGAGAAGCAACTCCTGCGCCCTCCCCAACGCGAACACCGGTATGAGACAGCGGCCTCCTCGCTGTACGATCTCACTCACTAGTCCAGTGAAGCGACTCTCCCTTTCCTCTCGCTTTTCGTGGATGTGAGTGCCGTATGTTGATTCCTGGCGAATTATAAAAAGTTTGTAGTGAAGAAAAATTGGGTGAAATGTTTATATTTGCGTGTGGGATTTGAGAATTGCTGCTTCCATAGGCTTGTTGCCTTAGTCATAATATCATAGATCTTTAACGACAGTCCCAATGAATGTTTGACGACACGATTGGCGTGTTCAGATCCTTTCAATTAACTTATAACGCAACAAAAACGTGCAACTAGTCAGTGGCGTATCTATACTATCTGAGGCTCGAAGCGAATTCATTAGATGGGGCCCTCTCTTAATATTAAAAAGCTTGATGTAGTTTTATTATAAGTTTTTCGAAATATTGTAATAAATGTTATGCCTCCAGCTGTGATCACGGTCTCTTGGGCCGGGGACCCCCTCGGATCGCGGACCCGTGGCATTTTTCCCGCTCTATTTCATTTTTCCCGCACGCCATTGCAAACAATGCTATAAGCATTGACGATGTGAGACCGACGAAGCGCGTTACAGTTACAAGACAGGCGTTTCCATGGCGCGTATAAAAACCATATTTATAGTGCCTTAAATCTAGTTGTAAAGTTTTACCAAAACTTACCGTTATTAGAACATCAGGATGTACTGTAGGTATCTCAGCTGCCATTAAATGTCTGTCCTCTTGTCGCGAAAAATCTCCTGTGTACAATACCTGACAAACAAAAAAAACCTTATTCACAAATCTGAAATCGCCAACCCGCCTTGAGCAGGCATCATTAATGACCCCGCAGCCCCTGCGGGGTCATTAATGATCATTGCCTTTTCTTTATGAGGAGAGGCCTTTGCCCTATATTGCCCTGTAGACAGTAACAAAGCGTATTATAAGTTTTACAATACAAGGCTTTTTTTTTGGGGTTCCGTAACCGAAGGGTCTAAATGGGACCCTATTGCTGTCATTCACGTGTCCGTCTGTCTGTCTATATGTCCGTCGTCTGTCACAAAAGTTTGTTCTGAAAATAAACAGACTGACGAGTTCCTGCAGAGTTTGTTGCGCCACTTTTTCTTCACAGCTTTTTAGCTGCTTCATTAGGATGTGGTGAAGGGCGGCCCTTTTGAGGCCTTATAAACTTTTGACATTTAAAAACGTGCTGAATATTAACCTAATTTGTAAAATGATTTTGATACCTTAACTCCAGCAATCTCAATCATGAACATGGCAGCCCCAAGCACATGCCCAGCGTTGTACGCCCAGAAGCGCACTCCTCGCACATCTTTCTCCTCGTGGAAGTTAATGGTCTCAATGCGGTCCATTGAGCCTTCTAAGTCCGACTCAGTGTACAGCATCTGTTCTGTTGATATGTTGCTGAGGAGGAGAACTATTGTTAGCATGCTTTGAATTATTGCTGCTGGTTTGAGCATTGGGTCTTAAATAACTTATGCAACATTACTGATTAATTTAATGTGATGAAATACACTCTTTAAACTTGGACACAATCTTTTAGTTGCTGGCTATGGAAATATATCAGATAAATAAGGTGATGGGCCACAATCTATCAGAGCTTTGCCATAATTCTGTAGAACAAAATTGGTCTAATTGACAAAAGTATCCCTTGAATGAAGCTATACCAAATGTGCAAGAAACCCTAAATTATAAATAAAATAATAAATAAATAGGTCACTTACCTGACTTTAATATAATCTGAAACAAGCCACCTGTAGATTGCTTTAGTGGCGTGTGTCATGAACACGCGTCCTTTGAACGAAGTCTTTGTGAGGAACCAGGGTAATGCGCCACTGTGGTCCAGGTGGAAACTAGAGCAGAAAAATGTTAAACAAACATAGTTCAAAATATCATCAAATATAGACTAGAGTCCTGGTTGAAACAATTGTAGCATAAATGTACACCTGCATAGCATCATAAATTGTGCAGTGAAAACCTCATATGAGTAATTGCAATTTTACAGAACAAATAAAATACACACTCATGCATATATGCTCATCACTTATCTTGTGGAGGGGCCGAGAAATAACTCGGACACTTCGACCCATTGGGATCTATTGTGGTCATGCTCATCACTTACTCTTTCTCCGAAAAAAACAACACATTGAGCTTGTATATTGTTTCAAAAACATTTCCTGTATACTTACTGTGAAATTAGAAGGAGATCCACTTCATCAGCCTCAATGAGATCCACAAAGGGTAGGGCATCCATCCCGGACAACCCTGGGTGTATGCCACAGTCCAGCTACAAAAGTTATATCAATTTTACTTTTAAAAAAAAACATTGCCCCACACTATGAATTTCTTTCGTGGGTGCGTTTACATACATTTAAACTCACATACACAACCAGAGCCGGAACAACTATCTGTAGGTCATACAAATATTTGTTCCATGCGAGAATTGAACCCGCGACACGCAGCGCAGCAGTCAATCGCTCAACCACTGCGCCCTAATTAATTTATATAATTTAATAAATTTTGTTTGCAATGAAAAAATACTATTCATGGTGGCCAGGGCATAATTATTTGCACATAATATCCTTTTGAGAGTGGACATGGGACATTCTTCATGGTTTATTGATTAATTTACTCATATTTTTATGTATATGAATAACATTTTATTATGGGCAAACACTTCAAGTGATATGAAAACAAATGCACAAACCATAATTATCTTTCCTTTGAATTCCAGCATAATACAGGACCTGCCTACTTCTTGACCAGCACCCCTATAGTGTAAAATAAAAAATCATTTGGATAGATGTTTTAAGCATGGTCTAAAGTTTTTTAGATTTTTATAAAGAGATAAATATTTAGATAGATTTATATAGACTATGTTTCCGGTAGGTAATCATGTATAACCGAGAGAATATTATATCAGAAGAGTAAAGCCAACTCCTGACAAAGCTTCGAAGGCACACGGATAAATTTACTATCGCTGTACATGAAAAACAAAATAATATTTACAAGGGCCTTATCGTCAGCTGGTCGCTCTCCTCCAGAGGCACCGGATCGGTGCCTTTTCTCGGGTTTGTAGTCATGATTGATAGTTTAAAATGACAATGCAATGCTGAATAATCATTTATTTACTCTTATTTAGAATAAAATACAATTTTATCCCAGCAAAACAATCACGATAACCGGTAAGAGATACAGGTTATAAAAGTATTGCCATAAATTGCAGTATACTTTACTACCAACCACCTGCTTGTTAATGGTAAAAATCTATTTTTAAATGAAATAAATCAATACAAACGTAATCAAAATATATATAAGCCTCTAAAAAGTGTATTCTTTGTGTCGATTCTACTGTTTTTTATTTTTGGCTTATTATTCACAAAAGTCAAACAATTTGAAACTACTATTTTCACCACAGTTTTATCTAGTAACCACCCTGACATCAATATTTTTAACCGTTCCGTATCTCGTTCTATTTGTTTACACAGGTGATCGAAATTAAAAGAATCTAGAAATAATTGACATCTAAGCTTTTGAAAATGAATTACATATCGTCGGTGCGCCGACCGAAAGTGATATGTGCATTTCGTTAACTTTTCAGGGGGCTCAAAAAACATCATTACTCAAACTGAGTCTTACTTAAGAAAAATCTATGAATAAGAAAAGTTGTACAAAAAATATAAAGTTTAGGAGATTTAAAGAAAAAGCTGTTGTTCTGGCTAGTTTAAGGCTCAAAATTTTTTTTTTCTCTTTTCGTGCACATATCGGTTTTGGTTTGAGACTTCCAAATTAAGGATGTGCAAGTTATACACATATCAGTTTTTATTATTCAATTAATGAACATAAAATGGGCTTCGTTATGTGCAAAATTTTGAGAACTATAGTAATTATTATTGGTTATTTTTATAAATAATAATACCAAAGTACATTTTATGCCTTTATTTAAAAAAAGAAAGATCTTCAAATTACTAATCATTACAAAAAGAAATAATCGACCGTAGTTCTTACAATATATTAATTATCTTAGACCCAATAAAAACTTCAAAAAAATGTACCTACTAAACACTTTTTTGTTATTTTTTTTATATTGTTAATTACAAAGTTATTCTAAGAGATCAAACGTTTTAATACAATCATATTGTACTAATTTTGAGGTACATTTATAATAAAAAAAGTTCTACAAATGACTAAGCATTACAAAAAGAAATAATCTAGGTACCGTAATTTTAACGAGAAATATTATTTATTTTAGACCTATTAAAAACATCAAAAAAATATATTTTAAACTTGTTATTTTTTTTGTTATTTTTAATTACAATTCGAAGAGATCAAACATTTAATACAATCATATTGAACTTATTATGAGGTGCTCATTCTAAAAAAAATATTACTCAAAAATAGGTACTCTTTCTATATTAATTCTATAAAAAAAAAAAAAATACTATTGTATTTTTTGGTCCCTAACAGTCTTGTTGAAAAAATCTGTTTTCATTTAGTTAAATTTAAGATTGTCGTAAAAAAAATGATTATCGCGGTGCATGTATTTTTTCAAAGACTGCAAGCTATCGTACTTGGACTTTTCAATTTTTCTTGGTTCAACGTATAGATCTACTAGATCTTTGTCATTGTTGTGTAGTCGTTGTGGCAGTAGCTGCCATTCATCTGTTTGACGAAGTTTGTAGAAAATTTCTCCACCTTTGTATAATGCTGCTCTTAAGTCAGTTACAACTGGATCTCCGGCTTTCTTTCCAGGCCTAATGGAATCCAACTGGCATACGTCTTCATAATTCTTAAAAAAAGTGTAGTCTACATTATGAATAATGTATGGCTTACTATGACGAGCTTGCGCCATTAAGGAGACATAGTGGCTAGGGCTGTAAATTGGAGGCTTAAACAAACCTTCTAGCGTTGAATGCACACTATCAACTTGCATCATAGTATGCCCTTTTTCCAAAATCAGTTGCTCAATGTCCAACTCTTTTTCTCTGGAAAGGTTTAGAAGAGCTGAAGACAACGTTTTATTCCGATTTTGATAGCAGCAACCGTCAGATATTATTATCATTTTTTTAAAGCCTTCCGTAGCTTTTTGTCTCAAAAAGTCTATAAGACAGGTAGTGAACTCATTTGCTGTAACGCCTCCGTCACCCTCATGCCATACATACAAATGTACTTCACCGTCATTGTTGCAGTAAATGGTGTAATTGTGCATTTGAAGTTTCTGCTTGTAGTACTGGACAGATACTTGCAGTTTGGGACAAAGCAGTACGCTTTGAACATCGACTGTAACCACCAGAACTTCAGAAGAACATAAAGCAGTGGCCTGCTCTTTCGCGAGGTAGGCTTCTTGTTTCATGTTTATATGCTTGTTGTATTCATCTTCAGCCAAATTACCTTCTTTAAACGCAGTGCAGGTGTCACACTGGTCTTTTCTGGGTTTGAAAATTGATATTTTCTTTTCTTTTAAAATCTTACAGAAAAGTTTTCTTTGTGAAAATGGTTTATTTTTGGATAAACACCATTTTTTGAAGACTCTATACATGTGTGTTTTATTCCTGAAAGAATCTTCTACGTAGGTTCTAGTAGAACTCGATCTGCAATAATGACTCGGTACCTTAGGTAACAAATTCAGCCATTCCTCGATTGCGGATGCTTTTCGAAGTTCACTTCTGTTGTTTGATGTTGCATCATTTTTAGTTTTACTACTCCTTCTGTGGGATGTAGAGGAACCAGGCCTGTTAATCTGTTCGTCTTCAAACATAGTATTTATCCAATCCCATAGGGTGTCATTATTTATGTCAATTGTACTCAACATAAAGTTTTTACAAACTTTCACCATCTCATTGTTTTCATTGGGCAGAAACCAGTCAAATCCTTGTTGTTTCTTCGAAGATGCTGCGCGAGATGTTTTGCGCCTTCTTATCACAGGACGCATACGCACTAGATTTTTTATGTAAGCTTTTTTAGCTTCCCACGTCTCAAGATCCCAAAAGTATTGGAAAATTAATTTTCTCTGTTCTTCATTTATCATGCCACACTGGAAACTCCGGCTTGTTTTTATGGTACATGAGTCATGGTTGCAAGTCTTGCTCTTAATACGCCTTTTCTTTTTTAAAACAAAGCTCTCTTTTTCATTCTTGTCCTCTTCTTTCTTGTCCTCTTCTGTCTTATCTTTTTCTTTCTGGTCATTTTCTGTCTTGTCCTTCTTGTGTACTTTTTTTCTGCCTACATACTGCTCACCTTTAAGTCTTTTCATCATGTTATACTTCCTGTCTCTTCTTTTATCATACATTTCTGCAAAGTTTTCAGAATCTGACTCCTGTATGTCTTCTTCCTGGCAACATTTATCAAACTCGCCTGTTTGATCATTCAATATCCATGTTTGTCCATATGTAATAGTTTTAGGCTCCATTAGCCCTGTCACGTCGTTAAGAATAAATTCATTTTCATTTGAATGTTTTGGTACGGCTGCATCATCATGTTCGCAACTTTTAGAAGCATGATTGGTATCACAATCATTTTCAACCAGCATAGGTTCTGGACGCTCAATATGTTGCACGCCTGTTTGATCATTCAAAATCCATGTTTGTCTATCTGTAACATTTATAGGCTCCAGGAGCCCCGTAACGTCGTTAGGAATGCAATCAGATTTATTTGAATGTGTTGGTACGGTTTCAACATCATGTTCGCAGCTTTCAAAAGCATGATTGGCCTCATAATTATTCTCAATCAACATAGGTTCCGGAGGCTCAATATTATTATGCATAATGATGCTTTTATGTTGTACAATGGACCTTGGAGATTGTTCTTGATATTCCTCATTGTTTGAAGTCAGATCATCATTTGTATTGTTAATAATTTGCTGCGGGTTTTTGTAGTCTACAGTAGGGTCATAGGCATTTGATACAAACTCGTCTGCATTTTTTTCAATTGATACATTTCCTGTACTTAGATCAACAAGCAATTTTCCCCTCCAATTATTTCTACCAGCCATTTTTAAAGCATTGTCTTTGCAAGTTGGCAAAAATCTGAAGCAAAATAAAAGAAGAAAGCTTAAAATGCGAAAAGAAAACAAGTGCAAGTAACATGACTTTTACATAAATGGAAATAGAATGAGGCTTTATAGAAGAAAATGCAAAAAAAAAACTCATACCAAACAATAGCTCAAGGACTTAACTTATGTACGGTTCTTTTTCTTCCGTTCTATGTTATTTTGTAGTAACATTCGATTAACAATGCAATTAAAAGCACTTACCAGATCTTCAATTGTTTTCCAAACGATAAAATGTTCACATAACCTCAAAATCATACAACACGTGTTCACGGAAAAATCAGATATGTGCAGGGCTACTACGAGTGTAAGCCAAATTCCGTATGTGCATTTGTACACATAGTTTTCTTGTCGACTTTAGAAATGCACATATCTGGATTGGTTTTTTGAAAACTAAGCCTTATATTCACATACGGGTTTTTGTAACGGATAGAGATTCTCAAACTAACGCCATCTAGCGAAAAAAAAAAAAACGAAAAAATGCACATATCGCTTTCGGTCGGCGCACCGACGATATAGACAAGATAATACAAATTGTATTTATTTTTACCAATCTCACCCCTTAATTAATGCATTATTTCAATCTGCGTAGAATGAAGTGCATTGGCATTTGACAATTTGTCATTCTTGTTCTTGCTTGACATTGACATATCTCCAAAAACACGATAGCATGCGAGTTTTTGGTTATATCTAAGATAAAATAAATAAGTTTATGAATCAATATGCCTAAACCAACGCTCTTCGACGAAGAATCAGACGAGGAGGTTGCACTAAAAACTGAAAATGAGTATGCTAAGAAATACGACAAGTGGCGGGAAAAGGAAGAGCTGCATAAACGTAAGCACACGTTTTCATGTTATTTTTTTTAGCCAAGGCACCAACTATACAGCTTATAATATACATATTTAAACTTTTTGATCCTCAACTCATTTCAATTACACATTACAGTGGAACAGAAGTACGGCTCCAAGCCAAACGCCGATGGCTCAGGATCAACAGACAGTGAAGATGAGAGTGATGCTCCCCCTGAAGTCAACGAGGAAATGGAGACGCAGTTCCTCAAGACCTTGGCGCTACTGAAAACAAAGGACCCCAGGATTTATGACCCTGAGTTTAAGTTTTTTGATGGGACTGAGAAAAAAAAGCCAGGTAAATAAACAGAGGTTTTGTTAAAATAGTTCACAATGACTTTTCTTTTAAGCACTATCAATTGTTAATATGTCATTAGTCTAGTTGTTGCAAGTGCTGCATAAGATCCTGGGTTCAATTCCCGGTTTGCAATAGTTTCGTATCTCTAATTTCTCAGCAGTATAATCAATGTCAAAGACAAAAAATTTATTTCAACTAGGCCATTAAGCGGCACTTTTGAATGACAAAAATATAAATTTAAAGTGAATAATAAATTGATTTTACTGTCACATATCCCCAACACGTAATTTGGCAAGAGCCGTTAGATGCACAGAAGAGGATTTTTAGGTCTCTTTGGTAGAGAAGTGGGGCGCAGAGATTGTTCCGAGCACCCAATTGGTTGGTCAGTTGACACAAGGATCAACTGACCAATTGCATCGCTTCCACATTCCGTTCGCTCTATATGGTGGTTGGTCAGTTCGTGCGATATGCGCAAACTTATCCCGGCTACGCCAAAACCTTGCCAAATTACATGCAGGGGATTATAACCAAGAGTTTAAATTATTGCACAGTTAATGGCAACAAGCTAGCCCTCTTCTCCATGGCACTGAAATCTGACTGGAGAAATGTTCATTTTACCTAACCCTTTGGGGAATACGAGTTTTTGATATAAGCAGTGTATTAAAAGATTAAATGCAATATTTATAATCAGCAGTTATCATAATAAAAGGCTGATGTGATGTGTTGGGATTTAATAACATTTCTACTTATAAATAATTTCAGAGAAAGGGACCAAGACCAAACAACTGACATTTGCTGACAGTGATGAGGATGATGATGATGATGGCAACATCTTCAGCATTGAGAAGAAAGCTGAGATTGTAGAGGACACCAAAAAGAAGAGGAAGACATCTGAGACAAAGGTATGAAAATTTCCAAATGATAAAAACAGAAAAAAAGAAACATTATACTGCTTATTTTTCAAGCATATTTAATTTGACCCTTTTATTTTGTGCGCCCATGGCCAATGATAGTAAAAATTTACCAGGCCCTGCTGAATCTTGCAGTATCACAAGGCAGTCATCACCTATAGAATAAATATTTGGAAATGCTATAGTAACAGTTAGTGCATATAGGAAAATTAAAAACTTAGATCATTAATTTCATTTTTTTTTTGTTGTTTATTATTGATTGGCTCGCGCTTGATCACTATCTGACATGATGGTAAGCGATGATGTGGTCGACGATGTAGCACGCTTACCTAGAAGAAACAACGTGATTTTCTTCTAGGAGGCCAAACTGAAAGAATTCCTGATTGGCGAGGCAGAACACATAGATGATGATGTGGAGAAGGACCTGGCACCACTGAAAGCTCTCTGGTCAGACCCCAAGCTGAATGAGGGAGAAGCCTTCCTCAGGGACTATATTTTGAATAAACCGTAAGTAACTTAAGACATAGAATTAATTAGAGGCTAATGTTTATATTTGAACAATTATGGAAGTGCACCGTAACAATTTTATTAGTACCATCCATTACAGTTGTAGATTTATTTTTTAATTTGACTTGTGCGCGGTTTTCCAGCCAGTCACTTGTTCAAAAATCGGTTGTCTGTAAATTCGGTTTACTGACGATAGTTGAACGTGACAACGTCATAAGAAAATACTGATGGAATGGTTGCATTTTTTAAAAGAAAATTTTAATTTTATTTGTTTGATAGTTATTTTGTATGGATATAAAGAAGGAGGTAAATGGAAATCACAATTGAATTGATCAAGTTACATTTATTTGTACGCATAAATACAATTATGTCAAAATTTTTGTTTTACAATGTACATAGTTTTTACAAGTATCACTGAACCATATATCCCTGAACATATATTTAATATCGAAAGAATCATAACCTTTATCGCCGCAATTATCGTTGCTATAAACTATTGACACCACATTCACTTTTCACTGCACTTCATACTTGACGAAAACATGTAAATATATTATTATTGTATAGCAGCTGTCCACGCGGACGCATCGCTCACTTTGGAGAAAGACAGTGTCGAACGCTGCCGAACGCGGAGGCCGATTGTGCCTCTTTGTCGCTCGTTCCACGCTCTCGTTTGCACTTCAAGCCTTAAGGGAACGCCTCAGAGAGAGGTAACGCCGCATGAGTCATGTTTTTTCGTGCGTGCAGCCGGCTCCATCGAATTATAAGACGTTGTCACGTCAAAAAATGTTCCCGTGTGGTCTGAAATAGTATTACAATCGCTCATTACTAGGAGCAAACACAAATTTGTAGTACCTACAACAAGGCTCACACTGTACACTTTTATAATAAGCTTCCAAGCCACGTACAAGATCCAAGCCTTAATAAATTCAAATTATACCATGAAAGCAATCAACACCATTGCATTTTAAACCTTTATTTAAGCGTTTTATTGAGCTGCTGCAATTAATTTAGATTTTTATATTTTGCACTGTGAATTTTGTTATTTTTTTTTTATTTCCTTGCAATGGCAAGAATATTTACTTTTTAAAGTATTATATTATTTTATTTTAATTATTGTGAATGTGAAGACTATGTGGATCATTGTATTTTTTTGTTTTTAATTTTAATTTATCTTAGTTTTTAATCATGGTCTGGCAGTTTGAGTAGTTTAAGCGGCCTACCCGAATGTCCTTTCTTTGGTATTGTTCGTCGAATCATTGAGCTCCTTAAATTTTGATTTGAAAAAAGAGACTGTGACCTCGGAGTTTGTTTCGGCCTTTCTCAGAGTAGTCAGATAGGAAACGCCGACCTCATCTAGTTTTAAAAAATATGATCGACATGTGTAAAAGTTACAGAAATAAAATCATTTATCATTAGCTATTCAGCTCATACATTCGTCGTAATCAATTTTAGCGATATAATCCTATTTTGGACCCATGGTTTGTGATGCATCTCTTTGCTGATTGGAACATTTACTAACAATATCCACATTCCAAATTCAAATTACTTTTAGTCCCTAGGGATTAATGAGCTATTTTAGTCCCTGTTTACGAAGAATAAACAAGTTCTTTTTTTATAGATGGTTTCATCAATATCAGCATAAAGCTTTTATATTAATTCATTATAATGATTCACAATTTGTGCTGTAACTCTTTTATCAAGTTCACAATATAATTTTGAATTCTTGAACAAATTTTGAGATATGTCAGCAAGATCTTATTTTTACAGTCTAGCAATAAAACACATCCCATCATCAATCACAATAATGAGTTCACATTCTTATCAAAGTCAAGATTTACATAAAATAATAACCGTCACTAAAATTTATTCTTCAGTTACCTTCAAGACGGCGAAATCGGTGAAGCTGAAGACAAGATCAGGGATGACGAGGAGTTGGAGGCAGATGAAGAACGAGTAGAAGAGCAGGGCAAATTCGAGAGGGCATACAACTTCAGGTTTGAAGAGCCCGATCAAGAGTATGTGAGTAACTGAATGTTTTGTAAAAGGTTTAAATTAATCTAGTATGTATAATTATTAATAATAAAAAATAAAACAAATTGTATAAGTGAATGTGAACAAGTGTTTCTTATGCATATTTGTCAGAAATACTGGTTCCTCATTACTGGTATCATTTAACAATGTGCGGACTTGGTCTGACCATCTGATTGGACTTCGACCTCTTGGACGTTTCCCTTCGATCTTGCCAGTAACCATCAGCTGTTCGAGATTGTGTCCATCCTTCCTGGCATTGTGACCAAAAAACTCCAGAATCCTACGAAGGCAGACCGTTCTGTAGTTGTCGTATTTTACCGTGGAACCTTTCTTGTGCAGCGGTAGAATGATTGACTTTGCCCAATCATCCGGTCACTTTCCGGTACGCCAGATGACATTGCAAATTTTCAGTCAGAAACACTGGTTCACATAACCTGAAATGTTTAAAATAAAGTTTAGATGTAAATCTCCAACCAAAGTAACTTTAGTCTTAGTTCAACTCAGGGCGGAATGAAGTAATACGAGTAATGTGGCTAAAAATGCTATATTTAGCACATAGAATACTAGCTGCCCTAACATAGTAGCCAAAGGGTGGGCAACCAGTGAAATCCTCAATCTATAATAAACATTCCAAATATGGATAACATATTTTATTTTAAATTTAGTCTATGGTGTCCTACTATTGGTCAAATATTTCGACAAGTAAATAAAGCATTAAGTATCTTGAAAGAAAGGTATTTTTCTCACACTATCTTGCTATTATTTAAAAGCATTGAGCTCTTAGACTATACTCGTATACCCACAGTTCAATTTACTTACTTACAAATCTTCTTTTCCAGCTAAAACGTTTCCCCCGTACGATGAACTACATCCGCCCCAAAGACGATCGTCGCTCTAAGAAGCGCGCAGAAGTGCGCACGCGCAAGGAAGACGAGAAGAAGAAGAAGATGGAGGAGATCGCGCGCATGAAGGCGCTCAAGCTCAAGGAGATACAGGAGAAGATCGCCAGGATCAAGGAAGTCACTGGCAATGATGAACTGGCCTTCAAGGTATGCTGAGGAAACGAGATATTTTTAAAAAGTCGAGAAAGTTGCTTGTTTATTGTTTACCGAGGGTAGTGGTAAATAAAATAGCGTAGGAATTTTTCTTCACACAATGGTTTATTAGTGAAATGTCTTAGCCTATATATACATTTTAACCAATTACGAGCAAGCTCACTCGCCTGCTGATCCCTAAAAGGCCGGTAGCGCGACACGTAAACTCCACACGTAAACAATTCCAATATTTCGCACTATTTTCCTTTTCCGATCGCTCTGTGTCGCTTCCAAATCGAAACTGACTCACGACGAACCCAACCGCTCTTTATATGGCAAGGAAGATGTTTCTAGAAAATTCCATACTGATCTAGATAATTCGAGAAATTTCCAGAACAATCTACTTTCGTACTTGCTATTCCCGAAGCGACTAAAAACTTCCAGAATGCGGTCATGCATGGAGTACTGCTCTCACCTCTGGGACGGATCTTGATGCACTTGAGTCGATTGACAGACGGGCCAGGAGACTTATCGGCAATGATGCGCTGGTCGACTCAAAGCTCCAGAGCCTTGAACACCGACGACGAGTTGCCAGCCTGTCGGTTTTCTATCGGTTACATTTCGGGGAGTGTGCGATGGAACTGCACAATTTGATTCCGCCTAGCCCTTTCCACCATCGGACTACAAGACGTACGGCAGTGCGCCATCGGTATATGGTTGATATCCCACCCATACGCACAAAGCGTTTTGAAAATTCCATTCGACACGAACTCTCGAGAAGATTAGTTCCGCTATTCGACACTAGATAGCGCCACTAGTTACTACTTAGTTCTTCTACTCGTCACTAGATGGCGTTGCCCTATCTTGTAACAATACTGTATTTTTGTCTTAAAATATATTGGAAAAGGAAAATGAATGAGAAGCCAAAGTCAGCGTTTTTTTACAAAATTTGGTTCTGAAGAAATTTTTAACTGCCCATTGCCCTTCAAATTTGGTTATAATGTTTATTGTTACGTATATTTTACTAACAAATACCAATATATTGATAAATCAGATTTTTTTATAATTTGAACCAATTTTTTTGGGTTTTTTACGGAATCCTAAATGTGCGAAATCCGACACGCACTGGCCGGTTTTTTTTTTCATGTCTTTTTTCATTAATGTAAACAGGAGCTTAGAACGCTTCAATGTTTAAATAGTCATTTAGAACCATGCCTTTGCTGTTTTCAGGAATCCGACTTGGAGAGCGAGTTCGACCCTGCGGAACACGACAAGCGTATGAGAGAGATATTCGACGAGCACTACTACGGCGACGCTGACGAACAGAAGCCGGTCTTCCCCGACCTCGACGACGAACTGGAGATCGGTGAGTGCGAATGAAGGGAAAATTATATACACCACTGCCTTACCGCCGCCCGCGTGAAACTCGAAATTATTTATTATCCCAAACGACCCTCGATAAAACGTATTTTATGTAAATCAGTTCAGTAGTTTTTGCATGAAAGAGTAATAAACAGCCATCCATCCATACTCACAAACTTTCACAATCTTATATATAAAATTCTCGTGTCACAATGTTAGTTACCTTACTCCTCCGAAACGGCTTTACTGATTTTTACCAAATTTTATATGCATATTCAGTAGATCTGAGAATCGGCTACTATCTATTTTTCATACCCCTAGGGTCAAGGGTTGTTCACCCTTAAAATTTTTTTTAAATTTTTGGACAAAATTATTTGTTTTTATTTTTCTATAATGTGGCATTAAAAAATACATACAACCCTAAATTTTTACCCTTTTATCACCAACCCCTATTTTTTAATAGCCATTTTAGTAATTTAATCATTTTTCATCCCGCTCGATAACTGATCAATTATCGTCTTTTAAATAATATAATGCAGGGTAATGGGTAGGATAGATAGGGTAGGGTAGGTAGGGTGGGGAAGATAGGGTATGGTAGGTAGGGTAGAGTAGGTATGGTAGGTAGGTAGCCAATTGACGGGAGAGAAGCCCCGGGGGTCAGCTAGTTATGTATAATAAGGATATTATATATAGCTTCAGATTTAGAAAAATAAATTTCTGCCAACAATCTGTGGTTGACTTTAATACTAAGCTGTGTTAAAATGAATTACCGAAAAAGAATACTAAACTGCCGAAAAACAACCAAGTGGCCGAAAACATAATTATTATTAATTTATTATGTTCTGCTAAAATAATCGTTTTCTTAAGCTCTATCTATAGAAACCAGCTTAATTTCTACTATCATTACATATTACAAAATTTAAGTCCCCCGCCGCGTTTGTACGCGATAAATTCAAAAACGACTGAACGAATTTTCATACGGTTTTAACCTATAGAAAGAGTGAAAAACGAGGAAGATTTTTATTTAACACGGCAACCAAGGAAGTAACTTATCAAAGGTTTTATTTAAATTTCGAACTGGCTTGCAAATAGAAAGCTGTCTATTGAAAAGAGAAACAAATAAATAAATTATTGTTGCTCGTTGTTCGTCATTTACTTTGAAAAGTAATTTTGTATGTGACAAAATGAGTTCTAGTTACTACTTAGTTTTAATTTACGCGCATCATTTGAGAAAAGTACTATACAAGCGTTGGCCACAATTAGTCATTGATGGACTTACGTATGTGTGCCTCGGCTTCGCCTCGTCCCAAATTTACATATTCGTCCATCAATGCCTCTTTTGCTGGCCGCTGCAGTAATGTACAAATTTTAAGTACACTCTTTTGCAAAAAACAGGCTCATAAGGAAATTTACATTCTAAGGTAGATTTGAGTTAATTAAATGAAATTTAATTATTTGACGTAGTCTGCATACTTTTAATCGTATAAATTAATACGCGTGAAGTGAAAACAAGCAATTTAAAAAAAAACGATGAATTCTTTACAACCGATGTACATGGCCAAACAATAAGAAGTGGTCGGCAATGTAGACAAGAAGATTTTTTTACTTTTCTTAATTAAATATAGTTACAAATGTAAAAACCTAATAACGAGTGTGACCTCCTGTTGCCAAAATCATAGCTCGAATCCTTCTGAGCATTCTTTCCACGATGTTTTTAATAACGTTTGGGTAAATACGTTCCCACTCTTCTGCAATGGATTTTTTTAGCTCCCTGATGTTTTGTGGAGCAGGTTGCACTGATCTTACCCGTCTCTTTAGAACATCCCAGATATGCTCAATTGGATTGAGGTCAGGACTTCGAGCTGGCCAATCAAAACGACGGATCCCAACTTCTTGCATGTACGCTTCCATGTCGCCAAAATGGTGCGGCCGAGCATTGTCGTCCATAAAAGTGAAATCTTCCCCAAGTGCAGTCAATGCGGGTTGTGCTAATGGAAATCTTAATTCTATATGTACCGACCGTACATGTACCGGTGTGCATTTAATATTCCATTTTCTATGAAAACTAACACCGTACGCTCCGTCAAATTTATTGCTGCAAAACATAACGGAGCCACCGCTTTTTTTTTTATTTCTTCGAAACACACTTCCGCATAGCATTCCCGTGGTCTTCACTGCACTCGCTGGCGTCAATTATAATATGAATATGAGTGGACGTGACGATTCTCGTTTACTGCTGGACATACGTTTCATCATAACACCGCCGTCACGACTCCACCCGCGTAATACGCTGAGTAAAGTAATGCCAAATTGAAACTTGAAAAACGTGAGTGTAATCCAATAGTTACACTGTTTGTAACTTTACTCCGCATTTATTAATAAAGGGACTAATGTTCTACCATTATCTGCAACGCTTGGTCGTTATTTTAATTATAATTATGTTTCCATTTCTTCCGGTTTTGGGCAAGTGCAGACCAGTACTTTCAGTAGGTAGGTTTCAAGTTCGTTCGTATTATTATTTTCAGTATCAAGACTTATTCCAAACGACAAATCGCCTTTTTTAACCAAATGTATTTAGAAAGAAATCGGATGTAAAAGAAAATAAACTTAAACAATTTCTATGTCATTTTACAGAGAACTGGGAGAAGTTTCAGCCTGAGCTGGAAGATGATGATGATGAGGCTGATAACCAGGCCGATGATGAGGGCCCACACTGTGAAGATGAAGACTTCAACGTAAGTAAAAATAGTCCATTTACAGTGTTTTCATTTGAGACCATTCAGCTACAGGAAAAAAACTTAATAGAGCATCCTCAACTAGGAGAATAACTTCTAGCTGAATTTGCAAGTTTTTTGATTTGTTAATCTTTGACAGTCATTATGGTTAGTCAGGAGCTGAAATATTACACAGTTAGTGGGGTTTGAAAGAGATATGTAAACACTAAGTGTTAAATTCGATGGTCGGGTCAGGATGAAGGCTGCTATCTCCTCTTCCCTGCCGTGTTTTGGATTTGGATTGTAGGTACTTCAATGATGAATTTATTTATTGTGGTAAAAAGGCATTTATTGCTGCGAATGAAAATTATTTAAAAACTAGGTACAGTCGTTTTTTTCGGCGGATCAAACAATAGATTTTTTACATATAATAAAAAATGGTGGCGCGTGCGGCGAAAGTCCAACCGTCTGAAGTAGGTGGGAGACGCTCTGCGATGATTGGCCGATATACTTGATGCTTATTGGCCTATTTAATTTCGCAAACACACCGTCAGCGGCAACTTCAGGTCGCCATTTTGATACTTGATGCTCATAGATGGCGCAAGCGGTAACACTAAGTACTTTTACGAACATCACTATAAACAGTATACTAAAAACCTTTTCTAACCCAGATGGACGCCGACTACGACCCAAAGAAAGTTCGCCTGAATGTTCTAGAAGAAGTAAAGAAGACTTTAGGCAAGAAGAAAAGAAACAGAAAGAAGAAGTCCAAGCTCGCCGAGTTGCTATCTTCTGAGAAGCCCAAGTTCGTCCCCACCGTGGCTGACCAGACCTATGACCAGTACATGGAAGAATATTATAAGATGGACTGTGAAGATGTGATCGGTGGAGACCTACCCACTCGGTTCAAGTATCGGGAGGTCGTGCCGAACGATTATGGACTTACTGTTGAGGAGGTAAGGTTTATTTTTAACCGACTTCGCAAAAAGAAGGAGGTTTTCAATTCGACTGTATTTTTTTTTTTTTTATGTTTGTTACCTCAGAACTTTTTATTGGGCGAACCGATTTTGATGATTCTTTTTTAATTTGAAAGCGGGTGCTTGTTATGTGGTCCCATTTAATTTTTATCAAGATCTGATGAAGAACTTCGGAGAAATACATCAGAACTCTTCAATAAATGACGGCAAATCACTCTGGATAGATCCAATCGCATGTCTGTTTATTGTTTACACCATTTCATAACATAACATCAGACTGGTAAGTTCTTAAGGCGTACGCAGGTGTGAACAGTTCACCCTGGTATACTCTCATTGCACTGGTTTCGTTTAAGTTTCATGTTATTGGATTAATCTATTCTAGCTTCACTTTGGGCACTATACGCGTAGGTACCTAGCCTATAGAACTGGTCCATTATGTACCACAACTAAAAAGTGAAAAATAAAAAACTTTTTTACAAAAATTACAACCGACTTCCAAACAAAAACACTACAAAGTGAAAAATAACTTCAATTTCGGAAGTCGGTGTCAAAAAATGAAGAAACGTAAACAGGAACACCGACTTCCGAAATTGAAGTTATTTTTCACTTTGTAGTGTTTTTGTTTGGAAGTCAGTTGTAATTTTTGTAAAAAAGTTTTTTATTTTTGTTATAAAACATTGTCATAGGTGGTGATCTGCTGACAAGGTTCAAGTATCGTGAGGTCGGGCCGAACGATTATGAACTGTTGAGGGGGTAAGGTGTTTTCAAAACCAGCAGATGTGCCGGACGGACGTGATCGCCGGGCACTGTGTCGGGAGCTTGTAAGTCTCCAACCCTAAACGCTGACGTCCTGCACCTATAGGCTCAGTTCCAGGAGTCCTGAAGCGATCATCGATGGCTGCTAAGTGTTGATGTGTGAGGGCTTCTTGTGTAGGTTTTGATATACAATTTGGGAAGCGGTTCTGCGGCCCCAGAGATATTCAGGAAGAGAAGAGAAAAGAGGCAAAAGTACCTTGCCGATGACTACAATTTAGGTCGCGCACTGGTGTGCTAACGACCTCCGAAACTGTACTCTAGTGAGGACCCCGAATTTATATTATTGGTTTTTGATGTAGTGACTGTAATTTCTACCAAATATTGCTTATTTACAATCTGCCTCTTTCACTGACTTAGCCCACATAATAATATGACAACCATTTAGCAAAGACCAAAGTGAATTATTAAATTTTTGATGGAATGAAGTCCTACTGAGTACAATGTACTTTGCAGTTGGTTGGGCTCATCATAGAGAGCACGAACTCTCATCAGGAAAGGAGAAGCTCGTAGTCGTCAAGTACACGACAAGATTTTTGTCATATCTAGACACGAATCTTGTTTAGCGCAAACAAGATTTTTCTTGTTCAGCACCGTGGCATAAAAGAATTCTTGCGTAGGGCCGGTGACTTTACTAAGCGTAAACAAACGGCCTCAGTTAGCTATTAGTATATCCATTAAGTGTATGCTCTCATTCCTGTGAAATTTTCTATCAGTGCTGAAACAAAGACCAAAATGTAATATGTATATATATTATATATAATATTATACTATGTTGCCCAGATCCTGTTAGCAGACGACAAGGAGCTGACTGCGTGGGTGCCGCTGAAGAGGATCCTCAAGCACCGGCCGGACACAGTGGAGCGCGGGGACCAGAGGAACTTCGCGCAGAAGGCACAGGACACGCGCCTCAAGAAGAAGATTCTGCCCAGTCTGTTCAAGGACTTGCCCCAGTGAGTATAAGGCAATTCTACTGATATTATTAATGTAAAAGTTTGTGAGTATGCATGCTCGTAAAAATTACTGAACGAATTTGGATGAATTTTGGAAAACTCATAGTTTATACCCTACCTACTACCTGTATTAACACAAGGCATACTTTTTATCCAGGTTGTTTCTTTGGGATAATTTCGACTTTCACGTGGGCGGTAGCTAGTCTATAAATACCATAAATCAAGCTTTATCCCGAGCGTTCGCCCCCGTGAACTTTCTCAAAGGAGCCGTGCAATTTTCGGGGTAATCTGTTTGTAGCCTACGAGACTTCTACTGTAGCATTCTATTATCGACACAATTTTTGCAAATGGATCAGTACTTCCAGAGACTAACTTTCAGAAACATGTAAACAAACTTTTACTTCATTATTATTAACGTTCGGCTTCTTTGTCAAAGACATTATGCTCTAGCCTAGATTTCGTGTTTATATGTATGGATTGATATGATCACTATAAGAAATATATGGAAGAGAAACCCATAGTAAATTGGAAGTAGTGTTCGACATGTTGGGATTGTTGGTACTCTTGTCTAAACAGTATCCATATTAAAATATTGCATCATCAGTATTTTTGTAGGCACATAATCAAATTACTTGTTTATTTTCAGAGACCCCGATATAGTCGTGCCAATAGAAGAAACGAAAAAGAAAAAAAAGAAGAAGAAGAAAAAGAACAAACAGATGAGCACAGAAGAGACTGGTACAGAGGAAACTGAACAGAAAGTAGTAGCAGCTGATCAAGACATAGAAGGTCCAGACACAAACAGCAATGTCGCCGAGAGTCCTAAAAAGAAAAAGAAAGGTAAACATAAAACTAACATAGATGAAGGAGTAAATCCCACAAAGAATGAAAAAGAAACAAATACAGAAGAGAATGGAGAAGTAAAACTAAAGAAACACAAATCAGACAGTTTTATTGTTGAAACTGTGGAACATGCGGAACCTAGTAATCTGAGCACGGAATATAACGGCGTTAATGACAGTACAGAAGGAACTTCTAAAAAGAAAAATAAAAATAATGTCGAAAGTTTCGTAGCGAATAAGAATAATAATAAAAACTTGAAAAGGAAAGCAGATACAAGTACAGGAGACCAACCTAACCAGAAGAAGAAGAAAGGCAATAAGAAAGATTTCAAGAAGAATAATAACTTCAAACAAAACGACAAGTTTAAAAACAAGAACAAAGTAGCACAACCAATGAATCCTATGGTCAATATGTCTGATGAAAGATTGAAGGCGTTCGGTTTGAACCCTAAAAAGTATAAGAATTTCATGAAATTCAAGAAGTTTTAATCACTCTTTACATCAATGTACATTATGTACTTATATTATTTTATCGGATATTTCCAGTGTAAATAAATTTATTTTATTTTATAAAATGTCTTGGTTTTTATTCTTGTTATAAATAAAACAGACTTCAAAAGGCACTTTTTTTGTGTGGGAAATTATCCAAGACAACCAGGCTCACAGAGTATCTTAGTGAGGCGGCTGATACGGCACAGCAGCGGTACCCTTCCGCCCAATTAGTATTACTGGGGGACTTCAATGCCCACCACCAGGAGTGGCTTTTCCCGTACCAGTTCACTGATCATGCAGGGCGTCAGATGAGAAAGCTTTCGCTTGCTCTAAATCTCGCCCAGCTGGTCCAGGGGGCAACGAGGGTGCCAGATGTTGATTCGCACACAGCCAATTGCTTGGACCTTCTGCTGACAACAGATCCAGACCGCTACTCGGTGTCGGTATCTTCACCTTTGGGTAGTTCCGACCATTGTCTGGTGAAGTCTGTATCCGTCCACTCCCCACCCGATCCCAGCCCAAGAGGCGCTCGGCGGGTTTGGCGGTACAAGTCAGCGGATTGGGATGGGATGCGTTCTTTTTTCGCATCTTATCCTTGGCAACCTACTTGCTTCTTTTTGGCTGATCCTTCGTCGTGCGCGGGCGCCGTGTCGGATGTGTTGCGCTAGGGAATGGAGTACCTACTTCATTCCGTTCTCTGACGTAGCAATGTCTAGCGTTGAATGGCCATGGTTTGGCGCCGAGTGCAAGCGCGCCAACACGCTTAAACACGAGGCGTACCTGGCATGGGTCGACAGTCTGGCGCGCAAAGCAAGCGACGTGGGTCAGCGGAAGAGAGCCTACAATAGGGCTGCCAAGTCCTGCAAGAAGGTGATGCGACGATCTCGGTTTGACCACATTAGCCGTATTGGGACCAAACTTGCTTCTTACCCAGAGGGTAGTGAAGCGTTTTGGTCCCTGTCTAAGTTTTTGGATTGAATCAAATCAAACTTCTGCCGTCCCTCACTACCAACACTGCTGAGGCCCGACGGGTCACTGACCCACTCCGCTGAGGAGAAAGCTAACTTGTTTGCCTCTCTTTTTGCGGAATCTTCACGTCTGGATTCTGGTGACGCGCGGCCCCGTCCTTCTCCTGATGGATGCGAGACGAGTATGTCGGACATTCACATCCATCAAAAGGACGTTCGTAGGGTGCTGCGCAACCTTGACGTGAACAAAGCTAGTGGCCCCGACGGGATTCCGGCAATTGTTCTCAGAACCTGTAAGCCTGAACTGTCTCCGATCCTGACACGCCTGTTTCGCCTTTCGTATGAGATAGGAAGTGCCGAATGCTTGGAAGCAAGCTAACGTTCAGCCTGTGCCCAAGAAGGGCAGTCGGGCTAACCCGGCCAACTACAGACCCATATCAATAACGTCCATACTCTGCAAGAGTATGGAACGACCAGATGATTTTGAGTCGGCCATTAGAGACCTAAACGATGATCTAGAAAGAATCACCGCCTGGTCAGATGAGAACTGTTTGGTATTAAACCCATTGAAAACCAAATATATGCTGTTTGGTACGAGACAGCAGTTGCGGCATATACCTGCAAACCTTGGTTTGATTTTAATGGGGGAGTTTATTGAACGAGTTGATGAGGCGCGAAGCCTTGGGTTGTTTATGGACAGCGGCCTTAGATTTGAGAAGCATGTTGCTAACTCAGTGAAAAATTGTTTCTATCGCCGAAAACTACTTTATAAAATGAGGCCCTTCCTGTCTGAGAAGCTACGCGAGCAGCTAGTCGAAACCCTTGTTCTATCTAAATTGAATTACGCTGATACGGTTTACGGCCCACGCTTGCTGGCTCGAACTGACAGACTTAAACAGAGAGTCCAAATTCATGTGCTCGTTTCTGTTACTCAGTTCCCCCTAAAAGTCATGTCACACCCTTTCTAAACAAACACTTCATTCTTAAAATGAAGTCGAGGCGTAAGTTGCACTTGGCTTGTCTTCTTTTTGGTGTGATTAAGACTAAGAAACCACGGTACTTATACGACAAGCTCAGTTGGATGGCAAGTAAACGGGAATGTGCGCCCAGACTTTGTGCGCAGCAGCTCTCAACAGTCTCATAGGACAGCGGCTTTCACGGGCAGTTGCCGATACGCTGCATCCAAGGTGTGGAATAATATTCCACCACCATTAACCGGTTGAATGCCATAATTTCCGAAACAATTAAAGAGCCATATTGTATCTCGCGTTGATCCTGAACTACGTTTCAGTCAATCAAGAGGTTAAGAGTGCTTGGTACCATTCATACGTTCAGGGGGGTGACCATAAGCTCTTAGAGTAAGGTTATTTTGAGTGTGTGTAAGTGACAGATGTATATGACTTGTATACATCTGTCACTTACGCGATCTCAAAATAACCTTACTCTAAGAGCTTATGGTCACCCCCCAGATCGCGTTTGCGGCAATATCTGATAGATGCTCAACGCAAACATGACATGATAACACTTATTTCAATTTTATAAAATGCCCACATTACCTAGTACTCCTTTCCACCTGTGTCACAATAACTATTCACTATTGTTGCCATCTGTGTCCCCAGTCCGGTGGTGATATTCTGTTATAATATTTTTCTTATTAACCTACCTTAAACTTTGTTATAACTTATAATCATACCTTCCTTTGCTTGAATATAATACTATATCCACTACTATACTACCTACACTAAACAAAAAGTATAACTACAATAAACAAAATTTTTATATCTGAACTTTCAAACGATCAATTACCTATTAATGTGTTACTCATTTATTTGTTTTTTATTCATAAATAAAACTGTTCGCTCCGTTATTTGCCACTAAGGTTTCATTGGTTCGGAGTCACCCAGTCGACACCGGCTATCGCTGAAAACCAGCGCTGTGGCTCTGTCTCGCACCCGAATCCCAGCATTATGCTGAGCAATGACCGTTTTGCGTAGTTGTGACGCATACTTTGTAGTGATTGTATTTAAGATTTTTGTTATTTTTATGATATGCGTCGTGCCTGGCGCAAATAAACAATTTTTCATTCTTTCTTTCTTTTCTTTCTGAAAAGATGAACTCACGAAGACTTAAGTTAGTTATGTTAGCCTAGAAATAATGTCCGAAGTAGGAGTCAAATAATTGTAATATTATGAAAATTTATCAAACAAATTAACACAGTAAAAAAGGGCGCGGACGACTATGTCCGCGGTAGAATATTCACATAAAAAAAAAAAAATAGAATGTCGAAAAGTTTTGTACTAAAACCATCTGTTATGGAAAAAAAATCATAGACATGGAAAAAATTATTGGCACTGGCAACATTAGTTGACATTAAAAAAAAACTTTAGCTCCCTGCTGTAGTCTATTCGCTCTCTCTGACAACTCTCTTTTTCGGCGAGCCGTGTTATCGGAACAAGGTGATTATTTTAATATTGTGTTTTATTTATGAATTTTGTGGAAATAAGTGGTGAAATATATGTGTTCCGTTATTTAATTCCATACAGTGTAATATTAATCGGCAAGTATTGTGCGATTTTCGAGATTCAAGTGGATTTTGTTGATAAAACCTAATCCTCCTACCATGCCTTCGAAGTAGATCATGCCGATTCCTTCATAATCGTCATGAGTGGACAACTAGGCTATATAAATGCCCCGAGCATTGATTCCCAAGTGCATTAAAATCTAATTTTTGGCTATTAAATTAGGTGTTTTGGCACTTGCAACGGTTTGTGGCGACAAACTCTTCTAAAAATGTTTACGCTATGCTTACGGTGGTACTGTGTAAGGCCTAACCTTTGCAATACGTGAGTTGTTGTATTTTGAATTATTGTACTGCACAGGCATGATTTTATTTGTCACATGGCTTGAGTTATCACCTCATGGTATTTTTGTTGCCAGTGTCTTAAAACGTCTAATAGACCATGACTTATGTCTGCCACCGTTTGCATTTTGTTTTGTGCTCCCAAATTAATTCCAACCCTAAAACTTCCACCTAAACCTTCCAGCTCGCCAAGATGGTGAACAACAGGGTACCGTCGGTATTCTCAAAGACCTATGTCACGCCGCGTCGTCCCTTCGAGAAGGCGCGTCTCGACCAGGAGTTGAAGATCATAGGCGAGTATGGTCTGCGCAACAAGCGTGAGGTGTGGCGCGTCAAGTACACGCTCGCTCGCATCCGTAAGGCTGCCCGTGAGCTGCTGACCCTCGAGGAGAAGGACCCCAAGAGGCTGTTTGAAGGTGAGGAATAATACAAGGATTAAATTATTAAGGTACAGACGGGTCTAACTGAGAATATAATTAAAACATGTTGAGCATGTTGTAGCAAGAACAAAGATCTGCACAAAACATTAATAAAAGATCAAAACTTTGTCCTGCTTGTGTTTGCAGAACACATGTGGGTAACCTTCAATTGTTTTGAAGGTTATGCCTGGACACTATGCAATACTTGACCGGTCAGAAAACATAACTTGTTTCAAAATAATTTAAAATGATGAAAAAATCTGGCAACCTCTTATCTGAAGATTAATTGTTGAGTTCTAATACTCTGACGATCTCCAACAGTGTCATACAATGTATAACTGTTGCAACACATACAAATAAAGTCTGTTCATGTTTTCAGGTAACGCACTTCTGCGTCGTCTCGTCAGGATCGGAGTGTTGGATGAGAAACAGATGAAGCTCGATTATGTGCTCGGTCTTAAGATAGAGGACTTCTTGGAGCGCCGTCTGCAGACCCAGGTCTTCAAGGCTGGTCTTGCCAAGTCCATCCATCATGCCCGTATTCTCATCAGGCAGAGGCATATCCGGTAAGAACTCATTAATTGTCTTAAAACTTTGTTTTGTAGATAAGAAACTTAAATAACATCTTTATTTTTCAATATTTAGTAGTAATTTTAATTTGTTTGTAAATTGACATCATAACAGCATATAACATGATCCTCTAACACAGGTGATCTTGCGAAACCCAGCGGCTGCAGCTGCCTGGCTCTGAATCTTATCTAAAAGACCACTTGGCTCCCAACCCAGTTGGGGTCAATGTCTTGAAATGTTTTATAAGCTCTATTTGAGCTGCAAACAGGTAAGGTATCAGTAGTTTCTTTTAGTGAAGAATAGTAGGCCTTCTCCTAAACAGGTTGATTATTATTTAGCAGATTTTAATCCACATTGTTAATTATAAAAAAATCTCCTAATACCAATTCACTGCAAGACAAAAGGCCTCTCCTCATTCAGAAAAGGCACAAGCATTAATTATCACTTACAGACATGAAAAACTGCTGAATGTATTAGAAAAACTAATATAATGCAGTAAAGTTCTTAACAATTTCACCATGAATAAAAAACTTTTTTACAAAAATTACAACCGACTTCCAAACAAAAACACTACAAAGTGAAAAATAACTACAATTTCGGAAGTCGGTGTTTCCGTCTACGTTTCTTCATTTTTTGACACCGACTTCCGAAATTGAAGTTATTTTTCACTTTGTAGTGTTTTTGTTTGGAAGTCGGTTGTAATTTTTGTAAAAAAGTTTTTTATTTTTCACTTTTTAGTTGTGGTACATAATGGACCAGTTCTATAGGCTAGGTACCTACGCGTGCCCAAAGTGAAGCTAGAATAGATTAAACCAATAACATGAAACTTAAACGAAACCAGTGCAATGAGAGTATACCAGGGTGAACTGTACACACCTGCGTACCCCTTAAGAACGTACCAGTGTGATGTTATGTTATGAAATGGTGTAAACAATAAACAGACATGCGATTGGATCTATCCAGAGTGATTTGCCGTCATTTATTGAAGAGTTCTAATGAATTTCTCCGAAGTTCTTCATCAGATCTTGATGAAAATTAAATGGGACCACATGACTAGCACCCGCTTTCAAATTAAAAAAGAATCATCAAAATCGGTTCGCCCAATAAAAAGTTCTGAGGTAACAAACATAAAAAAAAAAAAAAATACAGTCGAATTGAAAACCTCCTTCTTTTTGCGAAGTCGGTTAAAAATCTGTAACAAACAGTCCATATAATGATGAATGATCTTGTCCTCAGCGTCCGCAAGCAAGTGGTGAACATCCCCTCGTTCATCGTGCGTCTGGACAGCGGCAAACACATCGACTTCTCCCTGAAGTCGCCCTTCGGCGGCGGCCGCCCTGGTCGCGTCAAGAGGAAGAACCTGCGCAAGGGACAGGGTGGCGGCGCGGCGGCTGATGAGGAGGAGGATTAGACCAATAAATGACGTGTTTATTATCAACTACAAGCTGTTTACTTTTACTGTGGATCAAGTCACTACTCTTTTTTTTATTAGGTGGGAAATCATCCAATGTTTTCTGACGCGCTAAGCAGGCATAACTGAAAGTTCTTCAGAAGAATCAGATTTATAACTAAAAGTTCCTTCAGTTGTTAGAACCAGGGCCACGCTAACCCTTTCAAATTTATTCGCTACCAATGAAAAAATGGCAGGGTAGTGATATGCCGTGCCATTTCACTTAAGGGCCTTCCACCGCTTTAGTGCCGTAAAACTGTTACTTTCTAAAGCATACTCCTTAGTAACGGGCTAGGTTAAAAGTTTTGAAAAAAAATATATATTTAGGTAATGATTCATGTACACTATTTTTGAAACAAGGATTTTTTCGTGTAACTAATAGTTCGGCTTTAAAAAAATAATTAACAATACGATGTTTTTTCGCAACTTTTAGATACTCCTCCAAAGCGACTGATGTTTAAAAATATTTTTACACGGAAAAATTGATGGCTGGAATTTCTCCATAACTGACATAGCATATACAAACTATGTAGCGGCTTCAGAAGCCTGCATTGAACTGAACCCTAAGCGCTTCTAGAGCTTTGTGAAGCAGCGATCTAAGACCAATATAATGCTCAGCTACTTGAAGTATGTATTTGTACGCAAAATACGCGCTTGGTCGTGGAGTTGCGGAAACCAGCCAGTTTTAACCTAACCTAACCTACCTGAAGTATAGTGATGTGAAACTTAATGCAGGTACCTTTTGCAGTGAAAGACTTATCAGGAAAACATATAAGATGTATTAAAGTCGTAAAGAGAGTTACATAGAATTAGACACAACCACTTGACAAAATACCACACTGACACACAACACTTCATAAATTATGTCATTGCAGCTGTATCATGCTAGACAGCTACCAGTAATATTATAGTGCTCTGTCCAAAGAGGCTTTAACACTTTCCCTTAGCTGTATGGCATTGTATACCCAGGGCATCTCGGATTTTAACAAGTCTCGGCCTAGGAACTGCCTTGGTCATAATATCTGCCAATTGAGTAGCAGTGCCGGTCTTTTGTACATCCACAAGTCCGTCTTGTACAGTTTCTCTTACGAAGAAATGTCTCAATTGGATGTGTTTGGTCCGCTTATGGAACTCTGGATTGTATGCAAGACGTATGGCAGCTTCATTGTCTACTTTTAATGTGGGTACTCCATCCATGTTAGTAAGTGAGCTGAATACTCTCTGGAGCCACACGAGTTCACGAGCGCCTTCACTTGCTGCTACTATTTCAGCTTCAGTAGTTGAAATCGCGACTGAAGATTGTCGTTGGCTTAACCATGATACTATTCCTCCAGCAAAGAGACACGCAACTCCCGTTGTAGAGCGACCTGTTTGCTGGTCTCCTCCATGATCCGCATCACTATAGCCTTCTATTAGGTTGGAAACATGGTCTACTTTATATGTTATACCAAAAGAACAAGTCCCCTTTATATAGCGCATAATGCGCTTAACACGTAGCCAATCTTCATGTGTCGGGTTTTCCAGATTTCTTGAAACTAACCCGACTGCATACGCTATATCAGGTCGCGTCCCTGTCATCAAGTACGCTAACGTACCTACTGCCTCTCTGTACTGAAAGTTCTTCTCCTCTTTTACCTTATTAACTTTCCCTGCTTGAGAAGTCGTTTCTATTGGCGTTGAAACTGGATTACATTCTGACATCTTAAAACGTTCCAGTATCTTTTTGGTGTACGACTCTTGTTTAATTGTAATGGAGCCATCTTTCGACTGTGCTATCTCAAGACCAAGGTAATGAGACGCTGGCTTGCTTGTGATTTTCAAAGTATCCCCTAATTCTTTAAGGAATTGGTTTGCCAAATTTTTATCTGTGGTGGCTACAAGCCCATCGTCCACATACAGAGTTATCAGGATTTTCTTGTCACCAATTTTCTTCGTGAATAGGCAACAATCAGCTGCATTTTGCTGAAAACCTTTATCTAATAAAATCTCCTCAAAGCATGAGTTCCAGCATCTGGGAGCCTGCTTGAGTCCGTATAAACTCTTTTTAAGTCGACATACATTTGAAGTACCGTCATTGAATCCATCCGGCTGCTGCATGTAAATTTCTTCCTGCAGCTTGCCGTTGAGGAATGCCGTTGATACGTCAAACTGCGTCAAGCATAATTTTTCTTTGGCTGCGACACTTAATAAGGCTCTGATGGTGGCCATTCTAGCAACTGGACTATAAGTCTGTTCGTAATCGATTCCTTTCCGTTGCTTGAAACCTTTCACTACTACCCTAGCCTTATATTTGTCGATACTGCTGTCTGGGTTTCGCTTGATACGGAAGATCCACTTGCAAGGGAGTGCCTTTTTATCTTTAGGTAGCTTACAGAGTGTCCAAACATCATTTTGCTTCAGAGAATTCATTTCATTCGTCATTGCCTTGACCCACTCTGCGCTGTCATCCCTTTCAATGGCTTCTTTATATGTTTCGGGAAAACATTCTGTGCCTATGAAGCACACATAGTCTTCGAACTTCTTAGGACGTGAGAGGCTATTTCGATCCCGTAAGTTGTATCGAGATCTCGCATCCAACAACGGTGGTTCGACTATCTCTAACCCCCCGTCAGCGTCAACGAACTCTTCGTAAGCACTTTCATCCTCTCTGGTTTCGTTGCTATCTCCCAAAACTTCGACATGAACATGATCATCATTTTCTCTATAGGCTGTATGTTGCGGTAAATCATCTTCCGGAAAGATTTCGTTGCTATCTCCCAAAACTTCAGCATGTACGTGATCATCATCTCCTCTATAGGCTTTATGTTGCGGAAAATCATCTTCCGGTGAGATCACTCTCTCTGTCTCCTGTCCTATCAAATCAGAATCTCCCTCTATCTCACCGCTTACTGGTAAATGATCATTTTCCCGAGGACCAGGTCCCAAGGCCATTGGGATTCTCAATTCCATGGTTGGACAAAAGGTGACATCTCTAGATCTTTCGGTCTGTTTTCCATTCCAGATGCGATATCCGTCATCGTTATCGTATCCAATAAGTCTGCCTTTTAAAGCCTTCTTATTTAGCTTTTTCCTTTTTTGTTTAGGAATGTGAAAGAAACATTCACTCCCTATCACACGCAAGTGTGAAATCTTAGGCTTCTTCTTATGCCACAGCTCATACGGTACTTTCCCTTCTTCTCTTGTGGGTCCCGTGCGATTGAGGACGTATGCAGCTGTATTGATAAGCTCTGCCCACAGCGCCTGTGGAAATTCGGCTCCTGCGTGCATGTATGAACGAGCTGTTTCCACAAGAGTCCTGTTCTCTCTTTCTGCGCACCCATTTTGTTCGGGTGTGTATGGCATCGTGAGCCGCTGGATTATTCCCTGCCTGTTCAGTACTGCCCGAACCGCTTTATTATTAAACTCTCCGCCATTGTCGCTCAATAGCGTTTTGACTGTATGTCCAGCATTTTTGACTTCTTTAAGAAATTGAATGATCTTGTCTTTTACATCACTTTTGTTTCGAATGAAATAAACATGACGAAACGCGGAGAAGTCATCCTTAAAAAGAACAAAGTAGCGAAATTTCGAGTAACTTTCAGGGAATGGTCCACATACATCGGCGTGAACCAGCTCTCCAGGCATACTAGCTCTTTCTCTTTTGCCAAATTTAAGACGCTGTGCCTTTCCATAAATGCAGCCTTCGCACTGTATATCATTTTTATCATTAAGATTAATCCCCAGTTCCCTCTTGACAAGATCTTTGATATATTTCTTGTTCTGGTGACCAAATCTTTCATGATATAACTGGAGTAAGCTTGATGGGTTAACAGCATTAATCTCTACAGGTTTGCTTGGCAGAACTGTCTTCATTTGTAACTTATACAGTCCTCCACTCTGGTTCCTGTTTCCAACTACTAAAATCTGACCGTTTAATTCCAGCCTGCACTCTTTCATGGTGGAAATAAATGTACTATTTTGCAGTTTATCTTGTGCAGCCAATACAGATAACAAATTCTTGGTAAGCTTCGGTACATACCAGACATCACTCAGAGTTAAATTCATAGTTTTGCCGTTAACTTTGGTTTGAACTACCACAGACCCTTTCCCTTTTGCAGGAACTATGGTCCCATCTGCCGTTGTAATGGTGTGGTTCGATCCAAAATCCTCAAAATATGTGAATATGTCTCCCCTATTGGTAACGTGAGTCGTAGCACCATTATCTATGTACCAATTTTCTGTGTCGCTTTCTTCAGAGCAAGTGTAAATCATCAGCGTTATATTCTGCACTTGCTGCTGCTTGGACGAGGACTGTGTAGGTTTCTTCGGTCTGCCATCATTGATCCACTGCTTGCAATTTTTAATGCGGTGGCCTATTTTTGAGCAGTACCTGCATCTTATGTTCTCGTCTCTTGACTGCGATTTATGCTGCACCTTTGAGGTAGAGACGAGCACTTCCTGCGTCTCTTCAATATGACCACCTAGCGCTCTCTCATACCCGCACAGTTGTGCTGTCAGTGATTCAATTGTCCTCTCTTGTTTGTTTAGCAGCATCCAACTTGATTTGAAACTGAAAAATTTTTCATTGAGGGAATCTAAAATTTTACAGATCAAGAACATTTCCGGCAACTTCATGTTAGGGTCGGTCTTCAAAATTTCAGCATTCAAATTGTTCCAAATGTTTTTAAGTTTCGACATCATAGTTGATGCGTCATCCGCAGAATTGTTTTTGAAGCTAAAGAATTGCATGCATAATGTGTATGCTCTGTCTTCTGATTGACCGTCAAACAAGCGGTGAAGTTCCTGCCATACTTCGTTTGCTGTTTCAAATCGCATAACTTTCATTAGATTCTCTTCGGTCATGTTGCTTGTCATGATAAGTAGAGCGTTGCTGTCTGCCTTCCTATATTTTAATAATTCTGCATTATAGGCCATCAGTGCACCATCGCCGGTTCCTAAAATTGGCTTTCTAAGTTTTCCTTCTGCCGCCTCCATGGCACCTTCTGTGCCCCGCAGCATGATGGAGACCTTGTACTTCCATGTAGCCCAATTCTGGATACCTATGAGCTGACCGATCTGAATCTTGGTGGTGGTAAAATTTTCCATTTTGACAGCACCGAAAAAACTTTTGTTTTGTTTCTTATTTTTCGAGTTCTATCTTGGGTATCCTGGTTATGTTGGGCCCATAACCTAATGCAGGTACCTTTTGCAGTGAAAGACTTATCAGGAAAACATATAAGATGTATTAAAGTCGTAAAGAGAGTTACATAGAATTAGACACAACCACTTGACAAAATACCACACTGACACACAACACTTCATAAATTATGTCATTGCAGCTGTATCATGCTAGACAGCTACCAGTAATATTATAGTGCTCTGTCCAAAGAGGCTTTAACAAAACTTTCCTCTCCTGATTGTATCTGTAACGAGTTTTCTTCCCACTTTTAGACAAACGTATGCTAATAAACTTAACTCCTGGAAGAAAGTTATATGATATTTCACGTAAACGGTATTTGCTGAGAACTTTAATATAGGCGCAAAGCGACTATTTCGAAGAGAAAGTTTTAGGCACCGTTTTGTTGGTATATTTAAATTAGATTGCGGATTTGGGAATACTAGTTCAATATAGAATTGGTATAGAATTATTTGATACTATATGTTTGCTGTGTAATAGTTACATCATGGTGGTTTCGCCGGGGAGGATAGCAACCACTTTAAATAAAAGTTTACGTCGAAACTAGAGGTATAGACTTTTTTTTAATAGGGCTTGAATTTTATAGACATTCCATAGATTTTTTTATGTAACTTATACTTGTTATAGCAGAGGTGGTTCCGCCAGGGAGCATGACGTATAAAAACTGGATATTAATGCTGGGGTCCCTCAGGGGTTGGTAATCTCAGCAACATTGTTCTTCCTGCACATACATAAACGATCTGCTAAAACCTTTGGGTATGCGGACTAGAGGTAAGACGTACTAGGTAAAATGCGTACTGAGTCTTAGAAGTACGCGTCCGCTTCTATACTTATTCCAAAACCTAGGTCCACGAGTATTTCGACGTCTCTAGTTTATTGACGTTTCCATAGCTCTTCCAGCGAGTCTTGGATTGCCCGCCGCAAACACTAGACGCGAGTATGGTGGTACTTGACTATGTGTCAAACGCCATACGCTTAAATACTCGACACGCGTTTATGTGGTGCGCACGGAATAAGTCTTTACACGTCCGGCCAAAAACCTATTCCAGTATATACGTCTCACCTCTAATGCGGACGACAGCACTGTTGCTGAGAGATACGTGTCCGATGCGCGCGCTACAGGACCTCAGGTCCAGTCTCCGGGAGGCCATGGTTGAATCCAACCTTTAAATGACTAGGTAACTAGGCAATAAAATTGTATACAACGACGCCAATCATACTTTCATAAAAACTACATTGTAGATGTGGGTACTCACATTTTTTTTAACTGATTATCCTCCGCGCGAAGCGGGCGACCGATGCAAGTCTCGTGAAAATGACTGGCCGCCGAACACCAGAATCAACGCAACTTGAAACAAAGTTGTCCACAGAAGTCAGAAATCAGAGACAGAAATGGTAATCAAGATTATTTTAGACCTCTACCACTCGGTAGCGATCTAAAATAATCTTGATTTCCAACCAACCAACCACCGGGTGTAAAAACTCATTTACACCCAGTTTCTGAATAAAAAAAAATAACTTGAGAACTTGTCAACCCAACGAGGGTTTTCTGAAATGATGCACTAGGTGGCAGCACAGACGTCAGCCTATCCAACCACTTGTCATCGCGCTTGTTTTCCAAGTGGAGGAAACCTCTCGCCTAAGCGACTGCGCCTGAACTGTCTCCGATCCTGACACGCCTGTTTCGCCTTTCATATGAGACTGGAAAAATACCGGATGCTTGGAAGCAAGCTAACGTTCAGCCAGTGCCCAAGAAGGGCAGTCGGGCTGACCCGGCAAACTACAGACTCATTACAGTTACGTCCATCCTCTGCAAGAGTATAGAACGGGTACTCAACTCCAAGCTCCTGGCATACCAAGAAGCTAACGACATACACAGTGACCGCCAATATGGCTTCCGCCGAAATCGGTCAACTGGGGATCTTCTGCCATTCACATCTGTAGTGAGACCATCGAGAGGCACGGGGAAGCGCTTGCCGTCTCCCTCGACATCTCGAAGGCTTTTGACAGGGTTATTGGTAAGCTTTCTTCATTCGGTCTGCCCAGTGGTCTGTGTGATTGGAACGCAGACTTCCTGTGGGACCGATCTATACGAGTGGTTATTGATGGCCGCTCATCTGACTAACTGGATATCAACGCCGGAGTCCCTTTGGGGTCAGTACTCTCAGCAACATTGTTCTTGCTACACATATATGATCTGCTAAAACCTTTGGGTATGCAGACGACAGCACTGTTGTTGAGAGAAACGTATCTGAAGCGCGCGCTACTGGGCCTCAGATCAGGTCTCTCCGGGAGGCCATGGTTGAGGTCATGGTTGGGCGCTTGAATCTGGCCTAGAAGGCAGTCTCCAAGTGGGGCGATGCCAATCTGGTCAGGTTCAATGCTGCTAAGACCCAGGCTTGTTGTTGTCTTTTATCTGCTAAAAAGGGGCATTTCCACCCGGCTTCTTCTTTCCGTTGTGTGACCGTGCCGATAACGGACCATCTTAAGCTTCTTGGCGTCACGTTGACATCGACCCCCAATTTTGGTCCATTCATTGAGGCAAAAACTCAACTGGCTGCCAAAAAGTTGGGGATCCTTGCAAAGGTGAGACGGTACTTCACGCCATAACAGTTGCTCAACTTGTGTCAAGCGCAGGTTCGATCATGCATGGATACTGCTCTCATCTCTTGAGACGGATCTGCCAAGTACCAGCTGGATGCACTTGAATCGATCGAAACACGGACCAAGAAGATCATCGGCAATGAGATACTGGTCGAATCTTTGCTCCAAAGCCTTGAACATCGGCGACAAGTTGCCAGTCTGTCGGTTTTTTATCGGTTACATTTTGGGGAGTGTGCGTTGGAATTGCATGAACGAATTCCTCCTAGCCCGTTTCATCATCGGACTACAAGACGTACGGCGATGCGTCATCGGTACATGGTGGACATCCCACCCATACGCACCAAACGTTTTGGAAATACTCTTATTATGCGTACAGCTAAGGAGTGGAATTCCCTGCCAGTCTGTATTTCCTGATAGCTACAACCTGGGAGTCCATAAGTCAAGAGTGAATAGATTACTTCTAGGCAAGCGTGCTACATCGTCGACCACATTATCGCTAGCGATAGTGGTCGAGCGCGAGTCTATCAATAATAATAAAAAAGCGGCTCCAACTGGAGACAAGAAATTTATTGAAAACCCTCATTTAGCATGAAAACTTTTCAACATTTGCATTCGAGTTTGACATATTATTAACTTCAAATTAAGGATATGAAAACCGGGTGTTAGAATAGTTTGTTACCTGTTAAAACCGAAGTTAGCTCTATTTACGTCCGAGTTTCCACTTCGCCCTCTCTTCACCTATTAGGAATGAGGAAAACTAATAAGTAGCAATGATATTCGTGGAACGACGAAGGATAAACACTATGGTCTAAAATCGCCAACCCACGCTGATCAAGCGCCCGTCCGTCTCCACTTCCTAGGAAGTAGCGACAGGGAGGCACTTGTGGGGACTGTCTTTTTAACCGACTTCTCAAATAGAAGGAAGTTTTATGTTCGATTGTATGACTTTTGACTAAATTTAGTCGTTCAATATGTCTGATATTCGCCATAATCTGAATGACTTGATTTCGTGTCCCATGCTCGTTTCTTGTCTATATGAAAAGAGACCTTGCAGTAGGCCAATTGCCTGCTGAGAATACTTCGTTGCAATACAGATTAACAACAAGTAAGGGGTATGATACGTAGGTATTGAATATTTCCTGTACCTAAAATTAATAATAATACAACACTTTGCAACATTGTACAATTTATATTATTTAACTTCTAACAAATACAGTAATATAATTTTAATTGTTTTACGTCATCACTATGGAATTTAGTGCGCATTGTTTAATATAATCAATTACTATATATTATTATATACAAAAGCTACGTAATTATGTAGGTAAATACCTAATTATCATATTACAGGTAACATATAAATTATATTCTTTACAAAAATGTACTCTTTATGCCCGTTTAATACTGCTATGACTCATTTCATTAATAATAAATACTCGAATGTTTTAGATACTTACAGAAAATGTAAAATAATAACAATGATAACTAGGTGTATAGAATATCGGTATAAATATATAAAAATCTTACGACTAGCAAAAACTACATACTATTAAAATACATATTTTTTGTAGAATTGATATTATTTTATGTGTTGAACTTGAGCGTCTAATCTGACAAAATAAATACTATATCTTTCTTTTCTACATTTTTTTCATAAAATAAAAATGGAATTGTATAGTCCTAATATCATTGTACAATCACAGTAAAAAAAGGTTCATCACCAGCGCCGGCCATGGTTAAAGCGAGAGGCGGTCGCTATAGGCGCCAGTTGGTAAGGGGCACCAGAAGTCAAATCATTGAAAATATAAATTTCCATGGCGCCTTTTGAGAGGCTTGGGAGCAGTGTTGCCAAATCAGATTTTTAAGAAGCCGGCATTTACGCTGAAATATCCGTAGATTGCTTCTAGATAAATCCGCAGATATACACTCTTTAAAAAGCTAAAACTGACTTTTATCAAAGGGCGCTGAAAGACAATCTCGTTCTACACTTATCATAGGCTAGGGCCGGCGCTGTTCGTCACCTTAAGCTCTGTTCTTGTAAGCGTTCTGCTTTACTGCTTTGCAAACTCAGTACTGTCCTGAAGTCAATACCATAAGTAATAATGACACTCAGTAGCTAATATTAAAAATGTGTCACTGACAATTTCATGTTATTTCATGCAATGGTTACTCCATAAAGGTGAAAGGTTTCGGCTAGGTTGACCTTTGTTTTCATGTAATAAAATATATTTTTCTATGGAATAGTCTGCTCAGAGCCGTAGCTTCAACTCGGTATTAGAATTTGAGAACTGACGAAGGAATAAACGTCTTGACTGTACATTAGTATCTCCTTTGATGCAATAAAATTAATTGTACCTATTGCTTTAGCATTTCACGAACGCGCGTCAATCATAACCATTCAAATAGATGTAATGGCAACTCGGAAAATTCCACAAGTTCCTGCGCATTAATTCAAGTGGCAGCGGGGGTGAGGGATGGGTGGCAGTAGCCCAGTGCAGCAAAAAACGAACTTCACAGACGTCATAAACTTAATTAGCTTGTGCAGTGATGACGTTTGTGAACATATTTAGGTCATACTAGCTTCTGCCAGCGGCTTCGCCCGCGTTAAAAGTGTTGTATCATCCCAAGTCTTGTATACCGGGATAAAAAGTAGCCTATATGCTATTCCATACTATAATCTATTTCTGTGCCAAATTTCATCCAGATCCGATCAGCCGTTCTGGCGTGATTGAGTAACAAACATACAACCATCCATCCATCCAAACTTTCTCATTTATAATATTAGTAAGAAGTAAGATAAAATGTGGGGACTAGCAACAGTTGAGATGTATTTTCAGCAGTGATGACAACGCCTGTCATAGATTCATGTCATGACACGCGCTCGTGAATTGCATTTTATACTACCCGGTCAAATAACTGTGCACCTCGCTCGAATGCGACCTCACTCCCCTACTCGCGCGGTCCGCCTCGTGCGCCAATAGCGACAGTCGAACGTAACAACGCTAGGTGCACAGTTATTTTACCATATTAGCCTATACCTATTGCATTACAACACTATACATCATTGTCTTTACTATCACCACTGTCATCTACCTTAGCTTTCTTCGACTTCTCCGTGACCTGAGCAGTGCCATCCCCCCTCTCGTCAATCTGCGCGAGACAGAGCGACAGGATACGCTCCAGACCTCGGGCTGTCTCCTCCGAGGAATACACGTCCATGGCCGGCACGTGGACGAAGAGAGAGCGCGTGTTGTCTATGCTCAGCGACGTGTAGTAGGTGTACTCGCACAGGTATCTGGAAGAGATGATGCGAAATATGAGCATATTTGGTACGCTTCACGAATTGCTCAAAAGACCACGAGAAGCTCATGGGCAAGAAATAACAGCCATAAGGGTCGATTTTCAAGGTTAATCAATGCTTGCCAAGGTCGGTGCGTGGATGGGTAACTATCTATCACATTACACATACCGAGATTACTCTTCCGTGCCTCGGAAAGCACATTAAGCCGATAGTCCTGGCTATCATTTGAAGACCTTTGATAGTCGTTACGGTAGTCACAAGCCAGGAAAACCGGTGAACCCGGCGAACCGTGTGACCAGTTACTGGGTTGTGGGAGCAAACAGAAGCCAATCGCTCTAAGTAAGACATTGGAAATCTGGTACATCGGAAAGCGGGAACCACCAGGGGGATAGACTGGAAGCCTATCCCAACACAGTTGGTAAAAGACTACTAACGTACAGAATACGTGGCTGATATTTTAGTGCTAATGTGGCAATAAAAGTTCGGCTTCGGCCCGTTTGCGCCACCCAGGGTTATCTTACTAGCTCCGAGTTAGTAGCCAACACAGGCCCATTATGTATGACATATTTTAATTTAACCTCGAGTTAGCAACTAACTCTGTTAAGTTTTTGTGCGTAACGTAAGTGGCCTTAGTCACTCGTACCTATGTTACCACATAGCTGGGAACACCCGCAGCGGTAGCTACTAGAAACGTCACTACTACGTGTAACGGTAACTATTCAATTGTATAATATATAATCCTATAAGTATTCTGTGCTAGCTTCGTTTCTAGTACGTATGTGGCTACTTGAACAGCTCTGTTACTCGCCACGTTTAGATCCAGAAAAGTGCAGGAGATTGATCATCAAGAGCAGATAAAAAAATATTCTGCCAAGGGGCTCCACATTGGCACTGTGTTTGGCTATGAGGCTAAGTTGTTTGTACAGCGGCCGACCTGGGCCCGCAATTGGTTTAGGTCTTTCCAGATTGGCACTCATTGAAACGGATTAGGCGCACAATGCCACATTCACAAAATGACATTTTGAAATTTCGCAAAATGTCACATTCTCAAATTGTCATATTCCGAAAACGCCACATCGCAAAAGTCACATTAGCAAAATGCCATTTTCGCAGAATGTCATTTTCGCAAAATGCCTTATCGCAAAATACCATTTTCGCACAATGTCACTTGGGACATAGTCGATTTTCTTATATTCAAACATTAAATGTTTTTATGAATAACGCCACCTAGCTATAACTTAAGAATGACTTGATTAAGCAAATCGTATAATCAATGCTGCAAATCAATTAACCCTAAAGGTACACTGGCAATAGATGGCGCATTCGGAAAAATACTTTACAAAAATCCAAGCCAAGCCAATTTTACAAAAAATGTATTTTGAAAAAAGTTATTTTTTTTTTAAATTATATTTTTGATTCTCAGCGACATATATTATTTCAGTTTACATTTTTAATTTATTTTATGTTAAATAAATGAAAATGAATAAATAATGTGATTAAATACGTAATTAAATTTGTTTTATTTTTTATTCATAAATCATCGGCTCAGAAGTCACTAAGTGGCTTTAACTTTTAAGAATGTGTCATTTTGAGAATGTGTCATTTTGCTAATGTGGCATTTTGCTAATGTGGCATATTGAGAAATGACATTTTGCGAATGTGTCATTTTGCTAATGTGGCATTTTGCTAATATGGCATATTGAGAAATGACATTTTGCGAATGTGTCATTTTGCGTCAATATGTCATTTTGCGAATGTGGCATTGTGCGCCTAATCCATTGAAACGCCAGGTTTATATGGAAAGTGTTAACGTAATCTCCATAGGTCTTAACGCCCGGGCAGATACAAACGTCTTACGTCACAAATTATTCACAAGAATCACTAATGACTTTTTGAATAACCACCAACCTAAATTTACGGCATAATAGGAATGCAGGCAAACGGTCCCTACCTATACCTACCAGTGACACCGTCACTTTTACCACAGATTATGGAGAAATCTGCATAATTAAACAAGCTATATAAGGGACTATAAGTACCTAAGCGGAAAATAAATTAGGACTGCATAATAAAACTATAAGGAAGTCATTAACCTACTAATTATGACAGTTTAGTAATCAATGGCGAATGACGTATAAACGGTTTGGAAAACCATTAACGTGTCAAATGTTTACGATTTTACACTCGTAAGTACATATTTGGCACTGACAGTGATCACGTGCTGCCGTGCACAGCGAGGTTCCGGAGAGACCGTTCTTTAGTCTCCCTAGGGATGTGCCCTAACAAGCGTTGGTCGGTTTCGGGGTTATTTTTAAAGAGGTCACGGGTTCACTATAATTTGTATTCCTCTTCTTTTTATAGGTAGTTAACGGTAGCGAAGCCGCGGGCACAGCTAGTAGACTAATAATAAATATATATTTATGTATAAATATTTGATATTTATTAAGAGGAGCTCGTGGTTAAATAATAACAGCCGCACGGGTCGATCTTTAAGGTTTAGCAACGCTTGACGAGGTCGGTCCGTGGATGGTTGACCATTTTCAACATACCGAGTATCCTCCGTGCCTCGGAAAGCACGCTAAGCCGTTGGTCCCGGCTGTCATTTGAAGATCTTTGACAGTAGTCTTGCCAAGGGGTACCGCGTTACCCAGTTACTGGGTGGTGGAGGTCAGATAGGCAGTCGCTCCACGTTAAAAACTAGTGCTCAGCTGAATCCGGTAAAACTGGACGCCGACCCCAATATAGTTGGAAAATGACTAGGCAGATTGATTGAGCTGTGCCCGCGGCCTAAATACCGCGGAGTAATAAATATCAAATATTTATATATAAATATTTATTTATTATTAGTCTACTAGCTGTGCCCGCGGCTTCGCTCCCGTTAACTACCTATCCTACCGTACTTACCTACCTACTTATTACCGTTATTTACCTTACTACCAGCCTAGATCGAGCCTTCGCTGCACATTACTATTTACTCTAGGGAGAAGAATATCGACTTCGTACAAAAAAAGTAAGGTCAGATTTGCTGCGCGCCATCTATTAGCACTCAAGAACACCACACCGAAAGGAGAAAAAACAAAAAAAATACTACTGACTTCCAAATTAAAACACTAAAAAAGTGAAAAATTACTTTCTTTAAAACACTTTAAAAAAATTGGTACCTACCAAAGTATGGACAAAAGAGATAGTGATCAAACGCGAGCCTATAGATTGAAAAAAAAAGTCGGTAGTACCTATTTTTTTTTAAGTTTTTTATTTTTCAGTTTTTAGTCGTACCTAATAGGCAAGTTCTTTAGTAAGGTACCTATAATGCCAGAATAGATTACCCGAATATCATGAAACTTGAAAATAACCGATGAAATGAGGGTGTACCAAGGTGAACTGTACACATCTGCGTATCCCTTTAGAATGTAATGGCGTGATGTTATGTTATGAAATGGTTTAAACAACAAACAGACATGCGATTGCAGCAATTCCAAGAGATTTTCCGTCATTTATTGAAGAGTTCTATTGTATATCGCCGAAGTTCCACATCAGATCTTCACCAAATTAAAATGGGACCTATTTGGGAATAAGCTCTTTCAAAAAAAAAATAATTTTCAAAATCCAAAATTCACGGAGATATCCGTGAAAAAAAACGCTGCGCCTCCTTTTTGGAAAATCGGTTAAAAATACCTATCCTTAGCTGGGACTAGAACTCGCAACATTTAGTGTAGTTGGCAACCACGTTTATCATTAGGCTAGTCAGATGGCCAATAGCGGTAGCGAAATTACGAACTAAATTGCACACACGTAAACGTCATTATTGACATTAGTATACTCCATTTGCGATAAACGTTTAAATTAGCCCATTTTATAGCCCGTTCAATCAATTTTGACTTCTATTGCGTTAGTGATACGACAAATGGTAGCTGAAGTAAACAGTTGGTTTTGGTAACAGGTTTATGCTTTTTATGTCATCCTTATGTTTACGGGATAGAACTCAAAATCAGTGGAACGGACTGTAAAAAGATTTGGAAACATGTCTAATGTTATTTCAAATGGAGTTTAGTATATGGAGTATAGTATATTAAAGACCTTAAATCTCATAATAATTATTCTTTTAGCCTCGTGCATTAGGTTCCGAATTATTATTTTTACTCTAGTCATGTTTGAAATCAGCATTGTCAACCTGTGGGGAATTTCCCCAAATTGTGGGGATTTTCAGTCTGATTGGGTAATTTGTGGGAAGAACGATTATGTGCGAAAACGCGGGAAAATTTTACATTTACACTAGAACTGAACTTAGAAGTAATAAAAGTAGGACTAGAAGTACTTATATGTATATTTAATTCAAGCTTGACTCAAATTATCCGGCAGGAAGGTTTTAGAGTTGATTTTATGGCTAAATCATGACAATAAAAAGCTAAAAATAAGCCTATTGCTCGTTCTACCTTTCTCAAACGCATCTGTCGAAAGAAAATATAGGGTCCTAAAGAATTTGAAAACAGAGCATCGTAATCGCCTACACACTGACACTGTAATAGCGCTTATGGCCATTAGAGATTTTAAGCTCCCTCCTTTCTCGTTAATACCTATTAACGAGAAAGGAGGGCGCTTAAAATTTGATCTTTCAAATGATTTGTTAACCAAAACAAAAATTGAGTAATGAGCGTTGCATAAAGTAGACAAAAGACAAAAATTCTTTATTTCAACGAACTAAACTTTAAGGTTACACTAATCGATCATTCTTCCATAAAAACGTAATCTAGCGATTACTCCACTGTTTGACGATGTACGTTTAAAATAAAAAAAATATATCAATTTATCTCATCATTATCTAGCACTGTATGGAAACAAAAAAGTAAAAATATAAAATATTTGAAAGTTATGACCTTGTTTATTATACCTATGGTTATGACCGTCGAAAATTCCATACTTCAACACTACTTTTACGCTTCTTTGGGCGGAGATAAATACCATAAGAAGGAAAATTGCAAAACGGCCTCCATACAGGGACAGATTAGTAATTCAACAATGCAAATAATTTTATTTTGAAAATATACATTCAGTCGTAATTTCATGATATCTAGACTCGACTATTTCGCGAGCTCGTTTTTGTCCTAAATCATCATCTATTTCGATACAAATTTGCAAAAGTGCTAATTCGTACGCGAACAAGCTTCTTACTGCTCATCACAGCATCTATCTCTTTCGCACGTGTTCTCGGATGAGATAGCATGCATTTTAACCTCGCGCACAAAATAGTTTGTGCCGTGGACTAGGGGAACCAATGTAGATAACGACTTTTGAGATACGTGAATAAATATAACTAAACAAAATTATAATAAATATGTTTGATTTATATGAACATTACTTTTATATATTTGATAAAAAATTGTGGGGCAGATGTGGGGAATGAATATTGATTTTAATTTTCCCAAAATTGGGCCTTTTCAGTCAGGTTTTTGGGTAATCCAGACCATGGACATCGGCCAAACACTGTTTGAAATAGCCCTTGAAGGTACATATCGTTGATTCGACATAGAGAGCCGTCTCCCTACTTCGTTCGCTGCGTCATCACATCGGGGCGCGGCGGGCGGGTTTTAGGGACCCTACCTACCTACCATTTTTTTTTCTTTGGTCATTCTTCCGCGGAAAATCTTAACACCGCCTTTCAGAAAATGACGCGAAATGCACAACGCCATCTATCGAATATAGAGTTCTACAGTCCTAGTATCTGAATTGCGTATGTTGCGATATTTTACTTCTTGAACACTTTAAATTCATCTAACTTTTGATAAAGTGAACCGATTGCGAAGAAACAACAACTAAGTAATACTTCAAGTGCACAATTTTTACGTATAAAAGTTATCAACATTGCGTGCACAAATAAACAGACAAAAATGCAGGAAATGGGTTCTGTTGGTTCTCCTTTAACACCCTTGCCATTTTTTTTGAAGTTACTACAGTTTTTTGTATTAAATATATAGTATTATAATTATGTATTTAATATATAGTATTACATATATTTATTATATTTTATAATGTGTAAGTAATATTATTTATGATATTTGGTACACTGACAGCCCTAAATTCATCTCCTCTTGTTCAGTCCATCCAAAGGTTGTCTGTAAGAGATTGTCTAGTGCGATGGGACCGCCCATTGTACACTTGTTTTTGTAAATGTTTGTCCTGTATGTTTTCGTTGTGAACAATAAAGTAAATAATAAAATAATAAATATGTGCTGATGGTTATCAAAGGGGTGGTTATAGTGAAGTAAAAATCTCACATTCTCAGGGGCCATACCACGACGTGTTAAAACTATCATAGTGCGACTTTCAAAAAGGGACAGCTATTTTTCTCGTATTCCTCCGTCCCTCTCTCACTGTGGAACCATGATTAAGTTTTGACACATCATGGTCCTTGGTCACATCATGGCCCTTGGTATTTTCTTCAAAGTCCAGGTGCCTTTTGAAGGTTTCCCCCCAAAAACAAAAAATATACATATTTGGCTAGTTAGCTTTTGCCTTCACGCTTCCATGCCTGGACCTGGGTTACGTTAGTTTTTTAAGCTAGGGTTACAAGATTGTGCTTACACAGACCTATCTTCTTTTTGTTTGTGCTATACCAAGATGAAATTGTTTTTATTTTTTTGCTTCAAATTCTCTTGTCTCGAGTAATTATTGAGGTTTCTGAAATTTCACAATACATTTATTTAGAATATTGAATACTGAATCTGACCTTGAATGCAAATGAAGAAATGAATATGTGGGGTGTAATGGTCGCTAGCGTGACTGCTTAACTTACAGTCCTGGTTTTGACCCGCGGACGGTGTATAAAGTGTTATTTATTGGATATTATTAGGAATTTCGTCTATGTTAATAAGAACTCACCCTTTAACACGGGTGTAAAAACATAACTGACGAAATGTGGCTGTACGACACTACCTCTCTGGCAGTCTCTACTAGTCCTCTGATTAATTTTGTTGCAGACATGTTTGCGCGCAGTGGTTGAGCGATCGGCTGCTGATATGCGTGTCGTGGGTTCGATAACCGCACGAAAAAAAAATTAGTTGTATGATCTACAGATAGTTGCTCCGTTTGAGTGTTTGTGTATGTGAGTTTATATGTTTGTATTAGCATCCACAATACAGGAGAAATTCCTAGTGTGGGGCAGTGTTTAAAATCAAAATCTCTAGGAATACAGACTCACAACATGCATCATGTTATTAATCTGATAAAAGTGACAAGTTGTTGCAATAATAAGTATCAATACTTTAGATGACATCATCTGAGTTATTGTGCAATGTTGTTGTATTTGACTATCAGTCAAGTGTCAGCTCCAAGATAAAGTGATAAATAAGTAAACAATATCTCCTATCTAGTCAGTGCAATGTACTATTGTTTAGTACAAAGACAATAGATGATGATAATAAAAGGTTTCTTCTTTATTTTACAGTATTATTAAATGGCTACTGGCAACTTTGTATTTTATGATAATTTGTTTGCAACATATAAAATAATGTAACTACCTATATTAATTATGCATATGGCTCTATTTAGTCAAATAAATAATTCTTAATAATCTATACTAACATTATAAAGAGGAAAGATTTGATTGTTTGTTTGCATTGAATAGGCTCCGAAACTACTGAACCGATTTGAAAAATTCTTTCACTGTTGGGAAGCTACACTAACCCCGGGTGATATAGGCTATATTATGTTTTCAAAAAAAATAGGGATCCTTACTAAAACTCCAATAATGTAACCCAAGGTGTAAAAAAAATACCTAAAATATTCTTTACATCGCGTGCGCTGCGAAACCTATTGATGATAGAATAAAATAATGTACTACGACTTTGCAGAACATATCATTATTTACAAAAAGTGTCGGGGCAGCATATGTCTAACTATTATAGTTATGCCACAATAAGTGTTCTTTTTATTTTAAAATTATAATTGAAATGCCGCCGCTAGAAAAGGCTCTTTATTTGTATCGTGATTGAAAATAAATTACTTCATATTCAAGACTGCTTCAATACCTTTATAATTTATGCATTTATTGGTTTTTGGAAATTCTACCTTTAGAGGGGTAAAAAAGGATTGAAAGTATGTATGAAATTTTAATAGTTTGTAAATAGGGCACATGAAATTTTTGATTTACACTCCTGGTTGATAAAAAGAATTCATGTTTTTATTGGTTTTTGGAAATTCTACCCCTAAGGGGATAAAATAGGGGTTGAAAATTTATGTGAAATTTTTTCGGTTTGGAAAGTAAAACATCTGAAATTGTTGGTTTACACTCTTGGTTAATAAAAAAACAATGAGTTTTTTTTTCGGAGGTTCTACTCCTAAGGGAGTGAAAAGTCGGTTGAAATTTTGTGTGAAACTTCTATGCTTTAAAGTGACTACTACACGTGAAATTAAATATTTACCGCTTTTGGATGATAAAAAATTTTATGAAAAAAAAAGAAGACATGTATTTATTGGTTTTTGAAAATTCTACCACTAAGAAGGTGAAAAGGTGGAAATTTGTTGGACTTAATACTTAACTAAGTAATTAGTGAAGGTTTTCATTATTAGTTTTTCAAAACTACTCCTGAAAGACGATTTAGGAAGCGTTAAAGATTTTTGATGAATTTAACTGTACAGTGCTTCTTTTTATAATGTAGGTTACCACTAAGAAGGGATTTTAGGCAATTCAACCTTTAAGGGGGTGAAACTAAAAAGTCATCTACTGTAGGATAAAACATGGATTACGCGAACGAAGTCGCGGGCGATGTGGTAGTAATTAAATAAGAGTAATAGTATGATTTTGCTAAATTTTTTCCTTAAGTCTACAAAAATGGACCACCCTGCACCCTGCACTGGGCTACATGATGGTTACTCCTACAGAGCCCTCTCACTCTCACAGGGAGAAGGGTGGGAATTTTTATAAATTGAGTGGGTCATATGTTAAGACAAGAGCTCACCTGCCAGCATCTAATGACACTTCAGCTCTATATCTGTCATCAGGTGGGTTGTCACCATTGAATTCCTTGCAGATTCGTTCTACATTCAGCTTGGTATGTAACCGGATCGCTCCCTCAGCCAAGCACGCACAGTTTGCAGGAATTTTGTCAAAGTAGTCCGCTTTCTGGTAGCCTTTCCTATGGGCCTGGGACTCTAGCTGCAAGCACTGTGCTATGCTTGAGACCCCCACGTGGATCATCAGCTGGGGAATGAACAATATACATTGTATTTAGATATATTTTACTACTGAACCTGGACTCTTTCTTAAAGTATTGGCTTGCAATAGACTAGACTGACAAAATGGGAAAGTCAAGGGAGGCTTTTGCCCTGCAGTGGGACATCATAAACTTAACAATAATAAAAATTTAATAATGACGAAAGACATTACAAAATAAAAATTTTATAACTTTGGAAATTGAATGCTTGTGTATCTTTTTCTTTACATCCTTCTTCTTGTTTTGTTGAATTAAATATATTATTATGTACAACATTGTAAAATAATTATGGTTGCGGTTACTGCAGTAAGCAGGAAAATTTTGTAGGTTCATGTTTATCAAGGAGTCTGCTGACGTATGGGTAACGTAGTGGGTGGCATGCCAGTGTTTATACTGGGGAAAAGAATTCATTGACCTCATTTGATTATGTGTTTTTGCAGTAAATAATTTGTGGTTTATGTACCATTTAGGTACAGAAATTAAATACTCACGTATTATGTTTAATAAAGTTACATATCACCACAAGTTTCCATTCATCTTCATACAAGTACCATTTATAAGGAAAACAAAATGCAGTGATCAAAATAATTTAACTGTTTCGACTATTTTTTATAATTTCCAGGTCAATGAATTTTTTTGTGTATTTTTCTTAGAACAAGTTAATTTATAAAACTTTTATAAAAAAACCGCTTTCAGAAAATCTCACCTTAGGAGTGTGTGTCTCCCACAGCGCGGGCACAAACTCGTCCACGTTCTCGTACGTGACCGGCAGCTCTATCTGCACCAGCTCTACATTGTGTTTCTTCTCAATTTCCTCTTTGTTCATTATTTTCACAGCTTCCCAGCTTGCGTTTACCGGATGGTTGATATAAGGACCGAAGCCCGTTATAAGGACAATCGGTTTGAACCAGTAATCGAGGTCGTTGATCATAATGATAACTTTTATTAATTATTTTAGAAGTTTGTTATTTTATTGAAATCGGTGTCGAACTGTCGACTGTTTTGGATTTCTGTTTGACTCAGATGTTTGACGAATGACAGCTGATAACGCTCCGGTCAGATGACTTTAACTGCATTAGGTTGGCATTACTTATTGTTGATGTCAGGTTGATGTATAATACTTATAAGGGCAGTTACGCACTACATCCGAACCGTGTCAGTGATTTGTGTTCCGAGTTCAATCCGAATTGAAAATGTTCTGAATTCGGTCTGACAAAGTTCAAATGTAGTGCGTTACCTCCCCTACAAAAATTAGTACGGCTAGGTATTTTCTACAAGTACATCAAAACAGATTCTGATGTGTGCGAAAATAAATAAATCGTCGAGGTGGGGGTAGATTTTACTTTGTCAAAAACCTATGTAGCTACAACATGGCGGGGAGCACGGCCTATTGTAACAACCTTGAGTCACACATTTTTATCACAGCAGAAACCGTAATAAAATGCGTGACTCAAGCCTATCACAGAGGCCGTGCTGGCCCGATTGGGAGTCTACTTTAAGTCAACAGCGTATAGGTTTTTTCTAGGCAAGCGTGCTTCATTTTCGACCACATAATCGCTTAATTATTATTAAAAAAAAACATGCTTAGTGTAAGGTGAGGTGCTAGACTAAAAGAGATACAACTCACATGACAGCTTTGTGGCGAGCAGTTGGGTTGTAGTGACCCCACGGACCAGATCTCTTGGGAGAAGTCTCATCAGCTTCTATTCGCTTCCACCTCGGCTTACCTTTATTGTCCGGCTGGACTGGTGTGACAACTATCGAGTAAATAGCTCTAAATTACCTCTCTCTTCATTGCTCGGATTGAGTTGAGATTCGCGAGAAGATTGCTCATAGGAATATTCTGGGTTCTAGGATAATTGTGATGGCCGTGGAATACCTCTACACACCTCAAGCCTCTCAAGTCTCACCTCCAGAGCCTGTACCTATCCTGGCCCTCTTACAGAGCAGTTGGTGCAATTACGTAATGCTGGTATAATCATCGGGGTCGATCCTGAAGACGGATTCCATTTGCCCAGGGTCAGACGGAGGTTAATTTTCTATCTAATACATTCTCTTTTTTGAGTTCATCCAAAAAGGTTGACTTATTTAATAGACCTTAAATACAAGGAAGACGCCATTATATTTTTTTCTTTATTTATTTTCTTAAAATATTTAATGGTTTGTTTAATTTATATTTTTTCAGTAGCAGTGGCGTTCATATGGTGCCGGGGTTCTGTACGGTGCCGGTGTTCCGTATTACGCCGGACGTAATGAATTTCACCAGCCCATGTCTTTCCGTGGGTGTCGTAAGAGGCGACTAAGGGACATACCAGTAAATGGGCAGCAGCGTTCTCAGTGCATTTGTAACACCCATACTGCGGTCGCCAATCCACCTGCCAAGCGTGGCGATTATGGGAGGGGGGCCATGAATAGCACAAATAAAAATGGACCCTCGTGCCCGGCAGACTGCCTACCCTCGACTACAGTAGCGGTCGAGGTTATAGCATGGCAAGGGGTGCTAAGAGTACTGAACCAGGCAACGTACTACACGCGCACACTCTAGACCGACGAGAAGATCACCGAACTCGAAGAGGAATTGAGCATGTTGTGATGGCGTATTATCTGAGGCTGAAGTCCGAAGAGAGGGGACTCTATAATAATACACAAATCCGGTAATTTGCTCTATTTCTGAGAGAGTGACCAGGGTGGCGTACCTTAAACTCAGAATGTCCTCGAGATATTCGCAGAAGGTCGTACAGGAGGTGCAGACCATGTAAAAATGTGTTTCAAAACTTGCTTGCAAGTGGGGTAATTTGGAGTTGGACGTCGGAACCAACGGGGTCACCTACTGGCCAGTTTTAAGGAGAAGGAGGGATTCTATATGATGAACCCAGCAGAGCCCCAATGGTGCAACGAAAACTGAGATACACTTGATCACTTCAACCAAGAAGCAAATGTTCAATGATGTCTCTGTGATCAATAGGTGAAAACCGGGAGCGATCAGCGCATATTAAGAGGCACATTGAACATTAATATTAAGCTTGAAATCTCGATTCATGAAGTCCATGCTCCGTCTAGCACAGATCCAGGACCAAAACCCTGAGAGCTATCAGTTCGAACTCCAGAAACGTTTCGAGTGTATAGGGAGCTCCGTGGACGATTACAACGATGGGTTGAAAACCCGAAAACAGAAACAAAAAGCTCTCTGATCCTACTATCAAGCTATGAAGGAGAGGCGTGAGATGATCCTGCAGACTTCGGATGAGGCGTGCAAACACCGGCATTTCAATAGATGGATCTCTAAATCCTTAAAAAGAGACCTCCGCGACTTTAATACCGAGCGGATTATAGACGTGATTGAGCGAAATAAAGGCTCCAAGGTGTTATCAAGAGCCAGGCAGAGCCTGCTCACGAAAATGTTTGATTCCGTCATACTCGAGGGCAAAATGCCACAGATATGGTATAGGGTTGTGGTGGTACTCTTCTTCAAGAAGGGCGACAATGCCCGGCTGAAGAACTATAGCCCCGTCTCACTTCTTAGCCATGTCTAAAAGTTGTTTTCAAGAGTCATCACGAATCGTCTCATTGCGCAGGTTTGAATATTTCCTGCCTCCCGAACAAGCCGGATTCCAAAAGACTTACATACGCTGCAGACCACTTACCGAAGAGTATAATCTGCCTCTCTACTTAGCGTTTTTGGACTACGAGAAACCCTTGGATTCGATTGAGACTTGGGCTGTACTGCAGTCTCTCCAACTGTGCCAAATCGACTAACGGTACATCGAGGTGTTGAAGTGTTTGTACAAAAACGCCACAATGTCAGTCCGTCTTCAGGATCAAACATCGGAACCTATCCATCTCCAGCGCGGTTTGAGACAGGGAGACGTCATATCTACGAAACTGTTCGCTGCTACGCTAGAGGATGTTTTCAAGGTTCTGGACTGAAGGGGGCTAGGCATCAACGTTAATGGCGCGTACATCACTCATCTTCAGTTTGCCGACGACATAGTGGTCATGACTGTGACCATGGAGGACCTCAGTACAATGCTCGATGACCTCAGTAGAGCTTCCGAAAGAGTAAGTCTTAAAATGAACATGGACAAAAGTAAGGTTATGGTGAATGCCCATGTAGCACTCACTCTTACCAAGATCGAAGACTCTACTATCGAAGTTGTAAACGATTATATCTACAAAACTGGATAGACGGTCCAGTTGGGTAGGTCTAACTTCTAGAAAGAGGTCAACGGACGGCGTTTGGAAAGATGCGTGTTATCTTCTCGTGCAATTTACCGCAGTGTCTCAAGACAAAACTCCAGTGTTTGTTGCCACTGATTACCTATGGCACCGAGACGTGGTCGCTCACAATGAGCCTTATCAGAAAGCTTATAGTCACCGAAAGAGCAATGGAGAGAGTTTGCGTGATTGCATCAGAAACGAGGATATCCGCAGGCGAACCAAAGTTAACCACATAGCCCGAAAAATTGCGAAACTTAAGTGGCAGTGGGCAGGGCACATTACTCGCAGAACGGATAGCCGATGGGCAGAAAAGTTCTGGAATGGCGACCGCGAACCGGAAGACGATGCGTTGGAAGGCCTCCCACTAGGTGGACCGATGACCTGGTCAAGGTTGCGAGATTCCGCTGGATGCGAGACGCACGGGTTTGGTCAATGAGGCGACGCCCGAGGGAAGCCTATTTGTTAAAAATTTTTCGTTCGTTTTTCTGAACTTCCGGTTTCCAATGTGTGTTAATTGCTATCCTTTATTTATATCTCATGTCAAGTCAGATCTATTCCCGTACATTCGTTCGAAGGTATTTATTTTATTATTTTTTGGCCGGGGGTTTCCAGTGTCATTTATTGTCTTTGGTGAGGCAGATTCTTCTCTCCTCCTTTTATCTCGTAATCCACCTGCTTCGGCCTTTACCACCACCAGTTTATCATATTTTAAAAATGCTATACGCCCCTTTCTTCGTTCCTCCTTTAGCTGAGGCATGACTTCTCTTCTCTTTTCTAAAACTTCTTTACTGAAGTTAAACTTAACATAAATGTTTTGTGGTATCTTTTTCTTGTTCCGCAAAATTTCATCTCTCTTCCATGCGTTAAGCGTTTTTCTGTGCCAATTCTAAATGCTTTATTAATATCATCTTTATTTATTTTGATTCCAGAATCAGTTAAAGTTTACGATGATGTATGATGATGACGCCTGCAATGTTAATATTTTCAGTTGACTCTTCAAAGCTGTACAATATCAAATTGTTCTCCTTTTTTCCAAGTTCCAGACGTTTCACCAACTCATTTAAATTTTCTACTTCATTTATTAGATATATTTTTTCTTCAATCATTGGTTTTAGTTTTGCATTCATTTCTTTTCATATTAATTTTGTGGTTGAAATATTAATTTTGATCATTTCGAATGCGGGCACAGCTAGTTTAGATTAAATATAGTGCTGTCTTTAGTTGTATCATATCTAGTGCGTATTGCGAATTTCATAATGGACATCTAACAAAGAGTTTGCCTTAAATTTTGCATCGCCAATGGAATTTTGTGTCGGAGTCACTGAAAATGTTACAAAAGGCTTACAGTGAATCGACTTTATTAAAAACACGTTCTTTTGAGTGGTACAAAGTGTTCAAAAGCGGTCGGTCGAAATGTGAAGGAAGATTTGCCACGCTCTGGTAGGCCATCAACGTCTGCAACTGATGTTAACATCGCAATAGTGAAGGATATAGTGACTGAAAATCCTCATTCAAGTTTGAGAGAGATAGCCGCCGAACTTTTTGTGTCTCACGAGTCGGTCCGTACTATTTCAAATAATCACTTGGGTATGAAACATGTTGCCAGTCGGTTAGTCCCAAAAGGCCTGAATTTTCTCCAAAAACTCAATCGCATAAGTGTCGCTGAGGACATGCTAGAACCATTGAGGCTAGAACGAGTCAAGTCCGACCCAACATTCATGAAAAGTATTTTTAATGGTGATGAGACGTGGGTTTACGAGTTTAACATTCAAACTAGTAAACAAGCTTCGGAGTGGCGCCTTCCAACTGAACCGAAACCGAAAAAACCACGCCAAAGTCGATCAAAAGTCAAAGTCATGTAGACTGTTTTCTTTGACTATCGCGGTATTGTGCACTCGGAATTCTAGCCGGAAGGTCAACGGTAAGAAAAAAATATTAATTAAGCGTTATTCAGCGTTTAAGAGAGCAAATAAGACGAAAAAGGCCAGATTTGTGTAAAGAATATTCTTGAATTTTGCACCACGATAATGCACCTTCACACAAGGCCATCATTGTGAACGAATTTTTGACAATTTTTTTTGAAAACTCAACAAATACCATCGAGCAACCACCTTATTCACCAGATATATGGGCTCCAGCCTACTTTTTCTTTTTCCTAAACTCAAATTACCATTTCGTGGCACCCGTTTTCAATCGGTACGAGAACTGAACCCGATTCCGGAAAACGCGTTGTTTTGATGATTGGATTATTTGTTGGCGTAAGTGTATCGTTTCTGAAGGAGCATACTTTGAAGGTGATATAATAAATTTGGATGAATAACTAACAATTTTGTGTATTATTGATCTTTTCCCGGTACTTTATTGACAGACTAGTACAAACAAAACAAAAAAGTGAAAAGAAGAACAAACAAAATAAATTTTAAAAACATTTATGATACATAGAGTAAAAAATAACGTCCTTAAATAACAACTATGTAGTTGTAATATCCAGAAAACCTTTATGTTTGACAATAATGTATTACAATTTGCCTGACAATACATCTCAACAGTGGCAAAATGCATAGTGAGGGAGACATGTATGATGTACAAAGCCATATGTTGAGCGCACATTACAGGTAGATTTAAACTTAATGACTGTACTGAACACAGGGCGAGTCGCTGGGACAGCGGGGATGAGGGATGGAGTACTGCGCAGCGAAGAGGTCAGTTTTCAGCCGCCATTTTGTTGAAATCTACATATACAGTTATGTAGGTAAGTTAGTATGTTCAATCCCTCAACTGTGCCAAACAGATTTTCAAGATTCGCTCCAGTCCTTGAGCAATCCGGTCAATAGCGAGCCCCTCTAATGGAACATGGACGAATAAAGTCTTGGCACAGCCTCGGCAGGCGAGGGAGGTGTAGTACGTGTACTCGCAGAGAAACCTGGAACAAAAATTTGATGTTAACATACGTTTAGAACCACATAACATAACGCCTGCATTCCCCGAAAGGTTAAGACGGTGACGTGCGGGGAAAGAATGTCTGAATTAAAAACTTCACGATACTGCTCGCCATCCTGTCCATCATTACAGGGCGACTTAATTGTCTTAAGATTCTGTGTTCCAGAGAAGTGGACTTACCGGGTAGGCAGCATAAATTATCACACAAGCGATCATAGTGGCAAAGTATCGAGATCAAAGGCCCTAGGCTAGTGACTACACGATGGGATTGGAAGAATAAAAAAATTTGGGACCCACAATATGGCGCCCAAAATCCGCCATTTTTCTATTTTCCAATTTTAATGTAGCAAGTGACACTCGCAGGGTTAAGACGAATCGATTGACGTGAGAATCATCAAAATCGGCCAACGAGTTTGGTCTCTAGATCGCCACATAGGAACAAACATACATACATACATGCATAGACCGATAAACACATTACCCTCCTTTGGCAATCGGGTAAAAAAAGCAAAATTGTATGCGATTGAAAAGCGATATCGAAAAATCACGTGATCAATCTCCTACATTTTGACATTTCTACTATCGCCTATGCCGACCAAAGACCTGTAGTAAGAAATACGTACAAGGTCTTTGATGTCGACATCGAATGACATTTGTCCAGAGCCTCAGGTCAATCTTAGTTGTTAACTAGACAAGTGACCCTCTCTAGACACACCTTTAAACATGTCTGGTATCACAACTATACGTACCTAGTTGGTGACCGTAGGTATTATTTTCGCATTTGTGGCCAAACGAAACCAGATGGAGAAGAAGCTGTATGGACATATTGTGATGAGGAGGATTGAAACGCAATTTACTAAAAGAGTTATGGAGATAAATATGGATGTGTGGAGTGGGAGAGGAAGGCCAAAGTATGTGTAAGTGTTATGAAGGAAAAGGGAGTCAGTGATAGCGTGACGGTTGACAGGACAGTATGTAAGAAGAAAACGTGTTACACCGACCAGTTACGTGTTACTCCAAAAACTGGAGGAGGGGAGGAAGATGGTGATGATGTATCTGTCTGTCGCAGGGGTATAGTAAAGTTTGTTTGACTTACTTGCCAGCATCACTTGACTTCTGAGCCGTGAGATCTTCCTCGTATTTATTGAACTCCTCGCATAAATTGTCCACGTCCAGGTCTGTGGTGATGGTTGGTGGTCCGTCGCAAAAGTGCCTGCACCCATCCGGGCAGCAATCGTCATTGTCCGGAATCTCGTATTTCTCTCTTTTCGCCTCAGTTTCTAGCAAGAAACATGAAATTCCCTTCGCTACTCCAACGTGGATAGTCAACTGCAAAGAAACCAGAATAAAAATTTATTGTCTGCCGTACATGGGTTAAAAATCTTTGAAAACTAAGGACAATACTAGCAAGTTATTTAGGTATTAAAATTGTCGTGGACATTAGTAGTTATCAACCTATTAATCAATAAAATATGCTGATGTTACGAACTTTATGGAGGCCATTGTTACCTTAACATCTACAATAAACACTAGGATCTAGGTAGTTGTAGGTAGGCAGATAAAATAAAGACACATACTTCATAAAAGATAGCTTGATCTCTGGGACAGCAGTCAGTGTACAGTAACAATAGTGCTTGACAGGCTAACAATAACGTAACAATAACGTATACGTCAGTTTGAAATATGTCGCATAGATTAAGCTATCTTTAATGAAGTATAAGTACATATTTAAAAGGTACTCACATCTGGTTGAAGTTTCGCCCAAAGCTTAGGAACAGATTCGTCAACACTTTTGTAAGTCACATCTATTTTTTCTGGATAAAAATGTATGTTGTATGTGCTCTCAATTAGGTCCCGGTTCATAGATTCCACACTTTTCCAACTTGGATTGTCTTCAACCATTGGGAAATCGCCAAATCCTGTGATTAAAACTCTTTTCGTAGACATTTTGAGTAGTTCTGTGTTTCTTGGTACTCAGTGTAGGTATAGCGTCAGGTCCTGACTGTGTCGGTAGGTCGTCTGTATTTATATATGAACCACTCACGTTTATAAACGCTAGAAAATTGATTCAGAACTGAATTTTTTAATAAACTTTCCTTAACTTGTTTATAAAGTTTTGCTACTAGCACCTACCTAATGAATGTTCTTACGTAGGTAGATATGTGCGTATAATGAGTTGTTTTTAAAACTTGAACTAGGTTTCAGTTCGGAAATCCCGAAGGTTTTCAGAAAAACATTATCTGTAACGTCATAATATGAAACTTGAAACGCACAGAGACGTGCGTTCTGTCATGTGTTGACCACATTTAGATATATTTTATGTTTTTAACGTATTACGTAGGGACCCAGATAGGTACCGGTATTTCCTTAAAGTAAATTGAGGTAGTTGATTGAGCGACAGTACCTATAGCAGGTATTTAGTTTTTCTTACTTTTAGCCTGAGTTGTCCCTCATTCCATTCCTCCCAGTTTTGGGCAATTAGTGTGTACCAGTCCACTCAGGAAAATGATATAGAAATCCGAATAAGTAATTGCAACACGTAGCGTAGCTCTAAACAAATTTTTCAACACACTTGGCAAAAAAAGAATATTGAGGAAAATGGCTCGTTTTAAGGGTTCCGTACCCAAGGGGACTCTATTACTAAGACTCCACTGCCGTCTGCCCGCAGGGCTCCGTCCTCGGTCTACCTCTGTGGAACCTGCTGCTGCATGACTTGCTTCGACTACCACTCCCATGCGGCGTCAGAATGGTCGCCTTTGCGGACGATGTGATAATTCTGATCGAGTCCAGGTCTCGTGTAGAAATTGAGACGGCAGCCAAGGAGTACCTGGACATGGTCGCGGCGTGGGTAGCCAGGAACTGGCTGGGGTTCTCCCCTGCAAAGTAAGCAATGATGACAATGTGGGCGAAACTCCAGCGGCCCCCCACTGTAAAGCTTGCTGGGGACTCGGTCAGGAGTGTCACCTCGATGATGGTGCTGGGTGTGGTGCTAGACACAAGTCTATCCTTTGCGCAGCATGTGTTATCAATAGGGGAGCGCGCGGCCAAGTGCTTCGAGAAGATGTCACGAGTGTCGGCATCGTCCTGGGGCATTCGATATCCCGGACTTCGCCTCCTCTATAGAGGCACATTCGTCGCCACGGTAAAGTATGGTGATCAAACCTGATTCTGCTGACGAAGGCGTACAGGTCTACAAGTACAGCTGCGCTGGCAGTTTTAGGTGGTGTTCTCCCGGCTGATCTGGAGGTGATCCGTGCTGTGAGGTTTGATGAGCAGCACCAGGCCGCGACTGAAGCACAGGTCGAACTGGAAGCTGGAGTTGGCCCGACGAAAGCGAGTGATCTGGAATGAGACGATGTATGCATGGCAGGAAAGATGGATGAATGAAGGGAAAGGACGGGAACTGTTCCGTTTCTTCCCGGACATGGTTACTCGGCTTTAGTACACCTGGGTCGTGCCTGATTATCAGGTCTCCCAGATTCTCACAGGACATAGGTGTTTCAGGAAAAGATTGCATGATATGTAGTTATGTGTGGATAGAAAGGAGGAGAAAGACCTGTACCATGCGCTGTGGGTCTGCCCCCTTTATGAGGAAGCTAGATGTAAGATGATGGATGGGATCAGCTGCATGGAGGTCGGTGGAGTTTATTACCAGGATCTCATTAGCTCACTGGCGAACTTTGCGAGGCTACGGGAGTTCGCGCATGAGTGGCATGCCGACCGGAGCGCATTGAAGCGTCAAGAATAGGAGCAAGGTGCAACAATAAAAATATAGGGACGCACGAGGGGTACGACGGCGAAGACGACCATGAAGTCTAACATCTTGTAGTGTGAAAGTTCACCAGCCCAATTTTGGGAGAAGGTTGAAGGGACACACGTAGCTAATTTGTAAGGGATCAAGAAGCGCCTGCGGACCGTAAAATTAAGATTGTCAAGGGTGCTATGTCTGCAGCCGCCCCACGATTCGGCCCGTATAACAAAAGTTGGTCGGGCCATGGGAAGGTGGAGGGAGTGTCCGTCTGCCTGTATGTCTGTCACCAGGCTGTATCTCATGAACCGTGATATCTAGACAGTTGAAATTTTCACAGATTTTGTATTTCTGTTGCCGCTATAACAACAAATACTAAATATAATAAGAATAGAATAAAATAAATATTTAAGTGTTCCCATACAACAAACGTTATTTTTTGCCTTTTTTTGCGATAATGGTACGGCACCCTTCGTGCGCGTGACCGACTCGCACTTAGCCGGTTTTTGTTTTCATCCGCTTTACTTGATTTTCCTAGGACCTTAACCAGCTACTACTGCCTCGTGAGTCACGACCAGCCTGATATTCTTATAATAAAAATAAATTCTAAAGAATAAATTTACTATACTATACTATATATGATATCCAATTCTCCTTTCGCGAATTTTGCAGTGTGGTTAATCGTTGTAGCGACAAAATCGATCTGCACTTTAACTCTTTAAGCCAATTAAAAACCAATATTTGTAAATATCATCTCGATTTGGATTAGACATCCATGAAGTCGCGTGTTTTCAATAATAATTTTAGATTAGTTTGCTTTTTTCTTTTTTCTCTCTCATATGCAACTTATACTTAAAGCATGCGGAGTTTACCTATAAGTGATTGTTACACTATTGTACTCTATTTTATTGCATGTTACCTTTAGCATAATACCAGTGTAAACAATTGTTGGTGAACCAATAAATAAATATAATAATAATATATAGAATTTATTGTATTTAACACCATCTATAGTATAGATGGTGTTAAATACAAGTTGTAACAGAATGGTCTGGTTATACTAATGCAGTGGCGTGTTGAACTTAAAAATTCTTTTCATAATAAGTTTTCTCGGAAGAAGCTCTAACTGCCGACTGTTTATTACATTGGTACCCAAGTCATCCAGGAAGTGGAACAAATCAAAGATCTGGGTGTACTGTTTAATAAAAAGCTCACATTTATATCTCTCTTAGAGAGCATTATCAAGTGAGCCTCTAGCTAGAACGATGGGTTTTGTTATTAGAAACGTGATGGCTTTCGGTGGGTAAAAAGTTAAATTTAATTGTACAACTGCTAAGTTCGTAGCATTTTGGAATACTGTAGCACTGTTTGGAGGCCACATCACGCTACACATAAATTGACATTGGAGCGTATTCAGAAGGGGTTCCTTTGGCATTTCGTATTTCTGTGGATTTGGAAGTTGTGAAGATTCCCATTGTCACACTACCCCAGTTGCACGTGAATGTCACTCTCTCCAAATCAAGTGTAGTGTATATCAGTTTAGACAAAGTGAAATATATGACCTTTTCGTTAAAGCATAGTGAAATGATCGAAAGTGTTTTTAATGAAAAGAAAGACTTTAATTAACTTCAGTGGAAATTTAGGATACGTCACTTTAGATTTAGTTATTTTTAGTTTGCATTCTTGGGTTATATAATCTGGCTAAAATCGCCGAAATGTTTATTGTTTTGAAAAAAATTGTCAGAAGGACTCTCAAATCGAACCTGCCGATAATTTCGCTCTTAGGGTCGAAGGAGTAATGGATAAACTTCGCCCGTCTGCAGTGCAATAAATGACTCCATTCTAGCAACTAGATAAGTTTTGCAAGCTCAACGGTTTATGTCCACCGCATGAGCCATTTACGTGCTGTAATTAGAAAAGTCGCATCCAAAGCGGCACTGCATCTTTTATTTTCATCCTCAGTCATAATCCTGAGTAATTAAGTTTAGTACCTAGTAGAAAGGTTTCTCACGCTCTGAAACCAAAAGTAGTTATTGCTCGAATATTTTTTTTTGTATTTTCTCTTGGGAAAACAACAACGAAAATAAATATACGATGAGATTTAAACACATCGAAAATTCCACAGCAGTGGTCTCTTTCGATGTTGTCGGATTTTCGTTGTTATTATTTTGGTGCAGCAGTTTTTGTAAATCGGTGATCAAGTCAGGTTTAACAATAGTGAAGATTCCACAACGGTGGTCTATATAGTTAAGACATGTCAGGTAGGAACAGATTTTACGACAGGGCCGGTTTAAGGGAATAAATCGCATTCGCAACCCTATGTGTTCAAAAAACATTTATTGATGACTTATTTTATAATACAAAAAACAGAAAATACAACAAAATTAATGACACCCATGTGTGTATAGACCCATTGTTTTTTTTTGTTCGCTGTGATTTACAAAAACTGCTGCACCAAAATAATAACTATGTATATCAAAGATTTTAAAAATTGTGGTGTATAGAGAGGTTTTACAAAAATAAAAAATAAAATATTTTTTTTTGCTCACAATTATTCAACCAATCACAGTGTGTGGCTGTTGAAAAATCATTCAACCAATCAATAACGCGTGCTTGACAATTTGTCACATTAATTATGCGATAATTTTGAGCTGGGAAACTGAGGGTTAGTGTGATAGGCATTTTCTGTTGACTGAAATATAAAAATTGTTTGCGTTAAAAATCAATAAACTTTACATCATCATAACCTCGCGGACGAAGTCGCGGCCGGGCAACAGCTTTATATAAGGCATGTTATTTTTCTTTAAGAATTAGTTATTCATTTGTTTCTTTGGGTTTTGTTTTTTTTGTAATATCACCATATTTATTACCTTGAACTCTCAAAGAAATTGTGTAATTTCAACGAGAGGAAACAATGCGTCTTAGAAAGCACGCAATATCAATTACGTATCAGTAACGAACGAACTGGTTTGATAGCAAAATGTTAAAGCCTAAACCATAACGCGCAGTTCGTTCGTCAGTGGTAATTCAATTTAATGTGGAGTACCTCAAGGTAGTGTACTCTGTTCAGAATTCAAACAGGAAAAAATCAGGCGAACAATAAAGAAAAATAGAAATTTTAGAAAAACATACGATTTTTATTTCACTATAAAATACTTCGTAGCTACGGTTAAAAACTTAGTTAGAGAACTATATATATACCTAGTCTATTTAAGAATGACATTTTTTAAGTACTCAGGCGGCTCTTATATTTTGCCTACGGGAAATTATTAACCGGCCGAAAAATATACTGAATGGGCAACTATTATACTAAGTAAGTTACGATTTATCCGGTTTATCAATACCTTTTAGGAGGTTTTTGTGAGCTGCGGTAATAATATTGTTACATACTTTAATTGTATTTGGGGTTCTATTTTTTCTATTTCGGCATATTATTCTTTTGAAAATAGCTGCACTACCATCGAGACGACATCGCGGTGCAGCGGGAGTTCGGGTGTATTCGTGTTTTCAACGAAGTCCAAGAGCGAGCGAAGCGAGCTCGGGAGCTTAGAGAACCCCGACACGGATAGGTTAGGTTTCTTCTTTATGTTAAGGTAGATCGATACTAAATTCCTGGAATAAATTTGGTTGGTCATTGAAAATAAACCTGGTATCACCACATCACATCACACATACTACCAAAATAAATTTTAAACTAATGAAAGCTATATTTTACAAAACTGCTGTTTTGTCTTTTGTCTTTTCCAACTGATTAAGACATGATTTTATGCGTATCAGTCCTCGTGCAACCTCTTCAGTTTTGTAGTACTTCTCAGTGGGAACATGGACGAATAGAGTAGGACTTCGGCCCAGGCTGAGGCATGTATAGTAAATGTATTCGCAGAGAAACCTGTAACAAATGGTGGGTACCTATGAATATTTCTCAACTAAACGCAATCAGTAGAACTGCCAGAGTAAATTCCTGCTGATCTATCAGTCCACATGACTGCTGGTCCTTCTATAGCATACTTCTTCTGCCCAGCTAAAACACTAGGCCGTCGTGTCGGGCGGGCGTTTTGGGGGACTGTCTTCTAGAACTTTGACGTTGAAAAAGAGCTAGCTCGCAGTATAATTTGAATAAATGCCTCTTCATTTTGATGCAAGATACAAAGACAAGGACTACCATATCTCTATAACAGTTCATTTCCTGATCTGTATATACAGAAAAACCGCGGGAACTCACCGGCCTGCATCATGTGATATTTCAGCATACAGCCCGTCGGTTACAGAGTTGAACTCCTTCCGGATAGCATCGACGTCCAGGCTAGTGACAATGGAATCCATTCCGGGCGACGGGTTCTCATGAAGTGCGGCTTCACGATCCGCAGCATCTAACTTTTTGTAACTATGTTTGTAAGCCTGTGTTTCTAACACAAAGCACGAAGCCTTGCCTGAAACACCAACGTGGATAGTCAACTGAAAATAATTTAAAATTATTAATAAGTAACGCATAGCTAATTCAGGAATTCATGATCAAAAGGCACGATATTTTTAGACCCGCGGGCACCTGCGCCGAGGTTGTGCGTGTTAAGTTACATTAGGTGACTCGGTTCTACTTACATGAGGCCGCACTCTGTCCAGAAGTGCTGGAACTACCAAGTTTACGTCCACATATCGTACAGCAATGGGTTTCTTGTGCAACACAATGTTGTGGTTACATTCAATTTCAATTTCTTTCTTGCCTATAGACTCAACAGCTGCTAAACATGAATTTGGGTTATAATCTTCGAATGGGACAAATCATGATATTAAAACTTTTTTTTAACTTTTTTACGATTATGAATGTGTTAAGTTTAAGGATAGCATCTAAATCAAACATTTTGATTTTTTATTACGAGAAACAATGTCATATTACAAAAATAAGCGACCACTACGGTACCTAACGCTTGGATGTGTGAGCAACTGCTAACGCAGCGCCCCCAGATTTATATATATCTGGATACTGCAATGACGTAAAGGAAACAAATTAATTAACTACAAACAAACACGAAAAGATTCTAGGAACAGAAACTCGTTATTTACCGGAATAAGTATTTGATAACCAAAATTATGTCACGTTCACTGTCACAGGTTGAGTTGAATTCAATATAAGGTCATTGTCAACTGTCGGTCAAACGTTAACAAATTTGGTGGTATAATGCAGCGACGCTTTTACCACTAAAATCAGAGTGACAACACAACACAACATGACATCACAACACGTTGTCACCCTACCGGTTGTGAAACCGGTAGATTGAGAATGGCCCTGCAAAAGGTTACACTATTGTGGTTTAGGATTTAGATGCTTAGCGAGTCAAAAAGGTAGAAACAATCCTGACTGTAGGCTTATTAGGATCCTAAATCTCTCAACTTTAGCACTCTCACTTTCTTCTTTTTCTTCCGTCTCTGGTCACTTTATTTGTGGTCGGACCACCTCACTTTCCTGCGCAAAGTTTTTCTGTCTTTGGTTGTCTGTTCGGGCAATTCACCAGGTCAATGGCGGGTTGCTTCTACCTTTCTTTTGTTCTGGTCGGCGCAGACCAATTTGGTCACCACACAGTCCTCATTAGGTCTCTATTCGTTCTATTGGGTGCACGGTTGGCGCAGTGGTTGAGTGATTGATTGCTGTGCTGCGTGTCGCGGGTTCGATTCCCGCACGTAATAAATATTTGTATGACCTACAGTTAGTTGTTCCGGCTCTGGGTGTTGTGTATGTTAGTTTATAAATTTGTAAACGCACCCACGATACAGGAAGACATTCCTAGTGTGGGGCAATGCTTTAATTAAAAAAAATCGTTCTTAGTTCAACCACTGACTGTTATTAAATCCTAATAAAATAATCTGCGGTATCTTCGCGTCTGTTCTCTGAGGCGCGCGGCCCCCTCCCTCTCCTGTTGGATGTGGGACGAGTATTTGGGACGTTCGCATCCATCAGAGGGAGGTCTGTAGGGTGCTGCGTAACCTTTACGTGAACAAAGCTAGTGACCCCGACGGGATGCCGGGATACCTTGTGCGCATGAATTGTCGCCGATCCTGACACACCTATATCGCCTTTCGAAAGTGACTGGAAAGGTGCCGAAGGCTTGCAAGCAAGCTAACGTTCAGCCTGTGCTCAAGAAGGCTGCTGACCTGGCCAAATATAGACCCATCTCGGTAACGTCCATCCTCTGTAAGAGTATGGAACGTGTGCTGAACAATACAATCAATAAAATAAAACAATCAATACAATAATCAATACAATCAGAAACCCAGAAACCGTGTCTAAGTAATTATGAGTGTGAACGCGTCTTTACATCGGAAAGTTATGATATTAATGTTCAGTAAACTGTTTGGCTATGTTTTACGATCGATCCATGTTTATTCATGGATCATCCAGGCTCAGACTATACAAGTTATAATTGAATGAGCTTTTGTACCGGTCGACGGTCGCCTATTCAGACATTGATTTGTTAAATGACCATCAAGGCTTTCATTATAATTAAACGCAGATGAATGAAGAACTGCGGGATATCAATAACAATCATGATGAACAGGAAACCTTGGACCGACCTGCAATAATAAATTTATAATATTCTTGATTGATGATATAACCCATAAATATGATTACCTATGTAAGTAATTTGCTGAAACAACTAGCAAAACAACTCTTGTAAGTACCTAGGTTTGGTTTTGGAAAAACAGTAATCAATACAATCTCCTGGCATTATTCATTATTCATACCTAGAAGACAACGACATCCTCAGTAAATACGCCAATACGGCTGCCGCCGAAATCGGTCAACTGGGGATCTTCTACGGTATGCCATTCACGTCTGGAGTGAGGCCATCGAGAGGCACGGGGAAGCAGTTGCTGTCTCCATTGACACCTCGACAGGGTCTGGCATGAGAGCCTTATTGGTAATAACTTCCTTCCTTCGGTCTGCCTAGTAAACTGTGTGACTGGATTTCTGACTTCCTGAGGGATCGGTCCGTGAAATATTAATAAAAAAAAGGTAATGCCCGGATTCTCGAAGCTCGATTATCGGAATGTTAACGTAATAGACGAATAATTTAATGGCCAATATTTCTGGTTTCCCTGTGTAACTGGGATATATGTATAAAACATGCGAACGAACTTATGCCATAAATTTAAATCACAAGCTGCAATACAATCCAAATTTATATAAGTTTAAGTTTATATCACAATTTGGAAATGGTAAAAACAAAAAAGGTTGAATAACAGAGGGGTGACCATAAGCTCCTAGAGCAAGGCTACCCTGAGTGTGCGTAAGGGACAGAAGTATACAACTCATTTACATTTGTCCTCCACACACACCCAAAACAAGCCCACTCCAAGAGCCTATGGTCATCCCCCAGAAGACAGGAGAAGAATAGATAAAAGATTGGTTGACTGTCACTCGTCTCCATCTACAGCCTTCACTATTCGAATCACACGTACCAGTCCTGGTGCAACCTATTCCGTGGTATAGATATGCTTCTCAAGAGGAACATGGACGAATAGTGCAGGTCATTGTCCGTGGCAGATATATGAGTGTCATATATGTATTTGCAGAGATACATGTAACACAAATCATGAATAAGTTAGGTTTCTATGTATAAAGTTATAACTTTAGACAAAAAATGTAATGCTAAAAGCATTTCATTATTATAAAATCACAGTAATTGATTTCTTTCAATATAATTATAACCTACAGAATTTGAAGTGTAAGTTAAATTTTCTGTTCACAATTTAGTATCATTATAATAACCACGTGAGATGTACTGGGTCTCAGAAAAAAACTAACTTTTATAGATGCATAAAAAATTGACAAATATATTTATATATACACGTCAAATTTCATAATCAGTAACTGAAGACATGGGAGAATTACTTTTTGAAAAAAAAATGTTATTTAAATGTCGTCCTTCGCGGCTCTGGCACTCTTCAAAGCGATCTCTATTCTCTAACATTCATAAAAACGCGCCTCAGAAGTTAAGTAGGAATGTTGTTGATTTCTTGTCTAATGACAATTCAGATATGGTTGATGGATTACTGTTGTACTACTATTGTACTCTTCAGATAAACCCAGAGGTAAAAAACCAGAGGTCTGGGCTACTCAACTTCTGAGGCGCGTTTTCATGAATGTGAGAGATCGCTTTGAAGAGTGCCAGACTGCCAGAGCCGCGAAGGATGACATTTGAATAATATTATTTTCAAAAAGTAATGTAAAGTGGTGATAAACTTACGGTGTGTCAAAAACGTAAATTTCGAACTCACCGGCCAGCATTATCCGACATTTCTGCTCGTAGCTCATCTCCGTGTGCGTTGAACCCATCACGGATAGCCTCGACGTTCAGTGTGGTACAGAGCCGCCTCCCTCGCACACGCTCTGATTCAACGCGGAAACACGATACCTTTCAGTGTTTGGCCGTAAGAGCCTCAGTCAGATTCTTGGACTGGCCCTTCTACATCAAAAATGAGCAGTTACAAAATACCTAACCATCGCCCTCTCTCGTCAAAATTTACGCCAAGGGAATCCGATGTATCGGTACAACAATTAAGTATGACAGATAGTTTACTGGAAAACAGTACACAAGTCATTAACACCAACATTACAGTACCTAACAAAAAATTACACTCAACTTAAGTAACTGTAGCAACTGTAGCAATTTTTCTTATTTATACCTAAGTATTATTTGTTATAGTTTAAAGATTATTCAAAGTCAAAGTCAAAGTAAAGTCAAAGTATTTATTCGTGTGCTTTTTGGTGATACAACAGGTCTTACAAAAATTTTATGGTAACTCAAAAAGCTACCCATTAGGCATACACGTTTTAACAATATCAGAAATTAAAATTGATTTACATACATTGAAATACAAAACAAAAATGTCAAAATTGATTTACATTGAAATATGATATACTAAATAAAAATGTCAAAATTGAGATAACAATTCATATTAGAATACAATTAATTATTATTACAAAATTTAAAATACAATCAGTTAGTCAAGGTGTCAAGCATAAATATATAATTGTCAGTTTTTACATTTTGTCAAGAAGGAATTCGTCAATGGTATAATAGCATTTTTCAATTAAATAATCATTCAGTTTTCGTTTAAATTGTATCAAATTCAAATCTTTGATAGCATTTGGTATTTTATTATATACTTTTGGTGCCATGCAGAGAATGCTTTTATGCATAAGGGCCGTCTTTGAGGCTCTCAGACATAGTTCGTGTCGATATTCCGGTCTTGTTGATCTATAACGTTCCTCAGAAGCTTTTTTAAATAATTTACTGTTTTTCTTGACGAACAATGCAGTCTCGTATATATAAAGGCAAGGTAATGTCAATATCCTAAGGGATTTAAAATGAGGTTTACAACTATCTGTTGGTTTTAAATTACACATCGATCTAATACACCTCTTCTGTGCTTTAAAAACGTTATTTTTCTCACATGAATTTGCCCAAAAAATTACTCCGTAGCGTAATGTGGAATCTACATAGCCATAATATGCAGCTATAACAGCTGCCTGATTTACTACTTTCTTAAGCTTGAATAGAGCAAAGGCGAAGCGACTTAATTTTTTTATGAGGATTGATGCATGTTCTTTCCAAGTCAGTTTAGAGTCAATAGTCAAACCTAGAAATTTTACATGTTCTACTTCTTCAATTCTATTATCGTCAATTAATATGTTTATGTCAGGAGTAGTTACTCTTTGTCTAAACTGCATAATTTTTGTCTTACTTAAATTTAATTTTAAATTATTATGGTCAAGCCAATTAATTGATTGTTGCAATGAGTCTTTGATGTCACATTCATAGTCACTATTTTTATTTTGTCTAACAATGATCGTACTGTCATCAGCAAAAAGGACCATAGGAAAACTGACATGTTTTGGGAAGTCGTTTATGTAAACCAAAAATAATGGCGGTCCTAATACGCTGCCCTGTGGTACGCCAAAAATTATTTCACGTTTTTCGGATACATATTTAAATTCCTTTTTTTCTTTTATAGAAATTCGTTTAATTTCCGTACACTGTGTTCTACTGTCCAGATAAGATTGTATAAGGGAAAGTGCTTTTCCCCTTATTCCATGCGCATTAAGTTTCCGTAGTAGAGTATTATGATCAACTAAATCGAAAGCTTTCGTCATGTCCATAAATATAGCACTAATAGGAATTCTTTTATCTATATCTGTCATTATAATATTAAGGAAATCATAGATAGCCAGATTTATGGATTTATTTTTTCTGAAACCCTTCTGTTCCTTTACTAAGAGATTGTGTTTTGTGAAAAAGGAATCTATACGATGATAAATAGCTTTCTCGAATATTTTTGATATAACTGGTATCAGAGCAATGGGCCTGTAGTTATTGACATCAGTTTTATCTTGTTTCTTAAATAAGGGCTTAATTATTGTCGGCTTGAGTTTATCAGGATATATTCCAGAAGAGATACTAACATTAATGATGTGGCAAATGGGGCCAGCTATAACCTCGGAAACAAATTTTAATACCTTTGTTGAAATATCGTCATATCCTACACTAACTTTGTTTTTTAAATTCTGTATTATGCGATAGACTTCATCAGGTGTAGTTGGGGCTAAAAATATTGATTCGCAACATGAATTTGGAGTCTCATATCTTGCAGATTTTGAGGTATTTGAAAGTAATTCTGCTTGATCCACAAAGTGATCATTAAATGCGTTCGCTATATCGCAGGGGTTTGTTATTGTAACACCGTTCCTTCGTATTTCCGTTATGTGTTCATGGGGAGGACAGTATTTATTTTCATTTATGATCTTCCATGTATCCTTTGATTTATTTGTTGATGTCATTATCCTATGATTATTTTTTGCCTTTTGTGTCAGTTTTATTATTTTCTTAAGTCTATGTGAGTAATTTTTAAGTTTAGTTAAATTATTGCTATTGGGTTTTGCTCTTAGCTGCCAAAGAAGCTGTCTCTTATTTTTGCTACAGCGTTTTATTCCGGGTGTTAACCAGTTCGGATTCCTTTTTAACTTTATTATTTTGTTAATTAAGGGAAAACACAAGTCGTAAAACAGCCGGAATGTTTCAATAAAGCCATCGTACGCTACATTAGGATCATCAGCTTGATAAACTTCACAAAACGATAAAGGGTATAAACATAATCTAAATTTCATAAGGTTATCGTAACTGTAATCACGGGCTGTTATATTCCAACTGTTTATTATACAAGTCCTTTTTACAGGAATCTTTAAAATTTGAGCGGTGTGATCTGACATGTTAAGGTCAATTATATCGTGGATACATGTGTGTGAAAAATTGTGCGCAAAATTATCTATACATGTGTTGCTTTGTAGCCTAGTGGGCTGGTCAATTTGCAACTTTAGATTGTAGCTTAATAGATAGTTAGTAAACTCAATGGAAGTTCTATTTTTTTTCAATGTATTAATGTTAAAGTCACCACATATAATAACATTTTTGCGCGCTTTATAACAAATCTTGGGCAAGAGAATATCTAATCTAGAGTAAAAAGTTTCAAGATTATTTGATTTAGGTATTCTGTAAATACATACAATGATAATATTGTGCTGTATCAATTCGATTGCGCAGCACTCGAAAGCTCCCTGAATAGAAAGTTTCTTTATATCTTCAAGCTCTCTATACTGATGCTCATTTTTAATTAATATGCACGCTCCCCCTCTTTTTGTGTCTCTAGAGTAACAAGCTGCCAATTTATAATTAGGTATTGTGAGAAAGTCTTCATATCCAGTTTCCATGAAGTGTTCAGTCACGCAGATTACATCTATGCGATTTTGAAATTCAAGCAGATGCAGAAGCAATTGGTCTGCCTTGTTTATCAATCCTGCGATGTTTTGATGCATTATTGATAAATTAGCATAGAAAAAAATGGTTTGATGTATCTTCAAATATGTCCTTTTTGTCAGTGTTACTATTATTCTCTACTTGGATTTCGCTAATAGTTTTTTTGAGATTCAAGATTACGTTTCTCATGCCTGTGTCATTTAGGAGACCCTGACGACCCGAAAACATTGTGTTGTCATAACATAAGTCAGCGTTTGAGTCCAGTAAAAAAGCATATTCATATGTTGTGTTGTGCAGATACAAAAGATTATTAAACATTTCAACCCGTGAGTTGTATATTGTTGTGTAATCACCACATTGTCTATAGGTTGGGAGACATATAATTATATTGGTATGGCTTAGTTTTTCAATGGAATCTTTAATATGGTATATCAGATCGTGATAGTTCTTAGTTCTTAAGAAGTCTCTTTCTCCTATTAGAATAACACAATAGTCGCTTTTACTGTAGTGTTTAATCTTATTTTCTAAGCCAAGTAAGAGTTGTTCGATGCTACCATTTGGATACGAGTAGTGGCAAAAGTCAAAACTAGTTGCAAAAAGATCCTCAATAATGTTGCAGAGTCCGTTTCTATTGTTGGCGCTTATTATAGTTAGTTTGCTTTTTATTGTGTTTTGTGTCAGGAATTGTTTGTCGATTAAGTTCTCACGTATTGAGTGTTTATTTCCATAGATGTTACATTGAGTAGTCTTGTCAACCATCTGGGGTACAGCTTCTGGAGTTGATCTATCAGCCATTTCGGGAGTAAGCTTCATAAATTTCTTCGTCGACTTAGGAGTAACGCTAAGATCGATTGTAGGAACTGTTTGAGATGATTTTTTCCTTTTTGGAGTGTTATTTACAATGTCCGTTGTAAGTTTTTTGTAAATGTTTTCCTTTTTTGTCAAGTTTTCGATGGTCTTTTTGAGATTTGTGTTGTCCATATTTAGGGATTCAACTTCTCTGTGTGCAGTCTCTAGTTGAAGCGTCAATTCTTTTATTTTGTTTTTTAGTTGAAGAATTTCATCGCAGTCCTCGTCGTCTGATATGTTGGGTAGACTGTTACTAGTGGTGCCATCTAGATCATTATTTGTTAAATTTAAGTCTTCACTTTTTGTTTCGGAGACTCTTCGATTACGACGTTGTGTGATGTTTCCAAAGAAGTTCATTATTAATTTAAATTTGAGATCTTAAGGAAACACAAAAAGCTTCGCAGCTCGTGGGATTCGAACCAGCACTCAGTGTCTCAGCAATCCAACGCTTAAGTACTTCGGCTATTCGAACGTTAATTATATGGTTGAATTTGGTAAGTGGTTGAGGAAAAATTATTCAAATAGTTTTGAAGTCGTTAAAGATGATTCATCGTTTAGATATTTTTTCCACACAACACCAAGTTCAATTTTAACTGCTTACATAAGTTTTTTCCACTTAATATACACTTGTCACTTAGTTTTTAGGGTATTTCGCGTAATCAGTTGTTTATCACAGTGTTATTTAATGTTTATTAACGTTGTATTCTGTTTCGTCACTTCACGTTTATTGTCTTTACTTATTCGAAAATATATCACATAGTTTGTTTTGATAACGTTTGTGCACAGTATTCACACCATAACGAACATACTAAACACAATTTAATGTACGATTTTATTTGTTTTATAATTTTAAAGTCAATAATTATCAGAGAACTACACTTCGGATGTTTACTTCATCAGCGCCATCTTCGATCGATCGGTACTATTTACCTATCATAATGTAGTAGTTAATACCTAAACTGAAATAAAAGTATCTTATGATTGTAAATGTTTTTTTTTTTTGCATTTAGCCATTTCCCCGCTGAGGTGGGATGAAAAGTTACATGTTGCACTCGAGTGCATATATTTTTCACCTCGTGCTCTTTTGATTCCCTTGCTAATGCTCAGGATTCTAATTTTTGAATCCTTCGCTTGCTCGGTCATCAAAATTGAGCACGCGGTTAAAAAGCAACTTTGCACTCTTGTATAACAAATAACTATTAAACATACTCAATTAATATTTGGTATACAGAAATAATACTTGATACTCTTCTTTATTTATTATTATTACGTAACAGTTGGGCAACTTAATAACTATGGTCAATGAATCAGTCCAAGAACGAGCGAAACGAGCTCGGGTGCTTAGGGTACCCCGACACGGATAGGTTAGGTTCGCTCGCTTTGCTCGCTCACTTCAGCTCCCATCATCGCCTTCATGTTAGGTTACTTTAGACACTGCAGACAGAAATAGGAGCCGTCGACTTCGTTGCTTAAATACCAATCCTACTCTATATTAAAACCGAAGTCAACATTAAAATAATAAAATCACACATCTTTTTACTACCCGACCCGATAAGTGATGGGCATTATTCAGAAAGCCCGATCAATTTAATTATTTCAATAGTTATTTATCATATCGCCTACTTAAAAAATTATCAATCAAAATATAAATAGACGAAAGTAATTAAGATAATCGAATTTTCTAAAAAATAATAGTGGTCAAGCCTATTTACATCGCCGTAGTGGTAAGGCCTATCAATAATTAAAAAAAACAAAAATTTAAAATATTAGATATTTAAGGCTCATTTCTCTTGGGCCGGAGCCGTAACAGATGCCATGCAGCAAGCTTGCTGCATGCATGGTGTATGCTTGTTTGCATGCTTCATACAGCGAAATAAATCCAAGAAAAAAAATTGTGTTTAGTAAATTTTTAACATGACTGACAATCTCGGGACCCTGGGGTCCCGGTCCTTTGAAAGGCGTGTGAGGGACCGAACCCAACTCGTAGAGGCCTTGTTAGGCATGTATTCGTATCAGGAAATGTGACACCAACCGACCAAGTGCACCCAAGGGCAATCCTCGGTTGGTGCAGGACTATTGCAAAATATGGAGAAAAATGTATTGGGTTTGATAGGTTTAATGCATCCAAATTTATTAATATTGAAAAAAAAATGCAAAATTATTCTATGAATTTTCCATATTGTGATAGATGATATTTTTTTTTTTTAACACGCTTTTTATAAGCTTGGGTTGTATGTATGTATCTATGTATGTAACAGAATCTTTGATCTTAATTTTCACCAATTTCCAGAAGTCTGATTAATTTGAAACTTTGCATACGTATCAAGGACCGATGACAATGCAATAATTTGATAACAGTTTTCCATTATCCTTATTGGGACCGCCAGGATAAATAAATTCCTGAAAACCTCAGACGCTTGTTTTGGAGGCTGTTCGCGCCGTCTACGAGTCCTGGCCGATGACGTCACGCGAACCGGACGAGAGGTGCGGCGCGGGCCGGCCGCGGCGACACTCGCTCACAATACTCAAGAACGACGCACGCGCATCGCCTTATTATTTTTTCTTAAAACTATTTTATTGTAACGAAATTCATTAAACCAAATCAAATCATAATACTTTGTTTTTAATTGTCTGCTCCGTGGACAATATTGGCGACCGTTAAGGCAAAGAATTTGCAAAATCTCAAAAAGTTTGAAAAGTAACGGAACATCGGTGACGAAACAAAGGAATCGAGATCAAGGAGGTGGCTGCCGGGTGTGCTTCGGCTGCATTACTGAACCAGGGGAGTGCTCTTTCCTTTATTCCTTTGATCCATACTATTCCTTTCTATTTGTGTAAAAGTGTATTTAACATTAAATCTATAAAATTAGTGAATTGTTTCACGCGAGTTCCGTTATCTGCTTGCGCGCTTAGCCGGTGCAGTGAGTGCATTTTACGCTTAATCTTGGTGCTTAGCTATTCTTTATGCTTCCAAAGTGCACATCGCAACGAGTGGTTCCATAATTATAATCACCGTCTTAATTGCTAATGTGCAGAATAAGTACATAATCATATTTTGTGCGTGCTATTTCTTAAATACATAATTACTTACATAATTACAGCTAAGCATTCATTTTAACTGTCGCAAGCGTGATATTCTTTCACATAATTAGCTCAGTCTTATGCTTAAAAATAGCAAATTAATAAATTTTTATTTTACCCACATTCTTAATTAATAATCGGATTTCTTTGTGTGATTAATCTTTTCACAAGCCACTTCTCATGCCCAAACTTATTCAGATTAATTCATTATCATAAACAAAGGCAGTCACCGCAGTTTGGCCGAACATTCCAGGATATCAGCGGATCGCGCGTAGTGCGCTTGACCTACATTAGACCGACCGGCCGGCTGCGCTAGCGCGCAGGTGCAAGGGTCCAAGCGGTTACACCGAAGCGTCCGCCGCTCGGCCGTCTGTGACACCGTGCAGTAACAGCTACGAAGATTGGATCGCCGCATAATCAACATTGTGGTTTGATGCACATTTATTATCTTATCTAATTTGTTTATTTGCCCTTGACAATAATTGTATTTATTAATAATGACTTCTGGAAATGATGAAATTCAAGAAGTCGCGTCGGTGAATGCAGGCTTAAAGGAATTAATAAGTTTAAGAGGCACTAAAAAAGGTCAATTAACTAAGTTTAATAATTTCGTAAGCACTTTATCTGAAATTCCTGTTCAATCTATTACAAATAAACAAAATAAGGAATTAATTGTTCGGTTGAGTAAAATAGAAAATATTATTCATGAATTCGATGAAATTCAAAACAAAATCGAAGTGATGACCGAGGAACCTAAACAGCGTCTCGAGCGAGATTTATTCGAGGACCTTTATTATTCTAGCGTAGCGTTTGCTCAGGAAGTCATTGAGTCGTACTCGAAAGCTAATCCTGATAATAACAACGACGTAAATAGTCAACCTTCTTATAAATCTGCGAACACGGGTTGCAATCACATGAATAATATTAAGCTTCCAACTATTAATTTACCTACCTTCGACGGGAATTATCTTAAATGGCTCGAGTTTAGGGACACCTTCGATGCGTTAATAAATTCAAACGAGTCAATGTCCAATATAAACAAATTTCATTATTTGAGATCGTCTTTGGTAGGCAGCGCGACTGTAGTCATTAAGTCCATTGAATTTACGGCTCAAAATTATATAATAGCATGGGAGCTGTTATGTGCTCGTTACGATAACAAGAAAATTTTGATAAACAATCATTTAAAAGCTTTGTTTGCTTTAGAGCCCATGACCCGTGAGTCTCACAAGGCTATACAATTTCTGATTGATCACATATTAAAAAACTTAAGATCACTTGAGACCTTAGGTCTACCCACTGATAAGTGGGACGTTCTTATTATTTACGTTATGACTACGAAATTGGACCCGGTTACTTTATCAAAATGGGAAGAACATAAAAACAATTTTACAGACTACCCTACCTTAAATGATTTTATTAAATTTATACGTAATCGGGCAGACATTCTTGAGACTATGTTCGTTAGTAAAAGCGACAAACCGAAACAAAATTTTTTTTCTTCACAAAAAGATATAAAAAGATCTGATAGTGATAATAATCATAAAAATTCGTTTCAACAAAAGAGTTCGAAAAGTTTTGTCGCTTCTGCTAATAATAGCAAGTCAAAGCATAATAACACTGACAATCATACATGCCCATTCTGCAATCAAAAGCATAGGATTGTGGAATGTAGCACATTTAAAGACTTGACACCGCAAGCACGATCAAGTGAGGCCATAAAACTTAATCTTTGCTTGAACTGCTTGAGGAGAGGCCATGCCGTAAAAGACTGTCGCTTGGATGGCAGTTGTCGAGTTTGCCGACAAAGACATAATTCTTTGTTACACGTAAATCAAAACAATGATAATAATCAAACAGGCTCAAATTCATTATCTGTTTCGCTGTCAGCACAGTCACAAGGTCAGGTACTTTTAGGTACTGCTGTAGTGCAAGTCATGGATCCTAAAACAAAAAATATTTATACTGCTCGCGCGTTGCTTGATGCAGGCAGTCAATCATCATTCATAACAACAAACTTAAAAAATACAATGAAGTTAAAAACTCAAAACACTAGTTTTTGCGTTACCGGCATTAGCAATAATACGATTAATTTGTCGGACAGCTGTGAGGTGATTATTCAGTCACTAAACAGTCCTTTTATCACTCATCTTAAGTGTTTAGTGATGCCTAAAATAACTGGTCACTTACCTAACATTCCTGTGGATGTTTCGCGTCTTAATCTACCCGCGAACATAAAGTTAGCTGATCCTAATTTTAGTCAGCCATCAGAAGTCGATCTGCTTTTAGGTGCAGAGATATTTTTCGAAGCTATTTCTCCTAACAAACATAATATGGGGCCGGGGATGCCCATCCTCCAAGATTCTCAATTCGGATGGATTGTAGCGGGACCTCTTAATATAACAACAGGTTCACTTAATAAATCAGGGATTAAAAATACAGTTTGTAATTTTACTAAAGAAATTAATAATAACTTAACAAAATTTTGGAATATTGAGGAAGTTTCTACTTCAAAGCTACCTTTATCACCACATGATGAGTTCTGCGAACAACATTTTGTTGAAAATACTACCCGTTTGGAAGATGGTAGATTTTCAGTTAAAATGCCATTTATTGAGAATCCTGAAACAGCGCTTGGCGAATCCTATTACATGGCTGAAAAGCGATTCTTAAACAGTGAAAGGAAACTACTGAACAATTCAAGCCTAAGAGAACAATATCGTAATTTCATCAAAGAATACGAGGAGCTTGGTCACCTTACTAAAATAGATAGACCATCCTTCGGTTACTTTATACCTCACCATGCGGTGATACGGGAGACAAGCGAGACAACAAAACTCCGGGTCGTCTTTGATGCGTCAGCTAAGACTACTTCAAAAAAATCGTTAAATGACATTCAAGCCATAGGTCCGACCATTCAAGATGAATTGTTTGACATTCTAATTCGGTTTCGCCAGCACAAATACGTTCTGGCAGGCGACATCACGAAGTTTTTTAGACAAATAAAAATTGACGAGTCTCAAAGAAATTTACAGCTTATCCTATGGCGCGATGATGATTCAGGGCCCATTAACATTTTACAGCTTAACACTGTCACATACGGTACCGCTGCTGCACCGTTTTTAAGTACAAGATGCCTTAAGCAACTAGCAGATAATTGTACAGATCCTATAATATCAGAGGTCATAAAACATGACTTTTACGTCGATGACCTACTTACTGGCTCATCCAATCAAAATGACTTATTACACATTCATAAAGGTGTGACAGAGACACTAGCTTCAGCTTGTTTTCCCATTCATAAATTCCGTACAAATTGTTCCCAGATATTCACATCCCCAATGGAGACTAAATCTCTTGATCTAGATAAGGATTCTAATGTTTTAGGAGTCCTGTGAGCTCCAAACACTGATTTACTTAAATTTTCTATTAATATAAATACAGACACACAAACACTCACAAAAAGAAACATTCTATCCAATACATGCAGAATATTTGATCCTCTTGGCCTTCTGAGCGCTTGCACAATTACTTTAAAAGTATTGTTGCAAAAGTTGTGGAAACTAAAATTAGAATGGGATGATCCCGTCCCACAGGATATTAAAAAGTCATGGGAAAAAGTAATTAGCAATCTTAACCTTTTTCTTACAGTATCTGTTCCGAGGTACGCGATGGGTTCCTCACCCGTTAAAACGGAACTACACTGCTTCGTGGACGCCTCCCAAGACGCCTACGCAGCGTGTGTGTACTTACGTTCACTTGATGCTGATAACGTCGTAACTATAAAACTTTTGTGTTCTAAAACTCGTGTAGCGCCTTTAAAGCCTGTGACAATTCCGCGACTTGAATTTTGCGCGGCATTGCTGGGTGCTCGCCTCATGCATAAAGTCAGTAACGCACTGCGTTGTGGAATAGACAGTAAATACTTTTGGTCTGATTCAACCATCACGTTAGGTTGGATTAGAACTCAGCCTAAATTATTGAAAGCATTTGTATGCAACCGCGTTAATGAAATACATGAGCTTACCGAACGAAACTCTTGGAGATACGTACCAACCGATCTTAATCCTGCGGATATGGCTTCAAGGGGGGTAGCACCGAGTATTTTAGTTAATTCTTCTTTATGGTGGGAAGGCCCACCCTTCCTCTTAAACTCGGTATCGGAATGGCCTACTCACCCAAACATAAAACTAGATTTACCAGAAATTAAGGTTAATATTGCTCAAGAAATTCATAAATTCATTCATTTTGAAAATTATTCTAGTGCTACAAGGCTTAAAAGAGTCTATGCTTATGTATTTCGATTCATTAGTAATTGTAAAACTTTAACTAAAAACAAGTCGCCGTTGAACGACGTTGAACTTCAACATTCTCTTGATTTTCTTATAAAAATGGCTCAGCGAGAATCTTTCTTAAATGAAATCGAAACTTTATCTAACGGTAAGTGTCTTAAGTCTAAATCACATATTTTAAGTTTATCTCCATTCATTGATAACAGCGGTGTGTTGAGAGTAGGCGGTCGACTCAAAAATGCTGCTATTAAATATGAGAAAAAAACATCCAGCTTTGCTAGATTCCAAACATCATTTCACAAATCTCTTAATGACAGCCGATCACCTGCGTCTCGGTCACGCCGGTCCTCAACTTCTCCTATGTTCATTCAGAGAACAGTTCTGGCCTATAGGAGGCAGAAATTTAGCCAGAAGTATAGTTCGTAAATGCATAATATGTAAAAGATTTAAGGCTAAAACTATAAATCCGTATTTTGGTGATCTGCCCTCTAGCAGAGTTACTGAATTTTATCCATTTCAGACCTGCGGAACTGATTTCGCTGGCCCCTTCATGATATCAAGTAAGAAGGGTCGCGGCAATCGAGTGTCTAAAAGTTATTTATGCATATTTATTTGTTTCGCTTCAAAAGCAGTACATCTCGAGACAGTCAGCGATCTCAGTACCGCAGCTTTCATTGCTTGTCTTAAACGATTCATTTCCAGAAGAGGGAAACCTTATAGTATTTATTGCGATAATGCAAAGAATTTTGTAGGGGCAAAAAACGAATTGGGTAGGATGTTGCGATCCAGTCTACGTTCTGTTCATGATTTTTCTAGCAATGAAGGCATTAAATTTGTGTTTAATCCACCATATTCTCCTACTTTCGGTGGGCTATGGGAAGCTGGCGTAAAGAGTGCTAAGCATCACCTTAAGCGTATTGTAGGAAATGCCAGTCTTACTTTTGAGGAGTTGAGTACGCTTTTTACACAAATAGAGGCGATCCTCAACTCCCGACCTCTTACTCCTTTATCACCTGACCCCAACGATCTCTCTCCTTTGACCCCAGGGCACTTCCTGATCGGGCGGCCACTGACGTCACTGCCAGCACCTCCAGGCGAGAACAAGAAACCCAAGAACCGAACACGCTTGCCTTTGTAAATGTTACTTATGGTGTACAATAAAGTATATAATAATAATAATAATAACCGATACATCTTAATTGAAAACTAAAGACAACAGTTTTGGGCACGGTGGACGCAAGAATATTTATCAGAGTTGCAACAGCGTACAAAATATCGCCTACAGCAGCAAAACTTACAAATTGGTGACCTGGTAGTTTTCAAAGAAGAGGGCCTTCCACCTCTCAAGTGGAAGATGGGCCGAGTACAAAAAGTATACCCAGGCGCTGACGGAGTAGTCCGCGTCGCCGACTTCAACACATATCGGGGAACGGAGCGGCGCGCCGTCAACAAAGTGTGTCCGCTCCTAACAAACCATGAAGAGGAGGAGGAGGCTGAATAGAGTCTTGAAAGTGATTGCTCCTTTCAAGGAGGGGCAGGATGTTCGCGCCGTCTACGAGTCCTGGCCGATGACGTCACGCGAACCGGACGAGAGGTGCGGCGCGGGCCGGCCGCGGCGACACTCGCTCACAATACTCAAGAACGACGCACGCGCATCGCCTTATTATTTTTTCTTAAAACTATTTTATTGTAACGAAATTCATTAAACCAAATCAAATCATAATACTTTGTTTTTAATTGTCTGCTCCGTGGACAGAGGCATAAACGTGATTCTCTTTGGTGATCTAATGCAGTTACCACCTGTTCGAGGACATCAAGTTTTTCAACAGCCAGAACACATGAAGCCAGCTACACATTTGTGGCGACAGTTCGGTCTGATTGAACTTAAACAAAATATGCGTCAACAAGGAGACACGACATTTATAGATGTGCTTAACGCCCTTAGATTTGGAGAAATGAAGTCTAGGCATCTTGAAATTCTACTTGATAAAGTTTCAACAGATGCGACTAATGAATTCTTAATCGAGAGTGCATTAAGAATTTACCCAACGAATGATCAGGTTGCTAGACACAACGAAAAAGTTCTCCAGAGTTTTAAGTATAAAGGGACAGTTATTTATACAATAAAAGCACAAGACCAATTCATTGATGCTACTCGAAATCTAGGTAACAAGGACTTAGATCCTGTGATACCTAGTGATATTAATAAAACTGGAGGTCTTCCGAATGTATTGACGACATTCGTAAGAGCTAAAGTGATGTTGAGGACGAACATTGACGTGTCGAAAGGTTTAGTGAATGTCAATATGGGCTTGTCCAGCAGCAAACAGTCGCGAGCCTAGATAAATGACTGCATGATCGACTGTACAACCTTGCATCTTGTGGACGGTCGAAGCCCAACTCAGGATTAATGGCAACATTCGTCTCTCAGCAGTTCCATAACTGTATTTCGCTGGGAACAGTATCGATATTGGTTTAATCATGTGCACACCATCTGATCCGAAATCGATACGGACTGACGGGATGTCTTCCGCGTATAGTTGGCCTCTGCGAAAATTTGGCCAGGTAATTTCTGTGATTTATCACAGAAATTACCTGTTACTACTACTTTTCATAATTTTCGTTGTTTACTACTTTTCATAACTCTCCTCTCATAGATAGTTGCCAATAGAATAATTGTAACATTTACTTTATCAAGCACCCCACACTTTTTACTCTGAATTGAATTCTATTGTTAATAATAATAACTTAAACTTTATTATAATTTTATTTTGAGGTGATAAATTCTGATTGATTGTTCGAACTTCTACTACTGTAATATAAACTCTTTGAAATTAAAAAATATTTTCTATTTTTAGTTTGGTTAGCTATAAAAGCGTGTTTTTTTTTAAACTATTATTTATTTCTAGTTCTTTTTTTTTAATCTATAGGCTCGCGTTTGACCACTATCTCACCTGATGGTAAGCGATGATGTGGTCGACGGTGGAGCACGCTTGCCTAGAAGTAACCTATTCACTCTTGACTTAAAGACCCCCAGATTGTAGCTATCGGGAAACACAGACGCCGGCAGGGAATTCTACTCCTTAACTGTACGCATAATAAAAGTATTCTCAAAACGTTTAGTGCGTATGGGGGTGATATTTCAATTAATATGAATTTGAAATGTATGCAAAAAGACGAATCTGGCTGTGAACTTTCTGCGATATGACGGTTCTGCCTTTTAATGACTATCGATATGAAATTTATGTCTAAAGATGATTCTGACTTACAAAATTATGATTTTGAATGTATGGCAAACAATTTTCTGCGAAATTAAGTTTTATGCTATTCGTTGTTATGCATCATGATATATAAAAAGTTCTGCTATAAAAGGTGGTTATGGTGTAACGGAAAGGTGTGGCCAAATTTTAAAATCAGCTTCTGCCCATGCAAATGAACAACTTTCTCCCTTACAATGAACTTATTAAGAATCTCTTATCAAGATCTATTGGGATAATACTAAACACTTTTCACTAAGCAATTTCCGCGGGCAGAATCACAAAAATTTGCCGATATTAAGATCTGCCTTGGAACCCTTCAGCTCTAATAAATAATCCTCAATTCAAAGGAGTGTCTGCAGCCGTATTGCGTTTGTGATTACGGTAACGTATTCACTTACGCAATACGGCTGCTGGAAAGACCATTCTCATCACTTATTTAGGTGATGGTGCGGTGCTGCCGACATTCGCCAACACTTACCTACTACAGAAATTGGCAAATAATTATATTATTGATTAATTAATTATATGTGATAATATATTACTACCTAATAAGTATGCAAGTGTGGCTTGTTTATCCTTTTACGGTTGATATGATATAATTTTGCTAATTATCGGGCATTATACGAAAATCGTACCTACCTTTAATGACTTCCTAAAAAGATGTCGTGTTTTTCGGGAATTTCACTTTTTCAGTCAGGTCGACTGTCGAGTATTTATAAGCTTTGGGGGGTTTGTTGAACATTCACTCGGTAACAAAGTGTCATAAGTCATATCAGCGTTTTTCTAAAAAAACTATTATTTTTTAAAATGTATTGCTATTCTATTCTATTATTTTTATTTCTTTTTATTAATATTATTGTTACCACAAAACATGAACTCAAAAGAGTTTTAATAACAGGATTTGGCCCTTTCAAATATTATAACCCGAATCCAAGTTTGGCAGCGGTTGAGTCTATAAACAAGAAAGCAATTGAAATCGAATGTAACCACAACATTGAGTTGCACAAGGAACCCATTGCTGTGCGATATACGGAAGTAGACTTGGTAGTCCCAGCACTGCTGGACAGAGTGCGGCCTCATGTGAGTAGAACCATGTCATCTAGTGTAGCACGCACAACCTAGGTGCCACTGGTGCAGGTGCCACTTTTGTGTCGAGTCTAAAAAATTCCTGCTTTATTGATCACGAATTTACGAGCCTTTGAAATAAGTCTGGGTCGTTGCGTAATTTTTTTTTTAAATTCAGTAACGATAACGATTTGTTTTATAGTATTTTCTTTCACATTTTTACAGTTTCATTGCACCAAAATGTGATACAATACAAATTTAAACAATCGAGTGGATTGCCTCAGAAATTAAAAACCGCGCCATCTATTGGCATCAATTTTAAATGATCCGTTCAAATAATCTTTGGAATGTGAATTAAGAGCCCAATATTCCATAATTTTGTGCTAAGGACGGTTGATTAAACAAGATCATACAATATTTATATTCAATTCCAGAAAAAAATAATTTTACACACAAAACAATAACAAAGTGGTATTTATTTGAACCAAAGTTTCTTTCTTAGCGCTGGGACCCCGTGGTTTTGCTTAGTTCGTATAGCTGAGATATTTTTACAGAGTTTACGGTCTGTACACAGGTATGGGAAACTGCCTCAGCTATGCTAGCTAAACTTAAACTAACTTAACTTAGCTCTTGATCTGCAATCTTGCTGCAGCTGGCATAAGACTAAGTCACACTTCATAAATTTTCTTATACCGCTGTACCGTCAGTTAGTTACTGGAAAACTTAATATTCTTTAATAATGTTCCGTTCTGTATTAGGTATGTGTAACTTATAAATAATTTTAAATTATTTTCAGTTGACCATCCACGTTGGTATTTCAGACAAAGCTTCGAGCTTTGTGTTAGAAACACAGGCTTACAAACATGGTTACAAAAAGAAAGATGCTGCGGATCGTGAAGCCACACTTCATGAGAACCCGTCACCCGGAGTGGATACCATTGTCACAAGCCTGGACGTGGATGCTATCCGGAAGGAGTTCAACTCTGTAAACGACGGTCTTCATGCTGAAATATCACACGATGCAGGCCGGTGAGTTCCCTCTGCTATTCTATATATACAGATCAGGAAACGAACTGATCTAGAAATATGGTAGTGCTTTTCTTTGAATCTTGCATCAAAAACAAGAGTCATTTATTCAAATTGTGCTCTCTCGGAGCATAATTTGAATAAATGACTCATGCTCCGAGCGAGCACTTTTTCAAAGAAATAGTTCTACATACAGACAATCCCACAAAACGCCCGCCCGACACGACTTCCCAGTGTTTTAGCTGGGCAGAAGAAGGATTCTATAGAAGGACGAGCAGTCATGTGAAGTGGTAGGTCAGCAGGAAATCTCTCTGAAAGTACTACATACTGATTGCATTTTGTTGAGTGTACAAGAAAAATAAAAGTCATGTTTGCATTAATATTTATATTGATATTTTTGTTACAGGTTTCTCTGCGAATATATTTACTACACATCCCTCAGCCTGGGCCGAAGTCCTACTCTATTCGTCCATGTTCCCACTGAGAAGTACTACAAAACTGAAGAGGTTGCCCGAGGACTGGAACGCATCATAAAACTATGTCTTAATCAGTTGGGCAAGACAAAACAGCAGTTATGTAAAATATAGCTTTTATTAGTCAAAAATTAATTTTGGAAGTATGTGTGATGTAACATAATACCAGGTTAATTTTCAATGACCAGCCAATTTTTCCAGGAATTAGGTACCAACAAAGAATGGTTTATGAAACAATCAATTCCCAAAAAAGTCAGTCGTTCAGTACATTTTGCCGAGTTAGTGCGGCCAAATACGTACGAGTACTGAGCGGCTGCTTTTTTTAGGGTCGATTTTTGCATAAACCGTTCTTTGATTGAAACATAAAAGTTGTTTTAAAAAAAAAACGGTGCCCCATACTAGGAATTTCTTCTTGTATCGTGGGAGCGTTCACAAATATTTAAACTCACATATACAAGACACCCAGATCCGGAACAACTATCTGTAGGCCATACAACTATTTGTTCTTTGCGGGAATCGAACCCGCGACGCAACGCAGCAGCCGATCGCTCAACCACTGCGCCAACCATGTCGTCGAAAAAAATGGCTGTTCATTGAAAACTAGCCCGGTATAGTATTGAGTACAAATGCTAGTAGCCAAAATATACGATCCGCCTTAGTATTTAAAATATGTATGTACGTAAGTATGTGAGAACCATGTTCCTAGTTATCAAATGAAGGAATTTAACTGTTAGTGCTTGTAATACTTTATACCTATAAGCGGTATAGTAGTGCTGGGTGCATCGTCCTCACGTATATGAATTTATGTATGTATTTAAATGTTGTAAAACACTTTTAAAAAAAGAGTTAAGTGTGGAGTTTCTTGTCCGTTCTTCTCCATTACAAGATACTTTTCCGAATGGACGGTAGAATCAAGTATTATTACTCTTAAATTTATATTTTTGACGTTCAATAGTGCCGATTAATGTGCATGAAATAAGGAGTTTTTGTCTTTGTCTTTTTTAAGAAGTATTTTATAGAAATAAAAATCGTATTTTTTTTCTAATTTGACATTTTTTTTATTGTTTGTCTGATTTTTTCATGTTTGATTCCTGGACCGAGTACACTAGCTGTACTGTTACATTGAATAGTCAGCATCAATTTATTTCGGTTGGCTACCCTAGCTGGTATTCATTCATTTCAATTACTACTATAACGTAATCAGTTATAAATTGTATTTTATCTTGAGTGGCTGGGTGACGGCCGGTTTCTGAGTTAAGTAAAGCAGCAATAATCAGTTGAGTAATATCAAATAATTTAGGAAGCGTTTGAGTTTTTTACGTTTCACAATTGAGAATCTTCCTAGGTCAGTTAAGTACTTACTTATTACCTATTTAAGTATGGACCTGTCAAAGTTCCATTCACTTTCTCTTTCACCCTTACGTTCCATTTTACAAACGAAATCCGAGACATAACAAGATTGCATAAAATTTACTAATACAAAAGTAAAGTCTATATACAGCTTTAAAAAGTACGTTAGTATTATAATTTCATTCAAGATTAAACAAAACAACTTATTAAAGATATTATAATCTTTAATAACTTGATTTTTTATATTTAAGCAATTAATAGATACCTATTTGAAATGTATACAACCTTATTATGAAACTATAAAATGGATCTTAGGTACTAGTACGCCATAGCACCTAATATTAAAATAACTGGGAGAAATTCTCTTCACCTCCTCCTCGCGAGAGATTGACCCCTAACACCGATCTTTTCTAGTTTGGAGAGCAAGAGGGGAATGGAAACTGTGTCAAATGCCTTAGCAAGGTCCAAGAAAATAGTGAGGACTTTTTTCTTACTGTCCAGGTTTTTGACAATATGGTTGGTAAGGTCTAAGACTGCATTTGAGGTGGACATGTTACGTCTAAAACCATACTGTTTTGGAGAGAGAGATCTTTGTCTTCTAGAAATTTAATTAAACGTTAATTTATAATTCTCTCCAGTATTTTAGACAGTATTGTTAGAACAGCTATCGGGCGGTAATTTGAGACACAGCCTCCACTCCCACTCTTATAAATAGGATGAACTTATCCAATATTGTTGCTTTCGACTTTGAATTTTGGAAAAAGTAGACCAAATTATAAAGAATACACTTTCATCTATCGTAAATGTGGCCTTGGACGACATACCATGGCAACAAGCCACGCTTCTCAATCGCTTGGGTGGCCTCGGCGTCCGCAAAATTTCAAGTATAAGTTTACCAGCCTTCCTCTCCTCAGTCTACGGTACTGATAAATTAGCCAGGAACATCTTATCTTCCTCACTGGTTGATTTTGAGGTACCGTGTTTGACCGATGCGTTAAACGCTTTGAAAATGGCCTGTCCCAATACGGATCTGCCCGACAACCTCTCTTCCCAGAGATGATGGAATGTGCCGCTCTGCAGTATTATACAGAATAACCACCTGATCAATACTGAGCGTGCGCTTCTGCTAGCCGTGGGGGAATGGGATTTGGGTTTGTGGCTTCAAACACTCCCGTCATCCACCATAGGCACTATGAAGGATGACTATTCGTTTCAGCTCGCAACCTGTCTATGCTTAGGCGCACCTTGTATTGTTCCACTTCGGTGCCAATGTGGTGAAGCTGTCGGCAGCCTTGGGCACCATGGCCTGTCTTGTAGCAAGAACGCAGGACGCATAGCACGGCACGCTTGCATCAATGAAATTATTCGTCGAGCCCTTATCACCGCCAGCGTACCAGCTCTATTAGAACCTAGCGGCTTGGTACGTGATGATGGGAAGAGACAAGATGGCATGACATTGGTGCCATTTGCACAAAGAATCAGCATTGCCATTCAACGTGTCAATGCGGATGCCAGCGATGTGGAGGAGTACTTCGACGCCTAAGTGTACCTTTATTTTGTATATAGTGTAAGGTAGTTATGTTTACTATAATTTTGTATAGTTTTCATACACATATAAAATGTTTTGTAGTATAAATACGCCTAAGCATTTCTGAAGCTAATTTATATGATATTTACCTACAGTACTATAATTTTCACGAAAACTACAATGTTACTTAATCACGATATACTGATTAGGATCACTATTGTTTTAAAATTAAGTTCCTTTTTATTTATACCAACATTCTGTGCCAAATAAACTAGTTTTCTTTTCCTTCTTTCAATTTCGGCGAAAAATCGTATTTTTTCCTTGAGATAAAACATATATCACCTCGGTGAAGCCACAAGTAGAAACTAGAAATAAATATATTGTCATGTTATAACAAATTATCGTAGCTACGGTTATAGACTTATTTAAAAGATAATGCCAAGCTTCTAACTCATTAATTCAATATTTTAAAGGGCATTGTATAAGCAGTAATGCGCACTTTCCTTAAATATATATTTTCCGATTCTAAGAGAAATAATCCTAGCGACTCTACATCAGACGTCGTAGCAAATTGTGCTTCTAATATCACACTGTGACACAATGCTGGTGATAATCAATGACGGTTATATTTTGAAATACAACAAATTGAGCGCTAATATAGTCGCTTAAAACGAAGTGGAAAATAACTTCAATTTCGGAATTTGGTGTTTTTGTGGTGTGAAGAGTTCTTCGTCAGATCTTCACCAAATTTATATGGGACAACCAACTCGACAAATTACCCTTCAAACACAAAAAAACGGTACGATACAGTCGAACATAGAAACTTCTCCTATTTCGGCAGTCGATTATAAATACTTTAAAGGTGCAATGTGGCCAAAAATGTGCGAATTTAGATCATAAAATTGGAGCTATGGGTAACCAGATTGTCTGGATCTAAATGTTGGGCTGTGAAAAAGATGAATGAAAAGAGTTTGCATGTAGCACAGCTGAGAATGTTTAGATGGATATGCAGAATGACGAGAATGGATGAGGTGAGAAATGACTATATTAGAGGAAGTTTGAGAGTGGCGCCAGTGACAGAAATGTTGAAAGGAAACCGTTTGTCCTGGTATAGTCATATTGTGATGAGGAGGGATGACATGTTACTAAAAGAGAGAGAGAAGGAGGATTCGGCCAAAGAAAAGATGGATGGACTGTGTGAGGAGTGATGTGAAAGAAAAGGGAGTCAGTGATAGCGTGGCGCGGTATAGGACTGTATGGAAGAAGAAAACGTGTTGCGCCGACCCCTAGTAACTTAGGACAAGGGCAGGAATATAATGGTGGTTATTCAGATTTCTTTAACGACTTTCCTTGAGTGACATTAACTAGTAAGGAAATTAAATCTGTATGCCGAGTGTTTTCCTTCGCCGTTGTCAGCAATGTCCAAGATTAACTAAGAGTACAAAAGAATGGAAAAGTCACATCAGTACTTGCCCGTCTTTGAACACAAGCGCGGGGGGTGAGGTCTTAGCCACTGGGCCACCACAACTAAACAAGGACGCAAGCAAAAACACTGCAGCTGGCCTGGCCAGTGCCAACCTGAGCCTTTAATTCGCGATCACATATTTGTATGGTTTGGATAGCCGAGGGAACACGTATTCGCGTAGTGTTTTTCGCTTTTCAGAGACCATTTTGAGTCGCAGTGCATCATGACAAGACAACAGCAATGTGTGAGGTTAAGAGCGTACAAAACCGACTGGATCACTTTTAGTAATTAGAATGATCGATCCATTCGTACGTTGCAGTGCCGCCTTTTAGACTTTCTACAATAGGTAAGCGTGTTAGGGTCGAAGCTTGTAACAGTTTAAGCTGAAATAGTTAGACCCAGTATTTATTTTTTGTTAAAACATGATGGTGCAGACCGTATTCTACACAACGAAGCCGTTACAACTAGTTTCTAAAACCTGCGACTTGGTTCCTTTAATTTTCTCTTCTCTAAAAGTCGGTTGCTACCTACTTCTTACCAACATTTATTGAAATAGATACGTAATTTAAATTCCCGAAAATACGTGGTGCAACGTGACCACAAATGTGCGAATTCTTATAATTAAATTGGCGCTGTGGCTATCCAGATTTCCCTAACGACTTTCCTACTGGGACACCTGTTAAAGAAACAAATTCTGGATGCTGACGTCAGTATACCGTTATTTAAGCAGAAGGATGTTTGTGTAGCATTCACTCGGTATCAAAGTGCCATAGAAGGCGGGCGCTGTTTTCTAATTCGTGAATCGTTTCAACAACAATATGTCTTCCTCGAATTACTTGTTTTCGACAGATCGCACTAGAGTTTTAATAACAGGGTTCACCCCTTTTGCTAATTATGAAACGAACCCAAGTTGGGAAGGTGTGCAGTTCATGGACGGTAAAAGGATTGAAAAACTATACAATATAACTCTGTTCCGACAAGAAATTGCTGTGAACTATGCCGCTGTGGATGTGATGGTTCCACAGATGTGGTACTGGTTTAAACCTCACGTGAGTAGAACTAAATAATTTATCATTATTTAAAGCTTCTTCATCACACACCAGCTAAAGATCAATTAATATCTTTGGTCTGTGACATTCGCATTACATATGATATTTTCTTTCATTATTTTTAGTTGACTATCCACGTTGGCTTAGATGACACTGCAAATTGCCTTAAGTTAGAAAAAAAGGCTCGAAAGCGAGATTATATTCGCAATCTGCGCCCTCCTATCGTCGAGGATGTTGAGAACCGGGCTCCTGGCGATGATACCGTTTATACCGTGCTGAATGTGGAGAAAATCTGCAGAAAGTTCAATTATTGTAAACGTAAGCTTCCAGACCCCGAGCTGCGCGCTACATCATCAGATGAAGCAGGGCAGTAAGTGTGATAATGGCTTTTACTACGCACTTCATGCACGAATATTTTATGGTTGTTCATTTCTGTAAAAACATTGCCATATGTATTTGATTCACGTCACAAAAAGTCACGAAAATAAAGGGAGAGTTTGCCTCTACGTTGATACAGTCTGTTATATCGACTCTTAGATCGATGCAGGGCAGTAAGTGTGTTATTGACTTTTATTAAGCACTAAATAGAATTATCTATGTCGAACTAAATGGAATATGGTCGTTCATATGTAGCAACATTTATAAACGAACTAATGACCTGACGTTACATCCTATATCGCGTAAGCAGAGTTTTGAGCCCGATTTGAACACATACATACTACAGTCCAACAACACCGCTGGGCAATTGTCCGGACTAGACGCATCACACGTCTGCTCAGCGGATCCTCCCTTCATCAATGGAGATTTTGCAGGAATACGCCCTGTTCCGCATTCCTCTATACATTTCTTTAAAAAAGCTTTTTCGCAATAAAATACTGGACTCTAAAAGGAAGACACACTTGTTTAAAGAATATCTCACCAGAACTTGAAGTACCTGGTGGACTGACAGGTCGACAGAAAGGTGGGGCCTCTAGTCTGAATATACGAGTAATTAGTGAGATTCCCTTTGCTTACTAAACTTATCGTATTCTTCATATTCTTGTTGTGAGTCATACGTGGCTTTCGTGTGTAAATTATTATTAATTCATTTATTTCAGGCGACAGGGCCCAGATAAAATAACTTAAACCTAAACATACATAATAATAATGGTGTTAGTAACAATACAAACTTATACCTATGTTAGTAGCACAATAAATTTGAACAAAATTTAAAAATTTACAAAGATTCAATGATCATTGCTTCAGCATTCCAGCTGAAATACTGGAGCAACGATTCATATGAACACAGTCCAGCCTGTCAGCAATCATGGCCAGGATGCCGTTGGAGCTGGCTCGCACCCTGCGCACCAAGGATGCACATCTTTTACGCATCAGTGCATAAAAGCAATCGACGCGCATTTCCGCAAACATCCCTGATGCGCTACAGAAGCGAGGCAGCCCCATCAGCACCCTGAAGGCATTATTATACTGAACGCGAAGGGCGCTGTACGATTTTTGCGTGAAATGAACCCACAGGCTACAGGCGTAAAACGAGGTACAGAAGGCCCTAAACAGAGTCTTCTTAACCCCCGCAGAAGCACGTGAAAACCTGCGGGCAATCATATTCGCTCTGACCGACAGCGCCCTCCGCTCCCTCTCAATGTCGTCATCGTCTCTGAGGCCAGAGGTCAATACGTGCCCAAGGTACTTAAAGGTTTGTACTCTCGACAAAGGTACACCATTCATTTTAACATGAGGCACCGATTCTGGATATCTACCAGCAGCCCCAAACACCATAACGACACTCTTCCGCACATTATACAATAGGCCGTGGGCACTGGCGTAACTTTCACATAGACTCACCAATTTTCTAAGGCCACAGACTGAGGCACTGAGCAGCACCATGTCATCTGCGTAGCTAATGTTGTTGACACATATGCCATCAACATAACATCCGACTCTGGTGCTGCTCAGCTCCACAATCAACTGGTCCATGTACAGGTTAAAAAGTGTGGGAGAACTTAGACCCCCCTGTCTCACACCACACTCCAAACCATATGAACTCGAGTACACCCCATCCCACCTAACACTGTTGACCTGGTTCCCGTACCAAAATTTAAAAATATTAATAACTTCAGGTGGTAAGTTAGCATTATTTAGCTTCTTCCAAAGAGTATCGTAGGAAACCAAATCAAAAGCACTCGATAGGTCGAGGAAACAAGCGTACACTGCCGTGCTACGGCTTGTATAGTACTCCACAGCGTGCTTAAATCCCAAAATCGCACTTTCAGTGGACAACCCAGGTCGAAATCCAAACTGGTTGTCATGCAATTGAACATATTTACTCAATTGCGAATTAAGCACGCTGTCCAATACCTTAGACACAACCGTAGCCAGCGAGATAGGTCGATAGTTATTCCTATCCGTCAATAGCCCAGTTTTATTCTTAACTACGGGTACAACTATTGTTCTTAACATCTCCGGGGGTAGATACGCATGGCTCAAACAAAGATTGTACAACAAAGCTAAAACACGCGGCAAGTGAGGGCCCGCATAACGAAGATGCTCGATGCTGAGCCCATCGTGACCGGGAGACTTGCCCCTTGACATAGACTGTATGACAGAAGCAATGTCTTTAGAAGTAACCCTGACTCCCAACTCCTCCATGGGCTCAACATCGATCACCGCCCGCGACGGACCTAATGACGATTTCACTTCAAACTTATCTTTGAACAGTTCGGCTATTCCCTGTGGATCGCTCACACCGTCGACGCACACAGGCACGCTCGGCTTATGACTAAGATTTTTCGTGTTTTTCCAGAATCCACGAAAATCCTTATTCACATGATTAGACGCCAGAATATCCATTTTAATCTTATCTTCTCTGCCCTGGCACCATTTTAGCTGAGATTTAAATTTCCTCCTGGATTCACACATCTCCTCATAATAACGACCAGAAGTAGGCCTACCGTACCAGGACCATAAAACAAATTTATCCCTAGCATGCCTGTGTGCATCGGCAACATGTCTATTCCACCCAATAACAATCTTCCTTTTGCGTTTATTACTATGGCGGCCCACCACCGATGATTCACATAAAGCGCCAATAATCTGGCCATACATTTTATCAATTAGATGCCTATGATTTATATCAGTACACATATGATCACAACAATATTGGAACTGCATTGGGAAATCTATCAATCTCAGACGCTTATGACACTCAGTATTATACAATCGAATCTGAGCCAAGTCCCTCTCTCCCCATGTAATCCCGTTACTAACATGTTCACTAGACGCACATCTCTTAGGTACAACGGTATCTAAATAACATTCGACAATCATAGGAAAGTGGTCAGACCACACAACATCATACTTCACATATACCCTACTAACAGTCTGAGCCGCCGCTTTGGTAACCAAACAATGGTCAAGCCATCTCGATGACCCATGAGCCTGACTTATAAATGTATACGTATTTGATGCTAGACCCAAACGTTCAATGTCAATACACAACCAGTCTTGTTCACCACAAAACCCCACTAGCTCAGCATAAAATCTTTCCGTAGGGTGAGCGTTAAAATCCCCCAGTATATAAACGCACTCAATATTGCAAGAATCAACAATAGCACTCACCGCGCTGAGGACGTCCGTGAAGTCCGCTAAATTACGCACCACGTCAGTCGGCATGTAAACGCTAAACACTAACATTGACCTTTCTTGCATCACTATTTTAATTGCACTTATACGCGGGTTATCACTCGGAATCACAGTTACGTTTGTGTAGACGCTCCTCCTCCACAATAGTGCCACACCACCATGTGGTCTTCCTCGTAGCATCCCAGCAGTGGAGTCTACTGCTGACGTTCCCGTACAATTGAAATCGTCACTAATGGTGTCTAGGTACGATATTTCATGCGACAGTAGCCAGGTCTCTTGCAAGGCTATAATGTCAACATGTTTACACAAATCCTGAATACTGTCAACTGAACGCTTGACGTTCTTACAATTGAATGGAATCAATCAATAAAAAAATATTATTAAATGAAATCTTTAATTTAAGACCTCCTGATCCAGTCATTTGATACTGATTTTCGTTACAGGTTTGTCTGCGAATACATTTATTACACATCTCTTTGCCAGCGACAAAGTCCTACTCTATTCGTCCATGTTCCTCTTAAGAAGTATTCACCCAAACAACTGGCACAAGGACTGGAGCGCATCTTGGAATTATGTCTCAAACAGCACTACCTCACCATAATAACGAATACAGAACCAATACTGTAAAATAATATCTTTCGAAATTCATAACATTTTTTGCTAAGAATACGAGTAAAGAACGGTAACTATTTTCTGATTTAAGTTATAAAATGGCATATAATGTAAAATACCTAATGTAATAAACATTATTTTAAAAAAAAACATGATTATTTATTTAATAGTAGGTAGTGAAGATATGCATCGAAGGGATAAATCAGTGTCTTAGGTCACAGGCACAGGCGCCATATGGAATCCCAAGCTTAATGGAGTTCTAAATTTTCGTTGGAAGTTAATACTAGAATCCTGAACATAGAGAGAGATTCAACGATACCTTTATTCCCGAGGAGAACACTCTACTAACATACCTACTGCGAGATAATTGAAAGCAAATCAAATCAAATAATTTATTTGCATAATACATGTTAAAAAGGTGTTACAGGTGTAGGGGCTGACGCTACAAAATGTATAGTCGACTACTGGATTCATCGTGTGCGGGAGCGCTGTCCCTAACGAACAGCGGTAGTAATAACATGTGTATAGATTGAGAGGTTACAGCTTAAATGTGTCGGTTTTAAGTGATAACAATAAATTGCTGTGAGGCTTCTATGTCAGTGACTTTCAATTACCTTCCCTACCCAAGGCACACACTATAACCGAGGGATTCAACATTGGTGACTCCGATGCGTGACGTAGCCTTGCGTAGGGAATGGAAGTGCAAAATATAATAAGTGTCCGGGAATAGTGCCACAATGGCGCAGACAACGCCAAGTACACCGACAGTTGTGAGCGATTTAGCTGCCATCGGGTTGTCATCGCGAATACCACCTTTTTGGTCAGACATGCCAAAAATATAGTTCTCACAATTCGAGGCCGTAATGGGACCACAACACCAAAGCGAGCAGGTTAAAATATGACATGCTCTTAGGCAAGCTGGCAAAGAAGGAACTGAGCCAAGTGGGAGATCTAATATGCAACCCACCGGAGCAACAGCGCTACACAGCTCTCAAGAACAGGCTACTGAAGACGTGCCAAGTTAGCGTAGAAGCTCAGTTTAACAAACTAGTCTCGGAGATGGACTTAGAACAGCAATTCCCATACCAACTACTGGCCAAGTTGAGTGAGCTAACAAAAAACTCCGGAGCTGCGGGAGACACCGTGAGAAAGCTATGGTTGACACGGCTACCAGCGTGGGTTCGCGCGATACTGGCCACCAATAAATCAGACACCAAATTGTGACCTTGCAGATATGGCCGACAAGATCATGGACAATCTCCATAACGGGGAGCTTTCCGCAGTAGATGCAACACACGCCCATAGATCAGCAGCTACTTTAGCTAAGGTTTAGATTAGAGCTCAACACACTGCGCAACAAGGTAAACAGCATTGGTCAGCGCCAACAACAAAGTGGTAGAGGACGATGGAGACATAATCCTTCCTGTTCTCGTCAATAATCCCGAACTCCGCAGCGGGCAGTCCGGATTGTGCCGATATCAACATCAACGAAAACTATCGCTTGTGTGTAACGGATTCGAAAAATTGTATGGATTTTCTTATTGATACAGGTGCCAATGTATCGGTGACACCAGTCACTAAAATTAGCTCTGAAAAACGTAAATTAATGTAATTATAAGCTTTTTGCTGCCAACGGCAACGAAATTAAAACTGTTGGCGTTTTAACATTAGAACTTAACTTAGGTTTAAGGTGTAGTTTTAAATAGCCATTTATAATTTGTGACGTAGTTAACCCAATCATAGGAGCAGATTTTATAAAGACGCACCGCTATTATTAGATTTAGTAGATTCAGTAGGAAGTTAGTAGATTCAGTTACTTATTTATATACTGTAGGCACGATTGTAAAGTACAATGAGTCAACAATCTAAAGTATTCAGGAAACACATCCCTTTCGTGACTTGCTGGAGGAATTTTCTGATATTACTAAGCCCGGTATCATTTAAAGAGACTTTGCCTATGCATTCGGTTAAGCACAACAAGATACAACCGGACCACCACTGTACACGAAGCCGAGACCGCTTTCACGAGGTAAGTATCAAAAAGTTAAAGATGAATTTCGCTATATGCAGGAGCTAGGACTCTGTAGACCAACTAGAAGTCAGTGGACCAGTCCGCTACATGTCGTGCCGCAAAAGGACGGAAATATACGACCTTGCGAAGACTATCGGGAATTGAACGCGTTAGCAAAACAGGACAGATACCCGTTACCCAGACTGCAAAATTTCACTTACGGATTGACAGGTAAAACAATTTAGACTCATCTCGATATAAAAAAGGGCTGAATGAGCTTCACGTCCAGCCAAAGTCGTGGCTTAGGGTAATTATTCCTACACAAAACAGGCTGAAGGATATAATGAGGTATTAAGGTACTTACAGGAGACTTGAAACACCTTGGAGTCGGGTGATCACCACACTTTGTCCATTTATTCTTATTTCAGGATAGTTTTCCTTCGCGCACGTGAGTTTTCGCCGGCCGGTATCGGTTATCAAGTTCTTACTGAATTTTTTTGTTACCCGCCGTCAGACGGCGGAGCTATAGTCTTTGTTGCACTCGGAAATGTAGGAATGCGTTTTGGCGGTGAATTTGAAATATGTCGGTAAAGGGAAAGGAAGAGACTAGGAAATTCATTCCAAAGCCTGTTCATATCCCCCCCCCCCTTTGAAATGAATCAGGGATTTCATAAGATAAGATAGATAAAGTTCGAGACTTACAGCCTGTGCGGATTCATAAGTCACTATGCTGATAAGAAAGATTCTGAATTTAAGTTTAAGTTAAGGAATTAAGAATTAAACAAGTTTGTGAATGTAATATATAAATGTGAAATTGAATATATGTAACTGTTAAAATATACGTAGATAATTAATTATTTAATTCGATTGGAAGTGCACAAACTTTGACGGCAGGTTTTACAAGTAAGCCTTTAGATGATTTGACTGTCACAAAACGAATAATATTATCTTTACCCGGATGGAGCTGTACAATGCGACCTAAGTTGGGTTCAAAAATTGTTACAAGATCGTTTAGTTTTGGCTGACAGTTGCCGTGTTTAAACCATTTCATTCTCTGTTGCAATGTATGCAAATAGTCCCTTTGCCAAGAGCGCCAGAAGCGTTCGTTAAGTCTCGTATAAGACAAAAACCGGTTCAGGTAGAGAGATTAAAGGTAGACCGATGAGGAAGTGACCAGCTATAAGAGCGTCAACCTCGCGAGGATCAGAAGATAGTTTCACTAACGGTCTAGAATTTGACATGGCTTCCACCTTAGTTAGAATAGTATAAAATTCTACAAAAGTAAGAATCTGCGATCCGATGACACGCTTATTTTATTTATTTAATACCGCTTCAGATGTGAGCTCAGTAACTAGTTCGATGTGAACGGCCTTGGTAGCATGGCAGACTATGAGGCAAAGATAAGCTTTGTAAGTTTTAGCGTTGCGACGTCTACTTTCTTTTATGAGATAAGGACCTCCATAATCGACGCCGATTGTTTGAAAACAATGACTCAGTTGTGTACGGGAAGGTGGAAGGTCACCTTGCACTGCTTCACAGGTTGAAGTGGAATAGATTTAATTTTAAAACAGGTCACGCATTTCGATAACCGCGATCTGATAAGATTTCTAACGCCGAGTATCCAAAATTGACGCATGATTAAAGATTGGAGTAGGCGGGGCCCACAGTAAAGATAAGTTGTGTGTAAGTGGTCAATAAGAAGAATACTCAATCGAGAAGTCTTAGGTAAGAGATATGGATGTTTGACTTGATATTGTAACGCCGCGTGCTTTATATGATCGTCCCCATCCTTGATGAAATTCTTCCTGTTATCCTTCACATCCCAAACTTCTCTGTTTCCAGTGGTGTCTGCCCTCAAGCCTGGAAAGATGCCCATTTTATTCCTCTTCCCAAAAAAACTCATCCTGCATCTTTCTCTGACTATCGTCCCATTTCTATTCTTCCTTTCCTATCCAAAGTCCTTGAAAAACTTGTCCACCATCAACTCAGCTCGTTCCTTTCCAAACACAAGTTGCTAAATCCCTTCCAATCTGGTTTTCGTCCGGGACACAGCACTACCTCAGCACTTGTACATATTACGGACGACATAAGGTCAGGCATGGAAATGGGAAAGTTAACTGTACTTGCCCTACTTGACTTCAGCAATGCCTTCAATACGGTTGACTTCGACATTTTGCTGGGCGTCCTGTGCTCTTTTGGCATATCTCCTTCGGTAATTGACTGGTTTCATAGTTACCTGTTTGGCTGCCGGCAGCGTATTTGCATTGAGGAATCTTTCTCTTCTTGGTGTCACACCTCTGCCGGTGTGCCGCAGGGTGGCGTTTTATCTCCTCTACTTTTTGCACTCTTTATTAATGCTATCACTCAACGGCTATCTTCTTTCTACCACCTTTATGCTGATGAACTCCAAATTTATACTCGAGCACTGAGTTTGGGCTGAAGATCAATCCGACGAAAACTCAAGTGACTGTTGTGGAAAGTTCCCGAACGGTCTGAGATTGATTGGGCTTCACTTCCCGAGGTTTCTTTCAACAACACTATTGTTCCTATAGCTCACACTGTGAAGAACCTGGGGATTTACATCGACTGCACCCTATCCTGGACTAAACAACTGCAGGAGGTCAGTCGTAAACTGTTTGCGTCTGCGGGCTCCCTGAGACGCCTTCGTAACTTTCTTTCCATCACCACTAAAATTGCGATAGCACAATCTCTTCTTCTCCCTATCCTGGACTATGCTGATGCCAGCTATCTCGATCTCACCCAAGACAAGCTTGAGCGACTTCAAAATCTCTGTATCAGGTTCATATTTGGCTTGCGCAAGTATGACCATGTTTCTGAATTTCGAACCAAGCTCAAATGGCTTCCTATTCGCCTTCGCCGGAATGCCCACATAATTTCATTGCTATATAATGTGCTCTTTAATCCTTCTAGTCCTTTTTATCTTAAAGAACGCTTTCAGTTCCTCTGTGACACACATTCTCGGTCCTTGAGATCATCGGAAAACCTAAAATTAAGCATTCGTATGCATTCCACATCCTTCTTCGACCAATCTTTCACGGTTCAAGCAGCTCGTTTGTGGAATGCATTACCTATTGAGGTAAGGCGTGCGCAAACATTACCTTCATTTAAAAAATGGTGAAGGAGCATTTCCTTTCTTTGTAACTATTCTTCTCCTTTCTCTGCCCTATATTTCGATATTTATTAGGAAATCATTTTATTTGTATGTATGTATTTTATGTTGTATCTAAGTCATATTATTTAATATAGTTTTTGTACACTGACAGCCCTATGTCTATCTTCTCTCGTTTTGTCCATCCAAAGGTTGTATGGCAGAGATTGCCCTGTGCGATAAGACCGCCCATTGTACACTAATCTTTATAATGTTTTGTCCTATAATTATTTAAGTGGTGTACAATAAAGTATATAATAAATACGTTGGGCACCGTCAGAGTCGCCGTCACGACCTGTTCACACCACCGTCAGCCAGAACGGTCGCTAGAGCTGAATCCCCAGTGTGTCGTGCTTTGAAGATGCTAAATGCCCTCTTGACTGCCAACCCTGAATGTGATGTGTTTGCGGACGAATGGCATAAATTAATGCGTGCATGTCTGGTGTTCTGTGAGAGAAAGTATGCGAGGGTGTCCACTGTTCCATGCTAATTGTATTGTTATTTTTGAATAATGAATTATTGATTGCATTATATCTTAATATAATTATTGATACATGTCCACTCCACTGTGCTATGTTAATTGTATAATGTGAATTATTTAATTATCTTATGTGACATAGTTGTCAACATTGTTATGTTTCACGATTTTTAAGTTAATTAATGTAATTGGTATCTGTATCGTTTTAATTAACTATAAATAAATAAATAAATAAAATGATAAATAAATAAATAATAAATACTTCGTGGACGCTGTTTTTTTTTACAATATTCAATTGATTAAAATACCAAATTAATACTTGTAGATGTAAAGTTTTGACGCGAGGCGAATCGATGCTCTTTGCTTGTATACAAGAGTACTCACTAAAAACTCAGAGTACCTACTCACAGTAAAATATCAGTGAATAATGGATATTTTCATTTTATATACATAATATAATAATTAATTTGAAAATTTATTGAAACTATTTGATAAATTCGATGACTAAAATGCTAAATTTGTAAAATCGATAAAAAATTCTTCGGAATAGTCGATTGTTATAAGAAATTGAATCGATAACGCATTAGGACATCAAGAAATGGACATCTTCATCTCGTATTTGAGCTATGAAACGTAAAATCGTTAAACACACTTGTTTTCCAATTTATCTAGACATTGGCAAAATAGTCGATATCGGTGCATGCCATATAAAATAAGAATATAAATAATAGAAGATACTTATTGCGGACATAAGACATTCTAATGTGTTTGTAAGTATTTGGCAGTAAACATACATAGTGTTCCAACCTTTTTGTTGGCAATTTCTCCTGTACTTTACTGAGATTACATCTTATTCAATGATTCAACAAATTGTCCAGTTGCGTAGTCATTTGAGGCACATATCGATACAAATTTGTTTTTGCTATAAATGCACACTTTGTTTAGCAGATTTTTATTGTAAGCAGTGCTGTCGTAAAACTATTATGGTGTGGCTATCGCTCATACATAATGCGGATTCGCGATTTAAGAGCAATTATTTCGCTAAAATAAGTATGCCGATTTTTTGACGTAAAGCGATAATCGCGCGATTATTGTACAATCTCTGCGCAATTATTGCTAATTGCTGTTTCATACGTAATAAGCCTGCCGGTTCACCTACTGCTCTGCGTAGCGTTTTCGTGTGGATTTTCACCGGGGCATTAGACGCATACCCAGTGCCTTTAAACACCGCGTGCTCTTTAGTGGCCACTAAATTCGCGTTAGATGAGCAAATAAAAAAAATTAGGATGTTGAGGAACCACCGCGCGTGGACATCATTGTCTCCGAGAATGATATCTGCGAACGCATGTACACCGATTCAACCTATCTTGAACCTAACGGGCGATACATCGTACCTATCCTCTTAAAGGATTGCGATCGTTCTTTGGGTGAATCTTATAATAGTTCTTTGTCGCTTTGTCTTGTTAGACCGGAGGATCGGGGCTTTCAACATATTCTATGGCGAAAATATAATAGTCCTAGTGATCCAGTTAAAGATTACGAACTTGCGACTGTCACTTACGGACTTAGTAGCTTCTTCACGAGATATACTTATGTTGTGTAGCAACTCACAATCCTTTCTTAAAACTTTGTCAGTAGATCATTGTCAAACCTCTACACTTTTCTCTGAAGATACATCAACGTTAAATATCTTAGGAGTCCAATATGATCCTGTGAGTGACAATCTCAGTTACTCACAGTCCCCAATCAAGGACGGTGACTTTACCAACCATTCCATCTTATGCAGCATCGCTCGTATTTTCGACCCTCTTGGATGGCTTTCACCTTGTATCTTAAAAGCCAAATTGCTCCTTCAAGATTTATGGCGTCTTTATCTTTTAATTCCTAAGTCCAAGGGAGCACGTCTAAAAGTGACAGTTTAACTTTTAGAGCTGTGCAGTGCTGTATTACTATCCAAAGTAATAAATCGCATTCACTTCTTGCTTAGTAGAAAACTTATCTTAAATAAATCTATCTTATTCACGGACAGCTCGACTGTATTTTCGTGGTTGAATACTGAGCCATACAAACTTAAGACCTTTGTTGCGCACAGAGTAGTCCGACATCTGGTGGTCTGATCCTCAGTGGTTATCTAACGAACTCTTCAATTGGCCTGTTTCAGCAGTAAAAGTGTCAGATAACATACCCGAACTCAAGGTAACATCACGCGCGTCATGCTAGTGACCCGAAGCTTACGTGCTTGAATCCCTCATGGAACGCCACTCCTCTCTTTTTTCTAGTAAAAAGAATAGTTGCATGGATCTCCCGTTTCTTTAAAAACGCGAAAGCTAAATGTTCTGTGCGTAACTTACTACCTTACTTGACAGCCACTGAATTAAGCCAATCTTTAGACCATTTAACAAAATATGTTCAACATCAATGTGGCGACGCTTGGGAGAGGCCTATGTCCAGCAGTGGACCTCTTTCAGCTGATATGATGATGATGATCAAAATTTTAGAATAGAAAAGAATAGAATAACTTTATTTCGGACGCAAATATCCATAGGGTGTTAGTAACATATAAAGAGACATGTAAAAAAAAACTTATTACCTAATGTTAGTAGCATAGCAAAAACTTATTACCTAGTGTTAGTAACAATCAACCTCCGCACAAACTGCTGCATAATCGGAGAGCCGAAGCTCTCAGCTACAGTTTTCAGGATGACGTTTTGACTGTCCCTCACTCTCCTCAGTAGCGACGCTGTTTTTTTACGTATTAACACGTAGAAACCTCTGTAGGGGCTTGCGCAAACATCTCCGACGCGCTACAGTAACGGGGCAGTCTCAACAACATCCTGAAAGCATTGTTATATTGGATGCGCAGGCCATCCAGCGATCTTTTAGTACAATTGACCCACAGACTGCCCGTGCACAGACTTTGGCAATAAGCCTTGAACAGTGTTATTTTTACTAGGTCCGTACACCGCGCAAATCTGCGGGACAACATATTGCTCCGGACCGCTAGAGCCCTACGCTCCCTCTCAATGTCCACATCGTCCCTGAGGTCGGCGGCAAGAAAATGCCCTAGGTATTTAAAAGTGAACACCCTATTAATTGGTGACCCGTTCACGAGCAACACTGGTCCTTCTCCACGGCGTTTGCCACCAACGTCAAAGACCATGTATTCGCATTTCTTCACATTATATTTTAAACCATGTGCGGCAGCGTAGGCTTCACACGTCTAAAGCAGCTCTCTAATTGCACCCGCCGACGGACCCAGCAGCACCATGTCAAATTTTGATGAAATCACAGCATTAATAACTTCCAATAAACCTTTATCTAAACATTTATCTAAGCTAAGCAGTCACTCTCGGAATCTTGCGAGCGGGGGGAAATATTGCATGTTCATAAGCTGGTTACTTAATCGAACAATACATTTTATAAATCATTGGATAGGTATAATAGCTTCTGTTAAAAGTGACTAAAAAAAAACACAACTTAAATTTAATCGCGCAATAATTGTACAATTATTGCTGCTTGCTGTTCCTTACGTAATAGCCCGCGGGCCCCAGATTGATATGTTGGCTGCCGGGAATAACTCCGCCCCTATTAATAAATCGATTTTCGCGACTACGATGTACCCGCGATCAGCTAATACTAGATGGTTGCAACATTCTCAAACGACTAATGGTACTTTCACGCTTTGATGTTATCTAATACGACTTTATATTAAAATGCGGAGCTTCACCGCGTACGGGTCGTATAGACCCATTCCGACACCCTTACTTGAGTGACTGAGTTTTGTTCTTGTCCGGCTATACGAAGATTACGCCGGCAGATTTTAACCCGAGCGATCGCGCGCACGCCGATCTGATAAAACAATCCTGCGCCCACTGTCTACGAGTGCACGGGCGGTACATTGAGTGCCGGCAGCAGTGTTGAACGCGCGCGCCTGACATGTCTCTAGTAGTACCATATCGCAGTGGGGAACGGCGGCGTGGGCATGAGCTCCAGTGGTTGCACTGGGGCTGGATGGCGCTGGGTCAACATGCAATAGGGTATGGTGACGTAATCCACATAAAGTGCAAAACATTTTAGATAGGCATTTATCTATGACGTGATTTGTACCAAATAAACAAGGTACCAAAACAATTTGTACTCACATTATTTTTACCTTGTACTAACGCGAGTCTAGCACGAGAATCTAAGTATTGAAAGGTAGGGCACCGATAAATCGAGTGCGCATCACTGCAATGAGCACAAGTCACATTTGCAGATGAGTTTGCTGCTATTTTGTCTACTAGTCGCAGGCGGAGATTTTACCCCTCAAGGTTACGAGGATTAGACATAAGCCTGATATTAGATTCAGAAGATAACTGACTAGTTTCTAAGACTTTTGCGTAGTCTTACGTAGCTTCTTAATTTATACACATGTTATTACTACCGCTGTTCGTTAGGGACTCCAGTTGTCGACATACATTTTGTCGCGTCAGCCCCCACAATATTCCAAACTTAAAAAAAAAAAAACTGAAAAATATCCTATCTGAACATCAAAGTTTCATCAATTTTGATATATTATATCTTATAATTTAAAGAATGACTTTATCGTCGCCAGAGCGCTGAAGTAAGGAACAAACAAGGCGTCAGCACATTGCTAGCTCATCATTTAATCGCTTTTATTGCCTATTTTATAAAATTATGTTTATTATTGAAACCAAAAGGAGGATCATCGGCAAATGAATCTGAATACGAATTTAAAGCTAACGAGAACGTTGTGATGAGCGATAATACATCTGCTATTATAACAATAAAAGACAGGCCAACCATGGTTTTAAATAAAAAATGGTAGTGAAAGAAAGTCGGACATTAAAAAAAAACGCGCTTTGTAAGAACGGTGGCCAGCTAGGGGAGTACCATGACAAATTGACAAGTCCGACAATCGTTTGCTGGAAATTCACTTTGCGGGAATGCGGAACCGGTGATCACCATCAGGCATCAGCATACAGTAGAGGCCCCGTTACGTCTTAAAATATCACATGCCTTGGGAAACTGTAAAGACCCCACTCTGAGCGCCCGAAATCCGCGTTCCGTCTGCCTTAAACGGATTTCGGCTTGTTAGGTGTCGAGGCGGTTGACTCCACGATGCCTTCTCTGAGTGGGATCGGCCCTCTAATGATCCCACGCGGCGACTATTTCCCTCCAGTTTTCTGTCTCCGCCAGCATAATCTTCAGCCTTTGTTTTCACTGCTGGTACACTGGCCTCTTCTATGTGAGAGAGGAAATGGGCTTTAATCCAGCACGCGGGCCCATTGCGGGCCGGACCGCTCAAAGGCCGACGAAGGCACTCCTCGATCATGTGTAGTGCAGAATTCAGGTTGCCTCCACAATGATGGCACTTTGCCGTAGTGTCTCACCCAATCCTATTCAGGTACTCACCGAAGCAACCGTGCCCGGTCAATACCAGAATGGGCCTGTAGGAGAAAAATGCGGCGTGCATCCGCACTTTTCAGCCAGCCACGTGCTATTCGAATAACGATTTTCCGCAACCATTTTCGAACTTTTTCCAGAGATCCTCTGAAATTAGGCAGCAGGAATGGATAGGATAGGATAGATGGAACCCCTTTCCCGCTCTTGGAATCCCATTTGGTCCGTTGTGCGTGCAGGCGTCCTCTGTCACATGTTTTCGAATTTTTGGTTCTAAAACATGCCGGATTCCTCACGATGTTTTCTTCACCGTTTTAAGTGCAGTGGTGATGAAATAATTTACACAAAGCACCTGCCTGAGTTCACCTGGGTTAAGTCGCGGCTGTTACCACTAGGCCACCACTGCCCTGACTGGGCAGCTGTCTACATATGTAAAGCACCACTGCGGGGGAACAGGCGCTCGAAATGTTCCTCAAAGCCTCGCCGTCCAGGATTTAACCAAGATACTGGACTTGCGCATCTCCAATTCTCACTAACAAGCTGGGTGCGGCAGCGCCTCTGCTCCTCGGCAGCCTCAATTTTATGAGGCGCTATCCGTAACCGTAGCTCGCGGTTTAACGCCGAACCAACGTCTCTTGCCACTGCGAGTTTAGAAAGCTGGATGGTATTGTTGAAGGTATCCCCAGCAGTAGAACTGGAACTGCAGTTGAACTTGTAGTAGAAGTGGAGGTAATTTAGTGTAGTTTTGGCAAATGTTGGTTGAGAGTTGGTTGAGGTTCACTTCGTCAGAAGTAAAAAAATGGCATCTAGGCACCTATCCAGACAACAAATTTTACATTTTCAGTATAGTTAAAGTATTATTCCAATTTTACATTATATTTGGCTCCTTAGTTTCGAAATTTCGAAACTGAGGAGCCCAATTTCGTAAGCTAATTTTGAAATTGAAAATGTACGAAATTGCATGTCTCGCATGCGCATGATGGCGTCCACCGTAGGGCGCCCTCTGCGAAAACCAAATTGGCTCTCCGTCAGATACGGCCCCACCCGCACCAGCTGCCCGATGAGGCGGTCTGCAATGACTTTCAAAGAGCTTGCCCACCTCGTCAAATAGCACTATGAGCCGATAAGCGGATTGAAATCATATCTATAGTTTTAATGAAAATAAATACACATACATACCTAAAGTATGGGGTTTAACATTTACTTGTTATGAAACACTTAATTTAATTTTAAACAATATTTCATTTATTTCATTTGTTTTCCATAAAATATGTTTAATATATATTTCTAAGAACTTCCATAAAAAAACAAAAAAACAAACTCTGTTGCCGCGACAAATCGTGGCTCGGCGGACAGCTCTGGCAGGATCAAATGTGCGACATGGAGAGAGCGACAGTCGCAAGCCAGCGCCAGGCATGCCACAATTGCGGCGATAACGTCCCTCTTTGAGAATTGGCTTGAGAGGCGCCTCAGCGTCCTCACTTTCCGCCTGACGCATGTTCAGGTTTAGGTGGGAGGAAACGTCCGGGTGTCGCAAGCCGATACCCGGCCACCGCAGGCGCAGGCATGCGGACAGCTACCTATTACGCAATAGGTAGCTCGCCGTCCGATAAGGACCAGGCCCGATGGCGCGTAGTGTTTCACGTGTTCCTCAAAGAGATATCAGCAAAACTGACGAGGTACGCTAGGGCCGACGCCTGGCTGGGTCGCGGATAAATTTGAAAGAGAGTTACCGCGGCCGTGGCACAAGCAACTGAAGGAATACGGGTGGGTTTTAGTCACGCGCTGCTATAGAAATATATACAGTTTAGTTTACTCTTACTTTTTAAATGGTTCCGCAAAACTCAAACTCAGCCATCATTCCACGTCGAAGACTCTCACCATGGGATGTCTTCAGGGTTCGGTTATTGGTCCGCCTTTATGGAATTTAGGCTTAAATGATTTCCTCGCGATTCCACTTCCAAGCGGCTGTTCATTAACCGGTTACGCGGACGACGGTCTTCTGCTCATTCAATCAAGTCCTCGCGCTGGACTCGAGAACTTGGCTGACACTTGCCTACGATTAATATCTCAGTGGGGCGATCGAAACCGCCTGACCTTTGCTCCGCACAAAACTTGTCAACTCATTTTGAAAGGTAATCTTAGATCGTGTCCTACTATTAAATTTAATAACGTTCCGGTAAAAAGGAAGCAGTCCGTGTGCTATCTTGGTCTAGTGTTAGAGAAAATTCCTATTTTGCATTTATAGATCATATTAAAATAGTCGGTGAAAAGCAAAAAAGAACTTCTATGCCTTAACGAGTATAAATCTAAATCGACGTGGGGTCTTTCTTTTTTTACTTTAAAGACTATTTATGGGGCTACTTACTTGGATTGTATCTGCTATGGGGCGCCTGTTTGGGCTGATAGAGCAACAAAAGGGGCGGTACGACGTAGATTACTTCAGAGTCAGCGTTTGGCTTTGATATTCTTATGCAAAGCATACAGGACGGTTAGTACTGAGGCCTTACCGTTACTTGCTGGCGTACTTTCGGTCGACCTTGAAGTGCAGCGACGTGCGGCAATGTAGTATTCCGCACAAGAAACCATAGATGCGGACTTTTTAACGCGGAGTGACCGTGAGAAAATCTCTAGATTATTTAAACCACATATTGACGTCTGGGAGGATTTTTTTCCGAATGGCAATGTAGGTGGGATAATTCCATCAAGTGCTGACACCTCCACCAAACCTCCATCCGTCCGCGAGCGGCGGGCCAGGACGTGGCTGGAGGTGGATCAATGTGTTGCCCAACTTCTTATAGGCCATGGTAACTTTAAAAGTAAATTATTTTACTTCAAGCTCGTTTCCTTGCCTTTATGTCAGTGTTCTACATCTGACTGCGAAAATGTACAATCTGTAAATCATATCTTATGGGAGAGTATTCCTTGGCAGAATGAATGCAATACTATGTTGAATAATGTGCAGGCTGTATCAGGAGCTGTTTACTACACGGACCTTGTGGAAACTAGAACAAATTTCCGTGCGTTCAAGCGTTTTTGCCATACCTATTATTAGAATCAAATATAGCAGCTGACAATGTTAGGACCAATTAATATTAATGCTAATTTTTATCCGTGGTGCTAGGCAACTGGGCTTTGAGTCTTTGTGTCTATTGGTCTTGTTTGTTCTGTCTCCTGCTTGATATGGAGGGAAGTGGTTTTTTTTTCCTACTCCTCCATTATTCTTTTCTGATTAATTTCGTTGGGGGATCCAAGACAGTTAAATTCATTCTCCGGGACTTCGTTGAGCTTCATTGCCTCGGCGCTTTTCTGGTGGTCGCCACTGTTGATTCTGGCTTTCAGGAGTTGCAGTGGTTTGGGAATAGTGCGGTGGGATTGCCCTAAGAAAATAATGACACGCCCTTCCGCTTTACCCAGAGTGGGAGAAGTCATTGGATGATTTCCGAATCTAAAAAAAAATCCTTCCGGACGGTGAGTAATGGGTAGCTCACCGTCTGATAAGGACCAGGCCCGAGTCGACGTCGCGTAGTTTTCCACGCGTGCCTCAAAGATATGTCAGCAAAACAGACGGGGTCTGCGGGGACCGATGCCTGTTTGGGTCGCGGATAAATTTGAAAAAGAGTTACCGCGGCCCTGGCGGGTTTTAGTCAGTAAAAGTCTGACACGCCCTGCCACCTCACCCAGAGCGGGAGAAGATGATTTTCCAACCCAAAAATAAAAGAGTATTGAAAATGTAAAAACGCACGAGGCTAGCTTGAAAATATTCTGACTTCGCCTCGGATAAGCAGTCTCGATTTTCTTTTATCATTCATAGCGACAGATATAGAAGTCGACTTCAGCTTAAAAGCTACAGAACTAAGGATAGCGTTAGTTCTAGTTCTAGTACTTCACCTCAGATAGGTTAAATTTTCTTTGTACCTTCATCTTTATGGATGTATCACAAAAATCGTAAGTTTCGAACAGAAGTTCTAAACTTGTTGGGAATTCCCTTGTATTCTTTTAAATGAGTGGCTATGTTTAAAGTCGTGTTGCAACCTATGTATTTTGTTTAGATTCCGAAGATGGGAAATTGTTCGCTAGTTGAGGTTTGTTGGTCAGGGTCTGAGCTCAGTGGGGAGCTTAGGGGACCCGGTGCACGGCACCGTCTAGCCCTCCAATAGTCCATAAAGTCAGTTGCTTCTTAACAACATTAATTTAAACAGATACGTTTTTTTTAATTCCGGAAAATACGTGACGTGAAAAGTGAAAATACGTGTGATGCAATGTGACCAAAAATTTGCAAATTTACAGAACATTAAATTGGAGCTATGGTTATCCTGATTTCCTTAACGACTTTCCTTCTGTGACGTTACCTATTAAGGAAATTAAATCTGTATGACGACATCAGAACCGTTATATAAGCAGGGGGGGTTTGTGTAGCATTCACTAGTTATCGCAGTATCATAGAACGCGGGCATTATTTTCTAATTCGTGAATCGTTTCAAAGACAATATGCCTTCCTCGAATTACTTGTTTTCGACAGATCGCACTAGAGTTTTAATAACAGGGTTCACCCCTTTTGCTAAACATGAAACGAACCCAAGTTGGGAAGGTGTGCAGTTCATGGACGGTAAAAGGATTGAAAAACTATACAATATAACTCTGTTCCGACAAGAAATTGCTGTGAACTATGCCGCTGTGGATGTGATGGTTCCACAGATGTGGTACTGGTTTAAACCTGACGTGAGTAGAACTAAATAATTTATCATTACTTAAAGCTTCTTCATCCCACACCAGCCAAATTTCTATTAATTTCATTGGTCTTTGACATTCACATTACTTATGATATCTTCTTTCATTATTTTTAGTTGACCATCCACGTTGGTTTAAATGAAAAAGTAAATTGCTTTGTGTTAGAAAAAAGGGCTCGAAAGCGAGATTATTTTCGCAATCTGCGCCTTCCTATCGTCAAGGACGTTGAGAACCCGGCTCCTGGCGATGATACCGTTTATACCGACCTGAATGTGGAGAAGATCTGCAGAAAGTTCAATGATTGTAAACGTAAGCTTCCAGACCCCGAGCTCCACGCTATACCATCAGTTGAAGCAGGGCAGTAAGTGTGATAATTGCTTTTATTATGCACGAATATTTTTTGATTTTTCATATCTGTAAAAATATTGCCATATGTATTTGAATCACGTCACAAAAAGTCACGAAACTAAAGGGAAAGTTTGCCTCTACGTCGATACAGTCTCTTATATCGACTCTTAAAACATATAACATTTAGATACTTAAAGAATTCTCGGTAGACCTCAAAGTACCTGGTGATCTGACAGGTCGACAGGAATCTGAGAGTATCAAGTCTGAATGTAGTTAGTGAGATTCCCTTTGTTTACTTAACTTATCTTACTATTCATATTCTCGTTGTGAGGCATATGTGGGTTTCGAGTGGAAGTAAAACTTTTAATTTAAACGTCCTGATCCAGCCATTTGATGATTTTAATTAATTATATCTGTTACAGGTTTGTCTGCGAATACATTTATTACACATCTCTCTGCCAGCGACAAAGCCCTTCTCTATTCGTCCATGTTCCTCTTGAGAAGTATTCAAATAAACAGCTTGCACAAGGACTGGAGCGCATCTTAGAATTATGTCTCAAACAGTTACCTAATCATAATAACGACTATTACAGATACGATGTTGTAAATTAATATCTTGTGAACCAAAAAAATTGCGAGAATTTAAACTATAAGTGCTGTAGTTTTTGTAAGAATCCGCCTATGTTGTCCTTTTGGTCGTGATCATGTGACTAAAAAACTGTTATAATTTCTGATATAATACATACGTCTACATATAACGGAATATAATGTAAAAGTCATAATGTAATAAAACGTATTGTAAAAAAAGGTGAATGATTATTTATTTAATATTATACTATCCTCCTAAGACCCCTTGTAAAAAATATAAGTATATAATAATATGCAGTATCCCGAGCATGCAGAAAAATTCTAAATTCTACCTACGTGGGCAGAAACTAGAAATAAATATCCCACAAAAATATTTTCATGTAAAATGTTGCGAAGACGAGACCATATGGTTAGCACTGTCAAAAAGTTATCAGAGCTTATGTAGAGCCGAACTTATTACTCTACACGCCCTAACTCTACAAGCCATAACTTCACAAACTAGAGTTTGTCCTGTTGTACCTTACTCAAAATATGAGGCTTGGCCGTTTCTCTACCGTCACGACACATGCCTCGTTACTAGAAGTCGTCACTCTGTCAAGAAAGTACCGGGCATAGATTTAGAATTTTTTTGCTAGTACCGGGAAAAGATCAATAATTCCCAAAATGTTAGTTATTCATCCAAATTTATTTTATCACCTTCAAAGTATGCTCCTTCAGAAACGATACACTTACGCCAACGAATAATCCAATCATCAAAACATGTTTTAAAGCTATAAGTAAATAAGTAAAGAACTAATAATACTAACATAGCATATAAGAACAATCATTTACTAACACACTAACCATCTATGGACTATGTAATGGGTCTGAAATAAAGATATTTTTTTTTTTTCTTTTTTTTTTTATTTAAACGCCATTTCCGGCATCGAGTTCAGTTCTCGCCGCGAATTCTCCTTTATGTCTTCTACCGAATGAAAACGGGTGCCACGAAGTGGTAATTTGGGTTTAGAAAAAGAAAGAAGTCGGCTGGAGCCATATCTGGTGAATAAGGTGGTTGCTCGATGGTATTTGTTGAGTTTTTGGTAAAAAAATTGTTCACAATGATGGCCTTGTGCGAAGGCGCATTATCGTGGTGAAAAATCCAACAATTTTCTTTCCACTAATCTGGCCTTTTTCGCCTAATTTGCTCTCTCATACACCGCATAACGCTCAAATAATATTCTTTATTTACCGTTTGACTTTCCGGCAAGGATTCCGAGTGCACAACACCGCGATAGTCAAAGAAAACAGTCAACATGACTGACTTTTGATCGACTTTGGCGTGTTTTTTTCGGTTTCGGTTCAGTTGGGAGGCGTAACTAATTGACTAGTTTGCATGTCAAACTCGTATACCCATGTCTCATCACCAGTAACAATGCGTTTCATTCATTTTGGGTTGGAATTGACTCGTTCTAGCATGTCCTCAGCGACTCTTATGCGATTGAGTTTTGGAGAAAATTAATGTCGTTTGGGACTGGCCGAGCGGCAACATGTTTCATACCCAAGTCATTATTTGACTTTGACTCGTGACCTACAGAAAGTTCGGCGGCTGTCGCTCTTAAACTTGAATGAGGAGTTTCAGTCACTATTTCCTTCACCTTGGCGACGCGACGCTACCTTCAGTTGCAGACGTTGATGGCCTACCAGAGCGAGGCAAATTTTCCATCACATCTCGACCGCTTTTGAACGCTTTGTCAGTGGTACACGTGCTTATGTGTGATAAGCACGTGTTTTTTGATAAAGTTGATTCACTGTAAGCCTTCTGTAACATTTTCAGTGACTCCGAACACGAAATTCCATTGGCGATGTTCGATGTTTTTGTCCATTATGAAATTCACAATACGCACAAGATATGATATAACTAAAAACAGCACTTTATTTAACCTAAATAACAGATGTAACTCAAACTGCGCGCCAAAATGGAAAACATTTGTGCCAATGTATCCTCCTCCTCGCGTCGATTCCCCAATGCTGGGTGTCGTGACCACATCATGGTTTCAAAACTTTCTCTTTGATGATGTTTCTCCACCCGCTCCTACTCTCAGCAACATGCACGGCTTTGGAGGCTTTGATGTTCAGCGTGGTTCGGATTTGGTCTGACCAGCGTAAAGGACTTCTGCCTCTAGGTCGTTTGCCCTTGACTTTGCCAGTGACAATTACCTTTAGTAAGTTGTCACCAGGCTTACGGGCAATATGGCCATAGAAGTCAAATATCTTGCGGAGGCACACATTCAACAATCTAGGTCTTTTTTCAATTTTGAGGTCCTGCAATATGGAGATGTTCGTCCTGTGTGCCATCCACGAGATACGCAACATCTTCCTGTAACACCACATCTCAAAAGCCTCGATGCGTTTGCGATCAGCGGCTTTAGAGTCCACGTCTCTGCTCCGTACAAGAACATGGAGAAAACAAGGGAGCTGACAAGTGACAGTTTTGTCTTGTTCGAAATGCTGCGGTCCTTCCATACTCTCTCGAGTTGCGAATCTCATCTTCACACGATCCATTGTAACTTATACTAGAGCCCAGGTAAATAAAGTGATTAACTGTTTCGTTGTCGAGTGTACCACTGAGCCCTAGTTTGGACGTGCGATCCACCACCATGAGCTTCGTTTTGGACCGGTTAATGGAAAGCCCCATCTCACCACTGTATCTTTCCATCCTGTTGAAAAGAGTGCACATCTCGGCTTCGTCTGCTGCAAACAGGGTAGTATCGTCAGCGTAGCGCAGATTGGTGATTTTATTGCCATTGATGTTAACACCCCTGCCGTTCCAATCCTCACAGGTTTTTCGGATTATGTACTCCCCATAAATGTTGAACAGGATGGGTGACAAAATACAGCCCTGGCGCACTCCCTTGCCAAATGGAAAGGGCTTCGAGGACGTGTTGGCCACCCTCACCATGCATTGACTGTTTGAATATAGTCCCTGTAACAGCGCAATAAGGTGTTCAGGCACCGCCATTTCCCGTAAAATTCGCCATAGCCGATTCCAGTCCACACAGTCAAAGGCCTTGCTGTAATCAATGAAGCACATCATGACTGGTACATCAAACTCGTTGAGAAATTGAGAAGGCTTCTTCTCAATGAGTTGCCGAAGATTGAGAATCTGCTCCCGTGTGCCCTTTCCTTTCACGAAGCCAGCTTGCTCTTGTGGGATCTGCCAATCCAGGTAGTATCGGATTCGGCTGTTAAGAATGTGGAGGAGAATCTTACTGGCGTGTGATATAAGTGATAAAGTGCGGTAGTTTCCACACTTCCGCGTCGATCCCTTTTTGTGCAAGGGGAGGACTATTGACTTTGTCCAGTCCATGGGCCATTTACCTGTGTCGCAAACGCTACTGCAAATTCTGTGCAGCATATCGACACCAGCAGCACCTAGCGCCTGCAAAATTTCTCCTGTGATCTCGTCTGGTCCGGGGGCCTTCCTGCTTTTCAAGCTAGATATAGCTGCAATCACTTCGGATCTCAGAATGGAAGGTTCACGGTCCAGTCTTTCAAAGATAAGGGGTGAGTTCATCATAGGCGATGGGTTACTGTACAGGTCTTCACAGTATTCACGCCATCTGTCTGCCACTTTTTCTAACTCGTGCAGGGGCTTTCCGTCCTTGTCTTCAAGCACCCAACTTTTCGGTTTGAATTGTCTTGAGAGTAAACGGACTTTTTTATAGAGGTCAGAAGTCTGCAGTTTGTTCGCATAGGCTCAACTTCACGACATATGTTTAGTATGAAGTTGTTTTTGTCATTCCTGCTACTGCGTTTGATCCTTTTACACAGGCCAGAATACTCTTTCATAACCTCGTTGTTTTGGAGACCGTGACACTTTATCTCTTTTCTCTTCTGGACTAGTGCCCAGGTTTTATCAGAGAGCCAGATTTTTTATCTGTATTCCTTGAAAATACGTGTGATGCAATGTGACCAAAAATTTGCAAATTTACAGAACATTAAATTGGAGCTATGGTTATCCTGATTTCCTTAACGACTTTCATTCTGTGACGTTACCTATTAAGGAAATTAAATCTGTATGACGACATCAGAACCGTTATATAAGCAGGGGGGGTTTGTGTAGCATTCACTAGTTATCGCAGTATCATAGAACGCGGGCGTTGTTTTCTAATTCGTGAATCGTTTCAAAGACAATATGCCTTCCTCGAATTACTTGTTTTCGACAGATCGCACTAGAGTTTTAATAACAGGGTTCACCCCTTTTGCTAAACATGAAACGAACCCAAGTTGGGAAGGTGTGCAGTTCATGGACGGTAAAAGGATTGAAAAACTATACAATATAACTCTGTTCCGACAAGAAATTGCTGTGAACTATGCCGCTGTGGATGTGATGGTTCCACAGATGTGGTACTGGTTTAAACCTGACGTGAGTAGAACTAAATAATTTATCATTACTTAAAGCTTCTTCATCCCACACCAGCCAAATTTCTATTAATTTCATTGGTCTTTGACATTCACATTACTTATGATATCTTCTTTCATTATTTTTAGTTGACCATCCACGTTGGTTTAAATGAAAAAGTAAATTGCTTTGTGTTAGAAAAAAGGGCTCGAAAGCGAGATTATTTTCGCAATCTGCGCCTTCCTATCGTCAAGGACGTTGAGAACCCGGCTCCTGGCGATGATACCGTTTATACCGACCTGAATGTGGAGAAGATCTGCAGAAAGTTCAATGATTGTAAACGTAAGCTTCCAGACCCCGAGCTCCACGCTATACCATCAGTTGAAGCAGGGCAGTAAGTGTGATAATTGCTTTTATTATGCACGAATATTTTTTGATTTTTCATATCTGTAAAAATATTGCCATATGTATTTGAATCACGTCACAAAAAGTCACGAAACTAAAGGGAAAGTTTGCCTCTACGTCGATACAGTCTCTTATATCGACTCTTAAAACATATAACATTTAGATACTTAAAGAATTCTCGGTAGACCTCAAAGTACCTGGTGATCTGACAGGTCGACAGGAATCTGAGAGTATCAAGTCTGAATGTAGTTAGTGAGATTCCCTTTGTTTACTTAACTTATCTTACTATTCATATTCTCGTTGTGAGGCATATGTGGGTTTCGAGTGGAAGTAAAACTTTTAATTTAAACGTCCTGATCCAGCCATTTGATGATTTTAATTAATTATATCTGTTACAGGTTTGTCTGCGAATACATTTATTACACATCTCTCTGCCAGCGACAAAGCCCTTCTCTATTCGTCCATGTTCCTCTTGAGAAGTATTCAAATAAACAGCTTGCACAAGGACTGGAGCGCATCTTAGAATTATGTCTCAAACAGTTACCTAATCATAATAACGACTATTACAGATACGATGTTGTAAATTAATATCTTGTGAACCAAAAAAATTGCGAGAATTTAAACTATAAGTGCTGTAGTTTTTGTAAGAATCCGCCTATGTTGTCCTTTTGGTCGTGATCATGTGACTAAAAAACTGTTATAATTTCTGATATAATACATACGTCTACATATAACGGAATATAATGTAAAAGTCATAATGTAATAAAACGTATTGTAAAAAAAGGTGAATGATTATTTATTTAATATTATACTATCCTCCTAAGACCCCTTGTAAAAAATATAAGTATATAATAATATGCAGTATCCCGAGCATGCAGAAAAATTCTAAATTCTACCTACGTGGGCAGAAACTAGAAATAAATATCCCACAAAAATATTTTCATGTAAAATGTTGCGAAGACGAGACCATATGGTTAGCACTGTCAAAAAGTTATCAGAGCTTATGTAGAGCCGAACTTATTACTCTACACGCCCTAACTCTACAAGCCATAACTTCACAAACTAGAGTTTGTCCTGTTGTACCTTACTCAAAATATGAGGCTTGGCCGTTTCTCTACCGTCACGACACATGCCTCGTTACTAGAAGTCGTCACTCTGTCAAGAAAGTACCGGGCATAGATTTAGAATTTTTTTGCTAGTACCGGGAAAAGATCAATAATTCCCAAAATGTTAGTTATTCATCCAAATTTATTTTATCACCTTCAAAGTATGCTCCTTCAGAAACGATACACTTACGCCAACGAATAATCCAATCATCAAAACATGTTTTAAAGCTATAAGTAAATAAGTAAAGAACTAATAATACTAACATAGCATATAAGAACAATCATTTACTAACACACTAACCATCTATGGACTATGTAATGGGTCTGAAATAAAGATATTTTTTTTTTTTCTTTTTTTTTTTATTTAAACGCCATTTCCGGCATCGAGTTCAGTTCTCGCCGCGAATTCTCCTTTATGTCTTCTACCGAATGAAAACGGGTGCCACGAAGTGGTAATTTGGGTTTAGAAAAAGAAAGAAGTCGGCTGGAGCCATATCTGGTGAATAAGGTGGTTGCTCGATGGTATTTGTTGAGTTTTTGGTAAAAAAATTGTTCACAATGATGGCCTTGTGCGAAGGCGCATTATCGTGGTGAAAAATCCAACAATTTTCTTTCCACTAATCTGGCCTTTTTCGCCTAATTTGCTCTCTCATACACCGCATAACGCTCAAATAATATTCTTTATTTACCGTTTGACTTTCCGGCAAGGATTCCGAGTGCACAACACCGCGATAGTCAAAGAAAACAGTCAACATGACTGACTTTTGATCGACTTTGGCGTGTTTTTTTCGGTTTCGGTTCAGTTGGGAGGCGTAACTAATTGACTAGTTTGCATGTCAAACTCGTATACCCATGTCTCATCACCAGTAACAATGCGTTTCATTCATTTTGGGTTGGAATTGACTCGTTCTAGCATGTCCTCAGCGACTCTTATGCGATTGAGTTTTGGAGAAAATTAATGTCGTTTGGGACTGGCCGAGCGGCAACATGTTTCATACCCAAGTCATTATTTGACTTTGACTCGTGACCTACAGAAAGTTCGGCGGCTGTCGCTCTTAAACTTGAATGAGGAGTTTCAGTCACTATTTCCTTCACCTTGGCGACGCGACGCTACCTTCAGTTGCAGACGTTGATGGCCTACCAGAGCGAGGCAAATTTTCCATCACATCTCGACCGCTTTTGAACGCTTTGTCAGTGGTACACGTGCTTATGTGTGATAAGCACGTGTTTTTTGATAAAGTTGATTCACTGTAAGCCTTCTGTAACATTTTCAGTGACTCCGAACACGAAATTCCATTGGCGATGTTCGATGTTTTTGTCCATTATGAAATTCACAATACGCACAAGATATGATATAACTAAAAACAGCACTTTATTTAACCTAAATAACAGATGTAACTCAAACTGCGCGCCAAAATGGAAAACATTTGTGCCAATGTATCCTCCTCCTCGCGTCGATTCCCCAATGCTGGGTGTCGTGACCACATCATGGTTTCAAAACTTTCTCTTTGATGATGTTTCTCCACCCGCTCCTACTCTCAGCAACATGCACGGCTTTGGAGGCTTTGATGTTCAGCGTGGTTCGGATTTGGTCTGACCAGCGTAAAGGACTTCTGCCTCTAGGTCGTTTGCCCTTGACTTTGCCAGTGACAATTACCTTTAGTAAGTTGTCACCAGGCTTACGGGCAATATGGCCATAGAAGTCAAATATCTTGCGGAGGCACACATTCAACAATCTAGGTCTTTTTTCAATTTTGAGGTCCTGCAATATGGAGATGTTCGTCCTGTGTGCCATCCACGAGATACGCAACATCTTCCTGTAACACCACATCTCAAAAGCCTCGATGCGTTTGCGATCAGCGGCTTTAGAGTCCACGTCTCTGCTCCGTACAAGAACATGGAGAAAACAAGGGAGCTGACAAGTGACAGTTTTGTCTTGTTCGAAATGCTGCGGTCCTTCCATACTCTCTCGAGTTGCGAATCTCATCTTCACACGATCCATTGTAACTTATACTAGAGCCCAGGTAAATAAAGTGATTAACTGTTTCGTTGTCGAGTGTACCACTGAGCCCTAGTTTGGACGTGCGATCCACCACCATGAGCTTCGTTTTGGACCGGTTAATGGAAAGCCCCATCTCACCACTGTATCTTTCCATCCTGTTGAAAAGAGTGCACATCTCGGCTTCGTCTGCTGCAAACAGGGTAGTATCGTCAGCGTAGCGCAGATTGGTGATTTTATTGCCATTGATGTTAACACCCCTGCCGTTCCAATCCTCACAGGTTTTTCGGATTATGTACTCCCCATAAATGTTGAACAGGATGGGTGACAAAATACAGCCCTGGCGCACTCCCTTGCCAAATGGAAAGGGCTTCGAGGACGTGTTGGCCACCCTCACCATGCATTGACTGTTTGAATATAGTCCCTGTAACAGCGCAATAAGGTGTTCAGGCACCGCCATTTCCCGTAAAATTCGCCATAGCCGATTCCAGTCCACACAGTCAAAGGCCTTGCTGTAATCAATGAAGCACATCATGACTGGTACATCAAACTCGTTGAGAAATTGAGAAGGCTTCTTCTCAATGAGTTGCCGAAGATTGAGAATCTGCTCCCGTGTGCCCTTTCCTTTCACGAAGCCAGCTTGCTCTTGTGGGATCTGCCAATCCAGGTAGTATCGGATTCGGCTGTTAAGAATGTGGAGGAGAATCTTACTGGCGTGTGATATAAGTGATAAAGTGCGGTAGTTTCCACACTTCCGCGTCGATCCCTTTTTGTGCAAGGGGAGGACTATTGACTTTGTCCAGTCCATGGGCCATTTACCTGTGTCGCAAACGCTACTGCAAATTCTGTGCAGCATATCGACACCAGCAGCACCTAGCGCCTGCAAAATTTCTCCTGTGATCTCGTCTGGTCCGGGGGCCTTCCTGCTTTTCAAGCTAGATATAGCTGCAATCACTTCGGATCTCAGAATGGAAGGTTCACGGTCCAGTCTTTCAAAGATAAGGGGTGAGTTCATCATAGGCGATGGGTTACTGTACAGGTCTTCACAGTATTCACGCCATCTGTCTGCCACTTTTTCTAACTCGTGCAGGGGCTTTCCGTCCTTGTCTTCAAGCACCCAACTTTTCGGTTTGAATTGTCTTGAGAGTAAACGGACTTTTTTATAGAGGTCAGAAGTCTGCAGTTTGTTCGCATAGGCTCAACTTCACGACATATGTTTAGTATGAAGTTGTTTTTGTCATTCCTGCTACTGCGTTTGATCCTTTTACACAGGCCAGAATACTCTTTCATAACCTCGTTGTTTTGGAGACCGTGACACTTTATCTCTTTTCTCTTCTGGACTAGTGCCCAGGTTTTATCAGAGAGCCAGATTTTTTATCTGTATTCCTTGAAAATACGTGTGATGCAATGTGACCAAAAATTTGCAAATTTACAGAACATTAAATTGGAGCTATGGTTATCCTGATTTCCTTAACGACTTTCATTCTGTGACGTTACCTATTAAGGAAATTAAATCTGTATGACGACATCAGAACCGTTATATAAGCAGGGGGGGTTTGTGTAGCATTCACTAGTTATCGCAGTATCATAGAACGCGGGCGTTGTTTTCTAATTCGTGAATCGTTTCAAAGACAATATGCCTTCCTCGAATTACTTGTTTTCGACAGATCGCACTAGAGTTTTAATAACAGGGTTCACCCCTTTTGCTAAACATGAAACGAACCCAAGTTGGGAAGGTGTGCAGTTCATGGACGGTAAAAGGATTGAAAAACTATACAATATAACTCTGTTCCGACAAGAAATTGCTGTGAACTATGCCGCTGTGGATGTGATGGTTCCACAGATGTGGTACTGGTTTAAACCTGACGTGAGTAGAACTAAATAATTTATCATTACTTAAAGCTTCTTCATCCCACACCAGCCAAATTTCTATTAATTTCATTGGTCTTTGACATTCACATTACTTATGATATCTTCTTTCATTATTTTTAGTTGACCATCCACGTTGGTTTAAATGAAAAAGTAAATTGCTTTGTGTTAGAAAAAAGGGCTCGAAAGCGAGATTATTTTCGCAATCTGCGCCTTCCTATCGTCAAGGACGTTGAGAACCCGGCTCCTGGCGATGATACCGTTTATACCGACCTGAATGTGGAGAAGATCTGCAGAAAGTTCAATGATTGTAAACGTAAGCTTCCAGACCCCGAGCTCCACGCTATACCATCAGTTGAAGCAGGGCAGTAAGTGTGATAATTGCTTTTATTATGCACGAATATTTTTTGATTTTTCATATCTGTAAAAATATTGCCATATGTATTTGAATCACGTCACAAAAAGTCACGAAACTAAAGGGAAAGTTTGCCTCTACGTCGATACAGTCTCTTATATCGACTCTTAAAACATATAACATTTAGATACTTAAAGAATTCTCGGTAGACCTCAAAGTACCTGGTGATCTGACAGGTCGACAGGAATCTGAGAGTATCAAGTCTGAATGTAGTTAGTGAGATTCCCTTTGTTTACTTAACTTATCTTACTATTCATATTCTCGTTGTGAGGCATATGTGGGTTTCGAGTGGAAGTAAAACTTTTAATTTAAACGTCCTGATCCAGCCATTTGATGATTTTAATTAATTATATCTGTTACAGGTTTGTCTGCGAATACATTTATTACACATCTCTCTGCCAGCGACAAAGCCCTTCTCTATTCGTCCATGTTCCTCTTGAGAAGTATTCAAATAAACAGCTTGCACAAGGACTGGAGCGCATCTTAGAATTATGTCTCAAACAGTTACCTAATCATAATAACGACTATTACAGATACGATGTTGTAAATTAATATCTTGTGAACCAAAAAAATTGCGAGAATTTAAACTATAAGTGCTGTAGTTTTTGTAAGAATCCGCCTATGTTGTCCTTTTGGTCGTGATCATGTGACTAAAAAACTGTTATAATTTCTGATATAATACATACGTCTACATATAACGGAATATAATGTAAAAGTCATAATGTAATAAAACGTATTGTAAAAAAAGGTGAATGATTATTTATTTAATATTATACTATCCTCCTAAGACCCCTTGTAAAAAAATATATATAATAATATGCAGTATCCCGAGCATGCAGAAAAATTCTAAATTCTACCTGCGTGGGCAGAAACTAGAAATAAATATCCCACAAAAATATTTTCATGTAAAATGTTGCGAAGACGAGACCATATGGTTAGCACTGTCAAAAAGTTATCAGAGCTTATGTAGAGCCAAACTTCTTACTCTACACGCCCTAACTCTACAAGCCATAACTTCACAAACTAGATATACTGTTGTACCTTAGTCAAAATATGAGGCTTGGCCGTTTCTCTACCGTCACGACACATGCCTCGTTACTAGAAGTCGCCACTCTGTCAAGAAAGTACCGGGAAAAGATCAATAATACCCAAAATGTTAGTTATTCATCCAAATTTATTTTATCACCTTCAAAGTATGCTCCTTCAGAAACGATACACTTACGCCAACGAATAATCCAATCATCAAAATATGTTTTAAACGCCATTTCCGGCATCGAGTTCAGTTCTCGCCGCGAATTCTCCTTTATGTCTTCTACCGAATGAAACGGGTGCCACGAAGTGGTAATTTGAGTTTAGAAAAAAGAAAGAAGTCGGCTGGAGCCATATCTGGTGAATAAGGTGGTTGCTCGATGGTATTTGTTGAGTAATTTGGTAAAAAAATCGTTCACAATGATGGCCTTGTGCGAAGGCGCATTATCGTGGTGAAAAAATCCAACAATTTTCTTTCTACTAATCTGGCCTTTTTCGTCTAATTTGCTCTCTCATACACCGCATAACGCTCAAATAATATTCTTTATTTACCGTTTGACTTTCATGCAAGGATTCCGAGTGCACAACACCGCGATAGTCAAAGAAAACAGTCAACATGACTGACTTTTGATCGACTTTGGCGTGGTTTTTTCGGTTTCGGTTCAGTTGGGAGACGTAACAAATTGACTAGTTTGCAGGTCAAACTCGTAAACCCATGTCTCATCACCAGTAACAATGCGTTTCATTCATTTTGGGTTGGAATTGACTCGTTCTAGCATGTCCTCAGCGACTCTTATGCGATTGAGTTTTGGAGAAAATTAATGTTGTTTGGGACTGGCCGAGCGGCAACATGTTTCATACCCAAGTCATTATTTGACTTTGACTCGTGACCTACAGAAAGTTCGGCGGCTGTCGCTCTTAAACTTGAATGAGGAGTTTCAGTCACTATTTCCTTCACCTTGGCGACGCGACGCTAACTTCAGTTGCAGACGTTGATGGCCTACCAGAGCGAGGCAAATTTTCCATCACATCTCGACCGCTTTTGAACGCTTTGTCAGTGGTACACGTGCTTATGAGTGATAAGCACGTGTTTTTTGATAAAGTTGATTCACTGTAAGCCTTCTGTAACATTTTCAGTGACTCCGAACACGAAATTCCATTGGCGATGTTCGATGTTTTTGTCCATTATGAAATTCACAATACGCACAAGATATGATATAACTAAAAACAGCACTGTATTTAACCTAAATAACAGATGTAATTCAAACTGCGCGCCAAAATGGAAAACATTTGTGCCATTGTATCCTCCTCCTCGCGTCGATTCCCCAATGCTGGGGGTCGTGACCACATCATGGTTTCAAAACTTTCTCTTTGATGATGTTTTGGGACAAATATTGACTGATTTACTTAAGAACTGTTTTGTTGTATAAACAAAAGTAGGTATCTTTGTTTACCAGAAAACCTTTTCTCGCATTAGTCTTCCATGATTACAATATTCATTTAGTATGTTTTACAACATATTTTATTCATAGAACAATTTAAATTACCGATCATTACAAGATCGTTCACATGTAAACCATTGTACATTTTAAACTATGACTTATCATACTTTTCATCACGCCTATATTACCCAAAGGGTTAAATAGAGGCTTAGTACACTATATTATAGTACAACCACATTTCGTCAGTTACATAAATACTTATCAAAACATGACTTAACATAACATCACGCCTGTGTTCCCCGAAAGGTTAGGCAGGGGCATAGTAAACTATACTTAGTACATCCACATTTCACCAGTTATGTTTATATCCCATAGTGTAGGGGGACTACCTTTAATCCTTTCACTCCTTCTCATCTGGCAAGAATTATCGATGTTTACCTTTTATCAGTACAAGTTTTATTACAACCTTGTTTATTTACATCGTTTGGCTTTAGTATCAATGTTATTAGAGTGTTTTAACGAGCGAATTTTACTACTTTTAATCCATTCATCAAATTTCAATTTATTTGATTTTAATTCCACTGGTTTGAAGCACCCAATTTCATATTTTTATTGGACTTAGTAACACCAGTTTTAAAAGACACCAGTTGTAGGATTGTCAAAACTGTGAGAATTAATTGACACTGATTTTTAACGTCACGTCAATACAATCAGTTTTGTTATGGAAATGTTCGGTTTCATTTCCTTCAGATTGTAACGCAGCCCTCGACTGCTTATAACTCACTTCATTATGACATTCCCAACTGTTTCAATTTTACTGCTTTTAATCCATTCATCAAATTTCAATTTATTTGATTTTAATTCCACTGATTTGAACCACCCAATTTCGTATTTTTTATTGGACTAAGTTACAACAGTTTTAAAAGACACCAGTTTTTAGATTGTCAATACTGTGAGAATTAATTTACACTGATTTTTAACGTCACGTCAATACAATCAGTTTTGTTATGGAAACGTTAGATTTCATTTCCTTCAGATTGTAACGCAGCCCTCGACTGCTTATAACTCACTTCATTATGACATTCCCAACTGTTTCATATTTTTCACTCTTTATGTTTCATACTTTATAGCCATATGGTAGGTCCTACCTACCTTACTTACCAGATAATCATTCTAGGACTTTTCATCAAGTTTGGTTTAAGTGGTTTTATAATGCACATACACGGTAGAACCGAAAACCTTTAAATATTTAATAGCAGGTTTTTTTTTAAATTATTATTTCCAAAATTCAAATGGTGTTCGAGTTTCTTTCAAATATTTGGAAGTAACAGCTTGCAGACTGCTTTAATCCATATAATGATTTAAACGAATATAGACTACTTCAATTGCAAATAATATATTTTCAGTCAGGATATGATTGGAAATATTCATATATTTAGATTTCCTTGATCAATTTCCCATTCAAAATGATTTAACATATATATGATGCACTAGCAAATTAAACTAGCTCACTGACTTGCTAAACTTGTGTTTCATGCAAATAATGCAAAAGTTTTTGACTAAAACCATTAGCCATTTCTTCACAGGTTTTCTAAACTCATCATTTTAACCGTAAATACCCACTTACAGTTTTATTGATAAAATATATTTAATATACATATGATTTTAGTCTTTCACTTCAGGTATCATTTACAATAAATAAATTATATTCCTCTTTGACATTTTACCATAGGTACATGTTCATTATCTTACACACATAGATTCAATTTCAGAATATGATTGAGAAATTTGAAATATCCAAGATTCAGCACACAACTGCATCCTAACACTTACTAATTTTCTGTTTCATTATCATTATCTTATGGTAACGTTAACACAATTCCATTTTAATATGAAAAATAGAGTGTTTGGCTCCACTATTTCTTTAACAGATTTATTAGCATATGATACTAGGAATTAATTCGTAGGTATTAATAGGAATATACAACCTGATTTAATCATTTCAGATTCACACCACTTCAATAGAGTGTAACGTGTTAAAGTTATCAACAAAGTTTTTGCTACTTTTTAGCCATGATCCATTCGGGCTCAAAATTTCACTGGCCTATTGGATAAGATGTTAATCTCAACCAATACTACATCTCTGAATCTCATTAACCAATTGTCTAACATAACTGTCAACACTTTATACCAATTAGTGTTTATCAAGTTTAAATAGGGACTTTTACGTTGCGGACACAAAGTAGCGTCCTGCGTCAGGCGACTATTCGCCAGATGTTTTACATGGGCACGACCCGCGCCCCTAGCGTCGGTCACTCGGTCCGCTCGCCTCTTGTTACCCAAGCAGGTAAAGACGAACCCTTACCCAATGCATTGAGTGCATTTTTTCCCTTTGACAATACTTTGTCTAATTTCGTTTTCTACTTTTATTAACAAAGTAAAATCAAAACATTTAAATACGTTAGTTGTGGCTTCTTATTTCAACCTCAGTACTCAGAACAATTTCATCCATGAATGATTTGAATAGGTAGTACAATTTATTACATGCCGATGATATTAAAACCTTTGGTCCCGGCTGTCATTTGAAGATCCCTGACAGTCGTCACTGGCAATCAGAAGCCTGAGATCTGACACCAGTCTAGCCAAGAGGTATCGTGTTATCCAGTTACTGGGTTGTGGAGGTCAGATAGGCAGTCGCTCCTTGCAAAACACTGGTACTCGGCCAAATCCGGTTGGACCCGAAGGCAATCCCAATATAGTTGGGAAAAGGCTAGGCAGATGATGATGATGAATTTATTACATTTACTACTCCGTTCTATAATGCATTGTTCTTATTGATCCATTTGGCAATATCATTCAATACCTTGATGCAAACCACTGTTTAATGGTAGGTACGTATCCTTTTCGAGTTCAGGACTCTTATTTAATTGGATACACTTTCCTCTCCATTATCACAACATAAGTAAAGTATTCTCAGCCCAAAATTAGCTTTACAAAACACAACTCTGTTTTTGTTTTCAATATACGAAGAAGTGTTTCGACTGGCACATCTGTGTGCGCTATTCACATAATATTTACTAAAGTTTTGTTTCGAAATGCCAAATAAAATTGTTTTCCATGAATACAAGCTTCACATTTTTTTATTTTTTATTTGTAAAGCACCTTTTGTTAATTGCATCACTATTAGAAAAATAGTTTCATTTATTTTCATTAAAAAAAAAAAAAAAATTTGCCTTTAAGACCTCACATTTCGTTTCACAATAAATCATAATTATTATTTACGAATGTACATACAAACATTTGCTAATTAAAATGTTTTTAAGATACAGACAATTAACGCCAATTAGGTACATTCTAGATTATCATCAAAGACTTACCCTTTATAGGCTTACCAACCATATTTGAACACAATGACACGACCATCTTTATTAAAAACGACAGCCATTCCCGCTTCGCATTTTCTTTACCGATGGAATGGGATGTCAAAATAGAGCACACCTGAAACGCCCATCTTACAGGTAACCGGTAGATCCTCTTCCTTCGTCGCTTGTCCATAACGCGCCATTATTCCTGTCTGTTGTAGCACTGCCCGTCACGAAGGTAAAAACAGTAGTCTATTAGGGTTTTGAACTAACCATATTCACCGTTGTATTGTTTTATTGTTTCACTTAGATGCACAACACGTTTTTATTATTTAGTGTCCTAATATTATTATTTTCACTTTTGGCTTAGCGCTCTGGGCCCATAACCTATTGGGGTTTATGGGGAGAGGTGGACACCAATGAAAGACCGTTTTATAAGGGTTTCAATAATACAGTTTAATTACCCTTTACTTGTTAAATTGGAAGGTGTGTTTCAGTAATACTTTGTGATACATGTGTTCCCTAACGTGGCTGACGTGATTGTGTATTGTGATGGGCCTGCAGTCTCGACTTAGATAGCGACACCGTCGCAAAGTAACGATCGTTAAATATTAACGAAAAAATTCGCTTGCCGTAACGACGCTATCGATAAATGCAAGTCTCGACAGCCGAGATAGCGAGCAAAATCGGTCACAATCTTGACTTTGCGATGTCGGTACGCTAACGAAGTTCGTATTCATAGTGCGGTGATTTTATTGTAAAATAATGGCAGTTGAAAAAAATTCTTCTATTATAGGGAAAATTGTTGGACAAGATATGATCAAATAACTATTATTCTTTGAAAATTGTACAGAAGATAGCTAAACCTTATCATGTTAACACTTTTTTGCATTGAAACGTGTAAGTAGCTTATACTGTTTTTAAGAATAAGCTTAACAAAGAAGAAAATAGTTTGCTTTCTTACAACACAGACGTTGAACATGGGAAACAAACTGTCAATGTCAAGTTTGTTTGTACACAAGATACGACAATAAAATAGAATTGGATGTGAAAAAACTGGAAAAGAACCGTATTTCTATGTTGGAGGACAGTGACACAGGCGCAGGCCCTAGCCCGAGTGCCAGCAGCGTGAGCGTCAGGTAATTACAACCTACAACAATTTTCTATTCCTATTTTTGGTATTAAATTGAATACTTTGCGTATGTCCGAAGAAGTTTGTGTTTACTTAATGAATAATATACCTTTTATGTTTCAGGCGTACTTCGGGGCAGATTGATGCGCTTTTGGCGACTTTAGAAGCCCGTCCATATCTCCACACGGGCAAATTTTGTAACAGGCTGGAAGGAGGTTGCCGAGAAGCTCAACAAACTCTCAAACGGATCATCAAGTAAATCTCAAGTTGGTTTTTAAATATAAGTACAAGCCACTTCAATTTTATTTCTATTTAGTGGAATACATTAGGTATCCTAATTACAGGTTTGGAGAGACTTAGTAAGCCACGCCCGAACAAAGGCGGAAAATTATAAAAAGAATTCCTTCAAACTGGTAACCAAGGCATCATCACTGCTCCTTTGACTGAGGCGGTGAGACGCAATAACATCCTTAATTAGTGTCGATTACATATTTAACACTGACTGCCCGGACGCTATGCCATTTCCTTTTTATTATTAGAATCACTAGCACGCTAGAGCATTAAGAGACATTTTTAGTACATCTAACTTTCTTTTACAGATGCTGGCAGCTGCAACTCAAGTGCAAGCAGACGCTGCCAAGATGCAGGCTGAGGCAACCATGGTACAAGCCTAGGCATGGGTGCTATTTGCGTAGGCTGCAAATAAAATAGCTGATACTTTTATAAATAAAAATAATAAATTATATTATATGTTTTTTATTTAAATCACAGAGGGTCAATATAATAAAATTATGCAAAACTAGTATAAATAAGTCTTCTTATGCTTTATGCAACAGCTCGCCCGGTGCACAATACAAGTCCTGTATAACAAAAACAAGATTTTAGGAGTATTGATACAATGTTGTTACATAAGTCGGACTTGATGCTATAAGACATTTTATTTAACCTTTGGGTCAAATAAATGGAGATGCCAATGAAATAGGTATAAAGATCTGGGGAAAATTATACGTTCTGCAAATATAGGTATATCTAATTAATAAATGTAATGTAATAAAATATTAAATAAATACCTTAAAATAAATCATTTGATTAGGTACCTGTAACTTCTAGGCCATCTTCATGAACTCTACCATCATTATGTGGGTGATTTGGCCTCTGGTTCATGTAATTTATATTTTATATAATATGTGTATTTATGCATTGGTGGGACAGACACCTAAAAACAGACTTCAGCACACCAAAGCATCTTTCAACAACGTTCCTGGCTGAACAATGAGCGTTTGTGTATTGATACTCCGATGTCCCTAGGAGTTGATTTTTTAAAGGAGTCATCAACCATGGTTCCAGAGGATATTCATCAACACCTAAAAGATAAAACATAGAATATACTTAAAGCAATCTAATGGGCAACCTGTTCCAGACAGATTATATTGAATATTTATTATTAGTTACCTAGCAGCCATGTATGGTGGTCCCCATTCATAAAATATTTATATGTGTGTAGTCTATGGCTCCAATCACATCAGGGAATGGCTGTGGAGCATTTCTAAACTTCTCTTTAATTGCACACCGTTCTTCTTGGGTCATGGGAAATTTGACATATATTTTATGTACATCTTGTATATCAGAAAAAATAAATAGAAATATTATTTAGGTACCCAACGCAAAGACACTCACTTGAGACTCCACAGAAAATCCGTAAGGCCCTCGTCTTTGAATAGATGGGCGAAGTTCACCTACGAGCTCATGAAACATGTCCTTGTTTATTTCGGTAAAAATAAAGAAATTGGCCATCCTCTAAATCCAAAGGATTTTCATCTTCACGCCGGTTTCGTGCATTTTCCCGCCACATTATCATATCACGCCTGTGTTTGAGCACGACCAAAGCCCACGCTAAATACTATACAGCCTTAAAACTCTAATTATTATTTATTTATTGTTTTTGTAACCTCTAAAACCAATGATAGCGATAGTAACGAAAACTTAGCGGGCTGTCAAAAATGCTCGCTAGGAAAGTCGATAACATACCGATAAATCGTTAACTTAGCGACAATATTCGTTAAGTTTGCGATGACAATCGATAGCTTTGACAGTCGAGACTACCAAAAATCGTTATCTTCCGATCGTTAGGACTTACCGACCGATCGGTAGGAGTTAGCGATCGCTAACTATGTCGAGACTGCAGGCACGGAACTCCACGATAATGGATTATTATCCGTTTGTATTCTTAAATATGCATCTAAAGTTTTACGAACGTTTTCTAGAGACCTTATACTTTCATGATGATATGAAGTTGACAAGATTTTATTGATGCCCAAGATTTTACATAGCTCTACCATTACTTTTGAAATTAACTCAGAACACCTATTCGTCGCAATTGTTCCCGGTATCCCATATCTCAACACAAAATTTTATGCCAACGCTTTTGCTACCTCATTTGCGGACTTATTTTTAATGAATAAGCCTCCACTAATTTCGGAAGTTCACATTGAAGAGTCAATATGTAAACATTGCATTTTTCGTCCTTATCAACTGATCCCACTATATCTCTTTTCAAAAGATGAAGATGCAGTGGCAGTAACTGTCTTTGGTTCTTTTGTATTTTTGGATAACTTTTGTTTCTTACACATTTACCAACGTACTCCGGTACATCTTTCTCAATTGAGGCCCAATCATAATATTTATTTATATTATTTACCATCCTGCGTATTCCTGAATGACCACTCGTGGGTAAAATATGAAAATCAGTCAAAACAATTGTCTCCTCATCCCTTCTATTTTTCCTGCACCCTTCACTACACACATTTTAAAATCTCCACATATCGAAGTAGTATTTTCCTTCAATTATTTGGTCATTTTTGTAATAAAATTAACATTATAACGATTTTTCAAAATAGTATCTTCTTTTATGACTTTCTCAATACAAAAAGTGTCTATGTCTCTCCACAACTCGTCTAGCGATGATGCCGATAAAGATTCATAGTTTACATAAATACTCGAGTTTGCTGTTTCAGTACTAATGTAATACACAGAGGGCACCAAGAGCTTATTCCTAGAAAATTTAATGTGAAAACATTTATTAATGTTTAATTCAATATTATTATTAACACACCACTCGATTAGCTTATCCAGATCATTCTGTAATTGCTCAGAATCATCGTTTGACTCAATTATTTTACTAAATTTGAGATCATCGGCGTACATGAAACATTTGCAGAAACGGAAGCATTTAGGTATATCATTGACAAAGATAATAAATAGTATTGGGTTGATGTGAGAGCCCTGTGGAACGCCCGATGTAATCGCACAATTACCAGACTGAAAGCCATTAACTGCAACAAAGTAGAAACAGTTTTCTAAGTAAGATTTCAACCAAGCTAGTAAATTACCAGTAATGCCGTATGCCTTTAACTTTCCCATAAGGATATCGTGTGACACACGGTCAAAAGCTTTACTAAAATAAATAAATGTTTATTCATACATTTGGTTTTTAGGGAATTTCCATTTAAGTAAGAAATATACTTGTGTTAGGAAGTTCCGCTCTTCCAGAAGTTACAACTTTTATAGGCTATTGAATAGAAATTTCATTACATAATTAATAAATTTCATTAATACCTACATTACAAAAGAAAAAAGTGATATAAATCAAAATATAAACTAAAACTTGAACAAAGTAGGTAATGATTAATTAAAGACGCGCTGTAGTGTGAAGGTGTGTAATGGTGTATATGTGTGCGTGACTGAGTTTGAGTGTATGTGTTTAATGATAGTAGGTATATGATTTGTAAATAGGAGTGGATATGTGTTAGTGAGTAAAATAAATAAAACCACAACTGAAACTAACTGGGTCTTAGACCCAGTTAGTTTCAGCCGCTTGTTACATTTCGAATTAGCTGACAATTTGTCAGAAATTATCCAACCGTCAGTTGTCAGTGGGTTTCCCAACACTGAATCATCCAAAAATTACATAATCGCTTGTTACATTGAATATTCGGCATCAATTTACTTCGGTTGGCTACCCTAGCTGGTATTCATTCACTTTATTCACTACTATAACGTAATCAGTACCTAACTATAAATAGTATCTTATCTTGAGCGGCCATTGAGATAGGAAAATATGGAGGCGCCGCGATGTTCTATACATACATTAGCTTATACAAATATGAGTGAAATACGATACAGAATGTGAAACATCGTGTTGTTTCATTCTTTCCAATGTAGTAATCGTATTTGACAAAAGAGACAACAATATTTTAGTTGTTGCTCATAATGGCAACATTTAGTTGTGACGTAGTGACAGTTGTAGGTAAGTGCCGTATCCGCCATATTATGTTACGATTTTTGTGCTTGTGTTCGTGGTAGGCCTGCTGTCAAATGGTTGTTTACTTATTGTATTATTGAGATTTGTGAGTGTGTGTGTGTTCCTTGATTCACACCACCATAGCATCGGCAGCCATTTTATGTGCCATTTTAAGGTTTAGGTAGGCACCTTTTTTTCGTAGGTATTTCCAGGTCATACTATTTAATATGTCTATGTGAGCGGCAGGGTTAGTAAAGCCGCCAAGTTAAGCAACACTTACCAAAGTCAGTCTTTGGATGGGTGTTGGTTATTTTCATGGAATAAGTTTTACAAATTTCACCTAAAAATCTATGTTGTTGATAAATAAAGTAATTACAATTAAATCAAATGTTCAATTTTATAACAGGGTGCCAATTACACCGAAACAAAATTCTTGTTAAACAAATTAAAATAGTTAAAACTCAATTTTTTACACATACTTGATAGGAGTGGGTGTAACATGGGAATTCAACATCACCTTGCTTTTGTCCATGTTCATACTAAGACCCATTCTTTCGGCAGCTCTATTGATGTCCTCTTGCATTGTACTGAGGTCCTCCATGGTCTCAGCCATGACCACTATATCGTCCGGAAAGCGAATGTGGGTGATGTACTTGCCATTGACGTTACTAAATAAAAAATTAATATCGTTTATTTTGAAAAATACATTTGTTCTTAAAATTACAAACCCACCAAACTTATTTAGTCATACATATTTAGTCCATAGCTAATCAAAGACTCGGCTAGGGCAAAATAAATTACACGCAACGTTTTTCTACTCAGCGGTGCCTTCAAGACATACAACTTACCCAACTCTGACATAAGCCTTGCACACACTGTGTCAATCTGTGTCTTCCAGTTTATGTGGCGGTCCACTCACAGACCCAGATATCTAAATCTATCGAGATACTCAAGCTTTTGCCAGCAGGCCCTGCAGTCTCTACATAGTTAGCGACACCGTCGCAAAGTAACGATCGTTAAATATTAACGAAAAAATTCGCTTGCCGTAACGACGCTATCGATAAATGCAAGTCTCGACAGCCGAGATAGCGAGCAAAATCGGTCACAATCTTGACTTTGCGATGTCGGTACGCTAACGAAGTTCGTATTCATAGTGCGGTGATTTTATTGTAAAATAATGGCAGTTGAAAAAAATTCTTGTATTATAGGGAAAAATGTTGGACAAGATATGATCAAATAACTATTATTCTTTGAAAATTGTACAGAAGATAGGTAAACCTTACCATGTTAACACTTATTTGCATTGAAACGTGTAAGTAGCTTATACGGTTTTTAAGAATACGCTTAACCAAGAAGAAAATAGTTTGCTTCCTAGCAACACAGACGTTGAACATGGGAAACAAACTGTCAATGTCAAGTTTGTTTGTAAACAAGATGCGACAATAAGATAGAATTGGAATTGAAAAAACTGGAAAAGAACCGTATTTCTATGGTGGAAAACAGTGACACAGGCGCATGCCCTAGCCCGAGTGCCAGCAGCGTGAGTATCAGGTAATTACAACCTACATCAATTTTCGATTACTATTTTTGATACTAAATTGAATACTTTGCGTATGTCCGAAGTAGTTTGTGTGTTACTCAATGAATATCTTAAATGTTTTAGGCGTACTTCGGTGCAGATTGATGAGCTTTTGGCGACTTTAGAAGCCCAACCATATCTACAAACGGACAAATTTTGAAACAGGCTGGAAGAAGGTTGCCGAGGAGCTAACAAACTCCCAAACGGATCCAACAAGTTGCCCAATCAGTGCATGATGTCAAATCTCAAGTTGGTTTTGAAATGTAAGTACAAGCCTCGTCAGTTTTGTTTATATTTAGTGGAATACATTAGGTATCCTAATTACAGGTTTGGAGATACTTAAAAAGCCACGCCTGCATAAAGGTGGAAAAATATAAAAAGAAATCATTCTTAATGGCAACCTAGGCGGCTTCACTGCTCTTTTGACTGAGGCGGTGAGACGCAATAACATCCTTAATTAGTGTAGATTACACATTTGACACTAACTGCCCGGACGCTATGCCATTTCCTTTTTTATTATTAGAATCACTAGTACGCTAGAGCATTAAGAGGCATTTTTAGTAAATATAACTTTTTTTACAGTTGCTGGCAGCTGCAACTCAAGTGCAAGCAGACGCTGCCAAGATGCAGGCTGAGGTATCCAAGGTACAAGCCAAGGCATGGGTGCTATTTGCGTAGACTGCAAATAAAATAGCTGATGCTTTTACAAATAAAAATAATAAATGATATAATATGTTTTTTATTTAAATCACAGAGGGTCAATAAAATAAAATTATGTAAAACTAGTATTAATGAGTCTTCTTATGCGCTCTGCAACAGCTAGACCGATACCGAGTGCACGATACAAGTCCTGTATAACAAAAACAAGATTTTAGGATTATTCATACAATGGTGTTACATAAGTCGGACTTGATGCTATAAGCCATTGTGTATCATCTTTGGGTCAAATAAATGGAGATGCCAATGAAATAGGTATAAAGATCTGGGGAAAATTATATCTACTGCAAATATATTATAATAAAACATTAAATGAATACCTTAAAATAAATCATTTGATTAGGTACCTGTAACTTGGTGGCCTCTGGTTCATGTAATTTATATTTTATATATGTGTTTTCATGCATTGGTGGGAAAGACACCGAAAAACAGACTTCAGCACACCAAAGCATCTTTCAACAACGTTCCTGGCTGAACAATGAACATTTGTGTATTGATACTTCGGTGTCCCTAGGCGTTGATTTTTTAAAGGAGTCATCAACCATGGTTCCAGAGGATATCCATCATCACCTTAAAGATTAAACATAGAATGTACTTTCAGCAGTCTAATGGGCAACCTGTTCCAGACAGATTATAATGAACATTTATTATTAGTTACCAAGCAGCCATGTACGGTGGTCCCCATTGACAAAATATTTACATGTGTTCATTCTATGGCTCCAATCACATCAGGGAATGGCTGTGGAGCATTTCTAAACTTCTCTTTAACTGCACACTGTTCTTCTTGGGTCATGGGAAATTTGACATATCTTCTTAAAAGGTTTTCATTGATAGCCAAAGTTACAGTATGTATTACTCGGCTTACTGACTTTTGGCTTATCCTGCAGCACCACTGCATGCCAATCGGTAGTTGGTAGCACCCACTTGACTATTAAGAAGAAAATTATAAGTACATCTTGGATATTAGGAAAAATAAATAGAAATATTATTGGCACGGTAGCTACCCAACACAAAGACACTCACTTGAGACTCCACAGAAAGTCAGTAAGGCCCTCGTCTTTGAATAGATGGGCGAAGTTCACCAACGAGCTCATGAAACATGTCCTTGTTTATTTCGGTAAAGATAGAGAAATTGGCCATCTTCAAGTCCAAAGGATTTTCACCTTCACGCCGGTTTCGTGCATTTTTCCGCCGCATTATCATATCGAGTCTGTGTTCGAGCACGACCAAAGCCTACTCTAAATACTATACAGCCAAATTACTCTAATTATTATATATTTATTGTTTTTGTAACCTCTAAAACCAATGATAACGATCGTAACGAAAACTTAGCGGGCTGTCAAAAATGCTCGCTAGGAAAGTCGATAGCATACCGATAAATCGTTAACTTAGCGACAATATTCGTTAAGTTTGCGATGACAAACGATAGCTTTGACAGTCGAGACTACCAAAAATCGTTATCTTCCGATCGTTAGGACTTACCGACCGATCGGTAGGAGTTAGCGATCGCTAACTATGTAGAGACTGCAGGCCCAGGTTGTGCGGCGAGTGCACAAGCATCACCTTCATCTTACTTAGATTTAGCATGATACCGTTATCGTGCGCCCACTGGGTGATATTGTCGAAATTATCCTGCAAAACAGACCTGACTTCCTGTATATCCCTCGAGGAGTACATGAGACACATGTCGTCCGCATACATATAAACACGACATTTCTACACAACATTACTGACGCTATTGACATGCATGACATAGCCAACTGGTCCGTACACGGATCCAGTCGGCACGCCAAGGCCAACCGCAGCTTCCTTACCAACCACTCCGGAAATGCAGGTTTGTAAGGTTCTGCCACTTATGTAGTTCCGGAACCACCTGTTAGTAGAGCCCCTGATCCCACACTCGTCCATGGCCTGCTACAGCACCTCGTGGTCCAGAGTGTCGAAAGCCTTTTATAATCGATGAACAGCGCCAAGATCTGGTGTCTCTGATTCAGACTACTAATTTCTAGCCCTCTCCTGTCCAGAACTTTGAAGACATCCTCCAGTGCAGCGGTGATCAGTTTTGGAGATATGAAATCTCCCTGTCTCACAACTCGCTGCAGAACGATAGGTTCCGAGGTCTGATCTTGAAGTCGAAGTGACATGGTGGCGTTTTTGTACAAACACTTCAACACTTCGATGTACCCGTAGTCTATTTGGCACCGTTGGAGAGACTGCAGTACAGCCCAAGTCTCGATCGAATCGAAGGCTTTCTCGTAGTCCACAAACGCTAAGCAGAGAGACAGGTTGTACTCTTCGGTCTTCTGTATAACCTGCCGCAGGGTATGTAAGTGGTCTACGGTGTTAAAGCCTTTACGAAATCCGGCTTGTATGGGAAGCTGGAAATCGTCAAACCTGCGTGTGAGACGATTCGTGATGAATCTTGAAAGCAGCTTGTAGACATGGCTTAGAAGTGAGGTTGGCCTATAAATCTTCAGTATTGTTGAGAATTTTTTAATATAAATAGGGAATATCAAAAAAAACTAAAAAATTAACGGTGAATATTTTTGATAAAAGTAAGTATTTTAAATTGTTTTAGTTGTTTTAGTTTTTAAATATTATACTTGGTAGCACCTCACTCACAATAGAAGACCACGGAGCGCATAGAATACCTAAAATCGATTACCGCCAAAAGCTCTCCGGAACTATTATTTGTCCTCTCTTAAATAGCTCGGCCCTCGTCATAATTATAAGATTTTAAACTGTCTTATTTTGAATTTGGTATTTATTATAATATTTATTAGTCTATTAATTATTTATGTATTTTATTATTTAGATTATGAATATCCGATTTTAACTATTGTACATATTTTTTGTTTTTTTATTTTATTTTGTACACATAACACTGCTGTATCCTTTAGATCCCAAAGATCGACTTGTAGAGAATGCCCTGCTGCAATAATTCCGTCTATGTATCACCATTGTACATGTAGTTTAAACAAATAGACATCCGGCTTGCATCCGGCCCGCTGGATGTTTTGTCTATCAACATCACAGTTGGTCTTAGACACACGCGGCTGACGGACGGTACTGACAGACGCGACTGATGCGTCTGTCAGTACCGTCCGTCAGCCGCGTCCGATAATTTGTTCCCAATTTTATCGGACACGACAGACGGTTGCGACTAAAAAACATCCAGCTGGCCAGATGGCCAGAGGTCTATCGGATGTCCGAACGCCCAAGGTTACATCCGCGATTTACATTTTTTATTATGATAGTCAAGTGCTTTACCATCATCTCACCTGATGGTAAGCGATGTTGTGGTCGACGGTGTAGCACGCTTGCCTAGAAGTGCTTGCAATGAGCTGAGATATTTTTGATAGTATTAATTTAGAGTAGTTGCTAAAGAGACTGACTCAATATAATATTTTTTGCAAATTAATACACCAAATTGAATGTGATATATCTGCATTTTAGTGCCGGTGAAGTTTTTGTTGAAGTTAAAGGCCTCAGTAGCCAGGTCATTGTAGTGCCAAAAAAACATCTCAATTCAATTTTATCATTCATTCACTCGTTTCGCTAATTTTCATTCATCAAATGTCGGACGACGTCTTTGGTTTCATGGCGCGTTTTAACTTATAAAATGTACGTTTGGTGTAAAAGTTATAAATGTAAATACTTAGCTAAATGTCTATTGTAGTGTATAGTTACAAAGTAACTACAAAAAACTAAGTAACAAAGTCCAGTTAAGTTACAAGGTGTTTACCTTGTTTTTAGGTTATGTTAGTGCTTGGTCCATATTTCACAAATAAAAAGTATTTAAAATGACGGACGGAGATTCCGGTGAGAGTGGCAGGGAGGTGACGATCCCCTGCCCTTTCGTGAAGAGAAGAGTGGAGTGCGCTGGCGCGGCATTCCTTAGATATTACAATGTAAAATGCCATGGTGGCGACGCATTGTTCCAAACGCTCAAGTCAAGTGAGAAGGCCGAAGAAGTCATCTTCGACGATGACGTCGAGTACCTGCGGAGTTTGGATCCCAAAGATTGGAAGATGCAAGATCACTATTCCGTTCTAGGTATGAAAAACTTGCGTTACAAAGCCTCCGATGACGACATAAAACGTGCTTACCGGCAGAAGGTGTTGAAGCACCACCCCGACAAGCGCAAGGCGCAGGGCGAGGAGATCCGTAGCGACGACGACTATTTCACGTGCATCACGAAAGCCTACGAGATACTGGGCACACCGGTCAAGCGCAGGTCGTACGATTCGGTGGACCACACCATTGACGACAATGTACCTACACAGAACGATATCAAGAAGGATGGCTTCTTTAAATCATTTACTAAACTTTTTGAATCAAATGCACGATGGTCTGAGAAGAGAAATGTGCCTTTATTAGGTGATGAGAATAGTACCCGGGAACAGGTTGAAAGGTTCTATGCTTTCTGGTATGAGTTTGAGTCGTGGCGTGAGTTTTCCTATCTTGATGAAGAAGAGAAGGAGAAGGGAGCGGACCGGGAGGAGCGGCGATGGATCGAGAAGCAGAACAAGGCTGCGAGGGCCAAGCTAAAGAAAGAGGAGATGGCCAGAATACGCAGCTTAGTGGATCTGGCGTATGCCAATGATCCCAGGATCCAGCGGTTTAAGCAGGAAGACAAAGACAAGAAATTAGCTGCTAAACGAGCCAAACAGGTACATTTGTCAAAAGCATGGTTAAACTATTTCAAAAGTGTGTTGTTGCTTCTGATTCAGTTTCACTGGGCTCAGCATCACGAGTCATGTGGTGTATCTATATATATAAAAATGAATCCCTATTTCCCTTGGTCACAACCTCATGCGTGAACAGCTGCACCAATTTCGCTTGTACTTTTTTTGTTGTGTTTGCTATTGTAAGGAGAAGGAACTTATGAAAAACCTTACCTGCATAGGTAGGGTAGGGAAGGTAGGGTACCTAGGGTATGTATCATAGGGTACGTAGGGTAGGGTAGGTTAGGTAGGATAAGTAGGGTTAGGTAGGGTAGATGAATGTTTGATGTTTTGTTGGCAAAACAAAGTTTGCCAGGTCAGCTATTTCTATTATAATTATATCAATACAGACGGTTTTAAATTTCTGTAAGCCTTCAATGTTCATAATTAACAAACAATTGTTTTTCTATTGATCCAAAACTGATTCAGGTTTCTCGAATGTGGAGGGGCTATGTAGCTTGTTCTAAAAAATTGCATTTATTGTAAACTGTTATTTTACATTTTGCAGCTCCACTGTTCAGTTTTCATGTTTTCAAAGTATTACTTCGGCTTGAATGGTTTGTTCCCAGCAGCTATGGATTTTATTTAAAACCACATTAGATTCTACTAATGTTATAAAAGTAAAAGTCTGTATGTTTAAAACAATACATATATACGCATACTTAAATTCATACCTTTTTTTCATGGGGGTAGGCAGAAACTACAGAATGCCACCATCCATATTTAGATGGATAGTCTGGATATAAACTGTTTGGCAGAAACATGGGCACATAGGTAGACCATACTTTGAATTATATGGACTGATCAGGTTTTAAATTGCGTTGTATTTCCTTTGGAAAAGGAAAACACTTTTTCAAAACCTACTCTAAAATAAGTTGTTGTTTTTTTTTTTAATAATGAAAAACTGCAGTCTAAACTTGTTTCATACTAATCTAATATGTTTTTTTTTTTGTCTAGCTTTCGCAGTCCAACTGCTGGACAAAGGCCTCCCCTTCCTTCCATCCCCGTCCTTCCATACTTTCATCTCTCTTTATTCTTTCATTTTAAAATTCACTTACAGTTATTCTATCTCATGATGGCAGGTTGGTCTTAGTCATTTGTGTAGATGCATATGCACAATGTTTCTGTGTGTGTAAGCTCAGGAGCGCCCAGTATTGCTTATGCACACAGAAACAATTTGCATGTTAAACTACACACATGACTAAAAGCAGCCCGCAGTCGTGAGATAGTATAAATATACCATATATTAATTTCTGGTTCCTCTCATTATTATGATTTATCCATTATAGTGATTCATCTACAATTCTAGATTTATAGTGCATTGCGAGGTACATCACTCAATTCGCTAAAATACTCAATTATACTTTTTCAATTTCAGGATGCTGTACAAGCCAAGAAAGCTGAAGAAGAACGTCTCATAAAGGAAGCTCAACTTGCCAAACAGAAGGCGGACGAGGCGGAGCGCGCGCGCATTGAGTTGGCGCGCGCCGAGCGCGAGCAGCTCAAGAAGAACCTGCGTAAGGAGAAAAAGGCGCTCCGAGACATCTGCAAGGCCAACAACTACTATTCCAAAACTGAAGACGAAACTGTCGCCCATATGGCTGCCTTAGAAAAAATCTGTGAAATGTTGAAGGTGGTAGAAATACAAGACTTCGTAAAGGAACTAGAAAGCAAAGGTAGAGATGCTTTCATTAGGACCGTCAAAGACACTGAAGACAAATTAGAAGCAGAGAGGAAAGCCATATTCGATAACAAGAGAGTAGATGAACAAAAGGTCAAAAAGGAATCTGCACTCAAACAGCCTATTGAATGGAGTGTTGAGATGACACAACTTCTCATCAAAGCTGTTAACTTATTCCCAGCTGGCACCAACCAGAGATGGGAGGTGGTCGCTAACTTTCTCAATCAACACGGCACATTTATTGATGACAGACGTTTCATAGCAAAAGATGTTTTGAACAAAGCTAAAGATTTGCAGAGTGCAGATTTCTCAAAGAGCAGTCTCAAGAAAGCCGCCAATGAAGAAGCGTTTGACCAGTTTGAGAAAGAGAAGAAGAAGGGATATAATCACATTGATGAAACAGGAATATCGAAGAGTGATAATCCTGTGAAAATAGTAAATGGAACAGCTACTCCGAAACCTGAAGAGGTTGTCAAACCAGATGCTTGGACGAAAACTGAACAGGAACTGCTTGAGCAGGCCATCAAGACGTTCCCGGTGAGCACACCGGAGCGCTGGGACAAGATTGCAGACTGTATACCGAACCGTACGAAAAAAGACTGTATGAAAAGATACAAGGAGTTAGTTGAATTAGTTAAAGCAAAGAAGCAAGCCGCCAATCTCGTGAAATAACATACGACCCTACTAGTTCTGTATCAAATTGTTTACCATCTGCCACCAAGTTAATGACCAAAGTAGATAAATATGGGTATTGTAAATTATATTTACATTGGTAAAGCTACACTGTTGGCTCGTGACAAAGACGTTTATTAAGAAAACCACAAAGTATATTGTAATTATTGCTTCATGAATTAGTAATTATGAAATAAATTACCGTTTTCTTTTTTAAAGAAGTTGTAATCCATGTTTTGATTATACAAAGTACCCTCACATTTGGTTTGATCAATAAATATTTGACTCGGTTCTTTCCTTTCTGCCGCTACGAATTAACATTCTGTTTAACAAAATACTCAAATTCATATCACTTCTGTTTCACTTAGTCGTATGTACCTAGATGGTTTGTGATATTCAATTTAGAAGACAAAATCTATGTATTGGCTATTTTAATACGAAGCTTGGCTTGCAATTTTCTGTGAATAATACGCGTGGCGGTTAGGAGGTAGCTGTTAAATATTACAGAATAATCTGACGGGTTCATTGATCGAAACACTCGCGAGCAGCATTCCTCTTTGCACACACAACACAAATGCGTATTACAGCAATTTTTTTTGTAAAGTAGCAAATATTCTTCATTGCAATGCTAATCGGCCGAGGTTCGCGTGTCTGTCTCGGTCGCCTGCTCGCAAATGACACGGTCACTTAGTACTCTACCTGTCCAGCTGACTGTACAGCATACCTGCTAGAAAGCTGGGAATGCGTCTTTACACAACCGTACAGTACAACTATTTTCTTAATATCCCTCGGGAAAACTTGCCGGGCAGATGGGACGCTCTCAATCAACTTGCAAGTATATAGAGTTGTTAATACTCTTTTAGCTTAATGTAATTTATTTAAAAAATGGGAAGAAAACTGCTAAAGTCGACGATAAAATAGTTGTACTATGTACATAGAAACGCTTGATAAATTGTACCTGTCATTGAAATTGTTCAAGCAATCTTCGTTACGTTTAGAACGTTTGTAAGATATAGGAATCGATTATTGTTTTTGTCGCATCAGTTGACAAAATAAGCATGTTTTTATGTATTATCAAAGTTAGTGCTTCGTGTGATATGTACTTAATGTTGTATATTAAACAACTGTCAATTGAGTCGGTGGAGGCTTACAGATAGCTTCTAATTAAGATCTGATACACGGACATTGTTTTTAACCAAATCGTCCGTAGTTATGGTTCATCAAAATATAGTGCTCGCCAAACTTCTGGGCCGCCATGAAGTTGGCATTCTGATTCGCAAGGCACGAAACGGTGCTGTTTTTGTATGAGATTTACTACTGCGCAGCCATTGTAGCCAACTTCAGGGCGGTCAAGAAGTTTGGCGAGAATAAGCATTCCATGTGAATTGGTGCGATAAAATAATACTCTACACAGTGGCTTAGTTTTCTAAGCAGTTGTATTTTCATACGATTCACAGAAATGTGTTATTAGTGTCCTTAAAATTTAAATGAAGTGTAATTTAGACCTACCCACAAGCATCCATTGTCCATGCTTAAAGCACTTGCCCGCCATTAAGCAATGTTTGTATGGCAACATGTCCGTTCAAAGACACGACAAACGATCATCTTGTGTCATATTTTTATATTTATTTGTTTATTGTGATGATGAATATAGTCAATTTGAAATTTTTATATGATTTTTATTTTGAATCCTGCTGAGTCTCATATATCAGAGATACAGGTACTGCATAACAATACACCTCTGTTCCCCGACGGGTTAGGCAGATATGTGTACCTGGAGGGTGAGCATAAGCTGAGAGTAAGGTTTTTTTGAGTGTGTGTAAGGGACAGATGTATATGACTATACACAAGAGCTTCTTTATGGTCACCCTCCATCACTGTGCACCCAATTTCGCAATTATGTTAGTAACAAGTAATAGGGGCAACCCTATTCCCGTCGACCGGGAACAAGTCTAGACTCCGAGCTGCTTAAGTCCCCTTTGTGCCACACTCCGACGCAAACTGAGTTGTCGAGGCAGGCGTCAGCTCCCCGTACAAACGTAGAAAAGCAACTGAAATTACGTTCGTCTGGCAGCCTAACCGAATTTTAGTTGAACGTAAATGCCGCGACTCATTTTACGCGGCTCACAAAATTACGTTAGTTTGGCCTCACCTTATCATTGCCCGATCTGGCAGCCGTATTGCGTAGGTGAATACGGCAACGCAGAGTTTGACCGCTATCCAATCGACTAATCACATGCGAGATGAATGACGCGATGTTGATTTCCGCCTGTGTGATTGGTCGATTGGATAGCGGTCAAACTCTTTGCGTTGCCGTATTCACTTACGCAATACGGCTGCGGTAATCGAACCCTGAGGTCCTGGGTCCCCAGCAGTAGAGCTTGCGACCAGAGGTGTTCGTCAATATAACCGAATTTTTCATAATACAGTGTCGTCACTAAGGTTGCCTTACCGTCTATTAGTAATGTGTGGGCTGCTTATGACGTGCTTTTACCCGACTTTTACCAGACTAATGTGTTTATCAGTTTATGTATGTATGTTTGTTCATATGTGACGTTCTAGAGACCAAACGCGTTGGCTGATTTTGATGATTTTTACGACAATCGATTCGTCATAACCTTGCGAGTGTTACTGGTTCTGCACTGGCTACATTAAAATGGGAAAATGGCGGATTTCGGTCGTCTGTGGGGAAGCCAATTGTTTTTGTTCTTGTTTACGTCTTTTTAGTTCGCTTCTTAAGCAGTAGGGTTTTTTGATATTTGAATTAACTTTTTTTTTATGTGGTAATCTGAGATTCCCCAATCTCAGATTACCACATAAAAAAAAAGTCATAACCTCGACCAACAAGGATGTATGGGGGGAGCGAACCGTAGATCAAATCAAGTACTATCATCGTCAGTGTCATTCTCAGCTTTGGGAAATTGTTTTTCCTGAAGAGTTTTCACAATTTTGTGATGGTCACTGTAGCAATGTTGCACATAAGACATTGTTAGAGGCTATATATACTAGAATCGTGTCAATCCTGTCTGATACCGCCATTGCTTCCTATGAGCGAGGGGGAGGGCCGAGGAGAGGTGGATATATAGCGGGGTGGAATAGATATGTAGCTGCATGGTTATCAAAGGGAAGCCAGACTGTTAAAAAGCAACTTAAGTGGTGTCAAGCCAGGCAGGACCAGATAAATATGGACATCATGGCCTCTTACCTTACTGACAAGCATTTTAAATTATTTTGGAAGCAAACCGGAAAAATGAAGACTGGCTTTCCTGTGAGCGTGAATGGCATCGGTGATCACAAATTGATCGCCAATTTCTTTAAAGACCATTTTAAGATGTCACCATATTGTGATTCCTCCACGCAGGGTATTTTCGGCCCCCACCCCAACCTCCCGAGGCGGAGGGGCTCAGTAGCCGTGGCTTGGTCACCCACGGTGAAGCGAAAAGGAAACGAGCGGCCGCTCGTCAGGGCTTTTGCCCATAAGCCGACGACGTAGCGGCCAACAGTTGCGATGTCGCCCAGGTGGTGCCGCCATCGCAACTGAGACAGGCCGCGATGTCGTATGGGGCCTCCCAAACCCATACGATATCGCGGCTGAGGGTTGGAGGCCGCGGCGGGAGAGGACTCGGTATTGCGGTGCGCTGTTCTCCCTACCTTCAGAGGCCTGAGCGTTGGCCGCTCTCCGCGCCGTCCTGTTGCTGAAAAATGGTAGGTGGCGGGGCCATTGACCTTGACCCATAACAAGGGGACCAAGGGTGCCATACGCGGGGTCGTCCGGCGCCCATGTGCTGGTTTGGTTCCTGGGGTGGTCACGTCGTACAGTGGGTTCTGGTGTGCCGATGATAGGGGGTACATCCTAGAGGAGGGTCCGGTGACGGATAGCCGCGGCGGGTTCGCGGTGAGTGCTAAAGCGTGCCCGTGTTCACACCGTAAGCGGCACAGGAGGACACCGTGGAGTTTTAGTGGGTTAGAGTCCCACATAACTGCACTTTGTCCCCGTGGTAGTGGAGTATGCATGAGCATTCCTCCAAGAAAAAAAATGCGGCCAGGGGATTCCCCCGCCCGGGTGCGAGAGTTTCAGTATTGAAAATTTAAGATATGCGGGTGTTCACCTGCCGCGCGTGCTCTCCAGGTTATTTGCCCGAAGGTCTCACTAGAACGAATAGTTGTTGTGAAGAACAAAACTGGGGATCTGTCGGATGAGGGTAGCTGTCGGCCTATTTTGCTGGCTACGGTGTTGACTAAAGTGTTTGAAAGCCTGCTTAGTAATACTCTTAGAACGTACATAGGCCTTTATGATGCCCAATTTGTTTTCAGGAGTGGGCTTTCTACGAAGTGCGCCGTATTTTGTCTTAAGCAGGCACTCGAAAACTATAATGACAGGGACACGCGTATACGTGTGCTTTCTGGATTTGTCCAGAGCCTTTGATACTGCCTTGTATGAGAGGCTTTGGAGGAAGCTACGGGGTGCGGGTGTGCCGGCGGAACTTGTCTCGGTGTTAGAACAATGGTATCTTTGTCAGCGAAACCAGGTGCTATGGGCGGGGCTCTACCTGATGAATATGGTGACCTGACGAGTGTGGTGTGCGGCAGGGGAGCATCTCTTTTCTCTCTCCTCTGCTCTTCAACCCAGCTATTAATGACCTCATCAGTGAGCTCAGCGGTACCCATACCTACGGGTTGTTATGTGGATGGGGTTTGCGTAAATAACATCAGTTATGCAGATGATATGATGCTGCTGAGCCCTTCGGGGGGACTGTTCGTAAAGTGGTTTAAAGAAAGAAAAATGCTTAATGGTGTTGCTCTGCGTGTAGTGACAAGCTTTAACTATCTAGGGCACATAGTGACAGTCCGGGGGAATATCATTTCGCGTCGGTTTGCACGCTGCTCGAGTGAAGTTAAACTCTTTTTAAGGCGTATTGCCAATCCTTCTACTTGAGCAGCTTGTGGGTGAATTACACATTCGGGTTGCTCTGCGTGTCCAATACAATAATATATTCAGGATGGTGATGCGGCTGCCTCGCTATTGTAGTGCGTCCGTCCTATGTTTGCGGAGGCGCGGACGGGTGGTTTCCATGCGGTTATACGCAAGAGGGTAGCATCCTTGTGGCAGCGCGTGCGAGGCAGTAGCAACGGCATCCTGCAAATGATTGCATCTCGAATCGATTGTACAATCCATAATAAATGGATGCGCATTTTTATAGGCGCTCTCTATTAAATTTTTACCCAGTCCTGTGTCATCGGTGACAATGCCGCAAACAATCGTCCTGCGGTTTTGTGGATGTGGTCTTTCGACTCCCACGTTGGCTAGTCGTCAGCAACGGAAGTCGATTAACATTGCAGTTATCTAAATAAAAAAAAAACACAATAAAATAAATACTTACTTAAAAAGATGTAACTAGGTACTTAGCTGCTCACGATATAAGTTTAGTGTTTTAGATTTGCCGCAAAAGACTCAAATGAAGAGTTTCTCTTGTCGATTTTCGTACCTGACTACCTATTTTTTCACAGGTTATCTACTAATAACCTTATTTACACCGCCCTTGCATCCTTTGATAATTAACCAAATCTTGTGTAAGCGAATAGTGTTCCTACACCAGCAACATCTGTGGTAATATGCAGGAATAAAATACCTATATTATTGTGCACCATTCAGCCGTCAGTATTATTTTTAGCAACCTATAAATAGGTAAGAAAATAATCCGCGTAAGGTCAAGGGCCCGTTAACGAGGCATCATTACAGAAATGACTAGCTGTTGGCCTGTTGTGCATTTCCGAAGCGAAGCATTTAAGGCCGGTCCAAGGTCATCGGCCGACAGGTGGTCCTACAATGTACTTGTTATGTATTTATTCCATACACGGTGTATTCTGTTATAGCGTAGGTACGCCAAGGCCGATCACCACATTGTTGTTGGCTATGAGAAATTAATATCATTTTAACGATTTTACCATCAAGATTCAGTGTGGTCACCTTGTTTATAAAACTTGTGAACTGTTTTAAGTTTGTAGCACGTATCTGCATGGAAGATTCTCATGCATAGACATAAATGCGGACTTGTTAGATATGCAAAAAGTAATTTTCCTAGTAGTTAACATCTTCCTACAATAGGCGATGACTAAGCTCGCTGATTTCTCATTAGCATATAAAAGTACATAGTATTGTTGGCAGTTATTTTTAGCTAAGTCAGTAAAATACTTTCTCCGGTCTCTCTAATGTGACATAACTAATGAAATAAGAGATTTTTCTCAGGTGGCTGTTACAATATTATGAAATAGATCGTTTATCTCGATAGTCTGATTTTAGTAGAAGCAGCACTCGTTTCGTGTCTCTTCAAAGCTGTAAATTAGGAACGAGAAGATATATCTAGAATTGGACAGTTAGCTTCGAATAAAGGTGGATGGATAGTGCTCTTTGATGTCGATGGACATTCACCAAGTAATTTCTCAGTGCAACGAAACGGAACCCATGCCCTCGTGAACTCTTAACAGGGAGGCGCACAACACAAAGGCATAGGATTTTTTTAAAGCTTTTGAAGTAAGTAGTGCAACAGACGAAACTAAAAATTCAGAACAAGCCAGAACTTCGGCAGCCATAATCATGCGCTAAAACCGCAATTTATTTTCTTTTCAATCAAAAACCCCAATAGAGTTAATGGAGCGATCCATTTGTCAATACATCGATAAAATAAGCGATGTGTATGCATTTGTGTTATATGCATTTCCATTATTCCTTTATGTATCCAGTTTTGGACATGCGTAGTGTGCCAGGCATGCATCGGATAGTGACCACACTCGGAATAGAAACGACATGGAATTGAAAACATTATTTTCTGAAGACGTTCTATTGTGAATAAGTATTGTGGAATTATCTAATTATGGAACTGAGGTGTTCAACAACATTGGAATAATAACGATTGTTTGTTTTGGCAGATTGTTAACCTGTCCTGAAAACACAGGTTTCGAGAATGGTGTTCAAGACAGAAAGGCAACATCAAAGCCACAGGAAGCTTGTGGTCCTTACACTTGCAGGGATTCATAAAACTAAAAAAGAAGGCGGAACATCCATACGTTCGACAGATAGGTACATAAAATTCATTGGCAACGACCATCTCATCCGCCCAGTGACATTACGAGCCGATTAGCCATGAAATAACATCACATATCCTGTTACGAAACAGAGTACGAGTTTATTCAGATAAAAATAATCATAAACATACCAAACATACATTGACTGAAATCCAAATAAGTGTCACTAAAATATAAAGGGCCTTATTTAAAAATATCTCTGATTTGTTTAGCAACTGCTTAGCAGATTCCAAATTTAAATTTTCTAATAGATGATTTAGAATCTGGTAAATAGTTGCTGAACATCAGGGATTTTTTTTAATAAGATATATATTGGGATTATTTTGTATATCAATGATGTATGCTAATTTATAATGCCAAGTTGCGATGTTTCTACAAGGCCAGTGGTTTTGAAGAAGATAGGAATGTGCCTTCTGTAATAATTTCTAGTGACGAAACTTAAAATGGAATTACAATTGGTACAAAGTTGTTTTCTTATGTTTTTTTTCCAGTGTCGGCTACACCATGGGTAAAAAAATCGCTGTTATATAACTTAGCATACATTTTCGTCTATATAGACCTAGTTACATATATTATTAGCTTACACTCAAGATACTGCTTTGCGTACCTGCAGTCGAAGACATTTATTCGCTGATACTTTGAAACGATTGTGAAAATAATTGTAGTGCAGGATTTCTAATCGTAATCCGTCGGTAATGTTGTATTATATCGTATCTTTTAGTAATATCTTTAAGAGAAATCGCGTCGTTATACGTGTGTAGATTCAATGAGTAAAAAATGGCGCACATACGTACATTAATGCGCGCTTTACAGTAGCAACGAATAAATGCCGCGTCTAACTGCAAAGTTGTTCACTAGTCTGCAAAGTTGTTTACTCATTAAAATTAACATTAAAAAGATTATAAATATTTAGAGTTTGGTTCAGTTCCACTAAGGCACGATCAAGGCCATACATTGCGATTAAAGCTTACTCTTATTTAAGTACGTATTACAATTAACTTATTATTTTACTTATACATAACATAACATCACGCCTGTTTTCCACGAAGGGTTAGGCAAAGGTGGACTGTACACCCACTAAGGAAGTTCCTCCCATTTAAGAAAAATCAAAATTTTTTATGTCGTTTTTGTGGCGAATGAATACTTTTTCTTTCTTTCTATATTGCTAGTTATGTTTAAGTCCCATGGAATAGGAGGCGAGCCATAGCCATCAACCGAGCACAAGTCTAGTCTCCGAACTGCTCCTGAGGAACATCAAATGGAAAAACCCAATAACACTTTGACCAACTCGGGAATCGAATAGGGATGTTACCTGGGTAGAAAATGATTATTATATTTAGTCCGTCAGTGAGATTATCAAATAATATTGGACACGTATTTTTTGCTTTACCAAATCAATAAAAATTTACAAAGTTAAATCGCATTAAGTTCAAGAGTGGGGGCTTGTGACGTCACTAAGGCAGTATAACCCCGAGTTTCTCAGCTCTAAATTATCGCAGAATTAATGTGACAAATTGTCAAGCACGCGTTAACTGCTGTGATTGATTGAATGAATTTTCAACAGCCAATCACAGAAGATAACTCGTGCTTGACAATTTGTCACATTCATTCTGCGATAATTTAGAGCTGAGAAACTCGGGGTTAGTATATTAGCGGCGTGACGTCATACGATATTTCAACGCATTATAACGTCGTCACTTATGTGTACGTGTCAAAAATTAATCTACCTGACGGACAAAAACTAATTTTCAGCAAACTATCCCATCCAGGACCTCGTGCTCAGCGGTGGTGCTTGCAACCGCTAGACCAACAAGGCAATCAACTATACATATGAATGTTATTATTTTGTAAATATGAATATGTCTTTCTTATGAGATTCTTTAGAGAAAGTAAGTTAGTCGGTAAATTCTATGTATGTGTACCTACTCCATTTGAAATAACTTAGGAAATTGTACAACTCTTACAGTCCGTTCAACCGATTTTGAGTTCTATCCCGTCAATATAATGATAGCATAAAAAGCATAAACCTGTTGCCAAAACTGTTTACTACAGCTGGCATTTGTCATATCATCAACGCAATAGAAGTCAAAATCGGTTGAATGGGCTGTAAAATGGGATTATTTAAATGTCTAATGTTATCTCAAATGTATTGAATAATTGCCATTCTTTAGCTTGTTTTTAAAATATTTGATGTAGGTACAGTACAGTATAATATTAAGAAATACATTTTTGATATCAGAATGTAATAAAGCACCAGTGTTACAGGGTTCTAACGAGTTAAGTTTTATTAAACATGTTCAATAAATGGTACGGATTGCTCAATTCAATAGTGACCAAGTCACAAAATTCCAAAGGAAACTAACAAACGCAGCGCAAATAATTTGACAGTTAAAATAAGAATATTTGTAAATATATACGTTGCTATTTTAAAACATCGAACAATTGTTTAGAAGATAATAGCTGTTGAATAACGCTACATGCGCCTGTACCTACATTACATACTTTTAATGTGACTGTAGCGGAATATTGTACACTAGCCACTAGATAACCAGTGGCGTAACAATAGGATGGCAGAGCGGGCAAGATGCCACGGGCCCTCGGTCCAAGGGAACCCCCGATCGAAGAGTCCGTAATCACACGAGGAGGAACATTTATTGAAAAATTAGAAAAACGGACAATGAAACTACACAAGCTTTTTTATACTAAGGGAGGGTGGAGGGTCCCATTTCCAATCCTATAAATGTCCCACGGGTGTCAGATGGCATATTTACGCCACTGTAGAGTATTCCAAGACATATTCTCGGAGAAGAAAAATAAAAAAATAAATAAAGAAGTAATATAGACAAAATACCAATGCTATTATCAACTATTATCCATTACCTGTATGTGAGTGCGTGAATGACCTAATACAATATGATGTCACCCGCGACAAGCTTTGAATACTCATCTTTACGCTAGAGAAAGTTACCGTGAAAGCAATTAACTATTATATTTTCTAACGCACTTTGGCTTATGCGAATAATCTTAATAAATCTCAAATCTAAATATTTATGAGAAATTATAATAATACGAATAATTTGTGAAATAAATTCTTGATGAGCACCAAATGGGCACCAAAACTATAATAGTAATAAATGGTCATTTTAAAATCAGTCTTAAAATTTAGAAGAGATTTAAGTACAAAATTGAGGTCATTTTTGCGAAAATAACGGGAGTTTACGACTCAGTTCAAACATTTCATTCATGTTAAAACATTTTAATCAATAATGTCTTGCATGAATATATAATTCATTATATTTATTAGTGGTCTACAGTAGTTTTTTAGTCATCCAATCACATGATGTGACATAATAATGACATTTTGTGTGAGCAATACACAATAAGTATGTTCATTAAACCTAAGTAATTTTTTGTCAAATAACAATTCTTCTTCTTCATATTTCTGCCGTGAAATGACAATACACTCCATTTTGAGAAGCTTGAGATAAAATATTATGTTAGAACAAATACATGAGATTCTTAGGAATGCATGGTTACATGATTGCATATCAAAGCTTTAAATAACTCTTAAAATTAAATACACTTGAACATTTACTGTTTCTCCAAAAATCAAAAATTTTTCAGATACAGCATATTGTCATTGCATGACAGATTTGTAATTAAATCAACTTATCTCAAACATAGAGAGACACAGCAGTCGCTGAAATGTAAAATCAATATTCGTGTTGCTAATACAACAACAAATTAAATAATATGGAATGTTTGATTAAACATATTTGACTTATATCTAGACAAAGGCACACCCTGACCTTAGCTTAAAATGGCTCATTGGTTTCTGCAGGTACTTTCTGCATGTACTCTGCAATATCATCCATATTATTGATGATTCATCTTATTGGAATCTGGATAAAAGTGATTCATGATCATGAGCGGGTACCAATTTGATCTGAATTAGGCATAAAGCAGGATTTAGGTCTTATAATAATAACTTTTGTAATATATGGATCTCCAAATTAGTAAGATGATTTAGGATATCGATTAAAATTTACTGTAAAATTAGGTTCTGATTTTGGAAATTTAATAAGTTTAGAAAGCACTCATCTATCATAATTAGCGAAACAATAGAAAAACAATAGACAGACACCCGATCCAGGAGTTGCAACAGTTGAGGTTGAGACTAACATTACATACATTATTGCATGATGAGTGCATAGTCATAGACCTTCACTTCTATAAGTGTTTATCTATAGAGGCAGTTAAGGTATTTATCAAAACACTTAGATATAGTACATGAGTACAAGGAAGGTTCTTGAGTTTATCTGCAGTAATGACTAAAGTACTTAAAAGATAATTTCTTCACCATTTCCAACAGATTGTAATGTTTAGTGTGACTTAAATCTGAATAATATTGCAGAGTTAAAAGTAAAAAAATAAATAATCATAAATTCTAAGAAAAATATCAAAAATTCTTTATAAAAATCGCCAGTAACATGGCCTTATGACTATAGTATTCTATAGAATGTTAAAATCCTTGAAAAATATCTTGAAACTTGCTGTTTTCAATAATATCTAATAAATTTTTGAGCTGGATTATACACAATAATCCCTTAAGAACACATAGAAGCCAGCTACCAATCAGATCACTTCACTAATTATTGCCACCCTGTAACTTAGCTTACCATGAAACAGATAAATCACTAATCTTTGAAAAGCCAACCATTTCTTTCTCAAATAAACACCGTCAAATCTCTATGCATCAAACTATTTCACTGTATTTTGCATCCCTTTCGTTTCTTATTGATGGCAGCTTGCTTGCTCTTCTTCTTAGCTAGACCTTCAGCAGTTATGTCAGATATTACAGACAGTCTCTTACTGGTGTCATGTCTGTCCGGACCCAAGTGCGGTGGACTAACATCAGGTGGGTACGTACTACTGTACAAGTTGTTGTTCTCACTGTAGCTGTGAGGCATGTTAGGTGGGGGGACGCTCTCAGGCACCAAGTTGTCTGTATGGTAGTGTGACGCTGGCCGTATGCTCACAGGGTCCGGAAAGCGAGGCTTCTTGCTAGTTGTTGGTGGAGGAGGAGGCTGTCGGTGTTGTATGGAATTTTGATTACTTGGTACCCTTTTATCATCAAAAGATCTTGAGTGAGCATGAGACAAATTGCTGCCTGAAGTCCCAGCTTCAGATTGTTGAGCATAATACTGGTTTGATGTCTCCAAGGACTGCAAGGCACTGGCTTTTGATTGAATGGATTCCTTTTCAAATGGTTCAACATAATGCAAATCAGAGTCAACAGATTTGCACAGTCTGAGTCGGTTCTCACGGATCATATCTTGAGGATTGCAGTATGCATCACATAATGTTGCCTGCGGAGTGGGAGGTTCACTGTCTAGCTGAGGTGGTTGTTGCTGGGCTGCCATTCTTTGCTGTTTTTTCAGTAGAGCCTTCTGCCTTGCCTTCTCCTTGGCTCTTTGTAGTTTCTTATATTCTCTCTCTTGCAACAATCTTGCCAGTTCACCGTCTTGAGCTTCCACAGCACATCTCATGTCAGCCAGCAGGGCGTCCTGGTTGTTGTCCTCGTGACTCAGTTCTCTAGCGAGTCTTGCATCTTTCTCTTCTTGTTCCAATCGTCTACGCATATCTTCAAGTTCATTGGGAGAAAGACCTAGCTCTTCAGGATTCAGGTCCTCATTTGAGACAGTGGCAACAGGCGGGGGCGCGGGAGGCGCCGCGCGTGATGAGCTGGGCTGCTGCAGCACGTCAGCGCCGCGCTGGCGCCGCTGCCGCCGCAGGTTGATCTCGGCCATCTCGCGCGCGATCTCCGCATCGATGTCGGCCTGGCGGCGGCGCGTTAGCTCGCGCAGCTGCACCTCGTGCTCGATGTCGCGCTGCTCATTCAGCGCGATGGGGAAGTCCTCGCGGATCTGCTGATTGCGATACCTATTCTCGCAGAGGTGTGAGGAGATCTCGCGGTCCTGCAGGCGGTGCGCTAGCGCTCCATCGGCCCGCACCAGCCACTGCTCGCGCAGGTCCGTCACGTGCCCGAACTTGGGCATTGTGTCGCTCGCCTGGAACCCGGCCATCGCTGGTGCGCGACGGTAGAAAGTATCCTCCGGACTTTCCAAATAATGTCACCTTAATTCACCGCACAGAGTAAACACGAAGTTACGTTAGCGTAACGTAATACCAGTTTATTGAGTGTTAGCATGACACAAGTGGCATGATGACGGCACCAGCCTCAGATCTACACCAGCATTCATAACACAGCACAAACCTTTCACGTCGACTTTCTTCGCATTCCGTGAGAATCCGCGACGAACTTTTTACGTTTTCCCTGTGAACTTCACGTGAACAATGGACGGCAATGTTTGATAATCTACATAATGAATTGCACCGAGCGCTCCTCACTCATTCATCCCTCCTCCACAGCATAATAAATAATCAGATCGAATCAACGAAATAATTACAGAGAATGACAGACACGCTCGACATGACAGCACCACAGCAAGCACTGCCAAATTTAGTGAGGGAACGACTTACCACATTCCATTCCACTCGGATTCTACTAGAGGTGGCCGTTATTAAAAAAACGTTGGTGGCCAACGATGTCAGTCTATGATGTTGGCCAACGATGTCGAAATGTTGAACAACCGATGATGTGAGTAACACCGCTAACATCCAACAAACTCAATGCGATGCCGAATAATCCCGACCATACCCGACAACGACCGATGTTTCGTTGTGAGCAGCAACAATATGGCGAGAACGTACGAACCCGACCGAACAACGTACGAAACGATGTCAACAAAACTGCGTGCTTGAAAGAAACAAAAAACCATCAAGTGCCATCAATCAGCCGATACTTAGCTCAAGTGTCGAAAATGGAGCGAACTTTAAAGCGTATTATGGAATTAGAATGACTAGAAATGACATGAATTAGAATTAGCCCATATATTTTGGTAGTAATATTACAATATAAAACAAAATGTTTGTATTTTAATTATTTTAAGTTATTAAACTAACTTCGCAGAGTAATATGATACTGCTCTAATTTGGTTTTTAATACGATTTCGTTATTAATATAATAAAGTGCGCTCAGGTCCCTTCCTGTAGTTACGATGAACAATTTGATGTTTGTTGATTTTTTCATTATTTACAAAAAATTGAGAAAGCGCGTTTTAGATTTTTGTTTGAAAGTCATATTAACTAAATTAACTAATACTCTCCTGCACGTGTTAGTGTGAACTGTACCTGTGACCTGCACTCTCTTAGTGAATTAATTAAATAAATAATTCGGTTATATAAACTTTTATAGATACTTTTATCAAATAATTTCATCTTAGTGTATAGTTGCTCAATTTAAGTGTTAGTATAAATAAATTAGTGTTAGTGACAATGTCAAGGCGGCAAAGAGGAGCTAATCCTGTTTGGGAACACTTCGAAAAAAAGGACGATGCTATCGCAGTTTGTAAATACTGTAGTATGAACATTAGCTATAAATCGACAACTGGCAATTTGAGGTGTCATCTCAAATCTAAGCATCCCCATATTTTGGCTCAAGTTATACCACAGTCTGATATTAATCCGCCGCAGCTACTAGCGCAGTCACAAACAACCGAACCATTTGGTGAGTAAAACCAAATTTAATATTTACCTAACCGGTACTCTACTTAGGAAGAATCGGAGCTTTATTCAATAATACATTATTTTCACCCGCTCAGGACTCGAAATTATACCAACGACGAGTTCAACGTCTACTTTTACTGAGACTCCATCTACAAGCTCAATATCAGCTCAACCGTCAACTAGCTCGACATCAGCACCGGTGCCACCTTCAGATGGTACCATTACTAAACAACGACGTCAAAGAACTTTGCATTCTTATGTCGTCAAACCTGTATCTCAAGACATTAAGAAAAAAATAGATAGAGATTTGCTGGACCTTTTTATTGACGACATGCAGCCGTTCAGCATTGTTGAAAATAAAGGGTTTCGGAAGTTGTTGTCGTGGATTCCGGGGTATACACCGCCGTCAAGAAAAACCATCTCCAGTTCGTTAATACCGGCGTTATATGAAAAAAGTATCAATGAATGCAGGGGAATATTGGAGTCAGAAGTTGCAACTGTGTGTATCACAACAGACTGTTGGACATCATGCAATAATGAAAGTTACATTGCTGTGACCGCCCACTATATTTCGCCCCAATTCAAGTCCAAATCGATTTTACTTACGTGTAAAGGTTGTCCCGGTAGTCACACAAGCGAGTATTTAGGAGAACAAATTAAGCAGATTGTCCTGGAATGGAACTTATTCCACAAAGTAAATTTTGCCGTGTCCGACAATGCACCGAATATATGTAATGCTATCCAAATGCAGTTAAGATGGAAGCACTACGGTTGTTTTGCACACACCTTGAACCTTATTGTTAAAGATGCTTTAACACCTGTGCAAGACAGCATAGAAAAGGTTAGGAAGATTGTCGCCCACTTTAAAAGGAGCACGCAAGCTGCCGAAAAATTGCAAAAATACCAAACTACTCATTTAGGAATGGAGGACCCAAAAAAATTGATAATGGAAGTAGCCACCAGATGGAATTCAACCTATTTAATGTTAAGAAGGTTTTTAGAGCTTAGTGAGGCTATCAAGGCCACGATGGCCATAATTAATAGAGAATGGCCAATTATTACAGAAGAGGAGTGGGCTGTATTGCGTTTGTTAGTTCAAATGTTAGCTCCTTTCGAAGAAATTACTAGTAGTTTGAGCGGAGAAAAATATTTGACAGGGGGCTTAGCAATAGTCCTAACTAATTGTTTATTAGATATTTGCGATGAAATGTTGGCCAACAGTGAATTTATTGATATTGCAATAGTACAAAACATATTGTTAAAATTAAAAAGTGGTATAGAGAAAAGATTTCAAAACATCGAAAATAGTAAGTCCTTAGGTTTATGTACATTATTAGATCCCCGTTTTAAATTAGCAACATTAAAAAATGAAAATAACAAGAAGGCAATAAAACAATATTGCCAAGATTTAATGGAAGACATTATTTCAAGGCAGCCAGCAACAGCAACAATTAGTACAGTCCTTTCTACCCCATCTGCTGTCATATCAAGTGCTTCTACTAGTGTGTGGAACAAAGTTGACACTCTAGTAAATAGTACAAGAATTCCAGGCACACCTCTGTCGAAAGCTTTAAGAGAAATGAAGCTGTATTTAGAAGACGAAATGTTACCTCGCCAAAATATTGACGGGCAATGGAACGATCCCACTGACTGGTGGCTTCGCCATTCTAAAATATACCCAACTTTAGCAGAAATATACCGCACGAGGTGTAACATAGTTATAACGTCAGTACCGTGCGAGCGTATATTTTCCAAAGCTGGATATATTTTGAATGAACGGAGGACACGGTTGACTACCTCTAAACTCGAACAATTAATATTTTTAAATGCTAATGCTTCATTTATAGCCAATAAATGAACAGAGTTTGGTAGTGTTCTATTATCATATTTTAACTGCGTCAATAATATTACTTTCACTGCATATTTTTTTTATATACATTTTTACATTGTTTTTTGCATTATTTTTTATATTATTTAGATCTTGACTTCATTAGTGATTTATTTTTGTAAACATCTCATTTATGATAAATAAGTTTAGTTTTTATTTTTATATAACCACTTTTTTTAATATGAATGTGAGATTAATGTACTCGTAGTGTCTGCGAATTCATAGATATTTTTCTATTTCGATTCATATTTTTTATTGTTTTTTTTTGTGCAGTCAGTGATTTATTTTTGTAAAGATCTCATTGATTTATAAGTTTAGTTTTTATATATGTAACCACTTTTTTATGTAAATGTGAGAATACTGCAGTCTCCGTGAATTTATAGATATTTTTCTATTTCGATTCACATTTTTATTGTAATTTTTTTGTGCTGTCAATATTGAACACAAAAGGTAATTTTTTTTCTAATCTACACTGTCCTCTCATCACTATTAATATTGTATTATGGAAATATTGTAAAAACATTTTTTATTTTAAAACAGTAAACAACCATGGAGTTTCTTGCCGGTTCTCCTCCATAGGAAACAACCAATTGGAATCGTCTACTAAGTTAGCTTCCAACGTTTTGTATGTAGTACTTCAACATTACAACGTTTACAAAAATGCCAACGTAAGGTCACGATGGCGTTTTCGTAAATGCCGTTGTTGTTCAACATCCATCATCTCGTTAGCCTGAATCTGGATGTCCGACACCGTTGTCAGAAACAACGATGTTGACAACGGATGTCGTTATCGGAGCAACGATGCGCATCGATGGCGAAAAATAACAACAACGCCCATCTCTAGATTCTACTGTAGTGAAGTGACCAATGGTCATTGGTCATAGACATTTTATTTCTGTTCTAAAAAAAAATCTGAGAAAATTAAAGCAATCAAAATCAAACAGAGATAAAATCTGTATACTTTTTGTACGAATAATTATTATTTATTTATAGATTAATTATTATTTTTTTTTAGATGGTAATTGCACAAGTAGGGGAAACCATTTACTTATTTCATAAAAAATAACATTATCAAATTAACTATAGCACATCTAGATGAAAAATCGAAAGGCAGTAATTTTCACTGTTTAATGGTAGCGTAGACAGAGTAAAACTGTATGAGCAAAAGATCGGATAACCGGTAGAACGAAAGATAGAACCTACCTGTTAGCAAGGGACTGAAAATAAATATTAATTACCGTTATCTCATTAATTACAAATGGCAGATACGTGAGATACACTCTTAATAATTGTCTACTCACTCTACCAAAGAGTATGTACCCTACCCCTTCACTTACCTAGACCTACCTACCTACTAGAGATGTGCAACTCGAGTTGCACCAAGCTCGAGTTGCCTCGAGTGGTATTCTTTCGAATTCGAGTTGCTATCACTAAAATCTAAAATAAAATATATCAAAGAACAAACAAATACACACATGTCAATCATTTAAGATATTTCTTACCTGTTTTTTACAATATCAAAATTTTGAAATATTAAACCAAAACCAATAATCAACATTAAGAAGTATCTCGAATACCATGAGTCCGGAACTATTAACAAATTAAAGAGTGCTACAAAATTAACAATTTTGCGTTGTAAGGTTGTATTTTTAAAATTAGTCGGACTATAACCGTTTGACGTGTGTTTGTTTACAAAAAGTTTTTCCCTGTGCGAATAGGGTATACCTAAGTTTACTAATCTTATTTTTTTCTTAGCCTGTATTCTCCCACTCTTGGGCCTCCCTCCATTCATTCCATTTCCTTCGGTGTTGTGCCTCATCTAGCTAATTCTCGTGGAAGTTAACCAATGTATCTGTCAAATACATAATGTAAAAAGTGATTTTCAACTCGAGTTGCGTACTCGAGTTCAACTAGAGTTATGTAAACTTCAATCAAGGTATCTCGTACGTGTTTTTCCCGAGTAGGCGCATTACTACTACCTACCCTATCCACCTACCATTTTCTTTTCTAGGGTCATTCTTCCGCGGAGAATCCTAATACCGCCATTCAGAAAATGACGTCAAATGCTCAACATTATCTATCGAATATGGAGTTCAACTGTCCGAGTATCTGAATTGCGTGCGTTGTGTTATTTTACTTAACTTTCGCTAGAGTGAGTAAACCGATTGCGATGAAACAAAAACTAAATAATGCTTCAACATAAGCACAAAGGACCATGGGCAAAAATGTATGGGCTCCGTCCCCACCCACCAACACATATGGAACTGATGACAATATGTTCCTCAAGTATCCACTATTTGATTTAAATCCTTTTTTACATAAATCCATGGGATTATATCAATAAAAAATCATTAGTAATTATTAATTAAACTATATTTTCATTTTACACTTGTAATTATTTTAACATTATGGTTATATTATAGTACAAAATATGATTATTTAGTAATTATACAACATTATGGTTATATTACAATACAAATTATGATTAATTAGTTATTATACAAAATATATAAATTGTATTTCAAATTTCATATTCTTACAGTGCTCATAGTAGGCAAATAAAAATAGCGAGTGCATTAGTTTTGCTCCCTAATATAATATTGTTTAGCAGCTGCGCTGGCAGATTAAAATCTGTATGATGACCTATTACCATGTACCATATAATTGATATGACATAAGTACAACTTCCTAAAGTGCGATTGCCTGTGAAGCAGTTACAGTAATAGTGTGCAATAGAATAATGTGTGTTATTAATATTCCCATCAATTAGTATATACGAATAATATATGCGTGATCTTACCTGTCTGGATTGTATTTGCGCTCTTATCAGCTACGAATTATTTGTCATAATATTACATCTTTACAAATCAGTTCGGTTAAGGTTCATTTTCAATTAACATCTCTTGCAAAACGTGCCGCCTTTGTCGCAATATACCGCCGTCCCGTTTCCATAATACACAGTATCCAATCCAGTTATCACAAAGTCCTTTATCGTGCCAGGGTCAATCGAAAGCTATTAATCAGTCCAGTAAACAAGCAGAGGTCCTAGTTGTAAAGTAAAAACCGATACTTAACACAGTGTAAACTTAACCGATTGTCTGATGATAAGATAAGGTCGCAAGCGCAGGAGCGCGGATCGGGGGGTGGGGTATTTTGTAAGCGGTTACAAAATCTTTAAATGCATGGCGCCGCCCCTTTTCACTAATGAATAGATAAATGAGTAGGTATTTTACAATTACTCGTCAATAATACGTAAACGAAATATTTGTAAAAAACATTAGATAATATGAGAACCCCATGCATTTGGACAACGTCCCCATAGTAACAAATTATCATCTTGCCAAGATATATCAATTAAGCTACATTTCATTTTTGTGGATGGGTGGGGATGATTCCGCCCATGGTCCTTTTAACAACATTGGTTTCGTAAATTTTGCGTGATGCGTGCACAACAGATTAACATGAAAAATTCAGGAAATGGGTTCTGTTCTGGAGATGTTTTTTTTATATTTTCGATTTACTAAAATGACTTTTCTACAGATTTGTTACATGTATTGATTGATTTCCCTATAGTATGTCTTATTTCATTTCATAAAGATTTAAACATGGGTCCTTGATCAAAATGCACATTATACAGGAGCTGACACAGCACACACACAGTTTAATGACAATAGGCATATATTATGAAATTTATGAACAGTGCTTCCATTGCGTGCATGGTTAGCAGTACAAAGAAAGACTACAGTTTTTACCCGACTTTCCAAAAAGGAGGAGGTTCTACGTTTGACATTTTTTGTGTTTGTTCACATCCGTCAATATTAAAGACAAAGTTTGAAAATTCTTTTTTGTTTGAAAGGCTCGAGGTGGTCCCATTGTCCCCAAGACAGGATCTGATGAAGTTTCTTGGAAATCCAGGGAACTCTTCAATTTTATAGGCATGCATAAAGCGATTTTGGCATTTTCATCAACATGGCAAGCATTTGCAGGATAAACTTTCCATTATGGGTCGCTGATTTGGCAGTTAATTTTTTTTGTAGATAATATGTACTCATTAAATAGAAAGCTATTTACTAATATTCCAAACTCGTGTTAGGTTACTTTAGACCCTTCAGACAGAAATAGAAGTCCCGCGCAGCGGGTCTCCGTCGACATTGTTGTTAAATAGTAATTGTAAAAACTTTAACCATGTATATCTTCATAACCATGGGGCTCCGAGCGGTGGGGGTAGCCCCCCCCCCTCCTCGTCACCCTGCGCAATAAATCAGCGGCCCATAATGGAAAGTTTAACCCATTTGCATTCAGAAAGTATCATTTTGGTGAAGTAGAACTGATGAAGAAGACCACAGATGACCACTTGAAGTTCTCAGTGTTAAGTATGTTTGGGGTATAAGGTATCCCGAATAGTTAAATGAATGTGATGAAGCAAATTTAAATAAATGGTTCTTATGAAAATGGTACCATCGAGTTGCTCTGGTGATGACGCCGGAATGTAGGCAACAGAACTCCGTAATAAAACAATGTATCCCAGTCGTGTTTAGGCTTGTTGGAATTGTTATGAGAAGCCCTCTGGCTGTAAATTAATTTTATGGTAACATAAGATACTTAACTAATAAAAAGATAAAAATAGTTAATAAAATTCGTTTGTTAAATTTCGGTTGTTTTTCTTAAATTTAGTTTTTGACACCGACTTCCGAAATGAAAGTTAATTTTCGCTTTGTAGTGTTTTGTTTTGGAAGTCGGTTTAGCTTTTTTAATAAAAAAGTTTATTTTTATCTTTTTTAATTCCTTTGTTACGCAATATTCTTTCAGCAACATGTTTTTGTGTGGTTCTCACTTAGCTCGCTCCCGCATTTTTAAATATTTTTAACCGACTTCAAAAAGGTGACTTTTTCATCATCAATCAATCGAACAATCATCATCATCATCAATCAATACATAAAATAAATGTGTGGACAAGTCGTTTTTGTACACCGAAAATATAAAAACCTACAAGTGCGAGTCGGACGAAGGGTTTCGTACCATTATCGCAAAAAAAAAAACATAAAAAATATCACGTTTGCTTTATGGGAGCCCCATTTCATTTTTTTTTTCTGTTTCAGTATTTGTTGTTATAGCGGCACAACATGTATTGGACAACCAACAGAACCCATTTCCAGCATTTTTGGAATTTTTGGCTGTTTGTCTGTTCATTTGTGCACGCATCACGTTAAATGTACGAAACCAAAATAGATAACTATTACATAAAAATTGTGCGTAGCTAGAAGTATTACTTAATTTTTGTTTCATCGGGATCGGTTCACTCTATCAAAAGTTAGATGAATTTAAAGTGTTCAAGAAGTAAAATTATCACAACACACGCAATTCAGATACTCGGACAGTTGAACTCCATATTTGACAGATGGCGTTGTGCATTTTAGTTTTCAATTACTCTCTCTCACAAATATTTCATAACGGTAAATTGAAAAACAATTGACCTTTTTCAATGACCACCCTGGATTCGCGCCGATTTTTGTTTTGTATCCGCACCGGGTGCCACATAGCACAATAAAAGAATTTCTGACTTATCACTTATTTATTTCGAATAAGCACACTAAAAAATATACAATGTTTACTGTTTTCAAAGGAAGGGGAGCTTGCTTCAAAATTTATTATAATTTTATTGCTTTTGTAAGTAGTTTACAAACAATTTGTTACAAATTTAAACATTAGGTAGGCATACTGGAACTTAACAACGTAGAATTAAATTCAAAATTTCCGTCTGTACATATTTTACCTGTAGGCACTTGTTCAGCGAGTGGTGAGACAGATCCCTTCACTTTCTGCAGGCGTCACCCTTCCTTTATCTTGGATCTTATGTTCCAGTCCTGCATTTTGTCATCGGAGCTGGATTCCCTTAGCCGTACTCCTCGTCGGGCAAAAGAACTCCTTGGACACTTGAACTCTGTATCATCAAGAACACAGCTGCAATCTAATGTCGACAAACACATTGCTTGTAAAAAAATTGATCTTGATTTAATAAATTAGCATGACTGTTGTACTTGTGCTAACTCGCCTATTCTTCTCGAGAACTCGCTGAGACCTTTTCTGTTAGCAGTAATGTAATACAGTTCTTCTGATATACGATATAGCCAGCTCGAAAGACGTGGGTATCTGTAATCATACAACTGTAATCGTATCATCTTCCTGCCCTTACCCCATATTACACGTTTTCTCCTTCCATACCGTCCTGTCCTCCGTCACGCTATCACTGACTCCCTTTTCTTTCATATCACTCCTCACAAAGTCCATCCATCTTTTCTTTAGCCTTCCTCTCCCTCTTCATCCATCCACATTCATAACTCTTTTTAACCCTTGACGGAAAAAGAGGGCTGTTATAAGTTTGTCGCGTGTTTCAGTGTGTTTGTATATTTGTCTGTGGCATCATAGCTCCTAAACGGATAAACCGATTTTGATTTAGGTTTTGTTTGAAAGATGACATTATCGGGAGTGTTCTTAATTATGTTTAATGAAAATCGGTTCAGCCGTTCAAAAAATATGGCCGTTTGAACCGGGGTATTTGCGCAAGATATTATAGTGTCGGGTGTCTTTAAATTTGATATGTAATAACATGCGTTTTATCCCTCCTCATCACATGACCATGCCAAGACTAACGTTTTCATTTCAACTTTTCTGTCACTGGCACCACTTTCAAACTTCCTGTATATATACTAATTTCTCACTTTATCCATTCTCGTCACGCCGCACATCCATCTCAACATTCACATCTCTGCTAAATGCAATCTCTTTTCATTCATCTTATTCACAGCCCAATATTCTGAATAATACATAGTAGAATTTTATTATTACGATTTCGGATAAAATTTATCTGTCACCGTATTCTTGTAGACACCGTAAGTTTGTAATCAATCTTGCGAGATTATAAATTCTCGACATATTTAGAACAGAACATTTCAAATACAATAAATCCCATCCAAATTCGATAGTTTGAAATATGCCCGTTTTACCTATGCGATTTATTATAAACTTACGGTAACCGGCGGCAAAACCATTACTTGTGCCAACTTTACCTACTCACTTGTTTTTATCAACAGGGACCATAATGTTAAGCGTGCTGATTGTGGAAGCAAATACGATGTCGCTGATAGTTGGCCAACTGCCACCAAACCAATTTTTCCTGGTCAACATACACTCCAAATCACAGTAGATGCATTCAATTTCAGTGATTTGTTGTGGCATTACAAAATTACAGTGCTCATACAGGATTGGATACTGAAATAGAAAAAAAATGAAAAAATTGAAAAGAACGAAAAAAACTCCGAGGACAAAATCCATTACAAGGATCAGAATTCTTTTTTTTTTTGTGGCTTCTCGCAGTTCAATCAGAGTGATTGGCTACTGCTTGACCGGGCGATCCTGTGGAGACTATTGAGACTAAACTGGAGCCTCCAGCCAGGCAAAGGATCAGGATCATAATTAGAGCCTTAGTAGTCACAGCTGTGGTCACAGTGGATCTTTATGTCTCTGAAATTGGCTGCAAGACCCTGCGCAGTAGCTATTTTTGTGTCAATGCTGATGTAGAAGATAGCATTGTATAACTGCCTTTTCACTCGCTTACGTTTGTCGCATCGTCCCATCTCACTTACTGTATGCAGTATACTCGATGACAAACTGTTTCTTGCGCAATGGTTTGCAGAGCCTAACTTCAGAGACACAAATATACGCTGTGACATGTCTTAGGTGACCTCTTGTAAAATACACAACTTTAATGGACCTGTCCAGACACATCACGCATTTTATGTTATTGTGTAACTCCAACCAAAGAATAATAAAATAATACGGTACAACTTCCGGAGCTTATGATGGTCTGGTCAATGGTCAAGGATCCAACGAAGCGCTTGGGCATGTACACAAGCTATTCAAAAATGAAACATGCAGTGGCAAAAGAAAAAAAGTTGTTGGCTTATTGATAAAAAAAAACTTACAGCAGCTGCGCGGAACCGTGGGTAAATTATTGAACTGTTGTAGTGCAGGTGTTGATCCATTATGGAACGGCCTCCAGGGTCCTTTGGCAACAAGCGCCCAGAGTCGCAGTACCGACCAGCCAAGTACGTACAAATCGCATGACTGTAAGCAAAACGTAACAAATATTGTTTAAGGTAGACTTCCGCCGCAAAAAACGTTCGCAGAAAAATCTAAGCACCCAGGCTGTACTACGCATCGCTTACGTGTTCAGAGTTAAAACACTTCGAGCTTCACTGTGTTGGAAGACTACTTTTACTCCTTTAAAGATACAACCCTGTGACAAACAAAAAGGACGGACAGAGAGGAGAGTACTGGAGATCCGGTTGTCACCCTACGGGTCCGGCACCCCAAAAAGAGTAAGCCAGATTAAACGGAACTGAAATAACAATAGGCAGGGTAGGATAGGTTTTAGTTTAATAGTTGTCCTGCTGAAATTATAACTATGAAAATTAAGACTAGATACCTCATAAAAATACAGTGGGAAAGTACGGACCTATCACTTAACACGAGTTCACGGTCCTTGAAAACTGGTAATGTTTGTAACGGATTTAGCTGCAAAAATAAGAATAAGTATTTGTTAAAAAAAACATTAATTTCTTCGTTAACTTACTGAAATTAAATAATATTGTTGTTTTTTGGATCGGAAACTGACTCGAAGGATTAAACTCAAAATCTTCGGGTCCAATATTAAAACTGTGCTGCTCTACGGGTGCGAAACTTGGAAGGTTACAAAGGACATTTCACGTCAAATACAAGTCTTTGTCAACCGCTGTCTTCGTCGAGAGACCATCTCCAACGTAGAGCTGTTGGAGAAATGCCACGAGAGCCCGATCGACCGCCAGATCAAGCGTCGCAAGTGGAGATGGATTGCCCACACGCTCCGAAGGGGTCTCAATCACATACCCAAGCAAGTTTTGGACTGGACTCCCCAAGGGAAAAGAAAGCGTAGCCGTCCCCGCCAAACCTGGGTCGCACCGTGTTGTTAGAAGTGACGAGCATCGGAATGACGGACGTGGAGCGAGGTGAAGCGTGAAGCTTAAGACTGATCGCGATGGAGGACATCTGTGGATGCCCTCTGCCCCATCTAGATGGTATAGGACATTAAGTCATGTATAATCGTGGATGGAACCTTAGGTAACATACATTATAAATTTATAACACAATCGAAGGAAATGCCTGAATCATTGCTTTATGTTTGTAAAATTCGTCTACTCAACATCAACAACGCATATCAGGCAATGAATATTGTTGAATTGTCAAAAGGAAAGACTATCATTGATAGGGGGGGTAATATTGGATACACCCAGTATTCCAATATTACCCTGCAGATTTGAAAATCGCTAAAAGTAGATTGCCGAGCAACGCGGCTCGGGCGTCACTTACAGCAACATCTTAAGAAATGTATGGCGCATCGACACTGTCGCCATATCGCTGTCAATGGTTTGACTCAAACGCGTTAGCGACGCTTATTAAACAGCGCTTAGAAAGGGTTCCAAGGGAATTTCCAGTGCCATTGCGTTAAGTGACGGAGCCACTTTGCTCGTAAGTCAAACCTTAGAAATTGAAGCCTGCCAAACCATCGAGTTGCTTACATTGGTCATCTCCTGTGTCCTGTGTTCTCCTTTGTCCATGTTTATGTCCACTTCAGTGACGCTCAGGTTCATGCAGTCCAACGCCATCATCACCGCTCGGCAGGCGGGGCTCCTGTCCGCTTTCCATAGTGTGCAATGCCTGTGATTTTATTTTAAGAGTAATTAAAGAGACAAGCAAGCTTCGCCGTCAACCACATCATCGCTTACCGAGGTGAGATTGTAGTCAAAGGCGAGCCCATCAATAATAAAAAAAACATCGTCCCATTCGGCAGACGTTCACAGCTGAACATAAGTCTCCCCCAACCTCCAGGTGTCATCAAATCGACCGCTGCTATCCTGTGTATCTCGCATCCAGCTGATTGCCGCAGTCTTAACAAAGTCATCATTCCACTTATTGGGAGGCCATCCAACGCAGAAAAGATTGGCATTATAAATTAAATAATTCAAATGTTTATCCTATGCTTATTATGGGGTATTTATTAAGAAAAAAACTGTTCTTCTTCGACCTTCGAATTTTAAGATAAGATAAGATATGATATATTTATTTTGTAAAACATGAGTACATTATGAAGGTCTTTTGCCATCAGAATGCTCTTCTGAGACAGAAGTACTTTAGCAAAACATAAGAAAGGATAGAGAAATAAAACAGCACCCTGAAGAAATTCATTAAGCTGATGTCTAGATACTTACCTAGTCAGTGGTCCCTGGTCAGGTTCGATGAATAGCTGAGGTACACACTAGCAAAGTATTTCAGAGTTCAGATATCATGACAGCCAGACAGATGACCACTACTCGCCGAGACCGTTTAAAAAATAAAGAAGAAAAACTTACTTTAATCCTGTTTCTGTTAATCTGCTTGCTGAGCTCCCCATGGTATGTGAGATAACGGATACTTAAGATTTAAAAAATATTTAATACTTCAAAATATTAATTCATTCTATAGTGATTTCATGCCAATAATATATTTTTCAAGGAACTGTCTTAATGCTGTCTTAAGGAAAGTAAAAGGAGAAAACTGCCAGTTGTTTTGTTAAAAATAATGTTATTCCTGAGACTGTAAAAAGGTTCTTTTATTTTAGTTCTTTGAGTGACCTTCATACATACTGCATTATAATTAAGTAGGTAGGTACTAACGAGTCTACTTTATAGTTATTACCTAACTCGGTATCTATCGGTTAAAAAACAGCCGTTGAAAACTGACTGAACAAAAAACAACTAATATTATCTATATACATATATAAAAGAAGAAACTGACTGACTGAGCGATAGGCTTAGAAGCATGAAATTTGGCAGAAAGGTTCCTCAAGTGACGTAGGTGAGCACTAAGAAAGGAGTTTTTAGAAATTCCACCCTAAGGGGGTAAAAAAGGGGGTTGAAAGTTTGTATGTAATTTCTACAGTTTGTAAGTTGGACACGTGAAATTTTTGATTTACGCTCTGGGTTGATAAAAAGAATTAATTTTTTTATTAGTTTTTGGAAATTCTATCCTGGGGATAAAATAGGGGTTGAAACTTAATAGGTATGAAATTTCTTCGTTTAGAAGGTAAAACATCTGAAATTGTAAGTTTACGCTCATGATTAATAAAAAAACAATGAGAAACAATTCCGTGGCTGGCGTGAATATGTTGACATGTCTAAAACTGCAATTTGTCAGGACGGCCATTTTAAAGTTTTGGCGTCTTCTGGTAAATCGGTTAATTAATTTTACATATGTGTTTAAGTTGTTTTAAAGGTTATTTTGTGCCATCTTTTCAATGATGACAATAAATAAACGAAATTTTCCATAGATTGCAAAATAATAGACTTGTCAAGTCGTTCACCAACGAGTTATCAACTTATGCACCGAGTTGTCAACTTGTTCACCAACAGTTATCAACTTATTCACCTTCTGAGTGGGAAGTTATAGTAAGTAAACAATGTAATTTAATGACAACCACATTATTTTAATTGGATAGCAAACAGATGACAAACATAAAAAAAATATTTAATTTGCTGCTACTCACTCAAATCAAGTAATGTTGTTTTAACTGAAGAAATATTTAATTCAAACACCACGAAACTATCAGTTTAGTATTTTCGCAATAAAAAAATTTATAAAAAAATAGAAAATTGCTTTATTGGACCACAAACAACGTCATCAAACAGATACAAGTATGTTACTAACACAAATAACTACGTTGACTCCTCAACCTCGTCGCAGACCATTCGTATTTTATTAGACCTCAGAATCCTCTTCATCTGGGTTGTCTTCGTCCAAATCTGGATCAGTAGATGCAGAGACATCACCGACAGTTTTTATATTAATATAAAACTCTTTGAACGAATCGTCAATCAGGTCAATCATGTCCATCAAATCCTTTTTTTTCTCTGCACTGATTGGCAAAGCTTCCTTGGAGATTTGGCTCAACCTAAAGACATCTATGGTGGTTTTTCCTCTTTTCCGAAAGTTCACTGACTCGAAAGTGGGTTCGCGATCCAGGCTTTTCTTGAAATTTATTTTTCCTACGCTGTTTTTATTATATTGCAGCCATTTAATAGGTTGCCATAGAAATTTGTCCCCAGAATCGTCCAGTTTTTTGATAGTAAAGGGTCCTTTCTTGGCTTCTAGTTCAGCAAAATCCAAGAAATCATTTACCGTCATCACCACGACCTTAAATGGTTTCTGAACTTTGCAAGTCCTCACCAGCTGCACCCAATCATACAAATGATTTATTCTCATTTGTGTTCTCTTTTTTGTTTTCTCAATAATAGCGTGGTCAGAGTCACACTCCATATGTGTGTGCCCACTGAGGAGAAATTTGTGATTTATCTTTTGCAGCGTCGGATGATTATGTAGCAAAAACATAAACATCATTGCCACGACATTGTTTTTGTTTTGACCACCACAAGTATCCGAATAAAAAATCAGTTCTTTTACTTCGGAGGACAAATTGTTGCAGAAGTGCCACAAACATGAGGCAATTTGGTTTGCACCTCGAGCTCCTATTGTCTCGTCCCACATGTAGCAGGTAGCCTCATTAGTTGCTAAATCATGCACTGTTAAATTAAAAGACCAAAGCTGTCGTTTGTAAAACGAGACAGATGTTTTTAAATATGGAGTCGGCAAGCACTGCTGGAGGTCGAATGCAAATGCCCTAACAGACGAATCTGCTTTGACATTCTCTTTATCCACACGTTTTTCAGCATAAGCTTTATCAGCTTGATGTTGGTGTTCAGCTAATTCAGCAGTTAAATTAATTTTGCGATCTTCATCTGCAACTTTAATTTTAGCGTTCAGCACATCGCACGTGTTGCATGTGTCTTTTGATGGTTGCTTAAACGACAGATTGAGGTCGTGAAAGCATTTGGCATATAATTTTAACGAGACAGGATTTGAAGAAGTGTTTTTATACTCTCTGTACATTTTGGCGATTGACAGGTCAGCAGCTAAATATTTCTTCCCAGTCGAATTTCTACAGTAGTGACTCTCATAACTTGGAAAACTCAAAATGTGGTGATTGACAAGCGAAATGTCTTCGATAGTCTTCTTATTTTTGGGAGGTTGACGACCTCTCTGATCCTCATCAATGATTCCGTTGGGAGACATTTTTTTTTTTTCTATTATAACATTAACAAATCCCTTGGTCTCTCCTACAATTTTACAAAAACACTCTTTACAAACCGGTTTCATCTCATTAGAAATCTCTAGCATGTATTTACAGTAGCACTCTCTATTTAATGTCCTGCTGCCCGTTTTTTGTGATTTTTTCGGGAAAATCATTACTGACTTAGACACAAATGCTGCCCGTCTATCTCTATCTCCTAGTTGCCAATAATTTTCAAAACAATGCGTCTGTTCAGCCGTTGTAATTCTTTCAGCACATTTTAGTCTACATGAACTCAACTCTTTCGGTTTTCTGTCAGGAACTACTTTACCTTTTTCCGTTATATAACTCTTTCCTGTATTCCGACGTGTTTTGCTTGCATTTCTCTCCACTCTTGATCTTCCTTTTTTTGTATTATTATTAGTCCTTTCTTCACTAGTACTTTCGGTTTCCATAGTTAAAGTTAAAATCTCATTTCTTTCACTCGTCTTTTCTAGGATCACTGTTGGTGTTTCTATCTCATATATAGTAGGAGCTGCATTCTCATATTCATTCATTTCAGGTGAAACACTTCGGTTGGCCGTTTTTTCGTCTGTCACACACGTTGAGCTCCCCGTTTCCTTGTTCTGTGTATTATCCATAGATGAATTTTGTGGTGTTTCTTTCGTATTTAAGGTAGGTGCTATATTTTCGCATTCGTAGTTGACTTCGATATATTTTTCCGGATTTCTTGTTGCTTTCGATATTTTTCCGGAGATTGGTATCAATTCTTTGCTTTCAATTTTGGCATCATCACATGATTCGCAGTCAGTTTCTGAATCATCTACTGTGACTTTTTTTATGTTAAAATCAGGATCACGAACACTGTCGTCACTGTCGCCATTAAACGATTCATTTTCTTCAGACGCTTCACTGTTTTCGACAATGTCTGACGTATTATCTAATTGTAGGCTTGGGTCAGTAATTAATACATTATAAATTTCTTGGGTTGCTGGGGACATTACCGGAAAAGGAGATAATGGATCATCGTTACTTATGTTCCTCAATAACGAAGAGTTTGACAGTGGAGTGGCAAGTTTAGGGTAACCTGAAGCAATAAAAAATAATAATCAGACAGATAAACACAGTTACTCTCGTATTTATAATATTAGTTTGGGTGAATAACTAGCGGTGTCTAACTGCTGAGTCCTATTCCTATTACAGGGTCTAGATTATCTACACACCAAGGTTCATCCAAATCTGCCCAGCAGTAACAGATGCAAATCGTTTCAAACACACACACACACACACCCACACATAAACTTTCAGATCTAAAATAGTTCAGGTAAAGAAAGAAAATAATCATTATTACGATAGTAGCCAAAGTTAAACCGTTATACTACACACCCTTCATTTCTTTTAAATAGTTATTTTTGTTTTGATTTCAACATTAGAGGAGCAAGTTACTCATAGAACAATTAGGCTGACCCCACATTAGGCGTGCGCGATCCTCGGGCGTGTGAACGCCCGAGGATGAAGCGAGGATGAGCGCCGCGAGCACGTGTGAGTAGCGCGCGCGGCGCCCGCGCTACTCACACGCGCGCGCGGCGCTCGAGTCGCGTTCATACCCCTTCGACTTTCGACTTGACTGAAGGGTTTAAACGCCAACGCGAGCGCCGTGTGCGCGCCGCGCGGTCGCTGCACACACGTTACACGGTGGCAACACGTGACGCTTACGCAGCGCGCTCGCGTCGCGCACGCGGCGGACGCGTCGCTCATACGCCCGAGGAACGCGCGATCCTAATGTGGGGGAGGCCTTACCCACGACGGTGTATATCTACCTACTACAGCTAGATTCCCATCGTCTACATACATCTAAGTTCACAGTTTCAAGTAAACAATCAGCTGACCGCGACGTTCGCACGGACGTAAACATATCGCAGCGGGATTTTATCGCGCACTGGATTTTCAACTCTCGGTGTTGAGCCGAGCATTGAGAATCCAACAGAGTGCATTCCAACGCGTTGAACAAACACACTGGTTGGATTTTCAACTCTCGGCGCTAAGCAGAGCGTTGAAAATCCAGTGCGCGAAAAAAATCGCCGCGATATTTTTACGTCCATTCCGAACGTCGGCTTACAATATGTTACTTACCTAGATAACTAACTCCCAACCTTCATCAATATCTACCTAAAAAGTGGCAAAAAAATATTTGTGAGTATAAGATCTGTATCTTACCGTTTTCGTCCACTTCATTCATTCGCTGACGAGATGAATTTAACTTAATGTCACGAAGTTCTGTTAACTTGCGTTTCCTAGCCATTAATTCGGCAATCGTCGGATTCTGCAAAAACCAAATATTGAAATACCTAGATATCACGTCACATAATCAGGTAGGTATTCCCTCTGTTACGATAATACACTAAGGTAGACCGTAAGGTTTGGTCGGTAGGTACTCACTTTTTCCTCCATTGCAAATCACAAACTATACACCCAACTTATGAATTGAAACACTGTAGTAATAAATCAATCAATAGATACACTCAAAAACAAACGAAATCAATTTGAAGCACTCACACTCGTTCGCGGTTCGCGCGCGCGTGGCTTCTGAACTCTAAACTGACGTTTGTTTACCAACACACGAGCGAGGGATTTGCCGCGATATTTGAAAAATTATTACTTCTTACGAAAGTTTTTTGATAACTCGATTATTTTTTAATACAACTTGGGTACATAAGTTGTCAACTAAACATATTAATTTAACGTTACAAGTTTTTTATAACGGACATGTAGTGATACCTATACTTATTACTTTTAGTGCTCAGAACTTCGTTGGCCGTAACTGGACATCTCAATATATCGCAATTTCAACAGAAATTCTTCGGTGGGCCATAACTTGATATCTCAATTTGTCACGATTTAATCAAAAAGACCTCAGCTGGCAATAGCTTGACACTTCAATTTGTCAATTTAAAATAAGTACTTAAACAAAACTTTTAAGTGTATTAATTGAGATATCAAATAACGAATATTATTTTGGGTGCTGAGTATAGGTTGATATAACAAAATATCAATGTTCGATCACAAAAACATGTGAATCGTTAATTTGACATGAGGTTTTGTTAAGTTAGACATGTCAAAATGCGAGATGTCAACATATTACCAAAGTCGATTGCTCCAAAAATTATGTATATCTATAACTGTCAATTTTTTTCATATAAATTCCTAATGCGTAGGATGTAATAAGCCAATAAAAAAAAAGTCATAGAAGTCGACATGTCAATGTGTTCACGCCAGCCACGGAATTATTCCCGGCAATGCCACCCCTGAGAGGGTTAAAGGTGGCAATTTGTTAGGCTTATATATTTGAAACTTGTCATAAATACTAACAGCAAATAGTACAGGTCATTACAATTTTTTTAAAACTAATCCTAAAATACAATTTAGGGGGTGTTAAAGATTTTTGAAGAATTTTACTGTAGAAGGCTTCTTTTTATGATGTAGGGAAGCAAACGAGAGATATTTGTTTGAATGAAAAGTCTAATTTCTTGGGCAACATAATAAAGGTAACATTAGTTTTTCGGAACTACCCCCAAAAGACAATTTAAGGGATATTAAAGTTTGTATGAAAATCTTATTTCTTGGGTTAATAAACATGAAACTTGGCACAAATACTAACCTTAATAAATAATGTAGATTGTAATTTAGGGAGTGATCAAGATTTTTGAAGTATTTACAGCACATAGCTTCTTCTTATAACGTAAGGGAGTACTAAGGAGGGATTTTTGGCAATTCAACCTTTAAAGAGATTAAAAAGGAGACATCTAATTGTAAGAAAAATATTATTCTTTGGGCAAATATTAAATTGCCATCATTAGTTTTTCAGAATTACTCCTAGAAAATGATTTAGAGGTGTCAACGGTTTATGATGAATCTTACGGCACTAAGACGACCTCCACCTCGATTTAGAACTACCGAACTGGAACGTTGTCTCAGGCTAAACAAACAAAAACAAAACACAACAAAAATTGTAAGGCCAAACAAACGTAGGTAATTTTATGAGTGACGTTTTAGTGTCGCGTAATTTACGCAGCATTAGTTTTCATACTAAAGTAATTTTTGCTCCACTCCTCTTCTGCGCTTCGGATTTAGCAGACTTGTAGCCCTCGCCAGGACATCAGTCTAACTTGTGCGAGGCCTTGCAATGTTGCATCTCCCAGTAACGACCTCGCCACTCCAGAACCTTTCAGACCCATAGGCCATCTGTTCAGCGAACAATCTGGGCTGCTTAATGCAACCAAAGTTTGGTCATTATGGGGCCATGTCGGTTACCTCAGTTTCCCTGTCCGTGTTTCCGAGTCGGATCCGAAGAATACCTTCTCTAAAGTCACCGATTTCATTGAGTATGGGTGCTACTTGGGTATTTAAAATTACCTTATCCTTATTTATCGCAAGACTCGTGCGGAAGCTCCACGTCACTATTTTCTTCATAGTATTAGATGGTGAGTGGTGTACTCGCTATGGATGTTATTGTAAAGCCTCATGACTGAGGTTTTGATCGAATAACCGGCGTGACTGTTATTTACCCACGAGCTCTTTATTTAGCTAAAACTTATCGGACACGTCATTTAAGTTTCGTAAGTACTTAGTTAGTTGAATAAAATACGAAATCATACGAACGAAGTCGCGGGCGGAGTGCTAGTTAGATATATTGTTTGAGCTGAGTGATGCCAATCCATGCGTCATGTTTGCGAACAGGTGCCGTCAGTTGGGATTGGTCATAACTGAGCTGCTTCGGCCCGTTTTAATTACTTATTGTATTTTTGAGTTGTTTATTTCACTCTAGTAGACGCTTTTATGTGCACGTCTATATAATTATGTAATTTTTCATTAATAATGATGAAACCTGAGGATGTAACCAAATACTTTTGTGTTGAAACTTTATGTAACATTTCACGATCTAAACGTGACACATTAACAAGGGGTCTCGCTCGACATGTATTATGGAAGAGGTAGGCAAGTAACAGGATCCTGAATATGATCTGTATGCATTATCGCCCCGCATTAATTTACAAACGTTATTTGTTCGTTTTTTTGCTTAGGAAGACCTGCTATCGCATTACTTCTTTAGGTTTCTGCCTGAACGGAAGCTTGTTTAGTTGCTCTTACTAGTGTACAAAATGGCATTGGTACGAGGCAAATTTTGTTTTAAATATTTTCAAAGTGTTTGTCTTCTGGAAACGAGTATCATTAGGTAATGTAACTGTGTTTTTAATCATGTAATAATTAACTAGTTCACTATTCTACACAATTCATAATTTTTGCCACTCGATAACTTATATCGAATTAGTCGAATACGATAGTCACCTAAATTTAGATTTTCTAACAAAACCACGTAATGAGGATAAAAAAAAATTGCTGTCACAAAAAAATTATGTCTGGAACAAATTTTTTTATTTCTAATGAGGGTACACCGACACGAACAAAAATCATTGTATGTTCGTTTGCCATAAACAGTGTTGGCCAGTGTTATTTTATCACGCTCAATTAATTAAGTAGTTAATTTTATAAAACTTAGGTATGTTCTGCGAGCATATTTTGAGAATGTGGCAATTGACAACAAAGAGATAAAAGAGATCCGGGAATCGGTACCCAGACCTCGGCATTCAGTGTCCCGTTAACGGTTTTTTTTGTCTCTAGAAACATGTGTTCAACCCGTCCCGTTCAACGGCAGAAACCGATCCTTTACGGAGATGAAGCTTCACCACCAGTGAGGTTCGCTATGATAACAGCAGCCCTAGTGAGCGTCGATATAGAGTTCCACACTATAGACTTATTCAAGCACGAGAATCGAAGTGAATTTTATAAGAAGGTAGGTGCTTAAAGGTGAACGCTCACCTAGGCGTACTGCAGGAACCGCACGCGTCGCTGTCATCGCATTTTCTCAAGGCCATGCGCAATCTGCGCCAAACAATATTTTCTATACGTATACGGACGACATTTCCGCGTCGCCCACACCGCACTCGCCACAAGCATCGAACACGCCGAATCTGGTGACATCATCCGCACGCGCTGGTGGAATCCGTATACCTACAGCATTTTGATGAAATGCAGGTCGTGCGGCGCGGATAGGTGGTAAAGGCTGCATACAATTTCATATAAAGATTTATAAAATGCAATAACTGCGGCGCGTGCGTCTAGGTGCGCGTTCACTTAAAGTAATTAACCAACGGTAGTTTACCTAATGATTCTACATTACCGTGATCATCCGTGGTAATAAGGAAATAATTAAGTTATCATTGTGCATATTCCGAGTTTTTTAACGTACTCACTCGTGATAACGTAAACGATCTCTTATGTCAAAATAATTACAAAAAAAGAGGTTTCTCCTTACCGTCACCAGACAGCGCTTATCCAGTTGCAATATAAATTGACGTTAACGTTAACGCGATTGAGCATGAGTAAAAAGTCTCACTAAGCTAAGCACTAAGAAAAAGGAGTACTTATATAAGGATCATAGCAGATGGCGTTCTAGTTTCTGCCTACCCCCAAATGAAAAAGGCGTGAGTTTGTGTATGTATGTGAGCATCAGCTTAATTAAAAAAAAAACTTTTTAACCGACTTTCCAAAAAGGTGAAGTTTCCATGTTCGACTTTGTTCGACCACAACAAAAAATTGAAAATAAAAAACATTTTTACATAAAAATACAACCTACTTCCAAATAAAAGCACTACAAATTGAAAAATAGCTTCGTTTTCGGCAGTCGGTGTCAAAAACGAAAAAAAGAAAACAGGAACACTGACTTCCGAAAATAAGTAATTTTACCACTTTGTACTGTACAGTCGATAATAGCTGTTACCTGAACCACCCTTAAAACGAACAAATTTAATCCCTCCGCCTGTAACATTAAGGATTATGAGCAAATACAATAATAATGTAGATACGCAAATTTGATCTTTAAAGCGTTAGTTTTACAGCATAAATTTAGATTTGTATGCTGTAAGACTAAAAATTTGTCGAAGTATTGTAATATAATAAGTGTCATTGCTATTAATAGCATATTTTAACGATTATATTCAAGTAGATCTGGTCTCGTAATTCATGTACCTATAAGACTGAAGCGAAAGGAGAGGAGAGAAATGAGGGATTGAAATTTTAATTAGTTTTTAATATATTTTTTTGTTGTGCTCTTTTGTTAACTGTCCTAATTGTGTAAATCTCGCTATGACACTGAGGTTTGCTGTAAGAGAACCCAATTATGGGTTAAGCTCGCCTTTGAACATAAGTTCTCCTTCTGTATTTGTTTAAGTTTGTTTTGTGTACATTAAAGAATATATATGAGGCGAACAAGATGCGAGTTCAAATCCTGCGTCGAGAATATTATTGTTATGTTTTCAATTTAAAATATATTCAATAATAAGTATGCTGGAACTACGCTTGACACGCTGCCGCGCGTCTAGATTTCTTACATTATTTTAAAGAACTATAGACAGACACATTCATCAAATGTAATATTTCTAAATTGGCAATATTTACGCCTAACTTGTAATAAGTGTGTCGTTGAAAGACAAATATGCGTAGGTATTCATTATAAAACTGGTAGTCAAATGTTACTAAGGTTAACACCCGGTTTCCCAGCTCTCGATTATCGGGCTGTTGACGTAAGCGACGAATAATCGTCGGTTAATTCTGCTTTCAGTTTCTCAACACCAGATGTGTGCTCAACACAAGCGGTTCACAATTTGTCACATTTGAGAAAATCTCGAATTAACCACATGTTACAGAAGTTTTGGGTTTCTGAGAATATTTTTCAATGTTAATCTCTTGTCAACGAGCCTAATTTATAATTGTTGGATATTGGTCGATTATTCGCAGATTAAAATTAATATTATGATTTTAAATGCTTATATTACGATAAAAAAAATAGGGGTCGGCGAAATCTTTGGTATCGGTTCAGTAAAAAAAAATATGTTAATTGGATCAATTATAGTTGATTACCAAGATTTAAAAAAAGGAAGATTGTTATAAACTTTTTAAATTAATTAAATTATAAAAACTTGACACAATTATTATCAAAAATAGTATTTTGTATGTAAATAAAAATAAAAATAAAACTGTTTCTGATCTGAATCGAAAATTCCTCACACACATTAATGTTGACTGTACCTTGTACTTAGTATTTGCGGCTGGGATGGCCGATCCCGCCAGGGTAAGCAACACTTACCAAAGTCATTCTTTGGATGAGTCACCACTTTTTTGGGTTCGATTGTTTTTAGATTGGTGACCCCGCCAGGGTAAGCAACACTAACCAAGGTCACCTTTTTTGGTTAAGGTTTCTGCCCGAGTCGCGTGAATGTGCTTTTTGTGTTTCTTAGTGTTTTTATGGTTTTCTTCGACGACTTTTGCTTATCTTGCACCCATTCCATGACTGACCTTGGTAAAAGTTGCTTACCCTGGTGGGGTCACCTATTCAAAAACAAGAAAACCAAAAAAAACGTGGTTACCCATCCAAAAGCCGCCCTTGGTGAGGTTTGTATAACTTGGCGGCTACACCAACCCAGCCGCTCAAGATAAAATACTATTTAAATTTACTGTTTACGTTATAGTAGAGAATGAAGTGAATGAATACCAGCTAGGGTAGCCAACCGAAGTAAATTGATGCCGATTATTCAATGTAACAAATAATTACGAAATTTTCCGATGATTCAGTGTTGAGAAACCCACTGACAACTGAGGGCTGGCTAATTTGTGACAAATTGTCAGCAGATTTGGGATGTGACATCGACTTCAGAAACCGGTCCTAAGGGTAGGAAAATAAAAATGAACCGTGACAATAAAACTAAAGCCAGTCTACGCACAGTTGCAATGACTACGCGCGAACATTTTTATCTTGCCTTACTAAATTGCGAAAAACGTCGATTTCCATTATTTTCATTTAAATCAAATGAAATCATTTTTATTTGCTTAAACATGAGTACCATACATACATAACAAATTGTCAGCATGAAGAGATGTTAGGATACAAAATGATAGAACGTCATGTTTACCTTGGAAAATGGCATGCAAATATTAATAAAGAATACAAACCAAAATACTTAATAGAATGTCATATTTAGTAGTAATACAAAATTAAAATAAATGTAGTGCAAATGTCAATAAAATAATACAAGTCAAAATTATGTTTCTAGAATGTCAGAGTAAAATAATAGAAAAAAAATTAAAGATATTAAAATAATAAATCAATTCAGAATAATCATTGTAAAATGTGAACGAAAAATTATTAAAAAATGACAGGATATTAAAATACTTAATGTGCAAAATGCAAATGTCGTGAAAAATAGTGCAGGTTTCAAAAATTAATACAAATTAAGGATTAAAGTTATTGTTTTTCATTTCTGCCGATATTTGTATTTAAATAGTTATAATTTAAATGAATTATTTTAATTTAATACGTATTAATTTGTATTTTATTCGTAAAGAATATATCAACATAACAAAATTGAATATTTTAAAACAGAAATAACAATATTTTGACTTCAATAAACAAAATTGAATAAGTAAACATAAAGCAACAAGAAGTGGAAGATAAGTTTTGAACTCGCATCCAAGTTGACACAGGTTAACTGATGCAACCACTAGACCAAATCGAATTAACAAACATTGTTGAAATTAACAACTCCATCATGGTGACAAAATAGTATTAAAACGCTTACCTACCCTACGTGTTAAAACTCAAAGGAGAATGACCATTGAAAAAATGGTTGTATCTTAATGAGTTTGGTTGTCTTCTGTTATTCAACCTTTTTTCAAAATTGTGATTTAACTTAAGGCGATATATACGCCCCAATATAAACGCAGTACTGGCCGTGCGCCTGCTCGATGCCAAAATATCAATATTGAACCTCCTTTTGAACAGTTTTGTTTCCAAAATATTTTTTGATTTACATATGCTAGAGCATAGTTATGGAGAAATTCCAGCCATCAATTTTTCTGTGTAATAATATTTTTATACATCCTAGTCGTTTTGGAGGAGTATCCAAAAGTTGCGAAAAATATCGTGTTGATAATATTTTTTTAAAACAAATCTATTTGTTATACGAAAAAACAATGTTTATAAAATAATGTACATGAAACATTAATAAATTTGTTTTTTTTCAAACCTTTTAACCTAGCCGCTACTAAGAAGTATGTTGTAGAAAGTTACCATTTTACGGCACTAAATCGTATGTAGGCCCGTAACCATATGTAAATTTGGCTTGTTTTGCATCTTTTAATTTAAAATTTGGGCATTAGTTCGTTCGCATGTTTTATACATTTATCCCAGTTACACAGGGAAACCTATAATTGGCCGTACCTACCTACAAATTGTAACACGCATATTTTGTAAAATATTTTTGAGTATCGCTGTTGGTTACTTAAATAAATAAATAAAAAATTGTAGAAAAAACACTTTATATAATTAGAAAACATTTTTTATTTATTTTATCCGGTTTCACGAGATATAACTATGTTTCTGTTCTTGAAACGAACCCATATTACAATGCATTAAAGTGCATACAAATGTCTAAGTGAAGTAACCTAAATTGTTGTTGTCCTTGTTCGTACATATAAAGTAAAAGACACGGATAAAAAAAAACACAAAAAAGAAACGATTTTTAGGATATTATTGAAATCGCACACACGATACCTCATAAGGGGCCTATGTGTGGGCAATATCCTTTGCATAACTGTATTCTATAACATTTGCCTACCTTGAACAAGTCGTTCTGTTTCGAAAAGCTCATGCGTATCGAATATCACATATCTGCTGCAGTTAGCAGCAGGTTCAAAATCGCCTAACTTTTAGTGGGTAGCGCTGAAATTACTTTATTTCTACATGAATGCCGCGGCATGTAGCGGCAGAATGATTTGGTATGCTGAAACGTGCCGAGCCGTGCCGCGGCAAGCATAGCGTTACATACTCTTTGCGGTAAGGGTGAAAAACATTTGTCCACGAAAAAATCCTTTGCCGTGTCAAGCCGTCAGTGAACGCCGGTCCTTAAGAGTGTTGCCATAGAAGACCAACACCAAACAATAATGGGTTCTACTTTATTATTTACAGATAAATCCCCTAAAAAAAGTCCCGGCGCTTTCAGTTGACGGGGAAATCATCTGTGACAGCCATGCTATAGCTTTGTATTTCTGTAGAATGAGTGAATGGCAAGAGATGTATCCAGAACCCACGATGCTCAGGACAAAAGTGGACGAGTGGATGTACTTTAATGCTGGCTATCTGTTTCCAATCGATAGTGCTATATTTGTAAGTCGTTTTAGTGAAATTCAATTTTTTTATCAATAGGGTTCAAAATTACGCACCCTAATTGCGTAACTAAAACATCGTGAAGAAACCGGCATGTCCTAGAACCAAAAAATCTAAGTCCTTGTAACATCCACCAACCAGCACTGGGCCCGCGTGGTTGATTCAGGCCGATTCCCTGTCTCACAGGGAGGAGGCCTGTGTACCAGCAGAGAACAGAATTGCGTAGCTACAGATAATGACGGACGCGTGCTTTCCTTGCATTAATTGCTTCATTACGTTCAAAGATCCGTCTAATCGATAACACGTGATGAAAAATATTGAGTATGAGTTTTCATATTGAAGTGAGTGAGCGTGCGTGCTTCGAGCTGTCAAAACAGTTACGCAATTAGGGTGCTCGTTACTACGAGTAGATCCTCTTATTGTAAGACTGAAGCGTGAATTTTTCAGTAATGTCCAATTTAATGAAAGCTAATGGATTTCGATACATAACAAAGTTATACTCTCCCCAAAGAGTTTTGTAGGTGGTATGCTTTTACATCTGTCACATTCGAGGTACTTGAGCTGTACCACTGCATCGTATAATTCTCGCCAAACTTTTTGGCCGCCCTGAAGTTGGCTACTGTTGGCTACAATGGCTGCGCAGTAGTAAATCTCATACAAAAACAGCACCGTTTCGTGCCTCGCGTTTCCGGTAAACCAACTTCAGGGTGGCCCAGAAGTTTGGCGAGGACTATACTAAAGTAACTATTCTTTACCAGGAATTAATCAGAATATCAGAATTATTGTGTACGTATAATGAAATGCCGCTGAATTTTTTATAATCATAATTTGTTGGTTACAGAATGATTTTTTTTCTGGTATATGGCCAGCTGACGAAGTAAAGGTTAACAATTGGTATTCAGCGTTGGACCACCTGGAAAGGAAATTAAAAGATGAAAAGTGGCTTACAGGCGACAGGGTGAGGCACTGGAATTAATTTTAAATCAATTTCGAGTTTTTAGTGACATCAACCTGCCTAGTAGTAAGTAGACTCTTCTCGTGATCAGAAGTCTGGCCCCTTTTTTTGGCCAAAATTTCAGCATTGCTTTTCAATGTGGTTAAGCTCCCAGGGTTCGAGGCGCTTTACCCGTTGACGCCGATGCGAATGAATTTATTGATGATATTGTTCTTGTATGTACTCCCCCTTTTTACACTCGCTCGATATCATTGATCGATAGATATATCAATAGATATTACCTACTTGACTTACTTTAATATTTTTATTCCAGATGCGACTATGCGATGTTTGCTGTGGAATTACAGTAAGCTCTCTTGAATTATTAGTCCCATTGTTACCACGACATCAAAACGTGAAGGAGTGGCTGATGATGTTAAAGTCTCTAACTTGTTTTGAAGTGAATAAGCGCGGCCTGGAACGTTTACAAAGTTTTATTGATATTAAAAATCTGCTGAAAACATGAAGCAGCTAGTGTAATGTTAGATATCAAATGTGTGTGCTTTTATTTTTTATATAATATATTTCTGATGCTATACCTTTTGGTTTTATTATATTATGTCAATCTACAAAATAGTAAATATTGATGCAAACGGGCAACATTTTTCATTATAATCGAGTCACCAGTGAGTCTGCAATATCAAATGCCCAAGTGTGTTAGACGACGTTTTTTAGCACTCTTTAGTCGAAAATATAAATAAAATTTCAAAAAAATCTCTAGCAACAAAATATTGTGAGTAATGGCTTGCTGTTTCTTTTTCGTCGGCCGCGCTCGCTTCTCGTGAGGGCTGACCAGCGACCAGGCTTGTATTATACTACAATAAATTGAATAGATTGCCAATCCGCACCAGTACAAAATACACTTTAATCATGCCTTAAAGGTTTTCGAGTAAAAATATTTTTCTCGATTCGTCTCGGTTCGTCCATAAACAAATTCGTTTATATTGGAACTGTACTGTACCTTACTTTTCCCAGCACTGTCACCGCATATGTCAAAGATTCTTTAGTCTATGACCGCTTATTGATTGGTCGACGAGGAGATGTAAAAAATGGCTGCCTTGCCTTCTCCTACTCAGGTAGAATTATTCGAGATTTAAATAGTTCTTATAGCTAAAACCGTATACATTTGCCGTTTAAAGTAAAATTTATTAATGTATCTACAGTTTGGTGCAGTGCGACTTTAGTATTGGACGTGAAAACATTGAATTATTTGACGTCAAAGTTTAGTGTACCGTGAACGGATTACGCTGGTCTTAAATTATTAGAATTTCAACAGTTTAGCCGCCTATTTAATCGAATAGTTCGTTTCGATTTACAGTGCAGAGTTTGTAATTGGTGTTTCATGTCATTTAATTGCTCTTAACGTGTTCTATGACCACGTAATCGTATCCGTTTTACTACGAACGTTGGAAACGTCGTGAAAAGTACTGAAATGTCACACCCATAGCTGTTCAAAATAAGTTCGTAAAGTAATATTTGTAGTGACTTTTACGTTCTGAAAATGGGGATTGAACGGTTGCAGGTGGCAGGGACCCACAGCGCTATATACGAAGCATACTATCATCAGGTGAGGACTTAACACTTCTTCTACTTGTTAATTTAAATAATTAACTCAATTACTATGTTTCGATACATTTACTGGTTGATTATGAACATTCACACTTAGCTAGTATCCTTTGCGTTTTATTTTCAATTAAAAGCACCCAGTAAAGTGAAGTTCTAGGCCAATGTCTAATATGACAAATAAAAAGTAAGTAAGGAAAAGTAACTCTTATTCCATACTAAGTAAAGATCACAATTACGTTACAGTTAAGTTTAATTGCAATCAATATTTTAGCCTGTACTTATACTCTGGGTGATAATAAATTGTTATACAAGTTCTTATTAAGTGTGTGAAAAGAATGCATGAATGGAGACAATACTTTTTATCCTTTAAAAATTAGAAAAATAAGACATTAATTTGATGTTTAGACATTTAGTGTGTGAAGATGTTTCCTTTTGAAAATGATAGCCAACTAATAATTATTAATAGTTATTGATTGACAGTGCAGTTTAACTCACAATCCTACACTCACCTAATATTCAGTTGGTGTAAGATATCTAATTCTTCTTTTTCAGTGATGTAAGGTTGTGTAGTGATACTCTTGAATATGTAACATTGCTCCCAGATTAATGAACTGTATATTATAATCTGAAGGACCTACAATTTTGTACATGGCTCACACAGAGGTCAAGGTTTCTCTTCAAATCTAGGTTCATCTTATGAAGTATAAACTATTGAAATTAAAACTTATGTTATAATAATTGAGACACATGCCTGGTTACATTACTAAACAGTAAATATAGAAGTACAAATGTTATTTTTTTTTAAATCTTATGATTTTGTAGATATTTTATCAACATTAGTATACTGGCATTATATAATTCTAATAAGATTGTATCTAATAAGAATATATTAATAAACTGGCTTTCATTAGTACCTATTGAGCTGCTTAACTAAATTTTCCCTTCACTCAGATAAGAAGCCTGTGTCTCAACAGTTTTGAGCCCATTACTGTAACAAAATTTGACAAATTGTGAATCACACAACATCTACTGGGTTTGGATGACTATATTATATCAGCCAGTAGCCAGAGGAGTGGGACAGACCACCCCTGGGTTAAAACTTCCCTCATTTATTCTGTTTCTCTTAGTGGACTAATAAATTGTCTTAGTTTTATAGCACAAAAAAGTTGCTACTTTTTAACCCCCTTTAAAAGGAGGTTAGTATTTTTTTGTGCTTTTTTTCAGCATATTTTTCATGTGATTAAAAAATAATACTTACTACTGCTAACCTGCTGCTGCCATCCTGGGTTCGAATACCAGGTTGCGTAAGGTGTTATTGGGTTTTTTGAATTTCTCAGTAGTAGCCCAGAATGTGGACTTTTGCCACATACTAGGAGGTGATGTTGTATTATGTTTGCTATCCTAGTTTCACAAACCATACTCAAGTAACCTAGGCATTCATGTCTGCTGGTTTATTTTTGGTGCTAGGGAAAAATCCTAAAAAAAATGGACAAGAAAACAATGGTTAAAAATTACTAGTGATAATAATGCAACTTGATCAGAAGCTTGTCACACAGTAGGTAATAAAAGTCAGTTTAAACTTAAATGAGAAAGGTTTAAGTGGTTTCATAGTACATCAATTACACACAATATTCTGGCAACTTGCCATCCTGTTGTGCAACATTGTTAACCTTGCCTCACATCTTAGATTTATGCCAAATATGGTTGCAAGTTGCTGTTGGCTTTTAGGCAGGCGAAGCCACTGGCAGAAGCTAGTTAAACAATAAATCGGCTTTGCCTTTTTCGCAATTATGTTGGTCAGCTTCCAGCACCACCACCAGTATTGTACGTGTAGTGACTGCCTATCTGGCCTCCACAACCCAGTAAAAGGGTGACACGATACCCCTTGTCGACACAACAACTGTCAAAGGTCTTTAAATGATAGTTGGGCTTAACATGCTTTCCAAGTTACAGAGGTGTCTCAGTCTCGGATAATGGTTGGTTACACTTCAACGGACCAACCTCAGCAAGAGTTGCTTAATCTTGAAGATTGACCATAGCGGCAGTTATTACTTAGCATGAGTTAGGTTTCATGGAATAAGCTATCATCATAGCTATAATCAAATCTTTTTTATAATTAGAACAGTACCTGACAGTATTAATTAAAAACATGTTTTTGGGGTAGCCATTCTTGTCAAACCATCTCAATAAAATTAGGTTTTCATCTGCATATAGAATTTCTTGATGCCTACTATATCTTTCCATTTTACTTGTAATTCTTAAATACAAAGGCTTTTCCCATTTGCAATAGCAATGAAGGCAGGTTTTTGCTTGCAGATTACTTGATGCCATTGCATTGGGGCCAACTACTTCAATACACTATTTAACCTAGTCCTCTTCCTCATTGTGTCACCTCCTACTTATAATTTAATGATCTTCTTTTGATTCCTCCATGCCTCAGTAAACATCCATTAATCCCGGCTGTCATTTGAACATCTTTGACCTTCACCATGGTAGTCAGAAGCCCAAAGATCTGGCACCAGTCTTGCCAAGTGTTGCTCACTTACTGGGTTGTGGAAGTCAAATATGCAGTTGCTCCAAGTAGAATACTGGTACTCTGCTGAATTCTTTTTAACCTTCTGTGTTTTTTACTATTGTGTGTATTTTTTTGAGATTCTTGGGACCCTAGGGTCCCGGACCTTTGAAAGGTATACCAGGGGCCGAAAACAACTTGCAGAGGCCTTGTTAGACATGTAGGATGAAATGTGACACCAACCGGCGATTATCTTTGTATGCACTAGTCACTATGCAAGAGCACCCAAGGACAATCCCCGGCTAGTGCAGAACTATTGCAGAAAATGGAGACAAAACACATTGGGCTATGGATTTGGGAAGTTTTGTGGATCGATTACCTAAAACTATAGAAAGACTATTGGCCCCTGCCTGACCATTGTTGACCTACACGGCTACGAAATGGCAGGGTATTATTTTTTATTGGGAAATAATTAACCGGGTGAAAAATATACTGAATGGGCGACTATTATACTAAGTAAGCAACTATTTATCCGGTTTGAGGAATACCTTTTAGGAGGTTTTTGTGAGCTGCAGTAATAATATTGCGACATACTATAATTGTATTTGGGGTTCTATTTTTTCTATATTAGCATATTATTCTTCATCGTAAATGAAGGCGACATCGCTGTGCAGCGCGGGAATCGGGTATAATTGTGTTTTCAACGAATTGGTACAAGAGCAAGCGGAGCGAGTTCGGGAGCTTAGGGCACCCCGACACGGACAGGTTAGGTTACTTTAGACCCTGCGGACGGAAATAGGAGCCCTGCGCAGCGGGGCTCCGTCGACTATGTTGCCAAAGTACTAATCAAGTCGCTGTTTTAAACATTTGTATTCGCCCACTGTTTGTCGCCCACTTAGTATTTCAGTAAGCCATATTCAGTATTTTTTACATCTTTAACTTGAATTTATTGTCGCTCGTTTAAATACTACCCTTTTTTATTTATTATCCGTAAACAGTGGGCCTTATCAGAATACCACCGCGGCGTTCATATTTATATTTTTATTTATATTTATTTATTTGCGTAAAACATGGTATACCGTTATTTATTATTTTTAAATATGGCTCCACATGCTGAGGTAGGAGCCTTTTTGGTCTCACACAGGGTATTTTTTTTTGTATTGTTTACTTAATTTTTTTTGTTTATCTCTTGTGTCTCCTGTATGGGTCACAAATATATATATTTTCTTTCTTTCTTTCTTATCTCATTAGACTGGAAGCAAATCAAAACGTATTTGGGAAAAGTCTAGATAGATTGATTTATCTCTTATTGGAATATTTTGTAACTAACACATGTGACATTGCAGGTCGACCCCAATGGCGCCGGTACAATCCAGGCCCTGGACGCCGCTCGCTTCCTCAAAAAGTCCCGGCTCAGCGATGTGGTGCTCAGCAAGATATGGGACCTGTCCGACCCCACCGGCAAGGGCTACCTTGATAAAGTGAGTTGTAGATTTAGATATAGGTCGAGGGTGCATGAGGTTCTGGCTTCGATACTCTGATCGGGTAAAGTTTTATTGGGTTTTCCCATCTCGAATTACTCAGTAGCAGCCTAGATTCTGGAACTATGGCTAGTTGACACACAAACAACCACCATAAGACCAACATTGTACACTTACTTCTCAATAAACATTTTGACTTTGACATTGACTTTGATCATATTGGCAATATGGGTTATATGAGACTGGCAAGATGTAGGTGTAATATAGATTCACCTCTGCTTAACCCTGTTGGGAAATATGCGTGTGATGTTAATGAATTATGCGTGCGGCTGGTTACAAACATTTCAGAACGATTGCTTCACTTCGCTGCTCGCCAGGATACTCCCTATGGTGCTTAGGGTTGGTAGGAAGACCAAAATATCTGGAGAAAAATTAAAAATGTCGTAATTTTAAGGTTATTGTCGCGAGAAATAAGTATTCTAATTAAATATAGCAAATTATAATATATACTTAATTTTTATGTATTTGGCATTGGAGTTTACTGAATCTGCCACTTCAGATCCTTTTCCTTTTCAGAAAAGATTCAAAATTCAAACAATTTACTTCAAAGTTCAGTCTAGTTAGTAATTCAGCTTTTATTAAATCAAAGGCTATACAATTTCTCTCTTGGGTATTTAAATTACTTAGCAAACTAAACACTCTCACAGAAAGCATTGCTTAAATACAGAAATTTATAACACAAATGATCTGAAAGAAAAAATGCCGGGAAATTGTGTGTGTTTCCTTTAAAATGTCGGACAAATCCAGACGAATCCCGACCATCTGGTAACCCTAATGCAGGCTCTGGGGCTAAGCAAGCCTCACTGTCAGTGCGTTTTCGGACTTACACTAGCTGGGTGGGGTAGTAACTATCTACCAGAAAATACTTAATTAAAAAACACTGATGGAATATAATTTCGTTTGAAATTATTTGAGAGTTAAAAGATTACTAGTTTCTATAAATGAAATGAGAACAGCCCTCGCCGAGTTAAACGGATATAAATGCTATACTTTGCCTAATTCACATGTTTAATTAAGTAATTGAATTACCATAGGGATTAGATTCATAGTAAAATTGGTGAGCCATGGGAAATAAATACAGCCTTGTTTAGTTTACCATAAAATATTTAATCAAATGTGGGATTTCATCATGTAAAGTGGTAGGTACCCATAGTCTACATTATCAGTTTATTTAAGAAGGAGAAAAGGCCTTGATTACATTAACACAGTGGCAAAATCATAAATATAAACATCTTGAGGCACCCTACACCCAAATTGAGTTACTTCAAAGAACGCGCGTGTATTGCTTCATATTATGTTCAAAAATCTATTTACTCGTCAGCGTACAACACTCAATGAATATGTTGAACTGTTAAAATATAAGCGTGCGTTCGAGCTATTAAAAGGGTTGCGCAATCAGGATGCTGGACTTATGCCGTAATAACTTTTCTAATCTGTGCTTATGCCCGGGCCTTGAGCAATCGCGGTGATTAATGCCTTCTCTGTATAAGAAGAAAGCTTTGCCCTCCATTGAAACAGTTTCTGGCTGGCATTATGAGAAAGCTGGGACAACAAATGAACCAAAATTCCTGCTTATCCCAAAAAAAACTTCAAAAACATAATTTACAAAATTATTCCTTCTCTCAGATTACACAATGCCATCTAAATGTTTAAATAATGATAGAAATGGTACGTTTTGCTAACACAATGAGATGTGTCAATCATTCTGATAACGTTCTTGTCTTATCATTAACAAGATGGCCAGGTTATGATTCTTATTTGGAAGTAAAATAGGTATGTAAATGTCAATGACATATTACGGCACTATAGATTAATGATAGATGTAAGTTCACCAGAGATTCTTGGTCTCAACTCGAGTCCACACCCTCTCCACAATTCAATCGATGCTAGAATATTTAAAGTCTAAGTAGGTATTGCGTGCTAGTATCGATAAATCAAACTGTCGTTTAGGTTTACTAACTTTAGGGGTATAAGCCGGAATCTTTAAAGTTTGCCGTCGCTGTATACTTCTAGTTTCGATATATTGAAGAAAGAACCGGCCAAGTACAGTATATATTGTACTTCGGTGGCTATTTTGAGACTTGTAAGCTGGCCTAGCATATTACTGATGTTTAATAGAATGGAAGGACCGCTTTTGTTTCAACTGATGTGCGGCTTACTGTACGAGTCTTCGTGTATTTTAGGTTTCCATACGATCAATCTACCTAGCAGGAACAAACAGGTTGACGTAAGAAGTTCAAATTTCAATGAGGTTCAAAAGTTTAGCATGGTTGAAAGCTAAGAATATAAAGCCGTGTGATGATGTGACAAACGCACAGAGGCGAGGCCTAAGTTTAATAATTGGGTCACGTTGGCACCCTTTGGGTACAGATCCCTAAAAATTATGGTCGTTACATTACGGTGTGCCAGAAAATTAGGGTTGGAAACGTTAAAAGATCGCTTTTAGCGGTAAGAACGCCCATTGTGTCACCTTATGAAATGGGCACACACAGTTCGATCTTTCAATGTGAATGTGTCACCATAACACAAGCCGCAACAACCGTAAAGCGTTTTGGCATACAGAACTATGGTAACAGATTCCTATCTGACAGTCTGGCTGTGCTCACAGCTTTAGAAATCAAACTAACTAATCTTTTAGTACCACCTGGAGAGTATATCGAAATCCAATCGAATTACCCTCTAGTGGATCAAGGGCATAGCCGATTCTTAGGGAATGATGCCGTAGATGAATTTGCGAAAAGGGGCTCCGAGATGTTAGTGCTAGGCCCGTACCCACTTCTGCCCCTGCTATTCTCGCAATTTCGTGCGTGGATGTGCCAGAGATGGTCACGGGCAACAGACTGTAGACAGTCAAAAATTGCCACGTATAAAGCCAAATGTATAACCAGGTATAAATAAAAAAAATCTCTGCCTAAGTAGACATAACCTAAAAATAAACATAGTGACAATAACGGGCCACACCTTCCTTAAAATCATCTTTTCAACATAGGCGCCGCAGACAGCCTACTTTGCAGGGGCTGTTTGTGGCGTCACTCAATCCTGGAATGCGAGGCCGTGGCATCTCAACACGAAGAAATCCTCGGAACAGTGAGGTTGCTCCGTGAAGCCTTTGAAGCTCCTGGGAAGCTTCTTTGCTTTTGGATGAAGCTAAGCTGGCTATGTTAGCCAGTACCCCCACGCACAACGGACCGAATGAAAGACTAAGTGCGGAAACGGGAGTCCCTAATACTACTTGCTTTAAGGGTTTCCAATAGGATGATAAACTAAAGTCTATCTATTTAAGGCAGATAATTTTTATTGTTCCTTCGTATTTTAATAACTATTCTCCCAGATCTGAGTTCCGAATCCTTTGTCAGCACTTTTCAGAGAGTGGCTCGGACTTAGGTGTTTTTTTGTATTCTTCGATTTTGGTTCGCTCCCTGAACTGTTTACGTGTACCAAGTGGCACGTTTTACAAAGGCTTTGCCCTAACATTTTTCAAGTTATAAAAAAAAAACCAGTATTAAAAATCGCCAGTCTAGAAGGACATACACAGACCTTTTTGATGATGTTCATCAGAAAGTTCAGGTGAATACAAAGCAAATGGAATATGTAAGAATCATAGCAGTCGTCGTTTTATACTTTTTGCTTCCCTTATAGCGGCATATATCCACGCCACATATGAAGTACAAAAAATCCTGACGTCACACAAATCCTACATGGCGCAATTAAAATCGGAGGGTCCTCCTTTTTACCCGACTGCCGATGGAGGGTAATGTGTTTATCAGTGTTTGTTCCTATGTGGCGTTGTAGAGACCAAACGCGTTGGCCGATTTTGATGTAACATCAATCGATTCGTCTTAACCTTGCCAGTGTCACTGGCTACATTAAGATTGGAAAATAGAAAAATGGCGGCTTTTGGGCGCCATATTGTGTGGACCCAATTATTTTTTTTCTTCTAATCCCATCGTGTTGGGTATCAAAATAAAGGGTTTTTAGAGGTGATTGCCAAAATATATGAGATGTACCAAATTCGAAAAAAAAATGTTAACTCATAAAATCAAAAAACCCGACTGCTCAAGAAGCGAACTAAAAGGACGTAATCAAGAAGAAAATCATGATGTGCAGTCGGAGGATACATCTGGTTTGTTTTTTTTTTAACTTTTTTCAACGGATGTTCCGAGTACAATACGCCCTATTTCGCATACCTTCATACCCCCTGGGAAAAAGGCGTGCGTTTTTGTATGGATGTAAAAGGAGAAATGTCGTCATCGTCGTGCTAAATGGCTATTAAATTTATAGGCGATAAGACGACCTCAGTACTTGGCGCAGGCTAGGGTTACGCAAGTGTCTAGACAACAGACTAGCCTGTACTGAACACAGAAAATGTCCGGTTATATTTTATTATATGCAAAGTATTCTATTTTATATCCAAAGATGAATGGGTTTAAATGGTGCAGACACAGCGGAACCACGTAGTATTATCTGTGCTGAAACTTACGAAGACACGACAGGAGAAATTTGTGTTAAATGATGTAAAAATAAACTACTTATGAAAAGGTTATATTGTTTGTTTATTTGAGGCAAGAATTACAAGTTCGTGGGTTCGAACCCAGGCAGGCGCTTTACTTTATATAAATTATTTCTTCACCACTGCTCTCAAAACGGTGAAATAAAACATCGTCAGGATGTCTTAAAACCAAAAATGAAATCGAAGACATGTGACATCCACCAACCCGCCGAGCCCGCGTGATGGATTACGGTTAAGGCCCACTCCCTCTCACAGAGAGGAGGCCTGCACGCACAACGGACCAAATGAGAGTCTAAGTGGGGCAAAGGAGGTCCATCTATTCTATCCTATACCAACTGCGAAAATTCTTTCATTGGTAGAAAGCTATACTATAGCTGGCTTTGATTTTTGAGATGGGCCACCGTAGCGAAGCCTCGGGATATAGCTAGTCTATACTCTCTTATACCGTAGGATGGGGTTACATTGAGATCTGGGGCAAATTCGATGATAACTTTATCTTTACTTTGGTATCTGTATCGTTTTAATTAACTATAAATAAATAAATTTTTAGGTTTTTAAAGCTTATTCCGTGAAAACCATAGAAATATAAAATACAGGAGAAGTGGCAAGGGGGCGTGTCGGTGTCCGCGCGACGTGGGCTGACTGAGCATGTCACAGGCAAATGGCCGGTCTCCGCTAAACAGTGCGCTTTCGACCGTCACACAGTGTGTCGACTAGAACATGCTAGCTGGACAGAAATCGTTATCAAACACTCGAAAACAAAGTGTCGTTTAACGTAAACAACACCATAGAGGCGCTAATTCTAGGAATTGTTTTCGTTTAACACTGTGGATTTGTTTTGTTTGAAATGTGTAAGTACCCTTTATTGTGTAAATCACAAATGCACATTTATTCAGTTGCAATTTAGCACTACGTTGGTTAACATCTCCAAAGAAATTTTGTGATTGAATCTATTTTACTAGTGATGGATTATATACTAGAAGGTATGTATATTTTTATTATATATACATGATAAAGTAATTTTAAATGTGTAAATTTATAAAAGAAACCTACCCTCATACGTCTTTCAAGGCGTAATTTTTCTAACTTTCAAAGGTTTGTTGGAGGGTAACTAAAAACCCCCAGTCTACCCCAGTTTACTTTTTTTTTCTAAAGGTAGCTACATATTTAAGCTTTTAAATAATGTATATTTTTTTACCCCGAACACAGTCCAACATGGTTTTATTTTTATTTTTCAGAAGTTACATACAAACTTACTCGTATGGAATTTTTTCAAGAGTGGGTCAAATTAGATAAAAATGATAAAAATAATTTAATGCTAAGGTATATAAAGCAGAAATGGAGCTTGGAGGATGTTGTAGATACATCAGAAAAAGAAATTAAATTACTAATATCAAGATTTTCGGCAAAATTGACTGAAAAATGGAATTCTTGTCGATTCGATAAAAAAAGGATGTTGGAGAAAAATAAGACGTGGCTGGAAGGTGCAGACTTAGAGTTTAAGGTTGCTTTTCACAGACCACAGGCTTCCACATCGGCATCGCTTAAGCTACATCCTGGAAGACCGCCAATAGATTTCGAAAATGCTTCTGAGAAAACTAAAAAACGCCGCGTAGAAGAACTCGTTAGTGAGCGTAGCGCAAGTGAGCTAACGTTAGCTGCTGAGATAGCTCATAGAAAGGCAGGATACAGGAATGTAGCAAAAGCTATTAGAAGTAGCAACAGCCCAGCCAAGGGTAACCAATCCACGTCGGAATCTTGTGTTGGTGGCAGACAATTAAGTAGTGATGAAGCTTTAGCGTATTATATAGACTCTAAGTGCACCACTCACTCTTACAAGCAGACAAGGAAGTGGTCTATGAAGGCGGGACATCGAGTGTTTCCATCATATTATAGCTTATGTAAGTCAAAATTATCTTGTTATCCACTACAGGAACACATTTCTATAACAGAATCACGCGCGGACATTAGGCTTCAAGCTATTTTAGATTTAACCACCAATCGATTAGTAAAAGTTCAGAATGAAGTTATTAGAAGTGTGCTCTCAAAATCGTCGTCGTTCACATTAGTCAGTAAATGGGGTTGTGATGGAAGTTCTGGCCACAGTACTTATAAACAGAAATTTGAAAACGTGGAAGCTACAGATGAGTTTCTGTTTGTTTTTTCTTTTGTTCCTTTACAATTATATGACGGTGATACCATCATTTGGCAAAATCCTCGCCCGTCATCGACCACCTACTGCCGACCAATAAAGTTTATTTTTGCTAAGGAAACAAAAGAACTTACAACTACAGAAACACAAAAAGTTTTGGATGAAGTTTCTCAACTGCTTCCAACATTATGTAACGTTGCAGGTTCTCAAATTTCTGTAAATCATAAGTTTCTTTTAACCATGACGGACGGGAAAATTTGTAACGCGTTGACGGATACACTATCCGCTCAAAAATGTTATATCTGTGGCGCCACACCCCTAATAATGAACGACGAAAGCAAGGATTTTCCTGCCAAACAAGATAATTTAAGTTTTGGTTTGTCTACACTACACGCATGGATCCGTTCCTTTGAGTGTCTCTTACACATAAGTTATCGCTTAGATTTTAAGAAATGGCAAGCAAGGTCAAAAGCTGATAAGGATCATTTAAAATTACGTTCGGAAATTATTAAAGATAAGTTTAAGAAAGAGTTAGGTTTAATTGTAGACAAGCCAAAACCGGGATATGGGAATTCAAATGACGGAAACACTGCCCGTAGGTTTTTTTCAAACGCAGCTCTAAGTGCTGAAATTACGGGATTAGACGTAGATTTAATTAAAAAACTCGGTATTTTGTTAACAACTTTGTCTTCTGGTTATGATATTGATTTAAATAAACTCGCGAAATATTGTTCAGATATAAAAACGCTTTATTTAAGTCTGTATTCGTGGTACTACATGCCAGTTACTTTACACAAAATACTTGTGCATAGCACTGAAGTAGTCAAATCTTCACTTCTTCCCATAGGACAACTATCGGAAGAAGCGCAAGAGGCTCGCAATAAAGATTGTCGTCGTTTCCGCGAGCACCACACTAGGAAAAGGTTTCGTATTGCCACGAACACAGACTTGTTGCATATGCTTCTATTAACGTCTGATCCTTTGATTAATTCCCTTAGAGAAGTCCCTGTTAAAAGGTTGAATAAATTACCCGCAGAAGTTTTAGACATGATTATCCCGCCTTCACAGCCACCATTACAGGTACCAAGTAACCTTGATCATACTGATGAAAATTATTTGATACCTGATTCATCTGAATCTGAATGTGAGAGTGATTAATTATAAATTGGTATTAGGACTTACTATAATTATATTTAATATTTATTTATACAAAAATCTTATTCGGTTTATGTTTTTTTAGATATAATCAGGTTGTAAATAGAAATTTCTAGTACTTGTACATAATATTAACATAAGTTCTTAGTGGTATTTGCATTTCATTTGAATTTATTTCTGCATTTTCATTAAAAAAAAAATCAATTTAGATGACTTTTTTGACGTATCTAATGAGATTGTAAGTAGTAATTTTGAGCCTTTTACATAATGTAACGTTTTGTTTTTGTATTTGTAATGTTTTTGTAGTTATTTTTTGCATAAATTCATTTTAATTTAGTGTGTATCATTAATTATATAATTAAACCGGTCATTAATATATTTATATTTTTTATTTCATACCAATAACACCAGAACTCAGGAAAAATAACATTTTTGGCTTATTTTCATTCATCATAAGTGATATAAGTCAAAAAATATTTCTGTCCAGCTAGCATGTTCTAGTCGACACACTGTGCGTCATCGTGAAAAATTACAAGAATGCCGTGTTGTTCAGTGGTTTCTTGTAAAAAGCGAAGCCTAAACCAAAACTTTGTAAATCATAGAATCACTTACTATAAGTGAGTACAAGTATTTCACTATATTTGTCTTTAAAATCATGAAAAACAACAAATCGTAAAATATTTCTTGCTTCTACTATGTTATTTTTGTATTGAAATATCACAGCGACTGTACTATTTTTGCATTAAATACATTGCTTCCTAACCATTACCTAAGTTTGTCGCTAAGTGACTGGACAAGCAATGTAAAAATCACAAAACGATACATCATTGAGCGGATGCATCGCGTAGTACGGCCGCTGCTCCTTGCGACGAGTTAGTGATGTGCTTGTGCAGATCCACTAACGTAGGCTATCGATAACAATGTCGATGACGAATGAAATATTGTTATTATATTTTATTTTCAATTTGTCAACCGTTTTCAACCGGTTGGAAAATCGATGCGAAATAATGTGTTTTACTTATTTTGATTATTTTACAGTGTAGTAGAGAAATGCGTAACCAACTTTTTGACAAAAAATGCAACCCCAATAATATCAAAGTGTCAAGTGCTGCACAAATACCTCCACTTTACAGGTCAGTGATTAAACACCATAGCACAAGCAGGGTTCAACAATATCTCCTGTTTCAATTCAATTCAATTTATTTATTTCAAGTAAAACAGACTCATAACATAATAACAATAATAGCAGCACAAAACAATTAAAATTTGCTACATTAAAAATAAATTAAACATTACGCTATGAAAGCCTAAACCAAAGTAACCGGATTTTTGATTGTTTGAATTTTTTGGTTTACTTAATTTATTTATTTATTTATTTGTGAAAGGTAGCTTCACAGCTGACAGTACATAAACATAACAATCAATACACTAAACATTACGCCAATTACGAAGTACACAGAAAAATATCAAAATAGTAAGCAGAGAGTGACTCGAATTAATTTACTTTAAACGGTATGGTGTGTGCCTGTGTGCGTGTGTGTGAGTGTCTGTAGATGCGTGTGATGATGTGTGTATGTCTTTATACTTATGAGTTATGAGTTAATGTCACTGACTTATGTTTATTGTTTTGAGTAATAATTTATATTTTTAGCTGCATATTTGTTTTAACTATAAAATTTTCTGGACAAACCGTTTTTTTATTTATTTTCAAGTAAACAAAAAAAAATGTACAATAATAAATGGGTGAATCGATAAGTTTCCGATTTAGTCAATCACTAGCGTGTATGTAAAATAAATTGCTTTTGCATAGCACAACGATAGCGACCGATGTTTTTGTGTGCGTAATTTGTACGGTGATTGGTATATACACGCTGTGCTTGAAGGGATAAGGTTTATAATTTATTGTGTAGTACGTTCTGATTTTAGAAATGCGGGTGTGTGCGCGACTTCGTATCTATTGCCTTTACTGAACTGCATGTGTAGTAGTTGCCGTGTGGTAGGGGCAAACTGGAGACACAGGTTTCCGATATATTTTCGTCTACCGGGCATATCTCCTTGTTTATTATATCTATGATCAAAACGGAATGTACCTCAATTTTCTTTTTAAAATTTGCAACTCTGACAAATGTCAGCTATGTTTTGCATCAAGCTCAGCGCAAGAATACGATTACTTGATGCAGAAAAAATATATTAAATTGTACAGTGTGAATTCATTAAAAATAAAATGTAAATTGGGGTTACTTTATATTGCTATGAAAAACAATGGGGTATCAAAGTAACCCTATTTTTATTTTAACGTTCATAGGCTCGGTTTTTTTTTTATCCCAAACTATGGAAGAACATTATTTTTTATTTTAGTGTATAAAATGGTTTTGTAAAGTCGCCAACACTGCATTTATTTTATATTTTATTGAAGTATTTATGTCAATTTTAATTTCAAAATTAATCAATTTAACCTCGTATTACCGGTATATACCGGTATATTGAAAATAAGAGTGGGAATTTGTGTTTGTGAATATGTAGAGGGTAATCACTGGGACCCCTGCAATTACTTGAACGGTAAATTATTCTAGATGATTAAATAATAAATAAAATAAATAAAAATGTTCATTTATCTCCATAAATTACATCCTTATTTTAGCTCTTATATTGACAGATATTTAGACAAAAATAAAATCGTAATTTGATAGAGTTCTGGAGTCTAAACTAAGCCTAGGCCTGTATTTCAGAACTCCAGGCCCCCCATTACATCGTTATACTTAGAGATTGTCAACATGGAACAAATGAGAAATGGAGTGTGTATATGTGTGTGTGTGTAAATGCGTGACTCTGAAGGACCCCGTCAGTGAAAAAACGTAATGAAAAAATATTAATCGGCTTTTTACGCAATGTTTGTATAATATGTTTTGTATTATGTAAGGTATTTACTCCCATCGTCATCTTCCTGCCCTTGTCCCATGCCACTTGGTGTCGGTGCGTTTTCTTCTTCCATACTGTCCTGCCCCCCGTCACCATGAAACAGAAAAAACAAAGAAATGCAAAGTAGGCGTGGCACGCGTGTCACTAATATGCGCTTCCACGCAACTTGATTCCAGTCGTGTTCTAACATCGCGTCGAATTGCTAGTCTCGCAATAAATTTATTTTTCCGCAATTATGATGTTTTGTTCTATTTTGGAGTGCAAAAATGATAGTAGGAGAAAGAATAATAAAAATGGAGGTGTTTCGTATCATCGGTAACAACGATTTTATTTGTTTTCTAACAATTTACTAATAATTTAATAAAACGTCTAGTTGAAATCAACCTTATGCGATTAAAATAAAGTTTATTTTGGATTGAATGTATTCACTATTTCGTTCTCGAAAGTTCGGTATAGTCGGGTATTTTCAAGATACTATATCGATAAAAGAAAATAGGAACCTATATTTTCTTTTATATAAGGTTGATCAAATAATATACCCAAAAAAATTGGAAGTTTGTGCAGCAATTTCTTGAAATCACTAAATGAAAAGTCCTTCTGATTTTTAGATTCCCCAAAGACGCTAGCATCAAACTTTTTGAACGGTGATATTAAGCCGTTTTTGAGTTTTAGCGAGACTTACGAACAATAATAGATTTTTATACATATACGAGGGCGGCACTGAAAATTTCGGGAATCAAGGAAGTGTCACAACATTACTATTTAAAAATGTATTTATTGCTTTTCGAAGTATTCTCCGCGAAATTTAACACATTTTTCCATACGATGGAACCAATCATTGAAGCAACCATTCCATTCGGAAATTGGGGTCTCCAAAATGGCCGTTTTGTAGGCGTCCACGGCTTCTTCAGGTGATGAAAATCTCTGACCACGCAATTTATTCTTTATTTTAGGGAAAGTATAGAAATCATTAGCGCTTAAGTCGGGGCTGCACGGCGGATGGATGGTCTAATAATTCTATGTTTTCTTGCTCTAAAAACTCTTTTGTTCTGTGCGCGGTGTGAGAACTCGCATTGTCGTGATGGAGGATGATGCGGGCGATTGCAGTTCTCTTTACGGAGTTCAGAAATGACCTGTGCCAAACAAATGCTAGCATAATAATTAAGCCATTTATTCCCAAAAAGATAATTACATTAAATAGAAATTTAAAAAAAGACATTCGTAAATTAAACTCATAACATGCTTTGAATTAATTACATTAAATTAAAAACATTCATAATATAAGTCATAAATAATAATTAAATAAAATAAAATAATCAATTAATAAAGTATACAAATATGTCTAAATCAGTTCCAAATGTCCTAAAGTTATTTATTGGGTGCCCAATTTAGGGCGAAGGCCTCCTCCATCTTACGCCATTCCTCTCTGTCCTGGGCTATTCTAGTCCAAGTGGGGCCGGCCACAGCCGCAATGTCGTCGCACCACCGGCGTCTGGGTCTGCCTCGGGTGCGTGGTGAATCTCGTGGGTACCAATGGAGAATCTTCTCACTCCAACGTCCATCTGTGGCTCTGGCTACGTGTCCTGCCCATCGCCATTTCAATTTGCAAGCTAATTCCCCAGCATCTATTATTTTAGTGCATAATCGTATGTCCTCGGATCTTTTTCGGTCTCGGAGTTTGATTCCTAACATACTTCTCTCCATTGCTCGTTGGAAGGCTCGGAGTTTGTTTGTGACTGCTTTTGTTAGTGTCCAACTTTGACAACCGTAGAGTAGAGTAGGTAAAATAATAGTGTCCATTGCTTTCTTTTTCAGGCGAATAGGGATGCGGGATTTAAATACATCTTTCAATGACCAATATCTTCTCCATGCATTCTTTATCCTGCGATCTACTTCAGTTTCTGTAGGTTTATTAAATGAAATATTTTGCCCAAGATAAACACAATTGTCTACGTATGCGACTGCTCTGTCCTGTATCGCTGTTGGTACTTTTATGCCATTAGTTAAAAGACATGTTTTTTCAGCGTTCATGTGGAGACCGCATTTTCGGCTTTCCTTATCTAATAACTTCAACATGCGTTCAAGTTCTGAGTGTGTTTCGCTTAGTAGAACAATATCATCCGCACAATGTCATCATCTGAATTGGAATACGCTATTGCTAAGCTAAACTGGCATATTATTGGACTCTCCGAAACAAAACTTAAAGGCAAGGAAATTATAGAGCATAAGGATTATATCTTTATATACTACGGACAAACCCATAACAGGAACGGAATTGGATTTTTTATAAAAAAAGAATTAAAAGAAAACATTAAAGGTTTTGTACCAGTCTCTGACAGAGTGGCTAAGTTGAGCATACACATAGAATGTAAAACTATTCATATTATTCAGGTGTACGCTCCTACAGAAAAATCACCATTGGAAGAAATAGATAAATTTTACGAGGACCTCAGGAAAGCGATGGAAAACACAAACAAAGATACATTGATTATAGGCGATTTTAACGCTCAGATTGGTCTGCCCAATAGTGATGATAGATATGTTATGGGACCGTGGGGATACGGGAAACGAAGTCCAAGAGGTCAGCTATTAATACGTTTTTGTTTTGAACATCAGCTACATGTTTCAAATACCTACTATATGAAGAAACCGAAACGACGATGGACTTGGCTGCACCCTAATGGCACTACACGAAATGAAATTGATTACATCCTAACAAAAAACAACAACAGTATTCATAACGTCGATGTCATAACTACTACACATCCTACTGACCATAGAATGGTGCGTGCATCACTAATACTCCAGAACAAGCGCATTACTTCAAGAAAACATTTTGGAGAGAAGAAGATTACCGATATTACACCTTCTGAACAAGAGTATTTAAGAGAAGATTTTTCACAAGCTATAAATAACATAGAATTCACAAACATACAGCATACCTACTCTACCATAGTCACAAAAATTAGAAACAGCAATAACAAACTTAGCAACAACAAAAAGTGTAATAAACCTCTTATCCATGAAAACCTAGCAAGACTAATAAAGGAAAGGACTCTATTAAAAGAAAAGAAAAACAAAACTAGAATAGAAAAGAAGCATTTATCAGCGTTATACAAGCTTATTAGAAAGCAAATACAAAACAAAGCCAAAGAACATAGATATACCATTATTGAACATGAACTAGATAAGTTTGCGTCGATCAAAAGAGCATACAAAAGACTAGACTCCAGTAAAAAGTGGATTACACAACTAAACAAAAACAGACAACAAATAACGGACAGAAATCAAATATTAAAAATTGCAACAGAATTCTATTCAAAACTGTATGAACTTACTGCCATTCACGAAGACTCAATACGAGATATGGAGAAATTCGACTCAGACAGTGTACCGAGATTTCTAGAATGCGAAATTAGCTACTGTATCCAACAATTAAAAATGAAAAAAAGCCCTGGAGAAGATCGCATAACAAATGACATATTAAAAGCCATCAGAGAGCCAATAACACCTATTTTAACCACTTTATTTAACGAAATCTTGAACCAAGAGTCAGTACCATCTGAATGGAATACTGCGATTATAACGTTACTATATAAAAAGGGAGACCCAGGCCAAATGGACAACTACAGACCACTGAGTATGCTTCAGGCATTATATAAATTATTTACGAGTCTAATATTAAAAAGGATCTCAAAGACATTGGATGAAAACCAACCTAGAGAACAGGCAGGATTCAGATCGGGTTTCTCTACAAACGACCACATATTCACGATAACACAACTAATCGAGAAGTACAATGAACACAATAAAGAGCTCTACATAGCCTTCGTGGACTACTCCAAGGCATTTGATTCTATCTCCCATAAATCTTTATGGTACTCTCTTCGTGAACAAGGAGTAAATTTAAAATATATAAAAATTTTGAAAGAGATTTATAAGAACAGCAAAGCAGTCATTAAATTGGAGAAAAAAGGAGAGCTATTTAACATCAAAAAAGGAGTAAGGCAGGGAGATCCCATTTCACCTAGCTTGTTTAACGCGGTTCTGGAGCACATATTCAGACAGTTAGATTGGCACAATGTCGGTATCAGCATAAACGGCGAGTTCCTGAACCATCTCCGTTTCGCGGATGATATTGTTCTACTAAATGCTAGCATACCATTCTGCATTAACCGTTCTTTGTCCCTCAAGAGGAATAGTCGCAACATGGCCGGTTTTGGAGACAAACGTGGCCACCATTTTTTTGCTACACTCCATGAACGAACAATTTTTGTTGGCTTTAACTCATTTTCGAACACCCAAACTCGTGACTGGATCCAGGATTCGTCACCTGATACGATGTTGTATACAGCATTTGAGGATCCTGCGTGGAATCTTTCGAGGGTTCTGACGCACCAAGTAACGCGAGCCGCTTTTTGCTCTTCACAGAGCGAATGCGGTATCCATCGGGAAAACAACTTTTTTACACCTAATTGTTCATGCAAGATTATTTGTATTTGACTCATGCCAATGTCTAAAGTTGCCTGAATTTCGCGGTATGTCACATGTCGATCTTCCTCAATCAACTTACGCACAGAATCAACGTTTTCTTGGGTGACTGCAGTTTTTGGACGACCTTGACGGGGATCATCACTGAGCTTGACACGTCCACGTTGAAATTCAGCAAACCAGCGATAAATTGTGGTTTTGGATGGGGCTTCATCACCAAATGCAGAAATCATCCGGTCAACACACTGTTTTAGTGTTAAACCACTTCGAAAGTCATAATAAATCATCGCTCTTGAATTTTCTCGAGTCATTTCCATTTTCTCACTTTACAAGAATGGCACCTTAAATCAAATGCAATAAAGTTTATAATTTCAACCACTGAGAATACCGCCATCTATGGTCGGGTAGCGGAATTTACTTGGCAATCGAATCTAGTTTGACTTTAGATTACAAAATGTCGTAAATTCTTTCTGCACTATACGCCTATTTAAAGAGTGTGAAGATTTCTTTCCAGATGTAGGATCTGTGACTTATACTTGTTTTGACTAAAATTAAAACGACAAATCAAACTATCGGCTTATTTGTAGTGCATTATATGGTTATCAGTTTATTTGTGTGAGTTTGGCGACAGCACTTCCCGTAGTAATTTTGCTGCATTGCAATTCCACTGTTTTTTCTGTTCCGCACCCGTCACGCTATCACTGACTCCCTGTTCTTTCACCTCACTCCTCACACAGTCCAACCATCTTTTCTTTGGTCTTCCTCTCCTCCATCCATCCACATTTATATTCGGTTTAAGTTATTTACCCCCGATTTCTGAATAATTAAGTATTTGAAGTTGAGAATTTGTCAAACCAAACTAACCTTTAAACGGTACTAAAGTAGGGTTTGACACGTTCCTAACTCCGAATATTTTAGTGGCCCCATGTCTTTAGTGGGCGTTAACCTTTTTTTTTGTTTACTGATGGAAACCTTCAAAAGGTGCCTGGAATTTTGGAGCTTTTAGTGGGCGTTTACCTAGTGAATAATGAACGGAATACGAGCAGCGATCACGCAATCCGATAGTACAAATTATTTCGTCTGGAGATCTGATCCGACGACCCAGTCTCGCCAATCGTCCCACGAATTATTATTTATGTTCTCAGCTCAAAGTGCATGTAATCATTACGATAGACTAGCTTCTGCCAGCGGCTTCGCCCGCGTGCATGTCGAAAATTATCCCGAGGGAAAAATTACCCCGGGATAAGTGTGTGGCTACTCCTGACTATAATCTATATCTGTGACAAATTTCATCCAGATCTGTCCAGCCGTTTGAGCTGAAAGTAATAAACACACTCACAAAACTTTCCCTTAATAATATTAGTGTGTGAAGTGAAGATACCTGTCTTCTGTTATTATTTAGATGTTTATGTTATGTTTAACTAGTATATTACGAGTAACTTAGATAGGTACCGCTGAGAATTTTCTTGAAATTAAATCCGTTTAGGTGAAATTTGTGTTAGTATCTTATCTTTGTTATAATTACATAGAAATTCTTTCTGGTTAGCTGTAAGCTTTGCCAGTGGCTTCGCCCGCTTCACATTCGGAAATATCTTATCTTTGTTATAATTACATAGAAATTCTTTCTGGTTAGCTGTAAGCTTTGCCAGTGGCTTCGCCCGCTTCACATTCGGAAATTATCCCTCGGGGTACCCGACTATTGGGATATACTTGCAAATATCTTCAGGCAGACAATGCCTATGATATTTACACCGTTGCATCTTCGTGCATGAAGTCTTTGAAACATAAATCGCTGAACAGTTTTGGATAAGAACACGGGTAGGCAAAGGTTTTCAAATCCAAGCCTTGGTCTCTGCACCACCCTTGATTTGAATTTATTTATATATACTTTATTGTACACCAAGATAAAAACATTACATACGGCAACCTTAAAATAAACACAAACATGCAACAGGGCGGCCTTATCGCATTCTGCGATCTCTTCCAGGCAACCCAGAATTATATTAATATTTGTAAAATAGCATTGAAGGATATTAAAACATCTATCTTTGGTTTTAATATCCTGTCTAATTTTCTTTAACACAGCGGATCTAGGTTACCTCCTGTAGGTAGGATGTGTTCTTTCAATTTAACACCATGCACCCTTGCTCAGTGATGCGAGGAGGTTTCTTTGTAGAGCTCGCTAGCCGGTAAGTAAGGCTGCGGTCATATTAGCGCTGAAATGGCGACCGAGGCCGTTACTTATGGTTAGTTGCGACTTTTTGCACGTATCTTTGGTTTTAATATCCTGTCTAATTTTCTTTAACACAGCGGATCTAGGTTACCTCCTGTAGGTAGGATGTGTTCTTTCAATTTAACACCATGCACCCTTGCTCAGTGATGCGAGGAGGTTTCTTTGTAGAGCTCGCTAGCCGGTAAGTAAGGCTGCGGTCATATTAGCGCTGAAATGGCGACCGAGGCCGTTACTTATGGTTAGTTGCGACTTTTTGCACGTAATATACAAGGATTTAATCTTCTTTGGGTGAAAATATATAGACGATTTTGTTTCTTTCTAAGAAGGACATGGAAAACAGCAAAATGGCTGAAAGTACCTAGTTTTTTTATTTTCAAAACTGTATATCTGCTTTCGACAATATTATAAGGATGCTAATATAATTAGATACTTGCTATCAAATGACATCAAAACAGGGGTGAAATAAGCAAAATGTAGTGTTGTTTTATAGTCGGCTAAGCCATGCATTGCGATTTTTATTCGCGCGAATTTTTGTAGTATTATTACCGAGCGTTTTTTTTACCGCAATGCGTGCAGCTTTATACAATTCCATAGGTCGCAAATGAGCGGACAAAAATCACGCGAATAAAAATCGCAGTGCGCCTAAAAATAAAGATGCCACGTAACGTTGTTAGGTGCTAAATAGTCTGTATAATATTTCGACAAACCAATGAGATGTTTTTGCGCTCTCCTCACCAGTTATAGGCTTCTCGAAAAACTATAACAGTTACCGAGACCCACTTTCGACGAACATTAAAGTTCACACCCTCGTTCAGCTACTAAACACTTTCACATTCATTCTTTATCCAGACTTGTATTCCCAATAGGCTGTAGAGACAGGCGTACATAAAATTGCACTCAACGTGTCCCTACGGCCTCGGGGATCGGGACAGGCCGTAGGTAATTAGTGTCGGGAATAACGTAAAACAACGACACACACTGGAAATTACTCGCCCTAGTCACGTCACTTAATGAGGTTGTTTGGCTGTAAATAACGGTTTCACGTCTGAAAAGAGGTCGATTAGAAAAAGAACACCGTTTTTGAAATAGGAATTTTGATGGCTAGTTCAAAGTTCCGATCGCTTAGACCAGCAGCCAAATTGCGCAAGTGAATTCGGCAAGGCGAAGGATTTGGTCGCTATCAAATCGACCAATCGCATGCGAGATGAATGACGATGTGCATTTCCGTCTGTGTGATTGGTCGATTGATAGCGGTCAAACCTTTTGTTTTGCCGTATTCACTTACGCAATAAAGCTGCAGGGGTCATCAATTGCTTTTATTTGGGGTCCATTTAACAAAAAAAATAATATGGCCGTCGAACGTTAGGTTTCTAGCCACCTATCAAACGGAGGGTGGGCCATCCGGCCTAATGTATAATACTCACAGTGGATCTTTGTGTCTCTGAAGTTTGCTTCAAGACCTTGCGCAGTAGCTTTTTTTGTGTCAATGTTGAAGGTGAAGACAGCATTGTATAACTGCCTCTTTCACTCGCTTACATTTGTCGCATCGTCCTATCTTGCTTACTCTATGCAGTATACTCGATGACAAACTGTTTTTGGCGCAATGCTTCGCAGAGCCAACTACAGAGACACGAAGATCCGCTGTGACTACTATATTTACTTTGTTAAAATTAAATTTATATTAACCTATATTATAGATACAATATAAATGTGTTGTCGAATCGACGACAGTAAAGACAGAGCGCGGAATAAATTATTAGGTCCACACAAATTAGGTCGGCTGGGTCCGGAACCGGACCGCGGTCCGCCATTTGGTGACACCTGGCTTAGACCGTCATTGCTGTCCTATTGCAAAATCTTCTCATTTGCAAGTATAGATAAAGAAGTTTGTTTATAGGGTTGTAAGGTCTCTTCTGCTTCCACCTCGCCACTGCCCGTTACTCGGGGGGTAGGCTTTCCTGGCCATGAACGCCACTTGATTCGCTGATAAGCATCGTCAGTAAATAAACCGCACTTTTCATGTCACACTCGTCGTCCAAGATATCTGCGCTCCACCTCTTCCTCTCTTTTGTATCGGGTAGTGTTGTAAAAGGGTTATCTCTAGAAATACTGAAATTTATATTAAAAGGTAGGTACTGATAGAGACAGCTGGCAGGCTGCGTGACATAGACTTTTTATCACGAAGATGTTCACAGTACCTGTGTGTGGGGTAAGCCATAACAGGGCCTAGTGAAAATCTAGTGTTTATTTGCAAGAAATAAACTTCTCGGCATCGATTCACTCGTATACTCGTACACTCCAATTCAGAAACCTTGTAAAAATTAACTGCATCATTCCATTTCTGAAATGCAGGATAACTTAAAATATTTAAACTAACAATAAATAAAGTCACGATATCGCGAAATTCACCTCCGTAACCGAAGGTCATAGTAGCCCAACATGAACGACTAATTTCGATCGAAAGGTAGCGAGTTCAAACCGGTAACAAGAGTATTAGTGTTATAATCTCTTTGTTTTAAAACAAAAAGGATGCAAACCCAAGGATCATCTTCAAAGTGCTTTCTTAAAAGTATAAAGAACTTTCCAGATAGCGCGGCGCAATTACCATTGCGTCGATATTCGATATCGCGCCGTATTTGCTAATAAATTGTCAAGTGCAAATCGGTCGAATTGTATCGCATTGCGTCCATGCGATCGTACGTGCAATTTCGCTTAGTAAAATTCGTTTAACGGTGATATATATATATATCGAATCTCGTCAAAATGGTCGCTTAGTTATATATCGTAATCTCTTTGTTTTACTAAATAAAAGGATACAACACAAGGGTCATCTTCAAAGTGCTTTCTTAAAAGTATAACTTCTTGACTTGTCCGCGAGCGCTTTTATACCCGATGTACCCTTATCTAGGGTTACCATCCAAGCCTCCTTTGCGGAGACCTTCCTCTTTCAAGGATGTGCCCTCCGGCGGGAGTCTTTGTAAAGCAATGTGGGACGAGTGTTTGGGGACACACCCTATGTTATGTCCACTTTTTAGTTGGAGACATCTTGTTACACTAGCGTGGCTTGAAAAAGAAATTGTAAATGTTATTCGGTTGTTACTTTCGTTGTTATTCCAGTTGTCTGTGTTGTGTTGTTTGCTCGTCGTGTTTGAGTTACGATTGAGTCGAACGGCGCAGACTTTTGTAGTTTGCGATTTCTTCTGCGGACGACCTTCAGTTATTGATTAATTTGAAATCTGTGAAGCCCTTCAGTGATTCTGATTTCTGGATGTTTGTGCGGCTGCGAACTGCGATATTAACGAAATGGCAAATACAGGAATGTATTGTGGTATTATGTGTATTAATACGGATGATGACTTGAATAGTCCGTCAGTTAGATTTCCAAAAAAAATTGGACTCGTATTTTTCTTTTGTCACGTTATCAAAAAATTATGACGATAAAGTGCGTTAAAATATCGCATGCCGTCATGCCTTGGTACACTTTTTACATAGAAGTTGCGTCACAAGCCCCCACTACCAAACTTTGATGCGCTTTATCTTTGTGATTTTTTATTGATTTGAATAAGCAAAAAATACGTATCCAATATTTTTTGATTACTAAATCGGCGGACTAAATAGAATTTGCTGTTTCATACCTCGTCATCATCCCTATTATGTGAAATTTTCTTCGATGCACACGGGCCATCCAAGACCCACCGCCTATAGAGAGAAGTAAGTTGTGGAGAGAAGCTTACCTACCCGACTTCTTGAAACCCGAGGAACACCTGCCACCTGGACGTGAACTGCAGTGGCCTATATGGAAAGCACTCAATCGTTTGCGCACCCAAGTAGTCCGCTGCAAACGTGGATTACGGTCCATTTGGTTTGATGGATTACATACAAATTTATATATTTTTATCCGTGGTGCTAGGCAACTGGGCTTATTCCAGTTGGAAACGACTCTTTGTGCCTATTGGCCTTGTTTGTTCTGTCTCCTGCTTGATGGAGGGAAGTGGAAATTTGTATTTTTTCCCAACTCCATCATTATTCTTTTCTGATTAATTTCGTTGCGGGATCCAAGAAAGTTAAATTCATTCTCCGTCGAGCTTCATTGCCTAGGCGCTTTTCTGGTGGTCGCCACTGTTGATTCTGGCTTCCAGGAGTTGCAGTGGTTTGGAAATAGTGCCGTGTGATTGTCCCAATAAAAAAAAGACATAAATATAACTAGAAAACGCGAGTCCCTCCATCTGTATGAAAACCAAGTATGCCACTTTTACACATAAAATAACAAATTTACTTACCGATGAAAGAAAATATTGCCATTGCCTCGGCCAACTTTTTCTGTACAGTTTTCACAGTTCAATATGGCATAATTAGGCATTTTGGTGGTTTCGGTGGATGTCCGCTACAGATGCTAAAAGAGGCAGCATTGATCGTAATTTCACTCCGTTTTTTGACACGCGAAGTACCTACAATAGCGTCATCTAGTTAGATTTATATCTGTGGTACATTCTCTCTCACAGAGAGGACGCCTGTGTCCCAGCAGTGTGAACATTAAAAGGCTGATGATGCTGGCAATTGGCTCTCTCCTATTACATGAAACTTAATCATAACTAGCAAATTAATGCGGGTGTAGTTTATTTATTTATCTTAATTACTCAATGAACTTACAGTTTGACCCAACACGTGCAGACATCAATGTGCACCTCTATCGGTCGGCATCTATCGGTGTTTATGTGCACCTCCGCCTACCCACAGGCGTGGTGTTATTTATTTATTTATAATAAGCACACCAACAGCACTTACAACTCAAATAAAATAACATCTAAAGTCGTAATTCAGTAACCATGCAAATATCAGGTATGCATGACATTGACACAATGAATATTAGAGACAAAGAAAAGTAAAAAGTGTGTCCAGTAGACCTAAATCTAGCAGACTACAAATTCAAAACAAATTGAGCTATATAGACGTACAATTTTCGTTTATATAGGGAACGTCTGTATGAAGCGAAACTCATAGAGAAAACTTCGATTGTTATGTTGTGTTGTTATTTACCGATTTCCCAAAAAGGAGGAGGTTCTATGTTCGACATTATGTATGTTTTTTTTTATGTATGTTCACCGATATCTCCGTCATTTGTGGAGCTATACTGAAAATTCTTTTTGTGTTTGAAAGAGTATATTTCGAAATTGGTTCCATTTTAATTTGGTGAAGATCTGATGAAGAACTTCGAAGATATACAACATAACTCTTCAATAAATAACGGCAATCTCTCGGGATTGCTGCAATCGTATGTCTGTTTATTGTTTATACCATTTCATAACATAACATCACGCCAGTACGCTCTTAAGGGGTACGCAGATCTCTCATTGCACCGGTTATGTTCATGTTTCATGATATTCGCGTAATCTATTCTGGCGTTATAGGTACCTTACTAAACAACTTGCCAATTGGGTAAGTACAACTAAAAAGTGAAAAATGAAAATTCGGTGTCCATAACGCAAGAAATTGGTACCTATGAAAGACACTTGGTATCTATGAAAGACACCGACTTCCTAAAATAATGTTATTTTTCACTTTGTAGTTTTTTTATTTGGAAGTCAGTAGTATTTTTTTGTAAAAAGATTTTTTATGTTTAAGCAGGATGACCTTCCGTACAAACAATCTTATTTTTGCTCCAAATAAACCTCCCAGAAACGTCCTACATCTTCAAAAACAAGATACACAAATCTTAAACACACACTAAAAAGAGTAAAAGCCTCAATGATGAAACATCAAACATTGACGACGCACTGCGGAGGACGAATAGGATGTATTTAATTACAATAGTGATGATAATGCCTTATCAGCCCGCTCGTGTGCTCTCTGCACGATGTGTGCCATAGTATTGCCGGTCTCGTACAACCAATATTGTGCCGTTTCTTTCATTTTGCATTACATAAGTCGTAAAGTCATATATGAATAAGATCGGAGTTTGTGGACGTGTGTGTGTGTCTTTAATTGATTGTGATTTCTGTGATAGGTGAACTGTGTTGTGTTGTGTAGGTATGCTTACGTGTCTGTGAGTCTGTGATCTGCCCCTTTAAATGTATTTTGTTGTTGTTAGTTGTCTTATGTAGTTGGATGCATATTGACATACATTATTTTATGATAATTGCCATGTCTAGTCTGGGGAATTCTATAGATTATGTATTCAGATGTTACTGCTGCAGAGAGTTTAATAATACTGTCCTATGTTTGCTACTTTAAGAACGGTTTCGCACTGCATCCGATCCGAGTCCGAGAATTTTCGGTCTGAAGTAGCCGTAGTACTATAAGTAAGAGGTGTTTTTAGGGTTCCGTACCCAAAGGGTAAAAACGGGACCCTATTACTAAGATTCCGCGATCCGTCTGTCTGTCTGTCTGTCCGACTGTCACCAGGCTGTATCTCATGAACCGTGATAGCTAGACAGTTGAAATTTTCACAGATGATGTATTTATGTTGCCGCTGTAACAACAAATACTAACAACAGAAGAAAATATTTAAGTGGGGCTCCCATACAACAAACGTGACTTTTTTGCCGTTTTTTGCGATAATGGTACGGAAACCATCGTGCGCGAGTCCGACTCGCACTTGGCCGGTTTTTTATTTTTATTTTGCTTTATTGGGACATAAAACAGTTAAACATTACAATATAGGTGCGACATAATAAAATTATAGATTAGGTTAACGTGTAACCCGCATCAATGTCCGCGAAATAATGTTTATAGATACATTTATGCTTGCGTTGATATTACAGAAAATTAAGAAGTACACAACGTATTTTTATATCACCATCATCATCATTTCAGCCGAAAGACGTCCACTGCTGGACATAGGCCTCCCGCAGGCGTCGCGTATTTTTATATAGTGGGTATAAAATGGCTAGTCTAAAGATTCACGCAAAATATCCAAATCAATGAAGTGGGTGTTATTCGTATCGTGTTACGCACTAGATCCGAACTTCGTCCGACTGAATTCGGAAATTTTTCAATTCGGGTAGAACTCAGAACCACATTCCGGACTCGGAACGGAATCAGTGCAAAATCGCTCCGATAAATAAATTCTCAGGATTCCATTTTGGTTATGAATTTTTGAAAAATTTAGTGTAGTCTATGTTGACCCTAGCTTTCTAAATTTGAAGGGATACTATCGAGGGAGCCAGATATAGATTTTTATTGACGGTCTGAGTGCTATACTTAGTTTGTTTACTGCAGTGACCTTTATTCACTTGTATAACATAACAATAGGGGGAAAATCGTTACATTTTTAATAATATTGTACGTTACGGGTAGTCAGAAGCCTGAGATCTGGTACCAGTCTAGCCAAGAGGTATCGTGTTTCCCAGTTACTGGGTTGTGGAGGTCATATAGGCAGACGCTCCGTGTAAAATAGTTGGGAAAAGGCAGGCAGATGATGATGATTGTAATGGGTACATAAGCATGATCCCTCTATATAAATTTCCCTCACTGGTGGGACACATTCCTCCTCTCTGTGAGAGGGAATGGGCCAGAATCCACGCGGACCCAGTGCGGGCTGGTCGATATTACGTGTTATCTAATTTTTGGTTCTACGACATGCCTATTTCCTCACGATATTTTCCTTCATATTAATTAAAAATGTGTCATATCCTCATACTATTATTAACATTATATATTGCATAGTTTAGTTATAATAACGTGGGTAATGAAGGTTTTTATCCCCGTTTTGTACAAGATTTTCCTCAACAGTTTTTATACGAATTCTGTGACCGTTAATCCCGGCAATTCCTATGAGAATTCAACTATTTTTATCAAGATAATGCTTTATGGTTTATTCAGTTAGTACGTTTAGTGCGACTGGTGTGCAAAGGCCGTGTTATAGGTAACCAGAGAAAACTTTTGACCTTCTTGTTAACCTTAAAAGTGTGCACAGAATATCATAACAACTTTGGTAGTTATGAAACGACCGAGCTATAAACCTCTTTGGAGATTAGTCTGTTAGTGACCTATTACCATGACAACCACAAAATACAAAAGCATAACATCACACATGTCATGTGTACCCCGGAAGCGAATCCTTCAGGGTATACATATGTACTTATGCAGAGGTGTACTTTTAAGTACACACACATTTCGCTGGGTCACATATAATATAATACTAGCATACAGATGCCTCTTACAAAGAAACTTAACTAGCATTTTTCGTCTGATTAAGCTGATTGTTTTTCTAAGAACATCGATCGCGTTCGGTTCTGTTCCATGGGTATAGATGGTGGAAGCAGCGACTTGCAAGAAAAAGGGTTTACTCGGTTCGTGAATACGTTTTTTTTTTTTTAAATACAGCGACGATTTGTTTTATAGTATTTTTTGCACGTTTTTACAGTTTCTTTGTATCAAAATGTGTTACAAAACAAATTGAAAAATTCGAGTGGATTCCTCAGAAATTTAAAATCGCGCCATCTATTGGAATCAATTTTAAATGTTCCATTGAAATAATCTTTGAAATGTGAATTAAGAGCCCAATATTTTGTGCTTATTAGAGTTAATTAAACAAGAAAATGAATTTTTTATTATAGAAAATCTTGATATTTCACAAAACTCAATAACAAATCGAAGCTTATCACCCCATCTAGTGCAATTTATTTGAACCAAGTTTTCTTTCTTCGCGTTAGGTGCCCGTGGCCGGGTATGTTTTTGTGTCCAGTGTCATTGTCGTGAGCCTATTATTCAGTAATGAATACGGACTCCGAGTTTCTAATACGAATTTTCAACAAGTAAAATGTATGCACGCTTGTGTATGGTGAGACTTACAAGTTATAGGTAGTGGATTCGAACCCAGACAGGCGCTTTACTTAGTGCAAATTATTTATCACCACTGCTCTCAAAACGGTGAAGGAAAACATCGTGACGAAACCGGCATGTCCCAGAACCAAAAATTCGGAGACGTGTGACATCCACCAACCCGCACTGGGCCCGCGTGGTGGATTACGGCCCATTCCCTCTCACAGAGAGGAGGCCTGTGTCCCAGCAGTAGGAACATTAAAAGGCTGATGATGATGATGTATGTATGTTTGTCTGGTTATGGTTGAGGATGTATTAGTCCGTAAGAGGCGAGTTTTTCTCAGCTAGTTACCTGGCTTTAACTAATTTCACTGTGTTTTGTTGCAGTCGGGACTGTTCGTGGCACTGAAGTTGGTCGCGCTGGCGCAGGCCGGCAAGGATATCAACATGAGCAACATACACTCCGAGGCGCCGCCACCTAAAGTGGTGAGTCGTTTGTATTTTTATTTGCAGGTCATGAAGGACCCTTGTGGGGTCCCCTCTAAAGTGAACGATGTTCTAAAGTGGTGGAGGAGTGTCTGGAAATCTGGACTAAGCATAAGCATCCTCTGTTTCCTTTGACACGGGACCTCATCTCTTTGAGGGGCAGTGGTACGTGATTCAACATCAAACCCAGAGGCAGAAATCACCTGGGACAAGTTATCTGAAATTAAATTTGGTAATTTAATTTACATTTTAGTTGAAATTTTAAGTTTCATGTTAGTTTGGCACATTATGTGATATTTATTCAGGTGTGTTTTCTTTCTCGTTGTAGATTTGTGACAGGAATGAATAATATTTCACCTACAGTTGTTTTAGTTACTCATTTTGCATAATGTAGGTATCCGATCCAGATAAAATTCTATACTATCCATATTGAGAAGATATGAATACAATAAGTAATTAAGACTTAACGTGCGTGTCTAAAATTGCGAACAAGATTATCATGCATGATACACTAGGTGCGAACATGCTTTAAGAGCTGCGTGAGTAAAATCATCATAAAATGCTACACAGTCTCGTATTTCGCTAATTGAGTTGTTGTTCGACACTTATGTTCGCTTTCACTTCAATAGAATTAGTACAACACTGAATAAGATGAGCGAAGAGTCATTAGTTTTTGAACCAGAACTTGAATTACTAAAATCCTTAGGTGTTTAAAAGACCGTCTGCCATTGAACTACACGTCAATCCAGTGCATAGTCGGTTGGCAGTTTCGATGTATAAAACTGCACAAACACTGCATCCAAATTGCAATTTTATAGCGGGCTGCAGTTCAAAAGCAGCATCTGTTTAAGAGCCTTATAGCTGCGAAATAAAGGTTCTGTCAAAGACAAATCATAATCATAGACGCGTGTTATTATACCCTTTATACTCTCTAATAATAATATTCTTTAACCCCAGGGCGAGCTACCCAAGGTCCCGCCAGTAAGCTCGGCGCCTCCAGGCCGACCGGCGGCGCCGTCTCCCGCGCCCCTGCTGCCGCTGAGCGACTGGAGCATGAAGCCGGCCGAGCGTGACAAGTACAGCCAGCTGTTCGACTCGCTGCAGCCCAACAACGGACTCATCGGAGGCAACAAGGTAACAAGTCTACGGGGTTAAATCAGGAGGACCATGGTTGGCCAAACTTAAATGCTACTGGGCAGGGCACATTGCTCGTAAAACGAATGGTCGTAAGGGCCGAAAAGTTCTGGAGTGGCGTACCGGAAGATGCAGAGTTGGAAGGCTTCCCATCAGTTGGACCGTTGGCGGGAATTCGCTGGTTGCGGGACGCACAGGACCGGTCAATGTGGCGACACTTGAGGGATGCCTTTGTACAGTTGTGAAAGTCTTTCGGCTGAAATGATGACAATGATGATTATTCGGCAAAACCGGGAGGCGCTCTCTGCGACGACGCATTAGGGTTTGCTGTACAAATGAGAATGACCGCGATAATAATTGCTTACTATTAGGACGACGACTACGCGCCTTATTGTAATAATGATGAGTGTGTTTAATATGTGTATGAAGAATCTAGTGATTTAAATCTTTGCTTATGGTCTACCTACGGAAAATCAAAACAATAAAAATGTAACTTTCGAACAATGGACTCAATTTATATTACCGCTTACATCATAATATGCAGTTGATGCAATGATTCTGTCACTCTTTTCATCAGTTATTCGTCGTAATTCGACTTTTCCGGGTTCGCTTTAACTACCGTCTTACCCAGTTCGTTTTTTTTATATCTGTATTTTTTCAAATAGTGTCTATGTTGGTGTTCCAGGTGAAAGGCATGCTGATGGAGTCGAAGCTGCCCATAGAGACGCTCGGCAAGATCTGGGACCTTGCTGACCAGGACAAGGATGGCATGCTGGACAGGCATGAGTTCATGGTGGTCAGTTTATTGTTACATTACTTTTTATTATTGTAAAACTAGCATAGCTAGTTAGTAGTTACAGTTAAGTGTCCAAAGTACAGTCATACTCTACCAAAACAACACTGGCAATTTTTTTTTGGTAAAAATCTTTTCTCGGTTAGTAGGTATAAACTATACTTTAATTTCTTTACAAAATATCAAATTAGCTGTGGATAATTTAACTTCTTCTCCAAAAAATAGCCATTTGAGTTTTGGGAGAGTAAGCCGTGCAGGCTTTTAACCCTTAATTGTACATGTTTTTTTATATAGACATTTGGTTGCTGTTGGATAATTATGCTTGCCTAAAAGTAACTTATTCACTCTTGATTTAAAGAAAGTCTGTGTTTACGGTAGGAAATATAAATTTTTAGCTGTACGCACAATGAAATTGATTGAAATCAAATATTTTATTAGAACATTAAACATGATTACAGAGTATTAGTGCTCGTACATTTGTGTGAAACTGTGTTGTAGCCATTAGCGCCTACCTCCGAGAGCGCATTAAAATTACAAAAATTACCTAATTACTATTACAATAAATTACAATCAATTGATATTATTGAAATAAATTATTTAAAACCGGCCAGGTGCGAGTCGGTCTTGCGCACGAAAGGTTCCGTACCATTATCGCAAAAAACGGCAAAAATCACGTTTTTTTGTATGGGAGCCTCATTTAAATATTTATTTTATTCTGTTTTTAGTATGCTGTTATAGAGGCAACAGAAATACATCATCTGAGAAAATTTCAACTGTCTAGCTATCACGGTTCATGAGATACAGCCTAGTGACAGACAGACAGGCTGACATACAGACGGACAGTGGACAGTCTTAGTAATATGGTCCCGTTTTTACCCTTTGGGTACGGAACACAAAAAGTTACCTAATCATAAAAACATAAACCATTTTTAACTATCGTATATTATTCAATAAATTATAGCATCAATAATTATAAAAATGTTTTGTTCATATGGGTGGGATGTACCATAAAAATCATCACATGGTCAAACTTTCGCATTATTAATATCAATAGGAAGGAAGTAGGGTTGTGAAAATTGTCGACAGATGAGTTATTGACAATGTGCGATAAAGGGTATTCACCGAAGCTGTCACGGAATTCGAGTTTCGGGCAAATTTCCAAAATTGACGCGTGACTTGGTCAGTTCAGTTCCGCTTGTGCTAGTGGTTGTGTACAGAATTCTTTACGTATTTGTGTAACAAATGGTATATTTTTACTCAGTATCTGCAACGAAAATATCCAAAGTCAGTGTGTAAATAGTGAATAGTGTGTAAAATATTGTAGTCCAGGTAAAATGTGTCTTATGAATTTTGCGCGGTAGAAACTGAGGGATAATTTATTTCAACAAACCACTTTTTATTTAACTAAAAAACCTTGAATTATCCCGCAATACGAAGCACAGCAGTCGATCGCTCAGCCACTGCGCCAACCGCGTCGTCTTGTTTTCCCAGTTTTAGTGTTAAAGCTACCTTGTGTACTTGTTCCAGGCCATGCACCTGGTGTACAAAGCGCTGGAGAAGCACGCAGTCCCCACCACGCTCCCGCCCGAGCTGCGCGGCCCTGGGGCGCGTCCAGCCCGCCCCCCCTCGCGGCCGCCATCCCGCCCCCCTTCCCGTCCGCCATCCCGCCCCCCGTCGCCGCAGTCTCGTCCCCCGCCGCCCAGGCCGCAGCCGCCGCCGCCGCAGCAGCCGCAGTCAAATGCGTCGTTGTTGGAGGGACTGCTGGATTTGTCTAGTGTGAGTGTTAGCTGATGTTTCTTCGATTATGCTGGGGATATAAATCCTACCGGATAGTGCTGATAAATCAGCTGCAAGTAAAGGGTCTCGTTAACTAAGCTTTTACACCTAAGATACTTGTCATCATAGAATAGTCTTTATTATGTATACCATAAAGTTCCAGAAAAGAAAGATGTACGAAACATTACAAAAAGTGAACAAATGGGTAAACAATTATTAATATTTTTATAGAAAAAAATGCTTATTTCTAGCAGTGGAGGTCTTTCGGCTGATATGATTGATAATGACGAGTAGTTGATTGAAAAAATGTTGGTGAAAAATGTGGCCCAACCCATTTCTGTGACTAAACCTTGAGTCATCTTTCCGCAGCCCCCCACACAGACAGCTCCCGCACTGCCCTCGATGACAGCAAGCCTGAACTCGTCAGTGATGAGCACCACATCGTCCAGCTCGTGGGTTGTGACGGACGCTGAGAAGGCAGTGTTCGACGCACAGTTCACAGCCGCCGACACGGATCGAGACGGATTCGTGTCGGGGATGGAAATCAAGCATATGTTCCTTGATTCTGGCCTGCCGCAGCAGACGCTGGCGCATATATGGTGAGAGAACTTTCAATGTGTTACAGTTATGTTATGTTAGGGGGGTTCGGTTTCCGCACTTAATCCCTTAAGTGGACCATTGTGCGTGGGCCATGGCGGCCGTTTGGTGGTCATTCCAACCAGCCCACCTCCCTCCAGAAGTCAATTAGAGCTCCTAGTTCCCTCAAAACATCCGTGTAAGATCTGGGTGACCCGAGGGTTTGTGTTCTTATCTGGGTTACCCCTGTGCATTCAAAGAGAACGTGCGCAACGGTTTCCTCGGCCTCCATGCATGCCCTGCACAGAGGACTGTCCGTTATGCCAATTGTGTGGAAGTGTTTGTTGAGTGAACAGTGTCCCATGATGGTCCCCGTCACTAGGCGCAGGCCATTCCTGTCCAGGAGTAGAAGACGCCTGGACAGCTTCTTTGGATTGCCTACAGCCCGGTGACGTAGTCCACCAGTTCTCCGCCTGTGTCTGGGTGAATTCCTGTAGCCATCTGCGTATTTGGTTGAAGGGGATGGGTACAACAGGCTCGGGTCCGTAGACCACCGAGCTGGATCCGCGTCTCGCAAGCTCGTCAGCCGCGTCGTTGCCCAGCGATCCGCTGTGTCCCTTTATCCATTGTAGTGTTACCGTGTTACGGCTGGATTCAGCTATTCGTTCTACTGCTTTGTGACATTCTAATATTAGTTTTGATGTAATATATTCCTTCCGTAAGGATTGGAGGACTGATGCGCTGTCGGAGGGTATCCGTATGTAGGTGTCCGTAACCCTCCTGGCTTTTAGGGCGTGGACCGCTTGTATGATGCCCACACACTCCGCCTGATAGACGGTGTGGAAACCTCCTAGCGGTCTGGATATATTTATATATAAATATATGTGTTACAGTTTAATTAACAAGTATTGGTTATAATAACGGTTATGGTGGTCCTGCTCATTTTAGTTATAAGTTGGCTTATACATCGCCAAGTATCCTAGGAATAAAACTGAGATCGAGTTTTTGACAGTTCTTCCATGCATAGACTTGTCAGGCGTTAATTTTGTTCTAGGCATAAAGATATTTGGTAAAAACACCTGCTTGTCACCGGCTTGAAATGCTAAATTTGGATAATCTTTGGATAATTACCCCTTATACCCCCCATAATACTTAAAAAAAACACTCTACAAAGAAATATTTGACATGATTGACGGCACTGATAAATATATGTACTTTTTTAGCTTCTGCCAGCTTCTTCATCCGTGTGATTGTAGGAACTTATCCTGAGGAAACATATTCCCGGGATAAAAATTATCCTATATGCCATTCCTGACTATAATCTATCTTTGTGCCAAATTTCATCCAGATCCATCCAGCCGTTTGAGCGTTGAGGAGTTACAAACACAACAACTAACAAACTTTCGCCTTTATAATATAAATTATATATTAATCTATATGTATAAAAGAAAGTCGTGTTAGTTACACTATTTATAACTCAAGAACGGCTGAACCGATTTGGCTGAAATTTGGTGGGAAGGTAGCTTAGAACCAGGAAACGGACATAGGATACTTAATATCCTTTTTTTCTTTTCTTTTTTTAATTTTTTCATATGTTCGTCATTACGGTCAGCTAGATCTCTTTATTACTTTTACCATTATTAATTAAGGTAAGGTAGGTAGGGTAGGTAGGGTAGGTAGGGTAGGGCAGGTAGGGTAGGTAGGGTAGGTAGGGTAGGTAGGGTAGGGTAGGGTAGGTAGAGTAGGGTAGGTAGGGTAGGGTAGGGTAGTTAGGCTATGGTAGGTAGGGTAGGGTAGGGTAGGTAGGGTAGGGTACGAAGCCACGGGCACAGTTAGTATTCTATATTTATTTTTACAGCAATAAAAAAAAAAGTGATTTTATAAATTCATCTTTCAGTATCACTTTATTTCTGACTCTATAAAGAATAGGGATCGTGATGTGGGTTACATTCTATAAATAAGGTTTTGTATACAATAAATTAAAGTTATTCTCAGTTGTATGTGAAGTATTGGTATGTTGTCATGGCTGTTTTACTGCCCTCGACTCAAGTCCGCCTTAATTGTGTATTAACAACAAATTTATATTCCGCAGGGCGCTGTGCGACATGGAGGGTATCGGCAAGCTGTCGTGCGGCCAGTTCGCGCTGGCCATGTGGCTGGTCAAGCGAGCACTTAGAGGGATAGCACCGCCCACCCATCTCACACATGACATGATCCCGCCGCCGCCTCAGCCAGAAACCGTGAGTTTTTACTAAATTAATATATTTTATTTTCTGTGGTGGAAATCCTCATAGATGTCCTCTGCCCTGGGGTGGGCGGTGGGGTCAGTCGGACTCTGTTAGTGACTAAAACCACCCGGTGTTCCTTCGCACACTTGCTTCAGAGGCAATGTTTAAAGGGACACAGCGGATCGCTGGGTAACGACGCGGCTGACGAGCTTGCTAGACGAGGATCCTGCACGGCGGTCTGTGGACTATGGATCCGAGCTTGTCGTTCCGATCCCCTTCAACCAAATACGCAGGTGGCTACAGGAATTCATCCAGGCACAGGTGGAGAAATAGTGGATCTAGACACCAGGCTGCAGGCAGTCCAAAGAAGCTATGCCATCTTTGGATAATACCAGGCGTTTACTACACCTGGACAGAGGAACCGCCTGCGCCTGGTGACTGAGACCATCACGGGACACTGCTGGCTAAACAAACACTTCCACACAATGGGCATAACAGACAGCCCTCTGCGCAAGACGTGCATGGAGACTGAGGAAACCGTTGCGCACGTTCTCATTCGAATGCACAGGGGCGTCACACACGTTAATCTGGGGATTAGAACACAATCCCTGGATGTGCCGAGGGGCACACCCAGATCTTACACAGATGTTCTAAGCAAACCAGGAGCTTTAATTAACTTCTGGAGGGAGGTGGGCTGATTGGAATTACTACTAAACGGCCGCCATGGCCCACGCACAATGGTCCATCTGAAGGACTAAGTACGGAAAGCAAATCCACAACATAGAACATAGGCTGCGTGTGTGACTTCCGCTGGCCCGGACTAGTGCCGGCCTGCCTGTCGCAGGCTTCGTAGTTGGCAGTTACGGGAGGATTTTACGTCTTAAGTTTGCTGCATACGTAAAGTTTTTGATTCCGGACGGAATGGGGCGATACGTTTTGAAAATATTGTTTCATACAAAATATATACGAAAGATCATACGTCACGGGTGCACGGACCGAACGATGACGAGGCGTCACATAGCATTTTGTATGGAACGAACTTTTTGTCCCGTTCCGTCTGACATAGAAAACGTTACGTTTACAGCGACTTTTACTACCGTATATTAACTAGTGAAAAAAAACCTCTAATGGTCATCGATTCATCGAGTCAATACCCTACTTTTGAGGTACTACCGCGAAGGTTCCACTTCAAAGGGTCAACTATTTTTATGCCCTGAGATTAAAAAAATCGTCGACGGTCGAGTGAAAACCGTGTCTTACGTCTTATATTTACCTTTGTGTTTACGATTATGTATATATTTTCGTTCGCTACCACATGATTTTATCTTTAAGCGGCTCTTCGAATTTAACTAGATTCTGTAAAAAAATCTTGTTTAAGTATAGCAAGCAATTTATTGAAAATTAAACACAAATTTAATTCACACACAACTTAAAAACAGGCAAATCCCGTGTCGTATAAGGTACGAAGTTCTCTCGCGCCGATTGTTTTAATTTACTTTATATGGGCGTAATAAACTGTTGTAATACTACCTCCATTGAAGAAGCTCCTCAAAAAGGAGAAATTGGCTGACCCGACAAACCTCGACAGAACTTCTTGGCGCCGTGAAATAAAGGGAGGCTAGCCCACCTAAAGTGGGCAAGGGCTAGGCGTGTTCATACTGTTGTGAATAAAGTTGCGGTTTCCTAATAATTAAAACAAAGGACACGTGCAGTACCATCCCGCGGGGGTGTCGCGTAAAGATATTTGTAGCCCTCCCAACAAATCTTAACTAATATTATAAAGAGAGAGCCAGAATTTTGTTAGTTTGCTCATACGTGTTGGGTAGTCTCTGGAACCATTACACCTATTTGTAAAAATTTTTCACCATTTGATAGGTACATTATAACAGATATAGGCTATTAATTATTATGACCCAGGCAAAGCCGGGGCGCGCCACTAGTCTAATAAAAATGGACACTCTGCCGTCACTCTAAACTCCTAAGTCCTCGCTCAGCTAGCCGCAGTACGATGGCGAGTAGTATCAGGGTCACCGCGAGCGTCACGTGCTGCTCCCACTGCGCGTGCGCTCCTCGCCATACGATCAGCTTCACGGTACCGGCAAGGTTGTCTCTCTGCCAGCAACTATAAAGAAAAAAAATATAGGGCTGGAGGATAAATACCACAAAAAATTCTCGAATTGTTCCATCTATAATATAAAAATGAATCGCAAAATGTGTTGGTAAGCGCATAACTCAACAACACCTGCACCAATTTTACCAATTCTTTTTTTTAAACGTTCGTTTGGAACCACCAACAAAACCAACCAAGGATGATTTTTACGGCGAGAAAAATTCGAATAATTTCCGGGAAAAACCCTAAAAACAGCCCTTTTCTTTTTCCCATACAAAAGTTTTCTAACTAAACTGACATTTTCATGTGATCTGACGTCTGTCTGTCTTTAGGGTAGGTAGGATAGAGTAGGTAGGTTAGGGTAGGTAGGGTAGGTAGGGCAGGGTAGGGCAGGGTAGGTAGGGTAGGTAGGGCAGGGTAGGTAGGGTAGGGTAGGTAGGGTAGGGTAGGTAGGGTAGGGTAGGGTAGGTAGGGTAGGGTAGGTAGGGTAGGGTAGGTAGGGTAGGTAGCCAGTTGACGGGAGCGAAGCCGCGGGGGTCAGCTAGTTTTGAAAATATAGCAATGGGGCAGCTCACAGGCAAATTATTTCCGCGTATACGGCGTTAAATGTTTGTTACTTTTATCTAGAACAGCCAATGGTTTTTCTTGCTGAAATCTTCGTTGGAACTACCCTCCAAGATGGCACTGAGTGTTTTGTCTTTTTGCCGATTTTCGTCCAAAATCATTTTGACAAGTGGCAAACAAACAGCGCTATCTTGCGGAGAAGCTTTCAGCGAGCGGATTCTTTCCTCTCACAGTTCTGGTCAAACTGGCTTTACATGAAGGGTATTCAGTTTCCTAAAAATACATCACAAAATAATACCTGTACAAGTTGTCGTCGCTGTAGAGTGCGCGCGTGAACACGAGGTGGTCCCTGCCGTTGAGATACACGCGGCCGCCGCTGCCCTTGTCCACGTCGCGCGGTACTAAGTGCTTAGTGCCCACACGCCATAATATCGGCACATCTCGAAGTGTTGTGCTGGCGAATAAATAATAGCTGTAAAATTGACATATCGGTCCCCGCAAAATGTATTCTTCCACCCTTTTCTATTAGTCAAAATTTAAGTAACCATCCCGTTATGATACATCGACGACGAGGACATATCGTCTTACACACACACACACAGGTCATCCACCCGTTTTGGTCTCACCCTCTTTTATGGCCATCCACATTCAAAATCGATATTGCCTGGCTTCTTGGCAAAATATAAATAACGATCAATACAAAGATTTTTTCTTCTTCTTCTGCCAGCGGCTTCGGGTAACAAACATACATCCATCCAAACTTTCACAAGTATTATATTATATATTATTTTCATCAAATAAACTAAAGACATTGCAAGAAATTATACTGGTTCGCCATATTTTCCCCTTTTTCCATTGCAATTTGTTTCAACATCTTATCCTTACCCTGGACATCGGAGCACAATCCGTTGGCCAAAATCCGCAAATATGATGTCTCTGACGGGGAGGGGTGGCTGTTTAGGTAGCCTCTGCCTGATCGGGTAAATTATTGTTCCATTATCGTCTTCGCTCCCCTGTTGTGCTCCATTCCTTTTGGGTCTCTTGTTTCGGCATGGCACCTTAAAAGTGTGTAAAATTTCAAGAAACGTAGAAGATTCTGACTCAATACAAGAACTACCTTCTAAACTCGAAAATTGCATCCAGGTAGCTTTGTCCCGCGGGTTCGCTTCTATGGCCTACCTATCTGGCAAGAATGTGAAGTTTCTTGTCAATTATTCTCCATAATAATCTATCTTTACAAATAGACAGTAGAAACAATTTTTTAATAGTATATTATGCAACTAGTGAATAAAGGACGGTTTTAAAGCGAGGGCCATAGATGAATCACGAACAAGTGAAGGATTCTAACAACTGAATCACGACCGCAGGGAGTGATTCATGATGATTGAATCACGAGCATAGCGAGTGATTCAAGTGTTAGAATCCTGAACGACGCGAGTGATTCATGGCCCTCGATATAAATCCGTTTTATTCAAGAGTTACATACTATATTTTATACCATGACTTCGAGAAAAAGAAGGATTTAAGCCAAAAGCACAAGGAATAATAATAAATAAATAAATGGTTTACTACCTTCAAAATTTACAGAAAATGAGAAACCTTAGGGCTTCACATTTTTTGTAAATTGAAGCTGAGCCTTTGAGTTTGAGTTACCTAAACAGCATCTGTGTTTCAGGGGCCAGTGACCACCTCCGTTAAGTTACATAATTATAATTAATTAAACACCAATGCAATTAATATTAGAATTACAATCCAAATAAGTATTCACTAAACATCCTAGACCAAAATAAAATCATTATCAAAATCCTAAAAATAAACAAACTCAAAATTAAATCAACGAAGGAGTTTGAAATTCGAATATTCTTTGTTTGCACAAACAGTTTGTATCGTGTATTTTATGCGCAAGTAGGTTGTATTGCATTGAGATGGAGTTCAAATATGTATTGGTGTGTTCTAAATTCAAACACCAAAACAGTGATTAAAAGTGCTTTTTATTCACTGTTTTCAGTGAATAAAATAAGCTTTTTAGAGGGGGAATGGTATAAATTATATTTTTGTCATTCAAATGCTTATGGCCTAATTGAAATAAACGATTTGATTTGGACTTTGGAACCTTGCTTTTTTGAGAGATAAAAAAGTAGCCGATGACATTAAGCCATAGCTGCCTATAGGTGAGAGAAATATCGTAATCGAATCAGTACTTCTAGAGATAACCTCCTACAAACAAGTTTATATCTTATGATATTAGTTTTGATGAACTGCAATTTACGTACCTTACACATTCCGATCATGATTTCGCTATGCCTTTGTTGGATCACTTCTAAGTCCGCCATTATTTTTGGCAAGTATTGTGATCGACAGGGCAAACCGGCAGGAAATGCTATGAAAGTAAAAACAGAGAACAAAAAGTCGTTTATAGGAGTTATAAATGAGTGGCCAAGGTTCATGATTCAGCTGAAAAACGGTCACTGCTGGACATAGGCCACCCCCAGGCGCCGCCACATTGACCGATCCTGTGCGTCTTGTATCCAGCGGATTCCCGCAACCTTAGTCAGGTCATCGATCCATCTAGTCTAGCGGCCTTCAACTTCCAACCGGAAGACGCTGCGTTGACCAAGGTTGGCTCTATGAAATTAGAGCTATCTATAACTCTGATTTTTTATTTCGTAGACTAAACTGACATTGCATTAACTTTTGGAGAGAAATAAACATATTTTATTATTATATATTATTTAGATAAAGTGACAACCGGGGGGGTTTTACATTTTATCTATATATATAAAATCGATAAATATAATTTATGTATTTATTGGCATTTGGAAATTCCATCCGTAGGGGGTAAAAGTGGGTTGAAAGTTTGTATGAAATTTCTACAGTTTGTAAGTTGGAGATGTGAAATTTTCGATTTACGCTGTTGGTTGATAAAAAGATTATGTATTATGTATTTATTGTTTTTTGGAAATTCCACTCGTAAGGAGGTAAAAAGGGGGTTGAAAGTTTGTATGAAATTTCTTCGGTTTGGAAGGTCTGAAATTGTTGGTTTACGATCTTGGTTAATAAAAAAATAGGTTTTTTTTTTAATTTCGGCAATTCTACCCCTAAGGTAGTAAAAAGGGGGTTGAAAGTTTTATAAAAAGAAATTCATGTATTTATATTTGTTTTTGGAAATTCCGCCCCTAAGGAGGTAAAAAGGGGGTTGAAAGTTTGTGTGAATTTCTACGCTTTTAAGTGTGACACGTGAAATTAAAGATTTACGCGTTCGGTTGATAAAAAGAAATACATGAATTCTTTTTATCAACCAAACGCGTAAAATCTTTTCTTCTTTTATTGGTTTTTGGAAATTCTACCCCTAAGGAGGTGAAAAAGTGGAAATTTTTTGGGTTATATATTTGAAACTTGGCATAAATACTAACCTAAGTAAATAGTAAAGGTTTTCATTATTAGTTTTTCAAAACTATTCCTAAAAGACGATTTAGAGATTGTTAAAGATTTTTGAAAAAAAATAATGTGCAGAGCTTCTTTTTATGATGTAAGAGAGTACTAAGAAGGGATTTTTGGCAATTCAACCCCTTAAGGGAATGAAATAAAAAGTCATCTGTAGAATAAAATACGTGTCACGCGAACAAAGTGTGATAAAAATAGTGTCGTGTCCTAACTATCCTGAGTGATCGCAAGTTGATCGAAAATCGAAATAGATCGAAAATGGAACTATCGGAAATGGTTCACGGCAAATAAATTACATTTGTTAAGAAGCTAGCAAGCCCTTAATTAGTTTCTACTCATTTATGTCAGACTTCATTTGATCGATCGCATTTATTTTATTGTTCATTTCATATTTAACACGATAAAAGTTTATGTACTATGTGTATGAATACATAAAATTTAAATATATTACACATTCATAACAAAAATATTTACACCAATTAGTAAAATTAAATTAAGGAGTCATGTCACATTGATTCCATGAATCACTTATGATTGAGCCTTAACTTCAACACTATGCTCCGCGCTTACAACATTTAAAAAAGATAAAGTGGCAGCTGTCAGTTTAGTCTAAGAAATAAAAAATCACAGTAAACCGGGAAAATGGCAAAAGAAAGGGAAGGCCCTATACCTAGCATTAGGTGATTCTAGGCTAAAGTGATGATGATGTACTAATTAGTACCTGAAATTATAATGATGATTTACAAACTAGACTATCCAGACAAGTTCACATAATTGTCTTCTAAACACCCGACATCTGTATAATTATCATAGATTGGAATAGGTAGAGTATATTTACCTAAAGTTCGAGGAAGTAATTAAGATAGAGTTAATAATACCTCCTCTAAAATACCGCAATCATAAACATGACGACTAAAGCCCGGGATATAAGAAATTGGAAATTACTTATTGCGCTTTGAATACATTTGAACTAAATTAGTGAAGAATCTTATTAAGTTTTTAGAGTTATGAACGTTAAATTAAAGAGCTTTATTTTATATAAAAAAAGTAAATTGTTCTAACTCTAAATTTGCATTTAAGAAATCGTAAACAAAAATATAATATCGTGATGCCGGGATTTTAGAGGAGGTGTTATCAACTTTATGTTAATCGAACTATATCCAATCTATATTGTTTTAGTGTACCTAGACCAGATGCTGTTTTCCTCTGCATTATTGATTTTTTTGAAAACATTACGTTTGGCAGTTAAATTGGTCATTAATCTACTAGTACATATTTCAATTAAAATTTCTCTATTGTTAAAACTCTATCTCTCAGTTTGTAAATTTTACGAATACTACCGTACTACAAAATACAATAAAATAATGAATACAATAAGCGGTGCTAATGAACCGTCAAATCGATTTTCCCCTCTCCTTGACTTTAACAAGTAACAAAATATATAGATTGCACAATTTAGTTGTCAAGCCGGTTCTTTGGTGACGTGTTGTTCCCTTTGGATATTTTTAAAGAAACGTCTGGAAAATGGTGAGAATACGTTATTTTTGTAGTATTTTAACACCCTTTTATTAGCTTGGTATGTATGTATCTATGTATCTATTTAACGGAATTTTTGAACGTGATTTTCACCCCCTTCAAAACACCGGATTAATTTGAAACCACACGCCTTTTTGCAATAAAATTTAAAAAAAGAAATATTTTTTAGTTGCGCCGTTCCTAATTTAAATTTACTAAAAATTTTTTTCTACTTTTTAGAGATTTCTATTAATGGGTGATTTTAAGTTTTTTAAACAACAATTTTTATATCTGTCAGTTTAAAGCGACACGCTTAGCTCTTATTAACAGTTATATGCTGGTTTTATATGTTTAATAACTTCTGCCAGCGGCTTCGCCCGCGTCAAAAGAGTTTTAATATCTGAAAAGTAACCTATGTGCTATTCCAGACTATAAGCTATCGCTGTGCCAAATTTCGTCCAGATCTGTTCAGCCGTTCTGGCGTGATTGAGTAACAGACACATCCAAAGACACATCCATCCACCCAAACTTTCACATTTATAATATTATAGATAATAGAAAAACATAAGAGCAATTTACTTTTCGGGCCATGAGAAGCTTTACCATCTCTTTCACGAATCTTACAAAACTGCTAATTTAACTAAATCCATGCAGGACAATTTCCGAATTATAACTGTTCAAAATATAATTTCAGTGAGAATAAACGTCGAAATGCAATTCTGCACAAATGAACTTTTTAATATGCAATTTGTAGTAGTAACTTACTTTGAAACAATTCGATGAGCTTATCATCCAATTCAAGCAATTTGTATTTATTTGCCGCCTGATCGGGGTCCACTTCGAAGGTAGCAATCTAAAGAACAAATACAACATACATTATTTTAGGTATACCTTGTACATTCTGGTCCATACTAGCTAGTTATCAGATACAGGTCTCCAAATAATATTGCTGGCAGGTAATTGATATCACGTTTATTTTAATCCAGTTTTAGCGTTATCTGTGTGGTCTTATTAGTGTAACTGATTTCTGTTTCAAATAATTAGGCACATTTTTATTGTACTTTCGTGCCAGCTACAGTCGAATTCTATAACTCGCGCTATTTCGAGAACTTACTAACCCAAAACGAGCATTTTTCTGGGATAAAAAGTTACTTGAATTGTAACTTTCTACAAGTGTTTTTTTTAAGTATTTGGTCTTCTTCTTCAAACATAGGTATTAATAAACAATTTTACCACTCAATAATTATTATTGGTGTGGTCCAGTAGTAAAGGTGACTTACGTGTCGTGGCCTTGTGTAAATTATTTCATCACCACTGCTCTAAAATCGGTGAAGGAAAACATCGTGAGGAAACCAGCATGCCCTAGAATCAAAAATTCGACGCCATGTGACATCCACCAACCCGAACTGGGCCCGCGTGGTGGATTAAGGCCCATGCCCTCTCTCACAAAGAGGAGGCCTGTGTCCCAGCAGTGGGAACATTAAAAGGCTGATGATGATAATTTTTTTGTTTTTTTTTTGTTGTGGTGGTATGCCACCTTTTTACTGGACCGTGATGATAGAAAATCTTTATAAACAGAAGAATCCCACTGTAAATCACATTAAATTATCTGTCCTATTTCATTTACAACAAGGTTCAATTTAAATACACAAGTCACGACACTGATCAGGACCTGATTAAAATAGTATACTTACTACGTCTTGGTCCAGATTGACATAGCAAATTCCGTGCCGATGTCGTCTGCCAACCTTGCCACAAACGCTGCACTCGCTCCAAGGATACCAGTGAGTATACAATATGATGCCCTGGTACACTTCTGTTGCGATAGCGAGGGGGCCTCGGGATTCATGCGGTTTTACCTGGCAGAAAGATCACGAATAAGTTGTGGGGCCAGTTACTTCGGTAATGAGACGGGCGAATCTTTATTATTTGTATAATATCCCCACAGCCTACAGTTGTAACCACCTCTTTGCTGTCAAAAAACTGGCACATAGGTGAGATTTGCTTTATGATGTCGAAGATAGAGTTGGGAGTTGGAGAAACACTTTCAAGTGCCTATGAAACCATAAAACCATTTTAGTACTATGGTATTCTCCTATGTTGTCTCAGGATACAAGGTTTTTTTTATCTTGCGCATCTAATCTGCCCCTTCCACTTTACTATCTATTCTATAAGACCTTTGAAATCCAAGGCAAAATTTAGCTGGAGGCGTTTCACGCTAGCCCATTCCCTGAAAATAATAATAATGCCACGTCACTAAAGTGCTAGCGACCGTTTTTGGTGAACCATTAGTTGAGTGTGCAAGCCATCCCTTGCCATTTTATTCAGTAAGGACTGGTAAGGACTTGGCCATCTGCCGGGCTCTGGGATAGTAGAGGCGTGGAATACCGCTCCACTCCTCAAGCTCCTCATGAGATGTTGCCTCCTTGGCGCTACGTCACTAAAGTGCTAGCGACCGATTTTAGGTGGTCTATAAATTTAGTGTGTAAGCCATCTCTCGCCATTTTATAGCCGTCTAGTTCAAATGTGGTCAGGCAGGAGACAAAAGTCCTTCTATACCTTTCGTGGATCGATTGCGTGGCCCAGTCTATTTTGTCTCCATATTTTGTAATAGTCTTGCATCAACGGGGGTTTTCCCTTGGGTTTACTGACCCACTGCATACAGGGCACGAAGCACACAACCAGTGGTTGTGTGCTCCGTGATACAGGGATAATCGTGCGAGTTGATTTCGGCCCCTGGCACGCCTTTCAACGGACCGGGTCTCCAGGGTCCCAAAATTGTCAAAGACTTATAAAATAATAATAATTACCTTTTTTCAGGCGGCTAAGGCCCATAGATAAAATACATAAACTAAAAATACAAAACTAAACTCGTGCTTCGATTTCAGATATGAAGTTGAGAACTTACCAAACTCGCATGTAAACTGGTCAAACTTTTACATTAAAAATAGCATTTTACCAGATTTATTACGGTAAACGAAGCAAAAGGAATGTACGGATCGTAATAAGTGGCGTTCTGTATTTTCTACTTACCTCTATTTAAAAAAGGCTATAAAACGTTCTACTTACAACAGTATAGGGCTCCTTGTCGACCACCTCAATGAAGACCAGGCCCCCGCCGCCAGCTCCTTGCCTGCACATGAAGACACCCTCATCACCCGGCACCACGTTGTATATCGTCATGAAGTTCTCGTGTAGCACCATTCGGTCGTATTCTTGTATTACTACGAACTGCTCCAGTTTTGCCGACTGGGGAATAGAGATGATGGCAAAAAATTATGATTTAGTCCATCGGGTAAATTCGTAAAAATTATTGGACAAGTATTTTTCTTTTGCCACGTAAACAACATAAAATACGGCAATACAGGATTTAGTGCGTTGAAACTTCGCGTGACTACGTTTTTTTACACTTTTTTACTTAGTGTGACGTCACAAGCCCCCACTCCTGTACTTTGATGCGCTTTATCTTTCTCAATTTTTATTTATTTAATACTTCATGCACAAAAACGAACAGAGGCGGACTTAATGCCTTAGGCATTTTCTACCAGTCAACCTTTGGGTGATGCAGCGACAAATAGTGGTAGGTGCAATATGGAAAGTAAATCACGACAAGGTGGGTTTATTCAAATACAAAGATATACATACATACGATAAAATACATGCAATATATATTTAAACAAATATATGGTAAACATTTAACGCTGTGACCATACTACTGCTAACTTCTTACGAACGTGAGCTCGCGCTTTCACCTTGATCGCACCTTTATTGATTTGATAAAGCAATTACCAAAAAAAAATTATTTTTTACAATCTAAATGTAAATGACGGACGACAAAGATATTTTTTTTTAACCCAGGAATCACCCTATTACTATTTAAGGCCCTATTTTACGGAAAACTAACCTTTCTCGTTAATCGCTATTTTTATTAGTGATAACCGTATTAAAAGCCGCTGCATGGGCAAGTCTTACCTGGAGGACCTATTGTTCCAAGTTAAATCAGAGGGACTGTCGATCTTCACTTTACCTCATAGCAGCTGGAGTACTATATGGGTCAGTATTGGGCCCTATTCTGTACACGGTCTAAACTACTGACCAACCCACCTCAAATCAAATTGTTACTGCAACTTATGCTGACGACACCGCTGTAGGTACTTTCCTGTGCTAAATTGAAAAAAATAAAATAATACGTATATGTGGTCACCTTTGAGTACAGCCATGTATGCTGGTCCATCACGCCTGGCTCCTCGCACAGCTTGCATGGCACCTGTGCTGTGGCCCCTTGGAACACCATCACGATCATATTGCTGAACGCTATCTGATCGGTGTTCGCGGAGTCAAGCTGAGCCGCTGAGCAGTCGTAGTAGTCGCGCCAGGCTTGCGAGAGGGCTGATAGCTTTTGTTTGTTTCCTCCTGAAGATGAGAGGAATCTGTGTGAATTGTCAGCAAAATAATAAGTTTTTTAAGAATCTAGAGGAAGAGTGCTGCTTATACAAACGTACATAAACTCACGCCTTTTTGTCATGAGGCTAGGCAGAACAGAAATTACAGAATGCCGCTTGCTACGATCCTGTTAGGCATGCGGGTGTAGACATGTGAAACGCTTTGCTTTATTAACTCAAATGACTGTGGGGATTTGCCGTTACAATCGGCGGCGCGCGGGGGTGAAAACGCCTTTCATATATATTAGTAACAGATCTTACATGGAGTATTTTTGTTTGTTTCATTAACGTTCTTCCATAATATTTGCTTTGATAAATAAAAACACTACTTCTTTTTCAAATACGGTCAATGTTAGTATTGACAAAAGTACAAGTGTTGTGTTGCATAATCCAACCATAATGCCGTGACTTTAAAGATATTGTCAACGTAAAATTGTTGACATGGCATTGCGGTTGATTGTAATACGTACGCCTATTTCACTTAAATATCAGCAACGTATGGTTTAACACGCATTGCGATTTTTATTCGCGCGAATTTTTGTAGTTTTATTTCCGCGCGATTTTTTTACCGCAATGCGTTCAGCTTCATACAATCGTCAAAGGTCGCAGAATGGACGGAAAACAAATTCACGCGAATGAAAATCGCTGTGCGTGTGAGCCTAAGTGGGTAGTAGATTACCTATTTAAAAATATTCATCGTGACTTTTTAAGATCACTTACTTGGATACATAAGCTTCTCCAGCCCAAAACCCTTATTTACATAACCACGCCGTACTTCTCCATACATTGCCCTGCTTTTATTGTTAATCTCACTTACTCTTTTGTGAATATTATGAATAAGTTCGCAGCTTGTATAATTTATATCTGTTAAAACTAAAATAACCAAACATTTCAAATTCATCATTTTTGAAGAGTCGTATTTGACAGATTTGACTTGGCTGTTGTTTAGGATTCCAATTTTGAATCTTGTTCTAGAATTTTAACTTCAGTATTCTATATTCTACATTTCAAACTGTTTTTAATCAAAAGGAAAGTTAAATCGTCAGTTATTAACTATTCCAAACTTGAGATGAAATGGGTAATAATTGTATATAAAAGAAAAATTAAAAACCCTTTTTATTTCATACTACAGTAGTAGACACGCTTCGATCGACAATCTATTGAACACATAATTATGACACGATATCTTGTGGCAACACCCGATACAAATGGTAAATTGCCCATAACTTTTGAACGGCTGAACCGGTTTTCATCAAACATAACTAGAAACACATTCGATAAAGTCGCCTTTCAAAGAAAAATAAACAAAATCAAAATCGGTTCATCTGTTTAGGAGCTATGATGCCAAAGATAGATATAGATATATACACAAACACACAGGTATCAAACTTATAACGCCCTTTTTTTCCGTCGGGGGTTAAAAATGTGATGATTTTAAATAAATAAATTATCATTGTAGAATACAGATTTAAAACTCAAACCCACTTATTGAACCTGTGATTAAAGTTTAATTTATAAACCAATACAACCTGCAGATAAACCACAGATTTTGGTATAACTTTACTCCACATTGTTAATAAGGGGTCCGGATCTGTTTCATTACCCAGTAGGAAGCACTCCCTACCTTTATGGTTGAATTTATCGTACGTTATTGAAACAGACTACAACACTTTCAATGATGCTAACCTGTTTTTATTACAATCGTTCCAGATACAAGAACCAGCGCTCACCTTAGGCCCTCAACCCACTCCCGAGATGGAAGCGATAGCGCGCGAGGTGGACGCGTTAGCTCGAGAGCGACTGGCCTTAGAAGCTGAGCTTGCGGCCAAGCAGAGGGACCTCACTGTGAAGACTGGCGAGGCCGACAGCTTGCAGGTATTGTTGGAATCTGAGATAGGGCTTATTTTTCAAGAGGAGCTCCAGTATTTTCAGGAGTATCTGTGAGATCTCCTGTGGGATACATGTACAGCAGACAGGCACTGTCCCATTTAAGTGACATTTTTCTGAAGACGTCCCAGTATTGTGTCTGTTAACGATATACGAATTAGGACTCTGTAAGCTATTGTTTATATAATTTGATCAATATTTTCGAAAATATATATTATTGTGGTCATAGTTAACTTATTTTTGATGTGTTGTTTTCAGAGCGAGCTGGACACATTAACGGCTACCCTTAAACAGTTAGAAAACCAAAAAGGTGAAGCACAAAAGAGGTTAAATGATCTCAAAACACAGGTAACCATTTCATGTTACAATTGTCAACTTAAAAGTACACTTTTTAGACAAATGTCTTTAATCATTCACCAATATTTTGTTATTCAGTGATCGCCCCGTAGATTTATGATAGCCAGGATTCCAGGAATTATGTTGGCAGTACACCGCAGACTACCCCCTTTTTTATTCTAAGTTTTTTTCAGTCCATCCAAAGGTTGTCTGGTAGATATCGCTGTCATCGATAAGACCGCCTTTGTAACCGTATAAATAAGTTTTTCTTGTAAATGTGTATAACTTTTATGGTGCACAATATACCTATATTCTATTCTATTCTATGTTAGGTGCTGGTTTCAATATACATTACTGCGGTTATCCATAAGCAGTCTACAGATTTTACAGAATTTATTTACGATTAATGGCATTAGGCTCGCGCAACGTGGTCGATCATTATAAAGGGGCATGCCAAGACGCCATAGTAACTTAGGCCCACTGTGCACACATATAAAAATTCTTGATAATAACAGGAGGCAATTCAAATAATTAATTAGTAAAAGAAATGATTCACAAAAAACTTAGCATTTTAAAGTTATTTAAGGTTCTTATATTTCATCTGTACTGTACTGTATGGTTATGTTATATACACATTATTGTAATGTATTAATGAGCATAATTAACTGGGAGTCAAATAATACAACATACATTGTAGTTTTACATTTTTATTCATTTAGTTCATCATCATACACCACTAAAACATCATCCAAAAATTGTGCCGGTGGAAAAATATTATTCTGATGCCGTGCCCATCCTAAGTACCATATCACTGTCATGACGTGGGCACAGCATCCTACAGTACGGCGGCCGACAATACAGTTACAGCAGTATTGCTGTATTGCTGCGCGACCTGCGTTAGCAGTGCTTACTAATACATACACGAAGTAGACTTTGCGACTAACGTGACGACTTGCGATTCTGGCCCTCACCAGTGAACAGTTATGTCCAAATATAGTGCCATTTATAATTCTATTTCTAGCATTAGTACACACTTCGATACGATAGGTTCCATTAAATCTTATGTGCTCCCCATAATATGAGCGAGCTTGCTTAAGTTGGTAAGTCCCACATGCAATCAGTATTAAATCTTGTATATTTAATATAGGGAATTCTCTTATATTATCATTTCTAACAGTAATGTTTTGAAAATCTGCCCTACTTCTATTAAGGTTGTGATCCCGAACATAATCAGACAGATCATTATTTATAAACATGTTTTGGTTCACTATTGCTAGTATTTCAGCAGCATCTTCTCTGTCCTGCACTCTCAAATGGTACTTATTGATAAGAGCACCAGCTACAGAGAAATCTATCATAATATGCTTAGAAGCCTTGTTGAAAAATGCTTGCCTAAATATTTTAAACTTCGTTTTAAAAATTCCATTTACCGCTTCCACCACCCATCGACATAATGTGACTGCTCTTGTCTTGTTAGCGTCCCTAGTGGAAAGTTGAGTCTCACCCTCTTGTAGAGACAAGGGCACATGCACACTATAACCACAAGTCTCTAATAATACCAATGAGTCCCTAAAGCCTCTGTCCAAAATAAATACATCCCCTGGTTGGAAAAATTGTCGGCAAGGGTTATTTTGATTTGCAAATTCTTTATTAATTATATCAGCATCAGTTGTTGTTGCAGGATAGGGACCCAATATATCAATAATATAACCATCACTGCATACAAACAAAAATGGTTTTACTAAATTGCGGTATTTATGTAGAGAGTAAGTCTTTTTTTGATACCAGTAATTGGAGCTTTTCTCTATGTAGATATAAGTGCCATCAGCAATTACTATTGGTGCCCTATCTGCCCCTCCAAAAAGACCATTAGGAATTATAAGATTCCTTCGAGAGATATCTTCTCTTGTCATATGGTTTAAGCCAAGGTTTCTGGGAACAAAGTCTTGGTGCAATATTTCACGAGCTGTATTCATTAATTTTTCTAGTGTGCTCCTAGGCACTCGCAATAAAGCTGCAATACGCTCGTTACTATCCCCTGTTCTCAATTTCATTAAATAGGCTGCAAGTGCAAAAGCTCCTCTATGCATTCCTGATAACCTTGGGACTTCTGCAAGAATTTGCTCAAATTGCTGTTTGGAAAAGCCTAAATAATAGTGAACAATATGATCTGGCATAGTCTGAATGTTGTCGAAATCTAAATGCATTACCATATTATCTTTCAATAAAGAAAGTAGTTCTTCCATTTGCTCTGAGCTAAATGTCCTAATAGGATTAAATACTGATTGCAACAATAAATCCCATGAATTACTGGTCAAGTGATATGAGCAGATTCTACAATCTGAAGGCACATAGTAATTATAATCGCAAAGTACACTTACGCGTAGTGATGCTGGGACTAAAAGTCTTTCAATACCGTTGCAACCAGGAAAAAAACATTGCCGTTGTGTACTTGGTGCTCGTATATAGTTTGGCAATTGTATGTGGTTATTAACAGGTATATCATGAGGTATATTATCAGGTATATCTTCAGGTATATTATCAGGTATATCTTCAGGTATATTATCAGGTATATCTGCATTTCTTTCTTCTGCTTGATTAGAAGCCACAGTTTCTGCCTCAGATTCAAGAGAAGGACTACGTCTTATTACATTGGGTTCTTGTTCTGAAGCAGAACGTGATGCTGCTCTGTCAGTCCTTCGCCAACAAGTATGACAGAGAAGTGTTGTTCTTGTCAACTGCAATAAAAAGCAAACAACTAATGTAAATAAATTATTTTGTTTCAAGTTAGCCATAATTCTAAACAATCCAATAACTAAAAGATATTACACAACACAAAAAATATATTACCTGACGAGGTGCTATCTGTTGGGCAACCATATTTCTAATAGCAGCTTCACGTGCAGTGTTTGTATTCAGTGTATGCGATCGTTTCCTTAAAAGTGATGTACCACAGCTGATACATACATTTACATGACCAACAATAGGTTCAGGTCTTGTTGGATGTCGTATCTCATCCCAAGCATTGGTCCAACATGCATGGCACACTAGCCTATCACTGGAAACTTGTACCTAAAAAAAAAGATGTTTTTATAAAGTAAGCACTTAAAATACGTCTGGATAAATAGTATTGTTGAATAAAGATTTCTAATAAATACGCATTATGATTTACCTGGCCAATCCATCTTTGTATAAGACGTCGAACTTCTGCGATTTCCAAAGTATGTCTTCGCATTCTGGATACATTCAAACCGCAGTTTACACAACGTAGATCACCACTTACAGTATTAGATGATGACTGTTGTGAACAACTAGGTCCAGAGTGAATGCCGGGTTCCTCAGGTTCGGTCGAAGCTTCTAATATCAAATCCAAGTTGTCGCCAATGTCGTCATGAGTAGCTGGAGCAGAGTCCATAATCAGGCCGTGGTCGTCAGGTATGGAAGAATCGTCGGAGTCAGTAGTATGCATGGGCAAAAGTAGTCAATTCAAACCGCAAAAAATAAACACAAGTCGCCGCAATGGAGTTGCAAACAAGCAATGATTTTGACATTTACGTTTTCCGGCAGCTGTCGCAGCTGACAAGTTAGACTTGGTATTGCCATAAAAAGTACAAAAAAATCGATAGATCGATAAGTATTTATTTTTAATTTATCTTTAAAATCAACAAAAATAGAAATCATAATCATTATTTAAGGGGATTTCTGTGATTTATAATGTATATATGTTTGCTACGAAGAAAATGAACACTGATTATTCCAATTACACATTTCAACATTTTTTTGCAAAGGCAACATTTAGAAATTAATTTTTATTCAATTCAGTTTAGTCGTTTTTATATTTAATATTTTCAATAAAATGTTGCTGACTTGCACAGGCTAATGAATATATGGAACACGTTGGAAAAATATAAACATATTTTTTTAGGGAAACCAATACTATGTGCATCTCTGGGCCTAAAATTGGCATTCCCCTTTATAAATTTGTCTACTTTTTTGGGTAAAACCTTTATTGCAAGACTGATGCAATAAAGGTGTTTAAACACCTAAAACCAACATTTTGGGGAATTAACTCAATGTTATGTACAATTCTAACACAATAACCCCGCTCCTTGCAGGTAGAAAAGCTTCGTTCTCAAGTATCGGCACAAGAGGCAGCGGCGGCGGAGACAGAGGCCGAGGTGGCCGCACGGCGGGCCGCCGCTCAGACCCTGAAGGAGAAGGAGAGAGCATTGCAGGCGGATGTCGCTGATGCGGAGGCTGAAGCGGAGGCTATTACTGCGCAGCTGCGGCGCACGGTGCTCGCTGTCAGCCAGGTGAGACATGATGCGTCTACATCATATTGCAGGCGGATGTCACTGATGCGGAGGCTATTACTGCGCAGTATAAACTGAGATGAAAACACGTGTTTCACCTATTTGCTCTTTACAAAATTTTGATGAACCTGCTTTCCGTATTTTCCAGGCAAACATCAAGATCTCCCACTTAGAAGAGCAGCACCGTCTCATCAGTTCCGCAGCAGAAGCCCTCGCAAGCGCAGGCAACGCTGGGCAACACTACCTCACTGTGCAGCCGCAGTTCACCGCGGAACATCTGGAGCGCGTGGTCAGAGGAGCCACGCCTAATGATGCACTGGTACATATACACACAGAGACCCAGGCTATATAAATTAAGCCATTCTATTATTATATTAAGCCCCAGTTAGTAATAGGGGTTCTTGGCTTGACGTGTTCGGTCCTTGTCTCAGTATAAATCGACGGATCAGATGTAAAGTCCTTCAGATTACACGTTAAACCGTCGGTACATGCTATTACTTGTAGATCTTTGTCAGTTTTTCGTCACATTTTGCTTTACCTTGTTACCAATTATAATGCCTTTATTAATAATGTTTGTGTTTATGTCATCCAGGAAGACGAGCCATTTGCGAAAAGCAACGGCTTCGCTTCAGGCGCAGGCTTCGAGTCGGACCCGTTCACGTCGAACGCTTTCCCCGCAGCGTTGCCCGCACACGACCCCTTCGCGCCCGCGCACACTCCGCAACCCACACAGGTACTGAAATCTTGTCCTAGTCTAATCAGAATGGACAACGTTCTGACTATTTTTCAGCACCAAATTTGGAAAGTTTGGAGTCAACATAAACTGTATGCAAAGGCTACGTCGATCAGCAACACTAGGGGCTGGCATTTCTGGCATATGCTCGCACTATAAGCTCGTAAACCTTCTTAAAGGTTACAGAGAGCTTTAACTCATTAGTTTAAGGTTTAAATTGCAATAGCTGATTTTGCTGAATTGTTAGGTCGATAAATACAACATTTCAAAAAAGCTCCACTCATCAGAGGATATAGTATAATTCGCATCATGTAAATTTTAGGATCTGTAGAAACTGGCTTGTATTAAATCTCATACTAAAACAAGAGCACGCAATGGATGCTGTGCACAAACAATGAAACAACCTACTGGAAAGCTTGGTTATAGGCCTCCTAACTTCTTCTTTTCGTGTTGCGGTACATCCTAAATCTATGATACTGTACCCCAGTATGGACCCCAGTGGGTCCAAACAGTATACTGACGCTGGACATTATAAATAAATATATATTTATATTGTGTATATATATATATTTGTTTATATATAAATATAAACAGTGATAGACACAAGTGTAATACTAGAAATAAAGATAAGTTAGATCAACCATCTTATAGATAAGCTAAAGTACACAAAAAAATCTATAACAGAATACCTTGTGATATATTACAGGCAGGGCAATCTTTAGGGTAGACCAAATCAAACTGGTTAATTTATATACATTTTATTATTGATAGGCTCGCGCTTGACCACTATCTCACCTGATGGTAAGCGATGATGTGGTCGACGATGTAGCACGTAATATATCCATAATTATAGTATTGCTTTTTTTTCTTCTCTTTTTGTTTAAGATATTGACTGACACTCAGTTCCGTTGTTGTTGAATTAGGTAATTTACCTATGTTTGCAATATTTATAAGTGTGTGAGAACCATGTTCCTATTTATCAAATGAATGAATTTACTTGTTAGTGCTTGTAATACTTTATATCTATACGTACTATAGTAGTGTTAGTCTGAGTTCACCGTCCTCATGTATATGAATAAATGTATGCAAATGTTGTAAAACATTTTTATTTAAAAGAATAAGTGTGGAGTTTCTTGTGTTTTCTTTTCCATAATAAGCTACTTTTCCGGATGGACGGTAGAATCAATTATTGTTAAGTTTAAATTTAAATTGTTGACTTTCAAAAGTGCCGCTTAATGACCTAATTAAAATAAAGAATTTTGACTTATGTCTGCCGCAGTCTACTTGTGTACGCAATCGGTTCAGTGCTTTGCATAAAGGCTATTGCAATTCACGACCGAGACCGAGCTTCAAACTTAAGACGCGAGCAGTAAAACTTGTTCACCTAGGCCTTAATTAACACTAAGCTTTATTGTCTGTATTGCAGGACGGCTTCGGAACGGACCCGTTCGCATCGAACGCGGACCCGTTCGCCGGCGACGCGTTCGCTTCACACGACAATACAGCTAAACAGAATGAAGACGTGAGTGATATACTATCTTTGTCTGTCCCTACCATAATTTTCAATTGACAATTATTCTCTCTCTATTTCGTATTATCTAATGTATTTATGTATGTATATGTATTTAATTATGTCTATGTATTATTTGTATTTTGTATCCCTTCGCGTTTGGATCTGTCTTTATTTTTCTTCTTATAATCCTTTTTACAAAAATCTGTAAATTATAATGTATGTTTTGCTCTATATATATTTTAAAGTTTGTGACAATAAACGACGTTCTTTTCTGTGTGTTTTGTTGTTATGTTATCCTTATTAATCATTTTATGGTGTTCATATAAGTATTTGATATATATGAAGGCGTTTTATAAAACAATACTGTTAGTACAAAAGCCTTGTGAATGTGCTGACAAGTTTGGTGTTCAAGTACCTATTGTATATCATCATCATCATTGTATGTGGATTGTGTATAGCAGCAAATAATGAAAAGAAATTACAGGCGCTGTTTATGAATATTTGGTGTAACATGTAAGTCACGTAACAGAGTGTTTTACTGATCTTGAGCATGACTTACCTTTGAACTTTGTCCTACGAATTTATTTTTATCTTGTTATTTGTATCGTATCACACGAGTAAGATTTAGGTATGGTGGTTTTTCTAAGGCAAGTGTACAATGTAAGTTGTGAACACAGGCCGGGTTCGAGGAGGACCCGTTCGCGGTGCTGCACGCGCCCAGCAGACGCACGCCCACGCCGGCGCTGCCGCCCAAGCGCCACAAGACGCCGCCGCCGCGCCCCGCGCCGCCGCGCCCCAACCCGCCGCCCAAGGTATGTGCCACTACTCTACACTATCTAGCAACACTGCTACTGTTTCATTCTATTAAGGGAAAGTTCTATTACTGCAGTAAAGTAAAGAATAGTAGGGTACATACCTACCTACCTACCCACATAGTTTTATGAATTGATGTTTTGTTCTGTAATTATTATGTGGTTTAAAGTATATCACTATGTATTATAAAATAAAGTCTCCCGTCGCGTCTGTACTTAAAAAACTACGGAACGGATTTTCACCAATTGAAAGAGTGAGAAACGAGGAAGATTTTTGTGTATAATTTGTTACGGGCGAAGGCGCGGCGGGTCGCTAGTAATAAATAATAATAATAATAAACAAGTGAAAATTCTGTGTTTTTACACTGTATGTATGTTGTAAAAGTAATAGAACTATTCCTTTATATTTTAAATTTATAAAACTGATCTCTGTAATAAATTTTATTATCAATTTTTTTATTCGTATTTATGTCTTGATATCAAAACTCTTTAAAAAAAACTAGTAAAAATATAAAGTTAAATCAATGCAAATCGAATGTCATATTTAAACGTACTACAATTATTAACATTGATTTAATTTTTTAACAACAATTTGCATAATTGGCTGAAATACATACCCTACAAATTCTATTTACTCCTCTGAGCCAGTAAAAATACAATTTCAGTCAAATTTCGCCCAAATTTTTAAATATTCGCTCAACTTTTTCAATATGATATACTCTCCCATATTTTAAGCTAACTGATTTATTTTCAGATTGTGTTTTTTGTGATTATTTGACGTTTATTTACCCCTGCCCCAGTAACTAGGCGCATGGACGAAGGATAGCGACGTCGAAAGCTAAAAAGTTTTGTTTTATTTTATTTACGCTGCAGAGAAAGTAAAATACGTACGTAAACGAGGTTCTGTCGCACGTACAGAGGGCGGACCATGAGTTGGTATATTTAAGATAAAAAAAAACCGCGAGCTTTTGGACCTCCTCATGTTAAACACTAGAGAATGGCATTTTATCGAGGTTACCTTTGCTTTTTGTTTTTTTTTTTGTTATAAAATGTCACTCTCGTTGGCGCCGCTTTCTGAGTATTTGGCTTTGTACATGTGTGTAAAAAAAAAGTTTGTTTTTGCAAATGTTTTGTTAGGTTCTATTTTGCAATGTGAATTGTTTTATTTTAATCATTTGAAAATATATTGAAATGAATCCCTACTGAAAATGTTTAACAAAAGGGATTGTTTATTACACATTATTATTAACAAATACCGGTTAAAAAATTAATTTAAAAAACCCGAAAGAAGCCCAACTTAATTTGCTGTACAAATTTCGTATATGTTTCACTTTCTCTGTCGCGTGGAATGCCATTCTCGCCCGCTCCACGTTCGTTTGGTTGCTGCTACACGCTTCACACGCTTCTTTCCTTATCGTTTCGTACCCACCTCATTACCTATAGTCATTGCAAATCACGACCTTAACTTTATTGAGATAAAGTACAAATTCCAGTGAATGAAATGCAACAATTATTCCACGTTTTTTATGGTATAGTTATTGCAAATCACGATCTTAAAATCATTGGTTTATGGTTCAAATAGTTATGGTTGTCGTGAGTGAAATGCAACGACTATTTCATATTTCATTTTTATTATTGCATGTTTTATTTATTTCATGCTTGTATTTTTATGTAGTTACGTGTATTTTTGTGTGTAGGTATTGGGACCTTTCTCTGAACATTATTTATCACCGATTGGTGATGGCATCCAGTAATATTACGCCAGGTTAAGCCTTATTTGCGGTGCAAATTAGCGTAGTATAATAAAAGTATAATAAGTAGATTCAAAAGTGCTTATTTAGGGTTCCGTTCCTAATGGGTAAAAACGGGACCCGATTACTAAGACTCCACTGTCCGTCTGTCACCAGGCTGTATCTCATGAACCGTGATAGCTAGACAGTTGAAATTTTCACCGATGATGTATTTTTGTTGCCGCTATAACAACAAATACTAAAAACAATGAAATAAATATTTAAGTGGGTCTCCCATACAACAAACGTGATTTTTCTGCCTTGTTTTTTGCGATAATGGTACGGAACCATTCATACGCGAGTCCGACTCGCACTTTACCGGTTTTTTTTCAAATAGTAACGTTAAATTAAAATAAAAGAGCGATTCAAATGCTGCATATTGTAACAAATTGCCAAAACGCTGTGTCAACCTGATGTGCTCTGTCTATAAATTCAGACAACATATCAAAATAAAAAAAACTAACTCTTGAATGAAATAATATTGAATAGAATACCTGGATAGTGAAAGTATCTATCATGTATCTATTTAAAAAAAACTATTTTTATTTAAACTTATTTATTTTCTGAAGTATTCTGTTTTAGATTGTTCTGCTTACTGTACTCTAGAAGCAGATAGTGGTAGCATTTTAACCTCTTAGTTCGCTTGTAGTATTAACACCTTACACGATCACATCCACTCCTATTTCTTATTGGTTCATTTATATATTTTTATTTGTTTCATTTCTGTTCTGTAACCGATATAACTACCTGTATATACCTAATATGATAATATTATTATGAGTACATAACGCTACTGGAAATTTTGATACAATCATAGTTTCTACGGATCGTCTAATGCAAATTGTTGTAACCTTCTTCATTTATGCACACATGCAAAGTTTGTGTTTTTATGCAGTATACAATGGATCTCATTATAAAAAAATGTCTTGAGCTGTTTAGCAAATTTATAAGCAGATTCTTTATTAAAATTCTCTATAAAGGATGTAAGGGAGAGGTGGGATCATATTTAAAAAAACTACCCATGTAAAATCATACGTCCCATACAAATTTTGATCAGTTGACGACATGGAAAATCTATTTTTTTTTGGGTATTTTCTGTGACAGTTAATTTAAAAAAAAAAGTCTTTTACTTCACTTCTCAGGCAGTACATTTTTTGTATTAACTTTTCCTTTTAATATGATCGCACCTTTCTGTTACAATCTGTATGATAAAATTTTAATATAGAATGTGCTGAGCAATAGATGAACAGTGTCGAGATTTTTATAATTTGGTTCATAGTAATTTGTATGAATGGGTAAATGAAGGAGCGCGAATTTGTGAAAAACCTAATTTCTATTTTCTTTCTGGAGTCTTTCTTTGGTGGCGTTGTGTATTCTTTTCACTTGTCATGTACCACGTTCCACTAACCGTGCTAACACGCTCGTGCTTGTTCCCCACTTGCAGCGCTAAGCGGACGGCGGCGGCGGCGCGCGTGCGTATCTCTGTGTCCGCCTTGTGTCCGCCACTCCTGATCTCACTCTCGCTCTCTCGTCCAGACCGACCGCCAAGCCATGGACTTCGCCGACGACCCCTTCAAAGACTACCGCTACGAAGACCCCTTCAATATCGAAGACCCCTTCGCCGACGTGCCCGACGGACGTAAGACCGAGCACGCAGGCAGACCGACGTCCGTCGCCGGCTTCGAGACCGACGACTTCTTCTCCGCGCCGAGTAATCTTAATGGAAGTTTTACGTTGCCTGACAAGCGCAGCGGCAGAGTCTCCGCGCCGCCTGTAGCTTACGACCCGTTCTCCAGCCGCTCAGACTTCAAACCTCCCAAACCCGCGCTTCCAAGCAGCAACAATAATACCGGCAGTGATGCCTGGGCCGCGTGGCCCAACGACAACTGGGCGACAGACGACGCGTGGGCCAAACCTCCCGCGCAAAAAGCCGACGCCTGGACCTCCGACGACACCGCCAAGCGAAACATAAACACCAGCACCAACGATTGGAAAACCGACAACTGGGCCAACAAGTCCGATAACTGGGAGGCCAACAAATCCGACAATTGGGCCGCAGATTGGTCTGGTACCGACACCAATAAGAACCTTAACGAGACCTGGCCCACTACGAATACCTTGCCTTCTAAGAAGGAGAAATCGCCTCGGCCTGTGAAGTACGCTAAGTCGTTGGTGCATACGATAGGTGGGATAGGTCGGACGAAGCAGAAGGATAAGAAAAAGGCGTTGGAGGCTAAGAGTACCGAGGTTATACCGTCTGAAGAACAGCAGTGGGCTTGGGCCGCAGCCGAGTCTCGAAGAGTCCAGGCCGAGGCTGAAGCCAGGAGACGGCAAGAAGACGCCGAGCTGCAGCTAGCCCTGGCCATCTCCCGCCAAGAGAAGTGACACTAACTCCTCAATAGGTTGGATACTTGGATACCCTGGACGCGTCCTCGTCAGGTCGCAAGCTCGCTTATTTATTGCATTTTCGTAATTCGTCCATGTTTTGATTTTCGATATTTTTACGCGAGACGGACGAGTGTAAATTAAAGAAGTATTTATAAATAAATAAACATTATTACATTGTTGATAGATGTGGAGTTACGCTAGCGGATCCCAACGTATTTCTGAATTATAACGTCACTTCTATGATATGTGATGCGAACAAGACACGCTGGTTTATGGAGGTAATCTCACTAAACTGTGGTAGTCGAAATCACGAGCATACCGTTTGTCTAATAAATAGTACAAGTCAGTGCATACAGCGATCAAACGAAAGCAATGAAAAATTACTGTTTACACTTTGTAAACATTCACAAGCTCCTCTATTGCTGACACTTTTTTAGAATCCGACTTATATTAAAGCGAAGAGACATCGAGACGTAAAGATTAGTCGAGAGATATCGATTTTACCGCTGCAATATCGCTTCGCTTAGATGTATGTCGACCCTTTATATTATTAATTATTGGCCTCCATCGTGAGTATAACAGAACGGATGGGTATGTATATACATTTGATTACGCTCGTTATATTTAGTTAGATCATTCAGCATTCCATTCAAGGCGCGGAGTTGATTATTGGGTAAATTATATTGCATATCTTACTAAATGTAAATATACGGTTTCTGTATATAAAGGTTTGTGCGATACGTAGTTATGATAACCGGTTTCTGAAAATCGAATTAACGGAAGTCTGTCATTTGACAGCAAATAAATAGTAATAATAGGGTTTCCAGAAACCTGAGGTAAGAACCATGGATTAGGGTACAGTAATGGCAATCATTGGACACAAACTCACGTATTGATATTGCCAAGTAGGTTATTTCTATGCAAGCGTGCTCCATTGTCAACCTCTTCGCTTACCTTCTGATGATATAGTGGTCTATCGCGAGCCTATAAAGGTTATTTTTTATTGTTAAAAAATAATCGAAAAAATCACATTGGTTGCCCGGATTTGAACCCACGACCTCAAGCATAAATCGGTCTAATGCATAGTTCGCAATGTTATCGTTGCACGCTACTTCCTCTAGATAAATATGAATACAGAGGCTGTCGGACGGGCGCTAGCGTATAAACATCAGGAAAGTCTACGGGTTCAAATATGCCTCTCTTGAGTTTTTACCGTAATAAAATATTTTTCTTTGTATTTATTTGCTAACATGTTATGTATGTATATATATAAATGCTGATTCATTTGTCAAAAAATAGTATACTATCTGTTGGGTAAAGGCCTTCCCCAAATCCTTGCAGATATTCTTTGCCTGAGTCTGAATATTTTGTTTAGAAATAATAATTTAAAACACGTTGGCCGATATTATACAATTGGGTATATGATATTCTTAATGTGAGGTGTTGTGTCGCTTGGGCTATCAGTACAGGGGTCGTCGGAGTAATGGTTGGTTTGTTAAACAGTCAGTCAGCGTAAAAGGCTTAAAATTAAAAGTATTGAATATTATGAAGTTAGGTTGCGTTTTGATAGTGTGCAATATTTTGAAGATATTTTGTAGCGCCATCTATCCACATACGAACTAATGACCTGACGGCACACAAAATCCTGCATCGCGCAAGCAGAGTTTTCGGCGCGATTAGCACATATACAAAAGCAATCATTGGGCAGTTGCCCAGACTAGAAACAACACCTGTCTGGTACACACCTCCCTTTTAAATGGAGGTTTGCGGGACTTTTCAACTTGTTCCGCATACCTCCAAACTGGTGCAACGCTACCGGTTTCACAGGTTTACTAAAATTTCAGAACGTTGATATTTGAATATCGGTACATATTCTGCTGTCTTCGGCAAATATTGCGCATTATGTATAAAATTAGGAGAAGTCGAACTAAGCTTGCCAAACATAACTTTTATGTTTTAAAATTAACTAGTCAACTTTAACTGCAAAACTTAATTATTATTAAAAAAGATTTAAATAATAAAGTAATACTACCGCGATTCGCCCGAAAACTTTACGTTACTAAAATTGTTTTACCCACTGACTGTGCAAATCAACTTATATAAAAGAAAAATACAAATGGTTACACTAGTCAATTCGAAAGTTGCATGTTGGGGGGCTCGAACGAAACATGGCGTCGGAGCGTGTATATTAAGCACACTGTCGTTTATGTAACGGTTATTTCGGCTATTGGCCGGGTTAATCGCAGAATGATCAATAGAGAAAAATGTACGACATGATCATATCACGAAGTAGCTTAGCATGTAAAGAAAATAGCGTAGTTTTAAAGACGGTTGAGTAACGCATAATGTTTATACCTGGGGTCTTACTATGTGTTAAAACTGTCATGGTTCCCTTGTGAGAGAGAGACGGAGCTTTACGGGACGAAGAGCGCTATCCCTTTTTAACAGCGGAATCAAGCACGCGTTGACACGTTATAGTAACAGTTGCTGAAATAACCGATGCCCGAATGATCGTGAACAATCTTAATTATAAATAATTTAAATTTAAAAGTGTAATATATCGTTGCCTGCAATCGAGGCCTAATAGCTTCCTCACTAAATTGTATAGTCTGTTAGTTATTATAAATATCGCTTCACTGACAATTCTTCGGCATTATGGACATTGCCCGGTCAACATTTGTCGTGTAAGGGCAATATTCATTTTAGTCGTAAATATTGTTAGTAAAACTACACTGGCGAGTAAAATTATTTCACTCAAAAAATAATAAAGTTCTTATAAAGAGTGGGTTATTTTCTCGTAGCTGTATCATACATGAGATTTATTATGAGTATAGAAAGTTCAAATGTATTCCCATGAGCGAAGAGGCGACAGTATATACGCCTCTTTAGCGCATTTTGTATTGTAACGGTCCCATCGTATAATAGAAACGTGCCACCCGAAACGGTTCTTATGCCTGTTGAAATAATGTCTGCTATTTATTTTTCATAAGGCTTCTCAGAAAAAACAAACAACAATGACTTTTTTAGTTGAATTTATTCTTAAATCAATAAAAGGCTCCAATATAATTTCATATTATTGTGCACGTGCTTGAATTTTCATTAAAATAAATAAAGAAAATTCGTCGACCTCGTAATTCTAAAATAATCGTATCTCAGAATTGCGACAAACTTCTGATTGAGAAACTGCAAATTGTAACAGCCATTTCTGTGTAAACTTTGGTATCTTGATCGGAACGCACAACGCACATACTACTCACCGTTGACGCCTACTGCGACGGATTGAAATACTAGTCTACATCATACGGCCACGGGCGTTTGTCATATGGGCATCCGGATCCGCATACCGCAGCGTTGTGCGTTCCGATCAAGACCCCAAAGCTTAACATTGGATTCATATTTCGTCGTAAGTTCGTCTCTTCGGCGCCATATTGAACCCAGTGTTAAATACCCTGCCGGTACTTGTATATTAATAATCGCGTTGTAATTTAATTCAGTGTTAATTTTATTGTTTATTTTGTATAAATAGATAATTATTAATTATGATTATTACTAGCTTTTGTCTGTGACATTGATTTTTACTATCAAATCGATTAATTTAATTTTAAAATATTTTATAAAAACGTACCAATAATTGTCTGCATGTTTGTTAAGTCTGACTGAATTTAATTTTAATATAACAAGAAATTAATAATGTAAATTTTCTTGTTAAATAAAAGAGTGAGAAAAAAATCAATGTTACACACATTTGTTTTGTATAAAAGGATGTGTGTTTGCATCGTGTGTAAAAATTCCAATGTGTGCGAAAACGTGTGGTCAAGTACAACAGGTTTGTGCAAGTTCTGAGCGTCTGCTATTATTTTATGTTAATTATTATTATTTTTAATTATGTTGGCAGTATACGTATGCGGGTATGTACGATCACGGCTTCCTTACAAGTCCATATCATTTACGACCTTTTAACTTACACGGTTATGGTTGAAATTTGAAGCCATCGTATGCGCAGATCGGGCAAAATCGTGTAAGTGAAAAGAGTATTTGACTGTTGGTCGACGCCTGCAGAATATGTTTTTAAATATTGTAATATTATAGAAATGAATACTATGAATGTCGCAACATACTCAATATACAGATCGTGAGGTTATATTTACACGTGAAAATCGAATAATTAATATTAAAACTTATGAATACTCAACAAAGAATGATTTAAGTTGCATGATGCACATCTGAACGAAATGTACAATTTATTGGTTACATACAATAATAAGTTGTTTTGTATACAGCGCATATTCTCTTCGGTAGTGCCTTCCTAACTCTACTTATCGTTGTAGCTTCCTTGCAAGTGCAAATGTTAATGATCATTTCATTGTATTTAAATGTTTGGAGTCATCTGTCAAATATCATGTTCATGTAAAATATAAATTTAAAAAAATATTGAAAAAAGTTCTATAGCTTCAAAATTATTAACGCGCGGAGTACATAAGGCGAGATAGTGGGTTTGCAAAGAAAATGTTTTCTACCAAAATGGTAGTTTTTAATTAGTTGACTTAGCTTTGTAGTATCGCATCGTCTTCGCTTCAGTGCGCACGCGGGCGCCGCCTCCGGTACAATAACTATGATAGTACACTCGCTTGCCGAGACATTTGTCAAAAAAAGCTATACCGCGTTCAAGCACTTATGACTTCGTTTAAATGTCTCCGCAAGCAGACGATAGTCTGTAGGATATTAATAATGATGTATGTAATTGTAAACTAAACGTGTAACTATTAAATACCGATGTGTTTATGGGTATTAATCCTAACGTTGTTATCTCTTTCTTAGGCGCTGTTGTTTGTGGCTCGGTGGACCGCGCGGACCGCTCGCACTTGACCAAGCTAGGTCATGTACTATGTAGATATATTTATTATACAAACATAAAATATTTTGATGGTAGATGTGAATATTTATAGCTACAGATGTTTTTTGGAAATTACTATTGCGTTGTTGGGTCTTAAAAGAAATATATATTTTGGTCTTAGTCAATTATTTTTTGTAATATATTTTTGTAAGTTCATATTACTCTGCGTCCGCACGGTTCGATCGACCCTTGTCTGTTATCAAGTATACATTATAATATATGTACCTTTCAGTGATAGCCGATAAAACTAATCTTTAAATCCAAGTATATGTGTATTTAAAGCTAAAATAAAAATGAAGTAAATTTGATAAAAATACAGGTTAATGTAAGCTTAAGTCGGTATGACGGTGCGCGGGAATAAACCCTTGATAACTAAGATACATATTATATCCATCACAAACTGTCTATACTTAGTTCATCTTAGCCTGGTTTCATATAGATTTAGTTCGAGAAAACCATTAATTTAGATCTAAATACCAGTTGATCGTAATCGTAAGAAGGGACTGCTCATTGCTGAAACCGCTCAGTATTACACGGGACCGCGCGCCTTAGCTTGTTAGTTTAGACTAACATATAATCGTCACGATATAGGGAAGGTTATTGAGACCAGGTTGTCTCGAGCAGTTGTTCTGTTGTCTCGGCTAGCGGAAGGTAGCGTAGGAGAAGAAGACAAGTTGAAGTAGAGGACCCTGATCACGTAGAGAAACACTCTGAACGTTGAACTATCTCCCATTGTTGTTGTAAACTATTGTATAATTATACGCGTATAAACGTTATTATATCTTTCGTAAACTCGGTGTACGCTGTCGTAATATATGATTAGCATCTTATTCACAGCTTTTTGTATATGCATTGTGCAACGAATATATAAGTATGTTTTCTATTGATATTTTTCTGGCTGTTTCTGTGAAACACGTATTTTCTATCATTTCTGGGCTGCAGTGCGATGTTACGTGCTACGATACAAAGGATTATTTGTAGAACGTGGATGTGAATTGTCAATGTGTAAAACTCTTGTTATCTGTTACAAATAATTTATGCTATAATCTTTATGAACGTTATTTTTTGTTGAATGTTTTTATAAAGTGTTTGCGTCGCTCTTCTCGACGATCGTCAGTTGAGCTGGAGACTGACTTGTAACGTTTGTTTGTAATGTATCGAGGTTTTGTAACGCGTTACAGTAGTCAGTGCAGCTAGTAATTCTATTACACTCGAAGCGAGCGTCCGCCGTGTCTTGTGTATCGCCGTTTTGTAACCAAGCTGTGCAATGATACATTACATACAAACGTTGCAAGTTAGATTCCGCCTTTTGATTCATATCTTTAAGAACAGAACAGCCAGACGTTGACACGTATCTGTCAATCCTGAGTGTTCTGTTCGCTATTATTGTGAAAGCAACTGAAGTATATAATGCAGGCAATGCTAAACAAGTTATTATCATAGTACAATATCTCATATCACGTTTTCTTTATTCGGGGGATGTATAAAGATTTTTCTGACGGTACAATAACTATCTTATAATAATCAAATTCTTGTGATTTAGCGACATATTTATATTGTATCTATATCGAGGCCTTTCACTCGGATGTCAAACTGATCACCCGTAGCGTAGTGTACTGATTGTTTTGACACACATACGAGGAAAGGCCTTTAGATTTGTTCGTATGCAATTAGAAGTCGAACGAAACGGCATGTTAAACTAAGGTATACTCATATTACGGGAACATACGTACCTAATAGCTGAATGGCCAGTTTCGATAGACCTCTAAGAAGGAACGTTTAGCTAATGTTGTTATACTGGTTGAGCCACATATCGCCTGTAAGTCTAGATATTCGGTGCGTCTTCGCTTAAGTTGGCGCTATTGTCAAACGACTGCATTTTTTACTAAAACACATTTTCATTTTGTACTCAAAACTGATTGAATACTGTTCAACAATAAGCTTATAACATAAATATATAATTGTTTAATGCACTTTGTTCTAGTAAATGCAAGAATAGAAAATTCTACTACATAGGTAACTTATATTGATTATAATAAAATTAAATAAATGTTTATATATAAAGTAAAAGTTGTGTACGTTTGTATTAATATAGCGTGTACGACCAAATATAATTGATTCACTGTCAGTACTCCGAGGTTGCGAAGTTGATTGTGAAGTAGACGGTAGATGCACTATTAACACGACCTAATGCTACTTTGTATCATTTCCCTGGCTGTGTTTTGTTGCGACAATTCTGTTTCTACTGCCGCGCAATGGAAGTTTTTTAAATGTTTATACTGTTCACACTGGCCGCTTTTCAACGCGCATAAAACTTACCGGAGTTCTTTGAAAATTAAAAATAAGTCTTGTCGAAGAATAGATGGCGCGTAAACGTTGGAAAGAGGCCATTGTGTTGATCTTAAAATGATTATAATAATTGTATATTTGTTGTGGAATGAGTTGTATGTATGAGAGGCAGTTTGGTATCAGGTCGTGCATTCGTCATTACCCGCTGACATGTATTCACTGTATGAAACTATGATATTATATTAATATGAAAACAAACAATTCCTGAGATAATAAAAGAGGAAAATATTATAAAATTCCGTTTTATTTATTTAACCACACCCTCAATAAAAATCTGCAGTATTTAATAGAATTACATTTAGAATAAAATTAGTTAACAGTATTGCCTATAAAATAATTTAATTAATAAATAAAAATAATAAGTTTTCACATGGCCTAGGATTAAAATATATTTTTTAAAGGGAACTTCAAATTTGGTTTAGTTATATTTTGTTTAATTATAGCACCAACTTTATTGTCATCAAATATGTAGACTCCCACGCAGTTATAAACTTTGCGGAAGCTTTAAGTTTCAGGAAAACATCCATTCATTAATACATATTACACAGACAGACAATGAGTGTTATTATGTCATTATTTTTTATAAAAATATAACTTTCAAGGACGTAACTAATATTAAACTTATTTTAGGGGTACTCGTTAAATTGATTATAATTAAATTGTCTAAAATATAATTAAATTGTCTAAAAATATAATTAAATGTCTGAAATATAATTATGTTAACTAAAAATATTATTAAATTAAGTAACTAAAATTATAATTAAATTGACTAAAATAACACTAAAATAGGGGTATAAAAATAAATTATCTATGGAAAATTTAAAAACAAATATTTGAAAAATATTTTTGGTCCCTTTTCTGTCTAAGTCAGACAGCGCGTCTCGTAAAATTGAAACCTTAGATAGTATTAAAAGAAGTAAAGCTTTTATAAATATGCTCGTTAAAGTCAAATTCTCTTTGCTCTTATTTAAGGATGCCCCACCTAACATATTCTTTGACAACTCCATTTAGCTTCCGGCATACAGGGGACTATTTCTCCACGGCGAAGCTGGTGATGTAAAATGCAATTAACAATTGACCTATAACAGCTAGAACCTTTTCATAGCTACAAAGCTGGACTTAACGTCTCTCTATGGTCAAATTGTACGCGCAATTATTTGAGAATGCCCCACTTGATATAGTCGTTGACGACTCCGTTCAGCCTCTCGGCGTACAGGGGACTGGTTTTCTCTACGGCGAAGCTGGTGACATCCATGTTTTCGTTGACCTTAGGCGCGTTCTCGGTATCAACTGTGATCACAGGTAACGCGAACACTGCTAACGACAGTCCGAACGGCAGTTTCTGGAAAAAGGATAAGAAATTGTAAGTTGTATGGAATATTACACTAAAGATACACTCTGTGATAAAAGTTGTATTCCAAAGTTTCAGAACAGAATAATGGATTCAAAGGTGGTAAAATTCGCCACAGCGAATCAATATTTCCTACGTATAATTAAACCTAAACTATTGTAGAAAAGGAAGTTTATACCCGATGATTCCTGGCTGAAATTGTGATGATCGTGATACATGTATTTTCTAAATAGGTTTCTTCGTATATACCCTCATATGTTATTTATATAGGAATATAATACTAGCTAGATAAATATAAACTTTGACACATCGCAAATGGTTGCCTAACTAAATCGCGTACCGATGATATTGAATAATATTTATTTGTTTTTGATCAACTTCCTCGATTGGTTATTTATGAAAATTAAGCATTTGCTGAGAGAGTATAATACCCCAAATGTAAAGGTTGCTCTTTTTACCCTCTGCCTAACTATGGAATTGTCAGGTATAATCGAATCTATACTAATATTATAAAGCTGAAGAATTTGTTTGTTTGTTTGAACGCGCTAATCTCAGGAACTACTGGTTGGAATTGAAAAATCTTTTTGTGTTGGATAGTAAAATTATCGAGGAAGGCTAGGCTTTATAACATCACGCTACGACCAATAGGAGCGGAGCATAAATGAAAAATGTTGCAAAATCAGGCAAAATTATTCCTTTTTGAGGGCTTCCGTTGCGTGCGCTGCGTAAGCGGTTAAAATTACGCAACAACAACAATCGTGTAGCTAGGGTAGATGGGTAGGTAGGTAGCCAGTTGAGCGAAGCCGCGTGGGACAGCTAGTTACATATCAAATGAAAGGATAATTTGTTCTCAATCCAATAATCGATCCGTATAAAGTTGCCTGATCAAAAAGTTGATTGAATCCATGGTTGCCTAGATTTTAGATGTCAAACTTGATTTAAAACTATATTTAGCAAACTATTTGCGATGTATCAATTATTATTTATCTAGCATATATTCCTTAATTAATATATGAGGGTATATTTCATTCCGTGAACCGGACCTCGCGCTAGAGGCCAATGTGCCAACAATCGCCATCGCTGACAGAATGACACTGAAGTGTCACTGAAGTTCCATAAGCAATGGCCATGAACGAAATGACAATAAAATTAAAAAAAAATACAAGATTTTTCGTATTCTTCTCAGCAAACCTTTTCAATACTTTCTTATTAACATGGCAGTGCACAAAAAATAACTAGTCCGTCATCATGGGCCGCCCGCCATATTTAAATTAGAATGACGTCATTTAGCTAAACATGCATTGTCATCCATAACTGCTTTAAAATTCAGTTGCAAGATTTGACCTGAACACACTTACAAAAGCTTGTAAAAATAAGGAATTGATCACGCGACATTCCAACAGCGCGGACAACTTTTGAAGTTTTTTCAATCACTGTCGCGACCTTTTCATTGATGGAATGTCATTTTGTCTATTCTAGAAACTCTAGTCGCAGACATACCGCTATTCTCACGACAAAATCCAAGTCCCTAGGTAATGCCTGCACCAGACATACGTGACGAAGCATATAATCTAGCTATGTCATCAGATAAGTTATATCCGGATAACTATCATCTGAACGACAGCTAAATGGATTACCCATATCTACGTAAAATCATGTGTGTCAGACTTGAGTAGATATTGCTATCTGCATCACTTTGAAAAAGGCAGCGTATCCAAGTGGTAAAAAATCTCTTGTGATTGCAAGATGAGATGCCTACCTACTTGACTTTGATTGATTGAACGCAACTTGAGGAGGGAATATTAAATTACCTACTGCATATTATAAATATCTAATTACTTGGACTGCATAATATGTAAAGTACCTGTTTCCATCTCACTAATTGCTACTTGCATCAAGATACAGTTCGATTCGAACTTAATGTTGGCTAAAGCTCACTACTTGCTGCTACTCCTCTCACACCTCTCACATGAAATTGCTGCTACGCCGCAGTGACTCGCGGAATGTTCTGACCCGCCATTAAGTATATGTCGAACTATGAGTCAATAGGTTATCTCTGTCAGAAAATTCTTACAAACAAGTCTAGCAAAAGTATGAAATTATACGATTTCGTTCTGCACGATTCTATCTGGTTCAAGCCGAGCATTGTCCTCCCTAAGTAAAGAATGATGTGTCAATCCAGCATTGTAGGTACCTACCTATAGAAATTACATACAAACATGAAATACTTTCCCACGTAGGTAGATATAGAAATGCGTAGATTGCCTTAACAATGGTAGTCATATTGCATGCAGATTAATATCATAATATTATTTGATTCTATTGGACGCAAGTATCTTGATCAGCAACCAAGGGTAGACAGATCAATTTTAAGGTTCCCCTAGTCGACGGCTATTTTTTACGCGAGGTTAAAATGCATGCAATCTCATCCGATAACACGTGCGAAAGAGATAGATGCTGTGATGAGCAGTAAGAAGCTAGTTCGCGTACGAATTCGCACTTTTGCAAATTTGTATCGAAATGGATAATGATTTAGGACGAAAACGAGCGCGTCAAATGTTATAAACAGATCTTTGGGAGTCTAGATATCATGAAAAAACGAATAAATGTATATTTTCAAAATAACATTATTTGCATTGTTGAATTTCTAATCTATGCCTGTATGGGGGCCGTTTTGCAATTTTCCTTATGGTATTTATTTCCGCCCAAAGAAGCGTTAAAATTTGTGTTGAAATATGGACCTTTCGACGCTCATTACTTTCAAATATTTTATTTTTAACTTTTTTGTTTCCATACAGGGCTAGATAATGATGAGAAAAATGGATATCATATTTTATTTTGTACGTACATCGTCAAACAGTGGAGTAATCGCTAGACTACGTTTGTATGGAAGAATGATCGACTAGTGCAACCTTAACTAAAAAATGCATTGTTTAATCTAGGTACCTGTGTGTCTAGAATAATAGCTCCGAATGCGCGTCTGCGATAAAAATCATAAGAATGCTTGAATGGCCGTGTGCTAATCTGAACTAATATTGTGTAGAGATTTTTTTTATATTTGTTTGTACTTACCTAAGACGTAAGTTCTTGAAGTACTGAGCTACCTACTATCTTCATTCTACGAAATGGTTTTCCTCCTTCTCCTCATCATCAGCCCCTTAATGCTCCCACTGCTGGGGCACAGGCCTCCTCACTGTGAGAAGGAATGGGCCGTACCTAATTCACCACGCGGGCCCAGTGCGGATTGGTTTCTGTCACATCTCTTCGAATTTTTGGCTCTAAGACATGCGGTATCCTCACGATGTTTACCTTGACCGTTTTGAGAGCAGTGGTGATGAAAAAAATTACACAAACTAAAGCGCCTGCCTAGGTTAGAACCTACGACCTACAACATGTAATTCGCGGCCGTTACCACTGGGCAACCACTGCTTCCTTCTTCTACTTGAAATAATACTACCACTTAATTTAATTCTTACACTAACAGAAAGCATAATTAACACTGCGAATCCCGGAAAATGTACGTACGGTTTCTGTGGGAAAGGTCACAAGAGCGAAACAGCAGAAAGCTTGCCTAAAAAGTGAGGGCCTCTTTGGTCGTAGTAGTGCAGCACGGCCAAGATAACTGAGCACCCGAATTGACAATGTCACTCTGACGTTTCGACTCTCGCTATTGACTCGCGGGGGTTGACGGGAGTGGGGTCGTTTGACACTTCGATTGCTCAGTTATCTTGACCGTGCTGGAGAAGTAGTCGCAAGCGCGACTGCTGAGCGTGGGATCCGGGTTCGATCCTAGGTCGGGTAACACTGCCTCGGGCACGCACTGTTACTGTCGAGCGGGATAGCGAGAGAGCCGATCCGGCTCGGAGAAGAAGGCGTCGGGGAGGCATCCGCCTCGATGACTAAAACGAAAACCGAAACACCGCCTGCATCGAAAGAAGGCGGAGCTCCGGGGTTGCGGATGGTCAGATTGGAGACTCTGTCCGCCCACCAAGTGACTCCAGGAATGACGGTGACACAGTGATCACGTGCTGCCGTGCACAGCGAGGCTCAGGGGAGGCGCTTTTTTAATCTCTCCAGGGATGTGCCCTAACAGGCGTTGCACAGATGGGGCTCTAGGATGGTCTTTTAAGAGGTCACGGCGCACCTTCTACGTGCTGATGGTGATCACCGGTGTAGTTTTTGTGAGGTAAAAATCCCACACTCCCTGGTATCTTATCCCACCCTATTATACTTTACCTATCCCTGAGTCTGTATTTGTATACGTAGGTCTGTATGGATCCGATTAACGGTAAAAGGAGAGCCACTATCTGTTACCTACAGTTGGGAAACGAATGTACTTGATTAAAGCAACGGCGGGGATATCGCGTGGAGTTGGAGTTGGACGACGCGGATGGCAGTACTCGATGTCGATCGCGCTTGGTTTGTGACTCCAACGCTGAGGGCAGGCAGACGCGTCCGTGTAAATCGCGAGGTTTACTTACGCCAACGTGTGAACGTGCATACAATACCACTCTTGATTCTTTTGGCGGGCTACAGTTACCTCCAGCTGATTTTATTGACTACTGTCATCATCATCATCAGCCTTTGTATTGTATTGTAACCACTCCTGGGAAATAGGCGTCCTCTGTGGGAGAGGACTGTCTACTGCAGTAGTTCAGTAGCTCTAGTTCTTAAAAAAATAAACATTTTAGGCGGAATTTCCGTTTGTAGAATTTAAATCACGGCCATGCTCATGTTTCCCTCAAACATTTGTGATAAGATTGTTCATCCGAATCCGAATTCATTACATTCATTTTAATAATGTTCATAAAATATGTTTTTGATAACCTTTGCATATTGGCGACCTTGGCGACTGATCTACACGGGCGGCGGTGTCGTCTAACCTTAAAGGCACAGTATAAATATACAAACAGTATGGAAACATGGAAACTACCTAAAAACGCTCGAAACAGCACACTCACACAAACATGCGCACCGACGAGACCACATAAGCAGCGTCCGCGGTGCTGTCAATAGTGCGAGCCGCTTAGGGGTCTTTTTGTTTGGATACACATTACATCGTATCATTTGTGTATTCTACGCGGAACTCAACAATGTTGTCGTTATCATTTAATTAGTACTAGGTTGGTAGACTATGAACCTGAAGATAAAATGCATACCTAGGGATGACATCACCTAAATGGGGCAGTTGACTGAAAATTTAATTTTATTCCGTCAATTTAAATTTAATTTTATGCCGTTTTGAAGTCGATTTATAAAAAATATTGAACAAGTATTTACTTTTGACACATAAACATAAAGTGACGACGATAACGACGACAACGCACAGAGCGTTGAAATATCGTATGACGTCACGGTGTGCTACACTTTATGTCTACTGACAAAGTGACGTCACAAGCCGCCACTCCTGAACTTAAATGCGCTTTATCTTTGTAAATTTTTATTTATTTGATAAAGTAAAAAATACGAGTCCAAGTCCAATATTATTTGATAATCTCACTGAGACGGAATAAATAGTATTATCATTTTTCTACCCAGGAAACATCCCTATTACCGATGTCAGAAAAAAACTTTTAAACTCATTTGGGTGAAATTGGGTTTTCTCCGGCTAGCGCGCTTGCTTCGAGATGTCAAAACAGTAAAGTAATTATTCGTAAGTTGAGTGATGGTAGCCCTACGCATACCTTTTTCAATTATAACGTACGTTATTTGTTGAAAAAAAATTCTGTATTTATCATAGATAATTGTATGGTAGGTGATATGTAATTGTTTCGACATGATTTAGTGAAGAATCTGCTACACTAAATCATGTCGAAACAATTACATATAATTACGTATAATTCTACAGATAAGATAAGATTCATATTAAAAAAAAATAATACACTCGCGCTACACTGCTGGTAATGTGTTTGTGGGGTGTGTATGGATGGCAACGCACATATACATAATACTGCCGCCTAATACTCACAATAGTCACGCGTTCTGTGAGACCCCTCGATCTTAAAATAGCATTTAGGAGGCCAATATTTTAAATGCACAGGAGGTATTAATGAAAGTTAGGTACTCGTAGCTTCTCTGTCATCAATTTCAAATTTTAGCAGAGTAATTTTAAGTGGTGAGACAGCTTTAAAAAAAAACAATGGAATTATAAATTAGATTATTAAAACAACACAATACTTAAATTAAACAAAACATTTTTGTTCAAAAGTATTCCTGTGTTTACCAAAGATATAATTTTAAGAGTAGATAACTAATTGTTATTTACTGTAGATGTCAATTAGTTAATAAGTAATTATTTCAACATAATGATTTTTGTTCGCGTGTTGATATTATTACATAACATTACGCCTGTATTCCCAGAAGGGGTAGGCAAAGGCGCACTTAATACTTAGCGCACACATTTAGTTCATACATGCTAATGAAAAATTCCGGATAGAAAAATCCATTAAAACTTTGCCCGTTCCGGGAATCGAACCCAAGACATCAAGCTCAGTAGTAGCGCTTCCACCACAAAAAAAACAAGGCTAGTATTATTATTATCTACCGTCTAATGGCGGACGCGGTGGGTCCGCAGGGGAGGAGGAGTGCCGGTATAGCGTTGGCCGCTCTCCCTATCCCCTGCGGCCGAAAAATGGTAGTTGGCGGGGCCATTGACCTTGACTCGTCACAAGGGGACCAAGAGTGCCATACACGGGGTCGTCTGGCACCCATGTGCTGGTTTTGGTCCCTGGGGTGGTCATAGCGTACAGTGTGATCTGGTGCCCCAGAGGAAGGTCCGGCGACGGACAGCCGCGGTGGGGTCGCGGTGAGTGCTAATGCGCCGGGCACGCGTATTCCCGCCATAAGCGGCGCAGGAGGACACCGTGGAGTTTTCGTTGGAGTCCCACACTAGCACCCCGTGGTAGTGCAGTATGCATGAGTATTCCTCCAGGCAACAAAAAAAATTTACGTGCTTATTTATATAAATCTGAGCTGTTTAGCAACAGAGAATTTTTCTTACTAATATTAAAAATGCGAAAGTTTGGATGTGTGTATGTTTGTTACTAAATCACACCAGAACGGCTGAAGGGATTTGGATCAAATTTGGCAAAGAGATAGATTATTGTCTTGAATAGCACATAGGATACTTTTATCCCGGGAATATGTTAATCCTCGGGATAATTTTAGACTGCCGTGCTGGCGAGGCCGCTGGCAGAAGCTAGACAGTTTGTAAACAGCTCAGAGATTTATATAAATAAGGCCGATAACGATTGTTTTAGATAATTTTAGTGATAAGTGTTGCAAATGAATCGAATTCTTAAGGCTCGACTCAATTATGCAAGGCTCATCTAGCTAAAAGAGTCAAGCCGAGTCCGAGTCAGTTCAACGACTACAGACAAAAAAAATACTGGAATCTTAAAATGGACTCGACTCATCTTTCTGTTCATATCTTTGCAGTCGGGTTTTTTGATTTAGTTATACTTTTTATTATTTGTTACTGTTTTTATTTCTTCGTGTTTTTGACACCGACTGCCGAATTTGAAGTTATTTTTTACTTTGTAGCATGGTATATTAATATCCGTATACTCTAAGTACTAAGTTTTTTTTATTTGGAAGTTGGTTGTATTTTTTGTATAAAAAAGTTTTTATTCATATAAGTTCTACAGTAAAGTACCTATAATGCCCAATGTTAAGCCAGAATAGATTACTCGAATAACATAAATCTTGAATATAACCGGTGAAATGAGAGTATACCAGAGGATCTGTACGCATCTGCGTACCTCTTTAGAGCGTACCGGCGTGATGTTAGGTTATGAAATGCCGTAAACAATAAACGGACATGCGATTGCAGCAATCACGAGAGATTAGCCGTTGTTGACTGAAGAGTTCTGTTTTATATATCCAAAGTTCTTCATCAGATCTTCACCAAATTTAAATGAGACCACATTTCAAGATCTCCAAAAAAAAAGCATCAAAATCAGTTCACCTAGGTAACAAACCTAAAAAATACAGTCGTTTAGAGAACCTATTTCTTGTTGAAGTCGGTTATAAATATATATACAAGTCGAATTGCTTTTCATCGTTTAAAAATAACGAAATTCCATACAAGCATTTGTAGGTAGCTCAAGAAATATGTAGAAGAAAAAAATAGGACAGCAGCAGCATCTGCAACCACTAGACTGTGTTTATACAAATTAAATATCTAATACCATCCACAGAAAAAGCGGAACAGCACGTTTCCGTTACAGAGACTAAGTAAATTAATACCTATACCTACACTGCTCAAGCTTCTGTTTAAGTGTGCTCTAGTTGACGGCACGAACTATTTTGTGCGCGGGGATAAAATGCATGCTATCTCATCCGACAACGCGTGCGACAGAGATAGATGCTGTGATGAGCAGTAAGGAGCTAGTTGGCGTACGAATACACACTTTTGCAAATTTGTAGCGAAGTAGACGATTATTTAGGACGAAAACGAGCGCGCGAAATTTTATAAACAGACTTTTGGAAATATGGATATCATGAAAAAAGGACTAAATGTGTGTGTTCAAAATAAAATTATTTGCATTGTTGAACTACTGATCTATCCCTGTATCGTGACTGTTTTGCAATTTTCCTTATTCTTATAGTATTTATTTGTGCCCAAAGATGCGTTAAAATTAGTGTTGAAATATGGAACTTTCGACGCTCATAACTTTCAAATATATTTCTATTTACTTTTTTGTTTCCATACAGGGCTAGATAATGATGAGACAAATAATTGATATAATTTTTTATTTTGAACGTATACCGTCAAACAGTGGAGTAATCGCCGGACTTCATTTGTATGGAAGAATATTGAAGGTTGCCCCCTTAAGCTGTCTTATTAGTTCATTAGTATGTTTGAGCTATACAAACGAATTTTTAAACAGTTATCCCCAACCGATAGAGCTGAAATTTTGCATTCACGTTTGGTTTGGGTGACAATGCACTGTAAGCTATAAAGCTTATTTAAATCAAGGTTCTTTTTAATTGAAAAAAATATTTTTCAATAACACTCTAACCGCGTATGCATCTTACAAAAAGAAGAAAAACCGTAGACGTTCCTATCCTGCTACGCTTCACAGCAGTGAAGCTACGCCGTAGCTCGCCCCTACGCGTGCTACGAAGACGTAGGCTCTTCGTAGGACTTTTTCTTTGTTGAAATATTCCCCTTTTCTAAAATCTAATGAACCTTTGAGCATTTCTACATGCAAAAAAAGGCCTGGGTAACATAACATACAACATCATGACGCCTGTATTTCCCATAAGTTTAGGCAGAAATGCACCACGTACTCACATTTCGACCGTAATTTTAAGTCCCACGTAAGAGCCTATTGTCATCACCCGAGCACAAATCGAGACTCCGGGCTGCCCCTGAGAAATCCCAGATGGTAAAACTCAGTAATACTTTGCCCGATCCGGAATCAAACACAGGACCTGGAGTTTCTTGCCCGTTCTTGGAATTTCTTGTTCGTTCTTCTTGGAGTTTCTCGTCCGTTCTTCTCCATAACATGCAACTTTTCCGAATGGACGGTAGAATCAATTATTATTAACTTTAAATTTATAGTTTTGACGTTCAAAAGTGCTGCTTAATGGCCTAGTTGTGTTTTTTGTCTTTGTCTTTTGACCTTATACTCAACAGTAATGCTAAAATACATTAGTACTGGCACCGCAACCTTTTGCCTTCTGCGTACCTGTCTGACATACAACCATTACGTGAATTTGAGTTTCTTACACTAAAACCGGCATGTCCTAGAACCAAAACTCAAAGACATGTGACATCAACAATTATGATTTGACATTTATCTTTATTTGTATTGTTTTTTTTTTATAATTTGATTTAATTCTAGAATTGAATATTATTTGCATGCCCATGCGACGGTAGAATATGGAGGACATTATTATGTAAAAAAGAACATCTATGTATCAATTACCCATGTTTGCAAAGAAATAAATGATTTGATTTGATTTGATTTGATCAACAAACCAGCACTGAGCCCGCGTAGTGGATTAAGGCCCATTCCCTCTCGCACACAAAGGAGGCCTGTGTCCTAGCAGTGGGAACTTTAAATGACTGATTGCTTATGCTTTTGAATTCCTCACCTCTTTCATTTCTTCGTCGAAGTCTTGCCTAGAGAATGTCTCCTCAGGGTCGACGCCCAGCCTCTTCATGGCAGCGCTGAGCTCCGTGTAATAGTGGTCCAGGAGTCTCTCGAAGTAGTGCTTGCGGAACTCCTCGTCGGAGCCCGTGAAGATGAAGTAGATCAGGTCGGTGACGGGGCTACCTCCCTGGAGGGTTTGCAGGTCCACGATCTTGATGTCCACTTTGCCATCCTGGAATAAGGAAAAAGGGATGTCAAGATTTGCCAAGTAGTGGGTGCATTAGGACGGGCGTCGTAACCGAGGCAGGCCTAAGAAACGTCGGCGATTTGGACACATTTTTGACGAATTGGCTGGAGATGGCAAAAGTTAGGTTGGAATGCTATGGGGAGACCTTTTCCCAGCTGTGGAACAACATAGGTTAATTAAAAAGATTAACCCGTAAGTTTCAGAGAAATAAAACCATTTGAACAAAAAAAAAATTTACTGACGAAATTTTCAATTTGCAGTGTTTTTTTTTTTGAAGTCTGTTGTTGTATTATATCTGTTAAGATTGTAAAAAATAAGTTGATTTACATTTCGTAGTGTTTATTTTGGAAGTCTGTTGTTGTAACATATCTGTCAAGATTGTACAAATTATGTTATTTTTCAATTTGCAGTGTTTTTTTTTGGAAGTCTGTTGTTGTAACATATCTGTCAAGATTGTAAAAAATAAGTTAATTTTCGTTTCGTAGTGTTTCTTTTGGAAGTCTGTTGTTGTAACATATCTGTCAAGATTGTAAAAAATAAATTAATTTTCGTTTCGTAGTGTTTCTTTTGGAAGTCTGTTGTTGTAACATATCTGTCAAGATTGTAAAAAATAAGTTAATTTTCGTTTCGTAGTGTTTCTTTTGGAAGTCTGTTGTTGTAGCATATCTGTCAAGATTGTAAAAAATAAGTTAATTTTCATTTCGTAGTGTTTTTTTTAGAAGTCTGTTGTTGTAACATATCAGTCAAGATTGTAAAAAATAAGTTATTTTTCACTTTATAGTGCTTCAGCGTCGGCTTCGGCCAGTAATCGACCTTCGGTTGGAAACTTTCTCGATATATCTTTGTGAACAGATAATTTAAGTATACAATTCCTGGTTTTCACAAATTGCCTATAGGATAATTATTATGTTGATTAAACCCTGCTGGGTTGTTTTATATCCCATTTTATATGTTTATTTTAGTCTTCTCGAATATTTTAGCTTTCGAGTTACTGGCACGTCGAGCTAGTAGACATTCGATGGATAGGACTATCGTTGCAATGGCTTTTCGTCGAAACGGACGATCGATCTAATTAATGGCTATTTCAAATTGTGCTATGGAATTTCGGTAATTCGGACGTTCGATCTGATGACTTCGGGGAATTAGCCATCTTATATGAATTAGCATATGACATTCGAAATCAAGCAGTAAACACGGAATATGTATCCGTACATTATTGAGAAGAGAGAGTTTACAATCTCACGCGATTTATTTTATAGTTACGGTGTTTGCAATGACATATAGATCTAGTCAAAAGAAATAGTACCTACTACTTAATGAGTCGATTATTTTCAAAGACGATTATTTAACTTTTTCAAAATGGTTGGTACATCGAAAAAAAAAACAAAACAAAAGTGGCGGGTTTTGATATTTAGTATGAAATATTGTCGACTCAATTATGTATCAGTTGAAGTATGAGGATGAAAATTTTTCTTCATGCTTTTTGCAACAATAAAAAAGGGACCTTATATTAACCTAAGGGACCTTATTTGTTAGAATATCGTAAAATAGACGTTAAATTATTGATGCCAGCATATCCTGCCATAATGACGTACAAATATTTATTAATAATTATGAATTAGAGTATAAAATATGAATCTGTAATAGTTAATTAATAAAGATTGAAATTTTATTGCAGTAATAATAATGAATGAAAAAACTGGCCAAGTGCGAGACGGACTCGCGCACGAAGGGTTCCGTACCATTATCGCAAAAAACGGCAAAAAATCACGTTTGATGTATGGGAGCCCTACTTATTTTTTTTTTTTCTGTTTTTAGTATTTGTTGTTATTGCGGCAACAGAAATACTGTGAAAATTTCAACTGTCTAGCTATCACGGTTCATAAGATACAGCCTGGTGACAGACAGACGGAGCGTCGAGTCTTAGTAACAGGGTCCCGTTTCTACCCTTTGGGTACGGAGCCCTAAAAATAAAAAAAATGTATTACATTAGTAACGATTTATCCTCTAAATATTCTTGAACACTGTAATAATTTTTACCCGGCTGCAAGGTAAGGGTATGTATGTATGTTTGTAATATTCTTTTATTTGTTACCTCCTATCTTCCAAACCACTTGACGGATTTTTATAATTAAGACATCGTTAGATAGGTCTTGGCCGCCCAAGTGTTCTTAGATAAGTGCCGTTAAAAAAAAAAGGAACATGGCGGATTTTGGGTGCCATACTGTGTAGGTTGCAATATTTTTTTTCTTCGAAACCCATCGAGTGGGGTATCAAAATGAAGTGTTTTTAGAGGTTATCATATACTACTTATAATTATGTTTAAAAGCCATTAAAAAAAAGTATAACTAAAAAGTTATAAATGAAAAAAGTTCATAAAATAAAAAAACCCGACTGCAAAGATGTGAACAAGAAGAAAATCATGATGTGCAGTCGGAGGATATTTATAGTTTTGGTCAGCTAGCTCGCAAATATATATCCTCTGACTGCATAGCATGATTTTCTTCTTGTTTACATGTTTGCAGTCGGGTTTTTTGGTTTTATTAATTCTCTAATAACAGTCTGCACAATACCCTTTTAAAAAACGGCACAAATAAAACAAGTGCAACGTAAATATAACGCAACAGGTGCACACCGACGAAAGCAATGGAATAGCGATTGGAGAAATCCCAAAAATGTATGGGATTGCCAAACGATATCGACATCTCACGTGATCAATCCCTTACATTTTGTATAGTCGTCTGACGACTCGGCTTGCGGTCGAAGTCGCCGAAATTTGTCATCAACATTTGCAAAGACGACAGTAGCAGTCGGCAGGCCTGCTAGTGGCATGGGGGTACCCAGGGTGGGATAAATGGGGCAGCCTGCCCCACCCTTCATTCTGACTCGTAACTAAAAGTTTACTGTTCAAGAGAAAAAACTACAAATTTATTGATCACGCGAGCGCTTCGCCCTTTCATTTGATATTTCTGCGTACCGGATCGAGGGGCCCTGTTTATTTATGCCATCCTGGGTCCCAACAGACTTGGTCCGCTTCTGAACTTTTTACTATTCTTCAAGTTTCCTTACTTTTGCCCCTTCCCTAAGCAAATGCTGGATGCGCCCGTGGCCAGTAGTAATGAGCCATTGGGCAACGCAGTCAGTTCGTAAAGGTGATTGGATATATCCAGTCATAGAACACCAGTTTCGAATCTACTTTTCGTTTGTGACAAAATTATGTGTTTGTATTTATTGTGTTTCCAAAGTCAGTGATTAGCAACGGTTAACCGTTTTTTTGTTAGTTATTTTTTCAACTGTGGGTCTCTAACTCAAATTAATCTCAGCGTCATGAATTTATTGGTCAACTCTAGCGGGTAGAACAATATACAATTATGGTACCTGAATAAAACAAGGTTTTTTTTATAATCGTAAAGGCGGATTACATCAATGGTTAGTATGTGTCGTAAAATAATAGCGAATCTACTTACGCTACGATACTTATGCATCAAGTTACTCGGTCTGTAGTCGCCATGTGTCACTACTGTTTGCCGGCTTGACTTGTATTTAGCTTCATACGTTTCTGGATCGTACTCGTACTCGTAGAACCTTGCCACTTTATCTCTGTGCTCCTCATTAATAAGTTGAATAGCGCGAGGTATCAGGGTTATCATATTTCGCTGCAAACTATCATCCGTGAATTTAAGATCCTGCAAAACTCTCTTAAAGTTCTCCGGGTAATATTTGGCGTGCGCGAAGGAGAGGGCGTGCATCTTCGCCAACACTTCAACTGCTGATTTTGCGTATGGCCAGTCTACTGACCTGAATCTATCATAAGGCATGTACCCGTTCTTTACCAGGTCCTCAAGCACCAGCGTCTCCTCACATTCTTTAGGGATGCTTCCATAATATTTTGGGGGAACCAGCTTATGTTCCTCCGGCACAAGTTGATCGTTTTGTAGCCTTTCGTAAATCCCAACGAGTTTTCTATAATAGTATCGTTCTGTGATGTAAATCTTCAGTTCATTTCCTCGCATCGCCTTCGGTAATGTTGCTACCTTGGCGAATAAGTGCAGTTTCCTGGCGCCCTCCGAGATGGTCACATTGTACAATTTACCCGTATAGTTCGCGCCTCCGCTCGAAATTGGTGTAACATCTAAATCATAATCGACGAAATGTTGTTCTCTGGCGATTCTAGGAAGAAGTTCCTTGAGAGGTGGTTGAGGAACGTTTTCCATGCTTTGAGATTTCAATTGTTTTACGACCGTTAAAACTTTAAAAGCACTACTTTTTTTATTGTGACCGACACAGGTGCGGGCTGCCTGCATACTGAGCCGCGCCGCGCCGAACATCGTTGGGCAAAGTTATCTATATCTTAAACGAACCACAAAATAAATGTGAGCTATGGAAGGGCTCCTACTTTTTTGACGATGACTCGCTTAAGGTTACGGGAATCCGCTGTAGGAGAGTCGCATGTGACGATTGAGTCGATTTGGTAATACTTGGGGGAAGCCTATGTCTACCTGTGGACGTGTTTTGACTGAAACGATGATGACAATGTGTGCTGTGTACCTCCCAATTTCCACTCAAAAAGTCCCAATTTATCAACAATTTCGTTTAACCGTCTTAATTAAAAAAATAATTAAGCATTATTTTCAAACCAATATAGGTAAGTACTTTGTCAACAAGAAAGTTGGCTAGACGCTCATTGATACAAGAGCGAGTCAAACGGTGACAGTGGCGTAACTCTATGGTCGGGGGGCCTTAGTGCAAAGTGCCCTAGATCATTTATTCAGAAAAAATAGTAATTTTTGCGACTTAAGCCCGATTCACTGACTGAAGTCATAGGTCAACGCGTCCGTACACGTCCATATCAGTGCTACAGTGATGCGGCAGTGTTTCTCAATTCACACATGTCAGTATTCAGTTCTGAACGGATCTTCAGGCAAAACTTGTTTACGGAAGTAGCAATAAAGAACAGCATGAAGGGAAAAAAATAAAGGTGCATGTAGCATGGAAATTAAGAGAAATAGAAGAAAAATCCACGGAGAGGAGGCCTGTGTCCCAGCAGTAGGAACATTAAAAGGATGATGATGAGAAGAAAAATTCATGACATTATACAAATAATTAATTAAAGACGACAGAAAATGTTTTAGAATTTCGGAAAGCTGTTTCAATATTATCCTGCATAATCACGGAAGTAAATTAGTACAAAAATATGATTTAGATGAAGCGGCGTCCATGATCCTACAAAAAATATCGTCGTCACCGATTACGTCAGTGATTACCGGTAGCGAAACAGTGGCACTGCCACTGAGAGCACTGTGTCGTCACAGACACTAAGGCATTGTCCTAATACATTGCGAATACGTGATAATGGCCCGAGTCGACAGCGCGTAGTGTTCCACGCGCGCCTTAAAGAGATGTCAGCAAAACTGACGGGGTTCGCTAGGGCCGATGCCTGTCTAGGTCGCGGATAAATTTGAAAGAGTGTTACCGCGACCCCGGTTCAAGCAAATAAAGGAACACGGGTGGGTTTCAATCAATAAAAGTCTGTGCTTTTTAGTTTGAGCTTTCATGTAAGTATTTATTTTCTCCTGAATGTTCACCAAGCGACAAATGCCTTTTTGATTTGGTCAAGATTAGGAACTCGTGTCTTCCCTAAGTTTTCAAAGACGGAGATACCACGTTATTGGCCGGTTTCTGAATTAAGGATTTAAAGTTGAACATTTTTCAAACTAAGTATACCTTAGCCTTAAAACAAGTAAGTCAGGTTTCATAAGTTCTTACCACCAAATTATCAATTCGGAAATATTAGACGTGGTATCCGAAAGCGATAAAAAAGTAAAGTGATATATCAGTATATTTTATATGACCCCCGGGGACCAAGAGTAGTGGTGGCCCAGTGGTAACGGCTGCGACTTACAAGTTGTAGGTCGTACAGGCGCTTTACTTTGTGTAAACTATTTCATCACCACTGCTCTCAAAATGGTGAAGGAAAACGTCCTGAGAAAACCGGCACGTCTTAAAACCAAACATTTCGAAGATATGTGACATCCACCAACATGCACTGGGCCCGCGAGGTGGATTGCGGCCCATGCCCTCTCACAGACAGAAGGAATGCACGTACAACGGATCAAATGCGAGTCTAAGTGCGGAAAAGGGGTCCATCTATCCTATCCTATCCCCCGGGGACCATATTAGTCCGCCTATGTACCACTATTGTACATGAAGTTTAAATAAATATTACCATATATTTGCAGAAGCCACATTCCCACCTTCTCTTTTGCGGAAATAGAAGTACCAAGATTTTTGGTTTGATGCAGGTTAAGTTCTAAGAGAGCGAGCGAAGCGAGCTTAAAATCTTCGTACCACGATATTTTAAAATGTTTATGTTACTCCTCTTTTGGAGACTGGGACCTTAAGGTCAGTCTGGTCACAGCGAACGCAGTGATGGGGGTCCCTCGGGCCCCCGGTGCATTGCACTACTTTGCACCTTAGGAGCTACGCCACTGAACGGCCATGAACCTATATGGAGAGTTTAGAAGGACGGAAGAAGGGATACCATGCTATTATGATAAAGTGGAACACAAGTCTCGCGCCACTTAGTTGATTACAACACATAGTTAAGTGGATGGCATTCATTGCCCAAATACACAGTAACGACCTTGGCCTAGATTAGGACACAGGGCTTTTTATCGCGCCAGTACGTACGTTTCTTTATGATAATTTTTGAGGGTCACGTGGGCGAAGCCGCGGGCAAATGCTTGTGCTGTGCGATGTGCGTGTACAATCGAAGGGAAACTGAGTTCTTTTAAATGAAGCATGTTTTAACAAGTTTGTAGAATTTGACTTGAATGATCAGCTGTTAGTTTTGATATTTTTCATAAAAATTGTTTAAAATAATAATTTATATTGCGATAAACTTAAACAAGAATACGATGAAAAAGCACATAAAAACATGTGTGCAGAAATAAATACTAACAACATTTTTTACTACCTGCATTTTCATTCATAAAACGATCAAAGTATGAATAAACTCATGGTGCTATTAATGTACTCTGTGACCACATGTCGTTGTTATCTACAAACATTAAACTATTTTAGTTTCCTGATTTACTTGTCCTCGTTCGTGAATATAATCAGATGGTCAGTGTTCTGGCATTGACAGTCTGTTCAGTCGCTACTACAATATCACAAATAGTTGGCAAGCTTTGTATCCGCGAGTTACATACCGTACGCACTAAACGTTTTGGGAATACTTTCATTGGGCGTACAGCTAAGGAGTGGAATTCTCTGCCGGGATAGCTACAACCTTGGGGTCTTTAAGTCCAGATTGAATAGGTTACATTTAGGCAAGTGTGCTTCACCGTCGACCACATCATCGCTTACCATCATGTGAGATAGTGGTCAAACGCGAGCCTGGAAACATATATTTTTTTAACTTCTTTACTAATATTTTTAATTGTTTGTTTGTAATGGGTAAATATCTGGAAGTACTGGTTCGATTTTAAAAACTCTTTCTCCAATAAAAACCTAATCACGAAAGTGTTCGTTGAGTGTCATTGGCTACTTTTATCCCAAAAAAAAAATACGGTTCCAGTGGGGTGGGCCACGGGAGGAAAGTCACGGGGAAAAACTAGTGTGATATGACTTACCTATGGTTCCCGCCAAACTTCTTGGCCATCTTGAAGTTGGCTACAAACGCTGTGTGTGTGAATAGTAAATCTTATATAAAAACAACACCGTTTCGTGAGTTGCGCATCGGAAAGCCAACTTAACCAACATAACTTCTGGGCCACCCGCCCAGAAGTTTAGTGAGAACTATATGTCTGTATTCCTCAAAGCATTAGCCAGAGGTAAGTACATTTATAATACATTCACAATAGGGTATTACACCTTGTGGTGTTCACTAGTTACACTAGTTAGAGGTTGGGGTTTATAGTAAAACAACCAGATTTATGAAATGGAACGTCCCTGAATGAAAATATCCAGTCACCGCTGTGTGTGACAACTCAATACTGCATAGACATAACCACTTAGTTCTGTGACGTTTATTAGGATACCACATCTCTTCCTTTTTATAATAATAATTAGTATTCAAGGGCAATTACATTATTTTGCATATAGACGATGATTAAGCTTTAAAGTAGGTATAATAAACTTATTTGATTATAGAAATAGCCAGCTATCTAGTATTTGCATTAAATTTTAATTTACACTAAACTTACAGATATAATATGGTTATTGTTGGTTTGGTTATGGTTGGTCAGTGTTTTATTTCAAGTCTTTCGAAGCATCACTTCTTGATCGATAACCTTACGGCCTATGAGGCCTACAGGTTTTTCTTCTTTTTTCAACTATGTAAATAATACAAGTTATTTTTGTAAATTGGTTAAAAATAAGACGTATAAAAATAAGACTACTCTGAGAAGAAACACCGAAACAAACTCGGAGGTCAGAGACACTTTTAAAGTCCGTAATAATTAATAGAATGGTCAATGAGAAATCATATGAGAATTTAAAACCATGTAGGATTATGTCTGATGATCAAATCATATAGATTTTATGAGAACCACGATGGGTCGTTGATTAATGTCTGAGGTGGTTGGTGGTGGACGCAAGATGATTCCCGACTCGTGTCGATTTATTCACACTCTCGCTTCGTTCGCTCTTGAATGCCACACATCGGAAATCACCTAACTTCCGCATTTGTAGCATAAATAACTATTATAGATCTTTCTCATATAGATTAAAATATATATTATATATATATTCAACAGTTATGTTTAAGTGTGTCTAATGTAAAAGCGGGCGAGTCTTTTGCCACTAACCGGACAAAAATCCGAACTCCGGGTTTCGAACTCAGGATTTTATGCTCGGAAAGCTTATGAAATTACGATCATTATACTATCGAGGAAGTTATATGATCTATGACGTTAAACCTACTCATACATGTTACTCAATGTTATCTGTCGTGACTAAATAATGTATTGCACTGCAGTGACGTGCCCGTGGCGGCTCAGACACGGTTTCATTAATTGTATTTTAACAAGATTTTATTTCATTTGCTCTGTTAGTTAGAATGTAGGTAGGTAGGAAATCTTGAAAATTAATTTTATAACAGTTAGCTCCAACCGATTGGGCTGATATGTGGGCTCTGTGAACCTAGCACCCGACTGCGTACTTACAGGTTTGGTCATCATTCTAAATATGGCGGACTCCTAAGTGTGCCGTACACCTAAACATGGTGGACCAATATTTATTTATGCATCCCATGATATTTGTATCAAATAAAGGGGTTTACTGAGAATGAGGAATACGAAATATTATTTTTATTATTTCGAACTGTCAAAAGAAGCAACGTAGGAAAAAAACTAATAGTACCAATAAAAAAAAAACATTTATAACAAATAATTTTAATACAAATCTTCTGGTTAAGAGAATTGGTGCAAACAACATCATATAGTTAGGATATTTTACTACACCGAGAATCACTTTAACAGTGTATCGTATCAGAAGTTAAGTAGTTCACACATTCTGATTAAAGATTATGATAATTATAGACATTAAACAACTAAAGACAATCAGGTAGGTACGGAGATTGCCAAGATATGGCTGCCAATTCAAATAATTGGCCAACTGTGTAGTAGAAATAACACATTTTCCTCCAACTCTGTTAGTCACAAACAAGACGCACTAATAAAAGAGAACCTTCAAGTTGCAATAATTTTATATGATTATTTTATAACGAACTTTTTAAAAGGTTTCTGTTAACATAAAAGCAAAAACTTAAAATAAAAACTTTTTAAATAAGTTTTTTTTAAGTTTTTCATTTTCCTCCTTTTAGTTTTGGTACCTCAATTATTATCAATAAAATCATTTATAGCCCGAGAACATCTCAAGACGATTCGTTAAGCCCAAATACGACTAGGATACATTGTTTTATTACGGAGTTCCAGTGCCCACCTTCAGCTTCATCATCTGATCATTTCGATGGTACTATTTTCATCAGTAGATATCATTTATTTATATGTATTTGTTTTAACGTAGTCGCTTAATTATTCGAGATATCTATACCCGTGACTTACTAATTATCATTAAGGAGTTCCAGTGGCCATCTGTGGTCTTCTTCATCAGTTCCAATTTACAAAATGATACTTTCAGAGTGCAAATGCTTGCCATGTTGATGAAAATTCGCCAAAACAACTATTTATATGCCTATAATATTTGAGGAAGTCCCTCGATTTTCATGAGATCTCATCATCAGATTCTGATTTGGTTACATTGGGACCACCTCGATGGTCCCCCTTTCAAACACAAAGTCTTTTTTATATTGGTTCACAATTGACGAGAAATCGGTAAACATACATACATACAAAAATACAGTCGAACATAGATCCTCCTTCTTTTTGGGAAGTCGGTTAAAAAGTAAAGATAAACTCACCTGCCGTACTCTGTGCAACAAGTTGCTTCCCCTGAAGTCTGCATGAATCAGGGCTGAGCCACGAACGCAAGCACACAAATTCACAAGGAAATCCTTCTGATAGATGTCTTGTACCAAAAACTTCTCCAGTGCTTCCTTGTACTCAGGCTTCACAGTCTTCAGCGCATTTTCCGTCGCACTTTTCATCATGCTATCCATCCCACCTTCTTTCCAATCCATTTTTAAAATCGCCCAAGTCTTCTCAAATTCCTCTGGGTATCTTTTCTTGTAGGCGAAGGACAGTGCGTGCATCTTCGCCACGTCTCTAATCGCAGAAGAGGCGTATTCCCAATCATAGGAATTGAATCTGTCGCATGGTCCGTAACCTTGAGCTAATAAGTTTTCCATAACTACTGTTTCCTGATACTTTTTGGGGTCGAAACCGTAAGACTTGGTGAAGTACAGTCTGTGCTCTTCAGGCACTCCATTTTCTTCCTCTAAAGACTCGTAGACCTTCGCCAGTTTCGTGTAAGCAAAACGTTCGGTATCGAAAACTGTAACAGGCACTTCACTGCGAAATTTCTCTCCCAGTGTTGCGACTTTTGCAAATAAATGGAGGTCTTCTTTATTGTCTTCTCTTATGATTACTGTATATAGATTCGACGTGTAGTTGGCTCCCCCGCTAGATGTTTGTTCTATAATAATTTCGGGATTTTCATATTTTTGTTCTGTCGCGATTTTGTTTAATAATTCGCGCAGCGATTCTTCCGTGTGCGCCATGGTACGCGGCTGAGTGCTAACTGACGTAATCAATGATTATTTAATTCAAGTATTATAGTGATAAATATGTGCTGTGTGTTGTTAAATTGTATAAATACTCAAATGACTACATTATTTTAATCAGTGTTTTTCTCGTAGGTATATAAGGTACGAGGTTACAATCGCTGTAAGCTATTAATAGTCTCCGTTCATTTTTCGCTCATCTTCATTCTCTAGTGAAACAAAAAACAACCGTAATTTTTCAACATAGTTATTACTTACGAAATAAAAAAAAAATACAACAAAATACTACCGCCCTCGTGATACAGTTTTATACTAGTACGAGGGGATAGGGCGAATCACTCCAAAGACAACCAAACCATTTTTACAATCTACCTTTTCACATCAAATAAGGAAACTACAGAGTGAAAAATAAATTTATTTTTGGAAGTCGGTGGTCTTTGGTAGGTACTAGTTTTTTGCGTTATTGACACCGACTTCCTCCTTCTTGGTAAGTCGGTTAATCACAGGAATACATAGGCATGTGATTTTTGCGGAATGTACCATATCTTCAGGCAGTTTATATAAAAAATACATTTTTTTTTCAGCATAACCAATTATAATGATGTTTATGAGTTTCAGAGTTAATAAGGTGCGGCCTCATCACGAAAAGCGATTTTCTATAGACAACCTGGTAGATTAGTACCTACTAGAGAGATAGATGTTTTGCTGATTATTTTTCTGATAGCGAAAAAAACCCGCTTGGCCGTATCTAAGTCTTATAAAACAGAAAAATAAAATTGTATTAACTTAGATAAGTTTCTAAGATTGAAGAAGCAGATATAACTATCTAGGTACAGTAAGTACTTAAGAACTTATTATCACGAAGATAATTTGATAAAATTGTTTATAAAAAGTTATTATTGCCTTATCATGTTTCGATGTGGCCTTTCCGGTATCGTCATAGGTTATATAAATCTCCTTCGGTCATTCTGATGCCTGTTCTAGTATGATACGGAGAGTGTTGATCTGGTCCGTACATGTGCGGTTCGAGTGGAAACCAGGCTGCTCCTTGCGTAGAAGAGGATTCACGCCCATCGACAGTCTATCCAGGATGATCTTGCAGAAATCCTTAGAGGAATTGAGAGCAACATAATACTCGTGCATCTCCAGTTATCGCAATGACTAAGATCACCTTTCTTCGGTCAATTATTAGAAGACCTTTGTTCCAATCTCGTGGAAGCTCTTCAGCGGTCCAGATCTTTTCTATAATAACGGCGTCAGAACGTCGACGGCGGCGGATAAGTCGTCTTGAAGCATTTTTGCAGTTATCAGGTCGAGTCCTGGTGCTTTGCCCGTCTTCAGAGAGCGGACTGCTTCAGCAACTTCAGAGGCTGATGGTGGTTCCGTGTTCATGTTGAGAAGCCGGGTTGATGGAGAACTGACTTGTAGCGCGTCAGGTGTCGAAGAAGCTGACAAACGGAAGACCTGCTCAAAGTGTTGACGCCAGCGTAATAGCTGTCCTTCCGATGTCACTATGAGCTGACCATCTTTAGACTTCAGTGGTTTCTTCTTTGACTTGCTGTTACCTGCCAAGGTTTTGGTTGCCTTGTACAACTCCTTCAACGAGTTGAAACGATTCACGCTTGTCTGAATCATGCAGTTTGGTCACTTCGAACCCTCTCCCAGACTTGCCAGGTCCTCTAGTTGCTCGAGCCACTGCAATCATCAGCCGGACTTCAACAACTACCAGATGGTGGTCGCTATCAAAATCGGCGCCTCTGCGGTTGCGTAAATCGAGCAATGAAGAACGCTATTTGGAACTAATGGCAAGGTGGTGACCCCATCGGGTAATTGTCACGTGTGTGGTGTGTGTGTGTGTATGGTGGACGCCATGAATAAATTATGTTCCTTCGATTGCCAGGTCATGGTTCTGACAAAACTCGATAAATTGTTCCTCATTCTCGTTGCAAACTCCAAATTCCTGTGAACCCATTTGTCACTCGCGGTTGGTGTTAAAGCTCCCAATCTTTGCATTCAGGTTTCCCATGACGATGACAATGTCTTGCTTCTTTATACTCCTAAGGGTGGCGTTGAGGGCATTGTAGCAAATCATCCTTAGTAACCTCATTTGATGCATTGGTTGGGACGTAGCACTGCACAATGGAGATCTGCCGGGCTCTTGAGATAAAACGGGCATAAGTGATCCGGTCTGAGATCAGTTACCAGTCCAAGAAGCTATTCTTTGGTGCGTTAGAAAGGACGAGCCCCACACCATATTCGCGCACATCCTCCTCACTTTCCTTACCCGAATACAGCAAAGTCAAGCTTCCGGACGGTCTCAGCTCACCAGAATCCGTTTCTTCTCAATTCGCTTAGACCTAGTATCTGCAGGTTTTTGCTAAGCATTTCTGCTTCTGCTTAGGCCTGTCGAATGTCCTCTATAGAGGTTTCATGTATCCAAACGAAACGTTAGACGTTAGCTGTCAAAGCAAAGCTGTCATTGTCAAGATGACTTAATAAAAAGAGCGGGGTGGAGGCTTGCAAAACGACTCGATTAAAAAGGACGTGTTTTATTTAACCTAATACTGAGTATTACCATAACACCAATGCCACAATTAGAACCTGATAATATCCTCAAGAAAAAACATCCAGAGATTCGGCGACAGACGCTGAGCGCTCGTGAGCTTGCTGGACATCTGGCGACCGTGACAAAGAACCTATTGGATAGCATAGATTGGGATAAAATTCAGCAGGAAACATGTTCTGAGAAAATCAAATGGAAAATCAATGCGCCCACTGGTGCTTGGTGGGGAGGTTTTTTCGAACGGCTTATAGGAATAATGAAAAGTCTGTTACGCAAAGTTCTAGGTAGGGCTAGTGTAACTTATGATGAGCTTTATACTTTACTGTGTGAATGTGAGTCAATCATGAATAATCGACCACTCACTTACGTTCAGGATGATAGTGCCAATTCCTTGGAGCCCCTAACTCCATCTTGCTTCTTGCAACCATTACCTAGTTCAGACACAATAGACTTAGATTACCTTGACTCAAAAAGCTTGAATGTCCGACTAAAGTACCTACAAAAGCTACGCGACGATTTTCGTCATAGGTTTAGGACAGAGTATTTGACTGAATTGGTACAGAGAGGTCGAGAGAGAGGTAAGTACGATGAACTTAGAGAAGGTCAGGTAGTATTAATAGAAACTGAGGCGAAAAGAATCAAATGGCCCCTGGGTGTTGTTACCAAAATACATACTGGAAAGGATGGAATAAATAGAACAGCCTCAGTTAAAACAGCTCTAGGCTATAAGGTGAGACCCATACAACGTTTATACTCTGTAGAAATCTCATCAAGTGAGTTGACAGATCTGCCTGTACGAAAACAGTTCCAAGAGGAAGACTCAAAAGGTAAGGTAGCACATACTTCTATACATAGCACTGGGCAAAACCCAGTCCAGACAAGGATGGCTGCACCACGCAGGTCCCCAGTGAGCCTGAAAAATTCACTCGACATGGCAGGAGAGTAGTGATGCCTAGTAAGTATAAATTATAAGATGTTGACAATTACATGCTATATATGAATGCTATTTTTTTAATTTCAGTTATATTTACTTTATTATGGTTGAAGTCTGCCACCCATTTTTTATCACATTATGAGGTGTAATTCTGAAAAAAATCTATTTTTTTTCTTCTCTTTCTGTGTTAGGAGGGAAGGGACACACTCAAATTGAGTTATTATTATTTAGAATGTAAGACTACTGACTAAAGATATTTTTAATATTGTAACAAAGATGAATAATCATTAGCATATAATAGAAGATTGTGTCACAGAAGTGAGACTGATTAAGTTAATTCTATTTCAGTAATTATTGAGTTTAATTATTTGGAATGTCTGTCTCAACAACAACAATTTTCCTTAGAAAATTCATATGTTTGTTTGATGAGTAAAGAATTCTTTGTATTTCGAATTTGAAATGTATAATTTTATTGTAGTAATTTTTCTAGACACTATTTGAAGCAGTTAAATAATATAACGTTTCGGTTTACTTAGTTTTGTTTCTGTTTTCTGTGTTCGGAGGATGTTGAGGTTTCATGTATCCAAACGAAACGTTAGACGTTAGCTGTCAAAGCAAAGCTGTCATTGTCAAGTTGACTTAATAAAAAGAGCGGGGTGGAGGCTTGCAAAACGACTCGATTAAAAAGGACTTGTTTTATTTAACCTAATACTGAGTATTACCATAACACCAATGCCACAATTAGAACCTGATAATATCCTCAAGAAAAAACATCCAGAGATTCAGCGACGGACGCTGAGCGCTCGTGAGCTTGCTGGACACCCTCACTTAGAGTTTGTTCATTCCAGAATGGAATTCGTGTCCGTAATTTAAAGCCAAAAGTCGTCGGTGAATGATCGGTCCGTTTTATTTCTGTGTCGGTTTCAGGAATCTAAGATTGTCGGGCAAGCGAGTGATTAGCCCACTGTGCCTTAATTCATTAGCGGGGCTGCCGCTTTAGAGCCTTCGGATGTGCTCGGTTTTATTTCGGGTATCCTCCCTAGAGAGACTATTCTTTTTGTTCAGGATATTCGCCCTTCGCCCTGCATCCGTTAGCTCAGCTACAACTCGGGGTGGTGTACGCGCGGCGGCGCGGTTGCTGCAGGTCCCGGGGAGAACGACGTGGAAGTGGATGACTCGGACTGGCTAAGGCTCCGCGGTACTCCGCCACGAGTACAGCAGAGGGCTGTTTTTGGCATTTTATAAGTAACTAGCTGTTGCCCGTAGCTTCACCCGCGTTAATATAGATTTTGTCAATCATTTCTGGTTGTCGACATACAGGTTGAGGTTTGCAACATTGGATTTATATACAATGTTGCAGTTTTACTTTTCATCAAAATCGGCTTCACCTTTGATTGTTTTGTGCTATTCTTCATAGTGATAATTTTGCCATCAACATCCACTTGTAAAACTCAGCCTGTTTTTTTAACCGACTTCGCAAAAAGAAGGAGGTTTTCAATTCGACTGTATTTTTTTTTTTTTTTATGTTTGTTACCTCAGAACTTTTTATTGGGCGAACCGATTTTGATGATTCTTTTTTAATTTGAAAGCGGGTGCTTGTCATGTGGTCCCATTTAATTTTCATCAAGATCTGACGAAGAACTTCGGAGAAATACATCAGAACTCTTCAATAAATGACGGCAAATCACTCTGGATAGATCCAATCGCCTGTCTGTTTATTGTTTACACCATTTTATAACATAACATCACACTGGTACGTTCTTAAGGAGTACGCAGGTGTGAACAGTTCACCCTGGTACTCGTATACTCTCATTGTACTGGTTTCGTTTAAGTTTCATGTTATTGGGTTAATCTATTCTAGCTTCACTTTGGGCACTATACGCGTAGGTACTGTAGAGGCTTTCCACATAGGACAAGCAACCTGTTCGGCCGCTGACACCTAATACTGGCGACTTATAAGTTTGGAAGGAAATCGAATACAGAATATTTGAAATATATCGAACGCGTGTAGTTTTTTGTTTAGCTGGGACTTCTGTAAAAGCCGCCCGAAGGCTGGCACGTTGTTGATTCAATACAAGTTAAAAGTAATTTCTGCTTATTATTAGAGCTCCCTGAGTTACCCCTTCACAGTACCTAGCCTATAGAACTGGTCCATTATGTACCACAACTAAAAAGTGAAAAATAAAAAACTTTTTTACAAAAATTACAACCGACTTCCAAACAAAAACACTACAAAGTGAAAAATAACTTCAATTTCGGAAGTCGGTGTCAAAAAATGAAGAAACGTAAACAGGAACACCGACTTCCGAAATTGAAGTTATTTTTCACTTTGTAGTGTTTTTGTTTGGAAGTCGGTTGTAATTTTTGTAAAAAAGTTTTTTTAGGAAGTAATCATGTAAAAACGAATAACTTATTTAATTGAAGACGTTGGTCGATACAGGTATAGGCTAAATAGTTACAATAGAAAACAAATAAACTACAGAGTCATAGGTTCTGCTTCGCTGCGATTTGAGGATACCACTCTATCGTACATTTTATACAGGGTGTCCCAGAAATCGACGTCAAGCCGTAAATGGGTGATAGACCAAGTTATAACAGTTCTCAGAAAAATACGAAAAAAATCTATCTCATGTGACAACATGAGATAGATTTTTTTTCGTATTTACATTTACACCTATTTACGGCTTGACGTCGATTTCTGGGACACCCTGTATACAGTTAATTTACATTGCTTAATTATGCGGTTAATCATGGGTACAACATTTTAGGACGCTGCAGAATATGTACTATGTTGTATTTCTTTTCATTTGGTGCTAATACAAACACATTCTGGGCCCTGGACATACGGTTGACTGCTACAGTTTCCAGCGTCACTACAGTCTACATTGATCATTAACATAAAACAAACTAAAACTTACCCTAATAAATCTATACACACGATACTATATACACTAGATCTCACAAAAAAATATATAATATAAAAACACAAATAAAAGTATCAAATTGACACACAAAAACCGTCAGCTGTGGGCCGCAGGAGGCCTACGCCCTTTGCGAACGTCGCCTTGGTAACGGGCGGGGCGTCGCGTCGTATTATAATAGTTGTTTTACACACACGTTTTTTTTTTACCACACATGTAATTCTTCTCAAGTACAAACCAGCTTCTAATATTGGCAATGATTCTATTACCGTTTCGTGTATTTTTAGAACATCATCAGACGAACCGTTCCCGCAGACCAATAAATCGCTGCTATTGCATGCTCACCGCTGAGAGGACTTCACAATCAATAGTGATTTTCTAAGTTCGTTATTTTGCTATCGAAGTAGCATTTTATTATAAACCCATTTAGGTGATATCTACATTAAAACCTCAATGGTTAAAGTCCGGATAACTTAATTTATAGTTTCTTCATGATGTTGAAACTGTCAGCATGGCAACCTCTAAAATTCCCAGCCACCCAAGCAGTCGATTTTTATTAACACCTAGCGCGCCTTACGAAATTATAATAGCAAAAACTTTTCTTTCACAGGAGAATAGATTCCATGCATATTCCATGATCAAAATTTCGCTTTTAACCCGACTACGGCGAAGCCAAAATGAGGGTTATGATTCTTACCTGACTACGGCGAATCCAAAAGGTCTGTTATGATTTTAGCCGGTTTGTATGTATCTATGAATCTTACCAGAGAATGGGCAGCAGTGTTCTCTGTGCTTTGTAAAATCTATATTGCAATCAGTATGTCAAGCGTGGCGATTATGGCAAAACCCCACAAAAATTAATAGCGCAACCAAGAAATGACCTCTAGTGCCGGGCAGTCTGTCTACCCTCGGTTATGGTAGCGATCGAGGTTACGGCATGGCAAGGGGTGCTAAAAATCCCCGTACAAGAGCCGGCTATCCAAATAAAAACCGACGACTGGCCCAGGCAACCTACAACACGCGTACAGTCCGGACCGAAGAGAAGATCACCGAATTAGAGGAAAAATAATAATTGAGCAGGTTACGATGGAGTATTGTAGGGCTATCTGTAGTCCGAACGAAATTTTCTTCATAAAGCTGAATTTTGGCAGGTAGGTAGTTTATAGATAGTAAAAGTTAGTTAAGAAAGGATTTTGTAAATTCACATTTAGGGGGTAAATGGGGCAAGCTGAATTTTGTATGCAACTTTTTATTGTGGCTTCCGATTTGGTTGAAACTTTGCAGGCAATGTTTTTGGTAACAAATGATTGAGATTGCATATTTATTTAGATTATTTAATGGGATGAGGTTTAGTATTACACAATAAAGGCAAAATATAATAGATGCCAATATATTAACAGGTATAAGAAAAGGGTGTTCTTACATCGAATCCCAATAATCCCCACTGACCTACTATTTAAATTCAAAAGACTCCAGTTGCCAATCAAACTTAGTTTTGCTAAAAGCTCAAGGGTGCATTTGGAAAAGCCATGCTTAAGGGTGCCTATCCACCTCAGATGTGCATGCAGCTATGCTAAGGCTAAGCTACGAAACTATGTGACCGTTTCCACTGAAGCATCAGTGGAAACGGTCACATAGTTTCGTAGCTTAGCAAGCTATGTAGCGGGCTAGAAAGATGCGCTATGAAGACGCGTCGCCGCGAGGTAGCTGTGCGACGCAGATGCGCAGCTCGAGCTATGCAATGTATCGCGTATGCGCGGCGGCGGCGCGGTGATGGGAGATGCGACCATCTATAGCATGCACCCAGAGCATGCATCCAGATCATGCATCCATCCATATAAAAAACAGAACTTAGCAGAACCCGTTTCCACCAGTGCTATGCTATATGGACCAATATGATTGGTGGATATCAAACGCATCCATAGCAACGTAGCATAGCATATCTCTGGTGGAAAGACACCCTTACCCACGGCCAGCTACATGTAGCTGCTGATGTTCGCGTATGTCCAGGGCCCAGAATGTGTTTGTATTAGCACCAAATGAAAAGAAATACAACATAGTACATATTCTGCAGCGTCCTAAAATGTTGTACCCATGATTAACCGCATAATTAAGCAATGTAAATTAACTGTATACAGGGTGTCCCAGAAATCGACGTCAAGCCGTAAATGGGTGATAGACCAAGTTATAACAGTTCTCAGAAAAACACGAAAAAAATCTATCTCATGTGACAACATGAGATAGATTTTTTTTCGTATTTACATTTACATTTACACCCATTTACGGCTTGACGTCGATTTCTGGGACATCCTGTATACAGTTAATTTACATTGCTTAATTATGCGGTTAATCATGGGTACAACATTTTAGGACGCTGCAGAATATGTACTATGTTGTATTTCTTTTCATTTGGTGCTAATACAAACACATTCTGGGCCCTGGACATACGCGAACATCAGCAGCTACATGTAGCTGGCCGTGGGTAAGGGTGTCTTTCCACCAGAGATATGCTATGCTACGTTGCTATTGATGCGTTTGATATCCACCAATCATATTGGTCCATATAGCATAGCACTGGTGGAAACGGGTTCTGCTAAGTTCTGTTTTTTATATGGATGGATGCATGATCTGGATGCATGCTCTGGGTGCATGCTATAGATGGTCGCATCTCCCATCACCGCGCCGCCGCCGCGCATACGCGATACATTGCATAGCTCGAGCTGCGCATCTGCGTCGCACAGCTACCTCGCGGCGACGCGTCTTCATAGCGCATCTTTCTAGCCCGCTACATAGCTTGCTAAGCTACGAAACTATGTGACCGTTTCCACTGATGCTTCAGTGGAAACGGTCACATAGTTTCGTAGCTTAGCCTTAGCATAGCTGCATGCACATCTGAGGTGGATAGGCACCCTTAAGCATGGCTTTTCCAAATGCACCCTTGAGCTTTTAGCAAAACTAAGTTTGATTGGCAACTGGAGTCTTTTGAATTTAAATAGTAGGTCAGTGGGGATTATTGGGATTCGATGTAAGAACACCCTTTTCTTATACCTGTTAATATATTGGCATCTATTATATTTTGCCTTTATTGTGTAATACTAAACCTCATCCCATTAAATAATCTAAATAAATATGCAATCTCAATCATTTGTTACCAAAAACATTGCCTGCAAAGTTTCAACCAAATCGGAAGCCACAATAAAAAGTTGCATACAAAATTCAGCTTGCCCCATTTACCCCCTAAATGTGAATTTACAAAAATCCTTTCTTAACTAACTTTTACTATCTATAAACTACCTACCTGCCAAAATTCAGCTTTATGAAGAAAATTTCGTTCGGACTACAGATAGCCCTACAATACTCCATCGTAACCTGCTCAATTATTATTTTTCCTCTAATTCGGTGATCTTCTCTTCGGTCCGGACTGTACGCGTGTTGTAGGTTGCCTGGGCCAGTCGTCGGTTTTTATTTGGATAGCCGGCTCTTGTACGGGGATTTTTAGCACCCCTTGCCATGCCGTAACCTCGATCGCTACCATAACCGAGGGTAGACAGACTGCCCGGCACTAGAGGTCATTTCTTGGTTGCGCTATTAATTTTTGTGGGGTTTTGCCATAATCGCCACGCTTGACATACTGATTGCAATATAGATTTTACAAAGCACAGAGAACACTGCTGCCCATTCTCTGGTAAGATTCATAGATACATACAAACCGGCTAAAATCATAACAGACCTTTTGGATTCGCCGTAGTCAGGTAAGAATCATAACCCTCATTTTGGCTTCGCCGTAGTCGGGTTAAAAGCGAAATTTTGATCATGGAATATGCATGGAATCTATTCTCCTGTGAAAGAAAAGTTTTTGCTATTATAATTTCGTAAGGCGCGCTAGGTGTTAATAAAAATCGACTGCTTGGGTGGCTGGGAATTTTAGAGGTTGCCATGCTGACAGTTTCAACATCATGAAGAAACTATAAATTAAGTTATCCGGACTTTAACCATTGAGGTTTTAATGTACTATGACTTTAACGGTGACTTTTCTGAAGATATCACCTAAATGGGTTTATAATAAAATGCTACTTCGATAGCAAAATAACGAACTTAGAAAATCACTATTGATTGTGAAGTCCTCTCAGCGGTGAGCATGCAATAGCAGCGATTTATTGGTCTGCGGGAACGGTTCGTCTGATGATGTTCTAAAAATACACGAAACGGTAATAGAATCATTGTCAATATTAGAAGCTGGTTTGTACTTGAGAAGAATTACATGTGTGGTAAAAAAAAAACGTGTGTGTAAAACAACTATTATAATACGACGCGACGCCCCGCCCGTTACCAAGGCGACGTTCGCAAAGGGCGTAGGCCTCCTGCGGCCCACAGCTGACGGTTTTTGTGTGTCAATTTGATACTTTTATTTGTGTTTTTATATTATATATTTTTTTGTGAGATCTAGTGTATATAGTATCGTGTGTATAGATTTATTAGGGTAAGTTTTAGTTTGTTTTATGTTAATGATCAATGTAGACTGTAGTGACGCTGGAAACTGTAGCAGTCAACCTGCCACATCCGTTGAGGTTCAGCTGGTGAGATGTCTCCATTGCTTACAGGCACGTTTTTTTAAAGGCGAACGGGGGCTGATGATATACTATGGCAAGGCTTACAAACCACATAGTGTATCTCTGTGCCCTCCAGCCACTTCCCAACCTTTTGAAAACTTCATCAAAATTAAAAAAAAAACTACTCTGGTATTGAAGCGAGTTCCTCGGGGAGCGAGACGGTCCGTTGCTTTAAGTCCAGTGCAATGCAACGTCTTGTGACCCAAGAGAGCTTCAATAGTTCCTGGGAGCAATTGCTCACCTTCCCCTATAGGATTCTGCACGTTAAAAAGATTTGCCACTGAAAAAAACACTTACAAATCAAATTGAAGAAAACTGCAACAATTCGACCACAATTTTGGATCAAAATTTACAACCATTCAATAACCTTTCACAGAAAGACATATGTTTTCACAGTCGAGGGTGACATTAGGGGTGCAGCGAGGCTACTATTCAGCAGTGATGTGGTGGCGCCCTACTCTCCAGAAACAATATCTGCCTTGGAGAGTAAACATCCAGCGCCTGCGGATGACCCTAAATTTGCCGATCTCCCCGAAACCCCTCATCCTGATTCAACTCCTTTCAATATTTCAGCCACCCAATTGATTGCTGCCGTGAGCTCCTTTCGAATTTTTCCTTTGTATACACACAATTACCCAGCTGTAGGCCAAATTTTAACTTTCTAGGTCATCTGGAAGTGGGTTAGGTTTTTTTATTTATCCATTAGTCATTGAAAAAAAAAACACTAAATAACTTTTTTTAAATAAGCTTTTTTCGTATACTTCTCAGCGAACCCTTTCATTTGATACCCATATCATGGCAGTGCACAAAAAATAACTAGTGCGCCATCTTGGGCCGTCCGCACATTTGGATTTAGAATGACGTCACTTAGCTACACGTTTAGTTTGAATGACAATGCATGGTGCATTGTCATTCAAACTAAACGTGTATGCAATATCATCTTAATCGGTGGAGAATAACAACTTTAAAATTAAATTCCAAGATTTCACCAGAAAGCACTAACATACATACAACATACATACACTGCAAGTTAAATTTAAGCTTGTAAAAATAATGATTTCTTGACGTTAATATCTGAATAACCGTTTGAGCTATATTTATGAAAATTTGGGTTCTCCTACAAGCTCGCGTCACGTAAACACTTATTAGGGCTGCCCGCCTCTACCTATAATCCCCGGCACGTAAGTTGGCAAAATTCGTTAGAGGCACAGGTGTACTTTTTAGGTAACTTTAGTAGTGAAGCGGGGCGCGGGGAACGTTTGGGACCGTTCCGAGCGCGCAATTGTTTAGTCAATTGACACAAGGATCGACTGACCAATCGTGTTGCGTCCACGTTCCGCTCTTTATAGTGGTTGGTCAGTTCTCGGAATATGCGCGAAATTACCCCCACTACGCCAAAACCTTGGCAACTTACGTGCCGGGCACTATACTTGAGTTTCTTTCTAGTTTTGTGATTTTAAATATTTTATTTTATATTGTACTTATTTTAAATCTAACTAGGTACTCTCATAGGTAATCATTGCACAATGATATTAAGTCTAATTTAATAATATATGTAATAAAAATAGACTAAAATCTTGTGTGGGTATTTCAGCGGGGATGGCGATGTAAATAAAAATACTTAAAAGGGTTTACTCACCCAGTGTATTCTCATGTTAAATATGCGGGTTTAGTCAATAATACGGACGTCAAAACAAATCACGAGCACGCCACCTGTCGGCAAATCAAGAACAACTACGCTGTGGCGCGCTTTCTCTAACGACCTGCGTGGTGGGGACACGGAATATAAGAGTTGAATACTGACCGCCCCAGAGCTAAGACGTTGTAGAATCAGTATCGATCAGTAATATTAGTGAGCAAGATTGTAACTGAACTATTTAAATAAACCCAGTGTATCGAATAATTTATGTCATTTCATTTGCACGACTGTACCCACCGACCTGCCCATACACGATGTCTTAACCTAAGGGAATACATCCTGACTTCCCGATAGTTTGCATCTATCGGCCAGCCATGATGCGACATCAGAATTGGGATTCGGTCGTGCTAATGAGATCACACGTAAAAACAATGCTAGTGAAAATGGCGGTTACATTCTTGCAAAAAAATGCGGTGTCAGTTGAGAGAAAAAAACAGTAGTGGTTCGTTTCTGCGACTAACCTCAGTCTTGAATTAAAAAAAAACCAGTCTAGAGCGGAGCAGCAAGGAAGCTAGCAACAACCAAGGAGCTGGACAGTTCAAGTAGGAGCGTGTTGACGTGTGGAAAGATCCATACACATGGATCTTAAAGCCAATCTGGTGAGTCGTTTTCATTTTGTTATTGACTATGGCCAAGAGTGTTCATTATTCAAAATTCTGGTTTTGTGGCGGTCAATGGATCGTCGGGGTGGCCCGTGTTAGGTTATAATTTCATGTTAGTTATCGATGGTCAAGTTGGGTGTTGTTGAAGGGTTATTTTTTCTACTATCACTGGCGGTAGCCCTTGACTGGCCTTGGCTGACTATCATTGTTTGGAAGTTAGAATACCTACCTGGGCACTTGGGACATTGTAATGTGTGGTTCATGTTTTGGACAGGGTCTCTGCATTCACATTCAGTAAAAAAAAAAAAAAAAAAAATTGCCGTGCCGGTTTAGGTTACTACACCGGTTAATTTCCATCAAAGCTGTGTATGGTTAAGATAACCGTGTAAACAAGTACTCTCGTAGAGTTTTTCATGTTTCAGATACCATATTGTGTCGCAGTGGACTCTCTGTTCAGATGCTGTATGCGAAGGCTGACCTGTCAACATCTGAGAGGTTAGGAGGAACGGCAGACTAACAGTTTGAGGTTGGGAGCGCGCAAGTTTGAAATGGAATACTCGGTGAGTCGCTTCCATGTTATTTCGATAGTGAGGTGGAAGGTTCTCTACTGAAGAGATGCTATTTCGAGTTTTAAGTGTTCATGTTTGATCACTGAATTGGTAGTGGTTATATCTAGCACTATCACTAGGTAATTAAGACACACTTGTAAAAAGCAAGTAGTTAGGTAATGAGTTTCCTATTGGCAGTATAGTTTCAAGATTTGGTTCAATACGAACTTTAGGATGAGATATCCCATAAGAAGGAGATTTTCAGTGACAAAGCCAGTTAGTAATGTCGTAGGGCCATCGCAATTGTATCGAGTTAGTAACGGTACTGGTCATTTACGTGTATTCAGAACAAATCTTATGTTGCGTCACGATTTACGACCACCGTCTTCAGATCTAAATTCACTTGCTTACTTTCAAAGTAACATTAGGATAGCAGTAGATCTCGCGATCGTTTTCCTTACATAAAAACTGAGGTAGTGAGCGATAGTAAATGGTTACTGTTGATATTTGATTTTAAAGATTTTGATCCGAATTAATTCGTGAAACTCCTTAATATTATCAGGGTTAGTTGTTTTCCTTTTGTTAGCAGTCGGTATGTAAATCTTTGAGTAAAAAGTGCGAATCTTTTGGGAAGGATCCCCGATCACCAAGTTCCTTGAGAATTAGACATCATAGTTGATGACAGTGGTAGTGAAACCAAATCTGATTAACATGTCTACTCATGCGACAAATTCTGGACCGCCCCTCATGAGTAACATGTGGCGATGGGTCTACGAAGATGTTACAATTACTTTATTTAGTTGTTGATCGTCGGATCTTTTTCTAATCAATAGTGTTGTGTGGGAAACTCTAATGTGAAAACTAAATGGGCCCTTTATTAAGTCTGCGATAGGTGATTATGACAGGACAGTGATAGTTATACAATGAAAGCTTTAAATAGGAACGCTTAGGACCTACAAGTATGCACGCGGTAGGTTAGGGAAGATGCCAGCGGGTCATGTACCAGTCGATGTTGATGTTAAAGGAATTTTGATGATGATGAGTAAGCTTAAAGTGTCGAGTAATTCAGTCTATCGAATGTATTATGATTGACCGTACCGGTGGATTCTGATGGAGGTCGGGGTCTAGAGACCGTTGTGAGAGCAATACAATTGCTGGTCGGCTAGAGGGCCGTGGCGTTGAAGATTTTACTCGAGGGTTTCTTTAAGCTTGACAGTTTTTGCAGCAGCAGAATTTTTAAAGTTGGTTTGGATCGATTTGTGGTACATGGCCCAGGGTAATGATTCAGTTAAAGAGTAGAGTTCTAAAATTTCCCTATTTTCACGAACCCAATGATCTACTTTGGTCAGGAGTAGCCGAGCGTTGTGTGGCAGCTGTTGACCTGTGTGGCAACTGTGAGCCTATTTGTCAACTGAAGGCCTGTATGGCACCTGTAAGTCTGTGTGACACTATGTCTGGTGTGAATGTTCATGTTTATGTTAGAGACCTTGCAGAAGGTTCATTTTGAGTTATGACGTTGAAAGAAGGTAAACTCACATAGTCACGCCAGAGGTGAGGTCACCATGTTAATGTTGATGACGTTCGAATCGTCAAGCCTTCATTACGAAAATTTAAATAATTTTGGTATTCTAATTTTGATTAACAGAATTTATAAAAATGCTAATAAAAATTTAAGGGTAGTAAAATTTAAGTAAGTACCTAAAGGGCAAGAGGGTTATTTGGAAATTTGCGAAAATGATGATGATGATGAATGGACCGTGACGACAGATGATGAGTTCGGTATGTCTTTTGTACCTGTAATTAATAATACGCCCTCGGAGTCAGAGGAAACATTTTCCATAAGCTCTCGCACCTTAAGTGTAGATAATTCCGAAGCTATAATAGAATCTTTGGAATGATCAATTAGTATGTGGTCTTTTCTGCTTTTGTGGAAGATGATCATTTTTGTAAATGGGATGTCCAGATCACTCCTGCTGTTGTGGGTGTTGATCTGTGATGCGCTGTAGGAGTCTCACCTGCTTTAGTCGGTGACGATTTAGACCAGCATATTTAAACTTTAGTGATCTGTGAGGTGCTGTAGGAATCTCACCTGCTTTAGTGGGTGACGATTTAGTCCAGCGTGATTGTAACTGCGCTGTAGGGGTCTCACCTGATTTATTGGGTGACGATTCAGACCAGCTTGATTGTAACTGCGATGTAGGAGTCTCACCTGCTTTAGTGGGTGACGATTCAGACCAGCTTGATTGTAACTGCGCTGTGGGAGTCTCACCTGCTTTAGTGGGTGACGAATCAGACCAGCTTGATTGTAACTGCGCTGTAGGAGTCTCACCTGCTTTAGTGGGTGACGATTCAGACCAGCTTGATTGTAACTGTAGGGGTTTTCTGTTGTAAAGAAATACCTAGACCAGTGATCCTTTCGAGGTGCTGCAGGAATCTCACCTGCATTAGTGGGTGACGATTTAGACCAGCTTGATTGTAACTGTAGGGGTTTTCTGTTGTAAAGAAATACCTAGACCAGTGATCCTTTCAATATGTAACTATGCAAAATGTTTCCTCACTCACCTAGAGTATGAGTCAGGATTGGACGAGCGAATACTGTGTGGAGATTTTGTGTGTTTCAGAAAACTTCCCTTGTATGATGGGAGACTGGTAGAACGGAGTGGACTAAGAACGTGTAGCGCAACACGACTGGAGATGGCATGGAGCAAGGACAAGAAGATAATGCCTGCGGGTGATAGATTTGGGGAGTCTGTCACCTGAGAGAGGCCCGAGAAGGCGACGAGCTGTGTTCCACGCTCGCCTCTCAATAGGAATTACGGCCTAAAGAACACCATGTGGTTTAAGTCAGTAAGAGTCTGACAGACCCCTCAGCTTTCAGGGGGAGGGCTGAGGACATCCATTGAGGATTTCCACATGATTCGATACACTGTTAAAACCTGACAATGAGGAACAGACGAGGACGCCTGTATCGCAGGATGGCCGTGTCGGGTTTAGGCAATAGTACGGACGTCAAAACAAATCACGAGCACGCCACCTGTCGGCAAATCAAGAACAACTACGCTGTGGCGCGCTTTCTCTAACGACCTGCGTGGTGGGGACACGGAATATAAGAGTTGAGTACTGATCGCCCTAGAGCTAAGACGTTGTAGAATCAGTATCGATCAGTAATATTAGTGAGAAAGATTGTAACTGTGAACTATTTAAATAAACCCAGTGTATCGAATAATTTATGTTATTTCATTTGCACGGCTGTACCCACCGACCTGCCCATACACGATGTCTTAACCTAAGGGAATACATCCTGACTTCCCGATGGTTTGTATCTATCGGCCAGCCATGATGCGACAAATACACAGTTACACAGAACATAGAACACAGTTTATAGAATTCAGTTTATAAAACACTTGCCCTAGTACCGTAGAATGGGGTTACATTGAGATCTGGAGCAACTTTGATGATAACTTTATTTTTTTAGGTTTTTAAAGCTAACTCAGTGAAAACGGAATGCACCTCAATTTTCTTTTTAAAATTTGAAACTGACAAATGTCAGCCATGTTTTGCATCAACCTTAGCGCAAGAATACGATTAATTGATGCAGAAAAATATATTAAATTGTACAGTGTGAATTCATTAAAAATAAATTGTAAATTGGGGTTACTTTATATTGCTATGAAAAACAATGGGGTATCAAAGTAACCCCATTTCTATTTTAACGTTCATAGGCTCGTTTTTTTTTTATTTTATCCCAAACTATGGAAGAAATTTATTTTTTATTTTAGTGTATAACATTTTTTGTAAAGTCGCCAACACTGCATTTATTTCATATTTTTAAAAATATAATTGAAGTAGTTATGTCAATTTTAATTTCAAAATTAATCAATTTAACCTCGTATTACCGGTACTTATTTATGACGCCTCGATCAAAAATAGACTGCCTTTGATGGCATGAGCCACACTATTTATAACCTTGGCATGGGCGGAAAACGAGAAGAAGAAGAGAACTTAACCGACTTACCAAAAAGGAGGAGTTTCTATGTTCAACTTCTTGTATGTTTTTTTTTTATGTATGTTCACCGATATCTCCGTCAATTGTGGACCGATTTTGAAAATTCATTTTTTGTATGAAAGAATGTTTCGAAATTGGTCCCATTTTAATGTTCAAGTTTCATGATATGCAGCTAATCTATTCTGGCAAAATATTTTTTTTTACGAAAAAATACTACCGACTTCTAAATAAGAAAACTACAAAGTGAAAAATTATTTAATTTTTGGAAGTCGGTGTCCGTAACGCAAAATGGTACATACGAAAGACACCGACTTCCAAAAACAAAAGTTATTTTTGACTTTGTAGTTTTCTTATTTGGAAGTCGGTAATATTTTTTTGTAAAAATGTTTTTACAAAAAAAAACAAACTCGAAGTCGAACATAGAACTTCCTCCTTTTTGGAAAGTCGGATAAAAATGATGACGACTGTATTTTTGGTAAATAATACCTATCTACTGACATGTGTGCTGAATTTTTATTTATTCAGAAATTGAATCTATGTGTGGCAAAATTTCAATAAGGAATATACTTCACTTAATGTATATGAAACCTAATTTGTAACACTCATGTAACACTCAACAAATCATATGTATAATAAAAAAGAATGTATGTATATCGATTGTAAGTGAACATTTACGATTAAAATGATGAGTTTGAAATAAACCGTGGATCAGTGACTAGTGGTTATATTCAGAAATATTTGCTTGATTTAATTAAAACTTTTCATTAGCTGCAGGGATCGTAAGTTTAAGAAAAAAATTACATATATACAGGGTGTTTGGAAGGGAGCTGTACATACGCCTAGGGTAGAAACTAGGGATAGTCTGCTACCTACCCCCGCCCATTATATTGACCTTGGCCTCAAGGTTTTTTTTTAATTTATTTTTATTTTTTATTTGACTTTTTTGTGATTTTTTGACTAAAACTACCTGTAGCTCAAAATCTATCCATGGGACCGGTCGGCTAATGGTCTTGTTTTAATCGTTAGAGTCTTAGGGTCCTGCAAAAAATTATTTTACACCAGAAAATTGTGGAGAAGAAAAGTTATGGGGCCTGAAGTACCATAGTAAGGTAAAGAAATAATTTTAAGGGCAACTTTCTATGGGGTTTAAAAAAAACTAACAGGGTTGGAGTTCTTCTGATTTTTTTAAAACATCCTCAGTCCATGCCCTTTCTAACGATATGCTAAAAGTGTATTTATCACTTTTAGTTTTAAAGTTATTAATTAATTTCCGCAACTAGGGCACTTTTACCACCACGAGTCGACATTTGTAAGACAAATGTAATTTCCAGAATTTAAACCAGTTTGGCCTACAGTTGGCAAATTTGTTGTCTCACTCTTACACGAGAGCAACATGTAAGAGACAAAACATGTCATGTCATGTCTCTTTCGCTCTTGGGTCGACGGGGCCGGGCAGGTAACTCGTTGGGGTCAGACAACCTAAACGGGCAAAACTACTTAGATTTCCTCGAAAACGATTTGCCTGATTTAGCGGAAGAAGTGTTTGACGAAGATCGGCCCATAGTCTTCCAGCACGACGGCTGTCCTGCTCATTGGAGCCTAGCAGTGAGGGAGCTTCTGGACAACTGCTTTCCTAATTCTTGGATTGGTCGGGGTGGGCCAATTCCCTGGCCCCCAAGGTCGCCTGACCTTACCCCACTCGACTTCTACGTCTGGGGAAGGGCGAAAGAGTTGGTGTACGCAGAAGAAGTACCAACAAGGGAGGTTCTAATTAACAGGATCCACGCCGCATTCGATACAATGCGCGAGGAACTGCTGCTTAGAACGGTGACCGTGGAGATGAGGAAGAGGTGCCGAGCATGTTTACAGGTCAATGGTCATCAATTTGAACAAAATTTGTAATTAATTAAAATTAGTAATTAATTAAAATTTGTAATTTAATGACATTACAATTACCAAATTTTTTGTTTCATTTGCCATCCTTTTACGATCGAACACATTTAATTTTCATTAGTTGAAATTTTTGCTTGAAGTGCCCTAGTTGCGGAAATTAATTAATAACTTTAAAACTAAAAGTGATAATTACACTTTTAGCATATCGTTAGAAAGGGCATGGACTGAGGATGTTTTAAAAAAATCAGAAGAACTCCAACCCTGTTAGTTTTTTTTTAAACCCCATAGAAAGTTGCCCTTAAAATTATTTCTTTACCTTACTACGGTACTTCAGGCCCCATAACTTTTCTTCTCCACAATTTTCTGGTGTAAAATATTTTTTTGCAGGACCCTAAGACTCTAACGATTAAAACAAGACCATTAGCCGACCGGTCCCATGGATAGATTTTGAGCTACAGGTAGTTTTAGTCAAAAAATCATAAAAAAGTCAAATAAAAAATAATAATAAATTAAAAAAAAACCTTGAGGCCAAGATCAATATAATGGGCGGGGGTAGGTAGCAGACTATCCCTAGTTTCTACCCTAGGCGTATGTACAGCTCCCTTACAAACACCCTGTATATTAACCAAATCAATTTAATTATAAATATGGATGTTAAATCATTTTGAATGGCAAAATGATCAAGGAAATCTAAGTAAATGAATATTTCCAAGCATATCCCAGCTTAAAATAAATTATTTGCAGATAAAAGAAGTCAGATTCTTATTATATTTTATTTAAGTCATTATATGGATTAAAGCAGTCGGCAAGCTGTTAGTTCTAAATATTTGAACAAGCTTTGATAGAAAGAGGTTTTCAATACTCATCAGCAGACCGGTGTAGTAACAATTACGGTTCAGTAACTGCAGTTCATGATTGTTAAGCCCAGAGTGTAGACTTGTGTCCGGTTGACGGCAAAAGATTAGCCCCTATAACATAGGACCTAAACATAACTGGTGACATTTTGATGTACTATAATGTAATATTGCTTCAGCCTGACCCTTCGGGGCACACATGTGCAATGTTATGTTAAGTTATGTTTTGAAAAGTATTTATGTAACTAAAAACAATGTGGGTGTATTATATACTAGCTTTTTCCCGCGGCTTCGCTCGCAGTGAAGCCATTAATTTTTTATTTTTAATAAAAAGTATCCTATGTTACTTCTAATACCTCCAAGAATATATGTACAAAGTTTCATGATGATCGGTTCAGTAGTTTTTGCGTGAAAGCGAAAACAAACAAAACATTCACATTTATAATAATAGTATAGATAATTAGTGTACTAAGCTGTATCACCGTTAGGAGAATACAGGCGCGATGTTATGTATGATATGATAAGTCATATTTCAAATTGTATTTAAGTTTTACATGTAGATGATCTGTGACGATCGCTGATTTAATTATGTACTTTATTTAAGAGTTTTAAAACATACTGATTGAACATTTTTAATATGGTAAGCAAAATAACCAGATCAGAAAAAAAAGTTATTTTTGTTCAGGGAATGTAAACAGTTCTTGAGAAGTTTAAATATGAGTAATGTAAATCAGTCAATACTTGTACCCAAAGTTGAAAATAAACCATATTATTAAGTACGAAGTATTAGGTTCGTGTGAAATACAATTGCCCCTTGTAGAAATTTCGTTGTGTGCTTGAAGCATATCTTGCTGTGTACTTGACCTGACCTAAGTTTTTCTACAAACATTCTGAGTCAGTATGCAAGCAAAAACAATAGTTCACTATGGTCACACTTCAAAGGGTCTTGAGAAATTTAAAAGGAACCATAAATCTCAAGTGAATAAACAAATTTAATTATTGGAAGTGGCTTTGTTCATTGTGACAAAAGGATGTGACGTGATTGATAGAAACAGTACTATGGGTTAATTGTAGTATTTGATCATTGCACAATGTGATTTGTATGCCACAAATAGGCAGTAAACAGTGGAAGCCGAGCAGGTACTTACATAGCTCCATGTGAAGTTGTGAAGGAAACTCTGAGGTTATAGTAATTGGTGACGAGTTTTAACATTTTGATACTAGATTATAATTATATTGATGGGGATAATCATGGATGCAAAAGCGCCAGCAATCCAACCAGTCACAGACGATCTAAAAACATTGAAACTATAAAAGTTAAGTTGAGAAAAATGTGTTATGTGTTTTATGTTTCTATTAACCAACTGTCTGATATCCTGACCAATTCCACGCGGTGTGTCTCTGAATGAGTATGAAGTTCGGAGTAGTGTTGCAAATATGTATATCAACGTGGTAATAAGGATATGTTAATTAAAAGGTTTGGTTATAATTACAAGGATGATTAAATGATGTGTTTATAATAAAAGCTTGGTTATACTTACTTATTATACGGATATAGCTTGGTAATAAGTAAATGAATAACTTTAATTTTTCATTAATTACAATAGATGAAATGATTGATTGGTCTGATTAGGATTTTCTGGGTTTCCCTAAATCCTGCGCAATCAATGTTTGACCATGATGATATTGTTTTCCCAGAAAGAAAGGTGTGTGTTTTATTATTGTATAAAGATGGTTTGAGATATATATTATTACGATGATGTTATTAAAGAGAAAGAGATTTATTTTTTAGGGGGCGTGTTGGAGTTTATTAAAAATAAATCAATACTAATCAAAACTATGGCCATAAATTATAAAGTTTATTATAAATTGAGCCCTTGTCAACACTTGAAACTGAAATGCTAGCTGGTCACGGTACTGTATTTCGACAACCTTAGTAGGAGCCACATGTGCTACACACACTTTTTCGATATATAAACAAGGGTAATTAAACTGTTACTATTCAAACCCTTAAACCATTATTTTCTTTGGTGTTCACATTATTAAACCCAACATTAATAACAAAAGTGTTTTATTTTAGGTATATCTGTGTACATTATAGTTTTGAAAAAATGCCCCAAATCGTATTTTATTCAATTATTTGACTATGAAACTACTCATGTTTTTCAAAACATAAAAGAAGACAGATTCATGCAAAAAAAATATTTCTACTGGGTTTTGCAAAAATTCGGTTCTTTTAGATTTTTTTTTATAAAATCAAAATCCAAGATGGCGCCTATCGAAATTTTCGTCATGGTTGTCATTTGTATGGTTTTTGGGGTCGGTTATTGCGAATATGGAGTCAAAATGAAAATTCAAAATGGCGCCGACCAAAATTCTCGACATTTTCGTGATGGCTGAAGAAGTTTCGCGGTTTTCAGGTTCGATAAATATTAATATGCGGTCAAAATGAAAATCGAAGACGGCGCCGACCAAAATCTCGGTATTTTTCGTCATGGTTTTCATTTTTATGGTTTTTAGGTCGGTAATTGCGAATATTGTAATTCAAAATGTTCGTCATGGCTGTCAGTTTCATGGTTTTAGGGATCGCTAAATGCGAATATGGGTTCAAAATAAGTATACAAGATGGCGCCGACCGCAATTTCTGAAATTTTCTTCATGTGTGTCATTTTCATGGTTTTTGGGGTCGCTAAATGCGAATATGGGGTCAAAATGAAATTCCAAGATGGCACCGACGGATATTTTTGAAACTTTCGTGTTTCCGAACGCATTCAACCCGAATCTCTTGAAAGTCAGAGTGAACAGGCTTCTCTGGGTAAGCTCACTCCATCGTCGTCCCTGTCACCTCTGACCTAGACTAGAGCTAAGAACAAACCCATCTCAAAAAAAAATATCTTCCGCAGTAAAGCGAGGATGTATCAAGTTGAAATTAATATTAAATACTCAGGTCTGTATTACCTTGGAGCTGTAAAAAATCAAACTTTTAAATCATGATCATTTTTTGACACTCGCAAGGGCATCAAAACCTATAGGGTAGTCAGTCAAACCGGTTAAAGGTGAACATCAGTATTGGACATGGAGCCACTGCCTATTAGTACGTACTGGGAAACGCGGTAGTCGGTTTCATCATCAGTCTTTCGACTTCTCACGATCTCCTTACGAGAACAAATCTCAAAGAACCACGAATGACAGCCTGATACCAAAGGAGGACTTGCTATGTCAATATGGTAACCAAATAATGGATCGATCGGCTGCAAATCTGCTGGAAAACTGATCCGTGCGTGCGGTAGTTACTTCTGTAGTTTAAGCAAAAATAAGAAAAAGAGGAAGACATATGAGATTAAGCCTCAAAGACGAGAAACATACTATGGTTGTTGCATCTTAACTTTTCGACTTCTTTACCAGATAAGTATGTTTTTCTTCTAGATCCATGTCCCGGCAAGCCCACGGAGAATCCAGGAATGAAATCCTAAAACCATCAAATTTAAAAGGAATAGGTTACAAGCACGACTGCTGATAGTTGGTCTGCTGTAAGTTGCACCGCTGCAGTCGACCAATACGGTACGTATTTTTAGAGTTTGAGCGATTTTTTTGCTTTGCTGTCCGTTTATTTTAACCAACTTAAAAACAAGGAGGAGGTTATCAATTCGTCGGAATCTTTTTTTTTATGTATGTTCCCCGATTACTCAAAGAAGCTTGGACCGATTTGGACAATTCGTCTTTTGTTTTAAAGGTTATACTACCCAGTTTGTCCCATAGTCATAAGGTCAGGATCTGATGATGGGATCTTGGAGAAATCGAGGGCACTCCCCAAATATTATTGGCATACGTATAGCGATTTTGGTATTTTCATCAAGAATGCAATCATTTGCACTCAGACAGTATCATTTGGTGAAGTGGAACTGATGAAGAAGACCACAGATGGAGAATGGAACTCCTTAATGCTAAATATGCCATGGGTATAAGATATCTCGAATAGTTAAACGACTATGATGAAGCAAATACTTATAAATAGTCTAGTAGAAATTTGATACCATTAGCATATTTAACCATTGGTTGAGTTAACTACGGAAAAAACTGGGCCTTAGTCTAACCTAATGGCTAATAAGTAATTAAATCTTCAACATATTAGATTATTTGATAGGAGTCTAACTCGTCAAGCAAAAATACTGTCCGACTTTATTTGATAATCTCACAAACGGACTAGGTAAATAGAATTATTAATTTTCTAAATAAGAATCATCTCTATTATTTGAGAATGCCCCACTTGGCAAAGTCATTGACGATTCCATTCAACCTCTCGGTGTAGAGGGGACTGGTTTTCTCCACGACCAAATTGGCGATCTCAGTATTCTCGCTGACTACCGGTGCATTCTCGTTGTCAACTGTGAACACAGGCAAGAGGAATACTGCTATCTCGAGACCATGTGGAAGTTTCTGTAAAAAAAATATCAGAATGTAAATTTTGTATTTTTATATGCTTGACGGATTTTGTACTGTCATTAGTGACACTTAATGTTAGAAATGGTACACAAGTGATATCACTCTGAATACTTTTATTATCACTTGATTATTGTTAACAACGAACAAATGTAAATCGATCGTCACCTTCTTCAACTCGTAATCAAAGTCTTCTCTGGAGTATGTCTCCTCAGGGTCGAGGTTCAGCCTCTTCATGGCAGCGCTGAGCTCAGTGTAATATTTCTCGATCAGTCTCTCGTAGTACTTGGCGCGGAACTTCTCATTGGAGCCACTGAAGATAAAGAAGATTAGATCAGCGGCTGGGCTACCTGCTTGCAGGGTTTGAAGGTCCAAGATCTTGATCTCCACCTTGCCGTCCTACAAATAGATGAAAAAATAAGTTAGGTTGGGATCGTTCATTAAAACTTAAATTCCGAAATATTTGATTCCTCATAAACATACTTAAATTTGGTTACAAATAAAAATTCACGAATCTGACTCGCTCGTGTGACGCCTCTAATCATAATCATAAAATTTATAAATTGCAAAGAAAACTTACGTCTCGTACTCTATGCAACAAATTACTCCCTCTGAAGTCTCCATGTACGATGGCAGGTCTGCGAATAGCGCCGTACATCATAAAAGGATGCGACTTATTCGCTATAAACTTTTCTAACGCTCTTCTATGCTTGTGTTTGACATTTTTCAAAGCAATGTTTACCATTTTCTTCATTGTTACGTCTACTTCTTCAGATTCTTTAAAATTCATTTTCAAAACAGCCAAAGTCTTCTCAAATTCATCTGGGTATTGTTTACCAAACGCGAAGGACAGTGCGTGCATCTTTGCCAAGTCTGCTACCGCGCTGGAGGCGTACTCCCAATTATAAGACTGGAATCGGTCCTGAGGACCATATCCACTCATCAATAAGTTTTCAAGGACTAATATTTCTTGGTTCTTGCTGGCATCAAAGCCATAACACTTTGTAAAGAATAATCTGTGCTCCTCAGACACATCATTTTCATCCTCTAAAGATGCGTACTTTATTAAAAGTTTCTTATAAGCGAACTGTTCAGTGTCGTACATATCCCAAGGCAGTCCTCTTCGAAATTCTTCTCCTAGTGCAGCAATTTTCGCGAATAAATGAAGTTCCTCTTTGTTTTTCTCACTTATCATTATTTTGAAGAGGTTTGATGTGTAATTGGCTCCTCCGCTTGATGTTTCCTCTATACCTATCATAGGGTTTTCATAATTTTGTTCTTTCGCGATTTTGTATATTAATCGCTGCAGTGATTCTTCCTTTTGCGCCATTATTGTTCTCTAGAGAAGTAACTTTCTACCAGTGATGGTGATGGTCGTAATGCGAGGGATTTCAATAGCCCTTGGCTTACCTATACGTTATTTTACATTTTTAATCTCTATTGCGACACTTTTGTTGATAGTACGTCACTTGTCTGGAGCCTATTGTCTCGATAATCAAACTCACAATACAAACTGAGTTGAAATTTCAACAAGTAATTTAATTTAAAGTAAGATGATTAGATAAATAAATGTTAAATATACGATAAGATAAACAAATTAGACTAATTGAGAGCAAATAGACTATCAGATATCTTGTTCAGAATTTGTCAACAAAAATGGACATTTACTGGCCACATGATAAGAGCATATTGAGAAATGGTGTAAAATAATAACTGATTAGTAATTAAGGAACAGTAAACGCAGCTTGGGGAAACAAGAATATGGGAGGGGGAACCAAAACAACAGCGCGTGGGCCTTAACTGGAGGACCTAACTGGAGGAGAGTGGCTCATGACAGAAATAACTGGAACAGTTAAAGGACGCTTTGCTTAAATGCAGACTGAATTGAAGGATATATGCAGTACTATTCTGTTAACATCTCACCGTGAAAAACTTGTTGAAGTGTGATGGCAATCAATAATTTTAGGTGGAATGATAGTTCACTTTACATTCACTTCCCCTAGGTTCTCATGGTGACATTAGTGCAGAATAGACTGTAAAAGTACGTCATTATTATAAAGGGTGTAATGGCAAAATGTGATCATATTTTAAAAATTGTTTCTGTCCATGTAAATAAACAACTTTCTCCATGGAAGAAACAGGAGATTTCCAAAAAAGAATGGATTTTCCGGTTGATTTTGCGGTTTAGTACGGAACCCTAAATGTTCGAATTCCGACACGCACTAAACCGGTATTTTATTGGAAAGAGTATTACTCAATGTTGGTCTCATTTAAATTTCAAAAATAAAATCAAACCCTAACGTTAGAAAAAAAGGAAATAAGTAATTGATAATTTTCCTACAGCGTTTTCATTTAATTTTAACCAAAAATTTAGAAGAATTTAATATTTCGGGCACTAAATGACAAGATAGGAAACTAAAACTAAATTTAAAAAATTAACTTTTAGTCTACTCGTACCTAATCAATCAATCATTTATTACGGACCATAATCCATAATTAACCCTAAGCTTCATTAAAGTAAGTAGTATTTTTTTTTTGTTATACAATCAGTCAACCAAGATCAACCTAGCTGCAATCATTCTACGATGTGCATCTGGACTGAGGGCCCATTTTTCAAATCCTTGCGTAACGAAATAAGACTTAAAGGGAAATTAGTTAAAAATAGTAAAAACTTAAAGCAATGGGCCTAAAATTTCTTAAACGTGAATTAAAACTGTTATGATTAAATTACTTGGGCCCTCAATCCAGACGCTTGCATAAACTGGCATACCCTAAATCTCAGAAAGTACTATCTCTGGGTTAATCATTTTAACTTAGGAATTTAGTTAAGAATTTCTTAAATATTTTTAGAAATTCCCAAATCTGTAGAATATGACATAACAGATTTATGGCGATATATCAAGGGCCCTCAATCCTTTAATGTCTTTACCGAGGAATCTGCAAAAAATGAATTTATCTGAAGAAATACATGAATAGGACTGTAATTTACTTTGCTTAGATACCTCTGTGAATTAGTTAAAAAGAAATAATGACACAAAAGTGAATTGTTAAAAAGTAAATGGGTATCGAATTTTACTATAACGTCTGAACTGAGAGCCCAATATTTTCGGCTTTATTGTGTAGGCTCAACCTCATAGATTAAGTCAAATTAAACTAAGTTGTTTTACTATTTTTTAACTAAAATGTAACATATCGTCCGTTCTTCTAATTCTAATACTTTAAGAGAAAATTGATTTTTAATTTTTTGTAGGAGAAAATGATGTAGGGTAGATATGATTTTGTTACTTTTTGGGACGGAAAATCATATCATATGTCATCGTTTCTATGGACAGTATATGCAGCACCACAGACGTTGCAATACGCAAATCAATCAAATTCATTTCTATGAATAAAACACAATCGATATAAATTTATGAAAACTATTTACTTCACTTATATTATGTAATCTAAAAATCGTCTGATATCGTAACATCAATTTAATTACAAACAATTTGTTACTATTATGTTATATATATGGAAAGGATACATTTCTTAATGTCTAGTTCAGTAATTTGGTGGCAAGAGAAAGAAGTATTTGCTGGCGAAGGAAGATTAAAGAGATCGTTGAGAGTGGAAGATTTAACATGGTCATCGAGGGTAATGGGGCCTTAGAAAAGTGTGCATTAAGGCTCATTCTTATCAGAAGAACTCTTGCTAGAGGCTTAACCAATACTAACAGTCTTTAAAAATTGCCATACTTGTGTTGGGTTGAAGTTGTTAATTGAGTTGGAATGTGGTGCCTTTTCGCATTCCTACACAGATGACTGTAGCGATTTCGCATCCTTTTATAAAGGTCCCAGTTTTCCCTAGTCAGTCACTTTCTGTACAGGCACTTGGCTTTGTTCGCTTAGCCATCTGGTTTTTTATTGCTGGATATAGCCATGGTGCAGGAAGGTGTTTGACCCTCACCTTTTTTAAGGGCGCGTGTGCCTCATATAAATCCAACATTGTCTTGCAGAATATTTACACCATAGTGTCCAGGCGTATACTCCCAGGCGTATACTTGAGACCAGTCAATACCACCCGCATCAGCTCTCAAACGCTCCAAATCAATGTTTTTAAAAGAACGAAGAGAAAGAAATTTGGCCTTGCGTTTAGGAGGTCGAATATTGTAGGAAAGATAAATGAGGTCATGGTAGGAAAAAGGAGAAGGTAGCTGTCCATGTGTGCCTACTTAGTTAGGGTCGGAAATTAGAATGAGATCTTATAGAGAAGGAGAGTGAGAGAGAGAGAGAGAGAGGAGAGTGAGGAGCCATGTGAGTAGCATCTAGCGGTAGTAAGTGCATATTAACAGAAGAGACAAGAAATTGGAGTTTACGGCTGCGCGTAAACTCCAATTTCTTGGCAATTGGGACTATATTAGACTACTTATACTTCATAAAAGATAGCTTGATGTCTGCGACGTATGTCAAACTGACGTATAAGTTATTGTTAGCCTGTCACAAGCGCTATTGTTACTGAATTTATACTGACAGCTGTCGCAAAGATCAATCTATCTTTTTAACCGACTTACCAAAAAGGAGGAAGTTCTATGTTCGACTTCATGTATGTTTTTTTTTATGTATATTCACCGATATCTCCGTCAATTGTGGACTGATTTTTTATATGAAAGACTATGTTTCGAAATTGGTGCCATTTTAATTTGGTGAAGATTTAATGAAGAACTTCCAAGATATACAACAGAATTCTTCAATAACTAACGGAAAATCTCTCGGGATTGCTGCAATCGCATGTCTGTTTATTGTTTATACCATTTCATAACATAACATCACGCCAGTACGCTCTTGAGGGGTACGCAATTCTCTCATTTCACCCTTTACGTTCCAATTTCATGATATTCGGCTAATCTATTCTGGCGTTAAGGTAACTTACTAAATAACTTGCCTATTAGGTAGGTACAACTAAAAAAAACTTTTTTACAAAAAAATACTACCGACCTCCAAATAAAACACTACAAAGTGAAAAATAACTTTCTTTTTCGAAGTCGGTGTCTTTGGTAAGTACATAATTTTTCGTTATGGACACCGACTTCGAAAAAGAAAGTTATTTTTCATTGATCAGTGGTAAATTGATGATAAAACTTGGAAGAGTATTACCATCGTTATAGTTACAGATTGTGCGTGTACATCAAAATACGTGCCTAGTGTAATAAAAAAATTAAACTTTTACATTATTCTCCATTACATAATGCGATTAGTTACTTTGTTACGGTACATTACCAAGAATGACGTTCATTTGTTTTATCCTCGCCCGAAAAGGACCCATGCAATAATAGCTTTGCCTGACAATTGCACTGTGTTCCCTTCAAAATATTGCACCACAAAAAACACAGTCGCTTCCGACAGTTCAAACCATAAATATTTACTTTAGTCGCTTAAAAAATAGCTTATATGAGGATATAGCTTATAGAGGCGGCCTTATCGCGGATTGCGATAAGGCCGCCCATTGTATATGTATTAATTTTAAGTTTCTTCTTATAATTGTATTTTAAGGTGTACAATAAAGCATATAATAAATAAATAAATATATACTGATCAGTCCAAAAAAGTAACAAAATCATGTGTACCCTACAAAACTTTCTCCTATAAAAAAATAAAAATCAATTTTCTCTTAATGTATTGCATTTAGAAGAACGGACGACATGTGACATTTTAGTTAAAAAATAGTAAAAAAACTTAGTTTAATTTGACTTAATCTATGAGGTTGAGCCTAGTCAATAAAGCCGAAAATATTGGGCTCTCAGTTCAGACGTTTAAGTGAAATTCGATTCTCATTTACTTTTTAACAATTCACTTTTGTGTCATTATTTCTTTTTAACTAATTCACAGAGGTATCTAAGCAAAGTATATTACAGTCCTATTCATGTATTTCTTCAGATAAATTCATGTTTTGCAGATTCCTCGGTAAAGACATTAAAGGATTGAGGGCCATACATATATCGCCATAAATCTGTAATGTCATATTCTACAGATTTGGGAATTTCTTAAAATATTTAAGAAATTCTTAACTAAATTCCTAAGTTAAAATGATTAACCCAGAGATAGTACTTTCTGAGATTTAGGGTATGCCAGTTTATGCAAGCGTCTGGATTGAGGGCCCAAGTAATTTAATCATAACAACTTTAATTCACGTTTAAGAAATTTTAGGCCCATTGCTTTAAGTTTTTACTACTTTTAACTAATTTCCCTTTAAGTCTTATTTCGTTCCGCAAGTATTTGAAAAATGGGCCCTCAGTCCAGATGCACGTCATTCTACGCTGTACGTAATTAATTTGCACGTTTGTTTTTTTACCATCGACTAGAAATTTATTACTTACTTTAAAATAGAGCTAAGCTAGTCTAAAAGGTTTTTTTTTGCATTTCAGGGTTTTTCTTCGGTTAATTTTTGTGCTAAAAATTATTAATGTAATGCTTTCATTATTTTCGCTATTCTATTTTACCCACTAGTGGCGTCCTCTCTACACAACTGGAGTGGTAGTAGTTCGATGTAGGGATTGTAAGAAGGAACTCAATTTGCTTAGCTCCAATTTTTGGTCACAGTTGGTAGTATCACTACTCGCTGCTAGGTTGCGCTTCTCTTAATATTTTTATGGGAATGACTTGTGATATTGGTTCATTCAAAGTTAAAAGAAATAACGTTTCTCTATGACCAAACGCTAAGCAATTATTTGAGGATGCCCCACTTGACGCAGTCATTGACGACTCCATTCAGCCTCTCCGTGCAGAGAATGCTGGCTTTCTCAACATGGAGGTATCCAATATACACACAAAAATAAATAATCCAGATCCTCGTTGACTTTCGGTGCATTCTGTCTGTCAATTGTGATCACAGGTAACGAGAATACTGCAAGCGTGAGCCTAAAAAATACATTTCGGAAGGTGAGTTTTATTTTTGGTTATCGTTTGGTAAAAACTTGCAGTTTTAATGGAGAAATTGACAAACGACGTCTTTCGGCTGCTATTAGCAGCCGAAAGTCGTCCACTCCTGGACATAGGCCTCCCACAAGTATCGCCACATAGACCTCTCCCGGTAGGCCGTGACTCGTTTAAATTTGCGGGAATCACGTATACAATACAAGATGCACGGGATGCGTATGATATATAGATGTCATTTTTACAGAATGTAACCGTTCATCATCATCATCATATCAGCTGACAGACGTCGACTGCTGAGCATAGGCCTGCCCCAAGTGTCGCCACATTGACCCGTCCCGTGCGTAACCTTCACCAGGTCATCGGTCTACCTGGTGGGACGCCTTCCAATGCATCGTCTTCCGGTTCGCGGTCGCCACTCCAGAACTTTTCAGCCCCATTGGCCATCCGTTCTGCGAGCAATGTGCCCTGCCCACTGCCACTTAAGTGACCAATGTAATGTGACCATTACTTCCTTCATTTCTTCCCTGGAGTATGTCTCCTCAGAGTCCAGATTCAGCCTCTTCATGGCAGCGCTGAGCTGCGTGTAGTAGTGCTCGAGCCGTTTCTCAGTACTTGGCGCGGAAATTCTCATTGGAGCCACTGAAGATAAAGAAGACCAGATCAGCGGCTGGACTACCTCCGTGCAAACCGTGGAGGTCAACAATTTTGACAGATCTACTTCGCCATTCTGAAGTTAAAATGAAAAAAAATGCTACTTTTGTCAAGTTCTTTTTTTTTAAATTATGTGTGAGGTACTGTGCACGGTGGTCGAAAACCTGAAGTGGCTAGCTATCCAGTTAAACTACCCAACCCTTTTTATTATTGTGTTTAATATTATTAATACCAATAACCATGAAATTAATTGTTTATCACTTTTGACAAAATTCCCTGTGAATTTACCTACTCGTATACTACGCTGAGGTTGGAAGTATTAAATCGACACATAGATAAATAGACAATGTTTTTTTATCAATTTATATCCCTAATTGTAATTAAGGGCAGTAGGTTCGTATTATGAAAAAAGTTACCTCTCGTACTCGATTCAGCAAGTTATCTCCTTTAAAGTCTCCATGTACGATGACAGTCCTGCGAATAGGCGTGTAAATAAAAAAAATGGGTTTTTCTGACTGTTCAAAAACTTCTGAACGCTTCTATATTCCCGGGTAAACATTCTTCAACGCAAAGCTTTTCGTGTTCTGCAACATGACACGCATACTTTCCTTTCCATCTATTCAATTTTTAAGTCTGCTAAAGTCTACTCAAATTCCCCTGGGTATTGTTAAATAAATGCGAAGGACAGTGCGTGCATCTTCTACTCTACTCTAAGACCGTCTGGTCGCTCAGTTAGATTTTCCAGAACTCACCAGTAGACCAGAATCCTGGTGTAAAAATCCAGGGCTGGTATCATGAGTGGTGATCAAACTACCAGGAGAACAGAAACAAAGAAAAAAGTGCATCCGGGGATGGGATCATGTGTGGTAGAAAGACTCTTGAAATACCAGGAAATCAGAATAATGAAGAAGTAGATCAAAAATCACAAAATCAATATTAACCCGAGCAAAGCCGGGGCGGGCAGCTAGTCATTTTACTTCCTTGGGAGTTTCATACAACTTTACCTCCCTCGGGAGGTAATGCTTTACTTTGCGTTGAGATTGCATGATATGTAATTGGAAATTGTCGAGCAGGTGGTGTGAAAAGCATATTACATACAAGACACGCTCGAAAAACATAACCCTTTCCTTGCAGCCGGTTAAAAAGAGGATGTTGTCAGGTACAAAACATAAAGATTGGGTTAACATACTCTTTATAAATAAGACACATTTTCTTCATGTAAATTTAATCACAGTTATCTTACAAATTCATTTATTTTCTGGTGGAGTGAGGTAAATTTCCAAAAGACTTATAATTTAATATTAAAATGTAAATAACACTATATAAAATAAAGGTATAACAAATGTTAATACAATTGTAACTTTAATTACCACGTACCTTATCTAGTTACCCATAACAATATTTTATAATGATTTGAATACAGTATATTGATATAATATGTGTTGGGTACAGAACACATGAAATACTAATTATAAAAAAATACAAAATAATATAGTTCTACACCCTTTGTTGAGTAATTCAAATTAATGTTTATCTCAATTACTTCATTTATTGTAGAACTCAGATTATAATAGCAATATGGATGAACGAAACGACAATTGCATTTTATTTCATCTATCTAGACATCGGTGTAATGATTATTTCGTTAGTTTAAAATACGGCGTCTTATCAGAAGGCCTCTGTTGGTTGCGGCCTTTCTCATTCTAATCTATATTATAAATATGTTAGGTCCAAAGATCGAAAATGCTCATTGAACGAAAAAAAAACCTCAATTCGAAATTTGGGTTGTGGCACTTTTAAAACCGGCCACAACGCGTTGTGACAGTGAAGAAATGCCAAAACGCATTCTGAGCCTTAGCCGATGCAACCACAACGCGAATTCGCTCAGGACGAGAGAGGTACGGGAGATTTGCATATTTTTTGTCATTGGTGTTATTTTCATGTTTTTCGGGGTCGCTGGTAACTAATATATGGGATCAAAACCAAAATCCAAGATGACGCCGACGAAAACTTTGACGACTTTTCATTATGAGTATGCTTTTTATAATTTCTGAAAACCAGGGCTGTGTTTCTGTCTCGCACGTGTGTCCCAGCATTATGCTGAGCGTTGACCATTCTACGTGGTTGTGACGCATACTCTGTATTGCTCTGTATTGTCTTAGATAATCTATAATAAAATTATAAAGAGCTAAAGTTTGTGACGTTGTAGGGGGGAAATCTCTGGATCTACTGAACCGATATAGATGAAATTGGGCATGAAGATAGTTTAAAACCCTGGGAAGGACATAGTATAGTTTGTATTCCCTTAGGATGATAAAACACTTTTTACGCGGGCGAAGCCGCTAGCAGAAGCTAGTAACGAATAGTGGAACTCCGGCCATCAATAGCCATAAGGTCAGAGGGGCAGCCGTCAATGACTATTCGGATCAATCGACCACTAATGAAGTCTCATATCCAGCTCCAAAAACCAGCTGGGATGCCATAACCAGGAAGCTTGCTGACTTAGCTTGCGGGCCCGAGTTCCACGGGGGTCTGTTCTCTCTGCAACTCTTTTCCTGCTGCACTTCAATGACCTACTTCAGCCTGGTGTTGTTAGGTACGCAGATCACAGTACTGCTTCAGAGAGATATTTGGCCAGCGTAATAATCAGCGTGGATGAAGTTCGATCCTTGATAGAGACTATGATAGCGCGGACAGATTTGACCTTAACTTTGTCTCCCATTGAGGTGATGACAATCTGGTATTTTTTGACGCCACCAAAACACAGGAGTGTTTTTATCATTAAAAGGAGTCTTCTATTCAAGTCTTCTATCAAACATCTGTTTCTGGAACTGATGAGCTCAAGCTGCTAGACATGGAGTTGACATCCAGTCTCAACTTTGGCGCCTCCATTGAATACAAAACCCAAATTGCGGCCAAAAAACTGGGCATCCTAAATAGAGTGAAGCGATACTTTAGTTCAATCCTGGATGAAGTATTGCAGCCACCTTTGGGATGGCTTAGCTAAATATCAACTTGCCGCGTTTGACTCGGTGTTACGCAGAGCGCGGCTCATTGGCGACGTTGAACTGGTCACCCAATGCCACTGCCACTTGACAGCTTGGCTGCCTGCAGACTGTACTTTGGTGAATGTACTCAAGAACTCCACAACCTCCCTCACCACCCACAGGCGTCGCCACTTTGACTGATCCCGTGCACCTCGCATCCAGCGCATTCCTGCAACCTTAACCAGGCCATCGGTTCACCTAGCGGGAAGCCTTCCAACGCATTGTCTTCCGGTTCGCGATCGATATTCTAGTATTTTTCGACCTTATTGGACATTTGTTCTGCGAGCAATGTGCCCTGCCCACTGCCACTTAAGTTTCACAATTCTTCGGGCTATATCGGTAACTTAGGTTTTCCTGCAGATATCCTCATTTCTGATGCGATCATGCAAGTAAACTCCGAGCATAGCCCTCTCCATTGCCCTTTGGCTGACTTTAAGCTTTCTGATAAGGCCCATTGTGAGCGAGCACGTTTCGGTTCCATATTATTATAAATAAGAAACCAGCCAAGTGCGAGTCGGACTCACGCACCGAGGGTTCGGTATAAACAGCTATATTTACCAAAATTATTAGGTCACATAACGTCAGTAATGTTACCTATGACATTGCTATAACAAAAACGAAGGATTTTTTTTGGTGTGTTTACTTTTTTACAGTTTTCAGACTTTTTCGTTTACTTACTTGTCCTAGATTCTGGACAAATTTCATGATTCTAGGTCAGTGGGCAGTACTCTTTAAGTTTTGATTCACTTGCGGTTCCTAAAATATGCGACATAGACGACTGAATCTTTTGATTGTGTTGATTTAGAAGTTTTATATTTTCAAAGCTCCAAGGGACTGCAGACTTGAGTATATGACATTAATTTCAACTTGATATCTTCACGTGTTTCCAAGAAAAAGGTATTAACAGACGGAATATAAAAAAAAATGTTTTTTAGTATGATGTAGTTACAAATTTAAAGTTTTCAGATTTTTTTACTTTATTTGTTCTGTAAGACCAAAGCTATAGTTGCTTCTTGCCAAATTTCATGATTCTAGGCCAACGGGAGAAGTCAGATTCCAAAAAATATTTTTTTAATATCCCTCTTACATAACCCTACTTTACCCTTTAGGTTTTGATTTCCTTGCTTCCTTAAATATGCGACGTAAACACCTGTATCTTTTGATTGCGATGTTATAGAATTTTCATTTTTCGATTAGAAGGCTAGGTGGGATATCGGATATCCTATCAGAGGCTCTAGACAAGTGAGTTTCTATCAATGAAAGCGTTTCTATAGTGATTGGACAAATGTCAAGCACTATCGAATGTTGCATGATCAACTTAAATTTTGGCTGCATTTTGGTAATTCGTATTACCATCGCTGATATCGAATGACACTTTTCTTTTTCGCCTCTGTCTAAAGTTTGTGAAGCCGATTATATATCAAGTCCATTGTCAAAATAATCAGACTCATTTTACGGCCATATTATGCTGAGAAAACAAAAGATCGAGCAATGATTTGCGTTTCATGGCATTGTTTTTTAGTTGGTTAAAATGGTGTGGTCATTTGCGTTTGTCGAAGCTGCCGTTTGTATGCGGAGAAGAGCTGCATTAACTACAGTGAAAAACATCATCATCATCATGTCAAAACCTTAACAAAAAAATGGTACCTACCTATTTCATATCACCGCTTACTTTCGGCCGACCGCATATTTATTATTAAAATCTATCGCTATATATCTCGCTGTCGGACCAGGATGATGATGGAGGAGGGTGATGATGATGACGCTATATAACTCGCCACTCAGCACAATCGCTGACGAGCTCGCTGCAGCGCGCCGCGGACAGTTGGCTGGTGGAGACTTTGAAGGCCTTCATCCCCTGGATGCTGCTGGTGTTGGGCACCTGCTCCGCTTCCACCAGGACTAGAGGCAGCACGATTATCGCGATGCACAGGGCCCAGCTCATCATCTGAAACAGTTCAAGGAATGTTTGAGTATACCTATAACTATACGGCAGTCACACTCTTCTCACAATACTGCAGGTACATAGATAAGATCTTCCATTAGTTTGCGAACACATCTCAGTTAGGTTTAGCTTTAAGCGTGGCGAGTGCACGAAGGATAGGAGACTGGGCTCGAGTGACGGTTCGACTGCCCGGAGTAAAAAGATGGGCTAGTTTATCGTGTAGTTCAAAAGCATCCGTTTTTCCAAGAAAGATCTTACACACATCAATGATTTGTTCGATTCGCAGATCGAGCAAAGTGTTATTGGCTTTTTACATCTGGAATTTTTGTCAGTAGGAGGTGCAGACTCCGGAGTCTGGAGGTCTACTCCCTAAGCGGGGAGTCCGTAGTTTCGGCCCTCGTTACGGGCGCTTCCTACTCCGTATCATATACGGAAGCATGGTTCGTTCGGAGCTCGAACTACTTATGTATGAAAACATAATATAATAACTCAATGTGACAGTTGTACTTACTCCCGATGTATTATTACCCGTCTGAAAAATTTAATCATTACGGAGTTGGGTTCACTCCGAAGTTCCGGAGTACTTTTGGATGGGCCCGTAACGTTGAAGGAGTTAGGGAGTAGACCCTCTGGACTTTTGACTGGCTGTTGGCAATAGGCCCATCACGTCATTACATAGATTAGATTTCAAAAAATATTTCATAAATATGATTCCTATCACTGAAATAATCTTTGTTTTCATAGAGTGCTACACTTTTACCGAGCACCTTATCACAGGATAGGTATGTTGAGTACCACGTGAGTGAAATCGCGAGCAGAGAACAGTACTTAAAACATAATATGTAGTAACTAGCACTCTGCCCGCGACTTCATTTGCGTGATTTCGTATTTTATCCGTTAGTGAAGGCGACCGAAATTAAGCTATTGTATCTATAAAAAAATGGGTTATCTAGGGTATATTGGTTTTGTACGATTCGTTATTTGACTTAAAATTTTAGGTTACCGCCACAAAGTTAAATCCTCCCCTAAAAATTTAATAACCCCTTTTTGCCCCGTTGAGGGTCGACTTTTTAACAACCCAAAATCACTCTTTTCTTGTTTTTCGTTTGTGTTAGTCAAATTGCGCAGGTAGATTCCTCAAAGACAACGACATTTTCATACAAACAATTTCTCCTTTTCACCCCCTTAAAGGTTGAATTTGCAAAAATGCCTTCTGTGGTGTTCTGCTGTACAGATCCACATCTTTTAGTCTATTTACGTTTTATAATACTATACAAATCACACTTTTTTATCTTTTGAAATTGTTTCAATTCATGCGACTCACTTTTATGTATTCTTTGATAATGTTAGCACCTGAAAAGCATACTTTCAGTTATCTCTGATTGTTTTAATATTCCATAACTTATTTATATCGCTAATTTGTAAAATCTTGGCATGTTTTATACTCTGACATTTTCATCTGAATTGACATCTGTCTGTCCAATTTATTTTTCTTAAGCCATAGACATAACATACCATGGACTAGGCATTCTAAAAGTTCGATGTACATTATCATCAAAATAAGGGCAGCGGCAGACTGCCCCCTCTGTAAACCGTTTTCTATTCGTTCTGGTCATTGAGATTTTGAATTTGAAATTCGGAAGAGACGACACAGAACGAGGAAAAAACCGGCTGTCAGTTTGTTTAATTTGGTTTTGGTTGCGAAAGTCTTGTCCTTCAAGACAGATTTTAGCCTTGAATTACATAGTGTATTCTTATCCACAAAGTACAACCAAAATTGTAATGCATTCAGTTTGTGAATGAGTGTTTAATTCCCTGAAGCCTATAAATAAATAAATAACAATTATATTATACTCTCAAGTGAACTTTTACTGTTATAATAACAAGACTGGCACGTGGTGTATGAAATGCGGCAGGCAGGTCCTCAGCGGCACGGCGGTTTGCGCGCTAAGGCCGCGCGAGCCCTCGAGCAGTACTCGCAGAATGCGCACGCTGAACACTAGCGTCCACATCTCGCGGTAGCGCTTCATCAGCCGTCCTATCGCACCGTATCAAACCGCCCTGGTCTGCGGTTGCCCCTTCGCCAACTTGGAAGAGGCGAGTGGCAATGGCCGTATCTGATCCCTCAGTCAGTCGTATTGCGCGGGTGGCACTTCGAACGTAGCCGGCCCTTATTTTTGTCTTATTTTATAACGTGACTTACGTTTAGCTCGACCGAGCTAAACGTAACGTTACATTTCATAGTGCTCTTTTAGACCCTACATAAAACCGAAACCCTGTGCAGTAAGATTCATAGCAAACTTTTACACGCGCTAAACCTAATTGTAAAAGACAGACGAGCTTCGCGTGGTATTTTAGCATGAGGACATTTCCCACGTTAAATCTGTAACTGCGTTATAGGGCGTACATGTGTTTGGGACTCTTAACGGGACTATGAATGACAGCAATTTAGAACTGTTGTCGGCATTTTAGAGTATTATAAAATGTAAGTTAAAATCAATGCTTATTGTCTTCGAAACTGTAAACTGTACCGTCATATAACCCTCGTAAACCAGGAATTAATTATAAATGGCCTGCATTGTAACCCAAACACGTGACGCGGAATCGGCGTGAGAAAATATAATATGCCGTTAGTTTTGTCTGATAGCTTTTTCTTCTTAAAATCCCACGTGGATATATAAGATAGGATTGACGTATGTGCCATGTGAGTAAGATTACCTACACTTATAATATATATAAGAACTAGAGAAAGGGTAGATACTACGAGTATCTTATTAGATAAGATTATGCATGTTTTGATAGCTCATAAGTAGGCAGGTATCTAGGTTAGATAAGACTTTCATGGTGACCTTTTAACACCTTTTATATATTTCCTAGGTAGAATTAAGTATGTAGATTAAGGAAATGTATAATGTAAGTAAGATAAGTTTTATAAAATCGGCATTTCTGCGGTGCCAGGTCGGAATACCGTTGAGAGAGAGGGTCGCCATTATTATTATTACATACTTTATTGTACACCACTTAAATAATTACAGGACAAAACATTATAAAGATCAGTGTACAATGGGCGGTCTAATCGCACAGGGCAATCTTTTCCAGACAATCTTTGGATGGACAGAACGAGAGGAGATAGACATAGGGCTGTCAGTGTACAAAAACTATATTAAATAATATTACTTGGATACAACATAAAATACATACATACAAATAAAATAATATACTTATAAATATAAAAAAATAGGGCAGAGAAAGGAGAAGAATAGTTACAAAGAAAGGAAATGCTCCTTCACCATTTTTCTCGCCATTGTTCTCGCCTAGCGGTTTTTGTATAAAGGCCGGACCGCTTGGGGGCAGAGACACGACCCAAGGACCGCTCAGAGTGTACGGAGCCTCCCAGCTGCGTACTCTGCGGCCAAGTAGGGCACCCTGCCAATTACCGGGGTTGCCCGAAAGCGCCCAAACTTGCGCCTAAAATGGCCAAACGTCACGACGATCGCCAATCTCGCGAAGCTCCCACTTCGCAAACCGCCCCTCCCACACAAGCCCCCACTCGACTAGCCCCTCAGAGGACTTCTCCCTGGGGCAAACTGAACCACACAAGTGTGGCACCTCAGTCGTCCCAGCCCATTCCGGCGCTGATGGATCTTGGGATCCCAGTGCCCAGCCAAATCTCGGCCACACCGGCCCCAGCGCAAACCAACAAGGTGGCTTCCACCACCGTCGTCGGTGCACGTCTGCCCCCTGTAGCCCAACCCGCCCAGAGCTCCTATCGCTGCAATTTTGAAGTCATCTTCAATGCATACGCGATCTGGATGACTCCAGAGGCCAATGCCCTTCGCGCTGAGTTGTCAGACCCAGCTAATCCCCTTGGAGGCTTATCGAGCCTACAAGTTTTCACCAAATACCCCACCATCACCCAGGTACTCGATAAGTACCTCTTCATAGACGGACAATGGGTTCACAAGTGAGAAGTAATTGCCTCAAACCCAGATCCCTTAGGTTAGGTTTCTTTAATGCTAATAGCATTAATACCCAGCGTGGTGAGATTGCAACGTTTCTTCGCGATCACCAGCTGGACATCTTCCTTGTGCAGGAAACTCTATTAAAACCACACCATCGCTCCCCCAAAATTGCCAACTACAGGTTAGTTCGCAACGATAGGACTCGATCCCACGGTGGAGGCACCCTCATTTACTTCAAAAATGAGCTCCACTGTAGCGAAATCACCCCTCCCAACCCCATTTCGCTCCTTGAATATTCAGCCTGTCGGCTAGGAATGACTGGTCATCAATCGATCACTATCATCTCCGCCTATTGCCCCCCGTCATCGGTTATGAACCCAGACGATCTTAAAAAAGATCTTACCGCCCTCTTTAATATGAGTGACTCTGTTATCCTAGCAGGTGATCTCAATGCAAAACATCCAGCCTGGAACAGCACCGTTACTAACCCTAGGGGAAAGTTGGTGCTGAACCTTGGCTCAGTACTCAATTACGATGTACTCGCCCCGATGAGCTTCACTCACTTCCCGAATAATATTGCGCATAACCCAGACATTCTCGATGTAGCGCTGCTTAAAAACGTTAACCTTCGGTTACGCTCTATAGAAGCGCTAGACGAACTTGACTCCGACCACCGCCCTGTGGTTATGCTCCTAGATAGTAAGTCAGGCCTACCAGATTCAGGACAACCTCTTCCCACTAGACTGGTCACCGACTGGAGGAAAGTAAGTGATAAACTGAAATCCACCGAGTCACCCCCGATCCCCGAGCACTTTCACTCGGTCGCTGACACGACAGCGGCGATCGACTCGCTTACAACACACGTACAGACCGTCCTGAACGAATGTTCAAGGGAGGTTCCAGTGCTGGACGTCCAGCAAGGGAAACTCCCGGACGCTGTACGGAGGTTGATAACCGAGAAGAACGCAGCTATCCGTGCCTACAGCAACTTTCCCTGTGCCGCAAACAAGGCCCACATGCGCAACTTACAGCGTGCTGTAAAGGAGCGCACTGCTGAGCATCGTTCTGCGGCATGGAATAAGATGCTGAGCGAACTCGAGCCCACCCACCACGCCTTCTGGCACCTTCAGAGGAAATTACGCTCCACTGAAGAGTCAGCCTTACCCCCGCTCATTCGCCCCGATAAGAGTTTCGCATTCGACAACACTGAAAAAGCCGAATGTCTGGCTGACAGCCTCGAGAGTCAATGCACACCCAGCTCTCAACCAGTGGACCAAGCTCACCTAGACATGGTGGACGCTGAAGTCGCACGTAGGACCTCCCTCCCCCCCGTCGAAGACCCTGATGACCCGCTACCTCCCGTCACCCCAGACGAAGTAGAGGAGGTCATCAAAAGGCTCCACCCCAGAAAAGCCTCAGGCTTAGATGGGATCACCAATAAGGTGTTGAAACTCCTCCCCCAACACATTTTGTTGCTAATGACGGCCATCTTCAACGCTGCATTAAGCAAAAATATCTTCCCTCAAGCTTGGAAACAAGCCACTGTGTTAGGCATCCCTAAACCGGGTAAACCCAAATCGGAGCCAACCAGTTATCGGCCCATCAGCTTAGTGAATTCGCTCGGAAAAGTCTATGAGCGGCTTATTTATAAGCGGCTCAAGGACTTTGTCGAGCGAAAAAGCCTAATTCCTGACGAGCAATTCGGCTTTCGGGCCAAACATTCCTGCGTCCAACAGGTTCACCGAATCGTCGAACACACCAGTGCTGGATTCCAGCGTGGTAATTTGACGGGTGCTCTGTTCTTCGACATAGCGAAAGCGTTCGACAAAGTCTGGATCAATGGCTTAGTTTATAAGCTATACAAACTTGGCGTGCCAGATCGTCTCGTGCTCATCTTACGAGACTGGTTGTCGGACCGAACTTTCCGCTATCGAGTCGAGGGAGAACTCTCCTCCCCTCACCCCATACGAGCCGGAGTCCCTCAAGGCTGCGTATTATCCCCGTTAGCTTTCACGCTGTACACCAGCGATATCCCAAAGAGTAAGGAGAGCCAGTTGGCACTCTTCGCCGACGATACAGCCCTCTACTACTCGGGCCGAAGCCCCATGAACATAGCCCTAAAACTCCAGAGAGCCGCCAACTCCTTGGCCAAGTGGTTCCGCCTCTGGAGAATAGAAGTCAATCCCGACAAAAGCCAGGCTGTCCTCTTCTCAAGGCCTGACCGAAAATATAATAACAGATATAAAAGCCCCCGCCCCCCAAAACTCATCACCATGTACGGCAAGCCGATCCCCTGGGAGGAGCAAGCCAAGTACCTAGGTGTCACCCTAGATAATCACCTCACTTTCGCCAAGCACATTAAAGCGGCGCGCTCGCGGGCCGCTTTCACTGTAGGCAGACTCCATGGGATGGTGAACGCACGCAGTAAACTGTCACTTAGGTGCAAACTGCGCACCTTCACCATGGTCATCCGTCCCATCATGACCTATGCATGCGCTGTCTTCGCACACGCAAAGCCCCATCACATCCATAAGCTTCAGGTTGTTCAAAACCGATTCCTCCGTATGATCACGGGAGCCCCCTGGTACGTACGTACTCAGGACCTCCATGTCGATCTAAAGATCCCCACAATCCAGCAGTTTTTGAAACGCAATTCCACGCGCTTTTTCGACTCTGCTGTCAATCACCCCAACCCCTTAATTCGAGCGGCCTCCCGCTACGAACCATCTCGAATCTCCAAAATTCGCCGTCCGCCTTGGTCGTACTCTCCATCCCCGATGACGCCACTACCCTGCTCCAAGAGAGCAACAAAGAGACCAGCACAATTCGAAGACACAGACCGATCTCGTTCCGTCCTCGCCGCCGAGGCCCGTCGCGAAGTCCCCGTCAAGATCTACAAGCCAGCCCGCGTGCTGTGCAATAAATATAGTTAGATTAACGTTAGAAAATATCGGAGTTTCTTGTCCGTTCTTCTCCACGTAGGCTTTTTCCGAACGGATGGTAGAATCACTTTAGTAAGATCCAGCCTTAGTTGTGTTGTCCCCCCAGCGACGCCCTGAGCCGAGGTCCGACCCCAACTGGGGTAGCCCTCAGCGCAGTCGCTTAGTTTTAGAATTTTTGCAAGCCTGGCTGGAGGCTATAATATAGCTTAGTCTCCACAGGGTAGTCCGGTTAAGCAGTATCCGGTCACTTTGACCGAACTGTGAGACGCCACATAGAAAAAAAAAAAAAAAAAAAAAGCGGCAGAGACACAGTCAGCCTTCCGCTCTACAAGGGGTAACAAGTAAGGAATAAAATTGAAGATACGAATCAAGACAGTATTTTCATTTCCTCAACAAGACCCCAACGAACAATCAAATACAGTCCACTTCACTAATTTTGGGAGTATTATTGAAAAACTTATAATGACAAACTTTTTTGTTTACTTAGGTTGGTATTCATGTCAAGTTTTAAGTGCATTAACCCAAGAATAAGATTCTTCGAAAAACTTTACTATCTCCTAAATCGTCTTTTGCTTCAAGTACCAACCTAAGTAAAAAATAAAGGTTGCCATTATTAGCTATTCGAAACTAGGGAGGGTTTCGAAAAAAAGCCCTGAAAACCGGCCAAGTGCGAGTCGGACTCGCGGACGAAGGGTTCCGAACCATTATCACAAAAAACGGCAATGACATCACGTTTGTTGTTTTTAGTATTTGTTGTTATAGCGGCAGCAGAAATACACCATATGTGAAAATTTCAACTGTCTAGCAATCACGGTTCTTGAGATACAGCCTGGGGACAGACGGACAAACAGACAGACAGACGGACCGCGGAGTCTTATCCCTTTGCAATTAGTTTTAACAAAAAATCTTATTTTGGGGGTAGTTCGAAAAACTAATAATGACAAAAAATATTATTTACTTAGATTACTATTTGTGTCAAGTTTAAAGAATATTTGCCGAAGGAAATAGATTTTTCCTACAAACTTTTAACATCCATAGGGGTCGAATTTTCAAAAATCTTTTATTAATACTCACTTACGTCACTTGAGGAACCATTCTGCAAAATTTCCTGATTCTATGCCTAGCGGTTTTGGCTGTGCGTTGATCGATCAGCCAAAACATATATAGATAGATTTAAAGTGGTGATAAGACATATCCAGGAGCTAATCTTTGATGATGAAATCTTGGAACATCATTGTTTCAAGATCATGTTGAGCTTGTGTGTTAGCATGGCCTGTAAGGCTTTAGAGAAATTGTAATTCTAAAATGTAATATCTCGATAGAGCTTGGCATTCCCATACATTTTTAATACTTCTATAATTACGTAAATTTAAATTTATTACTAATTACGCTTTCGTTGATAGAATATCTTTGTCTAGAGCCTCACTTAAGATTTTCTGCGCCTACGTATAATAAGTATCAACGGCAAAGGAGACACGCAAAAGGACATAATGGACCTTATTTACAAAAAGCAGATTCTTTATTCAACTTGTCAATGGACAATTTGAATTTAGATTATGATGTGCAACCGCTAGCCAGTCTCTAGATTTTTTTATAAAACGAGGTGAATAAAAATAAATAAACATTACAATGTTGATACTTCATGGTGTCTTTGCAGTCCCCCCGGTGCATCCTTAGTAGTTTTCATTTTACAAGTTTTTTATAAACTTACGATGTATGTTCGGGTCAAATCTTGTAACTGAATTTTAAAGCATTTATCCCCAACCGATTAAGATGTAATTTTGCATAGGTACTCGTTTTTTGTTTTGGATGACAATGCACGGTAAGATAAAAACCTTGTTTAAAAAAGTTTTTAAGAATTGGCAAAAAAAAAAACTAACGAAACATAGATACAAAACAAAATAACATACCTTTTTATATTCGCTATCAAAGGTCTCCCTGGGGTATACATCATTCACATCAATCCCGAGCCGGTGCAAAGCTACAGTAAGGCTGCTGAAGTAGTGGTCGAGGAGTTGCTGGTGGTTCTGTCTCCTGAACTCCTGGTCTGTTCCCAAGAACTCGAAGTACAGCAAGTCAGTGACGGGACAGCCTGCGTACACTGTCTGGTAATCCACCACGATAGGCTTTAGGCGGCTATCCTGAAATTTGTATGATTAAGAATTAAATAAGCTGCAGCGACACAGCGGCTACTAGATCATGGACAGTTCCATGCACCGGCACATGCACAGGGCAGAGGTCGACCAGCCGTTATTTTGCCAGCGCTCGACGAGGAGATCATCGAGTACTTCGAACGGGATCCGCGTCGCAGTACGCGCCAGGCCGAGACTAGGTTTGGCGTAAGCCAGTACGACGTCTGGAAACTACTCAACTCTGAAGGACAGCATCCTCATCATTTTCGCGGTGTTCACGCTCTCCACGAAAATGACCCCCAGAACAGAATTGCGTTTTGTCAGTGGTTGATCGCCAACCAAGAAGAAAGAACATTTTGTGGACGGATGAATCAACTTTTACGCGAGTTGGTATTTTCAACCAGCGTAACGAACATTTTTGGGCAATAAATAACCCACCCGTTATTCGCGAGTGTGCGCATCAAGTGCGTTTTAGTGTCAAGTGCGTTTTAGTGTCAAATGCGTTTTAGTGTCAAATTTGAATAACATGTTGGATAACAGCTGATTGAAAAGCACGTGGGTCAATGGCCTCGCGGCCTTTAATAGTAACACTAGACGTAACATGTATTGTTGTAGGTAATACTGGCGTCGCACGCGCCGGCGCCGCAGCCCTCAAAGGAAAGCGATGCATAAATGGTCAAACCCAAATAAGCTCTCGCACGTGGTGATACGGCATAAAAGTTTGCACGCAAAACAAACGAGCGAGCCACAAGCCGACAAAGCAAAGACCGATTTATTAAATGTTTAAAGTAAAATAAGCTCTCGCGTGTAATAATACGGCATAATCTAGCCCGCGCGTAACATGATCAAACGGAGCCGCCTTCGAACTTAATCCTTTCGACGGTGACCTAGCACCCGGGTCAACGGCCTGCTGTCGTTCGGCCGTAGATATCGGGAGGTATACTATTGGTTCGTGATCGCTTTCGAGTTTAGTTTTTCACAATGTTAAATATGCCAGTTTTTGTTTCTAATATTTTATATAACTACGAAACGATTGTATTACATAGACAAAACCATTTCGCTGCGGGAAAACAACCATTTAAATTTCACGGTGAATTCAGTATCTATTTTATTTACCCACGTCCGTGTGTCACTAGCGGGTTGCCAACTGAAAATCAGCGCTGTCTGACGCCCGGCAAATACTGAGTTGGTAGCCCTTTCGGTGTGGGTAAAAGTCAAAGTCAAATATATTTATTCAACTAAGCCAAAAAGCAGCACTTTTGAACGACAAATAATTAAAAAAAAAAAATTACTAGTAATAAAAATTGGTTCTACCGTGCATGCGGAAAAATAGCTTGTTATGGATAAGAACGCACAAGAAACTCCATTCTTACTCTTTTTTAATATAATATGAGTTTTACAATATTTACATAAGTACATATATTAATAAATTAATGCTAACACTATACTACGTACAGGATAATTATGGTCAATGAATTAGTCCAAGAGGGAGCGGAACTTCGCGCAGCGGTGCTCCGTCGAATTTGTTGCTTAAATAGTAATCGTACTTACTTAATCTACCTATATTAAACCAATTGCAAAATTAAAATAATTAAAAAAAAACACATTTTTTTATTACCCAGCCCAATAAGTGATGGGCATTAATCAGAAAACGCGGTCAATTTAATTATTTTAATAGTTTTTATCATATTGTCTACTCATACTGGGCATTATTCAAATGTCCCGGGCATTATGAATAATGCCGTATTAATCACTTGGTCCATAACATATACAAATGTTTATGCAAATAAATATATCTGAATCTAAAAACTAACAATACCTAATAAAAAAATAAATTGTATGAGTGTTAAAAAATTAACTGCGAATGCGTAATTCACATTGACAGATTAAAACTAAGTTCTTAATTTTTTGTCCATTAATTTTTTTATTCTTACGTGCTAAGAAACAACAAAAAACAACATACCAGTCGTCGAAACAACAAATTGCTAACACTGTAGTCTCCGTGACAGAGCACTGGAGTACTCAATGGAGCTTTAAACTTGTTAAATTCATTGCATGTCCACTCATCTTCTAATAATCTTGCCAATCTCTCTTTATATTCTTCTTTGGTAACATTTATAGCGCTTGCAATCATTTTCTTCCATGTCTCCGACATAAGAGCTGTTTTTTCTTTACCGTGATCTCTCGCTTTTACAAATTTCGCGTCTTTGGCGAAATTTTCAGGATCTGCCTTTTGGTACGCGAACGATAAAGCATGGAATCTGGCTAAGGATTCCATAGCGCTCGCGGCATGCTCCCAGTCTATGGACTTGAACCTGCTATAAATCCTGTAGCCCTTCACTGTCAGGTCTTCCATCACAACTGTCTCCTCACCTTCTGCGGACTCGCCTCCGAAGAACCTGGGGAACTCAAACCGCTGCTCCGCACTGAGATTGTGTTCATTTTGAATCTTGTCGTACACTCTAACGAGGTTTGAGTACACAAACTGTTCTGTTTTGAACTTATAATCTATGTTCATAATTTTGCGAAACACTCCACTGACATTGGCTACTTTCGCGAAGAGTTTCAAGTTGTCGTGATTTGGTGCTATGACATCTACAGAAAATAGAGCAGACGTGTAGTTGGCTCCATCACTTGTTACTTCTTTCACCGATATTTTTTCATTTTTGAGTTGTAATTGCTTGGTGATTTTGTCGAGAACTTTGCGTAATATAGTCTCCGCGTCCGACATGGATACGACTGACTCTGATCTGTGAGTCCGCGGTTGAGGTACAAACAGCTTGTTTGACTTGCCTAATCCTCACAACAAAACTATTTGGCCGATAGAACTTCTGCTGCCAACAAAAGTTATAGTAATGTTGTGTCTAATGGATGAAACGGTAACGTATATAAAAATTACTACTGTTTTTATTAATCAAACTTTATGGTAACAACACTTTTGTTTTGATTAAACTGTATGACTTCCTTAAATAAAATTCTCTTCATTCGTGTAAAAATAATCTGAGTACCGACGTTTACTTTTGAGATAATTGTTGATAATTTGTTTTGTCATTATCATATTGCGCATAAGTATATCAAATTATTAAGATATGGTAGATAAAATTGCATTGTTGAATTCTTTGGGCAAACAACCAACGTAAATAAACTGTAATAAATAATGTATATGAAGAACGTCAATTGCGAAAGGAGCCAATACGAGCGTGCGAGAGCCATGGGGAATGATATGGTTCGTTCCTGGATAATCGCACGCACGTTCCTTGTTACTTGCTCATCCGGAATTTGAAAAAAAATCAATGTATTCAGTAATCTCGAAAGTTCTTCACTACTCAATTATTGGTGCAGTTGGGTCGGATATTGACTTTATAGATGGATATCGACAAAAGAAAAGTAAGTAATTTAATATTTCTTAAAATAATATTATAAAGAGGTCCACCCGCCACAAAGGGCATAATTAAATTAGTGCATAATTTCAAATTGATTTTATTAAAAAAAAAAATATATATATAAATAAGCTTTCAAATAAAAAAAAAAACAAGTTTGATTTTTTCGAATAAAGAAATTGGGTATCTATCGATATCGATAATGTAATTAAAAATGCAATGTGTTATACTGCATTGATGTGACCTTGGTTGGGTAGTAGTAAATATTGACCTATGATATGAATGTCAATCTAACGGCAAACGAAATTAAGTTTATAATTGCGACCACTGAGAATACTGCCATCTATGTTCGGATAGCGGCATTTGCTTGGCAATCGAATCTTGTTTGACTGTAGATAACAAAACGGCGAAAATACTTCTGCACTAACACAAAATAGACTTCCCCGCGCGCATGTGCCGTACGGACCGGTACTGCCAACGACTTCGCCCACTCCAATGCCTTATTCGAGCTTTAACATAATTAATTTAGAAATAATTATTATTAACGATGTTATGATTTTAACTTTTATTGTTATTTTTAAATGGTTAATAAGTATGTCGAGGTTAGTCAATAGTAAGGACGTCAAAACAAATCACGAGCACGCCACCTGTCGGCAAATCAAGAACAACTACGCTGTGGCGCGCTTCCTCTAACGACCTGTGTGGTGGGGACACAGAATATAAGAGTTGAGTACTGACCGCCCTAGAGCTAAGACGTTGTAGAATCAGTATCGATCAGTAATATTAGTGAGCAAGATTGTAACTGTAAACTATTTAAATAAACCCAGTGTATCGAATAATTTATGTTATTTCATTTGCGCGACTGTACCCACCGACCTGCCCATACACGATGTCTTAACCTAAGGGAATACATCCTGACTTCCCGATGGTTTGCATCTATCGGCCAGCCTTGATGCGACATCAGAATTGGGATTCGGTCGTGCTGATGAGATCACACGTAAAAACAATGCTAGTGAAAATGGCGGTTACATTCTTGCAAAAAAGTGCGGTGTCAGTTGAGAAAAAAAAACAGTAGTGGTTCGTTTCTGCGACTACCCTCAGTCTAGAATAAAAAAAAAAACAGTCTAGAGCGGAGCAGCAAGGAAGCTAGCAACAACCAAGGAGCTGGACAGGTCAAGGAGGAGCGTGTGGACGTGTGGAAAGATCCATACACATGGATCTTCAAGCCAATCTGGTGAGTCGTTTTCATTTTGTTATTGACTATGGCCAAGAGTGTTCATTATTCAAAATTCTGGTTTTGTGGCGGTCAATGGATCGTCGGGGTGGCCCGTGTTAGGTTATAATTTCATGTTAGTTATCGATGGTCAAGTTGGGTGTTGTTGAAGGGTTATTATTCTACTATCACTGGCGGTAGCCTTTGACTGGCCTTGGCTGACTATCATTGTTTGGAGGTTAGAATACCTACCTGGGCACTTGGGACATTGTAATGTGTGGTTCATGTTTTGGACAGGGTCTCTGCATTCACATTCAGTGTTCATAATAACCCATTTTGCCGTGCCGGTTTAGGTTACTACACCGGTTAATTTCCATCAAAGCTGTGTATGGTTAAGATAACCGTGTAAACAAGTACTCTCGTAGTGTTTTTCATGTTTCAGATACCATATTGTGTCGCAGTGGAGCCTCTGCTGCTGCTAGCAGTTCAGATGCTGTATGCGAAGGCTGACCTGTCAACATCTGAGAGGTTAGGAGGAACGGCAGACTAGCAGTTTGAGGTTGGGAGCGCGCAAGTTTGAAATGGAATACTCGGTGAGTCGCTTCCATGTTATTTCGATAGTGAGGTGGAAAGTTCTCTACTGAAGAGATGCTATTTCGAGTTTTAAGTGTTCATGTTTGATCACTGAATTGGTAGTGGTTATATCTAGCACTATCACTAGGTAATTAAGACACACTTGTAAAAAGCAAGTAGTTAGGTAATGAGTTTCCTATTGGCAGTATAGTTTCAAGATTTGGTTCAATACGAACTTTAGGATGAGATATCCCATAAGAAGGAGATTTTCAGTAACAAAGCCAGTTAGTAATGACGTAGGGCCATCGTAATTGTATCGAGTTAGTAACGGTACTGGTCATTTACGTGTATTCAGAACAAATCTTATGTTGCGTCACGATTTACGACTACCGTCTTCAGATCTGAATTCACTTGCTTACTTTCAAAGTAACATTAGGATAGCAGTAGATCTCGCGATCGTTTTCCTTACATAAAAACTGAGGTAGTGAGCGATAGTAAATGGTTACTGTTGATATTTAATTTTAAAGATTTTGATCCGAATTAATTCGTGAAGCTCCTTAATATTATCAGGGTTAGTTGTTTCCCTTTTGTTAGCAGTCGGTAAATCTTTGAGTAAAAAGTGCGAATCTTTTGGGAAGGATCCTCGATCACCAAGTTCCTTGAGAATTAGACATCATAGTTGATGACAGTGGTAGTGAAACCAAATCTGATTAACATGTCTACTCATGCGACAAATTCTGGACCGCCCCTCATGAGTAACATGTGGCGATGGGTCTACGAAGAGGTGTCGTTGAGTATGCATTTGCCTTTGAATTATGGTAAAGATTAACGGAAATCTTACAATTACTTTATTTAGTTGTTGATCGTCGGATCTTTTTCTAATCAATAGTGTTGTGTGGGCAACTCTAGTGAAGTCCGCGATAGGTTATTATAACAGGACAGTGATAGTTATACAATGAAAGCTTTAAATAGGAACGCTTAGGACCTACAAGTATGCACGCGGTAGGTAAGGGAAGATGCCAACGGGTCATGTACCAGTCGATGTTGATGTTAAAGGAATTTTGATGATGATGAGCAAGCTTAAAGTGTCTAGTAATTCAGTCTATCGAATGTATTATGATTGACCGTACCAGTGGATTTTGGTGGAGGTCGGGGTCTAGAGACCGTTGTGAGAGCAATACAATTGCTGGTCGGCTAGAGGGCCGTGGCTTTGAAGATTTTGCTCGATGGTTTCTTTAAGCTTGACAGTTTTTGCAGCAGCAGAATTTTTAAAGTTGGTTTGGATCGATTTGTGGTACATGGCCCAGGGTAATGATTCAGTTAAAGAGTAGTGTTCTAAAATTTCCCTATTTTCACGAACCCAATGATCTATTTTGGTCAGGAGTAGCCGAGCGTTGTGTGGCAGCTGTTGACCTGTGTGGCAACTGTGAGCCTGTGTGTCAACTGAAGGCCTGTATGGCACCTGTAAGTCTGTGTGACACTATGTCTGGTGTGAATGTTCATGTTTATGTTAGAGACCTTGCAGAAGGTTCATTTTGAGTTATGACGTTGAAAGAAGGTAAACTCACATAGTCACGCCAGAGGTGAGGTCACCATGTTAATGTTGATGACGTTCGAATCGTCAAGCCCTCATTGCGAAAATTTAAATAATTTTGGTATTCTAATTTTGATTAACAGAATTTATAAAATTGCTAATAAAAATTTAAGGGTAGTAAAATTTAAGTAAGTACCTAAAGGGCAAGAAGGTTATTTGGAAATTTGCGAAAATGATGGTGATGATGATGATGAATGGACCGTGACGACAGATGATGAGTTCGGTATGTCTTTTGTACCTGTAATTAATAATACGCCCTCGGAGTCAGAGGAAACATTTTCCATATTATGCTCTCGCACCTTAAGTGTAGATAATTCCGAAGCTATAATAGAATCTTTGGAATGATCAATTAGTATGTGGTCTTTTCTACTTTTGTGGAAGATGATCATTTTTGTAAATGGGATGTCAAGATCACTCCTGCTTTAGTGGGTGACGATTCAGACCAGCTTGATTGTAACTGCGCTGTAGGAGTCTCACCTGCTTTAGTGGGTGACGATTCAGACCAGCTTGACTGTAACTGCGCTGTAGGAGTCTCACCTGCTTTAGTGGGTGACGATTCAGACCAGCTTGACTGTAACTGCGCTGTAGGAGTCTCACCTGCTTTAGTGGGTGACGATTCAGACCAGCTTGACTGTAACTGCGCTGTAGGAGTCTCACCTGCTTTAGTGGGTGACGATTCAGACCAGCTTGACTGTAACTGCGCTGTAGGAGTCTCACCTGCTTTAGTGGGTGACGATTCAGACCAGTTTGACTGTAACTGCGCTGTAGGAGTCTCACCTGCTTTAGTGGGTGACGATTCAGACCAGCTTGATTGTAACTGTAGGGGTTTTCTGTTGTAAAGAAATACCTAGACCAGTGATCCTTTCGAGGTGCTGCAGGAATCTCACCTGCATTGGTGGGTGACGATTTAGACCAGCTTGATTGTAACTGTAGGGGTTTTCTGTTGTAAAGAAATACCTAGACCAGAATCCTTTCGATATGTAACTATGCAAAATGTTTCCTCACTCATCTAGAGTATGAGTCAGGATTGGACGAGCGAATACTGTGTGGAGATTTTGTGTGTTTCGAAAACTTCCCTTGTATGATGGGAGACTGGTAGAACGGAGTGGACTAAGAACGTGTAGCGCAACACGACATGAGATGGCATGGAGCAAGGACAAGAAGATAATGCCTGCGGGTGATAGATTTGGGGAGTCTGTCACCTGAGAGAGGCCCGAGAAGGCGACGTGCTGTGTTCCACGCTCGCCTCTCAAAAGGAATTACGGCCTAGAGAACACCATGTGGTTTTAGTCAGTAAGAGTCTGACAGACCCCTCAGCTTTCCCCAAGGGCTGAGGACATCCATTGAGGATTTCCACATGATTCGATACACTGTTAAAACCTGACAATGAGGAACAGACGAGGACGCCTGTATCGCAGGATGGCCGTGTCGAGGTTAGTCAATAGTAAGGACGTCAAAACAAATCACGAGCACGCCACCTGTCGGCAAATCAAGAACAACTACGCTGTGGCGCGCTTCCTCTAACGACCTCTGTGGTGGGGACACAGAATATAAGAGTTGAGTACTGACCGCCCTAGAGCTAAGACGTTGTAGAATCAGTATCGATCAGTAATATTAGTGAGCAAGATTGTAACTGTAAACTATTTAAATAAACCCAGTGTATCGAATAATTTATGTTATTTCATTTGCGCGACTGTACCCACCGACCTGCCCATACACGACAAGACACGCGACAAGTATATATTTACTATTTGTTTCACACAACTAACAACGTTATTTAAGTAATTTTTCAAATTGACTTTATAAGTTGGTCGACTATTACTCGTAAACTTTTAAAGCATACTTAAGCTGTGATAGTTTTCCTATTAAATTCGTTATAAATATCATTACATATGAAATTGGCGTTTTGTAAGGGAGGAACTTACAGTGGTTTTTTTTTTAATATAATATATAATCCACTTTTGCCATCTCATAGATAGTTCATTAATCCCTTTACTAAAAAAAAACATTCGGACGGGAATCAATAAAATCTTTGAAGGCGCTTTGGACTGCTGATCGGAGTTGATTTTTTTTTTCTTGCAAAAAGTTATCCAAATTTCGAAAAAATGGTAATCTGTTGGAGCAAGGTCCGGGAAGTAAGGTGGATATCTTAGACATTCCAATTGAAGCTCCTCTAATTTGGTAGCCGTTTGTTGGCCGTTTGTTGACCAGCCTCGGCTGTTTAGCAGCTAGCTTTTACATCATGGTTTGCAGTTGCTGACAATAGACATCCGCCGTTATCGTCTGGCCAGATTTAAGGTTAACGACACCGGCATTAGTCCACCAAACGCTCACAAGTAATTTTTTTTGAGTAAATTTTCGCTTGGGGCAGGATTTGGCTGGTTCTCCAGGGTTCAGCCATTGCGATGAGTGTTTCCGATTATTATACAGGATCCATTTTTCATCACAGGTAATGATTCGATTTAAAATCCCTTCATTATTGTGCCGGTTGTACTTTTATTTGTTCGCTTGTTTTTAGATGAGTGACCCCGCCAGGGTAAGCAACACTTACCAAGGTCAGTCTTGGGATGCGTGACCACTTATTTTTGGATGGTTTATTTTTTATTTTTGGGATGATGGACACCCATCCAAAGACTGACCTTGGTTCGAGTCTGGAAAATGAAAGAAGTCACTCGAATTATTCGCAAACTTTTTATATGGCAATGCTTAGTAATGCCAACTGATGTCAACGTCAATTTTCCAAAACAAGAAAGCGTGTTGTTGTGATCTTGTTAATAGCATTTATTAAATAAAAAAATAATATAGCTATTAAAAGTGGAGTACGGAGGATTTTGTTTCGCATGATGTCTATTTATATCAAGAAAAACAAAAGGAGAAAGACACCGAATTCAAACAAAAACAAGATTGTTTACGTATGGTGTTGGATTTCATAAGTAAGTATGACGCTAATAAGTTGATACTTTGTTTTAATTCATAATTACTGTGAATGCAAAAACTATTTTTCTATTATGATTCACATTCATTTTATAATAAGTAAAGCACTTTCATAATAATGTTTATGGTTATTTATCATACCATAACAAAAGTTGCATTGTTATTTTCTATTTTTTTCCTTTCACATGAAATCTGGAGGATGAAGCAGGAGTTGATAAGACAGTGATATGATTGAATATTACCCTGTCTGCAGTAGAGTTAGAGAAATAATAAAAGATTCGTTTGAAACCATAAATGTTGAAAGTAAATATTATAAAGAAAGGAACAGAATTACAGAAAATAATGTAGGAAACAGTGCTTCCAGTGACTCTAATAAATTTTTCTCTCTGGTAGTGAATAAACTAAAATTATATTACAGAATACTGTTGTTTTTTTGATTCAGGTTGATATATAATAATAATTCATAATTCGGCGCAACACGTTTTCTTCTTCCATACCGTCCCGTCCCTCTCACACTATTACTGACTCCCTTTTCCTTCACATGACTCCTCACACAGGCCATCCATCTTTTCTTTGGCCTTCTTCTCCCTCTCCATCCATCCATATTTATATTCATAACTCTTTTAGTAGCATGCATTATCCAGCACCAAACAACATCGTCAGAACCTCATCATCATTTCCTCATGTTTTCGGTGTCCAAACCTCAGTCCCTTAGCCAGTCGTCATCCATCCGTCAGACCATGCACAAGTATCTGTGCAGCGCATCCTCAATTATTGTAAATAAATTCTTTAGTTCCAGCAGTAATAATTTCCTTTTTTTTTAAGCGGTTTTAAATACCCATTCTAACAGTACGGAACGCTTGATGTGCGAAGTCCGACACGCACTTGGACGGTTTTTTTGTTTGTTTGTACGCGCTAATCTCTGGAACTACCAGTCGGATTTGAAAAAAAATGTATATGGTAGCCACGATACTCACAAACTATGAAGTGACACTGTGTAATTGTTTTTACTATTTTAGAATAGAATAGAATAAAATTGATTTGCATAAAAAAACATGGTATAGAAGATGGTACAAAATGAAATACAGAGCATACATGTTTATGCTTAACATTATAAGCGTGAAAATTTTACGTGCACACAATAATTACAGTCATTTATTATTTTTGTCAAAGTTTTTTTTTACATTTTAAAAACTGCTAATGGATAGCCAATCATACAATTTACTTTAAAATAATCTGGTATTTAGATTTTTTTGGTAGCTCGGTATCTTATTAAATATTTCTACACACATATACAAACAGCTTTTATTATATTTAGTTAGTCTGGAATGAAATCAAGTACGAGCCTGTGAGGGTCGCTTTTGTAGAACGACTCATTAATTATTTGACATTACATATTATAAACACTACATACTTATTTAATTTTCATTTGTATTGGATGACAATTTAATGTATTATATTTTAATTAGACTGATAATGTGAATTTTGTTTGCCTCAACGGCGGGACATAACAGATTTACCAACACAACATCTTATGAACCTATGATCCACAATAAATTATTTGAAATTGATATAAAGGATTGATCTGTCCAAGCAATTATTTGAGAACGCCCCACTTGACATAGTCATTGACGATTCCGTTCAGCCTCTCGGTGTAGAGTGGACTGGTTTTCTCCACGGCTAAGGCAGCAATCGCAGTATTCTCAGTGACAACTGGCGCGTTCTCAATTTCAACTGTGACCACAGGCAAGAGAAACACTGCTATCTCGAGACCAAGTGGAAGTTTCTGGAAAAAATATATGTCAAAAGTATAATTTTGTCGTAATTATAAGCATGGCATTATCCTTTGGCTGCGTAGGCCCTAGGGTATAGTTAGTACCATCATGTTTGCGAGAGAGTGTTGTAAATATTATTTAGTGCAACGATAGTATATTAGTAAAGATTATGATAATAGTGATTTGGTATAGTGAATAAGTTTGAAAAGACAAATGTAAGAACGATCGAGAAATACACGGCATATTTTGCCAGCATGTCATCATCATTAATGTTCCCACTGCTGGGACACAGGTCACTGCTCTGTGAGTGGGAAAGAGCCGTTATCCATCACGCGGGCCCAGTGTGGGTTGTTGTATGTCACATGTCTTCGAATTTTTGGTTCTAGGACATGCCGGTTTCTCACGATGTTTGCCTTCACCGTTTTGAGAGCAGTCGTGATGAAATAATTTACACAAAGTAAAGCGCCTGCCTGGGTCAATCACTTTGATTGAACTGCAAGTAGAAAATAAAAAAAACCTTTCAGACAGTTCGAGTTCGGCACAGTAGAAATATGATACGCAAGAGATTATCACATAAGGTATTGTCGACAAAATACATATGTAAAGTGATTGTTACCTCCTTTATTTCGTACTCAAAGTCTTCCCTGGAGTATGTCTCCTCAGGATCGAGATTCAGCCTCTTCATGGCAGCGCTGAGCTGCATGTAGTAGTGCTCGACCAGTTTCTCGTAGTACTTGGCGCGGAATTCCTCATCGGAGCCAGTGAAGATAAAGTAAATCAGATCAGTGATCGGACTACCACCGTGCATAGTTTGAAGGTCCAAGATCTTGATATCCACCTTGCCGACCTAGAATTAGGCGAAAAAAAATATGTTAGGTTAGGATCGTTTATTGAAAATTCAATTTCGAAATATTTGATTCCTCACATTGTACATGGTCTTGGATAAATATAAAGTGCACGATAATCATTATCATCTTACGTTAGATTCTTTAAAATCCATTTTCAAAGTAGCTAAAATAATTTAGCACGGAGATAGATTATAGTCTGGAATAGCACATAGGGTACTTTTTATCCCGGAAGTATGTTTCCTCGTGATAATTATCGACTCTCTCGCGGGCTAAACCGCTGGCAGAAGCTATTGATATATTAATTGGATACAAAAACTTACGTCTCCCACTCTATGCAACAAGTTACTCCCTCTGAAATCTCCATGTATGATGGCAGTTCTGCGAGAAGGGCTGTACCTCCTAAAAGGATGTCCCTTCTTCGTCAGAAACTTTTTTAGCGCTCCTCTGTGCTCCGGTTTGACGTTTTTCAAAGCAGTGCTATTCATTGTCTGCATTGTTATGTCTAGAACGTTAGATTCTTTAAAATCCATTTTCAAAGTAGCTAAAATCTTCTCAAATTCTTCTGGGTATTGTTTACCGAATGCGAAGGACAGTGCGTGCATCTTTGCCAAATGTGTAACTGCTGAAGAAGCGTACTCCCAATTATAGGAAATGAATCTGTCGTGAGGACCATATCCGCTCAACAATAAGTTTTCAAGGACTAATATTTCTTGGTTCTTGCTGGAATCAAAGCCATAACACTTGGTGAAAAATAATCTGTCCTCCTCAGACACATTATTTTCTTCCTCTATGAATGCGTATTTTTTTAAAAGGTTAGTATAAGCGAACTGTTCAGTGTCGTACATTGGTATAGGCATATCTTTGCGAAATTCTTCTCCTAATGCAGCAATTTTTGCGAACAAATGAAGATCATCTTTATTTTCATCTCTTATGATCACCTTGAATAGTTTCGACGTATAGTTGGCTCCTCCGCTTGATGTTTCTTTTATACTTATTTCAGGTTTTTCATATTTTTGTTCTTTCGCAATTTTGTTTAATAATTTTCGCAGTAATTCTCCCTTTTGCGCTGCCATAATGTCAACTCTCAAACAAATAAAAACTGATTAAACTGTTTAGAAATAACTTAATCTATAGTGAGGTGGATGATAAGATAAAAAAAATATGTAATGTATGATTATGATAGATGAAAGTGATATTTATAAACTAGCTGTCGCCCGCGACTTCGTCCGCGTCAAACCCGTAAAACTAAAAAGTTATTACTACTTAACACTCTGTTAACATTCTGACGTCTTTTAGGCCATGCCCACAACTGAATCTAACGTCCGGGAAGCGCCATACGTCACATCCAGAAATTTGGCGCGTGTTATTTCCAATTAAAAGCTTATTATCTCGTCAATTACTGCAGCTACACTAAAATAAAAAAATTGTTAAGCTGAAACTATACAGAATCGACGCGTGTGATAATTTAATTACAACAACTAGATCTTAGTAGTAAAAAAGTCATATAAACTTGAAATAATGGGTAGAAAATTATAAAATAATAATTAAAAAAAAATATTCCAATAAGATTGTAGTTTGTATCAATTAAACCTATTTATAATTAAACAAGACCATATAAATTTGATACCCCTTACTAATTGTCTGACATTTAATGAGTTTTAAAATAAATTTAAAAAATAACCCATTCCCTCATAAATTTGTGTTATTTTTTGTTATAACAATAAGACAGCCGTAAGATTTAACCCGTGGATGACACATAAAAACGTTGCATTTTACAGTCTATGTGTGTGTAAATACTAATAATGAACTAATTTCCATATTACGAGCAATAATTGAATAGATTTCATTTCGATATTTTTCGTTTCAACACACTTTGTAAGTAAGCTTGTTCCTCACTAGCTACAAAAATTCATTCAATGTCAAATATTAAGCACAAAAACAAAGAAAAAAAACATTTATAACAAAGTCAAAAGAGATCTTAAAACTAGTTTTTAGGTCTTTGTCATTACAAAATTCGTCAATGCTATAATAGGCTTTATTGATTAACAAAGTCCTGAGTTTATTTTTAAACATGTTCACATTCTGAATATTCTTTAATCCCGCTGGTAATTTGTTAAATATATTGACAGACTGCACGCGTGATGAGTGTTTGACAACATTAAGCTTTGCTTGCAGAAAAGTAGGAAGATCTTTTCTGCGAGTATATCTATTCTACTCTAGTTTTTCTTTCTTCGTCTGTTTCAAACTCGTTTAAGTTTTTGTTTAAATGAGTAAGGAAAACTAAAATATAAAGACACGGTACCGTTAAAATTCTATGTTTACTAAAATACTTCTTACATGATTATGTCTGGTTTAAACGAAGCATGGTTCTTAATGCTCGCTTTTGTATAGTAAAGGCTGCCTTAATATTATATTTATAGCTATTGCCCCAAAATTTAATGCTGTAACTAAGTTAAGATTCAACTAGAGCAAAATAGACGGCACGAATTTGGGCAATAGACAAAATATCCCTCAGTGATCTGATCGCATAACACGAACAGCTTATAGTATTTGTAATTGAATCTAGTTCCAGCTTCCAACCAAGCATAGAATGTATTTGGACCCCCAAAAATTTTAGGCTTTCTACTGTATCAATTTTCTTGCCCAAGTATTCTACGTTTATTAAAGCTTTGTTCCTAACTGTAGATCTAAATATCATACACTTTGCCTTACTCTAACATTTAATTTAAGATTATTCATGGAAAACCATCTTTTACAAGCAGCTATTAATACATTTAATTTACACTTTAAGGTTTCCATATTATCAGCAGCTATAACAGCACTCGTATCGTCAGCAAATATTATCAAGTCAGTATCTGGTAAAATGTTATTAATGTATTCAGTTACATCGATAAGAAACATTATAAATAAGAGGGCCCAACACCGAACCCTGCGAAACACCTCTAGTTACAGTAAATGATTTGGATTTATGAATTTCTTCCACACCTTCGAGAAGTGATTTAATTTCGACGTACTGTTGCCTGTTGGTCAAATAAGAACTAAAAAGTTTTAAAACATTTTCTCTTATACAACTTATCCATAAGAATGCAATGATCTACAGTATCAAACGCAGAATTCAAGTCTAGGAATAAACCAGTAACTTTAAGTTTATTGTTCAGCTTATTCACTACGTTATTAACTAATGAGTCTATAGCATCCAGTGTTCCTCTACTTTTTTGGTATCCAAACTGATTACGCTCTATTACTTTTAGACTACTCAAATGTCTGGTGGTAGATATCTGGCTAACTTAAATCGTTCAGGAAAAACGCCCTAATTGACGCAATTATTTATTATTTCAGTTATTGGATATGGCAGTATATTTATATTATCTTTTATTACACTCAGCGGTATTTCATCGTGTCCAAATGACTTTTTACTATCCATACCCTTTACCATTTTATAAATCTCTATCGGCATGACGGGGTTAAAAGCCATAGACCTATCAACTCTGTCAGTATTTTCAATTAGATGCTTCTTAGCCAGTTCTGGAATAGCAGTGTTTACACCTTTACTGTTGTCAAATTTTTCCGCAAAAATGTTAGCAATGTCTATAGGGTTACAAATTATTTTATTACTATGGTTAAGTACTAAATTATCATTTTCGAATTTGTTGTAAATCTTTTACAGAGTTTTATTGACAATTTTCCGAATTTCTTTACTAGAGTTAGTTGCTTATTTATTTGATTAGTTACTTCCTTTCTTTTAGCATTCCTAATCACCTTTTTATAAATTCTAAGATACTGTTCACGATATTTTAATAACGATTTATTACACTTAGCTTTATTTATGGAATTTAGTAATCTCTTCATTTTGCTAGATATCCTTAATTCTTTCGTAAGCCATTTAGATCGGCCAGTTCTTTTCATGTTGATTTTAACTTTATTTTTTTTAAACTTTCTAGAATGTAGTTCTCTGATTTTTCGTATAAACGTGTTTGTACCTAAATTCCAGTTGTTTTCCAGAAATTTCTGTATGAATGCTTTATTATTCTTCTCGTTATATAATCTTCTCTCCATGTATTTAAAACTAATGCATTGTTTATTAACGTTTTCTAAATATGCTATACAGAAGAGGGCTACATGTCCATCCGCTAATCGATTGTGGTCAATGTCTGTACTGCCGATATTTCTATCACAGGTGTTGGTCAATAGTATATTGTCTATACACGACTCGGAGTTATTTCGTACAATTGTAACTGAATCAAACAAATAGCTAAAATTATAGCATTTCAACAGAGATGCCAACAAACTTCTTTTATTATCCTGTTTTGACAAGTCAATATTGAAATCACCGCAAATAAAGCACATTTTATTGAAAAAGTACTGCAACAGTATCTAGAAAATCGTCAAGGTTTTTATTTACGGGTGTTTTATAGCAACAGATTAGATAGAGAGATTAGACATAGAGTCGGACTCGGTACAAAGTCTGTTGCTTAGACGAGAAATTTAATGCCACGCAATTTAGTTTTTTTTTTCTAAAACTTTCCTAAAGTAAAGTTACGGTACTGTTTAATCGACATTTTTGGAATAACTCTACTCTACTGCTACTAAAGTGGCATGTGCGTTAGACGCAACTTTTTAAGGACCATTAAAATGGCTTGTGCTATAAGGACGGAACTTTAAGGGAAATGAAACAATGCAACGCTGAGTAAACACTGAGTATTTTTGGCGCATTCATACATCTTATATTCACTCACACAAGCAGAATATAGTATACTTACACACTACATCACACCTCCCACGGTATTAGAAAAAAATGTTATATACGTTTTTTTTCATTACATTTAGCTGAATAATACAATGATTATACAATGTTATGATTACATTGTAGTACATCATTCTTAACCAAATAAAATTAAAACGAAACACGTGTCACTTAATTGATTTTATCAATTCACATTCGTGTATGTATAAGTTAAATAATAACAAAGATTGAAATACGAGTACTTAAGTACTAATAACTATCCAGTGCAATCAAAGTGCATTCACTTTGTTGCCATCGTTACAATTCAAAACATCGGGTTATTTTATAATATTTACCTTTGCCTACTTACGTTCTGATCATACATGATACAACTTCGTTCGAGTCTTATGAATTATATCGGATTTCCCATTTATATTCACCTCAAAATTTGGTGACAAGTCTTGAATGAACTTGTATGGTCCCGTATAAAGATTTGTGAGTTTATTACCAAAGTTTCACGTTTAATTAATATATTTTCACACTTCTTATATTTTGTGGGCCTAATGTGTTCATCACATTTAAGTTTCTAATTTGCTTTGGCAAGATTACCTAGATTACACGTCCTTCCATAAACAAGTTCAAATGGCGTGAATTTAGTCGACGTATGAACTGTTGTGTTATACGCGAAACACCAGAATGGTAACCAAGTACTCCACGATTCTGGATTTAATTTTGAAATATTAAGAAGCTTGCATACCTCCAGAACCTCAATGTGTCAGACATAAACTTGGAGCCTCGGTCAATTGTTATCTCCCGCGGAACTCCGTGCTGTAAAATAAAGTTGTTGACGAAAGCACGTGCAGTTTCTGCTGATGTTTTAGTTACTAGTGCAAAAGCACAAACATATTTGAAATGTTGTCTGGTAGATGTCGCTATAAGGCCGCCTTTGTACCCGTAGATATAAGTATTATTGTAAAAGAGATGTGTAACTTCATTTTTTGGTGTACAATAAAATATATTCAATTCTGTTCTATATTTTGACAGTTCGCATTGAAGTGTTAGAATACGTATAATTATAATAGTCCCTATCGAGTGGTCCTACTATGTCAAAATAATTTTTCTCAAATGTAGAATGGGCCGTAGATGTAATTAATAACCATAGGTTCTTTTACAATAACTGTATACTTCTGCATTTGACACTTTGGGCATTTTTTTACGAAATTAATAACGTCATTTTCAAGTCCCGGCCAGGGGGGTGACCATAAGCTCTTAGAGTAAGGTTATAGGGACAGATGTATTTGACTTGTATACATCTGTCACTTACGCGATCTCAAAATAACCTTACTCTAAGAGCTTATGTTCACCCCCCTGAAACAATACTTTTTGATGTTGTCTAACATACGTCTAATACCCGCACGACCGCTTGTAGGCAAAAGATGTAAATCATTCAATATGACTCTCCTGTCAACCTCATTTTCAACTCTCTCTCTACATCTTTTAGAATACAAACAGTAGGTCCCTACCGATTTGTTTTGATCTCATTCGTTAATTTTTGTATGAATATTGTATTGTACTTGTTTGTTGTATTTCATAAAATAAATCTGATTTATATAATATTTGTCACAAAATTTACACATCTTTCTCACAAATGCGGCTGGTGTCAATTGTGATTGAGCAGATAGATTGCATCAATTGTTTACTATCGTAAAAAAAAATATCATTCGCATAGCTAATGCTACCTTGTTTTTGTAGTGTATCCAAAGATTTATTGTCTATTAACTTAGTTTAACTGCATTTTTTGGTTTGAAATTGGACTCCACTAATTTCGGCTGACTTGGCAAGTTGTCTTTGCCTATATTATTTTCACTTTCAGTACGATTGGGTTCTAATCTTTTATAATCTCCATATAAGTACGGTCTAAAATGTTTCACAGCCCATTCGGTAGCTAAGAGTTCCTTTTCAATCGTTGGATAATTCCGTTCGGCTTTGTTTAGGCTTCTACTGGCGTAAGCAACTGGACGGCCGTCGGCATTGGATAAAATAGCGTAACCTGATGCATCAGGCTGTACAATAAACTGATTTGTACTCGAGACGTTAGGATATTGTAGAACGGGGGGTGTTGTCATGCATTTCTTAAGGGCTTCCAATGATTTTTGACAATCATCATCCCAAATTAATTTTATATTTTTCCTACATAATAAATTCAAGCTGTAAGCTATTTCGGCAAATTTGGGAATAAATTTTCTGTAATAATTCGCTAAAGCCACAAAACGTTTTACATCACCTGAGTTTTGAGGTACGGGATAATTCTGTACTACTTCAATTTTTACTGGATCTGGAAGTAACCCGTTTTCTGATACAATATGGCCCAAATAAATTATTCAGACTATAGCACCTTACTTAGCTTTAATTTTTAATTTGTGTGTAGATCAAGGAGTCTTCCCGGATCTAATGAAACATATTAAGGTTATACCACTTTTTAAATCCGGTGACAGTAAAGACACGAATAATTATAGACCAGTATCGGTGCTGCCGGTTTTCAGCAAGATATTTGATAAGATAATGCTAAATCAAATGCTCATTCATTTTAATACGAATAACATCCTACACGATAAACAGTATGGTTTTACCAAAGGACGTTGTACGACCGACGCTGGTGTCACCTTATTAAAACACATCTTTGATGCGTGGGAAGAGGTATAAGATGCTATAGGTGTCTTCTGCGACCTGTCGAAAGTGTTTGATTGCGTTAATCATGAAACATTACTTTTGAAACTTGAGCATTACGGGCTAGGCCAATCAGCGTTGAGTTTAGTAAAATCTTAATTAAATGATAGACAGCAATTAGTTCAAATAAACGGTGTCAATTCGTCCGGGTTAACCGTGAAAATGGGGGTACCCCAGGGTTCAATTTTGGGTCCTTTCTTATTTCTAATCTACATTAACGATTTACCCCATCTATTGAATAACAATTTAAACATGGTGTTATTTGCTGATGACACTTCTTTGATTTTTAAGATAAATAGACGTACGAGTAACGTTGATGACGTAAATAACGTCTTGCGACAGATTCAAAATTGGTTCACGGCTGATAATTTAGTTTTAAATGCTAAAAAGACTAAGTGTGTAAAATTTGCCTTGCCGAATGTCAAAAGTACTGATTGAGACATTACATTAAACAGGGAGAAGCTATAATTCGTCGATAAAACGGTTTTCCTGGGGATCACGCTAGACTCAAGGTTACAATGGGGTCCTCATTTAATATCACTTGCAGGGCGACTGAAGGAACACGGGTGGGTTTTAGTCAGTAAAAGTCTGACACGCGCATCCGCTTCACCCAGAGCGGGAGAAGTCATTGGATGATTTCCCACCCAAAAAAAAGAAAAAAAAAAAGGGCGGCTAAGTTCGGCAGCTTATGCTGTTATAAAAATTCGTCAGTTTACTGATGTGGATACCGCGAGGCTAGTCTATTTTAGTTACTTTCATAGTATAATGTCTTACGGTATCTTACTATGGGGAAGGGCTGCAGACATTGAGTCAATTTTTATTCTGCAAAAACGAGCCATCAGAGCGATATACAATCTTCGCCGGCGCGGTTCTCTAAAGGAACTGTTTAAGGACATTAACATCATGACGGTAACATCATGTACATTAGAAAAAAAATACATCTTTTTAGTAAAAACGGCGACGGAAATAATTATGTTGCTAGAAATAGGGACCAATTAATTCAACCAGGTTTCAGGCTGGCTAAAGCATCTTCTTTTAGGGGGTACTGTATAAAATGTTACAATAAAATACCTCCCCACATTCTAGAACTGAATGAGACGAAATTAAAAACTTGTATAAAACGCACACTATGCAGGCAAGCATATTATAAGTTGGGGGATTACATCGCTGATCAAAATGCTTGGCTAAAAGCTGGTCCTGTTCCACAGCCATTAGGGCGCAAGAACAATTAGTGATGGGCAGAAAAGTTTTGAAGTATTGTTGGACCTGCTGAAGACTGTATGAATATATTTGTATTGTATAAACTCAATTTCTTTTAGTATTATATAACTGCACAGCACATGTGTGAGTACTATGAGCCGACTGTAAATCTACCATTCACTGTATATATGTGTTCGTTGACTTCTATGTGCCCTGGCAGTTGAGTGTGTCATGCACTCTCTAATTTCTCTGTGATGGTAGCACATGTGTTGGATCATTCGGTTCCCTTCATAATTTTTGAGCTGAGTGGTGTCGATCCATGCTTCATGTTCGTGAACGGGCACCATCAGTTGGGATTGGTCATAACTTAGCTTCCACGGCCTGTTATTGCATTTTTTTGTTAAAATTGTTTATTACTCTAGACGCTTTTACGAGCACGTCTTTTTGCATCGTTCTCACATATATGTATTTTTTTCAACAAGAATGATTATACCAAAAACTTGTAATCGAAACTGACGGAAAAGAGTGTCCGTGGAGGTTCTTGCAAATTCTTCTTCATTGAGATCTACTGACGATTGCGAATTTGCAACTAGAGTTATATTTGAATTTTTGTTGTTTGACAATTCAAAAGTACCTCTAAGGTTTATTTGAAATAAACTATTTTGATTTTGATAAAGCAACTCCTTTAGAAAATCACATTTGAAAGGATTTAATTTTTAATTAACTTTGCAAAGTCTTTCTAACACTTCGATTAAATGTTTTTTATGCTCTGTTAGATTCCGGCCTAAAATAATAAGATCTTCTTGATAACATAAACATTTCTCGTAACAAAGACCAACCATGGTCATGGTCATACGCGAAAACGAACTAGGGCTGGTCTTAAGTCCCATGGGCATTCTAGTCATTTGGAACTGGCCCGAACAAAAGGCTGTAAATTTTCTACTGGCAGGTTCAAGGTCAACATTATAAAATCCCTAGTTTAGATCTAAATGTGTAAAATACATACACCCAGACAAGGAATCTATTATTTCGTTTATATTCGGTAGTGGAAATTTGTCACCTGTATACAATTATTTAATTTGCGATAATCTATGACAAGACGCCATTTTTTCAATCTATTTAAATCCGACTTTTTAGGCACCAAGAGAACACGGCTCGACTACTTACTGTACATGGTTCTATAATGCCTTGTTCAAGCGTGTTACCTATTTGTTCTTTTATTTCTCTTTTTTGGGAATGTGGGAGTCTATAAGGTTTTGAATACAACGGCACAGTGTTAGGTTTTAGGGCTATCGAATGTTAGTATATCTTTGTGGTAGTTAATTGGTCTCCATTTAGATAAAATATATCATTATATTTTGCACAAATGTTTTTAATACTTTGTTGTTCCTCCGAATTTAAATGATCTAAATTGAGTAATTTGAAAAGCGCCTTAACCTTTTCCGTGTTTTAATGGCTTTTCGAATACACAAATATTGTAATCCTTCGCTAAAAGTATCGTTGGTTTTAAATCCGGTAAAGAGACCTCAGTTTCAGTGGTATTTAAAACTCGCACAGGTATTCTCCCGTTTTGCTAAATACAATCCTTCTTTTAACTCGGATGCGCAAACAACACATTCCTGTGAAATGTTTGTTTGAATCAAATGAACTGACTCAGACCTCGCGGGTATAGTTAATGCTTTATGCTTTAGATTTAAAGATAAGTCTATTTTAATATTATTATTCCATAGCTGTAAACTTTTTTGTCAAAATTTAAAATGGATTTATATTTATGCAAAAAATCTGCGCCCAATATGCCGCTAGCCTTACATGGCAATGATTCGAATACGAAAAATGTATTATTTAGAATTTGATCACCCGTATATTATATAAATTAAGATAAACATATCCGATGGCCTGAACTTTGCCATCAATATCTTTTTGGAGCGACATGTCTTAAGGCCTTAAAGATCACCATCAGTTTACGCACTCACCCAGCTAGAAGGTCAATGTGATGGTGGAAATTAATGTTGCTGTCTATCATTACACCCAGATACTTTGTCAATGCTGTGTTTGTAAGATTGTGACAAGAACAGTTTATATTATTGGGATTAGAACATGAGTGTGAGATAATACGATGCATAGGATCAGGACTATAGATTATTATTTGATCAGGATTATAGATTTTTATTTTCCAGATATTTAACTTGTCTCTTATTAATAAGGCGTTCTAAAATTTTTGAAAGAGCTGAGAGAATGAAAATTGGTCTATAATTATTGACACAGCCTCTGTCTCCAGTTTTATAAATCGGGTGTATTCGCGATTTCTTGTAGACTCTAGGGAAAACTCCAGTTGAAAGAGATAAGTTGCAAACGTATAATATCGGAGCTATCAGGACATCCCTGTTCCCCTTTAAGATTATCCCAGTTATCATATCCAGGCCAACAGAGCAATCACTTTTTAAACCTGTTATTAGTGTCCCAATTTCATCTTCATCAGAAGGTAGCAGAGCAAAAGAGTGACAAGATGAATTTAATGTATGGGATTTGTTTCTGGTATTATTCTTACTTAAGTTCTCAGCTAAAGTTTTGCCCACATTTGCAAAGTAGAGATTTACATCATTTGCTGAATTCAATGGATCGTTATTGCATAATAATTCTAATGGCACTTCTTTAGGTTTAATTGAATATGCAATCTCTTTAACAGTTTTCCAGAGCTTTTTGCTGTTTTTGCCCGCGTTTTCAAGTTGCTGCCTCTCGTAGTTATTTTTAAGTTTTTTTAATAGTGAAGTACAAAAGTTTCTGTATCGTTTATAGGTAGTTTTTAGTGTCTTGTTTTCCGGCCCTTTTTTCAATTTCTTATACAGGTTATCATGATTTTTAATACATTTTAAGACACCTGGAGTTATCCAGAGTTTTAGGATTTTCTTCCGTCTTGAGATTTAGATTTCTTTAGAAATTGCCATAATAGCGGTATAGAGAATGTTGTTGAGAAAGGTAGCAGCTTCGTTTGCATCTTTGATCGTGTACAAACAACTGAAGTCCGTGTTTTTAAGATCAGCTTTTAAATGTTCATAATTTATACACGTGCTAACTTTTGCAGGTTTTGGTCTAGGATTTGTAGCAATATATAAGGCAACACTGTTATGATCAGTCAAAGTTATTTGAAGAATAAGAAAACGAGCAGTTAATCTTGTTTTTAGTACTACATGATCTAGACATGTTTTATTATGAGAGGGACTTGTATAGGCAGGTATCATCCCATGGAGTGCCAGAATATCCAAGTATGTAGACAGATTCAAATCTGTACTATTTTGAGCTATATTGATGTTAATATCACCCAAAAGTATAACCTTTTGTTTGTTTGAATATTTCAACAATAAACTGTTTAGCGACTGGAGAAAGTTACTTGTATCTTTGTATCCTGGAGGTCTATAAATAGCAAGAGCTATCGTATCTTTATTCAGTGAAATTGCAAGACAATTTGCATCCGCTAATATAGGTTCTTCAACTGAAATGACCGAGTCCCGCCGGTAATACACGACTACACCCTCATTTTGCGTTCTATTGTTTGTAGAAGCAAGATTGTCATATCCATCAAGAGGAGGTACGCAATAGGTAGATGACAGCACGCACTCAGTCAAGACAATACAGTCCCAGTTTACCCCCGTTTGAACGAAAATTGGTAATACGCAGGCAAATTACATTTTAAGCTACGTATATTTTGATGAAAAATTTTAAAACTTTTATTAGCGCCTAGTAAAAAAGACGAGCAATCCTCAGCATCGCAGATAAAATGATCGGTCATATTAAAAGTGTCAATCTCGTTTTGAACATTATTTAGTTCATTGAATTTAAATGATAAAAAACCACAAGAAATTACTTTTTTCAAATAATCTAAAAATTTAAGTCTAAAATTCAAATAACCAAGTTTTTGGTTTTTTATCATTTACTATTTTTTTTCACGATATTTGGTGAAAACTTACTGTTAGGCTTTCAGGTTAAGGAGGGTGTGGGCCTTACTACCTGTTATTTCGTAGCAGCTGTAAAAACTGTTAGCCAGTATTCGAGATACAGAGCAGTTATCGATCATGAAAATACACGTGCAGGCTGTGTTACTTCAACAGAATTGTGTCAAATTTACTTTAAAAGAAACTTTTGGAATCTACATAGCAAGGTTAATACTACCTGTATTTTATTCTGTATCAATCAGCTCTAAAATAAAAATAGTAATATTTTCTTTCGTAATTTTTGTACTTAATTCTGGGCGACCGAGCTCTGCTCGGGTGAAAATAGAGAAAACGTCGTTTTCTAAAAACGAAACCTAGCTAGATCGATTTATCGGTCCCGAAAGGCCCTGCATACAAAATTTCATGAAAATTGTTTAAGCCGTTGCCGAGATTCAGATTATATATATACATAAAGATTAGAAGAAGATTTTATATACATTAAGATTATAAATAATGTGATTGACTGCACACAATTTGTTTCGAGAATTAACTTTAATATACCCCAAAAATATCCCCGGAAACCCATTAAGTTATTTTACCCGCCCCGTAGAAAAACAGTTCTAGGCATTAACTCCCCAGTTCCCAGATTGTGTAGGCTCTTTAATAAATTTGACGATAAGCTAGACATTTTTGGTGCTTCCCTTAATAAATACAGGAACCAAGTAAAGAGGATCAGCATGGCATAATATCGTTTGTTACTGTTGTATTGTAAGTACTGTTTTAGTAAAGTGGATCTTGTTAAAAACTTATTAGCTTATAGGATTGGACTAACTTGTCATCCGAATGTATTTTTTTTATGAATGCTGTGTTTGCCGATTAATATTGTACACAATTGATATCTAACTTCTGCACTTGTAATCTTGTATGTATATGTGTAACAATTGTAGGCAAATCAATAAATAAATAAATAAATATTTTTTTATAAGAATTGCTCGTTAATGGTACGAGTATAAGATGTATGTAATAGGTCACTCAGTTATATAAGTTATCTTAAAATAGCAATAAATAGGCATCTACGCATATAATTAAAATAATATTCTACAACTTTCTCAAAATATTGTAGATGTCTCAATAAATATTAACTTAACTTATTTGGTTCTTAATTTTAGTAGTATATTTCGATTTGCAATTTGTTTGTTTGTCAATGTAACATAGAATCTTACGTTTTTTCGAGTAATTAAAATGTAATTTTTAATAAATAGCTTAAAATTGTACATAATGACTAAAAATTTTTTAAGTAATTTCATTTTTAAACGTGTTTTTTCCTTGTTTTGCATTTTCTGAGAAAATTTACCATAGTAATGTATATTTTTTACACCATCAGATAGTAGAGATTCCAGCGAACAAAAAGCACACCGTCTTCTTTAAAAGAAACAGATATTTTACCGGGAGAATTTTCGATTGAAAAGTTTCGATATTAAGTCAAAATAAGGTAAAAAAATCAAATAAAAAAATCACAGTGTATTTAGGACATACAAAGGTATACACCAAATTTGGAAAGAAAAAAAAAAATATTTTAAGAAAGCTTACAGACTAATAACATTGTAATAACAATAATATATAACTAAATTGCTTCCACAGATAAAAAGAAAAATGATTACTTGCCTATAATCTAAGCTACGAGTACTTCATCAAAGCTAGCTCATTTTATTTTTATTTAACAATTTGGACAATATACGGTTCAAGTGCATGCATTGCAGGTGCCTCTTGTACAAAAAATGCCTTTGCTAAAAGTTTCCTAACTGTGCTTGCATTGGTGCAGAATAGATCAATGCCAGGTTCACAAGAAATGTCATTAAAACTACGACTGGCTCTCGGAAAGTCTGAATTTCGCCTATAATTAGTATTTGCATAAGGTACATGGAGCAGTGGTCGCTGTCGAAGCCCCATCTGATTAGTGCGCATCGTTAATTTAGAAACAAGTTCAGGACAGTCGACTGACCCATTAGCGATATTAAACAAATGATAAATGATAAATGATTTTATTTCTGTAAGTAGGTTTGTACAAACACTTTTACATGTCGATCATATTTTTTAAAACTAGATGAAGTCGGCGTTTCCTATCTGACTACTCTGAGAAGAAAGGCCGAAACAAACTCAGAGGTCACAGTCTCTTTTAAAGTCCAGACAAAATCTTGGTTAGATCATGTGAAGACCATGTAGACTGAAGTCTGAAATGGTCTTTTGAGGAAAGAACCAGCCAGATTGAGTGGACCTGTCCAGTCAGTGCACGCATTTGTCAATAACCGTGCAGCTCAACTCAGAAATTAAGGAGCTCAACGATTCGACGAACAATACTAAAGAAAGGACATTCGGGTAGGCCGCACAAACTACTCAAACTGCCAGACCATGATTAAAACTAACTTAGATAAAAAATTAAAAACAAACAAAAAGTATGATCCACATAGTCTTCACATTCACAACAATTAGAAAAGAAATTAAAATAAAATAATATAATACTTGAAAAAGTAAATATTCTTGTCATTGCAAGAAAACAAAAAAAAACAAAATTCACGGTGAAAAATATATAAAAAAAAAACAAAATTTATTGGAGCAGCTCAATCCCAAGCCTGTTTGTCCTCAACGTAATCTTTAATTGTATAAAACGCTTTCTGGCACAACTTACGTTTAATGAATGTTTTGAATTTATTAAGACTTAGATCTTGTACGTGGCTTGGAAGCTTATTATAAAAGCGTACACATTGACATCTAAACGAGCCACCTATTTTCGTGAGCCTTGTTGCAGGTACTACAAATTTGTGTTTGTTCCTAGTATTTATGTTATGGATATCACTGTATTTTTTAAACAATTTTATATTTTTATGGGCATATAAAAGATTTTCATAAATATACTGAGAAGGCACAGTCATTACATTAATCTCCTTAAATTTCTCTCTGAGAGAGTGTCTCGGGCTTAATTTATAAATTGATCGGACAGCTCTTTTCTGCAAAACAAAGATAGTCTGGATGTCGGCGGCATTTCCCCACAACAGAATACCGTACGACATTACACTATGAAAATAGCTAAAATATACTAAACGGGCTGTCTCTATGTCAGTTAAATTACGAATTTTCCTAACAGCATATGCTGCTGAGCTTAGCTTTTTTGACAATTTATCTATATGTGGGCCCCACTGAAGCTTAGCATCCAAAGTTAAGCCTAAGAATACTGTGCTATTTTCAGGATTCAATTCTTCGCCTTTTACCAACACATCAGTTTTCACCTGCCTAACGTGAGGTAGGGTAAACTTAATGCATTTGGTTTTTTTCCATTAAGTAGTAAATTATTAACATTGAACCAGTGAACTACTTTTGAGATCGCGCTATTTACATCGTCAGTAACCAGCTGCTGACGTTTAAGTTTAAACAAAAGTGAAGTATCATCCGCAAACAATACTATATCATGGTTATCCTTTATGAGGTATGGCAAGTCATTAATATAAATAAGAAACAAGAAAGGACCAAGAATCGAGCCCTGCGGGACGCCCATCGTTACTATAGATCCAGGAGATCTTTTTCCATTAACGTCAACGCTCTGAATCCTATTACTTAAGTATGAAGTAAGAAGATCCAGAGCGCTGTTCCGGATTCCGTAGTGGCGGAGTTTCCTGATTAGCGTTTCATGAATAACACAATCAAATGCCTTGGACAAATCACAAAAGATTCCCAAGGCATCGCACTTATCTTCCCATGCATTATAAATATGTCCTAAAGGCTCAACACCGGCATCAGTAGTTGAACGACCCCTTGTAAAACCGAACTGTTTGCTATGTAATAATTTATGTTTATTAAAAAATCTTTGCAATTGCTCTAAAATTAATTTCTCAAATATTTTACTAAACGTAGGTAGTACTGAAATAGGTCTATAATTTGTAGGGTCTGATGTACTACCTGATTTAAATAATGGTATTATTTTACTATTTTTCATAAGGTCAGGAAACTCCCCACAGTCGATACAATTATTAAAGATAATAGCTAAACTAGGTGCGACAATATCAATAATAGATTTAGCAACTTCTACAGAATGACCCCACAGATCTGCAGTCTTTTTAAAATTTAAAGTGTGAAAGGTTTTAATTATGTCTCTACAAGTAATATGTTCAAAAAGAAATTCCGAATCGCAAACATTAACATTTTCTTTTAGCAAAGACTCAGCAACAGAAGGTGATGAGTTTAGGGATTTAGTAGTTGAAATGGGAATATCCGAAAAGACATAGTAGCATACGTCATTAATATAGCGTCTACGGTCAAGTGGAAGAAAATGGTACCTTCTGCATCGGTGGATATAATCTACAGATACTTGCTTTGCCCTCCAATCAAGGTACTTAAGAAATTTTCTCTGGATGCCCTCAATACGAGACTTGTAGATCTCGTATTGAGGGTTCCAGACTTGTGATTCATACTCAAGGTGGCGAACGAACAATATAGGACTTTGATCGGTTTTAGTGATCGGAAACATGCTGAGGTTCTCATTATGAAACCAAGTGCTCTTGACGCCTTATTTACTATAATATCAATATGCTGATCAAAGAGAAGCTTACTATCTTGTGTAATCCCAAGGTCCCTAATACTGTTGACTTTGCCTATCTCGATATTGTAAAGTTTGTATGTAGAATCAATAAAAAACTTCTGACGAGTAAAAGTCATGTGGAAACACTTTGTAACATTCAATTCTAGCCTGTTACGTCTACAGTATTCTTTAAATCTATTCAAGTCGTTTTGTAACAGGTATGTATCTGATATGTTTCGGATAATTTTATGAATTTTCATATCGTCAGCATAAAGTAAAATATAACAAGTCTCAAAACAGTGTTTCACGTCAGCAATAAAGAGAGTAAATAAGAGGGATCCCAAAATCGAACCCTGGGGAACCCCAGAAGGGACAGAACTCCATCCAGATGTGTACCCCTGCAGTACCACAGCCTGAGAACCAACGATACAAGTCTCCGTGTATTCCGGCTTTTAATAGCTTCTCTAAGAGTAGCCTATGGTCAATACGATCAAAGCATTTACTGTAATCAGTATAGATTACGTCAACCTGTGCACGCTGTTCCATACCTTCGGATATAAATTCATGAGACAAGATTAAGTTTGATGTAGTGGAACGCTTTCTAAGAAAGCCATGCTGTTCATCACCAAAGTTGCATTTCATAGCAGCGTATACGTCAGTAAATACTATGCGTTCGAGGATTTTTGAGAACAAACATATCTTGGATATTGGTCGGTAATTAGAGATATCCGACTTATTACCCTTCTTGAAGACTGGGGTAACGAAAGCAGATTTCCAAATTTTCGGAACTATGCCTTCTGAGAGTGACCGCCTGAATAAAATACACAGAGGTATAACAAGGCTTTCGGCACAATTTACAATAAATACTGGAGGTATAAGATCTGGACCGCCAGATTTTGAAAGGTCCAAGGCCTTTAATAACTTTAGAACTTGAGAATGAGACACGCGAATCGAACCTATGCTTGTCACACTATCCTCAACACTAATGCCATCAGAAGTAGCGGGCACTGGATCAGGTTCTTGAAAAGTCGAATGGAAATAAGCTGCGAATAAATTGCTGATTTCTTCACCTGTACGGTGATAGGAAGGCCTATCACCATAACACATTACTTTTGGAAATGTACCCGAGTTTCTTTTGCTTTTCACATATGCCCAAAAAGATTTAGGGTTCTCAATGATCGACGATTCGATTTTATCCATATATGAATTGAAACAAATTTTCTCTAATTTAACTGCCCTATTCCGTAAAAGAGAAAAAGAATGAAAGTCGGACACATTACCGTACGTTTTGAACTTGCGATGATATTTATATTTCTCTCTCAGTACTTTGATCAAAGCTGAATTATACCAAGGTGGATAAGATGACTGTCTAGCTGATTTAATTGGGATGTACTTGTCTCTGAGCTCATACAGTTTATTATAAAAGAGTTCAACAGCACCATCTAACGATTCAGCAAGTAAAAATTCATTCCAATTGATTTGGGCGAGTTCAGATTTAACTGCCGTGTAGTCACCCCTAGAGAATACATACTTCATTGCCAATTTATCAGTCAATTTGTGTATCTCAACAAAGTCAGCAGTAATTATGAGTGGTTTATGGTGTAGGTCCACAGGTAATGCCAGAGGATCATGACAGTCAGTAACATTGACCGAGTCATTTGAAAAAACTAAGTCCAATAATCTACCATTGTTATTTCTCTCACCGTTATATTGGGACAGATTAGAATTGAGAACCCCGTCAAAAAAATTGCGCAAGTAATTACATGACACATTTTGCGGGATTAGTTCGTTGCTGTCAGAATTTATCCAGTCTACATTTTTACCAAAATTAAAATCACCCATAATAATAAATTTATCTAGTGGGTGGGTCAAGATCAGGTGATTAACATTTGTACTAAAATTATGTAATTGATTATAATATGAATTGCCAAAGTATGTAAATGTAAAAGATAAAAATAAAAAACCAAAAACTTGGTTATAAAAAAAAAGTAAATACAAAAATTGTAGATACGGTAGACCTACAAATTTGCCATTTAACTTTTTTCCGTAGGACTTATAGTTTTGACGGCAATCGTAATAAACCGTTTTTTACCCTTAAAACTCACCCCCTTCCACTTCCCGACCTCAGATCGTAAATTATATTTCCTTTCATTTTTGTTATATTCTCTTCCTTTTCCAATGGGTTTCATCCTACTATTTTTTTTGGTTTCAAAAATTATCGACCCTAGTCTATCGGTAACAAGTTTTGTGGCATCAGAGGTACCATACTACAGGTATGTGCCCGACCCAGTTTTCGATAATGACAGTATCACATTGTACTGGGATCAGTCCATCATCACTGACAGGACTATTGTAGCCAAAAATCCTGATATAGTGGTGGTGGACCGAATCGAGAGGCGTGCAATGATTGTTGATATTACTGTCCCGCATGACGGGAACCTCGTGAAAGCCGAGAAAGATAAGTAAATCAAGTATCTAGACTTGGCTCGCGAGGTTGTCGACATGTGGGATGTGGACACAGCGATCATTGTTCCGATAGGCGTGGCAGCCAATGTTGTCGTGCCACAAGCCTCGACAACTCCTTAGGAGACTCTCGTTAGGCGGCTGGGTCAAGGGCCTGATCCAGAAAGCATAACTGCTGCACACGGCTCGTATTGTTAGGAAGTTCTTCTCTCTGGAGCCCTGACCGCCGCTTACCGTAGCTTGGACCCTGTTCCCGATACCGGTGGGCCTCTATTTTTTATATATTAAATGTTTTTTTTTTAATTGTTTTATAAAAATATAGTAAATGAGAAATGAAATGAATAAAGGACATAATAATAACAACTTTTATTTAAAATCATCGGGTAAAACAATAATTAAAATTTTTTGCTTAAATCTATGTCAAGTTCACACGTGTTATGTGCCTGAACTAGGTAATCCTGTGTTTGAGGCGAAAAGAGGTACATATTTTTTTCTAAATAATCACTGAGAATCAAATATAAGGTAGTCTTAGATATTTTTTTAAGGGTGTAAATAATATCTTATTTTCTAACATCTTAGATACTATATCTTAGATAACATATTATATTTTATAAAATACATAAAATAAGCACAATACATATTTTAGTACAAGTAATAACTTCTCTGTGTCTTCATAGGACATACTTTGTAGGAGTTCTTTAAGAATTTTCTTACAGTTACAAAAATTTAGGGAATAAATGTTTGCTGTTACGTTTAGTCTCAATAGACTTTTTCCTTGTTCCTCGGACCACTACTCTACAATTAGAGTAGTCGTCCGAGGAACAAGTAAAATTTGTCTGTGAAAGCATGTTTTGTACTTTAATGCTGTAATATAGAAATATTGTACAGTTTTTAAAACAGTAACCGTGGAGTTTCTTGCCGGTTCTTCTCCATAGGAAACGACCAACCCGAACCGTGCACCTTTTGTTGACGTTTTATAAGTGCCCATGATTTTAATTTTGATAGCAATAAATACTCAAATTCGTCGATAGCGACAAGATAAGCTTGAACCCCGTAAAATTATTTACTCGCACTCTTAGCCACTGCTCCACATGTCTAAGAAATGTGATGGGCCTATAGTTCTTCAATAGGGTATTGTCACCCTTCTTGAAAAAGAGTACCACCAAACCCCCGCACCATGCTTGCGGCGTTTTCCCCTCGAGTATGACGGAACCAAATAGCTTCTGAAGGGCCTTAAGTATTGGTTTTCCACCCGCCATCACCCCAGAGCAGTTGCTTAACTTTTATCAAGCGCAAGTTAGATCATGCATGGAGTACTGTTACCATCCCTAGGACGGATCTGCCAAATACCAGCTGGATGCACTCGAGTCGATCGGTTATCGATCCGATGCAACAAGGGAAAACAACAAACAAAATGATGGCGTCGTAGTTTATTGTAAAGATAACCTAAACTATTGTTTTGATATACCGTTCTCCTTCTTATAAAAATCTAGATAATTTTTTAGCCCCCCTAAACTGTACTCTTTCGAAGTTATCGCATTTCAATAACATTATTATCATTGGTGACATTAATATTGCAATCAATAAGGCAAAATCGAGCTTCCCGGTGAAAAGTATCTTACGTTAGCTGCTTCACGTGAGCTTTTACCGTCATACACTGAAATTACATGTGCTACAAGCGGCACGTGTATAGATCATGTCCTACTTAAAACTAAAAATTTATGCACGACTCTTATACCTAAACTACTTTGACTGATCACCACCCTGTTCTACTTTGCATGAGTCTTAAGCATATACGTAAATACCCAATTACTACTTTTACTAAAGTTGATTTTGAGAGCCTACGAAGTGATATTCTTAGCATTGACCTAAATCCCATATCACTAACACGGGATCCTAACGTTGCCACAGACTACCTTATAAATAGCATACAGTTTTCGCTTAAAATAAACTCAAAATTGATTACTCAGTCAAGGCGAAAAATATCAATAAAGCCGTGGGTTATACCAGGTTTGTTGCGATTCATGAGGAACCGAGACCGCTTACATGTAAATCATAAGAAGTCCGCCGATAACGAAATTCTAAGAGCCACATTTATACGTTACACTCACTTTAAATTTGTGAATACTTTATAGCAGATAAGTATTTTAAACCACTTTATCAAATTAAAATTGTGAGGAGAACTGACAGCAGGTATGTACGCCGGTACTTCACGGTATCATATGTCATAATTTAATTTTTATTGGATGACAATTTGATGTATTGTATTTTAACTAGCCTCAACGGCGGAACATATTAGATTTACCTGTAACCAACACAACATCTTATGAACCTATGATCCACAATAAATTATTTGAAATAGAAAAAAAGGGTTGATCTGTCCATGCAATTATTTAAGAACGCCCCACTTGACATAGTCATTGACGATTCCATTCAGCCTCTCGGTGTAGAGTGGACTGGTTTTCTCCACGACTAAGGCAGCAATCTCAGTATTCTCATCGACAACTGGCGCGTTCTCGCTTTCAACTGTAACCACAGGCAAGAGGAACACTGCTATCTCGAGACCAAGTGGAAGTTTCTGGAAAATATATGTTAGAAGTAGTTTATTGTGGTGATTATAAGCATGGCAATGTCCTTTGGCTGTCTAGGCCCTAAGGCATAGTTGGTATCATCATGTTCTCGACAGAGTGTTGTAAATAGTGTTTAGTGCAATGACAATAATTATATTAGTTAAGATTATGACAATAGAGATTTGGTATAGTGAATTAGTTTTAAAAGACAGATGTAGGAATGATCGAGAAATACTGAACATTTTGTCAACATGTCAATATCAGCCTATTAAAGTTCCCACTGCTGGGACACAGACCACTTCTTTTTGAGAAAGGATGGGCCTTACCACCACGCGGGCCCAGTGCAGGTTGTTGGATGTCACTTTTCTTCGATTTTTTGGTTCCAAGACATTCCGGTCACGATGTTTTCCTTCACTGTTTTTAGAGCAGTGGTGATCCACCCCCTACAACTTATAAGTTGCGGCCAATACCACTGGGCCACTACTGCTCTTTTTGATGAAATGTTTTTTATTAAATTACAATTAGCGAACAATATTAACTACCGCCGCGCCTCGACTTTGCCGGCAAGTCTCTCGAATATTTTGTGACTACACTGTGTAGCATTTTTATACAAAGCGCAAAGTCGCATTGCTCTTTTGCGCTCCGTGCCTTTACAGGCATTACTCATGATCCAGCTCTTGCAGTACCCCCAGCGACGCCCCAAGCCGAGGTGCTACCCCATAGGGGGTAGCCCTCAGCGTGGTCACTTAGGCTAAGCCTGTGTGCCTGGCTGGAGGCTCTAGATTAGTCTCCACAGGATCGCCCCGTTAAGCAGTAGCCAATTCAATTCCAAACTTTGATTGAACTGCAAGTAGAAAAAAAAAGCCTTTCATGCAGTTTGAGTTCAGCACTCGAGTGGTTCGGCTCTTGTCACCGAAGCGGGCACTTCGGAGCCAGTATTCGGCCAGTCCACAACTGGCATTCGTAAAGCAGTTCGAGTCTAGCTTTCGCATAGTTCGGAATTGTTCGCATATTACTGTTCGCCAGTCGTCGTAATAGTCAAACAGTATTTTATTTATCTCCCATAAAACAACAATAGAACAGTGACTGCCATCACATCACACTTCACACAACTGACACCCGGAACCTATAGGTGCAGGACGCAGTGGCTCAGCTTGGCATTCACTATAGTTTTCATCCAACACGACATCGTCCGTCCGGTATACATATATATAAGAAAGGTTGGTACCGTTAGGAACATTGGCAATACTAATAGTTTAAAGTTATAATTGGTACACAAATGGTTATCACTAAAGGTATTGTTAACAAAATACTAATATAAAGGGATCGTTACCTCTTTCATCTCGTACTCAAAGTCTTCCCTGGAGTATGTCTCCTCAGGGTCGAGGTTCAGCCTCTTCATGGCAGTGCTGAGCTGCATGTAGTAGTGCTCGAGCAGTCTCTCGTAGTACTTGGTGCGGAACTCCTCATTGGAGCCAGTGAAGATAAAGTAGATCAGATCAGTGACCGGACTGCCTCCGTGCAGAGCTTGAAGGTCCAAGATCTTGATATCCATCTTGCCGTCCTAGAATTAAGCGAAAATTGTTTGGGATCGTTTATTGAAAATTCAATTTCGAAATATTTGATTCCTAAAAATAAAATAGTTTGTAAATGGGCTTGGATACATAAGAAAGGGCACGATGATCAAAATCATCTTACTAATATCTTGACAAGCGGCAGCCATCTTCAAGCAAAGGAACTGAAGACGCAGCAGTGATGTGTATATTACACGAACCATTTGGAGACACTTTTGATCGCTTAATAACTCAAAATCTATTTGAGATAGACACATGAATTTTGGTTTATTTATTAAAACTAAAGGGTAGTTTGTTTAGAACCCAAAATTTCATAAATATAGGTCAAACAGTTATTTAAATAATAACGTCATTTTTATTATTATTATTTAACAATTTTTGTACACACACAAGAAGAAGGAACAGAAAAATATGGTACAGAGTTTTAATGACTGATGGAAAGATAAAAACCTAACCTACTTCCAGATGATCTAGAAAATTGAAACTTAGTGTCCAGCTGGATAACTGTTTGCATACAAAGGAAAAAAAAACAGTGTTTTTTACGATTTGTATATATATTTTCTTAAGTAAAATATATATAAGTTTAAACATTTTCCAAGCAATCGATTTTTATTAACATCTAGCGACTTTTGAAATTATAATAATAGCGAAAACTTCGCTGGAAAATAGTTTCAATGATTAAAGTTCGCCTTTTACCCGACGACGGCGAATCTAAAAGGGGGTTTTGATTCTTACTCGACTACGGCGAAACCAAAAGGAGAGTTATGATTCTTACCCGACCACGACGAAGCAAAAAAGATTTTTTTATTTTAAACGGTTTTGATGTTTGTATCGTACCTTATGGTGTTGGACGTAAAAAATACTACCATCCCATATCTTGCCTTGGTTATCATCAGCAGCAGTATTTTCTGAGCATTTATTTATTTTATTTATTTATTTAAAAAAACAAAAAACGTTGGCCCACACTAGGAATTTCTTCCTGTATCGTGTGTGCGTTTACAAACATATAAACTCACATACACAACACCCAGAGCCGGAACAACTATCTGTAGGTCATACAAATATTTGTTCCGTGCGGGAATCGAACCCGCGACACGCAGCGCAGCAGTCGATGGCTCAACCACTGCGCCAACCGTGCCGTGGTGCCCAGTATTTGTAACAACCATACTGTGATCGCCAATCCGCCTGCCATGAATAGCACAAATAAAAAATGGTCCCTAGTGCCCGGTAGCCCGTCTACCGTCGACTACGGTAGCGGTTGAGATTACGGCATGGCAAGGGATACTAAGAATCCAAGAACTAGATCCGGCCACCCAAACAAACACCGACGACTGGGACAGACACCAAACAACACGCGCACACTCTGGACCGATGAGAAGATCACCGAATTCGAAGAGGAATTGAGCAGGTTACGATCGAGTATTATAGGGTAATCAGAAGTCTGAAGATAGGGCAGAGGAAGAAGACTCGATAATCCTCAAATCCAGTAAATTGCTCTATTACCGAGAGGGAAACTGGTAGCCCCACCCAGGGTGAAGTCGGGTTTATCGTCTATAAGACCCTTGAGAATAACGTGGTAAAGATCGAGAGTGTGTCGACCACTTCACCGTTCTCAAGGGGAACTTCAACGCGAAAGTGGGACAACTAGACGACGATGACCTGCAAGTGGAGCAATTTGAAGTTAGGCGTCGGAACTACCGGGGTCATCTATTGGTCAGTTTTATGGATAAGGATTATATGATGAACCGCTTCTTCAGAAAGCGTGAGCACAGGACGCGGAGCTGGTAGAGCCTTGGTGCAATTAAAAATGAGATTGACTTCGTGATGACCTATGGAAATGAGAGAAGTCATCTAAAGCTTAAAGCCCAAAGGGCAATGGATAGGGCTATACTCGGAGTTTCCTCGCGTCATGTAATCAGAAATGAGGATATCCGCAGGCGAATCAAATTTACCGACAGAGCCTGAAGAATTGCGAAACTTAACTTAAGTGCAGTGGGCAGGGCACATTGCTCACAGAAGTGATGGTTGATGGGGCCGAAATGTTATGGAATGGCGACCGCGAACCAGAAGGCGCTATGTTGGAAGGTGGGAGGCCTTTGTTGAATGCCCATGTTACACCCACTCCTATCAAAATCGGAGACCCTACACTTGAAGTTGTGGAAGATCTTGTATGTGAAAACCAGCTAAGTCAAATATTGAACTACAATTTATCCTGAGTTATCTGCTGTAAAATTCTATTTTTAAATTTATTTTAGAAAGTTTAATGTTCTTGTAAATAAATTGCAGGCTACAGAACTTGGCACCCATTTAGACCTCAATTCTTTTGTCGGCTAGTCACAACCGCGCATATTCTTAGTATTGAACTTGGCTCCCTTTTTCACATTTATGGTTTTGGTGGGATTATATCTACCTGAGACAAACTGTCCTGTTAGAAAGGTTCAACTTCGAGAAAGAGGTCAACCGTCGAATCCATCTCGGCTGGGAACTGTCCGAAAAGTTGCGTGTCTCAAGACGAAAGTCTATGACCAGTGTGTGTTGCCAGTGATTACCTATGGGATTGAGACGTGGTCGTTCGCAATGGGCTTCATTACCTAAATGTTAAAGTCCTCCAAAGGGCAATGGAGAGGGCTATGCTCAGAGTTGCCTTGCGTGATCGCATAAGAAAGGAGTATATCCGCAGTAGAACCAAAGTTACCGACATAGCCCGAAGAATTGCGAAACTTCAGTAGCAGTAGGCAGGGCAGATTGCTCGCAGAATGGATGGTTGATGTGGCCGAAAAGTTCTAGAGTGGTGACTGCGAACCAGAAGATGATGTCTTGGAAGGCCTACCACTAGGTGAACCGACGACCTGGTTAAAGTTGCGGGAATCCGCTGGATGCAAGACGCACGGGATCGGTCATTGTAGTGACGCCTGGGGGAAACCTTTATTCAGCAGTGGACCTCTTTCGGCTGAAATGATGATGAATGATGATCATGATATATGTATTCATGTTCATCTGTTTCTTATAACTTCTAAACAATTTATCATAATTTGATAAATGAGGTATCGTTAAAAGCGTTATGATCGACAGCTGGTTATATGCTATATGACATCACGAATAAATAAAACAAAAAAAAATGCCGTGTTTAGTATCAAGTGAATGAAATGTTTTAGTTTAACTAGATTTTGCTCGCTGCTTTGTTTGTGTTTTTTTTAAACTTTGCCCCACACTAGGAATTTCTTTTTGTATCGTGGGTGCGTTTACAAACAAACTCAAATAGCGTTAAATTTTCGCTCGACTATGGTGAAGCCAAATGCTGCACTTATAAAAAAAGCCGATGTATAATTTAAATAAAAAGACGTGTTTAATAACTAAATAAGTTATGACATCTAAGTTATTTAATTTAAGTATGTAATTTTGTACATTGACAGCCCTAAATTCTTCTCCTATCGTACAGTCCATCCAAAGGTTGTCTGTAAGAGATTGCCCTGTGCGATAAGACCGCCCATTGTACACTTGTTTGGTGAATGTTTGTCTCGTACATATTTTTATGGTGTACAATAAAGTATATAATAAATAATAAATAAAACCTGACTACAGCAAAATCGAGATCTGGAAAGTATGAGACAAGATAATATTTTTACAGGATAAACGTGGTCGTATCAATCTGCCTATCCTTTTCCCAACTATATTGGGGTCGGCTTCCAGTCATTCCGGATTCAGTTGAGTACTAGTGTTTTACGTAGAGCGACTGCCTATCTGACCTCCACAACCCAGTAACTGGGTAACACGGTACCCCTTGGTAAGACTGGTGTCAGATCTCAAGCTTCTGATACCCGTAGCGACTGTCAAAGATCTTCAAATGACAGCCGGGACCAACGGCTTAACGTGCTTTCCGAGCCATATATATAGGCCGTGGTCGTATATATGGGCGCGAAACCATTAGTCGATTAAATGTTTCTGTTTTTATTTTTAATATTGTAAAATTTCTGTTGACAGCTAATAAGGATTTAATTTAACCATTTTCTTTTTTATTATTTAAAATGTTGCGATATCCGGTTCAATTTATATTAAGCTTTAATTTGGTCAAATCCTTTATAATTCTTTAAAAATGAAGAGTTTTCCAGTTGACATTTTATAAGGATTTAATTGGACTGTTTCACTTTTATTTCTTTAAAATATTATAACATCCGGTTTTGTTAAATAAGAATTTACTTTGACAACTACCGTTCTATTTATTTATTTTAATTATTTCTCTACCGTCGGACTAATTCTAAGGATTTATTTTGATAACTTCTTATTTGATTTTTCCCGCTTAATTGTTATATTTCGCGCCTAACCTTAATGTTTACCCGCATAATTTTAATGTTGTTTACATCCGCTGTCAATTTTATGCTTGTTATTTGATTTTCTGTTTATAAATAAAAACCAATGTAATTGTGGCGAAAGAGTATTTCTTTATTCGCCATTTACTCTAACTGTGAACTGTGTATAAATATTGGCGCAAACCAATATTATCTATAAACTCAACGACGATGGCGACCACGCGCCGACATATACCACTTGCAGTAGTTTACACAACATTATATTCTAACAGTAGGTAATCAGCAATCTTTATGGCAAGGGAGAGAGGGGTAAGCTCATTAACAGATTACTTTTGAACGAAGAATAATAATAATTTATAAACAAAAAATAATGATATCCCATCAAAAAACATAAATGTAAAAAACTGGCCAAGTGCGAGTCGGACTCGCTCACGAAAGGTACCATTATCGCAAAAAGCGACAAAAAATCTCGTTTGTTGTGTAGGAGCACCACTTAAATATTTATTTTATTCTGTTTTTAGTATTTGTTGTTATAGCGGCAACAGAAATGCATCATCTGTGAAAATTTCAACTGTCTAGCTATCACGGTTTATGAGGCTGGTGACAGACGGACAGACAAACAGACGGACCGCAGAGTCTTAGTAATGGGGTCCCGTTTTTAGCCTGTGGGTACGGAACCCTAAAAATGGGAGCCAAGTTCAATATTAAGAATATGCGTGGTTCGTATGACTTCGCCCAATAAAGAATTGAGATATAAATGAGTGATAATCCTGAAATTTATTTATTCGAACATACAACATTCTCAAATAAATTAAAACACAATATCTTGCTTTTTCTGCTATATCAATGTTTCCTGTTTAAAAATATAACTTCTTAAATTTGAACAGGCATATTATTTTGAGCGACAGCCAATTATTGTGAGGTCAACATATCTTACTCTACCAAAAAGGACCATGCGTCATTTTGGGCCCACTTTTCAACTTTGTTCAATAGTGATGAATTATATTCTTATAAATAAATTTCAGGATTATGTACAGAACTTGTCACCCATTTATATCTCAAGCCTTTTGTCGGCGAAGTCAACAATAACACATATTATTAATACTGAACTTGGCTCCCATTTTCACATTTATGATTTCGATGGGATTATATATACGAAAGTTTGGATGGATGGATGGATTTTTGTTTGTTACTTAATCACGGCAAAAAAGCTGAACGGATCTGGATGAAATTTGGCACAGAAATTGATTATAGTCGGGAATAGCACATAGACTACTTTTATCCTGGGAATATGTTCCCTCAGGATAAAGTTTGACTTACACGCGGGCGAAGCCGCTAGCAGAAGCTAAAAATATATAAATTAGAAACAAAAACTTACGTCTCGCTCTTTATGCAACAAGTTACTCCCTCTGAAATCTCCATGTATGATGGCAGTTCTGCGAGAAGGGCTGTACCTCATAAAAGGATGTCCCTTCTTCGTTAGAAAATTTTCTAACGCCCTTCTGTGCTCTGGTTTGACATTTTTCAAAGCAGTGTTATTCATTGTCTGCATTGTTATGTCTAGAACGTTAGATTCTTTAAAATCCATTTTCAAAGTAGCTAAAGTCTTCTCAAATTCTTCTGGGTATTGTTTACTGAATGCGAAGGACAGTGCGTGCATCTTTGCCAAGTGTGTAACTGCTGAAGAAGCGTACTCCCAATTATAGGAAATTAATCTGTCGTGAGGACCATATCCGCTCAATAATAAGTTTTCAAAGACCAATATTTCTTGATACTTGGTGGTATCAAAGCCATAACACTTTGTGAAGAATAATCTGTCCTCCAAAGACACATTATTTTCTTCCTCTAAGGATGCGTATTTTTTTAAAAGGTTAGTATAAGCGAACTGTTCAGTATCGTACACATTCATAGGTATTTCTTTGCGAAATTCTTCTCCTAATGCAGCAATTTTTGCGAACAAATGAAGATCATCTTTATTTTCTTCTCTTATGATCACTTCAAATAGTTTCGACGTATAGTTGGCTCCTCCGCTTGATGTTTCTTCTATACTTATATCAGGTTTTTCATATTTTTGTTCTTTCGCGATTTTGTTTAATAATTGCCGCAGTGATGCATCCTTTTGCGCTGCCATAATGTCGACTCTTATACTCTCAAACAAATAAAAACTGTTAATAAATAACTTAATTTATAGAGAGATAGATGATAAGATAAACAAATTTAATGTGCGATAGGATAAATGAAAGTTATATTAATGAACTAGATGTTGCCCACGACTTAGTCCGCGTCAAACCCGTAAAACTTAAAAGTTATCAAGGGTTTTATTTATTTTTTATGCTGAACCCTTATCCTTTTCCAAAATTGAAGTAGCCTATGTTACTGCTTATGTTATTGTAAGAAGGGGTACCTCTGTTTTGATACCCCTTTGAGTAAGCTCTAGAGAGCCTGCTTATCCTTTGGGTACGTACCCAAGGATGGAGGGGGTCAAAGTTATCTTTATACCGAAAGCTGGTAGACCAGTTACGAAGAAGCTAAAGCTTACAGGCCCATCAGTCTATCATCCATTCTCTTAAAAGCTCTGGGGAAACTGATAGACAGGTACCTAAGAGAGGGACCACTTAAAGAATTCCCTCTACATAAATTACAGTGCGCTTTCAGCCCTGGCAAATCTACGGAAACGGCATTGCAATATGTTGCGAGTCGAGCCGAGGTTGCGCTAGAGGGACAAGAGATTTGTGTCGGGGCTTTCCTCGTCATAGAGGTAGCCTTCGAAAATACAACATTTCAGTCCATACGCATTGCAGCAAAAGAACATGGCATCAATGATACCACGTGCAACTGGATTGACTATATGCTGAAAAGCAGAATAGTCAGATCGGAACTGATGGGAGACAGACTTAGCGCAAAAATAACAAGAAGTTTTCCGCAAGGCGGCGTGCTGTTACCATTATTGTGTTGCTTGGTAGTAAAGTCGCTACATACAATACCGGACCATTCTACACAGTAGGCTATACAGATGACATAGCTATAATGGTTAATGGTAAATGCCCGAACATAGTCTCTGGATTATTACAACATGCATTGAGGATGACAGAGGAATGGTGTACGAAGAACCCTCCCTCAATAGAATAAAATTGCCCTGGTCCACCGAAGTTAAATATCTGGGTGTAATGCTTGATAAAGAACTCAGGTGGAAAACTCATGTGGAAAATATTACGACAAAGGGTGTGTGGCCTGAAAATATTACGACAAAGGCTGTTCGGCATGTGTCGTTCCACCTACGGTAAATCTTGGCCCTAAAGCCCACAGTGATACTATGGCTGTACCGGACAATAATAATACCTATTATCACACACGGCAGCATAATGTGGTAGCTAAGAACAAAACTTGTGATTGCCTAGTGCGATAAGACCGCCCATTGTACACTTGTTATTGTAAACGTTTGTCCTGAATGTTTTTTGTGGTGTACAATAAAGCATATAATAAGTAAATAAATAAAACTTGCCTCTTGCAAAGCGCCACTCACCAGGCTACAAAGAATAGTGTTTCTCGGAATCACGGATGCTTTCAGGACAACATCTACGGCAGCAATTGAGAGATACTTCAATATCCCTCCTCTGCTTATGATGGTTGAACTCGAGGCAAGGAAGATTCTTGCTGTTGCTAGACTATGGTATGCCCCTAAGCCAAAGACTAACCATACAAAATTCGATGAAAATTAAAACCTGGATCGGGTAACAAGCATGATATTCGATAAAATTCAACTATGTCTGTGTTTGAAAGGTCTTTCAAGGTCCAAATTCCAACAAAAAGGGGCTCGACGAAGGGACTCGTTCCATCAGGGAGCGGGAATATATGCAAAATGTTACAAATGGAGCAAAAGTTTAAGAAAGATGGCAACTGTATTCCAAGAAGAAATATATACCATAATAACCTGTGCTCAGAGAATATAGATATAGAAACCAGAGGTAAATCCATTTATATTGTTAGTGACAGTCAGGCTGCAATCAAAGCCATGGCATCCTACAAAGTGGACTCCAAACATGTTCTGTGCCAGACCCTAAACAGGCTTGGGAAACATAACAGAATAAGACTGATGTGGTATGGGAACGAAATGGCAGATGAACTGGCAAGAAAGTGCTCAGAAATGATGTTATGGTTCCAGAAGTATGTGTAGGCATTTCAACGTGTCACATTCAGGGAGTTTGCAGATCACAGACAACAAACACATTGGCTGTCTAATACCGGTATGGAACACTCCAAGAAATTCCTGGGCTCTACGTTCAAAGCACGGGAATGCATTTGGAATATGAGCTGGGGGCAAATCCGCTACCTGCTTGGAGCTTTAACTGGGCAGTTTGGAACCAACGGCATGCCCATGAAGATGGGTATAACCGCGACACCCCTGTGCAGGTTGTGTGCGGAACATACGGAACGCATGGAGCACCTTCTGTGCACATGCGATGCACTGGCTGTTAAGCAAATGAGTCTCCTAGGAGTTGGATATCCAAAACCAGAAGACTATAGGCTCATGTCTCCTATCCCTACTCATGAAGAGAGTTTTCAACGAGATTGGGCAGGAGTAGATTATCTAGGGGACCACAATAGATCGCAATGGTTCGAAGTGCCCGAGTTATCTCTCGGCCCCTCTACAAGATCACAGCTATCTAATAGTGAAAGTGCGGTCAAAATCGGTCCAGCCAATTCAGTGATTACCCGGAAAAACAGATAGACAAAAATCTTAAAAATTGCGTATTTGTTATTAGTACCGTATATACTTTCTAATGCATTCAATAAAACGTTCTTGCGTAAGCGTCTGATATCTATGATGATGATAATTTATATATATTTTTAAAGGAAACAAAATTTTAAGAAAACGATGATTTTACAGTTGTTACGAGGGTGAAGGAAAACATCGTGAGGAAACCTGGACTTATAGTTAATGTTAAGTCTGAAATCACCAACTCGCATTGAGCAATCGTGGTGATCAATGCTCGTGCCTTCTCTGTATGAGAAGAGGTCTTTGCCCGGCAGTGGAACAGTTACAGGCTGATATTAATATTAAATTGTGTGAAAATAAACATTTGACGTTATTTAACTGATCCAAAAGCCCAAGTCATTTGAAGTGAGTAACTGTAAGTTTTAAATTCATAATTATTATGAGATAAACAAAAAGGTAAAATAATAATCAGCGGCAGACTATAATTATGATGTCTGTACAGTAATCACAGCGGATATCGTGTCTCTGTAGTTTGTCATCGAGTTTACTGCATACAGTGAGCGGGATAGGACGGTACGACAAACTAAAGCAAGTGAAAAGGCAGTTATACAATGCTATCTTCTACTTCAACATTGACACAAAAATAGCCACTGCAAAGGGTCTTGCTGCCAACTTCCGAGACACAAAGATCCGCTGTGACTACTGTAAGTGATATAAAGTCAGTGTGTCTTTATCTGATGATATTTTAAAACCCATATATTATAAGACAAACAAATATTCTATCGACAAAACACTGCAAAGCGAAAAATAACTTTCTTTTCCGACGTCGGTATCTTTGGTACATATTGTTTTCCGTGTTTCGACACCGACTTCGGAAAAGAAAGTTATTTTTCGCTTTAGAGTGTTTTTTTTGGAAGTCGGTTTGTCTTTTTGTTAAACGTTTTTTATTTATCTCATTTTAGTTTTGTTAGGTACCTCCAATTGCCATAAAAATCAATCATATATAGCCACAGTAAATCTCATGACGATTCCAATAAGCCCAAACACGACTAGGATACATTGTTTTATTTCGGAGTTCCAGTGACTACCTACCGGCTTTATCATCAGATCAGTTCGATGGTACCATTTTCATCATCATCATCATCATCATCATTACAGCCGAAAGACGTCCACTGCTGGACATAGGCCTCCCCCAGGCGTCGCCACATTGACCGATCCCGTGCGTCTCGCATCCAGCGCCTTCCCGCAACCTTAACCAGGTCATCGGTCCACCTAGTGGGAGGCCTTCCAATGTATCGTCTTCCGGTTCGCGGTCGCCATTCCAGAACTTTTCAGCCCCATCGGCCATCCGTTCTGCGAGCAATGTGCCCTGCCCACTGCCACTTAAGTTTAGCAATTCTCCGGGCTATGTCGGTAACTTTAGTTCTCCTGCGGATATCATCATTTCTGACGTGATCACGCAAGGAAATTCCGAGCATAGCCCTCTCCATTGACCATTGGGTGACTTTAAGCTTTCTGATAAGGCCCATTGTGAGCGACCATGTCTCGGTCCCATAGGTGATCACTGGCAACACACACTGGTCAAAGACTTTTGTCTTGAGACACTGCGGTAAATTGGACGAGAAGATACCACGCAACTTCCCGAACGCCGCCCAGCCGAGTCGGATTCGACGGTTGACCTCTTTCTCGAAGTTGGACCTACCCAACTGGATCGTTTGTCCCAGGTAGACATAATCGTCTACAACTTCGAGTGTAGAGTCTCCGATCTTGATAGGAGTGGGTGCTACATGGGCGTTCACCATGATCTTGGTTTTGTCCATGTTCATTTTAAGACCCACTCTTTCGGAAGCTTTACTGAGGTCATCGAGCATTTTACTGAGGCTTTCCATGGTCTCAGCCATGACCACTATGTCGTCGGCAAACCGAAGGTGAGTGATGTACTCGCCATTAACGTTGATGCCTAGGCCCCTCCAGTCCAGAACCTTGAATACATCCTCCAGCGCAGCAGTGAACAGTTTCGGCGAAATAACGTCTCCCTGTCTCACGCCACGCTGGAGAAGGATTGGTTTCGAGGTCTGATCCTGAAGACGGACTGACATGGTGGCGTTTTTGTACAAACACTTCAACACCTCAATGTACCGGTAGTCGATTTGGCACCGTTGGAGAGACTGCAGTACAGCCCAAGTCTCGATCGAATCGAAGGCTTTCTCGTAGTCCAGAAACGCTAAACAGAGAGGCAGGTTATACTCTTCGGTCTTCTGTATAACCTGCCGCAGCGTATGTATGTGGTCTACGGTGCTAAAGCCTTTTCGAAATCCGGCTTGTTCGGGAGGCTGGAAATCATCAAATCTGCGCGCGAGACGATTCGTGATGACTCTTGAAAACAACTTGTAGACATGGCTAAGAAGTGAGATGGGCCTATAGTTCTTCAGCTGGGCATTGTCGCCCTTCTTGAAGAAAAGTACCACCACACCCCCGCACCATGCCTGTGGCGTTTTGCCCTCGAGTATGACGGAATCAAACAGCTTCTGAAGGGCCTTAAGGACCGGTTTTCCAACCGCCTTCAGGAGTTCAGCCGTGATTCCGTCATCACCCGGCGCCTTGTTGTTTTTAAGCTGTTTCAGAGCCATCCCAATCTCGTACAGGCTGACATCCGGGATGTCTTCGGTATAGTGACGGGTCAATCTAGCTCTTGGGTCGTTTGCTAGACTCGCAACGGGCTTGCTGACTGATGTGTACAACTGCCCATAGAATGTCTCGATCTCCCTCAGAAGCTCCGGTTTGGCGGATACGGTCCTGCCATCGTCGGTCTTCAGTTTCGTGAGCTGGCTCTGCCCAATAGCCAGATCCCTTGAAAAAACCTTGGAGCCTTTATTTCGCTCAATCGCGGTTTTAATACGCTCGGTATTAAAGCGGCGGAGGTCTCTTTTCAAGGATTTAAAGATCTGTCTATTGAGCTGCCGGTATTTGCACGCCTCATCTGAAGACTGCAGCATCATCTCACGCCTCTCCTTCATAAGCTTGAGGGTAGGATCAGAGATCTTTTTGTTTCTATCTGTACGACGGCTCTTGAAAAACTTAGACCCGACCGTATGGACAGTTTCCACGAACCCGTCGCTATATTCGTCCACTGAGCTACCTAGGCACTCGAAACGATTCTGGAGTTCGAGCTGAAAGCTCTCGGGGTTTTGGACCTGGATCTGTGCTGGACGGAGCGTGGACTTCATCAGTCGAGACCTTTCAAGCTTAATATTAATGTTCAATGTGCCTCTTACCATGCGGTGATCGCTCCCGGTTTTTACCGAATTGATCACAGAGACATCATTGAACATTTGCTTCTTGGTTGACATGATGAAGTCAATCTCATTTTTTGTTGCACCATCGGGGCTCTGCCAGGTCCACTTCCTGTGTTCACGCTTTTTGAAGAAGGAGTTCATCATATAGAGGCCCTCCTTCTCCATAAAACTGGCCAGTAGGTGATCCCGGTGGTTCCGACGTCCAACTCCAAATTGCCCCACTTGCAGCTCATCCTCGTCTCGTTTGCCCAGTTTCGCGTTGAAGTCCCCCATGACAACGGTGAAGTGAGTTTTGAAACCATGCATGGCTCTGGAGATATCCTCATACATGGTCTCTACCTCGTCGTCGGGGTGTGCCGAGGTTGGGGCGTAGACCTGTATGACCTTCAGCGAATATCTTGAGGATATTTTGAGTATAAGGTACGCCACCCTGGTCGACACACTCTCGATCTTCACCACGTTGTTCACAAGGGACTTGTGGACGATAAACCCGACACCACCCTGGGACTGCCGGTCACCCTCTCGGAAATAGAGCAGGTTACCGGATTTGAGGATTATCGAGTCCTCCCCCTCTCTTCGGACTTCAGATAACCCTACAATACTCCATCGCAACCTGCTCAATTCCTCTTCGAGTTCGGTGATCTTCTCGTCGGTCCGAAGTGTACGCGTGTTGTACGTTGCCAGGTCCAGTCGTCGGTGATTGTTGGGGTAGCCGGATCTCGTCCGGAGATTCTTTGCACCCCTTGCCATGCCGTAACCTCGACCGCTACCGTAGTCGAGGGTAGGCAGGCTGCCGGGTACTAGGGGCCATTTTTTATTTGTGCTTTTCATTGGGGGGGTTTTGCCATAATCGCCACGCTTGGCAGGCGGGTTGGCGATCGCAGTATGGTTGTTACAGAAGCACAGAGAACGCTGCTGCCCATTCTCTGGTTTGTCCCTTAGTCGCCTCTTACGACACCCACGGGAAGACATGGGATGGTGAAATTCTTAACGTCCGGCACCATACGGAACCATTTTCATCAGTACTATGTATTTATAAGTATTTGCTTCATCATAGTCGTTTAACTATTCGAGATATCTTATACCCATGACATATTTAGCATTAAGGAGTTCCATTCGCCATCTGTGGTCTTCTTCACCAGTTCTACTTCAGTTAATGATTCTTTCTGAGTGCAAATGATTACATTGTTGATGAAAATACCAAAATCGCTATATGTATGCCTATAATATTTGAGGAGTTCCCTCGATTTCTCCAAGATCCCATCATCAAATCCTGACTTTATGACTATGGGAATTCCTCAAACTAACTGGGTAGTCCTGACTTTATGTCTATGGGAATTCCTCAAACCCTTTTAAACAAAAGAAGAATTTTCCAAATCGATCCAGGCGTCTTTGAGTAATCGGGGAATATAGGTACATAAAAAAAAGAAAACATGCCGACGAATTGATAACCTCCTCCTTTTTTGATGTCGGTTAATATAACCTTTACTTTCGGTTTTATTGGTTAATGACTTGAATGACAGCGGCACGTAGCAAGACTTATTTGTTTATCTTAGTAGATAGATATTACAAAGACAAAAAAATATATATATATAATACTCGTATTATTAAAAATACCTACATCCATGAATTTGAATTAGTTAAAAAATGCACGAAATAACCAAAAAAATATATTTTTAGGATTTTTTTTTGGTTCTAATTTACGTTGTTTTTTTTGCTAGCGCTTGACCACCATCTCACCTGATGGTAAGCGATGATGTTCACTAGATTATTGAGTAAATTACCGCGCAATAAAATTCTGAAGTCTTAATCAAAAATCAAAATCAAAATAGTTTATTTCAAATAAACCTTAAAGGTACTTTTGAATTGTCAAACAACAAAAAAATATGACTCTAGTTGCAAATTCGCAAACGTCAGTAGATCTCAATGGAGAAGAATTTGCAAGAAACTCCACGGACACTCTTTTCCATCAGTTTCAATTACAAGTTTTTGGTTACATCATTCTTGTTAAAAAATAAATACATATATGTGAGATTGAATTTACATTCCATCTATCTATGTCTATATATATAATTATATAAAAGCGAAAGTATGTATGTATGTTCCACAAAGACTCCGAAACTACTGAACAGTTGAAACCTTTCACCGTTGGGTAGCTACACTATTCCCGGGTGACATAGGTTACTTTTTATCCCTGTAATCTCACGGGAACGGGAACTGCGCGGGTGAAACCGCGAGGCATCCGCTAGTACATCTAATGGCTTATAGTTGTACAGTACAATTAATGAGGAGGAGGTAGTTTTTGGTTGGAAACTATCGCTACACAAATAATATTCGTACCTAATTATATACCTACCATTACCCATAAATATGGAGACAACAATTAAATCGATAATTTCACCAAAATCACTCATACATTTTTCTAACACTGGCTAACATTGAAGAAGTTTTTAACGCAACCTCGTGGTTGTTGAGACGGAGCTATTCTGCTATACTCTGGAATAATTCTTATAGAGTGCATTATTTAAAATTTGTTATAGATGTTAAGATAATAATTGTAATTAGTTTAGTTAACGTTATATAATTAATAATGGATTAGGTTTGCTATAGTTATAGATGTGAAGTAATTTAGGATAAGCGCATTTATCGCATTGGGTGAAATCCTGTGAAGATATAATTATGTGATTAGGTTGAAATAAATGAAGTAAAGAACCATCTTTGTATTTAAATACTCGTAGGTGATTAGACTCCAATCCTTGTTTACGAACGATTTACGGCAATTTTTATTATTACCTAAATTATTATGAACATTAATTAAAGCCTATGTTGCTGAATGATAATATAGTATTATACTTGTGAAAAATTTTGATAAATCAATCTAGTAGATTTTGAATTTATTTATAATAATTGAGTACAGACAAAATACAATACAGTTTACCACAAGTCAGATAGATGGCGCTACTGTCTAATCGATTTAATAATATTTAGATTTCTATTAATGTCTGTAAATAATAAATACAGATTATAAACATAAAGTTCTATAATAGTAGGTTATGCGATGGTCATATAATAGGGGTTATTAAAACACGAGCGTGGGTTTATCACATGAGACGAAGCCGCATGTGATAATAATATCACGCGAGGGTTTTAATACCTAATTATATGCCGTTGCATACACTATTTTATCTTCGCTCATACGGTTGAAATAAAACAAAAATGGAAACGGAAAAATAGATTCTCATTCCGCATGACTGCGCAGCGCGCGCTTTCATAGACTAGACACTACTTTTCTACATTAAGTCAATGAGTCCATAATACGCGCCAAAAAATTAAAAAGTAAAAGTGTGCTATAAAAATTAAAAAAATATTTTACGGTGCAGTTGTTTGAAAATCGAAGGAAAATGTTGCACTGTAATGGTTATTTTTTATTTTATTTTATGTATCAATGAATATAAAGTACGTCTTTTTACAATATTTTTTGAATTCATAATTGGAATATTACGTTGTGAGTATAAATATATAATTAATTTAATATTATATTTAAATTGGGCAACTTATTGCTAGTCATTGATAAGCGGACTACCAAATTACAGAGATTAAAGAACGCTTAACGTTTATGCGGTTGGCAATATGTCTGTTTTTTTTTTTCCAATTAACGTCTTCGTGCAGCTCAACATATTTTATTGTTTGGATTAACTAAATAATTAAATATTGATGACTCGAGGGAAAAAAAACATAAAAAAACAACCGTGAGACTTCTCATTCTCACACGGGTCCCGAGGGGTGTGAGAATGAGAAGTTTCACGGTTATGTGGAATTAATGTGCGCTGGTCCTCACGATATTTTAAACAATCAATATATAAAATGGTCATCTCAATATAATTAATGACGTCTCATTTGGATGATGACTTCAGTAAATCATATCCTAAGACAAGACACAGCTACACAGGCCGAATTATACTGTTTGAGACAGCATATCTCCAGTGTTGAATCTTAAGGGTAAATGTATCCCTCTTAATGTAAGTTCTGCATATGTAATAGTATTCATCAGGAACATTCAGTGACATCCTGTATTTCAGTGTGAAGATTAAAATAATTGAGAAGGTCAAGTGAAAGACTTTAATCAATAGCTCATGCGAGAACACCCTTATTAGTGTCATGCTTTTACTACCACTGGGGAAGTTCGTAAGTAAGAAAAAATAACCTTACAGTATATTCCACTTTTAATTTGTCAAACTGTCATTTACCGCTTGCTAGCATAGATTTCCAAGTCAATGTCCGCCTTGAACTTTTGACTCCGTGTACCGGGCAAACCTTCAATAATATAATTCCAGTATAAACCCGTATTTTTCTAACCTGCACTGATTAATATTGAATCTTCATAAATACATTCTCGTTAGGACCATGTTGGGGTTTTATAACTAGAATTATTGAAATAAAAGGCTTCCGATGATTTTAGAGCTGTATTCTGTGCAAAGACAAGATGAAGAAGAACAAAAAACTAAATAGTTGTAAAAAGTTGTAGGTACTTATAAAATAAAGTCTTAACAGCTATATGCGTTCATGCAATGAGACGTGTTTGTGATATTTCTAACTAAATAGAGAAGGCGTTACAGTAAAAACTTTAGTATTCTAAACACTAACTAAGTCTAAAAAATCTAAAATATGGCGTCGAAAAATTCCTCCCCATCGTTGTCCACTGGTATTGTGCCCATAAGACTGGTAGCATTGCCACGTTGTATAGCAATGCTTATTCTCTGACCAAAGTAAAAGCTAGCCCCTGGTTCTCGCGAAGTGTCAACTAGGCTTTTGGAAAGATCTTTAAACAAATATATTTAATTTTAGTATCGACACTTGTATCGTCCCACACTAAAGGCCTAACCATCTTCCATGGAAACAAAGACATCCCATCCGATCTTTTACCGAGAATGTTGACAACTTCGCTATAGTGGCAACGATGAGGAATACAACAGGGAGCGCCAAGACGTAGGGAAGCAGTGTGGCGGAAAATAATGTCGCCAAGCAAGGTGTCTATGTTCGACGATGGTAGTGCGTGAAGCCATAGCCAGCAGGTGCGCACGCTCGGCGGGAGTTGCAGATGTGGCAATTTGGTGTTCCTGAACTGCTCATCCCACCGCCTCTGGGATGATGTGTTGTTGGGAGGATTATAATTCGGGCAAGCAAGCCTCCAAGCATCCTCCTCGTCCTCGTCCGGCGTCCTCAGCGAAGCATGGCTCATCAAAATAAATCAGTAGGGAAGATATTACATTCTTGATTAATTTCTCAGAGCCATGGACCGACGATATAAATGCCGGTAAACTAATACTATAAGTTTTGCGGACGTCGAAGGCTCTCATACAGATGGGCAGAGTAGCTTGAGTCGTCCATGGCCACATTTAAAATTAATAATTAAACATTGATATAATTTGGTCCAATAAGATAAGAGTGCTTTTATAGATGGGAAGCAAGAAGGAAATATGTTAGTTTGGGGCCAAAACGGCAGTAACGAAATATGGTGATAGCCGTATGCATGTTAATTTAGAGCAATCATACCGAAATGTTTTTCTATTTTTTCCTACATAAAATTTGAAAAGGAATCATCGAATACTCCACCCTTTTTTGGATTTGTCGCCTCATTTTTTTATCGACTGATATTATTAAAATTAACAGTCGATGGATCAAGCACCAGCCACACATCACCATCTCACAAGCAGGAGACAGCACTGGAGAGGTTCTTCAGAAAAACACCAAACAAACCAACCCAGCAAAAGCCTAAGCCAACACGAGCTGACAAAGGGCAAGTCAGCCCGCCGACCCTAGCAGTAAATTCGGGTGCCACGGACCACGTAAAGAGCGCGTTCCTCGAGTACGCAGCAATCGTAAGAGCGACCAGAGAGGTCAATCTTACGACATGCAGGAAGATCCTGCAGACCTTCCAGAGAGACACAGACGGTCTGTTAGGGGTACTGCTCGAGGAAGCAGGGGCAGCGGTGTACGACAACGTCACATCCCAAGTCATCAAAGGGGAAATGACGGGGTCGTATATGGCAGCCTACAGCGCGAGGAGTGGTTTTGTGGCCTTGGACAAGGAGGAGACGGAGCGCTCAGGCAAACTCAAGTTCAGCGTGCCAAATGACGACCCGATAGTGGTTACCGCCAAATGTACCAAAATCATGCCGGATGATAAGATCCTGGAAATGGCACAGTCCATTTCGGAAACCTCAGGTATCCCGGCATCGCAGGAAAGCTGGGCGGTACCCAATATCAGATGGATTAACGGAGTTCCGGGTTGCGGTAAGACAACCTGGCTGGTAAAGCACTTCGACGAGGACAGGGACGTAATAGCCACCACGACAACAGAAGCTGTCAAAGATCTTAGGGAAAAGCTTGCGCGCCGCTTAGGAGACCGAGCAAAGACCAAGGTGCGCACTATGGCCTCAATCCTAGCAAACGGTTTCAAGAGTCAAGACAAATGCTACCGTCTTACGGTAGACGAGGCTCTTATGAACCACTTTGGGGCCATAGTCATGGCAGTAAAGTTGTCTGGAGCAAGCGAGCTTGTCCTCGTCGGAGACGTTAACCAGCTTCCATTTTTGGACAGAGAGAACCTTTTCGAGCTTAGGTACACCCGTCCAGACCTGGTGGCTGGCATCACCCAGGAGTTTCTCTGCACACACCGCAATCCAATGGACGTGGCGTTTGCACTGAGTGAGATATACCCCGGTATATACTCCTCCAAGTCGTCGCTGTCGCGGGTCCACTCTCTGAAGGTGAAAGGTTATACAGGGGCGCAAATACCGAGCACTGCCCAAAACACCCTGTTCCTGGTTCATACGCAGGGGGAGAAAGCTGCTCTTGCGAGCCAGGGATTTGGGTCCGGCGAAGGGTCGCGCCTGCTAACCATACACGAGGCTCAGGGGTTGACCTACGATGACGTCATAATCATCAACACCAAGTCCAGGAGGCTTCAGGTCCACGACAGCATCTCCCACGCGGTAGTGGCGGTGGCCAGACATACAGTTAGTTGCGTCTATTACACCGACGACGCCGATGACGCCACAGGCCGCTTTGCTAAGAGGGCGATGGATGCGCCAACTAAAACGGTCGTCAACTACAATCTTAAGACGGCCACGCAGCATCGAGACGTAGTCGAAATAGAGGCCTTGCTCACGCTGGCGAAGTCCCTGGTCAGCAGACATCACCAAAACACCACCTAACAAGTCCCATACAAAAACTCCAACCCAAACACCTCCCCAAACCCAAACCATCACCCTGTCTAAATCCTGTAATGATTAAAAAAAAATATACATGTAAAGCTGCATGGTGGAACGAGTCAGTCTCATCTTAACGTCCTTACGACGGGGTTCTGAACGGAACGGGAACGGGAACCGTCGGCCGGTACTGGTCTGCTCGCACTGCCATGTATCTCCCCCGCAAAGTGTACAAATAGAAATAAATAGACAAAATAGTGAATAACATAGGCAGTGTATCAATAGAAATTAATAAACCAAATAGTTAATAACATAAAGATAAGTAGTAAATAGAAATGTAAAATTGTAATGCCAGTGTGAAATATATAATAAACGATAAAAATATAAAATTTAGTGAAAGATGAACTCACGTAGACTTAAGTTAGTTAAGCAAGCCAAGGAATAATGTCCGACGTAGGAGTCAAATAATTGTAATTTTATAAAATAAAATCAAACAAATTAACATAGTAAAAAAGGGCGCGGACGTCTATGTCCGAGGTAGATAATAAAAAAAAAAAAAAAAAAAAAACAGTCGATGGATCAGGTGAGCGACTGAATTATACGAGCAGTGTATTCCATGTATTGATGGTAAGACATGCAAACACCCGGTAAAAACCAAGGAACTTCTCGGTCGCCACTCCAAAACCTTTAGGTCCAGTGCTTACTACCACTTAAGTTTGGAAATTCTTCAAAGTTCGAGGTGTTGAAGCGTTGGTACAAAAACGTCTCCACGTCAATCTCACTTCAGGATCATTCTTCGCAACCTATCCTTCTGTAGCCAGGCGTAAGACAGGGAGACATTATATCTCCAAAACTATTCAATGCTGCACTGGAGGATGTCTTCAAGGTTCTGGTCTAGAGAGAGCTAGGCATCAACGTCAATGGCACTTTGGCACTTACCTTTGGTTTGCTGACAAAATAGTCATGGCTAAGATTATAGAGGACCACAGTACAATGCTAGATGACCTCAGTAGAGCTTTCGAAATAGTGGGTCTTAAAATGAACATGGACAAAACCAAGGTCATGTTGACACCCACTCCAATCAAGAAAAGATACTCAACACTCAAAGTTGTAGATGATTATGTCTACCTGGGTCAAACGGTTCTGTTAGATAGGTCTAACTTCAAGACTCGGCTGGGCAGCGTTCGGGAAGTTGCGCGGTATCTTATCGTCCAACTTACCACAGTGTGTGTTGCCAGTGATGACATACGCAACCGAAACGTGCGTGAATTATTTGTCACTGCATGACCCAAAGGTTGACTGGTTGAAAATGCTTAAGTCATTAAATCCGCCTCTGAACGTTTATGTGCATTAAGTATTAAATAAATAAATACACGTTCACAATGGACCTCATCAGAAGGCTTAAAGTCAACCAAAGGACAATGGAGAGGGCAAGTAAATTCTGGTAGGTGTATTTTTTAGACGGTGTGCAGATAATAATAATAATAATAATAAATCGTTTATTTATTTCTTAAAGTACAAAATTTACAATAATTTGCTTATGTTCTAAAAAGTGCTGATGTATAATTTGCCTGAACTATGTAGAACCTGTGCTTCAGGCGTAAAAGTGCTTATTTATATTTAATAATGTAGGTATTGCAATAAATTAACAATTTTAAGTAAAACTAGGACACTGCGGAAATATACATAATAGTGTTATTTTTAATCATGCTTACATAGTTTTAATCTAATTTTATTTTAATACTAGAAGCAGGTCTTCAGTCTGGTCATATGACAAACCTTGCAAATAGTTTAAAACAATGCTTTTACAGCTAAAATAATTTAAATTATATATACTTAGTATTCTATTTAATCTATTATATAAAAAGGGCCCTAAAAATGTAAAGAATCTATATGTAAATGCAAATTTAGAGGTAGAGGTTGAGCTACATACTATATCGTTTCGCCTTTTGTTAGTTATATCTAGGTTATATTCAAGCATTGCATGCTGTTTTAGTGTTATGTGCAGTAAATAAATTTGCCGAACAGTCAAGACTTTGCAGGATTTAAATAACTGGTGGGTAGGGAAAAGGAAAGGTAGAGAATTTGCTACTTTTAGAACAGCTCTTTGTGCTCTTTCAAGAGAGAGAATGATAGTTTTTGATGCTCCGCCCCATGAGGTTATACAATATTGAAGTATTGATTGACATAGAGCAAAATAAACTTGTTTGACTAAATTAGTGTCGGCAATGGAGCGCAGTTGTTTGAAAGCAAACATCAGTTTACGTACTCTAGTAACCAAACTGTCAATATGTTGCCTAAACGAGAGCGTGTTATCAACAAAAACTCCAAGATACTTGAGGCACTTTGTTTCCAGGATCATAGGGCAGGTACAAGAAGTGGCTGACTGATTGTTACATTGGTGTGCATATAAATGGGGATTAGTTTTGTTATTAAGATTGCGCATGTTGAACTGAATATATTTTGTTTTATCTGCATTTAGTGTTAGTAAATTACAACGAAGCCAGTTTAAAACGATGTTAAAACCTGCCTGTGCAACATTATACAGCTCGGAGTTAGTTTTTGCGGTGAAAATAAGCGCAGTGTCATCAGCGTACGATATTATTTTGCAATTTCCTACATTTAAATTACAAAGATCATTAATGTAAATAAGGAACAATGATGGACCAAGGATACTGCCTTGTGGAACTCCAAATCCTAGTGATTTTTCATCGTTACTAGTTATATTCTCTATTCGAACACATTGCGATCTATCGTTTAAATAATCTTCGAATAGTTTCAGCTGTGTACCTCTTATACCTAACGTTTCTAGTTTATTTAAAAGCAAAGGAACAGATACGGTGTCAAAAGCTTTTGCTAAGTCTAGGAAGATAGTCAGGACCTGGTTTCCATCGCCGAGTTCTTGTGCAACGAGGTCTGTCAGCTTTTGAACCGCATCTGCTGTGGACAATCTGCTTCTAAACCCAAATTGTGAAGAAGATAATAAGTTGTTAGTTTCCAAGTAACTGACGAGTCTTTTGTTAATGATTTTTTCTAATATTTTGGATAAAGAAGGCAGTATAGATATTGGTCTATAATTATTCACAACATCTCTACATCCAGATTTAAAGATAGGGATGACCACCGCTTTTTTTAGACTTTTAGGGAAAATTCCTTCTCGGAGGCACGCCTGAAATATACATGTTAACGGTCGAACTAAAATGTGTTTAAAACGCTTAAGTATTTTATTATCAATATTATCCCAGCCGACTGCACAGTCATCTTTCAGAGCTGAGATGATTAGTTCTACTTCACTTTCGTCCGTATCCAAAAGTGCAAAAGATTTAGCACAGCTCTTGAGAGAAGTCTGAAAGTGCGCGGCAGACCGATAAGACGATTGCTTCAGGAGTGGTTCCGCGAGGGATTTCCCTACATTCACGAAATAGTTATTTACATTATTAGCTGATGATAGGGGTGAAGAGTTAGTGAGCAGTAGACTTGAAACGGGTTCCCGTTGTTTAGATCTGTAAGTCAAGTTTTTAATATGTTTCCATATCTGTTTACTATTTTTGCCTGCTTTCTGCAATTCGTTTTTATCGTATTCAATCTTAAGTTTTTTCAAGAGATTATTACAAAAGTTCCTGTACCTCTTGTATATTACAAGAAGCATTATATTATCAGGGTAGCGTTTGGTTTTCTGATGTAATTTGTCTCTGTGCCTTATACATCGAACAAGGCCCGGAGTAATCCACGGTTTAATATTATAATGCTTCCGATTTAATGTTATTACGGTCGAATTATGTAATATTGCTTGCTGGACGTTTTTAATTAAATACGATAAAGACAAATTAGCGTCAGGAGAATCGTAAACAGGGCTAAAATCAATGTTATGCAGGTCATGTTCTAGTTTGTGCATGTTTAGTTTGGACTTTGTCAGTGGACGATTTTGCTTAGGTAGCGTTAAGTTCATTGTTAGTAGGACAGCATTATGATCAGTAATTGTTGAATTAGTAACTAGGGTAATATATGGTAGGCTGGTTTTTATCATAATGTGATCGAGACACGAGCCACTCTGATGTGTTGGTAGCGTATGACCGATGAGAAGCCCATGGTATGAACATAAATTGAGGTAATTTTGAATTCCAGCATCGCTGTTTTCAGCAGTGATGTTTATGTTAATGTCACCTGTTAGTATGATGTGTTTAAAAGCGGAAAGATTACGACAGGCCTGGTTTAAGAAATATTGAAATGAGTCCATATTTCTAAACGATGGGGATCTGTAGATAGCTAGTATTGCTATAGTTGTACCTATTTTAATTATAAGGCAGTTACAGTCTTGTTGATTCTGTTCTTCAACTGTGGCTATAAGCGATTGTTTAGCGTAAATCACGACACCATCATTTTGATTCTGGTTAGTAGTGCTATGGAACATGTTGTATCCCGTCATAGTAGGGATGTTTTCTTGGCGTTTTGATAACCAACATTCGGTTAGTATTATGATATCGCAAGCTATGTTTAGTCTATGAAGAAAAATGTTAAAACTGTCAAAGTTCCTGCAGATGCTACGAATATTTTGTGTTAGTACTGTAAAAGGATTTTGGTATTCGGAAAGATATTGTTTGCAGTCTTCCACCTCACAAGTTTTTGATTCTGACAAAAAAGCATTATCTATATCAGTAATCAAACTATCCATAAGTAAAAAATGTAAAAGTATGTACTCTGTAAAAATACGTTAGATCTAAATATAATCTAGAGTTTGGCGCTCTTAGGCGCCTTCATAATCTACAGAGTTGATATACCTGTATTCAGCGGCTTTTCTAGCTGGGCAATCAGAATCTCCTGTCTTGTGGTTGTGGGGTTTTTTGTAGCGCTTGCAGGTTGCACATTTCGGTAGTTCATCCTTCGAAGAACACTCTTGAGTCGCGTGTCCTTCTACCCCGCAGTGGCCGCAAGTTGAGATGGCGGAATTGCAAGTCTTGGATGCATGACCGTATTGCTGACACTTGAAGCACCGAGTCACAAGGGTGAAATCTCGTACCGGGCACGACGTCCAGTTTATATAAAGCCTGTTCTGGTTCACTAGGGCTTTCCGGACGCTGGCTGGCACTTCAACAATGTAGTTGCAGCTGTCGGCATCTCGTTTTCCTGACTTATGGCTTAATTTGATTGAGGTCAAAAATGTATCTTTGGTCAGTGTTGGTAGTTTATCCACGATATTTTGCTCATAAATACATTTAAATACCTCTTTCTCTGCCATATCAGTGGGGACCCCAATTATTACAATACGGGGCTTCCGCTTTTGAGGCTCATCTACAGTAAGTCCTGATGTGGAACGCTCGACAGTCTGCTTCAACTTTTGGATGTCGTCCTTGGTCTCCGTGCTAATGATTACACCTCCGTTTCTTATTTTCCGAAGTCCTCGAACCTTCAGCTTCATTTCTTCAGGGCATACAATTTTTTGTACAAGATTTTTGGTCTCTTCACTGGTCTTGGTATTGTCGCTAGGATAAATAGCGACTGAGCTAGTTGCTTGAGGCCGAATAAGGCTTTTTGTCCCCTTCACCATGTCTGCAAAAGAAGTGCTTTCCTGTTTTTGCTTGGTCAGAGTTTCTTCTAATTTATGCTTGATATCAGTCAAACTAATGGCGAGGTCTTCATTTTCCTTTAAACTTTGCAGGGTGGCGTAGTTTTGGAGGGCTTTATGTTTCAGTGACTGATATTGCACAGCCATTTGGGAGACTCCGTGTCCGACTTTACGACATAGGCTACTAATTCTAAGCTTTTGTTCGGAATTCATTTTTCCTTCCGAAGCTATGGTCGACACCTCACTTAGGCACTGCTCAATGCTGGACATCCACGATTGAATTTCAGGAGTAGAAAAAACCTCAACCGTTTCATCCTGTGCTTGACTTCTAGGTGTAGTTGCTGGTGGTGGAGAGCGATGCGGCTGGCCGCCACGATTGAGGGGGCTGCTATCCATATTTGTAAATAATCACTTACTTTTGACCATATTCGCAATAAAAACTGTATAACACAACAAAAACGTCTATGTCTCTAAAACTAGGTCACAATTAAAACTGTTAATTTATGCAATTGTTAAGTTGCTTTACTGAGCACGTCTGTATTCGTCGAGTGAATAGCGAATGATCAGACCTTGTAATCATAAAGATCTCCAACGGCCATTACTTTGAAGTGAACTTTTCCAGATCGTGCAGACAGACCTTACAGTATTGTAATCATTAAAGTCGTAAATTTTGGGTTACGTTAGATTTCCTGCCCCACTTGATGATGAAAGCTATCGGCTGAGATGAAGCTTTGTCCAGGTTCAAAGTACTTTATCGGTATAGTCTTAGCAGCTATATCTTTGCTATTTATATATATAAAAGCGAAAGGTCACTCACTCACTCATCACGAAATATCGAAAACCGCATGACGTAAAAAAAAAAATGGCAGGAGTTTCATCAAGTGACATAAGTGCGCTAAGAAAGAATTTTTGGAAATTTCAAGCATAAGGGGGTAAAAGGGGGGCTGACAGATGGTATGACATTTATACAGTTCGTAAGTTGGACACGTGAAATTTTATTGGTTGATAAAAAGAATTCATATATTTATTGATTTTTGGAAATTCCACACGTAAGGAGGTAAAAATGTAAAAAAGGGGTTGAAAGTTTTTTAAAAAATTCTACAGTTTGTAAGTAGGACAGGTGAAATTTTAGATTTAAGTTATTGTTTGATAAAAAGAATTCATATATTTATTGATTTTTGAAAATTCCACACGTAAGGAGGTAAAAAAGTAAAAAGGACGTTGAAAGTTTGTAAGAAATTTCTACAGATTGTAAATTGGACACGTAACATTTAAGATTTACGCTGTTGGTTGATAAAAAGAATTTTTGTATTTATTGGTTTTTGGAAATTTCAATCCTAATGGGGCAAAAGAGGGTTAATAGCTTGTATGAAAAATTTTCAATTTGTAAATTGGACACATGAAATTTTGGATTAACGCTCTTGGTTGATAAAAAAAAACTCATGTTTTATTGTTTTTTGGAAATTCTACCCCTAAGGGGATAAAATAGGGGTTGAAACTTTATGTGAAATTTGTTCGGTTCGGAAGATAAAACATCGGAAATTGTTGGTTTACACTCTTGATTAATAAAAAAACAATGATTTTTTTTTTAATTTCGAAAGTTTTAACCCTAAGAGAGTAAAAAGGGCGTTGAAAGTTTGTGTGTAACTTCTACGCTTTTAAGTGTGACATGTGAAATTAAAGATTTACGCTTTTGGTTGATAAATAGAACTCATTTATTTATTGGTTTTTGGAAGTTCTACCCCTAAGGAGGTGAAAAGATAGAAATTTATTGGGCTTATATATTTGAAACTTGGCATAAATACTAACATAGTAAATAATAAAGGTTTTCATTATTAGTTTTCCAAACAACTCGTAAAAGACGATATAGGGGACGTTAAAGATTTTTGAAGTATTTTACTGTACAGTGCTTCTTTTTATGATATTTATGAGTACTAAGAAGGGCTCTTTGGAAATTCAGCCATTAAGGGGGTGAAACTAAATAATCATCTGGAGGATAAAATACGGATCATGCGAACGAAGTCACGGGCGAAGTGCTGGTTAATATATGCTAAAAAGCTCAACAGTGACCAATATTTATTTTTTTAAAGCGTAGTTATCAGTCCAAAACGTTATGTTTTCAATGTCTCTTTTATGCTTAAGCAAAGAAACTGGTAAAAGTGCTGGTAATTTCTTCTTTTCTGCGCCCAGATTCAGCCTCATGCCATACAGCTGCATATGTTTTAATAACGTTGTGGGTGCCAACGGGCACAAACTTTCATAAACGATTAGTCTTGGAATTACTGACTTTAAACCCTATAATCCTGGCAGCATTATTACTTTCTGCAGATCAGCTGAAATAATAGTTCTTCAAATCCTGTTCTTTTGCTGCATCGTTTTTATTGTGCTCCTTGGTTTCTCGAACGAAGGTAGAAAGAAGGTCGCTAGAACGAATGCGCCGTGGAGGAGCGCGCGCGCCCGGTTATCCACCCCGCAAACCCCTCCCGTACCCCGTTACACGCAAAAGGTTAGTTAAAACCCAGTAAATCAATAGTTACTATGGTTAAGCTATGTATTTTTGGAATAAATATTAAAACTGTAGGCATCTTATGCCCAGTAGCTAAGATACTGTGATTAATTTAAGTATAACATATGATACATTTTACGTTAATTTTACATGAAATCACAGTATTTCAAAAAGCCGTGTTAAAGCTAAGCAAAACACATTTATAAAAATACATGAACACATATTACTACCTAAAAATTCTAACGCACTGTGTCTTTGATTAAAATTTCTTGATTTCAGCAAAATACCTACTGTGTTTTTATCTATCGTATCTCCTTATCGGTGGTAGTTACAGATAAACCGAAAATTTTCCCAGATAGCGCTCAGTCACCTTATTACAATAACCAAAACAAGCAGGAGAGCAGAATATTTATGGTGTAGACTATATTGAGACATTCTCTTGTAGTAAGAAGCTCTACGATAATTGTTCTCGCTAGCTGTTGAATACGGTTGGTACTGCTTTTTTGTATGGCACGATTAGGGAGGACATTTACATGCTCCAACCGAAAGGAGCATTAGTCGAAAGTCAAGAAACCAAGGTGTGTAAGCTGCAGCGTTCTTTGTATGGATTAAAACAAGCTTCGGATGCTTGGTTCAAGGAATTGGACAAAGAGATGTTGAACTCAGGCTTTATACAATCAAAAATAGAACCGCGCGTGTTGTTATGAAAAGCAGCTTAAAAACAATAAGAAGTTAACTGTCGTTATTTACGTAGATGACCTCTTAATTTTTGGAAATTGTGAACAAGAAAAGCAAAAATTAAAAACCGGTTTGCTTGACAATTATGATCTGCTGCTGATTATTATTTTACCTTTGGTATTTTCTTATATTTTTCTATGTCAATCTCCCGGACGTCCCGGACCGTTGAAAGGCGTGCTAGGGGCGAGGTAAACTCGTAGAGGCCTTGTTTGACGTAAATCAAGAAATGTGACGATTATCCCTATTTGCACTACGTAAGTGGACCCAAGGGCAATCCCCGGTTGGTGCAGGACTATTGTTAAATATGGAGACAAAATTTGTTGGGCAATGGATTTGGGAGGTTTAGTGGATCCATTGCCTAAAACTATAGAAATTCTATTGGCCCCTGCCTGACACTGTTATACGACGCGGCTCTAAAATGTCAGAGGTTGACTTGCACACTCAATTAATAGGCCCCCAAAAACGGTCGCTAGCACTTTAGTGAAGTAACAAGAAACCGGAGGAGCTTGAGGAGTGAAGAGTCCCGGAAATACGGTCAAGATCCTTACCAGCCTCTTACTGTGTTAACTTCCTTCCTCCGAGCATGTTTGCTCTTGCTATTGTCTTCTTACTCACTTCAAATATACTTTTCGGATTAATTAAATAACATCAAAATGTTTATTCTCGTAGCAACTGTAAAATCATAAATCAGCAAAAACATCACTTCCTTTAAACTATATATTTTTCCTTTAAAAAGAAAATATGAATTATCACCATCGTAAGTAGCCGATGTATGATTATCATTATTATTCATGGATTAATAGAACTTATATTTATCTTATCATAATATCAAATAATTTGTTTATCTTATGATCTACCTTACTATAAATAAAACTACTTATTAAAAGTTTATTCAGTTTCTATTGTGAGTTTGAGAGTCGATACAATGGCGCAAAAGGAAGAATCATTGCGGGAATTAGTAGACAAAATCGCGAAAGAACAAAAATATGAAAAACCCTGAAATAAGCATAGAAGAAACATCAAGCGGAGGAGCCAACTATACGTCGAAACTATTTGAAGTGATCATAAGAGAAGAAAATAAAGATGATCTTCATTTATTCGCAAAAATTGCTGCACTAGGAGAAGAATTTCGCAAAGAAATACCTATAGATGTGTACGACACTGAACAGTTCGCTTATACTAACCTTTTAAAAAAATACGCATCCTTAGAAGAAGAAAATAATGTGTCTGTGGAGGACAGATTATTCTTCACAAAGTGTTATGGCTTTGATACCAGCAAGTATCAAGAAATATTGGTCCTTGAAAACTTATTATTGAGCGGATATGGTCCTCACGACAGATTCAATTCCTATGATTGGGAATACGCTTCTTCAGCAGTTACAAATTTGGCAAAGATGCACGCACTGTCCTTCGCATTCAGTAAACAATACCCAGAAGAATTTGAGAAGATTGTGGCTACTTTGAAAATGGATTGGAAAGAATCTGACGGTGTAGACATAACACAGCAGAAAATGAACGACACTGCTTTGAAAAATGTCAAACCGGAGCACAGAGGAGCGTTAGAAAAGTCCCGGAAATACGGTCAAGATCCTTACCAGCCTCTTACTGTGTTAACTTCCTTCCTCCGAGCATGTTTGCTCTTGCTATTGTCTTCTTACTCACTTCAAATATACTTTTCGGATTAATTAAATAACATCAAAATGTTTATTCTCGTAGCAACTGTAAAATCATAAATCAGCAAAAACATCACTTCCTTCAAACTATATATTTTTCCTTTAAAAAGAAAATATGAATTATCACCATCGTGAGTAGCCGATGTATGATTATCATTATTATTCATGGATTAATAGAACTTATCATAATATCAAATAATTTGTTTATCTTATCTACCTTCCTATAAATAAAACTACTTATTAAAAGTTTATTCAGTTTCTATTGTGAGTTTGAGAGTCGATACAATGGCGCAAAAGGAAGAATCATTGCGGGAATTAGTAAACAAAATCGCGAAACAACAAAAATATGAAAAACCTGAAATAAGTATAGAAGAAACATCAAGCGGAGGAGCCAACTATACGTCGAAACTATTTGAAGTGATCATAAGAGAAGAAAATAAAAATGATCTTCATTTATTCGCAAAAATTGCCGCACTAGGAGAAGAATTTCGCAAAGAAATACCTATAGATGTGTACGACACTGAACAGTTCGCTTATACTAAACTTTTAAAAAAATACGCATCCTTAGAAGAAGAAAATAATGTGTCTGTGGAGGACAGATTATTCTTCACAAAGTGTTATGGCTTTGATACCAGCAAGTATCAAGAAATATTGGTCCTTGAAAACTTATTATTGAGCGGATATGGTCCTCACGACAGATTCAATTCCTATGATTGGGAATACGCTTCTTCAGCAGTTACAAATTTGGCAAAGATGCACGCCCTGTCCTTCGCATTCAGTAAACAATACCCAGAAGAATTTGAGAAGATTGTGGCTGCTTTGAAAATGGATTGGAAAGAATCTGACGGTGTAGACATAACACAGCAGAAAATGAACGACACTGCTTTGAAAAATGTCAAACCGGAGCACAGAGGAGCGTTAGAAAAGTTTATGGCGAATAAGGGACATCCTTTTATGAGGTATAGCACTACTCGCAGAACTGCCATCATACATGGAGACTTCAGAGGGAGTAACTTGTTGCATAGAGTGCGAGACGTAAGTTTTTGTTTCCAATTTATATATTACTAGCTGTCCCACTTTGCTTCGCTCCCGTGAACTGGCTACCTACCTACCCATTTACCCTATCTATCCTACCCTACCCTACAGCAGCGCACGCAACGGCAGCTCTCAAAAAGGCATAATTTTGCCAGTTTAAAAAAAAAAAACTTGTATGCTCCGCTCCTATTGGTTACAGCATGATGTTATATATTCTATGTAACCTTCCTCGATAAATGGACTACCTAACACAAAAATAATTTTTCAATTCCAACCAGTCGTTCCTGAGATGAGCCCGTTCAAACAAACAAACAAACTCTTTAGCTTTATAATATTAGTATAAATGATTATCGTGCACTTTTATATGTTTCCAAGCCTATACTCTTATAAGGAATCAAATATTTCGAAAAAGAATTTTCAATAAATGATCCCAACCTAACATTTCTTTTTCGCCTAATTTTAGGACGGTAAGGTGGACATCAAGATCTTGGACCTTCAAACTCTGCAAGGAGGCAGCCCGGTCGCTGATCTGATTTACTTTATTTTCACCGGCTCCGATGAGGCATTCCGCGCCAAGTACTACGAGAAACTGATCGAGCACTACTACACGCAGCTCAGCGCTGCCATGAAGAGGCTTAGCCTCGACCCAGTGGAGACATACTCCAGGGAAGACTTTGAGTCCGAATTGAAGGAGGTAACAAACACTTTACATTGATCGATTTGATTTTTAAATGTCTTTATTGACATAAAGGTATAAAAAGTTAACAAAACAGATCTTATTCTTGATGTAAGCTAACATACTTCAAATAATGTTTAGTAGGCTAATCACCTCTTATTAACATATAACATTAATTATTTGTATGTTGAAAGTTCCTGATTAACAATACACTTAAATAAGTAAATTATGTAGGGTGTGCAGACCCACATTTTTAAATTAAAGTTACCCACCTACCCTTTTTTATTTTTAATATAATGAAATAACATTTAAATAAAAATGATTTTATATTAAGAAAACGAATACCTAATAATATTATTTTTTAGATCTAGAGGCTGATACTTAATTAGTTCAATATTATCATATACATATTCAATATATAAAACATTACAACAGCTTTACATTAGTATTTTGTTAACAATGTCTCCAGTGTTAATCACCAGATTATCATTTCTAATACAAACTATTAGTATTTCGTTCCAGAAATTATGAACTTTTCTTATACTATGGTATAAATCTCGCCAAACTTCTTGGTCGCCCTGAAGTTGGCTACAATGGCTACGCAGTAGTAAATTGCATACAAAAATAGCACCGTTTCATGCCTTGCGCATTGGGAAAGCCAACTTCAGGGCGGCCCAGAAGTTTGGCGAGCACTATACCGACTATGCCATAGGAAGCCGAAGGTCATCGCCATGCTTATAAAAAAAATAACTTCTGATATATTTTTTCTAGAAACTGCCATTTGGTCTCGAGGTAGCAGTGTTCTTCTTGCCTGTGATCACAATTGACACCGAGAATGCGCCGGTCGTCAGCGAGAAGACCGAGATCTCCAACTTTGCCCCGGAGAAGACCAGTCCACTCTATACCGAGAGGCTAAATGGAATCGTCAACGACTATATCAAGTGGGGCGTTCTCAAATAATTGCATGGACAATTTGACGATTGAGGGGCGTTACGTCTGTCTTTTACAGTCAGGGAATTAAAAATATCTGATTTTTTATTGTAAGTAAATTTTTACTTGATATGATACCGTGATATGGTTTTGTCAACATTACAACTTAACTTAAATTATGAATTTTATACCTATGTAGATACCGCCAAATAACGTGCTAACTAATCCTTTTCGAATAGTAGTAGCAATATCTATATATATAAAAATCGTTTGCCAGTTCGTAGTCCCGACCCAAGAATACGTCTACCCCAACGATCATCGGTTCTAATGCTTATATGGCCGGTCCATTGCCACTAAAGCTTACTTATTCTGTGAGCTATGTTGACAACTCTGGTTCTCTGCCAGATCGCCTCGATACGGATTAGATTCCTTAGAGAGAGATACTCCAAGCATAGCCCTTTTCATAGCTCTCTGAGCGACTTTAAATTGATGGACCAACCGTGTAGTAAGTGTCCACGTCTTGGCCCCGTAGGTCATAATAGGTAAGAATGCAATGGATGAAAACTTTGATCTTCAGCCTATGTAGAATATGGGACGAGAAGACTTGACGAAGTTTTCCAAACGCCGCCCAGTCCAGCTGTATTTTTCTGCTAGCGTCCTTCTCAAAGTTGTTCTTACCAAACTGCAGAATTTACCTTCATCATCATCATTATTATTTTAGCCGAAAGACGTCGACTGCTGGACATTGGCCTCCTCCAGGCGTCGTCACTGCATTGACTGATCCTCTCGCATCCAGCGCATTTCCGCAACCTTAACTGGGTCATCGGTCCACCTAGTGGGAGGCATTTCAACGTATCGTCTCCCGGTTTGGCTCTCCTGCGGATATCCTCATATCAGAAGCGATCACGCAAGGAAACTCAGAGCGTAACCCTCTCCATTGCCCTTTGTGTGACTTTAAGCTTTCTGATAAGCCCACATGGGTAATCAATGGCAACACACACTGGCAGACTACATTAACACTAGACTTTTTCTTGAGACACTGCGGTAAATTGGACGAGCAGATTCGCCAGTTGACCTCTTTCTTGAAGTTAGACCTACCGAACTGGACTCTTTGTTCCAGGTAGAAACAATCGTCTACAACTTCTAGAGTAGAGTCTCCGATCTTGGTAGGAGTGGGTGTAACATGGGTATTTACCATGATCTTGGTTTTGCTCCATGTTCATTTTAAGACTCACTCTTTCGGAAGCTCCACTGAGGTCATCGAGCAAAGGCGAAAGGTCACTCACTCACTCATCACGAAATATCGAAAACCGCTTGACGTAAAAAAAAAATTGGCGGACGTTTCATCAAGTGACATAAGAGCGCTAAGAAAGAATTTTTGGAAATGCCAAGCATAAGGGGGTAAAAGGGGGCTGACAGATGGTATGACATTTATACAGTTTGTAAGTTGGACACGTGAAATTTTATTGGTTGATAAAAAGAATTCATATATTTATTGATTTTTGGAAATTCCACACGTAAGGAGGTAAAAAAGTAAAAAGGACGTTGAAAGTTTGTAAGAAATTTCTACAGATTGTAAGTTGGACACGTAACATTTAAGATTTACGCTGTTGGTTGATAAAAAGAATTTAAGTATTTATTGGTTTTTGGAAATTTCAACCCTAATGGGGTAAAAGAGGGTTAATAGCTTGTATGAAAATTTTTAATTTGTAAATTGGACACATGAAATTTTGGATTAACGCTTTTGGTTGATAAAAAAAAACTCATGTTTTATTGTTTTTTGGAAATTCTACACCTAAGGGGATAAAATAGGGATTGAAACATTATGTGAAATTTGTTCGGTTTGGAAGATAAAACATCGGAAATTGTTTGTTTACACTCTTGATAAATAAAAAAAACAAAGATATTTTTTTAATTTCGAAAGTTCTAACCCTAAGAGAGTAAAAAGGGCGTTGAAAGTTTGTGTATAACTTCTACGCTTTTAAGTGTGACATGTGAAATTAAAGATTTACGCTTTTGGTTGATAAATACAATTTATTTATTTATTGGTTTTTGGAAGTTCTACCCCTAAGGAGGTGACAAGGTGGAAATTTGTTGGGCTTATATATTTGAAACTTGGCATAAATACTAACATAGTAAATAATAAAGGTTTTCATTATTAGTTTTCCAAACAACTCGTAAAAGACGATATAGGGGACGTTAAAGATTTTTGAAGTATTATACTGTACAGTGCTTCTTTTTATGATATTTATGAGTACTAAGAAGGGCTCTTTGGAAATTCAACCATTAAGGGGGTGAAACTAAATAATCATCTGGAGGATAAAATACGGATCATGCGAACGAAGTCACGGGCGAAGTGCTGGTTAATATATGCTAAAAAGCTCAACAGTGACCAACATTTATTTTTTTAAAGCGTAGTTATCCGTCCAAAACGTTATGTTTTCAACGTCTCTTTTATGCTTAAGCAAAGAAACTGGTAAAAGTGCTGGTAATGTCTTCTTTTCTGCGCCCAGATTCAGCCTCATGCCATATAGCTGCATATGTTTTAATAACGTTGTGGGTGCCAACGGGCACAAAACTTTCATAAACGATTAGTCTTGGAATTACTGACTTGAAACCCTATAATCCTGGCAGCATTATTAATTTCTGCAGATCAGCTGAAATAATAGTTCTTCAAATCCTGTTCTTTTGCTGCATCGTTTTTATTGTGCTCCTTGGTTTCTCGAACGAAGGTAGAAAGAAGGTCGCTAGAACGAATGCGCCATGGAGGAGCGCGCGCGCCCAGTGATCCACCCCGCAAACCCCTCCCGTACCCCGTTACACGCAAAAGGTTAGTTAAAACCCAGTAAATCAATAGTTACTATGGTACTAGTTACTATGTATTTTTGGAATAAATATTAAAACTGTAGGCATCTTATGCCCAGTAGCTAAGATACTGTGATTAATTTAAGTATAACATACGATACATTTTACGTTAATTTTACATGAAATCACAGTATTTCAAAAAGCCGTGTTAAAGCTGAGCAAAACACATTTATAAAAATACATGAACACATATTACTACCTAAAAATTCTAACGCACTGTGTTTTTGATTAAAATTTCTTGATTTTAGCAAAATGCCTACTGTGTTTTTATCTATCGTATCTCCTTATCGGTGGTAGTTACAGATAAACCGAAAATTTTCCCAGATAGCGCTCAGTCACCTTATTACAATAACCAACACAAGCAGGAGGGCAGAATATTTATGGTGTAGACTATATTGAGACATTCTCTTGTAGTAAGAAGCTCTACGATAATTGTTCTCGCTAGCTGTTGAAAACGGTTGGTACTGCTATTTTGTATGGCGCGATTAAGGAGGACATTTACATGCTCCAACCGAAAGGAGCAGTAGTCGAAAGTCAAGAAACCAAGGTGTGTAAGCTGCAGCGTTCTTTGTATGGATTGAAACAAGCTTCGAATGCTTGGTTCAAGGAATTGGACAAAGAGATGTTGAACTCAGGCTTTATACAATCAAAAATAGAAAAAATAGAAAAAAAACTAGAACCGCGCGTGTTGTTATGAAAAGCAGCTTAAAAACAATAAGAAGTTAACTGTCTTTATTTATGTAGATGACCTCTTAATTTTTGGAAATTGTGAACAAGAAAAGCAAAAATTAAAAACCGGTTTGCTTGACAATTATGATCTGCTGCTGATTATTATTTTACCTTTGGTATTTTCTTATATTTTTCTATGTCAATCTCCCGGACGTCCCGGACCGTTGAAAGGCGTGCTAGGGGCGAGGTTAACTCGTAGAGGCCTTATTTGACGTAAATCAAGAAATGTGACGATTATCCCTGTATGCAGGACTATTGTTAAATATGGAGACAAAATTTATTGGGCAATGGATTTGGGAGGTTTAGTGGATCCATTGCCTAAAACTATAGAAAGACTATTGGCCCCTGCCTGACACTGTTATACGACACGGCTCTAAAACGTCAGGGGTTGACTTGCACACTCAATTAATAGGCCCCCATAAACGGTCGCTAGCACTTTAGTGAAGTAGCAAGAAACCGGAGGAGCTTGAGGAGTGAAGAGGTATACCACGGCTATCGGGACAGTCCCGGAAATACGCCATCTAGCTATAACTTAAGAATGACTTGATTAAGCAAATCGTATAATCAATGCTGCAACTCAATTTACCCTAAAGGTACACTGGCAATAGATGGCGCATGCGGAAAAACTTCACAAAAACCCAAGCCAAGCCAATTTTACAAAAAATGTAAGCTATTTTGAAAAAGTAAATTTTTTTTTTAATTATATTTTTGATTCTCAGCGACATACCTATATTATTTCAGTTTACAATTTTAATTTATTTTATGTCAAAATAAATGAAAATGAATAAATAATGTGATTAAATACGTAATTAAATTTGTTTTATTTTTTATTCATAAATTATCGGCTCAGAAGTCACAACTTTAACTACTTTCACTTTAACTTTTAAGAATGTGTCATTTTGAGAATGTGTCATTTTGCTAATGTGGCATTTTGCTAATGTGGCATATTGATAAATGACATTTTGCGAATGTGTCATTTTGCTAATGTGGCATTTTGCTAATATGGCATATTGAGAAATGACATTTTGCGAATGTGTCATTTTGCGTCAATATGTCATTTTGCGAATGTGGCATTGTGCGCCTAATCCTATTATTTCAACGATTAATAGAACTTATATTTATCTTATCATAATATCAAATAATTTGTTTATCTTATGATCTATCTTACTATAAATAAAACTACTTATTAAAAGTTTATTCAGTTTCTATTGTGAGTTTGAGAGTCGATACAATGGCGCAAAAGGAAGAATCATTGCGGGAATTAGTAAACAAAATCGCGAAAGAACAAAAATATGAAAAACCTGAAATTAGTATAGAAGAAACATCAAGCGGAGGAGCCAACTATACGTCGAAACTATTCAAGGTGATCATAAGAGAAGAAAATAAAGATGATCTTCATTTATTCGCAAAAATTGCCGCACTAGGAGAAGAATTTCGCAAAGAAATACCTATAGATGTGTACGACACTGAACAGTTCGCTTATACTAACATTTTAAAAAAATACGCATCCTTAGAGGAAGAAAATAATGTGTCTGTGGAGGACAGATTATTCTTCACAAAGTGTTATGGCTTTGATACCAGCAAGTATCAAGAAATATTGGTCCTTGAAAACTTATTATTGAGCGGATATGGTCCTCACGACAGATTCAATTCCTATGATTGGGAATACGCTTCTTCAGCAGTTACAAATTTGGCAAAGATGCACGCACTGTCCTTCGCATTCAGTAAACAATACCCAGAAGAATTTGAGAAGATTGTGGCTGCTTTGAAAATGGATTGGAAAGAATCTGACGGTGTAGACATAACACAGCAGAAAATGAACGACACTGCTTTGAAAAATGTCAAACCGGAGCATAGAGGAGCGTTAGAAAAGTTTCTGGTGAAGACGGGACATCCTTTTAAGAGGTATAAAACTACTCGCAGAACTGCCATCATACATGGAGACTTCAGAGGGAATAACTTGTTGCATAAAGTGCGAGACGTAAGTTTTTGTTTCCAATTTATATATTACTAGCTGTCCCACTTTGCTTCGCTCCCGTGAACTGGCTACCTACCTACCCATTTACCCTATCTATCCTACCCTACCCTACAGCAGCGCACGCAACGGCAGCTCTCAAAAAGGCATAATTTTGCCAGTTTAAAAAAAAAAAATTGTATGCTCCGCTCCTATTGGTTACAGCATGATGTTATATATTCTATGTAACCTTCCTCGATAAATGGACTACCTAACACAAAAATAATTTTTCAATTCCAACCAGTCGTTCCTGAGATGAGCCCGTTCAAACAAACAAACAAACTCTTTAGCTTTATAATATTAGTATAAATGATTATCGTGCACTTTTATATGTTTCCAAGCCTATACTCTTATAAGGAATCAAATATTTCGAAAAAGAATTTTCAATAAACGATCCCAACCTAACATTTCTTTTTCGCCTAATTTTAGGACGGTAAGGTGGACATCAAGGTCTTGGACCTTCAAACTCTGCAAGGTGGCAGCCCGGTCGCTGATCTGATTTACTTTATTTTCACCGGCTCCGATGAGGCATTCCGCGCCAAGTACTACGAGAAACTGATCGAGCACTACTACACGCAGCTCAGCGCTGCCATGAAGAGGCTTAGCCTCGACCCAGTGGAGACATACTCCAGGGAAGACTTTGAGTCCGAATTGAAGGAGGTAACAAACACTTTACATTGATCGATTTGATTTTTAAATGTCTTTATTGACATAAAGGTATAAAAAGTTAACAAAACAGATCTTATTCTTGATGTAAGCTAACATACTTCAAATAATGTTTAGTAGGCTAATCACCTCTTATTAACATATAACATAAATTATTTGTATGTTGACAGTTCCTGATTAACAATACACTTGAATAAGTAAATTATGTAGGGTATGCAGACCCACATTTTTAAATTAAAGTTACCCTTTTTTTATTTTTAATAAAATGAAATAACATTTAAATAAAAATGATTTTATATTAAGAAAACGAATACTTAATAATATTATTTTTTAGATCTAGAGGCTGATACTTAATTGGTTCAATATTATCATATACATATTCAATATATAAAACATTACAACAGCTTTACATTAATATTTTGTTAACAATATCTCCAGTGTTAATCACCAGTGTATCATTTCTAATACAAACTATTAGTATTTCGTTCCTGAAATTATTAACTTTTCTTATACTATGGTATAAATCTCGCCAAACTTCTTGGTCGCCCTGAAGTTGACTACAATGGCTACGCAGTAGTAAATTGCATACAAAAATAGCACCGTTTCATGCCTTGCGCATTGGGAAATCCAACTTCAGGGTGGCCCAGAAGTTTGGCGAGCATTATACCGACTATGCCATAGGAAGCCGATGGTCATCGACATGCTTATAAAAAAAATAACTTCTGATATATTTTTTCTAGAAACTGCCATTTGGTCTCGAGATAGCAGTGTTCTTCTTGCCTGTGATCACAGTTGACACCGAGAACGCGCCGGTCGTCAGCGAGAATACCGAGATGTCCAACTTTGCCGTGGAGAAGACCAGTCCACTCTATACCGAGAGGCTAAATGGAGTCGTCAACGACTATATCAAGTGGGGCGTTCTCAAATAATTGCACGGACAATTTGACGATTGAGGGGCGTTACGTCTGTCTTTTACAGTCAGGGAATTAAAAATATCAGATTTTTTTATTGTAAGTAAATTTTTACTCGATATGATACCTTGATATGGTTTTGCCAACATTACAACTTAAATTAAATTATGAATTTTATACCTATGTAGATACCGGCAAATAACGTGCTAACTAATCCTTTTCGAATAGTAGTAGCAATATCTATATATATAAAAATCAATTGCTGTTCGTTAGTCTCGCTAAAACTCAAAAACGGCAGCACCGATTTTAATAATTATTTTTTTTTTATTCGCCAGAATACAGGGAAGGTTTAAAAACAAAAAAAAATGGGTAGGTAGGTAGGGTAGGTAAAGTAGGGTAGGCAGGATAGATAGGTAGGACAAAAATACAGTGTATTCAAAAAATGAATGTTTGATGTTTTTGTGGCAAAACAACGTTTGCCGGGTCAGCTAGTCTAAATATAAAATTATCTTTTATATTAAGACAATCTGTAGAGTAGATTTACGTTGAAGTAATAATAAAAATATTGTCATCATCTTTATTTTTATTTTCTTCCATAATTATTTATTTATTTACTATAAACTTTATTGTACACCAAAAAATCATCAACATCATCAGCCTATAGCAGTCCACTGCTGGACATAGGCCTCTCCAATTGCACGTCATTTACTTTGATTTTCTTCAACTCTCATTCAGCTGATACTAGTCATCCTACGAAGATCGTCGCTCCACCTAGCCTAAGGGTGTCCTACCTTACGTTTGCCAGTTCGTAGTCCCGATCCAAGAATACGTCTACCCCAACGATCATCGGTTCTAATGCTTATATGGCCGGTCCATTGCCACTAAAGCTTACTTATTCTGTGAGCTATGTCGACAACTCTGGTTCTCTGCCAGATCGCCTCGATACGGATTAGATTCCTTAGAGAGAGATACTCCAAGCATAGCCCTTTTCATAGCTCTCTGAGCGACTTTAAATTGATGGACCAACCGTGTCGTAAGTGTCCACGTCTTGGCCCCGTAGGTCATAAATAGGTAAGAATGCACTGGATGAAAACTTTGATCTTCAGGCTATGTGGAATATGGGACGAGAAGACTTGACGAAGTTTTCCAAGCGCCGCCCAGTCCAGCTGTATTTTTCTACTAGCGTCCTTCTCAAAGTTGTTCTTACCAAACTGCAGGATTTACCCTCATCATCATCATTATTATTTTAGCCGAAAGACGTCGACTGCTGGACATTGGCCTCCTCCAGGCGTCGCTGCATTGACTGATCCCATAAGTCTCGCATCCAGCGCATTTCCGCAACCTTAACCGGGTCATCGGTCCACCTAGTGGGAGGCCTTTCAACGTATCGTCTCCCGGTTTGCGGTCGCCATTCCAGAACTTTTCGGCCCTATTGGCCAGCCGTTCTGCGAGCAATGTGCCCTGCTCACTACCATTTAAGTTTTGCAATTCTTCGGGCTATGTCGGATTTTGGCTCTCCTCTCCTCTCCTCTCCGCGGATATCCTCATGTCTGAAGCGATCACGCAAGGAAACTCAGAGCGTAACCCTCTCCATTGCCCTTTGTGTGACTTTAAGCTTTCTGATAAGCCCACATGGGTAATCAATGGCAACACACACTGGCAGACTACACTAACACTAGACTTTTTTCTTGAGACACTGCGGTAAATTGGACGAGAAGATTCGCCAGTTGACCTCTTTCTTGAAGTTAGACCTACCGAACTGGACTCTTTGTTCCAGGTTGACACTATCGTCTACAACTTCTAGAGTAGAGTCTCCGATCTTGGTAGGAGTGGGTGTAACATGGGCATTTACTATGATCTTGGTTTTGCTCCATGTTTATTTTAAGACTCACTCTTTCGGAAGCTCCACTGAGGTCATCGAGCATTGTACTGAGGCCCTCCGTGGTGTCAGCCATGACCACTATGTCGTCGGCAAACCGAAGGAGAGTGCTGTACTCGCCCTACCTATGAGTTTGCCCTAAGTAAACGTATTCTCAAACACAACATAACACCTTGAGAGCCCCGACATTGACCACAATCGATCCCGGTGTGAATCGAACATAACCTGAGTTTTGTCCAAGTTCATCTGGAGGCAGATGCCTGCAGACGAACCAGCTAGACCGTCCAGCATCTGCTGCAAGTCATGCAGCAACTTTGCCATTATGACGATGTCATCTGTAAAACTCAAATAAGAAATGTACTTGCCGTTTATTTTAATACCGCGTAAGTCTGTCCAGCGTCTTAAACACATCCTCCAACGCGTTGATAAACGATTTTAGAGAAATAACGTCCCCTTGTCTATCCCCTCGACGCAGTGAGATATGCTTAGATTGCCAGTCTTGACTTGAGACCGTCATTGTTGCGTTTTCATGAAGACATCGTAGCACTTGGATGTATCGCCAGTCAACTTGGCATCGCTGCATAGACTCCAAAATAGAGCTGCAGCCTTGTTACATAATGAATTCAGAAAGAGCAAAGGGCAAAGAGTATGAAAAATCGACCAATCACATAGACGGAAAGCCACATCGCATCTTTCATCTCGCATGTGATTGGTCGATTTTTCATACTCTATACCCTTTGCTCTTTCCGAATTCATTACGTAATAAGGCTGCAGTCCCGATAGAGTTAAAAACCTTCTCATAGTCCACAAAAGCAAAACACAGGAGCCAATTATATTAGTTGGACTTCTGTATAATTTGCCGCACTGTGTGGATGTGATCTATGGTGCTGTATCCTCCTCGGAACCCGGCCTGCTCCTGTGGCTGAATCTCGTCAAGTTTTCACGCTAGACGATTCGCGACGACTCTCGAAAACAACAGTACTTATATGTGGCTAAGAAGCGAAATGGGTCTGCAATTCTTCAAAAGGGTCTTGTCACTCTTTTTGAAGAACAGAATGACCACGCTCCTTTTCCACACTTCTGGAGTTCTCCCAGAGAACAGTGCTGAAGAGCTCCCAAAGCTCTTTCAGTACCGGACGTCCTGCCGTTTTCAGGAGCTCGTTTGTAATTCCGTCCTCAGCCGGGGCTTTTAAATTTTTAAGTCAGACAGATAGATAAACTATTTATTCAGCGCACACAAAAGACACAGCTCAACACACAAAATCACAACTAAATTTAAGATCCGCCTCGATTTCGTCTTGGCTTATCTCAGGCAGCTCTTCTATGAAATGGCGTGTAACGGTGGCTCTAGAAGCCTCATTTTAAGAATCAGGCCGAGATGCACGCGATGCGTACAGTTGGTCGTAGAAATTTTCAACTTCCGAAAGAATCTACGGGTTAGAAACGACGATATCCCTTTTAGATGTAGTCGACTTTGTCAGGCGGCTCCTCCCAAGTGACTGGACAAACACTTTCGACCCCCGATTTTGATCAATCGCTTTCTCTATAGGGAGCGTATTGGCTCGTTGGAGGTCGTCTTGCACCATTTTCCTTATAAATGGTTAATCATAGACACTCATTTGAAACTTCTGTAAGGTTAAAGTTGAAACTTCCGTAAGGATACTCGGGTTTGACACTGTCGGACGAAATCTTTCGACAAAATCAAACCCGAGTATGAAGTTTACAGAAGTTTATGTTTTTTTTTTTAATAAGGTGTAAACAGTTTTGGTCCCTGTCTAAAGCGGTTGAAACTAATTTCTGTCGTCCCACTTTACCTCCAATGCTGAAACCTGATGATTCGCTGGCTCACTCTGCAAGTGAGAAAGCAAATTTATTTGCATCTCTTCGCAAGCAATTCACGTCTGGATGCTGGCTCTAAGCAACTCTTCGATGCCGGAGATCGCAGTTCACACTAAAGAGGTTTGGAGAGTATTGTGCAGCTTAGACGTGAACAAGGCCGGCGGGCCTGACAACATTCCAGCGGGAGTATTGAGGCAGTGTGCTCCTGAACTGTCTCCTGTGTTGACTCGCTTGTTCCGCCTCTCTCTTGAAAAAGAACGGTGCCGAAATCCTGGAAGCTTGCAAATGTACAACCAGTACCCAAAAAGGGTGACCGTGCAGACCCTGCCCACTACCGTCCGATAGCCATTGCAACTTTTAATCTAAGTTATCTACTTGGTTTCGTATATATTACGTGATGCGTGTACAACTAAACAAACAAACACGCAAAAACTCCAAAAATGCTTGAAATGGGTTCTGTTGGTTATTCTTTAACAACCTGGCTATTTTTTTTACATTTTCGATGGACAAAAACGACTTTTCTATAGATTTACATTTTTTTAATGATGAAAGAACTGCGAATGGACGCAATACAAAAATAAATGCATTTAATTTTCTCTAAAAATTCTTAAAATTATCAAAATGTTTAACACACAATTTTACCGAGTAGCAATATTTTTTTTTCATTTAGGCCACAGATCATAAAAACACAGTTTTAGTCTATATTATCGAACTGCTGGGCAAAGACCTCCCCCACATTCTTCTAGCAAAAGTAGTCCCTTGCCTTCTCTGGCCAATTCGGCAGGAACAAGTCGAGATCGTTACGCCAAAGTTTTTAGGCCTGCCTCGGCCGCGAATCCCGTCATCACCCACTGCGTGGTAATCCTAGCCCATCTGTCCCCATACATCCTGCAAATGTGACCTGCCCAACCACTTGAGCCTCGCAGACTTGTCTCCAACATCAGCGATGCCTGTCTTGGAGTGCATAACTGTGTTGCGGTTTTGGGCGGTCAGTTTAAAACGACGACAATTGCCAACGTCCTTGAGGGACGCACTCATTTCCCACAAAAATACAGCAGCTTTTTGTACTTTCCTTATTATTCTAAGACTCATTAATGTAGATAATTAAATTGTCGTCGAACATAGAACGTCTTCCTATTTGGAAAGTCGGTTAAAAATAAGGATAACCAAATTATTTATAATCACTTCAGTGGAATTTTATCATGTTGCTGTCATTGTTTTGCTTAAGTCATGGTTCGTCAGCTGATTTCAGTTAAAATAGATAAATGAGATTATGATATCGGTGATTGGAAACGGATAACTATAATTCACATGTAGATAAAGGAAATTTTATTAATATTTAGACTTGCGGCACGATTAGATTGAGGTGCGTATAATTACGTATGAACTGCCGATATACATAAGATCACCTATTTTTATATATAATGGGTTTGCTCTTGACTCTAGTCTAGGTCAGAGGTGACAGAGACAAAGTCGACGATGGAGTGAGCTTACCCAGAAGAAGCCTGTTAACTCTAACTTTGAAGAGATTCGGGTTGTATGCGTTCGGAAACACAGACGCAGGCAGTGAGTTCCACTCTTTGCTGTGCGCATTATGAAGGATGTTTGGAAGCGCTTGGTGCGAATTGTTGGAATGGCAACAAGGTTAGGATGGTAACTTGCAGTGAGTCTAGATGTCCGATGGTAGAAGGGGGCTGATGGGATGAGGTCGTGAAGTTCTTGAGCACACTCACCGAAGTACAGTCTGTAGAAGACTCACAAGCAAGCAACCGCGGCGATGAGCTAAGCTGTGAAGCTTGGCATCCACCAGTTTGGCGTCGCCAATCAGTCCCTTAGCTCTGCGCTCCACCGAGTCAAGCGCGGCAAGCTGATATTTAGCTGAGCCATCCCAGAGGTGTCTGCAATACTCCATGCAGGATCGGTCTTGCCCCTTGTAAAGAGTTAAAAGCTGTCCAGGCATAAAGTATCGCTTCACTCTGTTTAGGATGCCCAGTTTTTTTGCCGCAGTTTGGGCTTTGTACTCAATAGAGGCGCCGAAGTTGAGACTGGATGTCAACTCCATGCCAAGGAGCTCGAGCCGATCAATTATAGGAACATATGCACCCCGAAAAGTAGGCGTTTGGATGAAATGAGTCGTCGTTTTAAACTGACCGCCCAAAACCGCAACACAGTTATGCACTCCAAGACAGGCATCGCTGATGTTGGAGACAAGTCTGCGAGGCTCAAGTGGTTGGGCAGGTCACATTTGCAGGATGTATGGGGACAGATGGGCTAGGATTACCACGCAGTGGATGATGACGGGATTCGCGGCCGAGGCAGGCCTAAAAACTTTGGCGTAGCGATCTCGACTTGTTCCTGCCGAATTGGCCAGAGAAGGCAAGGGACTACTTTTGCTAGAAGAGGTCTTTGCCCAGCAGTTCGATAATATAGACTAAAACTGTGTTTTTATGATCTGTGGCCTAAATGAAAAAAAAAAATATTGCTACTCGGTAAAATTGTGTGTTAAACATTTTGATAATTTTAAGAATTTTTAGAGAAAATTAAATGCATTTATTTTTGTATTGCGTCCATTCGCAGTTCTTTCATCATTAAAAAAATGTAAATCTATAGAAAAGTCGTTTTTGTCCATCGAAAATGTAAAAAAAATAGCCAGGTTGTTAAAGAATAACCAACAGGACCCATTTCAAGCATTTTCGGAGTTTTTGCGTGTTTGTTTGTTTAGTTGTACACGCATCACGTAAAATATACGAAACCAAGTAGATAACTTCTACACATAAAAATTGTGCGTAACCTGAAGTATTACTTAGTTTTCGTTTCAACGCAATTGGCTCACTCTCAAACTCTCTCAACTCTCATCAACAAAAGTTAGATTAATTCAAATTGTTTAAAAAGTAAAATTACTAAATAAATTTAAATTAAAATAATTATTAAAATTAAATTAATTTAAATAAAATTAATTTTATTTAAATTAATTATTAAATTAATTGATTAATTTATTCGATGGATTGCATTGTGCATTTTACGTCATTTTCTGAATGGCGTTGTTCAGATTCTCCGTGGAAGTATGACACTAGAAAAAAATTGTTGGTAGGTAGGGTAGGGTAGACAGTTGACGGTAGCAAGCCACGGGCACAGCTAGTACATAAGTACTTGCTTAATTTGTGCAACTCATAGCATATTATGTTTTTATATAAAAAATTATCTGTGTATAAATGTTAATATATATATAGGTAGGTAAAATAAATCCTAAGACGTGATGATGCAAAGTCATTGTTTGTCAGAAATAATGAACAATCATTATGAACTTGAAGTATTTATGGATAAAAAAGCCGCTTATTATGGCGCGTGCTGATATTTATTACGTCTCTATCACAATATTACTCATTTGTATTTTGACTAGCTGTACCACGCGGCTTCGTTCCCGTCAACTCGGTACCTACCTACCCATCTACCCTATTTACTCTACATATATGATATTTGCTTAACTTAAACCGTTTACGCAGCGCACGCAACAAAAGCTCTCGAAAAGGAAAAAAATTGCCCGTTTTTGCTACATTTTTCATTTATGCTCCGCTCCTTATGGTCGTAGCGTGATGTTATATATCCTATAACCTTCCTCGATAAATGGACTAACCAACAAAAAAAGAATTTTCAAATCCAACCAGTAGTTCCTGAGATAAGCGCGTTCAATCAAACAAACTCTTCAGCTTTATATTACTAGCTTTTACCCGCGGTTTCGCTCGCAGTGAAGCCATTAATTTTTTTAATTTTTTTTTATTACGGTTATCCTATGTTATTTCTAATACCTCCAAGAATATATGTACAAAGTTTCATGATGATCAGTTCAGTAGTTTTTGCGTGGAAGCGTAACAAACAAACTTACATTCACATTTATAAAATTAATAAGGATATATATATATATATCCTTATTAATTAGAGTATAGATTATTAAGAGTATAGATAAGGTATATTACTCATGTCGCCGAGCTACGCTGACCAACCACGAAGTATGACGACATTTATTTAATTTTCCACTTTTTTTTACAAACAATTACTCCCTTATTAACAAAAATTTGAGAAAAGTCAGGCAGATGCGCCTTTTTCCCGATTCCGAATATATATAATATGTTATGGACCAAGTGATTAATACGTCATTATTCATAATGCCCAGACAATTTAAATAATGCCCAATATGAGTAGGCAATATGCTAAAATCTTTTGAAATAGTTAAATTGACCAAGCTTTATAAATAATGTCCATCATTTGTTGGGCCGGGTATTAAAAATATGTGTTTTTTTTTTAAATTATTTTAATGTTGACATTAATTTTAATATAGAATTGTGTAAAAATAAAATGTTTTGTATAAAATGGTTGATAAAAAAAAACTCATGTTTTATTGTTTTTTGGAAATTCTACCCCTAAGGGGATAAAATAGGGATTGAAACTTTATGTGAAATTTGTTCGGTTTGGAAGATAAAACATCGGAAATTGTTTGTTTACACTCTTGATTAATAAAAAAAACAAAGATATTTTTTTAATTTCGAAAGTTCTAACCCTCAGAGAGTAAAAAGGGCGTTGAAAGTTTGTGTGTAACTTCTACGCTTTTAAGTGTGACATGTGAAATTAAAGATTTACGCTTTTGGTTGATAAATACAATTTATTTATTTATTGGTTTTTGGAAGTTCTACCCCTAAGGAGGTGACAAGGTGGAAATTTGTTGGGCTTATATATTTGAAACTTGGCATAAATACTAACATAGTAAATAATAAAGGTTTTCATTATTAGTTTTCCAAACAACTCGTAAAAGACGATAGGGGACGTTAAAGATTTTTGAAGTATTATACTGTACAGTGCTTATTTTTATGATATTTATGAGTACTAAGAAGGGCTCTTTGGAAATTCAACCATTAAGGGGGTGAAACTAAATAATCATCTGGAGGATACGGATCGGAAACGGATCATGCGAACGAAGTCACGGGCGAAGTGCTGGTTAATATATGCTAAAAAGCTCAACAATGACCAACATTTATTTTTTTAAAGCGTAGTTATCAGTCCAAAACGTTATGTTTTCAACGTCTCTTTTATGCTTAAGCAAAGAAACTGGTAAAAGTGCTGGTACTGTCTTCTTTTCTGCGCCCAGATTCAGCCTCATGCCATACAGTTGCATATGTTTTAATAACGTTGTGGGTGCCAACGGGCACAAAACTTTCATACACAATTAGTCTTGGAATTACTGACTTGAAACCCTATAATCCTGGCAGCATTATTACTTTCTGCAGATCAGCTGAAATAATAGTTCTTCAAATCCTGTTCTTTTGCTGCATCGTTTTTATTGTGCTCCTTGGTTTCTCAAACGAAGGTAGAAAGAAGGTCGCTAGAACGAATGCGCCGCGGAGGAGCGCGCGCGCCCGGTTATCCACCCCGCAAACCCCTCCCGTACCCCGTTACACGCAAAAGTTTAGTTAAAACCCAGTAAATCAATAGTTACTATGGTTAAGCTATGTATTTTTGGAATAAATAATTAAAACTGTAGGCATCTTATGCCCAGTAGCTAAGATACTGTGATTAATTTAAGTATAACATACAATACATTTTACGTTAATTTTACATGAAATCACAGTATTTCAAAAAGCCGTGTTAAAGCTAAGCAAAACACATTTATAAAAATACATGAACACATATTACTACCTAAAAATTCTAACGCACTGTGTTTTTGATTAAAATTTCTTGATTTTAGCAAAATACCTACTGTGTTTTTATCTATCGTATCTCCTTATCGGTGGTAGTTACAGATAAACCGAAAATTTTCCCAGATAGTGCTCAGTCACCTTATTACAATAACCAACACAAGCAGGAGGGCAGAATATTTATGGTGTAGACTATATTGAGACATTCTCTTGTAGTAAGAAGCTCTACGATAATTGTTCTCGCTAGCTGTTGAAAATGGTTGGTACTGCTATTTTGTATGGCGCGATTAAGGAGGACATTTACATGCTCCAACCGAAAGGAGCAGTAGTCGAAAGTCAAGAAACTAAGTTGTGTAAGCTGCAGCGTTCTTTGTATGGATTGAAACAAGCTTCGAATGCTTGGTTCAAGGAATTGGACAAAGAGATGTTGAACTCAGGCTTTATACAATCAAAAATAGAAAAAATAGAAAAAAACTAGAACCGCGCGTGTTGTTATGAAAAGCAGCTTAAAAACAATAAGAAGTTAACTGTCGTTATTTATGTAGATGACCTCTTATTTTTTGGAAATTGTGAACAAGAAAAGCAAAAATTAAAAACCGGTTTGCTTGACAATTATGATCTGCTGCTGATTATTATTTTACCTTAGGTATTTTCTTATATTTTTCTATGTCAATCTCCCGGACGTCGCGGACCGTTGAAAGGCGTGCTAGGGGCGAGGTAAACTCGTAGAGGCCTTGTTTGACGTAAATCAAGAAATGTGACGATTATCCCTGTATGCAGGACTATTGTTAAATATGGAGACAAAATTTATTGGGCAATGGATTTGGGAGGTTTAGTGGATCCATTGCCTAAAACTATAGAAAGACTATTGGCCCCTGCCTGACACTGTTATACGACACGGCTCTAAAATGTCAGGGGTTGACTTGCACACTCAATTAATAGGCCCCCATAAACGGTCGCTAGTACTTTAGTGAAGTAGCAAGAAACCGGAGGAGCTTGAGGAGTGAAGAGGTATACCACGGCTATCGGGACAGTCCCGGAAATACGGTCAAGATCCCTACCAGCCTCTTACTGTGTTAACTTCCTTCCTCCGAGCATGTTTGCTCTTGCTATTGTCCTCTTACTCACTTCAAATATGCTTTTCGGATTAATTAAATAACATCAAAATGTTTATTCTCGTAGCAACTGTAAAATCATAAATCAGCAAAAACATCGCTTCCTTCAAACTATATATTTTTCCGTTAAAAAGAAAATATGAATTATCACCATCGTAAGTAGCCGATATATGATTATCATTATTATTCATCGATTAATAGAACTTATATTTATCTTATCATAATATCAAATAATTTGTTTATCTTATGATCTATCTTACTATAAATAAAACTACTTATTAAAAGTTTATTCAGTTTCTATTGTGAGTTTGAGAGTCGATACAATGGCGCAAAAGGAAGAATCATTGCGGGAATTAGTAAACAAAATCGCGAAAGAACAAAAATATGAAAAACCTGAAATTAGTATAGAAGAAACATCAAGCGGAGGAGCCAACTATACGTCGAAACTATTTGAAGTGATCATAAGAGAAGAAAATAAGGATAATCTTTATTTATTCGCAAAAATTGCCGCACTAGGAGAAGAATTTCGCAAAGAAATACCTATAGATGTGTACGACACTGAACAGTTCGCTTATACTAACCTTTTAAAAAAATACGCATCCTTGGAAAAAGAAAATAATGTGTCTGTGGAGGACAGATTATTCTTCACAAAGTGTTATGGCTTTGATACCAGCAAGTATCAAGAAATATTGGTCCTTGAAAACTTATTATTGAGCGGATATGGTCCTCACGACAGATTCAATTCCTATGATTGGGAATACGCTTCTTCAGCAGTTACAAATTTGGCAAAGATTCACGCACTGTCCTTCGCATTCAGTAAACAATACCCAGAAGAATTTGAGAAGATTGTGGCTGCTTTGAAAATGGATTGGAAAGAATCTGACGGTGTAGACATAACACAGCAGAAAATGAACGACACTGCTTTGAAAAATGTCAAACCGGAGCACAAAGGAGCGTTAGAAAAGTTTCTGGCGAAGAAGGGACATCCTTTTATGAGGTATAGCACTACTCGCAGAACTGCCATCATACATGGAGACTTCAGAGGGAGTAACTTGTTGCATAGAGTGCGAGACGTAAGTTTTTGTTTCCAATTTATATATTACTAGCTGTCCCACTTGGCTTCGCTCCCGTGAACTGGCTACCTACCTACCCATTTACCCTATTTACCCTACCCTACCCTACAGCAGCGCAAGCAACGGAAGCTCTCAAAAAGGCATAATTTTGTCAGTATAAAAAAAAACTTGTATGCTCCGCTCCTATTGGTTGTAGCATGATGTTATATATTCTATGTAACCTTCCTCGATAAATGGACTACCTAACACAAAAATAATTTTTCAATTCCAACCAGTCGTTCCTGAGATGAGCCCGTTCAAACAAACAAACAAACTCTTTAGCTTTATAATATTAGTATAAATGATTATCGTGCACTTTTATATGTTTCCAAGCCTATACTCTTATAAGGAATCAAATATTTCGAATAAGAATTTTCAATAAACGATCCCAACCTAACATTTCTTTTTCGCCTAATTCTAGGACGGTAAGGTGGATATCAAGATCTTGGACCTTCAAACTCTGCAAGGAGGCAGCCCGGTCGCTGATCTGATTTACTTTATTTTCACCGGCTCCGATGAGGCATTCCGCGCCAAGTACTACGAGAAATTGATCGAGCACTACTACATGCAGCTCAGCGCTGCCATGAAGAAGCTTAGCCTCGACCCAGTGGAGACATACTCCAGGGAAGAATTTGAGTTCGAATTGAAGGAGGTAACAAACACTTTACATTGATCGATTTGATTTTTAAATGTCTTTATTGACATAAAGGTATAAAAAGTTAACAAAACAGATCTTATTCTTGATGTAAGCTAACATACTTCAAATAATGTTTAGTAGGCTAATCACCTCTTATTAACATATAACATTAATTATTTGTATGTTGAAAGTTCCTGATTAACAATACACTTAAATAAGTAAATTATGTAGGGTATGCAGGCCCACATTTTTAAATTAAAGTTACCCACCCACCCTTTTTTATTTTTAATAAAATGAAATAACATTTAAATAAAAATGATTTTATATTAAGAAAACGAATACCTAATAATATTATTTTTCAGATCTAGAGGCTGATACTTAATTAGTTCAATATTATCATATACATATTCAATATGTAAAACATTACAACAGCTTTACATTAGTATTTTGTTAACAATATTTCCAGTGTTAATCACCAGATTATCATTTCTAATACAAACTATTAGTATTTCGTTCCAGAAATTATGAACTTTTCTTATACTATGGTATAAATCTCGCCAAACTTCTTGGTCGCCCTGAAGTTGGCTACAATGGCTACGCAGTAGTAAATTGCATACAAAAATAGCACCGTTTCATGCCTTGCGCATTGGGAAAGCCAACTTCAGGGCGGCCCAGAAGTTTGGCGAGCACTATACCGACTATGCCATAGGAAGCCGAAGGTCATCGCCATGCTTATAAAAACCAAAAAAATACCTTCTGATATATTTTTTCTAGAAACTGCCATTTGGTCTCGAGGTAGCAGTGTTCTTCTTGCCTGTGATCACAATTGACACCGAGAACGCGCCGGTCGTCAGCGAGAAGACCGAGATCTCCAACTTTGCCCCGGAGAAGACCAGTCCACTCTATACCGAGAGGCTAAATGGAGTCGTCAACGACTATATCAAGTGGGGCGTTCTCAAATAATTGCATGGACAATTTGACGATTGAGGGGCGTTACGTCTGTCTTTTACAGTCAGGGAATTAAAAATATCTGATTTTTTTATTGTAAGTAAATTTTTACTTGATATGATACCGTGATATGGTTTTGTCAACATTACAACTTAACTTAAATAATGAATTTTATACCAATGTAGATACCGGCAAATAACGTGCTAACTAATCCTTTTCGAATAGTAGTAGCAATATCTAAATATAAAATTATCTTTTACATTAAGACAATCTGTAGAGTAGATTTACGTTAAAGTAATAATAAAAATATTGTCATCATCTTTATTTTTATTTTCTTCCATCATTATTTATTTATTTACTATAAACTTTATTGTACACCAAAAAATCATCATCATCATCAGCCTATTGCAGTCCACTGCTGGACATAGGCCTCTCCAATTGCACGTCATTTACTTTGATTTTCTTCAACTCTCATTCAGCTGATACTTGTCATCCTGCGAAGATCGTCGCTCCACCTAGCCTAAGGGCGTCCTACCTTACGTTTGCCAGTTCGTAGTCCCGACCCAAGAATACGTCTACCTCAACGATCATCGGTTCTAATGCTTATATTGCCGGTCCATTGCCACTAAAGCTTACTTATTCTGTGAGCTATGTTGACAACTCTGGTTCTCTGCCAGATCGCCTCGATACGGATTAGATTCCTTAGAGAGAGATACTCCAAGCATAGCCCTTTTCATAGCTCTCTGAGCGACTTTAAATTGATGGACCAACCGTGTAGTAAGTGTCCACGTCTTGGCCCCGTAGGTCATAATAGGTAAGAATGCAATGGATGAAAACTTTGATCTTCAGGCTATGTGGAATATGGGACGAGAAGACTTGACGAAGTTTTCCAAACGCCGCCCAGTCCAGCTGTATTTTTCTGCTAGCGTCCTTCTCAAAGTTGTTCTTACCAAACTGCAGAATTTACCCTCATCATCATCATTATTATTTTAGCCGAAAGACGTCGACTGCTGGACATTGGCCTCCTCCAGGCGTCGTCACTGCATTGACTGATCCTCTCGCATCCAGCGCATTTCCGCAACCTTAACTGGGTCATCGGTCCACCTAGTGGGAGGCATTTCAACGTATCGTCTCCCGGTTTGGCTCTCCTGCGGATATCCTCATATCAGAAGCGATCACGCAAGGAAACTCAGAGCGTAACCCTCTCCATTGCCCTTTGTGTGACTTTAAGCTTTCTGATAAGCCCACATGGGTAATCAATGGCAACACACACTGGCAGACTACATTAACACTAGACTTTTTCTTGAGACACTGCGGTAAATTGGACGAGAAGATTCGCCAGTTGACCTCTTTCTTGAAGTGAGACCTACCGAACTGGACTCTTTGTTCCAGGTAGAAACAATCGTCTACAACTTCTAGAGTAGAGTCTCCGATCTTGGTAGGAGTGGGTGTAACATGGGTATTTACCATGATCTTGGTTTTGCTCCATGTTCATTTTAAGACTCACTCTTTCGGAAGCTCCACTGAGGTCATCGAGCAAAGGCGAAAGGTCACTCACTCACTCATCACGAAATATCGAAAACCGCGGCGGACGTTTCATCAAGTGACATAAGAGCGCTAAGAAAGAATTTTTGGAAATGCCAAGCATAAGGGGGTAAAAGGGGGCTGACAGATGGTATGACATTTATACAGTTTGTAAGTTGGACACGTGAAATTTTATTGGTTGATAAAAAGAATTCATATATTTATTGATTTTTGGAAATTCCACACGTAAGGAGGTAAAAAAGTAAAAAGGACGTTGAAAGTTTGTAAGAAATTTCTACAGATTGTAAGTTGGACACGTAACATTTAAGATTTACGCTGTTGGTTGATAAAAAGAATTTAAGTATTTATTGGTTTTTGGAAATTTCAACCCTAATGGGGTAAAAGAGGGTTAATAGCCTCATGTTTTATTGTTTTTTGGAAATTCTACCCCTAAGGGGATAAAATAGGGATTGAAACATTATGTGAAATTTGTTCGGTTTGGAAGATAAAACATCGGAAATTGTTTGTTTACACTCTTGATTAATAAAAAAAACAAAGATATTTTTTTAATTTCGAAAGTTCTAACCCTAAGAGAGTAAAAAGGGCGTTGAAAGTTTGTGTGTAACTTCTACGCTTTTAAGTGTGACATGTGAAATTAAAAATTTACGCTTTTGGTTGATAAATAGAATTTATTTATTTATTGGTTTTTGGAAGTTCTACCCCTAAGGAGGTGACAAGGTGGAAATTTGTTGGGCTTATATATTTGAAACTTGGCATAAATACTAACATAGTAAATAATAAAGGTTTTCATTATTAGTTTTCCAAACAACTCGTAAAAGACGATATAGGGGACGTTAAAGATTTTTGAAGTATTATACTGTACAGTGCTTCTTTTTATGATATTTATGAGTACTAAGAAGGGCTCTTTGGTAATTCAACCATTAAGGGGGTGAAACTAAATAATCATCTGGAGGATAAAAACGGATCATGCGAACGAAGTCACGGGCGAAGTGCTGGTTAATATATGCTAAAAAGCTCAACAGTGACCAACATTTATTTTTTTAAAGCGTAGTTATCAGTCCAAAACGTTATGTTTTCAACGTCTCTTTTATGCTTAAGCAAAGAAACTGGTAAAAGTGCTGGTAATGTCTTCTTTTCTGCGCCCAGATTCAGCCTCATGCCATATAGCTGCATATGTTTTAATAACGTTGTGGGTGCCAACGGGCACAAAACTTTCATAAACGATTAGTCTTGGAATTACTGACTTGAAACCCTATAATCCTGGCAGCATTATTACTTTCTGCAGATCAGCTGAAATAATAGTTCTTCAAATCCTGTTCTTTTGCTGCATCGTTTTTATTGTGCTCCTTGGTTTCTCGAACGAAGGTAGAAAGAAGGTCGCTAGAACGAATGCGCCGTGGAGGAGCGCGCGCGCCCGGTGATCCACCCCGCAAACCCCTCCCGTACCCCGTTACACGCAAAAGGTTAGTTAAAACCCAGTAAATCAATAGTTACTATGGTTAAGCTATGTATTTTTGGAATAAATAATTAAAACTGTAGGCATCTTATGCCCAGTAGCTAAGATACTGTGATTAATTTAAGTATAACATACGATACATTTTACGTTAATTTTACATGAAATCACAGTATTTCAAAAAACCGTGTTAAAGCTAAGCAAAACACATTTATAAAAATACATGAACACATATTACTACCTAAAAATTCTAACGCACTGTGTTTTTGATTACAATTTCTTGATTTTAGCAAAATACCTACTGTGTTTTTATCTATCGTATCTCCTTATCGGTGGTAGTTACAGATAAACTGAAAAATTTCCCAGATAGCGCTCAGTCACCTTATTACAATAACCAACACAAGCAGGAGGGCAGAATATTTATGGTGTAGACTATATTGAGACATTCTCGTGTAGTAAGAAGCTCTACGATAATTGTTCTCGCTAGCTGTTGAAAACGGTTGGTACTGCTATTTTGTATGGCGCGATTAAGGAGGACATTTACATGCTCCAACCGAAAGGAGCAGTAGTCGATAGTCAAGAAACCAAGGTGTGTAAGCTGCAGCGTTCTTTGTATGGATTGAAACAAGCTTCGAATGCTTGGTTCAAGGAATTGGACAAAGAGATGTTGAACTCAGACTTTATACAATCAAAAATAGAAAAAATAGAAAAAAAACTAGAACCGCGCGTGTTGTTATGAAAAACAGCTTAAAAACAATAAGAAGTTAACTGTCGTTATTTATGTAGATGACCTCTTAATTTTTGGAAATTGTGAACAAGAAAAGCAAAAATTAAAAACCGGTTTGCTTGACAATTATGATCTGCTGCTGATTATTATTTTACCTTTGGTATTTTCTTATATTTTTCTATGTCAATCTCCCGGACGTCCCGGACCGTTGAAAGGCGTGCTAGTTGCTAGTTGAGTGAGGTTAACTCGTAGAGGCCTTATTTGACGTAAATCAAGAAATGTGACGATTATCCCTGTATGCAGGACTATTGTTAAATATGGAGACAAAATTTATTGGGCAATGGATTTGGGAGGTTTAGTGGATCCATTGCCTAAAACTATAGAAAGACTATTGGCCCCTGCCTGACACTGTTATACGACACGGCTCTAAAATGTCAGGGGTTGACTTGCACACTCAATTAATAGGCCCCCATAAACGGTCGCTAGCACTTTAGTGAAGTAGCAAGAAACCGGAGGAGCTTGAGGAGTGAAGAGGTCTACCACGGCTATCGGGACAGTCCCGGAAATACGGTCAATATCCCTACCAGCCTCTTACTGTGTTAACTTCCTTCCTCCGAGCATGTTTGCTCTTGCTATTGTCCTCTTACTCACTTCAAATATGCTTTTCGGATTAATTAAATAACATCAAAATGTTTATTCTCGTAGCAACTGTAAAATCATAAATCAGCAAAAACATCGCTTCCTTCAAACTATATATTTTTCCGTTAAAAAGAAAATATGAATTATCACCATCGTAAGTAGCCGATATATGATTGGATTAGGCGCACAATGCCACATTCGCAAAATGACATTTTGAAATTTCGCAAAATGTCACATTCTCAAATTGTCATATTCCGAAAACGCCACATTAGCAAAATGCCATTTTCGCAAAATGTCATTTTCTCAAAATGCCTTATCGCAAAATACCATTTTCGCACAATGTCACTTGGGACATAGTCGATTTTTTTATATTCAAACATTACATGTTTTTATGAATAACGCCACCTAGCTATAACTTAAGAATGACTTGATTAAGCAAATCGTATAATCAATGCTGCAAATTAATTTACCCTAAAGGTACACTGGCAATAGATGGCGCATGCGGAAAAATACTTCACAAAAACCCAAGCCAAGCCAATTTTACAAAAAATGTAAGCTATTTTGAAAGAGTAATTTTTTTTTTAAATTATATTTTTGATTCTCAGCGACATATATTATTTCAGTTTACAATTTTAATTTATTTTATGTCAAAATAAATGAAAATGAATAAATAATGTGATTAAATACGAAATTAAATTTGTTTTATTTTTTATTCATAAATTATCGGCTCAGAAGTCACTAAGTGGCTTTAACTTTTAAGAATGTGTCATTTTGAGAATGTGTCATTTTGCTAATGTGGCATTTTGCTAATGTGGCATATTGAGAAATGACATTTTGCGACTGTGTCATTTTGCTAATGTGGCATTTTGCTAATATGGCATATTGAGAAATGACATTTTGCGAATGTGTCATTTTGCGTCAATATGTCATTTTGCGAATGTGGCATTGTGCGCCTAATCCTATTATTCAACGATTAATAGAACTTATATTTATCTTATCATAATATCAAATAATTTGTTTATCTTATGATCTATCTTACTATAAATAAAACTACTTATTAAAAGTTTATTCAGTTTCTATTGTGAGTTTGAGAGTCGATACAATGGCGCAAAAGGAAGAATCATTGCGGGAATTAGTAAACAAAATCGCGAAAGAACAAAAATATGAAAAACCTGAAATTAGTATAGAAGAAACATCAAGCGGAGGAGCCAACTATACGTCGAAACTATTCAAGGTGATCATAAGAGAAGAAAATAAAGATGATCTTCATTTATTCGCAAAAATTGCCGCACTAGGAGAAGAATTTCGCAAAGAAATACCTATAGATGTGTACGACACTGAACAGTTCGCTTATACTAACCTTTTAAAAAAATACGCATCCTTAGAGGAAGAAAATAATGTGTCTGTGGAGGACAGATTATTCTTCACAAAGTGTTATGGCTTTGATACCAGCAAGTATCAAGAAATATTGGTCCTTGAAAACTTATTATTGAGCGGATATGGTCCTCACGACAGATTCAATTCCTTTGATTGGGAATACGCTTCTTCAGCAGTTACAAATTTGGCAAAGATGCACGCACTGTCCTTCGCATTCAGTAAACAATACCCAGAAGAATTTGAGAAGATTGTGGCTGCTTTGAAAATGGATTGGAAAGAATCTGACGGTGTAGACATAACACAGCAGAAAATGAACGACACTGCTTTGAAAAATGTCAAACCGGAGCACAGAGGAGCGTTAGAAAAGTTTCTGGCGAAGACGGGACATCCTTTTAAGAGGTATAGCACTACTCGCAGAATTGCCATCATACATGGAGACTTCAGAGGGAGTAACTTGTTGCATAAAGTGCGAGACGTAAGTTTTTGTTTCCAATTTATATATTACTAGCTGTCCCACTTTGCTTCGCTCCCGTGAACTGGCTACCTACCTACCCATTTACCCTATCTATCCTACCCTACCCTACAGCAGCGCACGCAACGGCAGCTCTCAAAAAGGCATAATTTTGCCAGTTTAAAAAAAAAAAAAACTTGTATGCTCCGCTCCTATTGGTTACAGCATGATGTTATATATTCTATGTAACCTTCCTCGATAAATGGACTACCTAACACAAAAATATTTTTTCAATTCCAACCAGTCGTTCCTGAGATGAGCCCGTTCATTCAAACAAACAAACTCTTTAGCTTTATAATATTAGTATAAATGATTATCGTGCACTTTTATATGTTTCCAAGCCTATACTCTTGTAAGGAATCAAATATTTCGAAAAAGAATTTTCAATAAACGATCCCAACCTAACATTTCTTTTTTCCCTAATTTTAGGACGGTAAGGTGGACATCAAGATCTTGGACCTTCAAACTCTGCAAGGAGGCAGCCCGGTCGCTGATCTGATTTACTTTATTTTCACCGGCTCCGATGAGGCATTCCGCGCCAAGTACTACGAGAAACTGATCGAGCACTACTACACGCAGCTCAGCGCTGCCATGAAGAGGCTTAGCCTCGACCCAGTGGAGACATACTCCAGGGAAGACTTTGAGTCCGAATTGAAGGAGGTAACAAACACTTTACATTGATCGATTTGATTTTTAAATGTCTTTATTGACATAAAGGTATAAAAAGTTAACAAAACAGATCTTATTCTTGATGTAAGCTAACATACTTCAAATAATGTTTAGTAGGCTAATCACCTCTTATTAACATATAACATTAATTATTTGTATGTTGACAGTTCCTGATTAACATAATTTACTTGAATAAGTAAATTATGTAGGGTGTGCAGACCCACATTTTTAAATTAAAGTTACCCACCCACCCTTTTTTATTTTTAATAAAATAAATTAACATTTAAATAAAAATGATTTTATATTAAGAAAACGAATACCTAATAATATTATTTTTTAGATCTAGAGGCTGATACTTAATTAGTTCAATATTATCATATACATATTCAATATATAAAACATTACAACAGCTTTACATTAGTATTTTGTTAACAATATCTCCAGTGTTAATCACCAGTGTATCATTTCTAATACAAACTATAAGTATTTCGTTCCTGAAATTATTAACTTTTCTTATACTATGGTATAAATCTCGACAAACTTCTTGGTCGCCCTGAAGTTGACTACAATGGCTACGCAGTAGTAAATTGCATACAAAAATAGCGCCGTTTCATGCCTTGCGCATTGGGAAATCCAACTTCAGGGCGGCCCAGAAGTTTGGCGAGCACTATACCGACTATGCCATAGGAAGCCGAAGGTCATCGCCATGCTTATAAAAAAAATAACTTCTGATATATTTTTTCTAGAAACTGCCATTTGGTCTCGAGGTAGCAGTGTTCTTCTTGCCTGTGATCACAGTTGACACTGAGAACGCGCCGGTCGTCAGCGAGAATACCGAGATCTCCAACCTTGCCGTGGAGAAGACCAGTCCACTCTATACCGAGAGGCTAAATGGAATCGTCAACGACTATATCAAGTGGGGCGTTCTCAAATAATTGCATGGACAATTTGAAGATTGAGGGGCGTTACGTCTGTCTTTTACAGTCAGGGAATTAAAAATATCTGATTTTTTTATTGTAAGTAAATTTTTACTCGATATGATACCTTGATATGGTTTTGCCAACATTACAACTTAACTTAAATTATGAATTTTATACCTATGTAGATACCGGCAAATAACGTGCTAACTAATCCTTTTCGAATAGTAGTAGCAATATCTATATATATAAAAATCAATTGCTGTTCGTTTGTCTCGCTAAAATTCAAAAACGGCAGAACCGATTTTAATAATTATTTTTTTGTTTTATTCGTCAGAATACAGGGAAGGTTTAAAAACAAAAAAAAAATGGGTAGGAAGGTAGGGTAGGTAAAGTAGGGTAGGCAGGATAGATAGGTAGGACAAAAATACAATGTATTCAAAAAATGAATGTTTGATGTTTTTATGGCTAAACAACGTTTGCCGGGTCAGCTAGTCTAAATATAAAATTATCTTTTATATTAAGACAATCTGTAGAGTAGATTTACGTTAAAGTAATAATAAAAATATTGTCATCATCTTTATTTTTATTTTTTTCCATAATTATTTATTTATTTACTATAAACTTTATTGTACACCAAAAAATCATCATCATCATCATCAGCCTATAGCAGTCTACTGTTGGACATAGGCCTCTCCAATTGCACGTCATTTACTTTGATTTTTTTCAACTCTCATTCAGCTGATATTAGTCATCCTGCGAAGATCGTCGCTCCACCTAGCCTAAGGGTGTCCTACCTTACGTTTGCCAGTTCGTAGTCCCGACCCAAGAATACGTCTACCCCAACGATCATCGGTTCTAATGCTTATATGGCCGGTCCATTGCCACTAAAGCTTACTTATTCTGTGAGCTATGTCGACAACTCTGGTTCTCTGCCAGATCGCCTCGATACGGATTAGATTCCTTAGAGAGAGATACTCCAAGCATAGCCCTTTTCATAGCTCTCTGAGCGACTTTAAATTGATGGACCAACAGTGTCGTAAGTGTCCACGTCTTGGCCCCGTAGGTCATAATAGGTAAGAATGCACTGGATGAAAACTTTGATCTTCAGGCTATGTGGAATATGGGACGAGAAGACTTGACGAAGTTTTCCAAACGCCGCCCAGTCCAGCTGTATTTTTCTGCTAGCGTCCTTCTCAAAGATGTTCTTACCAAACTGCAGAATTTACCCTCATCATCATCATTATTATTTTAGCCGAAAGACGTCGACTGCTGGACATTGGCCTCCTCCAGGCGTCGCTGCATTGACTGATCCCATAAGTCTCGCATCCAGCGCATTTCCGCAACCTTAACCGGGTCATTGATCGGTCATTGGTCCACCTAGTGGGAGGCCTTTCAACGTATCGTCTCCCGGTTTGCGGTCGCCATTCCAGAACTTTTCGGCCCTATCGGCCAGCCGTTCTGCGAGCAATGTGCCCTGCTCACTACCACTTAAGTTTTGCAATTCTTCGGGCTATGTCGGATTTTGGCTCTCCTGCGGATATCCTCATGTCTGCGATCACGCAAGGAAACTCAGAGCGTAACCCTCTCCATTGCCCTTTGTGTGACTTTAAGCTTTCTGATAAGCCCACATGGGTAATCTATGGCAACACACACTGGCAGACTACACTAACACTAGACTTTTTTCTTGAGACACTGCGGTAAATTGGACGAAAAGATTCGCCAGTTGACCTCTTTCTTGAAGTTAGACCTACCGAACTGGACTCTTTGTTCCAGGTAGACACAATCGTCTACAACTTCTAGAGTAGAGTCTCCGATCTTGGTAGGAGTGGGTGTAACATGGGCATTTACCATGATCTTGGTTTTGATCCATGTTCATTTTAAGACTCACTCTTTCGGAAGTTCCACTGAGGTCATCGAGCATTGTACTGAGGCCCTCCGTGGTGTCAGCCATGACCACTATGTCGTCGGCAAACCGAAGGAGAGAGCCGTACTCGCCCTACCTATGAGTTTGCCCTAAGTAAACGTATTCTCAAACACAACATAACACCTTGAAAGCCCCGACATTGACCACAATCGATCCCGGTGTGAATCGAACATAACCTGAGTTTTGTCCAAGTTCATCTGGAGGCAGATGCCTGCAGACGAACCAGCTAGACCGTCCAGCATCTGCTGCAAGTCATGCAGCAACTTTGCCATTATGACGATGTCATCTGTAAAACTCAAATAAGAAATGTACTTGCCGTTTATTTTAATACCGCGTAAGTCTGTCCAGCGTCTTAAACACATCCTCCAACGCGTTGATAAACGATTTCAGAGAAATAACGTCCCCTTGTCTATCCCCTCGACGCAGTGAGATATGCTTAGATTGCCAGTCTTGACTTGAGACCGTCATTGTTGCGTTTTCATGAAGACATCGCAGCACTTGGATGTATCGCCAGTCAACTTGGCATCGCTGCATAGACTCCAAAATAGAGCTGCAGCCTTGTTACATAATGAATTCAGAAAGAGCAAAGGGCAAAGAGTATGAAAAATCGACCAATCACATAGACGGAAAGCCACATCGCGTCTTTCATCTCGCATGTGATTGGTCGATTTTTCATACTCTATACCCTTTGCTCTTTCCGAATTCATTACGTAATAAGGCTGCAGTCCCGATAGAGTTAAAAACCTTCTCATGGTCCACAAAAGCAAAACACAGGAGCCAATTATATTAGTTGGACTTCTTTATAATTTGCCGCACTGTGTGGATGTGGTCTATGGTGCTGTATCCTCCTCGGAACCCGGCCTGCTCCGGTGGCTGAATCTCGTCAAGTTTTCACGCTAGACGATTCGTGACGACTCTCGAAAACAACAGTCCTTATATGTGGCTAAGAAGCGAAATGGGTCTGCAATTCTTCAAAAGGGTCTTGTCACTCTTTTTGAAGAACAGAATGACCACGCTCCTTTTCCACACTTCTGGAGTTCTCCCAGAGAACAGTGCTGAAGAGCTCCCAAAGCTCTTTCAGTACCGGACGTCCTGCCGTTTTCAGGAGCTCGTTTGTAATTCCGTCCTCAGCCGGGGCTTTTAAATTTTTAAGTAAGACAGATAGATAAACTATTTATTCAGCGCACACAAAAGACACAGCTCAACACACAAAATCACAACTAAATTTAAGATCCGCCTCGATTTCGTCTTGGCTTATCTCAGGCAGCTCTTCTATGAAATGGCGTGTAACGGTGGCTCTAGAAGCCTCATTTTAAGGATCAGGCCGAGATGCACGCGATGCGTACAGTTGGTCGTAGAAATTTTCAACTGCCGAAAAAATCTACGGGTTAGAAACGACGATATCCCTTTTAGATGCAGTCAACTTTGTCAGGCTCCTCCCAAGTGACTGGACAAACACTTTCGACCCCCGATTTTGCTCAATCGCTTTCTCTATAGAGAGCGTATTGGCTCGTTGGAGGTCGTCTTGCACCATTTTCCTTATATATGGTTAATCATAGACACTCATTTGAAACTTCTGTAGGGTTAAAGTTGAAACTTCCGTAAGGATACTCGGGTTTGACACTGTCGGACGAAATCTTTCGACAAAATCAAACCCGAGTATGAATTTTACAGAAGTTTATGGTTTTTTTTTAATAAGGTGTAAACAGTTTTGGTCCCTGTCTAAAGCGGTTGAAACTAATTTCTGTCGTCCCACTTTACCTCCAATGCTGAAACCTGATGATTCGCTGGCTCACTCTGCAAGTGAGAAAGCAAATTTATTTGCATCTCTCTTCGCAAGCAATTCACGTCTGGATGCTGGCTCTAAGCAACTCTTCGATGCCGGAGATCGCAGTTCACACTAAAGAGGTTTGGAGAGTATTGTGCAGGCTAGACGTGAACAAGGCCGGCGGGCCTGACAACATTCCAGCGGGAGTATTGAGGCAGTGTGCTCCTGAACTGTCTCCTGTTTTGACTCGCTTGTTCCGCCTCTCTCTTGAAAAAGAACGGTGCCGAAATCCTGGAAGCTTGCAAATGTACAACCAGTACCCAAAAAGGGTGACCGTGCAGACCCTGCCCACTACCGTCCGATAGCCATTACCTCCATACTGTGCAAGGTTATGGAAAGGGTACTGAACAGTAAGTTGCTGACCTATCTTGAAGACAATGATCTCCTCAGTGACCGTCAATATGGCTTTCGCCGGGGACGGTCAACTGGCGATCTTCTTGTATTTGTCACGCACTGCTGGGGCGAAGCCATCGAGAAACACGGCGAAGCACTTGCTGTATCGCTCGATATCTCGAAAGCCTTTGACAGGGTATAGCACGCTAGTCTACTCAGCAAGCTTCCTGCTTATGGCATCCCAGCTGGTTTTTGTAGCTGGATATCAGACTTCCTCAGTGAACAGTCGATCCGAGTAGTCGTTAACGGCATGTCCTCTGACCTTATGGCTATTAATGCCGGAGTTCCTCAGGGGTCTGTTCTCTCTGCAACTCTTTTCCTGCTGCACATCAATGACCTACTTCAGCCTGGTATTGTTGGGTACGCAGATGATAGTACTGTTTCAGAGAGATACTTGTCCAGCGCAAATACCAGCGGGGATGAAGTTCGTTCCTTGAGAGAGGCTATGGTGGAGCGGACAGATTTGACTTTAAGCCTCATCTCCCGGTGGGGTGATGACAATCTGGTCGCTTTTAACGCCACCAAAACACAGGCATGTCTGTTTACCGCAAAGAGGACTCATTTCATCCAAACGCCTACTTTTCGGGATGCATCTGTTCCTATAACTGATCGGCTCGAGCTCCTTGGCATGGAGTTGACATCCAGTCTCAACTTAGGCGCCTCTTTTGAGTACAAAGCCCAAACTGCGGCAAAAAAACTGGGCATCCTAAACAGAGTGAAGCGATACTTTATGCCTGGACAGATTTTAACTCTTTACAAGGCACAAGACCGATCCTGCATGGAGTATTGCAGACACCTCTGGTATGGCTCAGCTAAATATCAGCTTGCCGCGCTTGCCTCGGTGGAGCGCAGAGCTAAGGGACTGATTGGCGACGTCAAACTGGTAGATGCCAAGCTTCACAGCTTAGCTCATCGCCGCAAGGTTGCTTGCTTGTGAGTCTTCTACAGACTGTACTTCGGTGAGTGTGCTCAAGAACTTCACGACCTCATACCACCAGCCCCCTTCTACCATCGGACATCTAGACGCACTGCAAGTTACCATCCTAACCTTGTTGCCATTCCAACAATTCGCACCAAGCGCTTCCAAACATCCTTCATAATGCGCGTCTGTGTTGCCGAACGCATACAACCCGAATCTCTTCAAAGTTAGAGTTAACAGGCTTCTTCTGGGTAAGCTCACTCCATCGTCGACTTTGTCTCTGTCACCTCTGACCTAGACTAGAGTCAAAAGCAAACCCATTATATATAAAAAAGGTGATCTTATGTATATCGGCAGTTCATACGTAATTATGCCCACCTCAATCTAATCGTGCCGCAAGTCTAAATAATAATAAAATTTCCTTTATCTACATGTGAATTATAGTTATCCGTTTCAAATCACCGATATCATAATCTCATTTAGGTATCTATTTTAACTGAAATCAGCTGACGAACCATGACTTAAGCAAAACAATGACAGCAACATCATAAAATTCCACTGAAGTGATTATAAATAATTTGGTTATCCATATTTTTAACCGACTTTCCAAATAGGAAGAGGTTCTATGTTCGACGACAATTTAATTATCTACATTTTGATTCTTAGAATAATAAGGAAAGTACAAAAAGCTGCTGTATTTTTGTGTTATTTTTGTGGGAAATGAGTGCGTGTTTAGTTCCCTCAAGGACGTTGGCAAATGTCGTCGTTTTAAACTGACCGCCCAAAACCGCAACACAGTTATGCACTCCAAGACAGGCATCGCTGATGTTGGAGACAAGTCTGCGAGGCTCAAGTGGTTGGGCAGGTCACATTTGCAGGATGTATGGGGACAGATGGGCTAGGATCACCACGCAGTCGGTGATGACGGGATTCGCGGCCGAGGCAGGCCTAAAAACTTTGGCGTAACGATCTCGACTTGTTCCTGCCGAATTGGCCAGAGAAGGCAAGGGACTACTTTTGCTAGAAGAATGTGGGGGAGGTCTTTGCCCAGCAGTTCGATAATATAGACTAAAACTGTGTTTTTATGATCTGTGGCCTAAATGAAAAAAAAAATATTGCTACTCGGTAAAATTGTGTGTTAAACATTTTGATAATTTTAAGAATTTTTAGAGAAAATAACAATTAGAGAAATACCGTCCAATATCCATCCTCCCAATCCTCTCCAAAGTCCTCGAGAGTATTGTTCAGAAGCAACTATCTTGTTATTTATCCTCTAATGGCCTGCTGAGTCCTTACCAATCTGGTTTCAGACCTGGCCATAGCACCGTTACGACTCTAGTCAAAATATCCGATGACATACGACTGGCTATGGACAATAAATGTCTAACTATATTGGTTCTACTGGACTTCAGCAGTGCTTTTAACTCGGTAGACTTTGACATTCTCTTAGGAATCCTTTCCTCCCTTAATGTCTCTGCCCCGGTAATTGAGTGGTTCAAATCTTATCTCCGGGGTCGCTCGCAGTCTGTTCGATCTGATGAGGATTCCTCTGAATGGTGTGACTTGACTGCGGGTGTTCCTCAAGGTGGTGTCCTCTCTCCTCTTCTCTTCTCAATTTTTATAAATGCTATCACTAAGGTCCTAACTTCTAACTTTCATCTCTATGCAGACGACTTGCAGTTATATCGCCATTTTAAAGTGGGTGAACTCGCCGAGTCTGTGGCTGCCATCAATGATGACCTTGAGAATATCAACAAGTGGACTCAGTCCTTTGGACTGCTGCTGAACCCAACTAAATCTCAAGCGCTCATTATTGGTGGCAGATACATGCTCAATCTATTAGATCCCCAGTCTCTTCCGCCAGTAATGTATAACTCAGTGCCCATATATTACTCCAAAAGCGCGAAAAACTTAGGCGTCCATATAGATACTAACCTCTCTTGGGAGGTTCATATTGCAGATGTGAGTAAGAAGGTCTTCTACTCTTTTCAGTCGCTTAAACGTCTCCAAAAATTCTTACCATTTCACACTAAGGTCACTCTTGCTCAATCTCTTCTTCTACCGCTCATAGACTATGCGGATGTCTGTTTTCTGGATGCAACGGAGGTACTCCTAAACAAACTAGAGCGATTGCAGAATTTGTGCATCCGCTTTATTTTCGGCCTCCGCAAGTACGACCATGTGTCGGAATTTCGGACCAGATTGAAGTGGCTGCCGATTCGGCGTCGACGAGATACCCATATCCTATCCCTTCTCTATACTATCCTGCACAATCCTAATTCTCCTCAATACCTTCGCGAACGGTTTGAGTACCTCGTCCCGAGGGGCAAACCTTGTCGCACCGCCACTTCGCTTCTCCTTCGTACTCCGCGTCACACTTCCAGCCGTTATGATGGCTCCTTCTCTGTAACTGCAGTGCACCTCTGGAATTCTCTCCCACACTCCCTACGCGATAGCCCTTCTCTCGATGTCTTCAAGAGGAAAATTAAAGAGCATTTCCTTTTAACGCAATGTTAATATATATATATTATGTACTTATGTATATATTTATGATTTATTTTTATGATTATAATTATGTTATTTTAAAATTGTACACTGGATCCTACCCTCTTTTGTCATCTTTCTCTGTCACTCTCTAGGGTTTGCTGTAAGAGAACTCAACACTGAGTTAAGCTCGCCTTTGTACATGTACTTTATTATCACATTGTATTGAATATTGTTTTTTTGGTGTACAATAAAGAATTAAACAGAAAATTAAATGCATTTATTTTTGTATTGCGTCCATTCGCAGTTCTTTCATCATTAAAAAAATGTAAATCTATAGAAAAGTCGTTTTTGTCCATCGAAAATGTAAAAAAAATATCCAGGTTGTTAAAGAATAACCAACAGAACCCATTTCAAGCATTTTTGGAGTTTTTGCGTGTTTGTTTGTTTAGTTGTACACGCATCACGTAAAATATACGAAACCAAGTAGATAACTTCTACACATAAAAATTGTGCGTAACCTGAAGTATTACTTAGTTTTCGTTTCAACGCAATTGGCTCACTCTCAAACTCTCTCAACTCTCATCAACAAAAGTTAGATTAATTCAAATTGTTTAAAAAGTAAAATTACTAAATAAATTTAAATTAAAATAATTATTAAAATTAAATTAATTTAAATAAAATTAATTTTATTTAAATTAATTATTAAATTAATTGTTTAATTTATTCGATGGATTGCATTGTGCATTTTACGTCATTTTCTGAATGGCGTTGTTCAGATTCTCCGTGGAAGTATGACACTAGAAAAAAATGGTAGGTAGGTAGGGTAGGGTAGACAGTTGACGGTAGCAAGCCACGGGCACAGCTAGTACATAAGTACTTGCTTAATTTGTGCAACTCATAGCATATTATGTTTTTATATAAAAAAATACCTGTGTATAAATGCTAATATATATATATATATAGGTAAAATAAATCCTAAGACGTGATGATGCAAAGTCATTGTTTGTCAGAAATAATGAACAATCATTATGAACTTGAAGTATTTATGGATAAAAAAGCCGCTTATTATGGCGCGTGCTGATATTTATTACGTCTCTATCACAATATTACTCATTTGTATTTTGACTAGCTGTACCACGCGGCTTCGTTCCCGTCAACTCGGTACCTACCTACCCATCTACCCTATTTACTCTACATATATGATATTTGCTTAACTTAAACCGTTTACGCAGCGCACGCAACAAAAGCTCTCGAAAAGGAAAAAAATTGCCCGTTTTTGCAACATTTTTCATTTATGCTCCGCTCCTTATGGTCGTAGCGTGATGTTATATATCCTATAACCTTCCTCGATAAATGGACTAACCAACAAAAAAAGAATTTTCAAATCCAACCAGTAGTTCCTGAGATTAGCGCGTTCAATCAAACAAACTCTTCAGCTTTATATTACTAGCTTTTACCCGCGGTTTCGCTCGCAGTGAAGCCATTATTTTTTTTATTTTTTTTTTTATTACGGGTGTCCTATGTTACTTCTAATACCTCCAAGAATATATGTACAAAGTTTCATGATGATCGGTTCAGTAGTTTTTGCGTGGAAGCGTAACAAACAAACTTACATTCACATTTATAAAATTAGTAAGGATATATATATATACAGGGTGTCCCAGAAATCGACGTCAAGCCGTAAATGGGTGATAGACCAAGTTATAACAGTTCTCAGAAAAATACGAAAAAAAATCTATCTCATGTTTTTAAAAAATTATGTTCACTTTAAAAAATTTAAAAAAAAATCAATCCCTGTAATGGTTCTTTAACTCCAATTGCTACAAATCCCATAATTTATCTAATTTTTTTATTATTATGTAATCTTGAATAATGCTTGTGTAGATTTTTGCCTAAAATTCAAAGCCAACTTCTCCTACTTGGAAGAAAATTAAACTTTTTCAAAACCAAATTATTCAAATTTACTATTTCGCGCAACTTTAACTGACTGTACTGAAAAAAAAATGTACTACGCTAGTTTGGCAAGTAACATGAAAAATTGGCGCATTTAATAAGGATTCAAAAATGGTGTAACACATGCTAGATTACGTTTTCAATAATTGGTCAAATTTTTTTTTGTAAATAGCCTCGGTTTTTACACAAAATGTCCATACTTCCTTAAAATGACTTTAGCTTACCTAAAGCTTTGCTAAACTCCGTTTCTAGTTCGATAGAGACGTTACGTAATTTAAGAGCTAAGTTATGATAGTGACTCAACCTTTTTACTTTAAGTCAGGACCAGTTTTCTCATCTTAGAAAAAAAAAACAAATTATCAGATTTAATTTTTTTTATTACAATAAATGTTCAAACTGCCTTCCTTCGACGGCAATGCAAGCACGACATCTTCTTAAAAAAGATCTGGTTATTTTTTTAAATCTGATAATTTGTTTTTAACTTTTTTTTTTTTTTTTTTTTACTTTTGATGGGTTTGCTCTTGACTCTAGTCTAAGTCAATGACAGAGACAGAGTCGACGATGGAGCGAGCTTACCCAGAAGAAGCCTGTTCACTCTAACTTTGAAGAGATTCGGGTTAAATGCGTTCGGAAACACAGACGCAGGTAGTGAGTTCCATTCCTTCGCTGTGCGCATTATAAAGGATGTTTGGAAGCGCTTGGCGCTTGGCTTTAACTTTATCTCTTTATAATATTAATATAGATTATTTGTATACCTATACTTATATTGTATAGGTAAAATTATATTTGATGCAGTCATTATTTGTCAGCAATTTTGAGTAATAATGAATAACAACATTAAGAAGTTGATGTATTTACGGATAAATTACTCATTTATTATCTCGCGTGCTGATATTAATTAAGTCTGTAATCACAATAGTAATCATTTATATTTTGATTAAGTATTACTCTTGTCACCGGGCTACGCGAACCAACCACAATGTTGGACGACATTTATGTATTACCACTATTTTTACAATCACACCCTTATTTACAAAATTTTGAGAAAAATCAGGTAGATACGCCTTTTTTTCCTGATTTCGAATATATCAAAGTCAAGTCAAAGTCAAGTCAAAGTCAAGTCAAAGTCAAGTCAAAGTCAAGTCAAAGTCAAGTCAAAGTCAAGTCAAAGTCAAGTCAAAGTCAAGTCAAAGTCAAGTCAAAGTCAAGTCAAAGTCAAGTCAAAGTCAAGTCAAAGTCAAGTCAAAGTCAAGTCAAAGTCAAGTCAAAGTCAAGTCAAAGTCAAGTCAAAGTCAAGTCAAAGTCAAGTCAAAGTCAAGTCAAAGTCAAGTCAAAGTCAAGTCAAAGTCAAAGTCAAGTCAAAGTCAAGTCAAAGTCAAGTCAAAGTCAAGTCAAAGTCAAGTCAAAGTCAAGTCAAAGTCAAGTCAAAGTCAAGTCAAAGTCAAGTCAAAGTCAAGTCAAAGTCAAGTCAAAGTCAAGTCAAAGTCAAGTCAAAGTCAAGTCAAAGTCAAGTCAAAGTCAAGTCAAAGTCAAGTCAAAGTCAAGTCAAAGTCAAGTCAAAGTCAAGTCAAAGTCAAGTCAAAGTCAAGTCAAAGTCAAGTCAAAGTCAAGTCAAAGTCAAGTCAAAGTCAAGTCAAAGTCAAGTCAAAGTCAAGTCAAAGTCAAGTCAAAGTCAAGTCAAAGTCAAGTCAAAGTCAAGTCAAAGTCAACTATATTTAATTCAACTAGGCCATTAAGCGGCACTTTTGAACGTCAACAATTAAAATTTACAAGTAATAAAAATTTATTCTACCGTGCATTCGGCAAAGAAGCTTGTTTTATACTTGCCCCATATAAAAGCCTCGAGCTTTCTTTTTATCATGAAACCCAAGGTCGGTAAGTATTTTTTTTTTAATTTATAGCACAGCACATAGGTCATGCAAGTTCAAGCAAGGAGTTTACACGCAATTGAAAAATTGTCTTAAAATGTTATCTCAACAGGTATTTCATTGCAATCTCGCTACATGTTACTGAAATACTCAACTAATTTTCTTAATTTATCGATTTTAATAGTTTTTTGTATCAAAACGTCGAAATTATATATATTTTTTACACTCAGTCATGGCAGTCACCTACGTAAGTATTTGCCCTTAACGTTTCTGAACGAAACATTTGTATAATCTGTGGTTTGGGCAAAAAGCCCGCCATCCGCTTAAAAAAAGTTCACGTATTTCGTAATAATAGTTGTGCTGACTACTTGTGTAATAAAGCTATAATTCATAATTATTTACATTTTGTATTTGAAGGCAAGTAAAAAAGTAATAAAAAATTTCGTCGTATTCGTCCGATGAGTGTGATTTAAATGTAACACTGCCAGATATTATCCATGCAGCAAAAACAATTAATGAAATTTTTTTTCTGCCCTATAATTTTATTTAATTACTCGCAAATGTGATGAAAAACATTGTATGTTTTACGGGCGGTACGGGAATTACGAACCATTACGAACCTCGACTCAGAAAGCCCTCAGTCTTCGACTTCGGCCTTCTACTAGAGCCTCGATCGTAATTCCTTACTTACTCCCTTAATACACAATGTACTATTATTAGTTTACCCTCGCACTGGAAGGCCTTGCAGCAATTACACCAATGGAGCAGAATCTTATAATAAACTCACTATAAGTCTAGGTTTCCTCACGATGTTTTCCTTCACCGTGGTCAGCAATGTCCAAGATAAACTTGGAAAGTACATATGAATTTGAAAAAGTCACATTGGTACTTGCCCGGATCCGAACCCACGACCTTAAGCACGAGAGGCGAGGTCTTAACCACTGGGCCATCACTACATAGATATGTTTCCAAGCATTCTTATCTTAAATATAATCAACAAATTTGTTTACAAAGCTTGTTTACAAAGTGTGCTATTGTTTTAAATTTTCTTTCATTTAGTTTTAATATCTCACAAGGTATTTTGTTACAGAATTTAACATAGTACCTCATGAAAGATGTGTGTACTTCCTTAGACTTAGCCGAACAACACCAGGTACTTCAGTATCAAGCAGCAAATTATCAAAAGTACAGTGATACGTATGAACTAACTTAAAACCGTGTTTCAGAACTTGAACAAGAATTGTGTAAGATAAGGCCCTATCTATCGCTGAGTCTGTCAAGGTCAGTGAGCAGTGTAAAAATATTAATAGTTTATATAATGAGTTAGTTGGCAGTTTTCAGTCAGAACCATTGTGTGTCTGATTTTATAATAGATTTGGCTGGTGAAGATACTATACCATTATGTCCTATTGTCATGAGTCACAATAAATTTAAAAAAATATAAATAAATAGAATTAAAATTAAACGGTCACAGAGAGCGATGAACAACAAAATCTCTTAAAATTAAATATTTCTTTAAGAAAGGATCCTGTTAACATAACAAGTAGATTAAATACCTGTATGAGGGAGCTAGATAAATGTAGGGAAAAGTATAATGTAGATACTCAGTGCTTCCAAAATGATTTATTATTCAAGGAGTGTTTACTGAAGGATATTTTTAATAAATATCAAAGTTCACAACATCAATTGACTGTGCGCATGTTTGAGGCCGGGGAATTGTTAGACTTAGTGAAGTACAATGCAGCTGTGCCAGCCATACACCACCCACCCCACTGCAAGGTGATTTGTTTCCACCAATGTTGGCGCTTCCAGAAAAAATCTGTGTACCCAACTAACAATAATGTTTAGTGACGAAATAGGTTCTGTCTTTGAAAAATATTAAATAATTACCTTAGCTACAGTTCTACAAATCATTGCTACCATAATATCAGTTTTTTTTTTAATTATTGGTAGGCTCGCGCTTGACCACTATCTCACCTGATGGTAAGTGATGATGTGGTCGACGATGTAACACGCTTACCTAAAAGAAACCTATTCACTCTTGACTTAAAGACTCCCAGGTTGTAGCTATCAGGAAATACAGATTCCGGCAGCGTAATCCACTCCTTAGCTGTACGCATAATGAAAGTATTTCCAAAACGTTTGGTGCGTATGGGTGGGATGTCCACCATGTACCGATGACGCATCGCCGTACGTCTTGTAGTCCGATGATGGAAAGGGTTAGGGGGAATTAGTTCATGCAATACCAACGCACACTCCCCGAAATATAACCGATAAAAAGCCGACAGACTAGCAACTTGGCACCGATGTTCAAGGCTCTGAAGCCTACACTCGACCAGTATCTTATTGCCGATGAGCCTCTTGGCCCGTTTTTCGATCGACTCTAGTGAGTCCAGCTGGTATTTGGCAGATCCGTCTCAGAGATGAGAGCAGTACTCCATGCATAACCGAACTTGCGCTTGATACAAGTTGAGCAACTGTTCTGGCGTGAAGTAACGTCTCATCTTTGCAAGGATCACCAACTTTTTGGCAACCAGTTGAGCTTTTGCCTCAATGAATCGACCAAAATTGAGGATCGATGTCAACGTAACGCCAAGAAGCTCAAGATGGTCCGTTTTCGGCACGGTCATATTAAGGAAAGAAGGAGCCAGGTGAAATTGGCTTCTTTTAGCAGAAAAAGATGTTTTTCATTAGGGTAACGCCAGCATGAGTTGTGCAACGCCCTTTGGTAAAACCGTACTGTTGATCATGAGAGATTAAATGTTTGTTAAAATGACGCAACAATTGGTTGAGCCTTAACTTTTCGAAGACTTTACTGTGAACCGGCAGAATTGACACTGGCCTATAATTATTGGCTTCTTTGCTATCTACGGATTTAAACAATGGAACTACTTTACTGTGTTTTATGAGGACCGGAAAAAACTTCTTGATCGACGCTTGTGTTAAATACTCGTATGAAAGCTAAATAGGTTGCAATAGTTTCAATGATTGATTTACATACTTTTACATATAGCCGCCAAAAATCTTCTGTTGATATAATTTTAAGATCTTTAAAAGCTTTTGAAATAGCTTGTGGGTTTGTATGTCGAAGGGCACGCTTCTGATTGTGCAGTCGCTAAATTAATTTCAGTATTACGCTGTTTTTTCTGTTCATTATTTCCTGTTTCATGATTTATTATTAACCAGGTAGTTTTTATTTTATCGTCAGCTGATTTTATTGTATGGCTTATATACAGCGCTTAAGCTATTTTGCATGCAATTTTAAATGTTTTTGAATATTTCACAACATATTTATCAAAGCTTGTATTATTCATATGTTACTTTAGGCTATAAAGTTCTTATAGCTTTTCTCTGCTTTTACTTAATTCTGCTTTTACTAAAAGTGTCATTAAATTGACTGTTTAGTACTTTAGAAAACTCGGCACAAACCTCATTTGGGTCATCTATATTATTAAAGTTTTGAACACATAAATAACTTACTATTCACGGTATTAATAATTGTTTCTAAATTTTACAAGTTATTGGTCTTAATTTTATTTGTATTTTTTGTAAAGGTATGTAGATGCTAAACGTTATTGTTTGTCCACTGTGATCAGATGCTAACTTATTTACAATTTCTTTATCTAAGTAATCACAATTACAAGAAGCGTTATCTTTACAAATCGCAAAAGAAGCTGTCACACTGGTTGGCTCCATAAACACATTTCCAGATTAAATGATTTAAAAAGACCCAAAAACCTGATACTGTTAGAGTAATTATTCTCTAATTAGTTAATGTTATAATCGCCACATATGACAATTGATTTACTACTAGTTGTGCAGAAGGTTGTCAATCGTCGTGATGAGGATGTTAGTTCTTATTGAAGCTCGATGATGAAAGAACGGTTACATTTAATTTTGATAATTTACAATGATTTTTGAAATGGTAGTACTTTGTCGCCGTGAGGGTCTGTAATGACCGGTAGAAGGAAGTCAGGACGGAGCGCGAGCTGCCCCCTTCCTCCGCCGGCCTCCACGTCGCTATTGTATGTGACGCTATTGCGTGTGGTGTCCGCTTGGTGGCGCTAGTTACTCGTAAACACTAGTACTAACTTTATTTAACACATTTTCCATTACAGAGTCAAACACAGATAGATTGTGTTAACTTGGAGGTCTGTAGACGCATACTACAACATGCTTATCAATCTAAACACAGGACAATTCAATGGTGTGTTCAATCAACAGTCTAACAAAGTCTTTTCTTTCTTTAGATTTTTTAAAAAGTATTAATGATCCGCCATGTATCATATTATGTTGTCTGCTGAAATGGTTACAATAATTTACCTAACTACACAATAATTTTCATAATTAATGGACTTTACTTGGTGATCTTTTAACCAATGTTCAGTAAGACGAATAATACCAAATTTGGTTTTTTCAAAAAATAATTCAATTTCTAACAATTTGCAAAAGCAACCCTAAATGTTCTGATTTAATAATTTTAAAGAATATTGCTCTCCCCTCAGCTTTGTACCACTAAATGGATTGCCAGAAGATATCTTTTACTATGTACTAATAGGTAATAACTGATTATTTGCAGGGGTAACTTCTGCTGTCTTATGTACTAGTTTAAATCTATGTTGCTAGTTGAACTAGGCAACACAGGCTCATCAATTGATATACATTTTGATAGATTTACTATCACTTCATTTAAAGAATATGCTATCAACATAGCAGCCGTACGTCTACACATAGGTGACAGAGCGAAAGCTCTCTGAGTTACAGAGTCCACTAATAAATCTATTAGTGTCAAAAAACAATAATTTGTCATTATGACAAGTCAACAATTGCAAAATGTTATTTAATTTAAAAATACGGTTGTTCTCGTGATCTGAGAAACTATCTGAATATGGAAAAGTACATATCATTAGCTTTCTTAAATTGAATCCTAACAAGGTGTCAATACTGCCCACTATGTACTTTTTGGTAATGCCAGTACTCTTACCTAACAGCAAAACCATTGTAGAATAATTAACCATACTTAATAAATCAATATATTTTTTTTTTATCATTTGCTTGAAACTAATATTATGGTATCAATGATTTGTAGAACTGTAGCTAAGGTAATTATTTAATATTTTTCCAAAGCCAGGCTCAAGCCAAGCTAGGTTCCTATTTCGTCAATAAACTTTATTGTTTTATATTCCTGTGAATTGGGTACACAGATTTTTTCTGGAAGCGATATGGTGGAGACAAGTCACCTTGCAGCGGGGTGGGTGGTGTATGGTTGGCACAGCTGCATGAGGTATTAGTCAGAGACTCATACCTCTCTGCATTGTACTTCACCAAGTCCAACAATTCCCCGGCCTCAAATAAGCGCTCACTCAATCGCTGTTGTGAACTTTGATATTTCTCAAAAAAATCCTTCAGTAAACACTCCTTATATAATAAATCATTTTGGAAGCGCTGAGTATCTACATCATACTTTTCCCTATATTTATCTAGCTCATTCATACAGGTATTTAATATACTTGTTATGTTAACAGGATCCTTTCTTAAAGAAATATTTAATTTTAAGAGATTTGTTTTTCATCGCTCTCTGTGACCGTTTCATTTTTTATTTTATTATATTTTTTTTTGGCTCATGACAATAGGCCATAATGATATAGTGGCTTCACCAGTCAAATCTATTATAAAATCAGACACTCACTGGTTCTGACTGAAAACTGCTAACTAACTTATTATATAAACCATTAATATTTTTACACTGCTTACTGACCTTGACAGACTCAGAGATAGATAGGGCCTCTCATCTTACACAATTCTTGTTCAAGTTCTGAAACACGGTTTAAAGTTTGTTCATACGTATCACTGTACATTTGATAATTTGCTGCTTGATACTGAATTACCTGGTGTTGTTCGGCTAAGTCCAGGTGCTTTGTATGTAGCTCAGCCAGTAAATTTTTGAGGAATGTGTTCTTATGAACCACATTTTCGACTTCCACCTCACTGTCTGCAATTTCTTGGAGCAGTTTTATATTTAATGCTTTGGAGTCTTGCAGCTCCTTCAGGGAAGCTCTCAAATTTGCTTCCAGCTCTTTAATTGCAGCGCTTTGGGTCATTATTTTCCTTAATTACCTCAAATGTGTGGAATTTAAACTAAATAATAGTATGCCCTTTGTGCCTATTGGTCTTGTTTGTGTCTTCTGCTTGATATGGAGGGAAGTGAAAATTTGTATTTTTTCCTATTCCTCCATTATTCTTTTCTGATTAATTTCGTTGCGGGATCCAAGACAGTTAAATTCATTCTCCGGGACTTCGTCGAGCTTCATCGCCTCGGCGCTTTTCTAGTGGTCGCCACTGTTGATTCTGGCTTTCAGGAGTTTCAGTGTTTTGGGAATAGTGCTGTGGGATTGTCCCAAAGTTGGGAAACAAATAATAATTAAAACATGACCAAAGAAAAGGTTTACAAGTTAATAAATAGAGTTAAGAAAATATAGGAGTTAATAGGACTTAAATGTGAAAGTTAAATCGGTAAAAACAAAAGAACAAAAGAACTATTGAAAACACTGCTTTGATTTTGTTAAATTTTAGGCTACATTTATTATCCTTTATTTATGTATCTACTAGATTTTTTACACTTTCGAGGTAAAATTTTAATAGAAACCTAACAGATTATTTTGTACACTCAATTATGTATGTAGTATTTACTGTCCGGGCTAATATTATTGTCGTCGATTTTGCTTCCAAAAATAGTCAAGCAAAAACCGTGCCAGTGTGTGATGGACGTAGCTCAGATAACTGAGCAGTATCCTTTGATGTCGTGCAGTCTGTAGATACATTTAATTAGGACAAGTGTACTCCCAGGGAATGATGATTTTTTTCCTTCCGATTCAAATCCGTCACCGTTGATGCGACCAGTTGTCAATTGGGCTTATATTTCCTTGCTTTTCAACAGTTGCCCGACAAAAATACATAACAATTATTAGAAATTGAAGTCATTGAGTTTCGACTATAAAATACTAATCAATCCTTATTAAAACACTTTATACGATTTTCTTTGAAATTAAATCTTTTTTTTATTTAGTCGGATTTTTTTCCGACCAATCTGGCCTGTCCCTCGTCACGCTATCACTGACTCCCTTTTCTTTCATGTTCATGTTTTTACTAATTAATGACCTAAAATAAAACTCACCTACCGAAATGTATTTTTCCATAAACTGCATTGTGATCACTATTGACAGCCTGGATGCACCCAAAATCAACAAATAATTTGATTTCGGTACACGATACGATGCGGATTAGAAAACCAGTAATCTCCACGCGGAGAGGCTAACCTCCGGTTTCTTAACGCCCGATTATCGGGGTGTTAACGTAATCGACGAATAATCGCCGGTTAACTACTGTGATTGGCTGCTGAAAATGCATTCAACCAATCACAGCAGATAACGCGTGCTTGACAATTTGTCACATTAATTCTACGATAATTTAGCAGTGAGAAACCCGGCCTTAACGGAGGAGTCAATGACTATGTCAAGTGGGACGGTGATTGTATGGACAATTTGATAATACTGAGTGCGAGAGTGCAGTGTGTGTGAGATGCGATCATATTTTAAATGTTGCTTCTTCCTTTGTGTATGAACTTTCTCCAAGGAAGTTATAGACAAAACCCAAAATAAAAGTTGTCACCACGTGACCAGAATTTGTACGGAAGATAGATGTTTTTTTGAGAATTGGCGATGACTTTTATGAAGAAAGTTGTTTATATACGAGTGCAAGCGCAGAAGCTGTATTTAAAATATAATCACACCATTTCGTTACACCCTATAGAGAGCAATTGTCTGTCTTTAACAGTCAGGGAATGAAAAGGTTAAGCACTTCATTATTAAAGGTAAACTCCCTGTGCAAGTCCCAAATTTTTTTTTTTTTTCCTTCTTTGTTTTTTAGATCCTATTACTAAGACTCCGCTATTTTTTGGCTCTAGGGCAGCTATCGGAAACCGCGGTCCTTATCCGATATAAAGGTTTGGGACTTGGACAGCCAAAAATTGTCTAAAATAGTATCTAGCAATTTAATTACAAGAATATTGTTTTATACATGAAAGGAAACCGTTTGTCCTAGTAGGGTCATGTGACGAGGAGGGATGAAACGCATGTTACGAAGAGAGTTATGAATATAAATGTGGATGGATGGAGAGGGAGGGGATGGCCAAATAAAAGATGGATGGAATGTGTGAGGAGTGGTATGAATGAAAACAAAGTTATTGATAGCGTGATGGGGGACAGGACGTTATGGAAGTAGTAAACGTGTTGCGCTGAAATAATATGGGACAAGGGCAGGAAGATGATGATGTTTTATACTTGACAGAATTTTGGGGTTGCAAAATACTAGCTATCAATCTGGCTACTATGTTTCTGAATCATCTACTATGTTACTGATAGTCAAACGAATGTTTTTTTTTTAATTTTCAAGATTAACGAAGGCCCACCTAGAAGAGACTCTTCGCATTAGCTATTCCCCACGTGAATCAAACTATAAATACTGAGTCAAGATCGCAGGTATAATTTCTCGCATTAACTTACGAATAACTTTAAATGTTTGAGTTACAATAATCTTACATTATACATAGTAACATTTTTTTTCTGGACCAAAATTATCAACACTATGGACCTCATTTAAAATTACTTGCCGCCCTCTGCTCTAGGGTCTTCTAATTTATATTTTTTCAAACCGGTTTTCAATAATTTCTTTTATTATACCAATTAACATGCCATATTGCGGGTGAATACCTATAAAGGGATGTCATTTTGCTCACACTTAACGAAGAACCCTTCGCCTAACGCCTCTTTTTAAATAGATGGGATTAAAATATTATTTTCATCCCGTTTTTAATCCTCTTTACAAGTGCGCCGCAATTATCTTTGCCACGCACTTTTTGAATTTGGAACATCTTAGTGTTAAGCGCCAAAGAAATCGAACGCAAATATTGTTTGAATAAAGACTGGCTGGTACGATGGCCCATAGTCCCGCAACCAGCTGAATAAAAAAAAGAAATCAAATTAAAAACGCGCGAACTACAGCCCGCGTTTACGTCAATTTTCACGGATTTTTAGAAGTTCATGGTTTTGTTTTGAAAAATGATTTCTTCGAGTGACAGTAAAAGTATAGAATTAACTCCTGAAAGTATTAGAACTGACGCAAGAAATGTGATGGATAATCTATTACCTGAAAAATCCCGGGAGAAATGTATGATAGCCTATGTTCATTTTATTTAATTGAGAAATGTAAGAGGCGCCAAGAATTTTTCAGAACAAGGCGAAAACATGTGAACGCATCGTGGAAAACATTAAATTGCAACCTTCAGTTAATCCATCCATACCACTGTCGCGGCGCCCATCTACATCCAAACAAAGAGATTCACATTTTACTCAAAATGAGCCAGATTTGGACATTATTTCAAACACGCAGAATTTAAAATTTACAACAATCTCTAATCCTAAAACTGTAACAATTAATTTTCATAATTGCGAAAATGTCTCAAATGTAAATATAAGTTTTTAGTTGTTTTATTATTAGATACTATTTAATTTCAATTTAGTTGTTACTCTATGTTTTATTAAATATTTAAAATATGAGGCGCCTTTTATTTTCTCATAGTGGGTGATGAAAAGTAGAGTGTATCATTCGGACGCAAAATATATTTTTGGCTCGGGCGATATACTTTGAATCCCTTACTACGTTCAGGATTCTACAAAAGAATCCCTCACTTCGCACTGGATTCGAAAAAAGTGCCCTCGCCGTAATAATATAATTTTTCTCCCTTATGATACAATCTAACATTGTGTTACAATAAGTTCCGATTATAAAATATCTTCTCTGAAGCTGAACGCTTGCACAGAGTTTTGCACCCAGTTATCAGTATTTCTTGTACTTTACAGCTATAAGCTTTCATATGACTTTGTTTTTGGCATTATTGAATATGAACAAAAATTTCACGAATGTAACTTAAGAATTGTGGGGTAATTTACCCAAAAATCTAGTGAACTTAATCTATTTATTTATTAAAAGTAAATTAGGACCAAAACTACATGCTGAAATAAATGTGCAAAAAAATAAATTATTGCATTTTTCGTACACTATGTAATTCATTTAAAAAAATCATGGATGTAGATAATTTAATCGTTGGAATATTTTTGTCCTATCTTACAGATTTTAAAATAACACGTAATTTCGGTAATATGCTGTGACACAGTGATTTTACATCAAATACAGACATGAAAAATATGATCTGATTTTTACTTATATTTCTCTTTGACAATCTCGGGACCCTGGTGTCTCGGACCTTTGAAAGGCGTGCTAGGGGCCGAATTTAACTCCTAGAGGCCTTGATAGACATATATCAAGAAATGTGACACCAACCGATGATTATCCCTGTATGCACTACGTAAGTGGACCCAAGGGCAATCTGCGGCCGGTGCAGGAGTATTATTAAATATGGAGACAACATTTATTGGGCAATGGGTTTGGGAGATTTAGTGGATCGATTGCTTAAAACTATAGAAAGACTATTGGCCCCTGCCTGACTACTGTTATACGACACTTCTCTAAAATGTCACGGGGTGACTTGCACACTCAATTAATGGGCCCCCGTAATCGGTCGCTAGCACTTTAGTGAGGTAGCGAGAAAGGAGCAACATATCCGGAGGTGCTTGAGGTACACCACGGCTTTCAGGACAATCCCGGATATACGGTTAAGACCAGCATCTTACTGAGTTAACTGCTATCCTCCGAGCACGTTTGCTCTTATGAATGACGACTCACTCACTTTAAATTTGCTTTTCGGACCAATTAAATAACATCAAAATGTTTATTCTAGTATCAACTGTAAAATTAAAAATCACTAAAAACATCGTTTCTTTGAAAATATATCATACTATCCTTAACAAAAAAAAATGAATCATATGATCGTAGGTAGCAGATGTAAGGTTATCACTATTACTCATTCATTCATTTATATTAATGAAAGAGTAATAGTGATAACCTTTTATTTATCTTATCAAATATTAAATAATTTGTTTATCTTATGATCTACCTTACTATAAATAAAATTACTTATTAAAAGTTCATTCAGTTTCTATTGTGAGTTTAAGAGTCGATACAATGGCGCAAAAGGAAGAATCATTGCGGCAATTAGTAAACAAAATCGCGAAAGAACAAAAATATGAAAATCCTGAAATAAGTATAGAAGAAACATCAAGCGGAGGAGCCAACTATACGTCGAAACTATTTAAAATGATCATAAGAGAAGAAAATAAAGATGATAAATACTGAGTCAAGATCGCAGGTATAATTTCTCGCATTAACTTACGAATAACTTTAAATGTTTGAGTTACAATAATCTTACATTATACATAGTAACATTTTTTTTCTGGACCAAAATTATCAACACTATGGACCTCATTTAAAATTACTTGCCGCTCTCTGTTTCTTTGAAAATATATCATACTATCCTTAACAAAAAAAAATGAATCATATGATCGTAGGTAGCAGATGTAATGTTATCACTATTACTCATTCATTCATTTATATTAATGAAAGAGTAATAGTGATAACCTTTTATTTATCTTATCAAATATTAAATAATTTGTTTATCTTATGATCTACCTTACTATAAATAAAATTACTTATTAAAAGTTCATTCAGTTTCTATTGTGAGTTTAAGAGTCGATACAATGGCGCAAAAGGAAGAATCATTGCGGCAATTAGTAAACAAAATCGCGAAAGAACAAAAATATGAAAATCCTGAAATAAGTATAGAAGAAACATCAAGCGGAGGAGCCAACTATACGTCGAAACTATTTAAAATGATCATAAGAGAAGAAAATAAAGATGATCTTCATTTATTCGCAAAAATAGCTGCACTTGGAGAAGAAATTCGCAAAGAAATGCCTATAGACATGTACGACATTGAACAGTTCGCCTACACGAAACTTTTAAAAACATACGCATCCTTAGAAGAACAAAATAATGTGTCTGAGGAGGACAGATTATTCTTCACCAAGTGTTATGGCTTTGATACCAGCAAGAACCAAGAAATATTAGTCCTTGAAAACTTATTGTTGAGCGGATATGGTCCTCACGACAGATTCAATTCCTATGATTGGGAGTACGCTTCTTCAGCAGTTGCACAATTGGCTAAGATGCACGCACTGTCTTTCGCATTCAGTAAACAATACCCAGAAGAATTTAAGAAGATTTTGGCTACTTTGAAAAAGGATTGGAAAGAATCTAACGGTGTAGACACAACAATGCAGAAAATGATCAACACTGCTTTGAAAAATGTCAAACCGGAGCACAGAGGAGTGTTAGAAAAGTTTCTGGCGAAGAAGAGACATCCTATTATGGGGTACATCCCTACTCGCAGAACTGCCATCGTACATGGAGACTTCAGAGGAAGTAACTTGTTGCATAGAGTGCGAGACGTAAGTTTTTGTTTCCAATTTATATATTACTAGCTTTTACCCGCGACTTCGCTCGCAGTGAAGCCATTTTTTTTTAATGAAAAGTATCCTTTCTTACTTCTACTACCTCCAAGAATATATGTACAAAGTTTCATGATGATCGGTTCAGTAGTTTTTGCGTGAAAGCGTGAGAAACAATCACATTTATAATATTAGTATAGAAGTATAGATGATTATCATGCACTTTTAGAGTTTCCTTTTAGGAGGAATCAAATATTTCGAAATTGAATAATCAATAAACAATCCCAACCTAAGATATTTTTTTTTGCCTAATTCTAGGACGGTAAGGTGGATATCAAGATCTTGGACCTTCAAACTCTGCAAGGAGGCAGCCCGGTCGCTGATCTGATTTACTTTATTATCACCGGCTCCGATGAGGAATTCCGTGCCAAGTATTACGAGAAACTGATTGAGCACTACTACACGCAGCTCAGCGCTGCCATGAAGAGGCTTAACCTCGACCCAGTGGAGACATACTCCAGGGAAGACTTTGAGTTCGAATTGAAGGAGGTAACGATCAAAACAAAATGCAAACAATACAACAAAAACGAAATGCTAATATAAATGTTAGCATTTTGTTAATAATACCTTCAGTGATAATCACCAGTGTATCATTTTAACTACAAACTAGTAGTAGTATTTTGTTCCTGACATTATCAACTTTTTTTATAAATCTATGGTACCGACTAGGCCCTAGGAAGCCAAAGGTCACCGCCATGTTTATAAAAACCACAAAATTTACCTTCTGATATATTTTTTCAGAAACTTCCATTTGGTCTCGAGATAGCAGTGTACCTCTTGCCTGTGGTCACTGTTGACAGCGAAAACGCGCCGGTCGTCAGCGAGAATACCGAGATCGCCAGCTTTGCCGTGGAGAAGACCAGTTCCCTCTTTACCGAGAGGCTAAATGGAATCGTCAACGACTATATCAAGTGGGGCGTTCTCAAATAATTGCGTGGACAATTTGACGATTGATAGGCTTTATGTCTGTCTTCTACAGTCAGAGAATGATAAAGTTCTGCACTTTTTATTCTAAGTCAATTGTTATTTGCAACTTGATATTGTTTTGCGATAATTTGAACTTATCTTAAATTGATTGTCTTATTTAATTATTCTTGAATATTGTATGTAGATGATTACTGAGTAAGCTTAAGTTTCGCATTAAGGCAATCTAAAAAAGATTGAAGTTTAAAATTATTAATTTAACATTTTTGTGTTCATTTGGATTACTATTTATCTTATCCTCCATAACGCTATGCAAGAAAATTATTATAATTATACGGTTTGCTTTAACATGAATTAAGAATATGAATGAAAAACCATTGCGCATACAGAAGAAACGCTAGTAGCGACACCTATGACGCCATATACAAACTATATAAGAAGTAAAATAATAAATCGTTTATTTTTTTAAATTATTTTGTTCTTACAAATCATAAACTAACCAATCACAAAATCCTACATCGCGCAAGAAGAGTGTTTGGCTCGATTTGAACATAAACAACAGTCTCAAGACACCCGTTGGGCAGTTTCCCGTGCCAGACACGTACAAAGCCTGTCTAGTCGGAGGATCCTCCCTTTTCAATTAAAAATCTGAAATAATTATTAATGAAATCGCAAGCCGAGGATACAAACAAAATCGTTTCTCTCACGCGTGCCGCCTCCTCCTTCGCGAGCATTACTGCTTCGCTGAAGGAGGTGACTGCTTCCCATGCCTTCTCGCTCCGTACCATGGCCTGAACCAGGGCTGGACGCGTGAGGTCGCCACCGCTGATCGCCTCCACGAGGACACGGCGGTGCTCCGCCCAGGCGGGGCAGACCTCCACCGTGTCCTCCGGGCGATCCACACAATGGTGACACCCGAGCGTCTCCTCCCGCCTTATCCTGAACAGGAACCTCCCGAAGCAGCCGTGTCCGGTGAGGACCTGCGTCAGGCGGAAGGTGAGGGCGCCGTGACGCCTCTCAAGCCACTCCTCAAAGAGGGGCCTTACCGCCGCAATTGTGGCGTGCCCAACCTCTGCAACCCTAAAAAACGCAAAAAAAATGTACTAAAGAAGCAATTTATGCAAATTACACATCATGAGTATGTACTTTAGTTTGATATATCTACCTCCTGTATTATCAAGTACTTAAAGAAATTTGTTTTCCTTTTTGTATCGCTCGAATGTAAAACTCACAGTTTTATCATTGTTTCGTAGTATTGTTTGTCTCAGAATTAATTATTCCGAACTCATTAGCCATATATAAGCCATAAACGGCTTCTGTGGTTCTTAACTTATAATATAATTGAAACTTTGCGATATATATTTTGAACATTAATAAAAAAAAATAAAAAAAAGTCTTTGGTCTTAAAATAACTTGGTAAATCTCTCAATATTTTGTGAATAAACTTACATTTACAGTTGGAATGTATGTTTTTCAGATGCAATGTTAAGTTTGTTCTTGGCAAATTAGTTAACAACATATTTATCGTACGAAACGCTCTCAGCGCAAGTCAGATACACACTTGGCAAGTCTCTTAGGAGATGACTTATCGTTGCGACTGTCAAAGATAGCTTAACGTCTTTTCCATGACACGGAGGAGCTTCAGTATGTGTGGAGTGCAGTGGTGGCCTAGTGGTATCGGCCGCGACTTATAAGTTGTAGGTTGTGGGTTCAAACCCAGGCAGGTGCTTAACTTTGTGTAAATTATTTCATAACCACATCTCTAAAACGGTGAAGGAAAATATCGTGAGGAAACCAGCATGTACAAGAACGAAAAATTTGAATATATGTGACATCTACCAACCCGCACTGGAACCGCGTGGTGGATTACGGCTCAGGCCTGTGTCCCAGCATTGGGAACATTAAAAAATCTGATGATGATCGAACGACTCACCTGATTCAATAGGAAATGTAAGAGATAAAACACAGATAATTATGCAACTCAAATAATTCAACAAGGCAATGTTATCTAGCATATTACTTTGTTATACTTATGCACAATATGATAATGATAAAATAAATAAAATGCAGCAATTATCTCAAGTAAACGTCGGTTCTTAGATTATTTGTACATGAATGAAGATAATTTCTAATTATATTTACAGCACTCATATAGTTTAACAGATACAACAGTATTTTAACCATATTGCTTGGTTAAAAACAAGTAGTAAAATATGTTCCGTTTAACGATCGCCCATAAACACAACATTACTTAAACCATTTATATTAGTAGCAATAGTTCTACTGGCCAAATAGTTTTGTGTGAACACAGCCAAACAAACATAACGATAATATTCTGAACATTAGGCAAGTCAAACAATCTGTTTGTACCTCAACCGCGGACTCACAGATCATAGACAGTCAACTAGGACCAGTCGTGAGTCAGTCGCTAATCATGTCGGACGCGGAGACTATATTACGTAAAGTTCTCTCCAAAATCATCGAGCAATTACAATACAAACATGAACAAATATCGGTGAAAGAACTAACAAGTGGTGGGGCCAACTATACATCAGCTTTATTCTCCGTAAATGTTACAGCGCCAGATCACGACACCTTGAAACTCTTTGCGAAAGTAGCTAATATCAGTGGAGTGCTTCGTAAAATTATGAACATAGATTATATGTTCAAAACCGAACAGTTTGTGTACTCTGACCTTGTTAAAGTGTACGATAAGATTCAAGATGAACACAATCTCAATGCGGAACAGCGGTTCGAGTTCCCCAAGTTCTTCGGAGGTGAGTCAGCGGAAGGTGAGGAGACGGTTGTGATGGAAGACCTGACGGTGAAGGGGTACGGAACTTACAGCAGGTTCAAATCCATAGACTGGGAACATGCCGCGAGTGCTATGGAGTACTTAGCCAGATTCCACGCTTTATCGTTCGCGTACCAAAAAGCAGATCCTGAAAATTTCGCCAAAGACGCGAAATTAGTAAAAGCGAAGGTGCAAAGTGAAGCAGAAACCGCTCATTTCTCTGAAACTTGGAAGAAAATGGTTGCAAGCGCCATAAATGTAACTAAAGAAGAACATAAGGAGAAATTGGCAAAGTTATTAGAGAACACACGCAATGTCTTTAACAAGTTTAAGGCTCCATTGAGTACCACAGTGCTGTGTCACGGTGACTACAGGATCAGCAATTTATTGTTCCGACGACTGGTATGATGCTTTTTGTTGTTACCTAGCTCGTAAGAATAAAAACTGTTACTAACAAAAAAATGAGGAAGCCCGTAGATATTAATCTGTCAATGTAAATTACTGTTGTACTTGCAGTAAGTTTTTTACAGTTTGAAGCGTCAACTATTTCGTAATATTCGAGTAGCATCCGTATTCGGTTTCGTGTAGGTACATCAATCAAACTGCCGACTATGTAACAACGGTTAATTTTCCCAAAACCTTGAATGGGTCAGTCATTAATGGATCTTTAATTAAATAAGTGACGGGCGCTACATCATCTGCTACGGCCAATCTCTGCGTTGTTTAACAACTCATAAGCAGATTATTATATTCAATTTTTTTATAGAAAATTCTAATATAGAAAATGCTAAGCAATCGCTTAACGATGTAGAGTTGAGAGGATGTTTGTTTTTAAGTGATTTTACTAAATTATATTAATTTATATTTTAAGAAACATACGTCAGCTTTTTAAAGATTACATTTACTCAGTTATCTGTGACAGTGTCCGTGTTTCAGAACCTTGACTTCTTGACCCACTCTGCTCAGAATTTTTTCGTCACATAACCATATACATATAGACATTTTTTATGTATTAAGATAAAAAAGTGTATTTCCTGGATCAACTTAATTGTCACCAGCGCAGCAGCACATTCTATATGGGACGTTAAGCGGGCGCTCACGAACGGGCACGGGGACGGGTAGACACAGATTATTTTATTTACGCAGTGTTGCTAGTTCAATTTTAACGGTGTGCATGTACAGTCATCGATGGATCACTTAATAAATTATATTAGCAAAACGACGACTAAAAACCTGTAACTGAAAAACTGTGTATTAGTATTGTGCACCTGAGACTCTAGACAAGTGGCATTCGATGTCAACGAAGGCGATAGTCAAACAAAATATCTTAATGTTAGGGATTGATCAAGTGATTTTTCGATATCGCTTGTCAATCCCATACAATTTTGCCTTTTTGACATTCACTATCGCCACGCTTTTGATGATAGATTATCAGTCTGTGACCAGGCTGCATCTCATGAACCGTGATAGCAGAATCCACAGATGATGTATTTCTGTAGCCGCTATAACAACAAATACTAAAAACAGAATAAAATAAATATATATAAATATATGTGTGGGGCTTCCACACAACAAACGTGATTTTTTTGCCGTTTTTTTGCCATAGTGGTAAGGAACCCTTTGTGCGCCGTGTCCAACTTGCACTTGGCCGGTTTTTAATTTCCACATGAACTAAATCGCGGGCAAAATAAATAAATAAATCATAAACTAACCACTAATATCTAGTGGTTTATAATTTAGATCTCAATCATATATACGACAGTCTCATCAGGTCTCAAGATATTATAAATAAGTACCTAAGAAACAATGACAAGGTATATTTTGTAATTATGTACGTACCTCTAACTGGGTAGGTAAATTACCTATATGACCAACATACAATTATTTTTATGAATTTGCAATTTTATCCTTAATATACTTGTTTTTTTTTTTTCATATAAACTTACATATAGCTGTTGCCCACAACTTCGTCCGCTTCAAAACAGCAACGTAAAACGGCACACATTTCATAGTTTTTATTTTTTGTTTGATTTTAATAATAGTAACCTGAGTAATTCCATGTAACAGTCGCTATCTGTCAGTGAAATTCCCGTTAAAATCGGTCCAGCCGTTTTGGAGATTAGCCGAAACAGACATACAGAAAGATAGACAGACATAATTTTCAAAAATGTTTTATTTGATAAAGTTTCATATAAAATTTCATAAATATGCATTTAGTAAAAAACTGTTATTTTGACACTACAAACAGACTCTTCAATGTTATTTATCTGTGTAGTTGTAAATAAATGTAGATGCGTAGTAACTCCTTAGACTTATAACTTTATAGACTTCCTGTTCTAAACGTGTTTCTTTTATTTAATCTATGTATAAAAAGGTAGGTATGTAAATGATTCAGCTGTAGGTATTAACTAAGTAGGTATATGCTTGTTTTGACTACATAGCTATGTTTTATGGTCATGACAGAAGTTTTAAGGCGTGATGTATCATACATTATTAATCATTCTTTTAACATTTTACGGTCTATTAGCATCTTCGGTTTGATTATTATTAGATAAAATACGCAGTTTTTATGGTATAAAAATGTACCTTCTGGCACTAATTTTTGAAATCGGATCTGTCCTTTCAAAGATTACCTCTTGCAAGCATTGGCAACAAAACAATCTACCTCTTTATAGTAAGCTTAATAATCAGGTTTTAAGCTCTTTAAAATGAGCTTGCATTTAGATGTTGTTGGAGGGGTAGCACAAACCCTATCAAAATAAAATTCTGATGACCTGAGCTGCTGGATGTGAGACGCTGATTGATTTGGCGATACTTGGGGAAGGCCTCTGTTCAGCAGTGCATGACTTTCGGCTGAAATAATAATGATGCTGTGACTGCATTTAGTTTGCTTCGCCTTATTCAGTTAAAAACTATCTTTAAGAAGTTTCTTTTCTTCATAAGCTCGCGCAGAAGTAGCGCAGTATTTCATTCCGTACTGTGGAAGTTACCTTGGTTCTATTGAAAGTTGTTTAGTTTGTACCTTCGTGTTTCTTCTAAAGAATCGGATGTGGTTCTCGAATGACCGGTGATAAGCTATGAAAGCCGATAATGCTTTAGACAATGGATGAATTGAAACCATGTTATCAATGCCTTGTTGCCGGTTATTGGCCTTTCTCAAGATAAATTACATCATCTGCACCCAAACATGTGATCAAATAACCACAAGATTATGTAAATATATTTGGTAATCATTCAAAACAAAGTAGTCAAGGTTTTCTCTTTCTACTCTGATTTAGGCAGAGATAAAGTAATTTCGATTATTGCATAATAGTTATTTTATCGCTCTCTTTTTGTTTTTGTTACTATTGAGTTGAAAGATACCTATATAAAAGGCTTCCCGGGGCGGAATAGTTGGAATTTCTTAGTAGTACAGAGTATGGATTTGATTATGGATTTCGTCCAACGGGTTACTGGTTTTTTTGACTGATAGGACTAGATGTTCAAGATTCCAGACATTTCTGAATTCTTTCTAAACAAAATGTTGTGGGATTTTATCGTAACTTGTATCTGGTTATTGAACTGTGTCATGCTAATTACGCGTATATCTAAACTTAAGGCGCCTCCCCGAGCAAAACGCCGCGCTAGCCGTTTTTGTGCAGTTTTTAAGAGCTATCTACTCGTTATGTAAAAAGAAATATCAATTAATAAAAATACATTAAATTTCTACATAATATTGATTCCAAAATGGTAGTATACTTTTTTTTTAAAAGAAGTATATGTTTCGCTAATCTCTTTCCAACAAAACCATAAAAATGAGAAATAATTATTGATAGCATGCATCTCCTCGTAAAGCGTTCATTAATTAATTTTTATACTAACACTAATGGATAGGCAATTTGATAACGAACATTTTGTAACTTTTTGTTTTTTCAAAAGACCTTTATTCGACTTTATAATGATTTTATTCTAAAATCTGGGCGTATTCACTACTGCAAATTCATGCGCCACTAGTGTGCCGCTAGGGCAATAGGAATGCTCAAGATTTTTTGGTCAGGGTACGGCCTTAAACGTGTGTTCAAACAACCACAAGCTTACTAAATGCAAAAATGTATTTATTGATTAGACAAGTCTTCTTTTTAACCGACTTACCAAAAAGGAGGAAGTTCTATGTTCGACTTCATTTTTGTTGTTTTTTTTTTTCCACCGATATCTCCGTCAACTGTGGACCGATTTTGAAAACTCCTTTTTGTTTAAAAGAGTATGTTTTGAAATTGGTCCAATTTTAATTTGGTGAATATCTGATGAAGAACTTTGAACAGAAGTCTTCAAAAAATAACGGAAAATCTCTCGGAATTTCTGCAGTCGTATGTCTTGTCTATGATTATTGATTATACCATTTAATAACATAACATCACGCCAGTATGATCTGGGGTACGCAGATCTCTCATTTCACCGGTTATGTTCAAGTTTCATGATTCGGATTATCTATTCTGGCGTTAAGTTAACTTACTAAACAACTTGCCTATTAGGTAGGTGGTAGGTACAACTAAAAAATACTACCGACTTCCAAGTAAGAAAACACCAAAGTGAAAAGTAACTTTATTTTTAGAAGTCGGTGTCCATAACGCAAAAAATGGTACCTACGAAAGACAGCGACTTCCAAAAATAAAATTATTTTTCACTTTCTAGTTTTCTTATTTGGAAGTCGGTCATATTAAAAAAAAAAAATCTTTTATGATAAGTTAGACAGAGATAATTTTATTCTGGACTTTATTTCAATATTTGGGACAATTTCTCTCTATTTGTCATGGTAGTTATTTTTATCGTGTTCATCGGTCTGTTTCTATTCTATTGTTACTGTTGGATGGAAATACAGATAAAATCATTTAAATACTCGTTGGTCGAGTGGTCTCGTGCGTAACTGCTGATCATGAGGTTCTGGGTTGGATTCTCAGGTTGGGAAAAGAGGTTATCACCAAGTCTACCTGGATTTATCAAGAAGACTACACCCAAATCCAGAGATTTGTGTTCGGTTGATGGCAATATCCTTCACCAAAACTGGCGAAACGTAGGCGGTTCTAGTTTCGACTCTGCGTAAGGCTTCGGGAAATCCCTACACACAGCGACCTCTCGCGTCCGGCCCTGGTCCAGCCCATAGTACGGAGCGAGAGGGCATGGGAAGCCGCCACCTCCTTCTGCGAAGCAGTAACACTTGCGAAGAAGGAGGCGGAACGCGTGAGGGAAGACGCAATGGAGATGCCGCAGGAGACGCCCTGGGCGTTAGGAGTCGCAAGCCGATTCCCGGCCACTGTAGGCGCGGGTTTGCGGACAGCAAGTATACAAGTTATTGGATGATTAGCCAAACACCAAAAAAAAAGACTTACGTTATGTTGAAGATTTTTAACTAGATTACCAAGTATCTCTAATAGATAATTATCGAAATGAAGTTGACAAACTTAATCCTGAGTCGAGTAGTTGTATTTGAGAACCACAATATTCGTTTGTTTTTTTAAACTTTATTACTATTGATATGATCTCGTTTGACCACTATCTCACCTGATGATGTGGTCGATGATGTAACACGCTTGCTTAGATGTAACCTATTCACTCTTGACTTAAAGACCCCAGGTTGTAGCTATCAAGAAATACAGACTTCGGCAGGTATTTCTTATCTGATATGAAAAAGTAGTTAATTAGGACTATCATATCATTACCTTGTTTCTGGTTATTGGTATTTCATGTTCCAATTATTTAATTATCATGAGAAAAGTCAATCATTTACACTCACAGTTACACTCAAACTCCATTTGGAGTTAAACTCACCTTTGTACATGAACTTTGTTATCAATTTGTTTAAATGTAATGTATTGTACATAAAGAGATTCACACTTATATGCAAATAACCACAAGCTTTTACGTATGACTCAGTCATTCTACACAAATTAGGCAAGGTCTTTTCTCCTTTGCTATCATGATAAATTAGACAGAGATAACATATCCCGGTCATTACTTCGGTATTTGGGACACTCTTTATTTTGGTCTCGTAGGTAATTTGAAGACAGTCTTTGGTTTGTTCTTGCTGTTGAGAACATCCATACTAATATCACATACATATAATACTCGGGATCCCTTCTTTTCGCATAATGTTCTTTATCCTAATATACTTCGGCATAACGATTTTGGCACAATTTTTTTTGGCATAATAATACTTCGGCATAATTGTTTTAGGCATACATTTTATGTTGGCATAATCATCTTAAAGACTCATTTGTTTTGGCATAAATTTGATTCGCATAACGTTAGTAGGCCTAATGACTATTAGCATAACGTTAGTAGGCCTAATGACTATTAGCATAATAATATTTAGGCATATAATTAATATAAATAACAAAAACAATTTTCATGCAAATGATTTATTATACATAACATTATGTAATTTAAACGATTTTTCAATCGCGAGATAACTTTTATCTGAAGAATATGTTAGATGTTTTGACAGTTTTTGTATAAAAAAATATGTCAATCAGTTAACTTCTATTATGAGAAATAAATATGGCGGTTATTCCTCAGATAGAAGTGAACTGATTGAAAAAGTGGTCCTTAATTATGTATAATTATTTATTTTAGGTGTATATTTTTAGCAATTGCTTGTAAATATGCTAGTTTAGAAGTATACTCATCTTTTTTACTAATAATTTTTTCAATTCTTTTGGTTTTGTCCGTGTATTTTTTCTTTTTTTTTTGGTATAAGTGATGTTCCGACATACAGTTTATCTATTTCAATGGTTTGATGTTTTATTTCTTGAACGATCTTTTTTGCCAAAAAATAAAATCCAGGATGTGCAAATCTATTGTGCCATGCCTCTGCATGATTTTGTGTCCTAGGTCTATTTTCCTTTTCTAGTAGATACGTACTCCAGACTTTGGGTGGAAATGGTGGTGGTGAACTTGTAGTGCCCCATACATCATTCTGATCAAACCAATTTGCTATAGTTTCTGTAACAATTAAATAATATTGTTGGTTAAAAAATTAATATGATGTGCAACAAAAGTTAGTGACAGACCCGAATTGCTGCAAAACCGACTCTACGTAGACTTGTTTGTCCTACCCCTAGAGTGTAATTTAAAATCGCGTAGGCGCGTAGGGGTGAGGCGGCCCACGGGCTGAGGAGCAGGCGGCTGCAGCTTCGGCTTGTTGGCCGGCTTCGCCGGCCAGCCTCAGCCGCGGCGGTGAGCGAAAGCCGTCTGCGACGATTAGCACGCGTGGGGCCGCCGGAAGCCCGCAGCGCCGGAGCCGAGACAGAAACCCTGCCTGCTGCATGTTGCCTGCTCGCTTGAATGCTGCATGCTTGCTTGCATGCTGCATGCTTGCTTGCATGCTGCATGCTCGCTTGCATGCTGCATGTTTGCTTGTTTGCTGCATGCTTGCTTGCATGCTGTATGTGTAAATAAATTTATGCTTTAGGATATTATGCTTAAAAAAGTTATGCTTTAGAACTTTATGCTTATTAAATTTATGCTTTAGAATATTCTGCTTAATCATTATTATGGTTAGAGAAATTATGCTTAAAAAAATTATGCGTAAGCTGTTATGCGTAATTATATTATGCGAAAATATAATTATGCCAAACAAAATTATGCTAAGATATATTAGGTCTTAAAATTTTATGCAAATGGATAGGGAACCATAATACTCTGTCTCTCTGTCTGTTATCTTTTCACGCTTAAACTGCTGAACCGATTTAGATAAATATTGGTATGGACATAGTTTGAGACCCGGGGAAGGACATAAGCTAGTGTTTATCCCGGAAATCATCTTTAATGGGGTGGAAATGGTGTTGGAAGTTTGTACGATGAACCAATAATTTCTAAGTAAGACAGCCTACACACATATAGGTAATATAATTGCGCGTGCGGGTTTTCGAAGTACTAATACGCAGACGAAGTCGTGGACAAAAGCTTGTTCTTGTGTGTTTATTCGTTTTATTGTGTTTTGGGTGCACGGTTGGCGCAGTGGTTGAACGATCGACTGCTGCGCTGCGTGTCGCGGGTTCGATTCCCGCACGGAACAAATATTTGTATGATTTACAGATATTTGTGCCGGCTCTGGGTGTTGTGTATGTGAATTTATATTATTATGTTTGCAAATGCACACACAATACAGGAAGAAATTCCTAGTGTGGGGCAAAGTTTTAAAAAAAGAAAAAAAAATTGTTTTGTGTTCATTTGTTTTCTAGTTGTGTGCTCATTCGTTTTATTGTTGGTTCGTTGGTCCGCAACATAGAAGTTATTTTTATCGCATTCATTTTGTGTGTTGTTAGGTACTATTGAGGGTCATTATAGTCGTTCGTTCCAGTTCCGTGGAAAGACAGATAAAATCTTTTATACGTTGGTTTAGTGCTCACAAGCTCTTCTCATGAACGTGAAGTCCTAGGCTCGATTGGTAGGTCAACATTATTATCTGGAATTTTGAAATAGTAATCCGTAGTCTGGATTTCTGCCTGGTTAATGGCAAGAGTGTTGCAATCTATAACATGGGAGTAAGCAACCCTGGTTTCATGTAAGCGTAGGTACATAGGTACTAGGCCTATCGCTGCCTAACCCTCGAGAAATGTAGGCGTAACGATACGTCTGTATTATTATCTAGATTTCCAACTGTTTATTAATGATCGCTCTCACGTTGATAAACTCAATAGGGATGTTAAATGTTAATAAAAAATATTGGACACGTATTTTTCTTTTGACACGTAAACATATAGTGATGACGATATAATGCGTTGAAAAATCGTGTGACGTCATGTCGTTAGTACACTTTATACTAACATAGTGACGTCACAAGCCCCCACTTCTGAACGTTGATGCGCATTATCTTTGTCATTTTTAGGGTTCCGTACCTCGAAAGGAAAAAACGGAACCCTTATAGGATCAATTTATTGTCCGTCCGTCCGTTTGTCTGTCTGTCAAAACCCTTTTTCTCAGGAACGTGTGATGGTATCAAGCTGAAATGTGTATCAAATACTCAAGTCTACTGTCCCTTAAAGCTATGAAAAAATCAAACTCCTAAGCCAACGCAATCAAAAGATACAGGCGTTTATGCCGCGAATTTCCGCAAATTTTCGATACTCGCAAGGGAATCAAAACCTACAGGGTACTTCCTGTGAACTCAGAATCTTGAAATTTGGTACGAAACAACGTCTTATAGCACAGATAAAGGAATAATTGCGAAAACCGTGAATTTTTGGTTATATGATACTATACCTTTCCTCATGAATGAGATGATGTCCAACCTACGCTATTGAATACGATATAACATTTTGCCAGTTTCAAGAAACTAACTTGGAATTACGTATTTTATAATATTAGTCTTTTTAAATAGGATACTGGTGGCGATTCTGCGTGCGTCAAACTAAACTATATTCATTTATAGCCTCTGGTCGTTATCGACACTGTTACCTACAGTGTTTTTAAACTAAAAGTCAATTAGTAATTTACTGTACCTAAATAAAACTGGACCAAATAACTAAGTTTGTCTGTGATTATTTTCCTGTAATTGTTTGATTAGGGTACTTAACCGAAAGAACTTGATTAGGTACTTAAACGTTCGAAAGTGCCGCTTAATGGCTTAGTCGAAATAAAAACATTTGACTTAGACTTTGACTTTGAACCCCTTGAGTGTTAATTAGCAGACACAATAGAAAACAATTGTTTTGGGCACAAAAGTTTCTAAAAAGTACTCAAGGGAATACACCAAGTGCTGTATTAATTACCTGGTCATCATCTTCATCTTATCCAGTTCCTGATAACATAAAATACTTGTCTTGATTTGATCCAGCAACATAGTAGTGCGTTTTCCCATATTTTTGTGGGTAACGGCCTGGTAATGGTAGCACTGACAGCTATATTTGAGTGCGTTAGAGGAACGAAGACACATTCGGCTCACGCACACAAAAAAAGAGGTGTACACACGACATCGCTCATGTTTTGTTCTACACGCGGCTTCTATACGTTATTATTCTAAGTTGTAGAGTTTGTATTTTTAATTAAATTACAGAAGATGGCTCGCATATACGTGTAATATGTCTATAACCTCGACAAAGTTTATTTTTTATTATTGATAGGCTCGCGCTTTACCACTATCTCACCTGATGGCTAGCGATGATGTGGTCGACGATGTAACACGCTTACCTAAAAGAAACTTGACTCTTGACTTGACTCCCAGATTGTAGCTATCAGGAAATACAGAATCCGGCAGGGAATTGCACTTAGCTGTACGCATATGGAAAGTATTCCCAAAACGATGATGAATGATTGTATTTAAGATTTGACGCAAATAAACAATTTTTCTTTCTTTCTTTCTTCTTTCTTTCTTTCAAAATGTTTGGTGCGTATGGGTGGGATTTCCACCATGTACCAATGACGCATCGCCATACGTCTTGTAATCCGATGATGGAAAGGGCTAGGAGGAATTAGATCAAGCAATTCCAACGCACACTCCCCGAAATAACAAACAAGCATAGATTTTTATATATTACATAGTGGATAGATGCTTATCATTGTGTCAGCCTCTATATTAGAAAATTGACATAGCAATTTAGAGGTCAACAATAATACTACTGCGGCCATGACAGTAGATTGCTACGGCCTTGTTACTATCAAGGTATCAATCATCGTGTTGCTAGCCAAGGTCAAGCCCCGGGGTCCATTGAGTTTCTACTTGCTGTCACACAATGGAACTAGGACAAAACGAACTGACGAAAATCGATTTGTTGACCAATATTTTTCCCGGTTTTTTTTTGTGTAAAGTCTCGGTGAGGTTGGAGTAATTTTTAAGTAATCGACTCGTTTACGTTACGCACGGTTTGATTCGCGTAGTATTTTATCTTATTTGTAGTTTTTTGTACGTCGGAGTTTTTTGGATAATATGACATTTATATGTCAAGGACATTAGTCATAAATTAAAGTAGATTAGCGGAATTAACAAAATGATTTTGCTGTAATCAATTCCACTCAACTCAAAGCATTTGTTTCAGTTAAACCATTTACAGGCAATTTTAAATTGTCAAGCTCAGTCGGAATTAGACGAACCTAATTCCCCATTCCAAGCGTAGATCTAATTGGAGTAGAACGTGCCAAAGGTCATAGATACTCTTTTTATGTTATGTATTACATTATATATAACATCATGTTATCTATTATATAAATCCTGGTTTATGAATTATGGATACAGTGTATTTCTGGTAAAAAAAATCTAATGACATTGATGTGGAAATAAATAGGTACATAAGTTGGTTTGCATGTAGTAAAAACTAGATATGTGCTGCGGCTTCGTTTCCATGTAATATTATGATCATAATTATCCTGTAGGGATCGATCATTTTGTCGGGATGAAAATATAACACTTACCTTTCTAGTAAAAGCACTAATAGAAACAGTATTTCCAGAAATTACCATTACTAACAAAATATTACCTTTTCACTAACTTACTTTAGAAAACCTTGGAAAAAGAAACGTGTCAACATTATTTTTATTATTTTCATGCTTAAAGTAGTTAAATGGGTAAACACATGCATGAAACAACAAAAACTACTAACCACGAATTGGTAATAGCATTAGATTATACACCAAGGGGATAAAGCAGTGTCTTACGTTACGGGTGGCATATTGAACCCTGAGCGTAACGAGGGAGTTATGTAGAATCCAGAGTGAAGCGAGGGGTTCAACCTGCACATGATAAAGCTTTGTCCCAGAGGAGTATACAGTACTTTGCGAGACAATAAAAAGCTACTGTATGTATAGATTTGAATATTCTGTTTGATGATTATTGTAGATCTGTACCTATGGTGCATCAATATGCACCATAGGCTGCTTGACTTTCAAGTTTCGCTAAATGTTGGCAATAAATTATAAGGACGGATTCCGATACAGTTTTAACTCCTACTTTTGTTGTTCTCCATTGAACAAAATTTTCATAGGCTTTTTTGTAGGTATCTATGTTTTGATTCTCCTGATTAGTACATTTATTAACTGTAAGCCCGGTAACTGTTTTATAGATCCACCGTGCCTAATGTAATTTTTTAGGGTATGTTTTACTAGGGAGAGATCCAATTAAACAAATATTTCATTACACATTACAAGGTTTATTGTAATAAACAATCATAGAGGTACATATACCTAAAATATGGAGAGCCACTAACTATATCTTTCCAAATCTTTATCAATTATTAGTATTGACTCTAGCACACCCGGTCTCCGTAACAAGGTGTGTTAGGGGAACACCAGATATAAGACAACAAATACAACAAGCTCAGAGTCGCTTGTGAGGGTTCGTGAGATGAACGCTTCATAATTTCTAGCTCAATCGAATAATAACAGACTTATTGTGGTTGTGCTCATAAAAGAAACATAACGCTTGGGCAAAGCACCCCAAGACTTAACTAAGACTTGAAATCTATAACAACTGGTCTTATCACACTGAAGTGACATTATCAAAATGTTCAGTAGAACTACGGTCACATGGTTTCACTCTGTCAAAGTTATGGATACTACACTTACCGATGGTTAACACTCAGTTTTTATATCTCTTAATCGTAGTTGGAAACGCAGTTGCAATCGCGGTTAGAATCTCAGTTAACTACAGGGAAGATGTCTGTAGTTCTAGCAAACTCGCGGCCTACGGGCACACTCCGTAAATCAAAACGGCGACGCTACCGTTACCTGAAACCCGCGGCCTCCTCGCACACCATTTTCGGAAAGGTGGTGCCTTCCAATAGAAAAGATGGCGACACTGACAGCACTCGTCGGATTAAACCTCTGAACCGCCAAAACACGGGTCTGTCAGCACGCTTGTCAGATATAACCTCCAATCTCCCAGAACTTGGGATCAACTTCGATTTAGAGAGACGACCCGGGACGACACCAGAGCATCAAGTCTTTTTTCACGGTCGTGTTAAATTAGGCTAGCTAAACAGCCAGACAGGTTCAGCTACAACTGAAACAACATTACTCATGTAAAACCCATCGAAAGAATCAGACACAGTCTCATCCTCACAGAACTGGTGTCTCTCAAATATGCATACCTGTTAAATCTCCATCCTCGCGTCAGGATATCAACAGGGTCGGGCCAAATCCTCTCTTACTCCAATAAGTTAAAAAAAAAGTAGTAGCAGGATAAAAATAAACTTGCTATCTCTCTATCGAACCTCGAGAAAGATCTAACCACAGACCAAAATAGAATTCGCAAATCACTGTCATTTCTAGTCTATGACATTATTATATTACAAATTAGCTGTCCCACGCGGCTTCGCTCCCGCCGACTGACTACCTACTACTCTTCAGCTTTATAATATTAATTTAGATTATATGTTATTGTTTAACTATAAAATGGTGGGAATTTGTATATCTTTTTAAAATGTATGCTTAATTAACATTGAAATATAATTATGCATAACCCAATCTAAAAAAACAACGCCATCTCTGAGAAACTCCAGAGCACTAGAATTGCTTGCAGTAGATGTTGCTTAAGGTTACACTAGTCGATCATTCTTCCATACAAACTTAGTCTGGCGATAACTTCACTGTTTGACGACGTACGCTCATAATAGAAAAAAAAAATATCAATTCTTCTCATCATTATCTAGAAAAACTTTTAAAAGTTATGAGCGTCGAAAGTTCCATATTTCAACACTAATTTTAACACATCTTTGGGCAGAAATAAATACCATAAGGAAAATTGCAAAACAGCCACCATACAGGGATAGATTAGTAGTTGCAAACAATGCAAATAATTTTATTTTGAAAATACACATTTAGTTGTTTTTTCATGATATCTAGACTCCCAAAGGTCAGTTTATAAAATTTCGCGCGTTCGTTCAATCAATCATCATCCATTTCGCTATAAACTTGCAAAAGTGCTAATTCGTACGTGAACTAGCTTCTTACTGCTCATCACTGCATCTATCTCTTGCCCACGTGTTGTCGGATGAGATAGCATGCATTTTAACCCCGCGCACAAAATAGTTCGTGCCGTCGACTAGGGCAACATTAAGACGTCATTTTGCAACGTCATATAATAATCTCTCAAGCGCTTGTTTTGATAAACTCTGAGGTTCTAGACAAGTGGCATCCGATGTCTTGTCAATCCCATACAATTTTTGACAATCGTTAGCGCCACTCGCCACTCTTTTGATAATAGAATGTCACTTGTATAGGGCCTCTGGACTAGAATTTTTTGTCAACACGAATATTGCAATAAAATTAACTGAAAATTACAGCACCAAACATCGTCTATAATTTCACATTCTATGAAATCGCGCCTTTTTCTTTTTTTTTGAGTTCCGTTTATGGTGACCAGTTCGATTTTCAAAGAAACATCTTTACAATGCCTTATGAGCAGTTTTTTACTTAGAGTTTTCCACGAGTTTCCACACGAATTTGACGTTCCAAATTCAAATCACTTTACTTTTAGTACACAAAAAAGACAAAGCAAAACACAAAAAACAAACTCCAACACAACTTCCATAAATGTAGGTACCGAACAAAAATGTTACTCTATCCTTCCATAACTAGACTTACGTGTCCACCACCAATATTAACTTTTGATTTGTGTTAATTATAAAATAAATACTTAATTTATGGAATTCTGGCTTTTTATTGTCTCGTAAAAGGGGTGAAAAGTAGAGTATGTTCCTCGGGGATAAAGCCTTTCTTCGTCTTGAGCAGCTTGAACCCTTCGCATCACTCAGGACTCTACATAACTCCCTTGTTAAGGCGCAGATACCCCTGAGTAGCTGATTTTAAAATGAGAATCACGTCAAAACGGCTAGTTGTAATTAAAAAAAAAAATATGTTACATAAGACCATTTTTTTAATAATTCGATCTAAGAAAATTTTGAGTTTTATTCTTATAACATGTTGTAATTAATTTATAAAGTTATGTCTAAAACGGACACAAACACGACAATCGCGCCTAAACCGCTGGGCGTATTTTAATCTAATTGACACCATCTCAAAGACAATTTAATCATCTACATTTTGATCTGAAGTTTTTTTTTTAAACTTATAGAATAATAAGAAAAGTAAAATAAACTACACAATTTTGGGTCGCGCGGGTGTGAAACGAGTGCGCGTTTTATTACCTCAAGGTCGTTGGCGTTAGTCATCGCCCTAAGACAATGTTTTATCCCCTTGGTGCATACCCTCTCGGCACCACTCTAAGGTCGACTGGTAGAAAATGCCTAAGGCATTAAGTCCGCCTTTGTACTTGTGCATAAAGTTTAATTAATAAATAAATAATCTAAAATGTTTTATATAAAAATTCGCATTGTCACGAGTATCAAAAATGTGTACAAAATTTTAGCACAATCGGATACTGGGAAGTGTTTCAAATTTAACTTGCAAGATTTGATTACAGGGACCGGGACAGATGAAAGTAAATTTGTACCCAACAGGCTCCGAAACTACTGGACCGATTTTAAAAATTCTTTCGCCTATGGAAAGCTACATTATTCCCGAGTAACATGGGTTATAATTTATTTTCAAAAATATTAGAAATCCTTATGCAAATTGCAATAATGTAACCCTAAGTAGAAAAATTCATCATTTGGCTTTCGCTGAGAAAACTATTTTTTAAAGATTAAAATACTCATTCACCTACAAAAAGTCTGCGGACCAACCATCTCAACAATGTACTCGTAACAATTCAAGGATAATATAGATTATACTATACAAATCCGAACAATAGTGCTTTTGTATCAAAATAACAGGATCTTGTAAATATGCACAGTTTTATCAGTTACTTGTTAATTATTGTTTGACTTTACTCTTGTTTACTAGTGGTTTACCTGATAAGAAGATATACGATAAACGGTGGGTTGAATTATCATGTCACATAGTAGGATAACAGTGCAGATAAAATACAATGATGCAACTAATTTCTTATCTATGATTTAACAAAGTCAGGGTCAGAAAATATCAGAATCGTTCAAAAACACTAAAATATCAGAAACATTTCGGGACATTAGTAAATAGTTTGCTGGGCCAGAGGGCAGGCCTTTTTTTTGGCCAAAGAAGAATAACCAAAGATTGACTTGAACTCCACAACCCAATTAGTACTGTGTAACAAGGCTAACACCGTAACCCCCTTGATAGAAGACATTCGGGTATTCTGACTGTTTGTAACGACTCTCAAAGATATAATTGATGATCTCGATATTTTTGAGAGTCTTTGTCGAGTCAGATTGACACTATATAAAATACAGGTATTCAGTTACATCCAGTTAGACTGCAAACTGATCCTAACATATCTATATCAATACATATAATAAATCTGTAGAAAAGTCGTTTTTGTACATCGAAAATATTTCCAAAAAAAAATAGCTAGAGTGTTAAAGGAGAACCAACAGAACTCATTTCCAGCACTTTTGGATTGTTTGTCTGTTTATCTGTTTATTTGTGCACGCATCACGTAACATGTACGTAACCAATGTAGATAACTTTTATACAAAAAATTGTAAGTAACTTGAAATATTATTTAGTTTTTGTTTCATCGCAATCGGTTCACTAGATGATTTTAAAGTGCTCAAGAAGTAAAATATTGCAACATACGCAATTTAGATACTCGGACTGTTGAATGAATTTATATTCACCGATATATCCGTCAATTGTGGACCAATTTTGAACATTCTTTTTTTGTTTGTAAGATTATGTTCCCAAATTGGTCCCATTTTAATTTGGTGAAGATCTGATGGAATATACAATAGAAATCTTGAATAAATGGATGCAAAACTCTCGGGATTGCTGCAATCTCATGTCTGTTTATTGTTTATACAATTTCATAACATAACATCACGCTAGTAAGCTCTAAAGCGGTACGCAGATGTGTACAGTTCACCTTGGTACACCCTCATTTCACCGGTTATGGTCAAGTTTCATGATATTTCGGGTAGTCTATTCCGGCATTATAAGTACCTTACTAAAGAACTTGCCTATTAGGTACAACTAACAAGTCAAAAAAAAAAATAAAAAAGTGCTACTAGATGGCGCGCAGCAAATCTGTTCTTACTTTTTTTGTATGAAATCGATATTCTTCTCCCTAGAGTAAATAGTATTCTGTGCAGTGAACGCTTGAGGTAAGTATATATATATATAGTATATAGGTAGGTAGAAAGGTAAGTAAGGTAGGTAGGTGTAGGTAAGCAGGGTATTACAGATAGGTAGCTAAGTAGGATAGGATAGGCAGTTAACGGGAGCGAAGCCGCGGGCATAGCTATTTGAAATACGTACATTGCAAGTTAAATAAAAGCTTGTGAAAAGGATAGACATGAAGACTTTAGAGAGATCAGCTTGTTTAATTCGTAATTATCATGTTTTCAGGATGGCCGCCTAGACCCTATCGTGGTAGATTACCAGACGGTGCACTCAGGCTGTCCCGTCACCGACCTGCTGTACTTTGAGTTCTTGGGAACAGACCAGGAGTTCAGGACACAGAACCATCAGCGACTCCTCGACCACTACTTCAGCAGCCTTACTGTAGCTTTGGACCGGCTTGGGATTGATGTGAATGATGTATACCCCAGGGAGACTTTTGATCGCGAATATAAAGAGGTAGGCTATTTAGTTTTGTGTCTATAATTCTTCAGATTAGAATAAAAAGAAAGTTATTGAATATGCACCATGAGTGAAAGCAGAGACTTCATAAATCACAAATATTTTATGTAGATATTTAAACCTTTATTTATAAAAATCTCGAAAAATCTCACTGGCAAGTGTGCAATCGGCATTGCACAATCCATTTTTTTGTAGAAGATTTGAATATCGAATCTGCTAATCGTTATTAGGGTTCCGTTCCTAAAAAGGAACCCTTATAACGAAGTGATCCTATCACTTCGTTGTCTGTCTGTCTGTAGACCTTTTTCTCTGGAATGCGTAGAGGTATCAAGTTGAAATTAATAATTATGGTACACTCAGTGGAAAAAGAAAAAAAAAAAAAGGTCTGCAATCCCTAGGAGCTGTAAAAAAAATATATTTCTTAATCAACGCGGTCAAAAGATAAAGCCGTTTATGTCACATATTTGAGGAATCGTAAAGGAATCAAAAACTAAAGGATATTTCCCGATGACCTAGAATCATGAAATTTGGCAAGAAGTACTTAATGTCTAACAGCACAAGTAAAGGAAAAATCTGAAAACTCTGGTCTCTCTGTTTGACCGCGACCTATATAAATGTATGGGGACAACAGTTTACGAACGGCAAAGTAAATTTTGTCCCTTCCTTAAAGCAATGTGCGGTTCTTTCAGTGTTTATTATACGTCAGTAATGTTACCTATTATATCGGTGAATGTAGCTTTTATTCGGAACCCTCGGTACGCGAGTCCGACTCGCACTTGGCAGGTTTTTTTTAAACATCTCAGTGTTTTTTTTTTATAAATAAGGCCCTAAGACCAAGAAAGACAAAATCTGAACTGGGCCATGCTAAAGTAGTACACCAGCTCAACACGATTTTGCATACATTAGCTACTGGATATTTTTTATCACCATTTTAAACTACTATTATAATTGAAGTACGAATTCATTCACGTGGCACTCAACATACCTATCCTATGATAAGATGCTCGTTAACCTTGCAGTGCAATGGTAGCAGTGTTTCAGTGTATTCTGTGATTACATAGATACTTTCAATGATCGGAATACTTTGACTAAAACACTTTGAAATCAGATTAGGATTCCTTTTACCTCTTACAAATCAAATGATTTTAGTTTAGATCAGATTATTGTCCTTGTAAACTAAAATACACGCTAACTCGAAACTTGCCAGCGTAGTATGGAACGTAGCATTATCAATATCAAATTCAAATATAAAACAAAATTATAAATTATGAGAAAACATGCTAGATTAACTGATGTTACTTACTGTATTAAAAAGCTAAAATGGAGGTGTGCAGGACATATGATAAGAATCAGAAAAGATAAAATATGTTCTTGGGACGTAACAGAGTGGTGCCCAACACAACACGAATAGCGATACGGCGGCTGTGAAAGTTTTGTATAATGCATTGGTACGGAGCCACCTGGAAACAAGTGCTATTATTTGGAATCCTCATGAGGGAAAGTACAGCCTCATGTTGGAAAATATACAAAACAAGTTTGCGAGGATTCTGTATTTGAAAGAATATGGGCTTTTTATCCCTTCATGCACCCGAATATTTTCGCCCTGGGCATAGTTGGATATACCAGGCTGGCAGTTAGAAGAGATGTTGCGCTGGTCAAGTATGTGGCTAGCGTACTGCTAGGTTTGTTGCACCACCCAGAGGCGCTGCGGCTGTGCGCGCCAGACAGGTGCGTGGGCGCACCTCCGCGCCGCCCCGCTCTGTTAGACGTACCGCTGGCTAGGACTAACTTACTTAAGTTTACCCCTATGACGCGAGTCATACGTTTGATAAATGCTGTAACGTTATCGGAAGATATATTTTGCCAAAACCTGCCGAGATTCGTCAAAGTAGCGCAAAATCTAATTGAAAAAGGTCTGACCATTTAATTAATGATTAATGTATTGAAATGTCTTATTGTAACAATTGATGTATTGTATTTTAATGTTTTATATGTATGTTATAACATCGCCTTGGATGTTTCTGTAAAGGTGTTATAATAATTAATGAATTAAATAAATAAAAAAACACAAGAGAGGGATAGGAAGACAGAGTCGTAGATGGGAGAATGACATTAGAAGATTAGCACGGTACTTGGAAAAGAAACGTAACGGTGACACATAATAAAACTTTTATAGTAAATGTAATGTTTTTTGTGAAAGATTGTTAATTAAAGACTATTTTTGTTTATTTTGTATTGCCTATTGCTTCAGGCTATAGCTATCAGGAAACACAGACTCCAGCTGTACCCAGGCACAATGAAAGTATTCCCAAAACGTGGAGTGCGTACATGTGTGGCATAGCCACCATGTACCGGTGGCACATCGCCGTACGTCTTGTAGTCCATCCTTAAATAATCTTGTCTAAAATACTCCTTCAACCGTTTCAGATGATGAGCTCGGCCCTGTGCGTCACGATAGCCGTGCTGCCTCTAGTCCTGGTGGAAGCGGACCAAGCGCCCCACATGAGTGGCATCCAGGAATTGAAGGACATGGCCGTCTCCACCGGCCAGCTGTTCGCGGAGCGCTACAGCGAGCTCGTCAGCGATTGTGTTGAGTGGGGCGTTATATAGCGGGGAATATAGATGTTTAAATAGAAATATTCGGTCGTCAGAAGGTTTGCCTACTTACTTACACCATCCGGTAGTGTCGCTAATAAGGATTAAATTCTGGAAAGTACGGTTACGGCAATACATTGAAAAAATAAACTTTTTTATCTAAGGAATCTACAAAGACACGTATCACGCAATTGAAACAATGACAAGTGTCTTGTTACGTGATACACTACAGAGTGAGTTTTCCAAGAGAGGGCCTCTTGGAAAACTCATCCTGTATCACGTGGTTTGATATACGGCCTACGCCTTCGTAAGTGCATAATTTATAAAGTGGTAAAACGGCACAACGCTAGTTTTCATATTCATCAAGAGAGGGCGAAAGTGTCGCGGATACGCGGATGCAGAGGGAAGCAACAATAATGGTACAATATCATTATAGTTGATTCCTTCCGAATCCGCGTATAACAACTGCTCATTATACAAAATAATGTGACATCGCTTTTATACCTAATGCTATATACTCTATTGTATGTAAAACCAACGACATATTTGACTGATGTGCCGTTTTAACTCAATCAAATTAAGTTTTTTGGCACATAAGTCATAAGTTCAAATGGTGCTAATCTATACGCACAGGGAAACGCTATCCGTCTCCTTGGACATCTCGAAGGCTGTTAACCGGGTCTGGCACGAATGCCTCATTGGTAAGCTTCCCTCCTTCGGTCTGCCTGGTTGTCTATGTGGCTGCATTACAGACTTTCTGGAAGATCGGTCCATTCCATTGGTTATCGATGGCTGCTTGTCCCATGAATTGGATAAATACTGGGGTCCCTCAGGGCTCGGTGCTCTCAACAACATTGAAGGCTCAGCTGGCTGCCAAAAAGTTAGGGATTCTTGGAAAGATGATACGATCTTAACATCTGAACAGCAGCTCAACTTGTATTTTATAATGTAACTTTTAGAACATGTTTTTTTTTTTAATTTCTTACAACATTTAACATTTATTTTCCATCAACCAGTTTTTTATTTCTTGACTTTCACACGGGGTTCTGTCAGCTTCTGGTTGTACAATTTACCATTTTGAAAGTGGTTCAAAGTGAAAACGGCATAAGTGCATGACTTTGCCAATTCCTTGATTTTTATGAAGTATATCCTGAAAGCCTGAAGTGGACATTTTCATACCTGTATATTGACGTCTATACTTATAGTAACCAAACCCATAAAATCTGCAAAAAAATAACGTAAAATGAATCCATAAATTCAATTCAAACATTTATAAAATCTTTCTTTAACAATTATAATTTCAACCCTCGTTTCTGTAAAATGTGTAAAACGTAGATATGTGCCAATATCCTAGTAGGTGAGCGACATATTATTTGATTTGTTCTATATTATACAACAAGCTATATATCAAAGGGTGTATAACTAATGTATTGTTTATAATCAGTATTTCATGTGTTGTGTGTATCTATCTAATATATTACTTAAAAATACTGCATTCAAATCATAATAAAAACGTTGTTATGGGTAACTAGATAAGAAAGAGCTTTTACACACCAGGTTTTTTTCAGGTGCCGTCGACGCGTGTCTCGCTACCGCGCGTTGTCGGCGCTGCTAAACTTGAAATAGGCAGATTACTTGCGATTGCATCGCTGCAAAATCACGATAAACGCGCTACAGACGCGCGTGAGCAATTCTCCTTGAACATTAAAACGCGCGTAGCACGCGCGTGAATCAGCGTGTATCGCCGGATTTTTTTTGTAAAGTTATAATATAATGATCATGTAATTTCCTTTCGCTCGTAAATGGATATATCCAATATTTACGTTTTCTTGAGACATTTCCTTTATAATAAAAGTACTAAGGCCAGCGTAAGAAATGTTGCCTCGATTGATGCAATCGTAATACTCTCGGCAAGTATCCGATTAAAACGCGCTGTACGTGTGTTTTTGCAGCTAAAGAGACGCGCTGTGACAGCGCGTCTGTATCGATGTAACTCCGGGCTAGTAGCGCGTCGACAGCTCGCGAAAAAGTTGTCGTCTGCATACTACAATTTTATGAACGTGTGAATAGGTAAATTAGTTGCGACAACATCGCGTTTGCAGCGCGTTATAGTTGCGTGCGTCGCGCGTCGACGGCGCCTGAAAAAAACGTGCTGTGTAAGAGCTCTTAGTTGTATGTGGTGGTTAGAAAGTTAAAATTTTATAAACATTTGTTAGGTGTTATGTATTACTTACGTGTTAATGTTAAATTTATAAGTCTTTTTGGACATTTACCTCACTCCATTACAAAATAAATGAATTTGTTAGTATTTTAATAAAAATAAGTACCTATGTACAATATTATATTATTAACTGTGATTAAATGTTTATGAAGAAAACGTGTTTTATTTAAACACAGTATGTAATAGGGAAGCGTGGAAAGCTATGGGGGAGACCTTTGCCCAGCAGTGGGACAATATAGGTTGATTATAAGAAAAATATAAACATTTTTTTTTTACCTTGCAATATTCACTTTTTATTCTAAGTAGGTTACCTTACCGTATCTTTTGTCCGTCTTTAAAAATCATGGTTCATAACTTCCATACAAAACATAATAGTTATAATATTAGAGATTTTTCCTTAACGGAATGATTTTTTATCCTTCCTTATCCAGTGCTCACCTTCACTATCTAAGAAACCCTTGGAAAAAATGACATGGACTTCGAAGAAATGTTTATGATGTTGTGGATATCGCCTACACTTGGAGGAAGATATTCTGACAGCACATTATTGTGTATTTTTGCTATGGGCTTTTAAGCAGGCGGTTTGACCTTTTGAATGCCGTAATTACCGAAATAATTTAAAAACCATTTTGTCTCACGTGGCTTCAAGTTTCGGGCACTCAAGTGATTAAGAGAATCACACTGAATAACCTTTGTAAATGTACTTTCTTTCAGCAATTACCCCTTTGCGGGTTAATTGTGTAAAACACAAATCCACACAATAACCGCAATCCCTTTAATTTTGTCAATTCGATAGTATTCAATGCGTATTCGTGCAGATGATCTTTACTCAAATGAAGCAAAGGATCAGGAAATTCATTTGATTGAGATTGAAACCGTCATTTAGAGAGTTACCGAATTAGGGTAGAAAAAGTCTGAATGCGTGTAAAATTTTGTAACGTGTGCCTTTTGCTATGGGGTCTTAGATAGGCGGTTCAAGAGAATCACACTGACATATTTACGTTGTCGAGCAGATGATCTTTAATTAAATAAAGCAGAGGATCAGGCAATTCATTTGATTGAGATTGAAATCGTCATTTAGAGAGTTACTGAATTAGGGTAGAATAAAGTCTGACTGCGTGTATTATTTTGTAACGTGTGCCTTTTGCTATGGGGTCTTAGATAGGCTGTTCAAGAGAACCACACTGACATGTTTATATAATTTACCGGAGAACAAACATGAGATATCTTGACACATTTTGTTTCTACGTAAGAGTTTTGATTAGATTTATGCCTTTGTTAAATTAATGACTATAGAAAGCATAGATATTTATATTTCTATGACTGAGA